>OY283152.1:99135557-100410411 GCA_958299815.1 Sarcophaga carnaria | reverse complement strand
TTTTTCAAAATTTAATACCTCGACTCACAAAATTTTGAAAAAAATCGAATATCTCGACTCACAAAAGTAGTACAGCTTTTTGAGTAGCACGGTTCGAAAGAGGACGTTTTTTCCAATTAAAAAAAGGCCATTTATTTTTTTGAGAATTTTCATGTATTTTTGGCCAAAATTCGATTTTTCAAAATTGAATACCTCGACTCAAAATTTTTAAAAAAATCGAATATCTCGACTCACAAAAGTAGTACAGCTTTTTGAGTAGCACGGTTCGAAAGAGGACGTTTTTTCCAATTAAAAAATGGCCATTTATTTTTTTTGAGAATTTTCATGCATTTTTGGCCAAAATCCGATTTTTCGAAATTGAATACCTCGACTCAGAAAATTTTGAAAAAAATCGAATATCTCGACTCACAAAAGTAGTACAGCTTTTTGAGTTGCACGGTTCGAAAGAGGACGTTTTTTCCAATTAAAAAATTGCCATTTCTTTTTTTGAGAATTTTCATGTATTTTTGGCCAAAATTCGATTTTTCAAAATTGAATACCTCGACTCACAAAATTGTGAAAAAAATCGAATATCTCGACACACAAAAGTAGTACAGCTTTTTGAGTAGCACAGTTCGAAAGAGGACGTTTTTCCAATTAAAAAATGGCCATTTATTTTTTTGAGAATTTTCATGTATTTTTGGCCAAAATTCGATTTTTCAAAATTGAATACCTCGACTCACAAAATTTTGAAAAAAATCGAATATCTCGACTCACAAAAGTAGTACAGCTTTTTGAGTAGCACGGTTCGAAAGAGGACGTTTTTTCCAATTAAAAAATGGCCATTTATTTTTTTGAGAATTTTCATTCATTTTTGGCCAAAATTCGATTTTTCAAAATTGAATACCCCGACTCACAAAATTTTGAAAAAAATCGAATATCTCGACTTACAAAAGTAGTACAGCTTTTTGAGTAGCACGGTTCGAAAGAGGACGTTTTTTCCAATTAAAAAATGGCCATTACTTTTTTTGAGAATTTTAATGTATTTTTGGCCAAAATTCGATTTTTCAAAATTGAATACCCCGACTCACAAAATTTTGAAAAAAATCGAATATCTCGACTCACACAAGTAGTACAGCTTTTTGAGTAGCACAGTTCGAAAGAGGACGTTTTTTTCAATTAAAAAATGGCCATTTATATTTTTGAGAATTTTCATGTATTTTGGGCCAAAATTCGATTTTTCAAAATTTAATACCTCGACTCACAAAATTGTGAAAAAAATCGAATATCTCGACTCACAAAAGTAGTACAGCTTTTTGAGTAGCACGGTTCGAAAGAGGACGTTTTTTCCAATAAAAAAAGGCCATTTATTTTTTTGAGAATTTTCATGCATTTTTGGCCAAAATTCTATTTTTCAAAATTGAATACCTCGACTCACAAAATTTTTAAAAAAATCGAATATCTCGACTCACAAAAGTAGTACAGCTTTTTGAGTAGCACGGTTCGAAAGAGGACGTTTTTTCCAATTAAAAAATTGCCATTTCTTTTTTTGAGAATTTTCATGTATTTTTGGCCAAAATTCGATTTTTCAAAATTGAATACCCCGACTCGCAAAATTTTGAAAAAAATCGAATATCTCTATTCACAAAAGTGGCCATTTATTTTTTTGAGAATTTTCATGTATTTTTGGCCAAAATTCGATTTTTCAAATTGAATACCCCGACTCACAAAATTTTGAAAAAAATCGAATATCTCGACTCACAAAAGTAGTACAGCTTTTTGAGTAGCACGGTTAGAAAGAGGACGTTTTTTTCAATTAAAAAATGGCCATTTATTTTTTTGAGAATTTTCATGTATTTTTGGCCAAAATTCGATTTTTTAAAATTGAATACCTCGACTCACATAATTTTGAAAAAAATCGAATATCTCGACTCACAAAAGTAGTACAGCTTTTTGAGTAGCACGGTTCGAAAGAGGACGTTTTTTCCAATTAAAAAATGGCCATTTATTTTTTTGAGAATTTTCATGCATTTTTGGCCAAAATTCGATTTTTCAAAATTGAATACCTCGACTCACAAAATTTTGAAAAAAATCGAATATCTCGACTCACAAAAGTAGTACAGCTTTTTGAGTAGCACGTTTTTTCCAATTAAAAAATTGCCATTTATATTTTTGAGAATTTTCATGTATTTTGGGCCAAAATTCGATTTTTCAAAATTTAATACCTCGACTCACAAAATTGTGAAAAAAATCGAATATCTCGACACACAAAAGTAGTACAGCTTTTTGAGTAGCACTGTTCGAAAGAGGACGTTTTTTCCAATTAAAAAATGGCCATTTATATTTTTGAAAATTTTCATGTATTTTTGGCCAAAATTCGATTTTTCAAAATTTAATACCCCGACTCACAAAATTTTGAAAAAAATCGAATATCTCGACTCACAAAAGTAGTACAGCTTTTTGAGTAGCACGGTTCGAAAGAGGACGTTTTTTCCAATTAAAAATGGCCATTTATTTTTTTGAGAATTTTCATGTATTTTTGGCCAAAATTCGATTTTTCAAAATTGAATACCCCGACTCACAAAATTTTTAAAAAAATCGAATATCTCGACTCACAAAAGTAGTACAGCTTTTTGAGTAGCACGGTTCGAAAGAGGACGTTTTTTCCAATTAAAAAATTGAAATTTATATTTTTGAGAATTTTCATGTATTTTTGGCCAAAATTCGATTTTTCAAAATTTAATACCTTGACTCACAAAATTTTGAAAAAAATCGAATATCTCGACTCACAAAAGTAGTACAGCTTTTTGAGTAGCACGGTTCGAAAGAGGACGTTTTTTCCAATTAAAAAATGGCCATTTATTTTTTTGAGAATTTTCATGTATTTTTGGCCAAAATTCGATTTTTCAAAATTTAATACATCGACTCACAAAATTTTGAAAAAAATCGAATATCTCGACTCACAAAAGTAGTACAGCTTTTTGAGTAGCACGGTTAGAAAGAGGACGTTTTTTCCAATTAAAAAATGGCCATTAATTTTTTTGAGAATTTTCATGTATTTTTGGCCAAAATACGATTTTTCAAAATTTAATACCTCGACTCACAAAATTTTGAAAAAAATCGAACATCTCGACACACAAAAGTAGTACAGCTTTTTGAGTAGCACGGTTCGAAAGAGGACGTTTTTTCCAATTAAAAAATGGCCATTTATATTTTTGAGAATTTTCATGTATTTTTGGCCAAAATTCGATTTTTCAAAATTTAATACCTCGACTCACAAAATTTTGAAAAAAATCGAACATCTCGACACACAAAAGTAGTACAGCTTTTTGAGTAGCACGATTCGAAAGAGGACGTTTTTTCCAATTAAAAAATTGCCATTTATTTTTTTCAGAATTTTCATGTATTTTTGGCCAAAATTCGACTTTTCAAAATTGAATACCTCGACTCACAAAATTTTGAAAAAATTCGAATATCTCGATTCACAAAAGTAGTACAGCTTTTTGAGTAGCACGGTTCGAAAGAGGACGTTTTTTCCAATTAAAAAATGGCCATTTATTTTTTTGAGAATTTTCATTCATTTTTGGCCAAAATTCGATTTTTCAAAATTGAATACCCCGACTCACAAAATTTTGAAAAAAATCGAATATCTCGACTTACAAAAGTAGTACAGCTTTTTGAGTAGCACGGTTCGAAAGAGGACGTTTTTTCCAATTAAAAAATGGCCATTAATTTTTTTGAGAATTTTAATGTATTTTTGGCCAAAATTCGATTTTTCAAAATTGAATACCCCGACTCACAAAATTTTGAAAAAAATCGAATATCTCGACTCACAAAAGTAGTACAGCTTTTTGAGTAGCACAGTTCGAAAGAGGACGTTTTTTTCAATTAAAAAATGGCCATTTATATTTTTGAGAATTTTCATGTATTTTTGGCCAAAATTCGATTTTTCAAAATTTAATACCTCGACTCACAAAATTTTTAAAAAAATCGAATATCTCGACTCACAAAAGTAGTACAGCTTTTTGAGTAGCACGGTTCGAAAGAGGACGTTTTTTCCAATTAAAAAATTGCCATTTCTTTTTTTGAGAATTTTCATGTATTTTTGGCCAAAATTCGATTTTTCAAAATTGAATACCCCGACTCGCAAAATTTTGAAAAAAATCGAATATCTCTATTCACAAAAGTGGCCATTTATTTTTTTGAGAATTTTCATGTATTTTTGGCCAAAATTCGATTTTTCAAAATTGAATACCCCGACTCACAAAATTTTGATAAAAATCGAATATCTCGACTCACAAAAGTAGTACAGCTTTTTGAGTAGCACGGTTAGAAAGAGGACGTTTTTTTCAATTAAAAAATGGCCATTTATTTTTTTGAGAATTTTCATGTATTTTTGGCCAAAATTCGATTTTTTAAAATTGAATACCTCGACTCACATAATTTTGAAAAAAATCGAATATCTCGACACACAAAAGTAGTACAGCTTTTTGAGTAGCACGGTTCGAAAGAGGACGTTTTTTCCAATTAAAAAATGGCCGTTTATTTTTTTGAGAATTTTCATGCATTTTTGGCCAAAATTCGATTTTTCAAAATTGAATACCTCGACTCACAAAATTTTGAAAAAAATCGAATATCTCGACTCACAAAAGTAGTACAGCTTTTTGAGTAGCACGTTTTTTCCAATTAAAAAATTGCCATTTATATTTTTGAGAATTTTCATGTATTTTGGGCCAAAATTCGATTTTTCAAAATTTAATACCTCGACTCACAAAATTTTGAAAAAAATCGAATATCTCGACTCACAAAAGTAGTACAGCTTTTTGAGTAGCACGGTTCGAAAGAGGACGTTTTTTCCAATTAAAAAAAGGCCATTTATTTTTTTGAGAATTTTCATGTATTTTTGGCCAAAATTCGATTTTTCAAAATTGAATACCTCGACTCACAAAAGTTTTAAAAAAATCGAATATCTCTATTCACAAAAGTGGCCATTTATTTTTTTGAGAATTTTCATGTATTTTTGGCCAAAATTCGATTTTTCAAAATTGAATACCCCGACTCACAAAATTTTGAAAAAAATCGAATATCTCGACTCACAAAAGTAGTACAGCTTTTTGAGTAGCACGGTTAGAAAGAGGACGTTTTTTTCAATTAAAAAATGGCCATTTATTTTTTTGAGAATTTTCATGTATTTTTGGCCAAAATTCGATTTTTTAAAATTGAATACCTCGACTCACATAATTTTGAAAAAAATCGAATATCTCGACTCACAAAAGTAGTACAGCTTTTTGAGTTGCACGGTTCGAAAGAGGACGTTTTTTCCAATTAAAAAATTGCCATTTCTTTTTTTGAGAATTTTCATGTATTTTTGGCCAAAATTCGATTTTTCAAAATTGAATACCTCGACTCACAAAATTGTGAAAAAAATCGAATATCTCGACACACAAAAGTAGTACAGCTTTTTGAGTAGCACAGTTCGAAAGAGGACGTTTTTCCAATTAAAAAATGGCCATTTATTTTTTTGAGAATTTTCATGTATTTTTGGCCAAAATTCGATTTTTCAAAATTGAATACCTCGACTCACAAAATTTTGAAAAAAATCGAATATCTCGACTCACAAAAGTAGTACAGCTTTTTGAGTAGCACGGTTCGAAAGAGGACGTTTTTTCCAATTAAAAAATGGCCATTTATTTTTTTGAGAATTTTCATTCATTTTTGGCCAAAATTCGATTTTTCAAAATTGAATACCCCGACTCACAAAATTTTGAAAAAAATCGAATATCTCGACTTACAAAAGTAGTACAGCTTTTTGAGTAGCACGGTTCGAAAGAGGACGTTTTTTCCAATTAAAAAATGGCCATTACTTTTTTTGAGAATTTTAATGTATTTTTGGCCAAAATTCGATTTTTCAAAATTGAATACCCCGACTCACAAAATTTTGAAAAAAATCGAATATCTCGACTCACACAAGTAGTACAGCTTTTTGAGTAGCACAGTTCGAAAGAGGACGTTTTTTTCAATTAAAAAATGGCCATTTATATTTTTGAGAATTTTCATGTATTTTTGGCCAAAATTCGATTTTTCAAAATTTAATACCTCGACTCACAAAATTTTGAAAAAAATCGAATATCTCGACTCACAAAAGTAGTACAGCTTTTTGAGTAGCACGGTTCGAAAGAGGACGTTTTTCCAATTAAAAAATGGCCATTTATTTTTTTGAGAATTTTCATGTATTTTTGGCTAAAATTTGACTTTTCAAAATTGAATACCTCGACTCACAAAATTTTGAAAAAAATCGTATATCTCGACTCACAAAAGTAGTACAGCTTTTTGAGTAGCACGGTTCGAAAGAGGACGTTTTTTCCAATAAAAAAAGGCCATTTATTTTTTTGAGAATTTTCATGCATTTTTGGCCAAAATTCTATTTTTCAAAATTGAATACCTCGACTCACAAAATTTTTAAAAAAATCGAATATCTCGACTCACAAAAGTAGTACAGCTTTTTGAGTAGCACGGTTCGAAAGAGGACGTTTTTTCCAATTAAAAAATTGCCATTTCTTTTTTTGAGAATTTTCATGTATTTTTGGCCAAAATTCGATTTTTCAAAATTGAATACCTCGACTCACATAATTTTGAAAAAAATCGAATATCTCGACTCACAAAAGTAGTACAGCTTTTTGAGTAGCACGGTTCGAAAGAGGACGTTTTTTCCAATTAAAAAATGGCCATTTATTTTTTTGAGAATTTTCATGCATTTTTGGCCAAAATTCGATTTTTCAAAATTGAATACCTCGACTCACAAAATTTTGAAAAAAATCGAATATCTCGACTCACAAAAGTAGTACAGCTTTTTGAGTAGCACGTTTTTTCCAATTAAAAAATTGCCATTTATATTTTTGAGAATTTTCATGTATTTTGGGCCAAAATTCGATTTTTCAAAATTTAATACCTCGACTCACAAAATTGTGAAAAAAATCGAATATCTCGACACACAAAAGTAGTACAGCTTTTTGAGTAGCACGGTTCGAAAGAGGACGTTTTTTCCAATTAAAAAATGGCCATTTATATTTTTGAAAATTTTCATGTATTTTTGGCCAAAATTCGATTTTTCAAAATTTAATACCCCGACTCACAAAATTTTGAAAAAAATCGAATATCTCGACTCACAAAAGTAGTACAGCTTTTTGAGTAGCACGGTTCGAAAGAGGACGTTTTTTCCAATTAAAAAATGGCCATTTATTTTTTTGAGAATTTTCATGTATTTTTGGCCAAAATTCGATTTTTCAAAATTGAATACCCCGACTCACAAAATTTTTAAAAAAATCGAATATCTCGACTCACAAAAGTAGTACAGCTTTTTGAGTAGCACGGTTCGAAAGAGGACGTTTTTTCCAATTAAAAAATTGAAATTTATATTTTTGAGAATTTTCATGTATTTTTGGCCAAAATTCGATTTTTCAAAATTTAATACCTTGACTCACAAAATTTTGAAAAAAATCGAATATCTCGACTCACAAAAGTAGTACAGCTTTTTGAGTAGCACGGTTCGAAAGAGGACGTTTTTTCCAATTAAAAAATGGCCATTTATTTTTTTGAGAATTTTCATGTATTTTTGGCCAAAATTCGATTTTTCAAAATTTAATACATCGACTCACAAAATTTTGAAAAAAATCGAATATCTCGACTCACAAAAGTAGTACAGCTTTTTGAGTAGCACGGTTAGAAAGAGGACGTTTTTTCCAATTAAAAAATGGCCATTAATTTTTTTGAGAATTTTCATGTATTTTTGGCCAAAATACGATTTTTCAAAATTTAATACCTCGACTCACAAAATTTTGAAAAAAATCGAACATCTCGACACACAAAAGTAGTACAGCTTTTTGAGTAGCACGGTTCGAAAGAGGACGTTTTTTCCAATTAAAAAATGGCCATTTATATTTTTGAGAATTTTCATGTATTTTTGGCCAAAATTCGATTTTTCAAAATTTAATACCTCGACTCACAAAATTTTGAAAAAAATCGAACATCTCGACACACAAAAGTAGTACAGCTTTTTGAGTAGCACGATTCGAAAGAGGACGTTTTTTCCAATTAAAAAATTGCCATTTATTTTTTTCAGAATTTTCATGTATTTTTGGCCAAAATTCGACTTTTCAAAATTGAATACCTCGACTCACAAAATTTTGAAAAAATTCGAATATCTCGATTCACAAAAGTAGTACAGCTTTTTGAGTAGCACGGTTCGAAAGAGGACGTTTTTTCCAATTAAAAAATGGCCATTTATTTTTTTGAGAATTTTCATTCATTTTTGGCCAAAATTCGATTTTTCAAAATTGAATACCCCGACTCACAAAATTTTGAAAAAAATCGAATATCTCGACTTACAAAAGTAGTACAGCTTTTTGAGTAGCACGGTTCGAAAGAGGACGTTTTTTCCAATTAAAAAATGGCCATTAATTTTTTTGAGAATTTTAATGTATTTTTGGCCAAAATTCGATTTTTCAAAATTGAATACCCCGACTCACAAAATTTTGAAAAAAATCGAATATCTCGACTCACAAAAGTAGTACAGCTTTTTGAGTAGCACAGTTCGAAAGAGGACGTTTTTTTCAATTAAAAAATGGCCATTTATATTTTTGAGAATTTTCATGTATTTTTGGCCAAAATTCGATTTTTCAAAATTTAATACCTCGACTCACAAAATTTTTAAAAAAATCGAATATCTCGACTCACAAAAGTAGTACAGCTTTTTGAGTAGCACGGTTCGAAAGAGGACGTTTTTTCCAATTAAAAAATTGCCATTTCTTTTTTTGAGAATTTTCATGTATTTTTGGCCAAAATTCGATTTTTCAAAATTGAATACCCCGACTCGCAAAATTTTGAAAAAAATCGAATATCTCTATTCACAAAAGTGGCCATTTATTTTTTTGAGAATTTTCATGTATTTTTGGCCAAAATTCGATTTTTCAAAATTGAATACCCCGACTCACAAAATTTTGATAAAAATCGAATATCTCGACTCACAAAAGTAGTACAGCTTTTTGAGTAGCACGGTTAGAAAGAGGACGTTTTTTTCAATTAAAAAATGGCCATTTATTTTTTTCAGAATTTTCATGTATTTTTGGCCAAAATTCGATTTTTTAAAATTGAATACCTCGACTCACATAATTTTGAAAAAAATCGAATATCTCGACACACAAAAGTAGTACAGCTTTTTGAGTAGCACGGTTCGAAAGAGGACGTTTTTTCCAATTAAAAAATGGCCGTTTATTTTTTTGAGAATTTTCATGCATTTTTGGCCAAAATTCGATTTTTCAAAATTGAATACCTCGACTCACAAAATTTTGAAAAAAATCGAATATCTCGACTCACAAAAGTAGTACAGCTTTTTGAGTAGCACGTTTTTTCCAATTAAAAAATTGCCATTTATATTTTTGAGAATTTTCATGTATTTTGGGCCAAAATTCGATTTTTCAAAATTTAATACCTCGACTCACAAAATTTTGAAAAAAATCGAATATCTCGACTCACAAAAGTAGTACAGCTTTTTGAGTAGCACGGTTCGAAAGAGGACGTTTTTTCCAATTAAAAAAAGGCCATTTATTTTTTTGAGAATTTTCATGTATTTTTGGCCAAAATTCGATTTTTCAAAATTGAATACCTCGACTCACAAAAGTTTTAAAAAAATCGAATATCTCTATTCACAAAAGTGGCCATTTATTTTTTTGAGAATTTTCATGTATTTTTGGCCAAAATTCGATTTTTCAAAATTGAATACCCCGACTCACAAAATTTTGAAAAAAATCGAATATCTCGACTCACAAAAGTAGTACAGCTTTTTGAGTAGCACGGTTAGAAAGAGGACGTTTTTTTCAATTAAAAAATGGCCATTTATTTTTTTGAGAATTTTCATGTATTTTTGGCCAAAATTCGATTTTTTAAAATTGAATACCTCGACTCACATAATTTTGAAAAAAATCGAATATCTCGACTCACAAAAGTAGTACAGCTTTTTGAGTTGCACGGTTCGAAAGAGGACGTTTTTTCCAATTAAAAAATTGCCATTTCTTTTTTTGAGAATTTTCATGTATTTTTGGCCAAAATTCGATTTTTCAAAATTGAATACCTCGACTCACAAAATTGTGAAAAAAATCGAATATCTCGACACACAAAAGTAGTACAGCTTTTTGAGTAGCACAGTTCGAAAGAGGACGTTTTTCCAATTAAAAAATGGCCATTTATTTTTTTGAGAATTTTCATGTATTTTTGGCCAAAATTCGATTTTTCAAAATTGAATACCTCGACTCACAAAATTTTGAAAAAAATCGAATATCTCGACTCACAAAAGTAGTACAGCTTTTTGAGTAGCACGGTTCGAAAGAGGACGTTTTTTCCAATTAAAAAATGGCCATTTATTTTTTTGAGAATTTTCATTCATTTTTGGCCAAAATTCGATTTTTCAAAATTGAATACCCCGACTCACAAAATTTTGAAAAAAATCGAATATCTCGACTTACAAAAGTAGTACAGCTTTTTGAGTAGCACGGTTCGAAAGAGGACGTTTTTTCCAATTAAAAAATGGCCATTACTTTTTTTGAGAATTTTAATGTATTTTTGGCCAAAATTCGATTTTTCAAAATTGAATACCCCGACTCACAAAATTTTGAAAAAAATCGAATATCTCGACTCACACAAGTAGTACAGCTTTTTGAGTAGCACAGTTCGAAAGAGGACGTTTTTTTCAATTAAAAAATGGCCATTTATATTTTTGAGAATTTTCATGTATTTTTGGCCAAAATTCGATTTTTCAAAATTTAATACCTCGACTCACAAAATTTTGAAAAAAATCGAATATCTCGACTCACAAAAGTAGTACAGCTTTTTGAGTAGCACGGTTCGAAAGAGGACGTTTTTCCAATTAAAAAATGGCCATTTATTTTTTTGAGAATTTTCATGTATTTTTGGCTAAAATTTGACTTTTCAAAATTGAATACCTCGACTCACAAAATTTTGAAAAAAATCGTATATCTCGACTCACAAAAGTAGTACAGCTTTTTGAGTAGCACGGTTCGAAAGAGGACGTTTTTTCCAATAAAAAAAAGCCATTTATTTTTTTGAGAATTTTCATGCATTTTTGGCCAAAATTCTATTTTTCAAAATTGAATACCTCGACTCACAAAATTTTTAAAAAAATCGAATATCTCGACTCACAAAAGTAGTACAGCTTTTTGAGTAGCACGGTTCGAAAGAGGACGTTTTTTCCAATTAAAAAATTGCCATTTCTTTTTTTGAGAATTTTCATGTATTTTTGGCCAAAATTCGATTTTTCAAAATTGAATACCCCGACTCGCAAAATTTTGAAAAAAATCGAATATCTCTATTCACAAAAGTGGCCATTTATTTTTTTGAGAATTTTCATGTATTTTTGGCCAAAATTCGATTTTTCAAAATTGAATACCCCGACTCACAAAATTTTGAAAAAAATCGAATATCTCGACTCACAAAAGTAGTACAGCTTTTTGAGTAGCACGGTTAGAAAGAGGACGTTTTTTTCAATTAAAAAATGGCCATTTATTTTTTTGAGAATTTTCATGTATTTTTGGCCAAAATTCGATTTTTTAAAATTGAATACCTCGACTCACATAATTTTGAAAAAAATCGAATATCTCGACTCACAAAAGTAGTACAGCTTTTTGAGTAGCACCGTTCGAAAGAGGACGTTTTTTCCAATTAAAAAATGGCCATTTATTTTTTTGAGAATTTTCATGCATTTTTGGCCAAAATTCGATTTTTCAAAATTGAATACCTCGACTCACAAAATTTTGAAAAAAATCGAATATCTCGACTCACAAAAGTAGTACAGCTTTTTGAGTAGCACGTTTTTTCCAATTAAAAAATTGCCATTTATATTTTTGAGAATTTTCATGTATTTTGGGCCAAAATTCGATTTTTCAAAATTGAATACCTCGACTCACAAAATTGTGAAAAAAATCGAATATCTCGACACACAAAAGTAGTACAGCTTTTTGAGTAGCACGGTTCGAAAGAGGACGTTTTTTCCAATTAAAAAATGGCCATTTATATTTTTGAAAATTTTCATGTATTTTTGGCCAAAATTCGATTTTTCAAAATTTAATACCCCGACTCACAAAATTTTGAAAAAAATCGAATATCTCGACTCACAAAAGTAGTACAGCTTTTTGAGTAGCACGGTTCGAAAGAGGACGTTTTTTCCAATTAAAAAATGGCCATTTATTTTTTTGAGAATTTTCATGTTTTTTTGGCCAAAATTCGATTTTTCAAAATTGAATACCCCGACTCACAAAATTTTGAAAAAAATCGAATATCTCGACTCACAAAAGTAGTACAGCTTTTTGAGTAGCACGGTTCGAAAGAGGACGTTTTTTCCAATTAAAAAATTGAAATTTATATTTTTGAGAATTTTCATGTATTTTTGGCCAAAATTCGATTTTTCAAAATTTAATACCTTGACTCACAAAATTTTGAAAAAAATCGAATATCTCGACTCACAAAAGTAGTACAGCTTTTTGAGTAGCACGGTTCGAAAGAGGACGTTTTTTCCAATTAAAAAATGGCCATTTATTTTTTTGAGAATTTTCATGTATTTTTGGCCAAAATTCGATTTTTCAAAATTTAATACATCGACTCACAAAATTTTGAAAAAAATCGAATATCTCGACTCACAAAAGTAGTACAGCTTTTTGAGTAGCACGGTTAGAAAGAGGACGTTTTTTCCAATTAAAAAATGGCCATTAATTTTTTTGAGAATTTTCATGTATTTTTGGCCAAAATACGATTTTTCAAAATTTAATACCTCGACTCACAAAATTTTGAAAAAAATCGAACATCTCGACACACAAAAGTAGTACAGCTTTTTGAGTAGCACGGTTCGAAAGAGGACGTTTTTTCCAATTAAAAAATGGCCATTTATATTTTTGAGAATTTTCATGTATTTTTGGCCAAAATTCGATTTTTCAAAATTTAATACCTCGACTCACAAAATTTTGAAAAAAATCGAACATCTCGACACACAAAAGTAGTACAGCTTTTTGAGTAGCACGATTCGAAAGAGGACGTTTTTTCCAATTAAAAAATTGCCATTTATTTTTTTCAGAATTTTCATGTATTTTTGGCCAAAATTCGACTTTTCAAAATTGAATACCTCGACTCACAAAATTTTGAAAAAATTCGAATATCTCGATTCACAAAAGTAGTACAGCTTTTTGAGTAGCACGGTTCGAAAGAGGACGTTTTTTCCAATTAAAAAATGGCCATTTATTTTTTTGAGAATTTTCATTCATTTTTGGCCAAAATTCGATTTTTCAAAATTGAATACCCCGACTCACAAAATTTTGAAAAAAATCGAATATCTCGACTTACAAAAGTAGTACAGCTTTTTGAGTAGCACGGTTCGAAAGAGGACGTTTTTTCCAATTAAAAAATGGCCATTAATTTTTTTGAGAATTTTAATGTATTTTTGGCCAAAATTCGATTTTTCAAAATTGAATACCCCGACTCACAAAATTTTGAAAAAAATCGAATATCTCGACTCACAAAAGTAGTACAGCTTTTTGAGTAGCACAGTTCGAAAGAGGACGTTTTTTTCAATTAAAAAATGGCCATTTATATTTTTGAGAATTTTCATGTATTTTTGGCCAAAATTCGATTTTTCAAAATTTAATACCTCGACTCACAAAATTTTTAAAAAAATCGAATATCTCGACTCACAAAAGTAGTACAGCTTTTTGAGTAGCACGGTTCGAAAGAGGACGTTTTTTCCAATTAAAAAATTGCCATTTCTTTTTTTGAGAATTTTCATGTATTTTTGGCCAAAATTCGATTTTTCAAAATTGAATACCCCGACTCGCAAAATTTTGAAAAAAATCGAATATCTCTATTCACAAAAGTGGCCATTTATTTTTTTGAGAATTTTCATGTATTTTTGGCCAAAATTCGATTTTTCAAAATTGAATACCCCGACTCACAAAATTTTGATAAAAATCGAATATCTCGACTCACAAAAGTAGTACAGCTTTTTGAGTAGCACGGTTAGAAAGAGGACGTTTTTTTCAATTAAAAAATGGCCATTTATTTTTTTGAGAATTTTCATGTATTTTTGGCCAAAATTCGATTTTTTAAAATTGAATACCTCGACTCACATAATTTTGAAAAAAATCGAATATCTCGACACACAAAAGTAGTACAGCTTTTTGAGTAGCACGGTTCGAAAGAGGACGTTTTTTCCAATTAAAAAATGGCCGTTTATTTTTTTGAGAATTTTCATGCATTTTTGGCCAAAATTCGATTTTTCAAAATTGAATACCTCGACTCACAAAATTTTGAAAAAAATCGAATATCTCGACTCACAAAAGTAGTACAGCTTTTTGAGTAGCACGTTTTTTCCAATTAAAAAATTGCCATTTATATTTTTGAGAATTTTCATGTATTTTGGGCCAAAATTCGATTTTTCAAAATTTAATACCTCGACTCACAAAATTTTGAAAAAAATCGAATATCTCGACTCACAAAATTAGTACAGCTTTTTGAGTAGCACGGTTCGAAAGAGGACGTTTTTTCCAATTAAAAAAAGGCCATTTATTTTTTTGAGAATTTTCATGTATTTTTGGCCAAAATTCGATTTTTCAAAATTGAATACCTCGACTCACAAAATTTTTAAAAAAATCGAATATCTCTATTCACAAAAGTGGCCATTTATTTTTTTGAGAATTTTCATGTATTTTTGGCCAAAATTCGATTTTTCAAAATTGAATACCCCGACTCACAAAATTTTGAAAAAAATCGAATATCTCGACTCACAAAAGTAGTACAGCTTTTTGAGTAGCACGGTTAGAAAGAGGACGTTTTTTTCAATTAAAAAATGGCCATTTATTTTTTTGAGAATTTTCATGTATTTTTGGCCAAAATTCGATTTTTTAAAATTGAATACCTCGACTCACATAATTTTGAAAAAAATCGAATATCTCGACTCACAAAAGTAGTACAGCTTTTTGAGTAGCACGGTTCGAAAGAGGACTTTTTTTTCAATTAAAAAATGGCCGTTTATTTTTTTGAGAATTTTCATGCATTTTTGGCCAAAATTCGATTTTTCAAAATTGAATACCTCGACTCACAAAATTTTGAAAAAAATCGAATATCTCGACTCACAAAAGTAGTACAGCTTTTTGAGTAGCACGTTTTTTCCAATTAAAAAATTGCCATTTATATTTTTGAGAATTTTCATGTATTTTGGGCCAAAATTCGATTTTTCAAAATTTAATACCTCGACTCACAAAATTTTGAAAAAAATCGAATATCTCGACTCACAAAAGTAGTACAGCTTTTTGAGTAGCACGGTTCGAAAGAGGACGTTTTTTCCAATTAAAAAAAGGCCATTTATTTTTTTGAGAATTTTCATGTATATTTGGCCAAAATTCGATTTTTCAAAATTGAATACCTCGACTCACAAAATTTTTAAAAAAATCGAATATCTCGACTCACAAAAGTAGTACAGCTTTTTGAGTAGCACGGTTCGAAAGAGGACGTTTTTTCCAATTAAAAAATGGCCATTTATTTTTTTGAGAATTTTCATGCATTTTTGGCCAAAATCCGATTTTTCGAAATTGAATACCTCGACTCAGAAAATTTTGAAAAAAATCGAATATCTCGACTCACAAAAGTAGTACAGCTTTTTTAGTTGCACGGTTCGAAAGAGGACGTTTTTTCCAATTAAAAAATTGCCATTTCTTTTTTTGAGAATTTTCATGTATTTTTGGCCAAAATTCGATTTTTCAAAATTGAATACCTCGACTCACAAAATTGTGAAAAAAATCGAATATCTCGACACACAAAAGTAGTACAGCTTTTTGAGTAGCACAGTTCGAAAGAGGACGTTTTTCCAATTAAAAAATGGCCATTTATTTTTTTGAGAATTTTCATGTATTTTTGGCCAAAATTCGATTTTTCAAAATTGAATACCTCGACTCACAAAATTTTGAAAAAAATCGAATATCTCGACTCACAAAAGTAGTACAGCTTTTTGAGTAGCACGGTTCGAAAGAGGACGTTTTTTCCAATTAAAAAATGGCCATTTATTTTTTTGAGAATTTTCATGTATTTTTGGCCAAAATTCGATTTTTCAAAATTGAATACCCCGACTCACAAAATTTTGAAAAAAATCGAATATCTCGACTCACAAAAGTAGTACAGCTTTTTGAGTAGCACGTTTTTTCCAATTAAAAAATTGCCATTTATATTTTTGAGAATTTTCATGTATTTTGGGCCAAAATTCGATTTTTCAAAATTTAATACCTCGACTCACAAAATTTTGAAAAAAATCGAATATCTCGACTCACAAAAGTAGTACAGCTTTTTGAGTAGCACGGTTCGAAAGAGGACGTTTTTTCCAATTAAAAAAAGGCCATTTATTTTTTTGAGAATTTTCATGTATTTTTGGCCAAAATTCGATTTTTCAAAATTGAATACCTCGACTCACAAAATTTTTAAAAAAATCGAATATCTCGACTCACAAAAGTAGTACAGCTTTTTGAGTAGCACGGTTCGAAAGAGGACGTTTTTTCCAATTAAAAAATGGCCATTTATTTTTTTGAGAATTTTCATGCATTTTTGGCCAAAATCCGATTTTTCGAAATTGAATACCTCGACTCAGAAAATTTTGAAAAAAATCGAATATCTCGACTCACAAAAGTAGTACAGCTTTTTGAGTTGCACGGTTCGAAAGAGGACGTTTTTTCCAATTAAAAAATTGCCATTTCTTTTTTGAGAATTTTCATGTATTTTTGGCCAAAATTCGATTTTTCAAAATTGAATACCTCGACTCACAAAATTGTGAAAAAAATCGAATATCTCGACACACAAAAGTAGTACAGCTTTTTGAGTAGCACAGTTCGAAAGAGGACGTTTTTCCAATTAAAAAATGGCCATTTATTTTTTTGAGAATTTTCATGTATTTTTGGCCAAAATTCGATTTTTCAAAATTGAATACCTCGACTCACAAAATTTTGAAAAAAATCGAATATCTCGACTCACAAAAGTAGTACAGCTTTTTGAGTAGCACGGTTCGAAAGAGGACGTTTTTTCCAATTAAAAAATGGCCATTTATTTTTTTGAGAATTTTCATTCATTTTTGGCCAAAATTCGATTTTTCAAAATTGAATACCCCGACTCACAAAATTTTGAAAAAAATCGAATATCTCGACTTACAAAAGTAGTACAGCTTTTTGAGTAGCACGGTTCGAAAGAGGACGTTTTTTCCAATTAAAAAATGGCCATTACTTTTTTTGAGAATTTTAATGTATTTTTGGCCAAAATTCGATTTTTCAAAATTGAATACCCCGACTCACAAAATTTTGAAAAAAATCGAATATCTCGACTCACACAAGTAGTACAGCTTTTTGAGTAGCACAGTTCGAAAGAGGACGTTTTTTTCAATTAAAAAATGGCCATTTATTTTTTTGAGAATTTTCATGTATTTTTGGCTAAAATTTACTTTTCAAAATTGAATACCTCGACTCACAAAATTTTGAAAAAAATCGAATATCTCGACTCACAAAAGTAGTACAGCTTTTTGAGTAGCACGGTTCGAAAGAGGACGTTTTTCCAATTAAAAAATGGCCATTTATTTTTTTGAGAATTTTCATGTATTTTTGGCTAAAATTTGACTTTTCAAAATTGAATACCTCGACTCACAAAATTTTGAAAAAAATCGTATATCTCGACTCACAAAAGTAGTACAGCTTTTTGAGTAGCACGGTTCGAAAGAGGACGTTTTTTCCAATAAAAAAAGGCCATTTATTTTTTTGAGAATTTTCATGCATTTTTGGCCAAAATTCTATTTTTCAAAATTGAATACCTCGACTCACAAAATTTTTAAAAAAATCGAATATCTCGACTCACAAAAGTAGTACAGCGTTTTGAGTAGCACGGTTCGAAAGAGGACGTTTTTTCCAATTAAAAAATTGCCATTTCTTTTTTTGAGAATTTTCATGTATTTTTGGCCAAAATTCGATTTTTCAAAATTGAATACCCCGACTCGCAAAATTTTGAAAAAAATCGAATATCTCTATTCACAAAAGTGGCCATTTATTTTTTTGAGAATTTTCATGTATTTTTGGCCAAAATTCGATTTTTCAAAATTGAATACCCCGACTCACAAAATTTTGAAAAAAATCGAATATCTCGACTCACAAAAGTAGTACAGCTTTTTGAGTAGCACGGTTAGAAAGAGGACGTTTTTTTCAATTAAAAAATGGCCATTTATTTTTTTGAGAATTTTCATGTATTTTTGGCCAAAATTCGATTTTTTAAAATTGAATACCTCGACTCACATAATTTTGAAAAAAATCGAATATCTCGACTCACAAAAGTAGTACAGCTTTTTGAGTAGCACGGTTCGAAAGAGGACGTTTTTTCCAATTAAAAAATGGCCATTTATTTTTTTGAGAATTTTCATGCATTTTTGGCCAAAATTCGATTTTTCAAAATTGAATACCTCGACTCACAAAATTTTGAAAAAAATCGAATATCTCGACTCACAAAAGTAGTACAGCTTTTTGAGTAGCACGTTTTTTCCAATTAAAAAATTGCCATTTATATTTTTGAGAATTTTCATGTATTTTGGGCCAAAATTCGATTTTTCAAAATTTAATACCTCGACTCACAAAATTTTGAAAAAAATCGAATATCTCGACTCACAAAAGTAGTACAGCTTTTTGAGTAGCACGGTTCGAAAGAGGA
Source organism: Sarcophaga carnaria (assembly GCA_958299815.1). Lineage (NCBI taxonomy): Eukaryota > Metazoa > Arthropoda > Insecta > Diptera > Sarcophagidae > Sarcophaga > Sarcophaga carnaria. The sequence goes on along the minus strand of OY283152.1, from coordinate 100,391,658 downwards.
CGTTTTTTCCAATTAAAAAAAGGCCATTTATTTTTTTGAGAATTTTCATGTATTTTTGGCCAAAATTCGATTTTTCAAAATTGAATACCTCGACTCACAAAATTTTTAAAAAAATCGAATATCTCGACTCACAAAAGTAGTACAGCTTTTTGAGTAGCACGGTTCGAAAGAGGACGTTTTTTCCAATTAAAAAATGGCCATTTATTTTTTTGGAATTTTCATGCATTTTTGGCCAAAATCCGATTTTTCGAAATTGAATACCTCGACTCAGAAAATTTTGAAAAAAATCGAATATCTCGACTCACAAAAGTAGTACAGCTTTTTGAGTTGCACGGTTCGAAAGAGGACGTTTTTTCCAATTAAAAAATTGCCATTTCTTTTTTTGAGAATTTTCATGTATTTTTGGCCAAAATTCGATTTTTCAAAATTGAATACCTCGACTCAAAAAATTGTGAAAAAAATCGAATATCTCGACACACAAAAGTAGTACAGCTTTTTGAGTAGCACAGTTCGAAAGAGGACGTTTTTCCAATTAAAAAATGGCCATTTATTTTTTTGAGAATTTTCATGTATTTTTGGCCAAAATTCGATTTTTCAAAATTGAATACCTCGAATCACAAAATTTTGAAAAAAATCGAATATCTCGACTCACAAAAGTAGTACAGCTTTTTGAGTAGCACGGTTCGAAAGAGGACGTTTTTTCCAATTAAAAAATGGCCATTAATTTTTTTGAGAATTTTCATGTATTTTTGGCCAAAATTCGATTTTTCAAAATTGAATACCCCGACTCACAAAATTTTGAAAAAAATCGAATATATCGACTCACAAAAGTAGTACAGCTTTTTGAGTAGCACAGTTCGAAAGAGGACGTTTTTTCCAATTAAAAGATGGCCATTTATATTTTTGAGAATTTTCATGTATTTTTGGCCAAAATTCGATTTTTCAAAATTTAATACCTCGACTCACAAAATTTGGAAAAAAATCGAATATCTCGACTCACAAAAGTAGCACAGCTTTTTGAGGAGCACGGTTCGAAAGAGGACGTTTTTTCCAATTAAAAAATGGCCATTTATTTTTTTTGAGAATTTTCATGTATTTTTGGCCAAAATTCGATTTTTCAAAATTGAATACCTCGACTCACAAAATTGTGAAAAAATCAAATATCTCGACACACAAAAGTAGTACAGCTTTTTGAGTAGCACAGTTCGAAAGAGGACGTTTTTTCCAATTAAAAAATGGCCATTAATTTTTTTGAGAATTTTCATGTATTTTTGGCCAAAATTCGATTTTTCAAAATTTAATACCTCGACTCACAATATTTGGAAAAAAATCGATATATCTCGACTCACAAAAGTAGCACAGCTTTTTGAGGAGCACGGTTCGAAAGAGGACGTTTTTTCCAATTAAAAAATGGCCATTTATTTTTTTGAGAATTTTCATGTATTTTTGGCCAAAATTCGATTTTCCAAAATTGAATACCTCGACTCACAAAATTTTGAAAAAAATCGAATATCTCGTCTCACAAAAGTAGTACAGCTTTTTGAGTAGCACGGTTCGAAAGAGGACGTTTTTTCCAATTAAAAAATGGCCATTTATTTTTTTGAGAATTTTCATGTATTTTTGGCCAAAATTCGATTTTCCAAAATTGAATACCTCGACTCACAAAATTTTGAAAAAAATCGAATATCTCGACTCACAAAAGTAGTACAGCTTTTTGAGTAGCACGGTTCGAAAGAAGACGTTTTTTCCAATTAAAAAATGGCCATTTATTTTTTTGAGAATTTTCATGCATTTTTGTCCAAAATTCGATTTTTCAAAATTGAATACCTCGACTCACAAAATTTTTAAAAAAATCGAATATCTCGACTTACAAAAGTAGTACAGCTTTTTGAGTAGCACGGTTCGAAAGAGGACGTTTTTTCCAATTAAAAAATGGCCATTTATTTTTTTGAGAATTTTCATGTATTTTTGGCCAAAATTCGATTTTTCAAAATTGAATACTTCGGCTCACAAAATTTTGAAAAAAATCGAATATCTCGACTCACAAAAGTAGTACAGCTTTTTGTGTAGCACAGTTCGAAAGAGGACGTTTTTTCCAATTAAAAATGGCCATTTATTTTTTTGAGAATTTTCATGCATTTTTGGCCAAAATTCGCTTTTTCAAAATTGAATACCTCGACTCACAAAATTTTGAAAAAAATCGAATATCTCGACTCACAAAAGTAGTACAGCTTTTTGAGTAACACGGTTCGAAAGAGGACGTTTTTTCCAATTAAAAAATGGCCATTTATTTTTTTGAGAATTTTCATGTATTTTTGGCCAAAATTCGATTTTTTAAAATTGAATACCTCGACTCACAAAATTTTGAAAAAAATCGAATATCTCGACTCACAAAAGTAGTACAGCTTTTTGAGTAGCACGGTTCGAAAGAGGACGTTTTTTCCAATTATAAAATATGGCCATTTATTTTTTTGAGAATTTTCATGTATTTTTGGCCAAAATTCGATTTTTCAAATTTGAATACCTCGACTCACAAAATTTTGAAAAAAATCGAACATCTCGACACACAAAAGTAGTACAGCTTTTTGAGTAGCACGATTCGAAAGAGGACGTTTTTTCCAATTAAAAAATAGCCATTTATTTTTTTTCAGAATTTTCATGTATTTTTGGCCAAAATTCGACTTTTCAAAATTGAATACCTCGACTCACAAAATTTTGAAAAAAATCGAATATCTCGACTCACAAAAGTAGTACAGCTTTTTGAGTAGCACGGTTCGAAAGAGGACGTTTTTTCCAATTAAAAAATGGCCATTTATTTTTTTGAGAATTTTCATGCATTTTTGGCCAAAATGCGATTTTTCAAAATTGGCCTCGACTCACAAAATTTTGAAAAAAATCGAATATCTCGACTTACAAAAGTAGTACAGCTTTTTGAGTAGCACGGTTCGAAAGAGGATGTTTTTTCCAATTAAAAAATGGCCATTTATTTTTTTGAGAATTTTCATGCATTTTTGTCCAAAATTCGATTTTTCAAAATTGAATACCTCGACTCACAAAATTTTGATAAAAATCGAATATCTCGACTTACAAAAGTAGTACAGCTTTTTGAGTAGCACGGTTCGAAAGAGGACGTTTTTTGCAATTAAAAAATGGCCATTTATTTTTTTGAGAATTTTCATGTATTTTTGGCCAAAATTCGATTTTACAAAATTGAATACCTCGACTCACAAAATTTTTAAAAAAATCGAATATATCGACTCACAAAAGTAGTACAGCTTTTTGAGTAGCACGGTTCGAAAGAGGACGTTTTTCCAATTAAAAAATGGCCATTTATTTTTTTGAGAATTTTCATGTATTTTTGGCCAAAATTCGATTTTTCAAAATTGAATACCCCGACTCACAAAATTTTGAAAAAGATCGAATATCTCGACTCACAAAAGTAGTACAGCTTTTTGAGTAGCACGGTTCGAAAGAGGACGTTTTTTTCCAATAAAAAAAGGGCCATTTATTTTTTGAGAATTTTCATGTATTTTTGGCCAAAATTCGATTTTTCAAAATTGAATACCTCGACTCACAAAATTTTGAAAAAATCGAATATCTCGACTCACAAAAGTAGTACAGCTTTTTGAGTAGCACGGTTCGAAAGAGGACGTTATTTCCAATTAAAAAATGGCCATTTATTTTTTTTGAGAATTTTCATGTATTTTTGGCCAAAATTTGATTTTTCAAAATTGAATACCCCGACTCAGAAAATTTTGAAAAAAATCTAATATCTCGACTCACAAGAGTAGTACAGCTTTTTGAGTAGCACGGTTCGAAAGAGGACGTTTTTTCCAATTAAAAAATGGCCATTTATTTTTTTGACAATTTTCATGTATTTTTGGCCAAAATTCGATTTTTCAAAATTGAATACCTCGACTCACAAAATATGTAAAAAAATCGAATATATCGACTCACAAAAGTAGTACAGCTTTTTGAGTAGCACGGTTCGAAAGAAGACGTTTTTTCCAATTAAAAAATGGCCATTTATTTTTTTGAGAATTTTCATGCATTTTTGTCCAAAATTCGATTTTTCAAAATTGAATACCTCGACTCACAAAATTTTTAAAAAAATCGAATATCTCGACTTACAAAAGTAGTACAGCTTTTTGAGTAGCACGGTTCGAAAGAGGACGTTTTTTCCAATTAAAAAATGGCCATTTATTTTTTTGAGAATTTTCATGTATTTTTGGCCAAAATTCGATTTTTCAAAATTGAATACTTCGGCTCACAAAATTTTGAAAAAAATCGAATATCTCGACTCACAAAAGTAGTACAGCTTTTTGTGTAGCACAGTTCGAAAGAGGACGTTTTTTCCAATTAAAAATGGCCATTTATTTTTTTGAGAATTTTCATGCATTTTTGGCCAAAATTCGCTTTTTCAAAATTGAATACCTCGACTCACAAAATTTTGAAAAAAATCGAATATCTCGACTCACAAAAGTAGTACAGCTTTTTGAGTAACACGGTTCGAAAGAGGACGTTTTTTCCAATTAAAAAATGGCCATTTATTTTTTTGAGAATTTTCATGTATTTTTGGCCAAAATTCGATTTTTTAAAATTGAATACCTCGACTCACAAAATTTTGAAAAAAATCGAATATCTCGACTCACAAAAGTAGTACAGCTTTTTGAGTAGCACGGTTCGAAAGAGGACGTTTTTTCCAATTATAAAATATGGCCATTTATTTTTTTGAGAATTTTCATGTATTTTTGGCCAAAATTCGATTTTTCAAATTTGAATACCTCGACTCACAAAATTTTGAAAAAAATCGAACATCTCGACACACAAAAGTAGTACAGCTTTTTGAGTAGCACGATTCGAAAGAGGACGTTTTTTCCAATTAAAAAATAGCCATTTATTTTTTTTCAGAATTTTCATGTATTTTTGGCCAAAATTCGACTTTTCAAAATTGAATACCTCGACTCACAAAATTTTGAAAAAAATCGAATATCTCGACTCACAAAAGTAGTACAGCTTTTTGAGTAGCACGGTTCGAAAGAGGACGTTTTTTCCAATTAAAAAATGGCCATTTATTTTTTTGAGAATTTTCATGCATTTTTGGCCAAAATTCGATTTTTCAAAATTGGCCTCGACTCACAAAATTTTGAAAAAAATCGAATATCTCGACTTACAAAAGTAGTACAGCTTTTTGAGTAGCACGGTTCGAAAGAGGATGTTTTTTCCAATTAAAAAATGGCCATTTATTTTTTTGAGAATTTTCATGCATTTTTGTCCAAAATTCGATTTTTCAAAATTGAATACCTCGACTCACAAAATTTTGATAAAAATCGAATATCTCGACTTACAAAAGTAGTACAGCTTTTTGAGTAGCACGGTTCGAAAGAGGACGTTTTTTGCAATTAAAAAATGGCCATTTATTTTTTTGAGAATTTTCATGTATTTTTGGCCAAAATTCGATTTTACAAAATTGAATACCTCGACTCACAAAATTTTTAAAAAAATCGAATATATCGACTCACAAAAGTAGTACAGCTTTTTGAGTAGCACGGTTCGAAAGAGGACGTTTTTCCAATTAAAAAATGGCCATTTATTTTTTTGAGAATTTTCATGTATTTTTGGCCAAAATTCGATTTTTCAAAATTGAATACCCCGACTCACAAAATTTTGAAAAAAATCGAATATCTCGACTCACAAAAGTAGTACAGCTTTTTGAGTAGCACGGTTCGAAAGAGGACGTTTTTTCCAATTAAAAAATTGCCATTTATATTTTTGAGCATTTTCATGTATTTTGGGCCAAAATTCGATTTTTCAAAATTTAATACCTCGACTCACAAAATTTTGAAAAAGATCGAATATCTCGACTCACAAAAGTAGTACAGCTTTTTGAGTAGCACGGTTCGAAAGAGGACGTTTTTTTCCAATAAAAAAAGGGCCATTTATTTTTTTGAGAATTTTCATGTATTTTTGGCCAAAATTCGATTTTTCAAAATTGAATACCTCGACTCACAAAATTTTGAAAAAATCGAATATCTCGACTCACAAAAGTAGTACAGCTTTTTGAGTAGCACGGTTCGAAAGAGGACGTTATTTCCAATTAAAAAATGGCCATTTATTTTTTTTGAGAATTTTCATGTATTTTTGGCCAAAATTTGATTTTTCAAAATTGAATACCCCGACTCAGAAAATTTTGAAAAAAATCTAATATCTCGACTCACAAGAGTAGTACAGCATTTTGAGTAGCACGGTTCGAAAGAGGACGTTTTTTCCAATTAAAAAATGGCCATTTATTTTTTTGAGAATTTTCATGTATTTTTGGCCAAACTTCGATTTTTCAAAACTGAATACCTCGACTCACAAAATTTTGAAAAAAATCGAATATCTCGACTCACAAAAGTAGAACAGCTTTTTGAGTAGCACGATTCGAAAGAGGACGTTTTTTCCAATTAAAAAATGGCCATTTATGTTTTTGAGAAATTTCATGCATTTTTGGCCATAATTCGATTTTTCAAAATTGAATACCTCGACTCACAAAATTTTGAAAAAAATCGAATATCTCGACTCACAAAAGCAGTACAGCTTTTTGAGTAGCACGGTTCGAAAGAGGATGTTTTTTCCAATTAAAAAATTGCCATTTCTTTTTTTGAGAATTTTCATGTATTTGTGGCCAAAATTCGATTTTTCAAAATTGAATACCTCTACTCACAAAATTGTGAAAAAAATCGAATATCTCGACACACAAAAGTAGTACAGCTTTTTGAGTAGCACGATTCGAAAGAGGACGTTTTTTCCAATTAAAAAATAGCCATTTATTTTTTTTCAGAATTTTCATGTATTTTTGGCCAAAATTCGACTTTTCAAAATTGAATACCTCGACTCACAAAATTTTGAAAAAAATCGAATATCTCGACTCACAAAAGTAGTACAGCTTTTTGAGTAGCACAGTTCGAAAGAGGACGTTTTTTTCAATTAAAAAATGGCCATTTATATTTTTGAGAATTTTCATGTATTTTTGGCCAAAATTCCATTTTTCAAAATTGAATACCTCGACTCACAAAATTTTGAAAAAAATCGAATTTATCGACTCACAAAAGTAGTACAGCTTTTTGAGTAGCACGGTTCGAAAGAGGACGTTTTTTCCAATTATAAAATATGGCCATTTATTTTTTTGAGAATTTTCATGTATTTTTGGCCAAAATTCGATTTTTCAAATTTGAATACCTCGACTCACAAAATTTTGAAAAAAATCGAACATCTCGACACACAAAAGTAGTACAGCTTTTTGAGTAGCACGATTCGAAAGAGGACGTTTTTTCCAATTAAAAAATAGCCATTTATTTTTTTTCAGAATTTTCATGTATTTTTGGCCAAAATTCGACTTTTCAAAATTGAATACCTCGACTCACAAAATTTTGAAAAAAATCGAATATCTCGACTCACAAAAGTAGTACAGCTTTTTGAGTAGCACGGTTCGAAAGAGGACGTTTTTTCCAATTAAAAAAATGGCCATTAATTTTTTTGCGAATTTTCATGTATTTTTGGCCAAAATTCGATTTTTCAAAATTGAATACCCCGACTCACAAAATTTTGAAAAAAATCGAATATCTCGACTCACAAAAGTAGTACAGCTTTTTGAGTAGCACAGTTCGAAAGAGGACGTTTTTTTTCAATTAAAAAATGGCCATTTATATTTTTGAGAATTTTCATGTATTTTTGGCCAAAATTCCATTTTTCAAAATTGAATACCTCGACTCACAAAATTTTGAAAAAAATCGAATTTATCGACTCACAAAAGTAGTACAGCTTTTTGAGTAGCACGGTTCGAAAGAGGACGTTTTTTCCAATTATAAAATATGGCCATTTATTTTTTTGAGAATTTTCATGTATTTTTGGCCAAAATTCGATTTTTCAAATTTGAATACCTCGACTCACAAAATTTTGAAAAAAATCGAATATCTCGACTCACAAAAGTAGTACAGCTTTTTGAGTAGCACGGTTCGAAAGAGGACGTTTTTTCCAATTAAAAAATGGCCATTTATTTTTTTGAGAATTTTCATGCATTTTTGGCCAAAATTCGATTTTTCAAAATTGAATACCTCGACTCATAAAATTTTGAAAAAAATCGAATATCTCGACTTACAAAAGTAGTACAGCTTTTTGAGTAGCACGGTTCGAAAGAGGACGTTTTTTCCAATTAAAAAAATGGCCATTAATTTTTTTGCGAATTTTCATGTATTTTTGGCCAAAATTCGATTTTTCAAAATTGAATACCCCGACTCACAAAATTTTGAAAAAAATCGAATATCTCGACTCACAAAAGTAGTACAGCTTTTTGAGTAGCACAGTTCGAAAGAGGACGTTTTTTTCAATTAAAAAATGGCCATTTATATTTTTGAGAATTTTCATGTATTTTTGGCCAAAATTCCATTTTTCAAAATTGAATACCTCGACTCACAAAATTTTGAAAAAAATCGAATTTATCGACTCACAAAAGTAGTACAGCTTTTTGAGTAGCACGGTTCGAAAGAGGACGTTTTTTCCAATTATAAAATATGGCCATTTATTTTTTTGAGAATTTTCATGTATTTTTGGCCAAAATTCGATTTTTCAAATTTGAATACCTCGACTCACAAAATTTTGAAAAAAATCGAACATCTCGACACACAAAAGTAGTACAGCTTTTTGAGTAGCACGATTCGAAAGAGGACGTTTTTTCCAATTAAAAAATAGCCATTTATTTTTTTTCAGAATTTTCATGTATTTTTGGCCAAAATTCGACTTTTCAAAATTGAATACCTCGACTCACAAAATTTTGAAAAAATCGAATATCTCGACTCACAAAAGTAGTACAGCTTTTTGAGTAGCACGGTTCGAAAGAGGACGTTTTTTCCAATTAAAAAAATGGCCATTAATTTTTTTGCGAATTTTCATGTATTTTTGGCCAAAATTCGATTTTTCAAAATTGAATACCCCGACTCACAAAATTTTGAAAAAAATCGAATATCTCGACTCACAAAAGTAGTACAGCTTTTTGAGTAGCACAGTTCGAAAGAGGACGTTTTTTTTCAATTAAAAAATGGCCATTTATATTTTTGAGAATTTTCATGTATTTTTGGCCAAAATTCCATTTTTCAAAATTGAATACCTCGACTCACAAAATTTTGAAAAAAATCGAATTTATCGACTCACAAAAGTAGTACAGCTTTTTGAGTAGCACGGTTCGAAAGAGGACGTTTTTTCCAATTATAAAATATGGCCATTTATTTTTTTGAGAATTTTCATGTATTTTTGGCCAAAATTCGATTTTTCAAATTTGAATACCTCGACTCACAAAATTTTGAAAAAAATCGAACATCTCGACACACAAAAGTAGTACAGCTTTTTGAGTAGCACGATTCGAAAGAGGACGTTTTTTCCAATTAAAAAATGGCCATTTATTTTTTTGAGAATTTTCATGCATTTTTGGCCAAAATTCGATTTTTCAAAATTGAATACCTCGACTCACAAAATTTTGAAAAAAATCGAATATCTCGACTCACAAAAGTAGTACAGCTTTTTGAGTAGCACGGTTCGAAAGAGGACGTTTTTTCCAATTAAAAAATGGCCATTTATTTTTTTGAGAATTTTCATGCATTTTTGGCCAAAATTCGATTTTTCAAAATTGAATACCCCGACTCACAAAATTTTGAAAAAAATCGAATATCTCGACTCACAAAAGTAGTACAGCTTTTTGAGTAGCACGGTTCGAAAGAGGACGTTTTTTCCAATTATAAAATATGGCCATTTATTTTTTTGAGAATTTTCATGTATTTTTGGCCAAAATTCGATTTTTCAAATTTGAATACCTCGACTCACAAAATTTTGAAAAAAATCGAACATCTCGACACACGAAAGTAGTACAGCTTTTTGAGTAGCACGATTCGAAAGAGGACGTTTTTTCCAATTAAAAAATAACCATTTATTTTTTTTCAGAATTTTCATGTATTTTTGGCCAAAATTCGACTTTTCAAAATTGAATACCTCGACTCACAAAATTTTGAAAAAAATCGAATATCTCGACTCACAAAAGTAGTACAGCTTTTTGAGTAGCACGGTTCGAAAGAGGACGTTTTTTCCAATTAAAAAAATGGCCATTAATTTTTTTGCGAATTTTCATGTATTTTTGGCCAAAATTCGATTTTTCAAAATTGAATACCCCGACTCACAAAATTTTGAAAAAAATCGAATATCTCGACTCACAAAAGTAGTACAGCTTTTTGAGTAGCACAGTTCGAAAGAGGACGTTTTTTTTCAATTAAAAAATGGCCATTTATATTTTTGAGAATTTTCATGTATTTTTGGCCAAAATTCCATTTTTCAAAATTGAATACCTCGACTCACAAAATTTTGAAAAAAATCGAATTTATCGACTCACAAAAGTAGTACAGCTTTTTGAGTAGCACGGTTCGAAAGAGGACGTTTTTTCCAATTATAAAATATGGCCATTTATTTTTTTGAGAATTTTCATTTATTTTTGGCCAAAATTCGATTTTTCAAATTTGAATACCTCGACTCACAAAATTTTGAAAAAAATCGAACATCTCGACACACAAAAGTAGTACAGCTTTTTGAGTAGCACGATTCGAAAGAGGACGTTTTTTCCAATTAAAAAATGGCCATTTATTTTTTTGAGAATTTTCATGCATTTTTGGCCAAAATTCGATTTTTCAAAATTGAATACCTCGACTCACAAAATTTTGAAAAAAATCGAATATCTCGACTCACAAAAGTAGTACAGCTTTTTGAGTAGCACGGTTCGAAAGAGGACGTTTTTTCCAATTAAAAAATGGCCATTTATTTTTTTGAGAATTTTCATGCATTTTTGGCCAAAATTCGATTTTTCAAAATTGAATACCTCGACTCATAAAATTTTGAAAAAAATCGAATATCTCGACTTACAAAAGTAGTACAGCTTTTTGAGTAGCTCGGTTCGAAAGAGGACGTTTTTTCCAATTAAAAAAATGGCCATTAATTTTTTTGCGAATTTTCATGTATTTTTGGCCAAAATTCGATTTTTCAAAATTGAATACCCCGACTCACAAAATTTTGAAAAAAATCGAATATCTCGACTCACAAAAGTAGTACAGATTTTTGAGTAGCACAGTTCGAAAGAGGACGTTTTTTTCAATTAAAAAATGGCCATTTATATTTTTGAGAATTTTCATGTATTTTTGGCCAAAATTCCATTTTTCAAAATTGAATACCTCGACTCACAAAATTTTGAAAAAAATCGAATTTATCGACTCACAAAAGTAGTACAGCTTTTTGAGTAGCACGGTTCGAAAGAGGACGTTTTTTCCAATTATAAAATATGGCCATTTATTTTTTTGAGAATTTTCATGTATTTTTGGCCAAAATTCGATTTTTCAAATTTGAATACCTCGACTCACAAAATTTTGAAAAAAATCGAACATCTCGACACACAAAAGTAGTACAGCTTTTTGAGTAGCACGATTCGAAAGAGGACGTTTTTTCCAATTAAAAAATAGCCATTTATTTTTTTTCAGAATTTTCATGTATTTTTGGCCAAAATTCGATTTTTCAAATTTGAATACCTCGACTCACAAAATTTTGAAAAAAATCGAATATCTCGACTCACAAAAGTAGTACAGCTTTTTGAGTAGCACAGTTCGAAAGAGGACGTTTTTTTTCAATTAAAAAATGGCCATTTATATTTTTGAGAATTTTCATGTATTTTTGGCCAAAATTCCATTTTTCAAAATTGAATACCTCGACTCACAAAATTTTGAAAAAAATCGAATTTATCGACTCACAAAAGTAGTACAGCTTTTTGAGTAGCACGGTTCGAAAGAGGACGTTTTTTCCAATTATAAAATATGGCCATTTATTTTTTTGAGAATTTTCATTTATTTTTGGCCAAAATTCGATTTTTCAAATTTGAATACCTCGACTCACAAAATTTTGAAAAAAATCGAACATCTCGACACACAAAAGTAGTACAGCTTTTTGAGTAGCACGATTCGAAAGAGGACGTTTTTTCCAATTAAAAAATGGCCATTTATTTTTTTGAGAATTTTCATGCATTTTTGGCCAAAATTCGATTTTTCAAAATTGAATACCTCGACTCACAAAATTTTGAAAAAAATCGAATATCTCGACTCACAAAAGTAGTACAGCTTTTTGAGTAGCACGGTTCGAAAGAGGACGTTTTTTCCAATTAAAAAATGGCCATTTATTTTTTTGAGAATTTTCATGCATTTTTGGCCAAAATTCGATTTTTCAAAATTGAATACCTCGACTCATAAAATTTTGAAAAAAATCGAATATCTCGACTTACAAAAGTAGTACAGCTTTTTGAGTAGCTCGGTTCGAAAGAGGACGTTTTTTCCAATTAAAAAAATGGCCATTAATTTTTTTGCGAATTTTCATGTATTTTTGGCCAAAATTCGATTTTTCAAAATTGAATACCCCGACTCACAAAATTTTGAAAAAAATCGAATATCTCGACTCACAAAAGTAGTACAGCTTTTTGAGTAGCACAGTTCGAAAGAGGACGTTTTTTTCAATTAAAAAATGGCCATTTATATTTTTGAGAATTTTCATGTATTTTTGGCCAAAATTCCATTTTTCAAAATTGAATACCTCGACTCACAAAATTTTGAAAAAAATCGAATTTATCGACTCACAAAAGTAGTACAGCTTTTTGAGTAGCACGGTTCGAAAGAGGACGTTTTTTCCAATTATAAAATATGGCCATTTATTTTTTTGAGAATTTTCATGTATTTTTGGCCAAAATTCGATTTTTCAAATTTGAATACCTCGACTCACAAAATTTTGAAAAAAATCGAACATCTCGACACACAAAAGTAGTACAGCTTTTTGAGTAGCACGATTCGAAAGAGGACGTTTTTTCCAATTAAAAAATAGCCATTTATTTTTTTTCAGAATTTTCATGTATTTTTGGCCAAAATTCGACTTTTCAAAATTGAATACCTCGACTCACAAAATTTTGAAAAAAATCGAATATCTCGACTCACAAAAGTAGTACAGCTTTTTGAGTAGCACGGTTCGAAAGAGGACGTTTTTTCCAATTAAAAAATGGCCATTTATTTTTTTGAGAATTTTCATGCATTTTTGGCCAAAATTCGATTTTTCAAAATTGAATACTTCGACTCACAAAATTTTGAAAAAAATCGAATATCTCGACTTACAAAAGTAGTACAGCTTTTTGAGTAGCACGGTTCGAAAGAGGACGTTTTTTCCAATTAAAAAAATGGCCATTAATTTTTTTTTTCATTAATTTTCATGTATTTTTGGCCAAAATTCGATTTTTCAAAATTGAATACCCCGACTTACAAAATTTTGAAAAAAATCGAATATCTCGACTCACAAAAGTAGTACAGCTTTTTGAGTAGCACAGTTCGAAAGAGGACGTTTTTTTTCAATTAAAAAATGGCCATTTATATTTTTGAGAATTTTCATGTATTTTTGGCCAAAATTCGACTTTTCAAAATTGAATACCTCGACTCACAAAATTTTGAAAAAAATCGAATATCTCGACTCACAAAAGTAGTACAGCTTTTTGAGTAGCACGGTTCGAAAGAGGACGTTTTTTCCAATTAAAAAATGGCCATTTATTTTTTTGAGAATTTTCATGCATTTTTGGCCAAAATTCGATTTTTCAAAATTGAATACTTCGACTCACAAAATTTTGAAAAAAATCGAATATCTCGACTTACAAAAGTAGTACAGCTTTTTGAGTAGCACGGTTCGAAAGAGGACGTTTTTTCCAATTAAAAAAATGGCCATTAATTTTTTTTTTCATTAATTTTCATGTATTTTTGGCCAAAATTCGATTTTTCAAAATTGAATACCCCGACTTACAAAATTTTGAAAAAAATCGAATATCTCGACTCACAAAAGTAGTACAGCTTTTTGAGTAGCACAGTTCGAAAGAGGACGTTTTTTTTCAATTAAAAAATGGCCATTTATATTTTTGAGAATTTTCATGTATTTTTGGCCAAAATTCGATTTTTCAAAATTTAATACCTCGACCCACAAAATTTTGAAAAAAATCGAATATCTCGACTCACAAAAGTAGTACAGCTTTTTGAGTAGCACGGTTCGAAAGAGGACGTTTTTTCCAATTAAAAAATGGCCATTTATTTTTTTGAGAATTTTCATGTATTTTTGGCCAAAATTCGACTTTTCAAAATTGAATACCTCGACTCACAAAATTTTGAAAAAAATCGTATATCTCGACTCACAAAAGTAGTACAGCTTTTTGAGTAGCACGGTTCGAAAGAGGACGTTTTTTCCAATTAAAAAATGGCCCTTTAATTTTTTGAGAATTTTCATGTATTTTTGGCCAAAATTCGATTTTTCAAAATTGAATACCTCGACTCACAAAATTTTGAAAAAAATCGAATATCTCGACTCACAAAAGTAGTACAGCTTTTTGAGTAGCACGGTTCGAAAGAGGACGTTTTTTCCAATTAAAAAATGGGCATTTATTTTTTTGAGAATTTTCATGCATTTTTGGCCAAAATTCGATTTTTCAAAATTGAATACCTCGACTCATAAAATTTTTAAAAAAATCGAATATCTCGACTTACAAAAGTAGTACAGCTTTTTGAGTAGCACGGTTCGAAAGAGGACGTTTTTTCCAATTAAAAAAATGGCCATTAATTTTTTTTTTCATTAATTTTCATGTATTTTTGGCCAAAATTCGATTTTTCAAAATTGAATACCCCGACTTACAAAATTTTGAAAAAAATCGAATATCTCGACTCACAAAAGTAGTACAGCTTTTTGAGTAGCACAGTTCGAAAGAGGACGTTTTTTTTCAATTAAAAAATGGCCATTTATATTTTTGAGAATTTTCATGTATTTTTGGCCAAAATTCGATTTTTCAAAATTTAATACCTCGACCCACAAAATTTTGAAAAAAATCGTATATCTCGACTCACAAAAGTAGTACAGCTTTTTGAGTAGCACGGTTCGAAAGAGGACGTTTTTTCCAATTAAAAAATGGCCCTTTAATTTTTTGAGAATTTTCATGTATTTTTGGCCAAAATTCGATTTTTCAAAATTGAATACCTCGACTCACAAAATTTTGAAAAAAATCGAACATCTCGACACACAAAAGTAGTACAGCTTTTTGAGTAGCACGATTCGAAAGAGGACGTTTTTTCCAATTAAAAAATAGCCATTTATTTTTTTTCAGAATTTTCATGTATTTTTGGCCAAAATTCGACTTTTCAAAATTGAATACCTCGACTCACAAAATTTTGAAAAAAATCGAATATCTCGACTCACAAAAGTAGTACAGCTTTTTGAGTAGCACGGTTCGAAAGAGGACGTTTTTTCATGCATTTTTGGCCAAAATTCGATTTTTCAAAATTGAATACCTCGACTCATAAAATTTTGAAAAAAATCGAATATCTCGACTTACAAAAGTAGTACAGCTTTTTGAGTAGCTCGGTTCGAAAGAGGACGTTTTTTCCAATTAAAAAAATGGCCATTAATTTTTTTGCGAATTTTCATGTATTTTTGGCCAAAATTCGATTTTTCAAAATTGAATACCCCGACTCACAAAATTTTGAAAAAAATCGAATATCTCGACTCACAAAAGTAGTACAGCTTTTTGAGTAGCACAGTTCGAAAGAGGACGTTTTTTTCAATTAAAAAATGGCCATTTATATTTTTGAGAATTTTCATGTATTTTTGGCCAAAATTCCATTTTTCAAAATTGAATACCTCGACTCACAAAATTTTGAAAAAAATCGAATTTATCGACTCACAAAAGTAGTACAGCTTTTTGAGTAGCACGGTTCGAAAGAGGACGTTTTTTCCAATTATAAAATATGGCCATTTATTTTTTTGAGAATTTTCATGTATTTTTGGCCAAAATTCGATTTTTCAAATTTGAATACCTCGACTCACAAAATTTTGAAAAAAATCGAACATCTCGACACACAAAAGTAGTACAGCTTTTTGAGTAGCACGATTCGAAAGAGGACGTTTTTTCCAATTAAAAAATAGCCATTTATTTTTTTTCAGAATTTTCATGTATTTTTGGCCAAAATTCGATTTTTCAAATTTGAATACCTCGACTCACAAAATTTTGAAAAAAATCGAATATCTCGACTCACAAAAGTAGTACAGCTTTTTGAGTAGCACAGTTCGAAAGAGGACGTTTTTTTTCAATTAAAAAATGGCCATTTATATTTTTGAGAATTTTCATGTATTTTTGGCCAAAATTCCATTTTTCAAAATTGAATACCTCGACTCACAAAATTTTGAAAAAAATCGAATTTATCGACTCACAAAAGTAGTACAGCTTTTTGAGTAGCACGGTTCGAAAGAGGACGTTTTTTCCAATTATAAAATATGGCCATTTATTTTTTTGAGAATTTTCATTTATTTTTGGCCAAAATTCGATTTTTCAAATTTGAATACCTCGACTCACAAAATTTTGAAAAAAATCGAACATCTCGACACACAAAAGTAGTACAGCTTTTTGAGTAGCACGATTCGAAAGAGGACGTTTTTTCCAATTAAAAAATGGCCATTTATTTTTTTGAGAATTTTCATGCATTTTTGGCCAAAATTCGATTTTTCAAAATTGAATACCTCGACTCACAAAATTTTGAAAAAAATCGAATATCTCGACTCACAAAAGTAGTACAGCTTTTTGAGTAGCACGGTTCGAAAGAGGACGTTTTTTCCAATTAAAAAATGGCCATTTATTTTTTTGAGAATTTTCATGCATTTTTGGCCAAAATTCGATTTTTCAAAATTGAATACCTCGACTCATAAAATTTTGAAAAAAATCGAATATCTCGACTTACAAAAGTAGTACAGCTTTTTGAGTAGCTCGGTTCGAAAGAGGACGTTTTTTCCAATTAAAAAAATGGCCATTAATTTTTTTGCGAATTTTCATGTATTTTTGGCCAAAATTCGATTTTTCAAAATTGAATACCCCGACTCACAAAATTTTGAAAAAAATCGAATATCTCGACTCACAAAAGTAGTACAGCTTTTTGAGTAGCACAGTTCGAAAGAGGACGTTTTTTTCAATTAAAAAATGGCCATTTATATTTTTGAGAATTTTCATGTATTTTTGGCCAAAATTCCATTTTTCAAAATTGAATACCTCGACTCACAAAATTTTGAAAAAAATCGAATTTATCGACTCACAAAAGTAGTACAGCTTTTTGAGTAGCACGGTTCGAAAGAGGACGTTTTTTCCAATTATAAAATATGGCCATTTATTTTTTTGAGAATTTTCATGTATTTTTGGCCAAAATTCGATTTTTCAAATTTGAATACCTCGACTCACAAAATTTTGAAAAAAATCGAACATCTCGACACACAAAAGTAGTACAGCTTTTTGAGTAGCACGATTCGAAAGAGGACGTTTTTTCCAATTAAAAAATAGCCATTTATTTTTTTTCAGAATTTTCATGTATTTTTGGCCAAAATTCGACTTTTCAAAATTGAATACCTCGACTCACAAAATTTTGAAAAAAATCGAATATCTCGACTCACAAAAGTAGTACAGCTTTTTGAGTAGCACGGTTCGAAAGAGGACGTTTTTTCCAATTAAAAAATGGCCATTTATTTTTTTGAGAATTTTCATGCATTTTTGGCCAAAATTCGATTTTTCAAAATTGAATACTTCGACTCACAAAATTTTGAAAAAAATCGAATATCTCGACTTACAAAAGTAGTACAGCTTTTTGAGTAGCACGGTTCGAAAGAGGACGTTTTTTCCAATTAAAAAAATGGCCATTAATTTTTTTTTTCATTAATTTTCATGTATTTTTGGCCAAAATTCGATTTTTCAAAATTGAATACCCCGACTTACAAAATTTTGAAAAAAATCGAATATCTCGACTCACAAAAGTAGTACAGCTTTTTGAGTAGCACAGTTCGAAAGAGGACGTTTTTTTTCAATTAAAAAATGGCCATTTATATTTTTGAGAATTTTCATGTATTTTTGGCCAAAATTCGACTTTTCAAAATTGAATACCTCGACTCACAAAATTTTGAAAAAAATCGAATATCTCGACTCACAAAAGTAGTACAGCTTTTTGAGTAGCACGGTTCGAAAGAGGACGTTTTTTCCAATTAAAAAATGGCCATTTATTTTTTTGAGAATTTTCATGCATTTTTGGCCAAAATTCGATTTTTCAAAATTGAATACTTCGACTCACAAAATTTTGAAAAAAATCGAATATCTCGACTTACAAAAGTAGTACAGCTTTTTGAGTAGCACGGTTCGAAAGAGGACGTTTTTTCCAATTAAAAAAATGGCCATTAATTTTTTTTTTCATTAATTTTCATGTATTTTTGGCCAAAATTCGATTTTTCAAAATTGAATACCCCGACTTACAAAATTTTGAAAAAAATCGAATATCTCGACTCACAAAAGTAGTACAGCTTTTTGAGTAGCACAGTTCGAAAGAGGACGTTTTTTTTCAATTAAAAAATGGCCATTTATATTTTTGAGAATTTTCATGTATTTTTGGCCAAAATTCGATTTTTCAAAATTTAATACCTCGACCCACAAAATTTTGAAAAAAATCGAATATCTCGACTCACAAAAGTAGTACAGCTTTTTGAGTAGCACGGTTCGAAAGAGGACGTTTTTTCCAATTAAAAAATGGCCATTTATTTTTTTGAGAATTTTCATGTATTTTTGGCCAAAATTCGACTTTTCAAAATTGAATACCTCGACTCACAAAATTTTGAAAAAAATCGTATATCTCGACTCACAAAAGTAGTACAGCTTTTTGAGTAGCACGGTTCGAAAGAGGACGTTTTTTCCAATTAAAAAATGGCCCTTTAATTTTTTGAGAATTTTCATGTATTTTTGGCCAAAATTCGATTTTTCAAAATTGAATACCTCGACTCACAAAATTTTGAAAAAAATCGAATATCTCGACTCACAAAAGTAGTACAGCTTTTTGAGTAGCACGGTTCGAAAGAGGACGTTTTTTCCAATTAAAAAATGGGCATTTATTTTTTTGAGAATTTTCATGCATTTTTGGCCAAAATTCGATTTTTCAAAATTGAATACCTCGACTCATAAAATTTTTAAAAAAATCGAATATCTCGACTTACAAAAGTAGTACAGCTTTTTGAGTAGCACGGTTCGAAAGAGGACGTTTTTTCCAATTAAAAAAATGGCCATTAATTTTTTTTTTCATTAATTTTCATGTATTTTTGGCCAAAATTCGATTTTTCAAAATTGAATACCCCGACTTACAAAATTTTGAAAAAAATCGAATATCTCGACTCACAAAAGTAGTACAGCTTTTTGAGTAGCACAGTTCGAAAGAGGACGTTTTTTTTCAATTAAAAAATGGCCATTTATATTTTTGAGAATTTTCATGTATTTTTGGCCAAAATTCGATTTTTCAAAATTTAATACCTCGACCCACAAAATTTTGAAAAAAATCGTATATCTCGACTCACAAAAGTAGTACAGCTTTTTGAGTAGCACGGTTCGAAAGAGGACGTTTTTTCCAATTAAAAAATGGCCCTTTAATTTTTTGAGAATTTTCATGTATTTTTGGCCAAAATTCGATTTTTCAAAATTGAATACCTCGACTCACAAAATTTTGAAAAAAATCGAACATCTCGACACACAAAAGTAGTACAGCTTTTTGAGTAGCACGATTCGAAAGAGGACGTTTTTTCCAATTAAAAAATAGCCATTTATTTTTTTTCAGAATTTTCATGTATTTTTGGCCAAAATTCGACTTTTCAAAATTGAATACCTCGACTCACAAAATTTTGAAAAAAATCGAATATCTCGACTCACAAAAGTAGTACAGCTTTTTGAGTAGCACGGTTCGAAAGAGGACGTTTTTTCCAATTAAAAAATGGCCATTTATTTTTTTGAGAATTTTCATGCATTTTTGGCCAAAATTCGATTTTTCAAAATTGAATACCTCGACTCATAAAATTTTTAAAAAAATCGAATATCTCGACTTACAAAAGTAGTACAACTTTTTGAGTAGCACGGTTCGAAAGAGGACGTTTTTTCCAATTAAAAAAATGGCCATTAATTTTTTTGCGAATTTTCATGTATTTTTGGCCAAAATTCGATTTTTCAAAATTGAATACCCCGACTCACAAAATTTTGAAAAAAATCGAATATCTCGACTCACAAAAGTAGTACAGCTTTTTGAGTAGCACAGTTCGAAAGAGGACGTTTTTTTCAATTAAAAAATGGCCATTTATATTTTTGAGAATTTTCATGTATTTTTGGCCAAAATTCCATTTTTCAAAATTGAATACCTCGACTCACAAAATTTTGAAAAAAATCGAATTTATCGACTCACAAAAGTAGTACAGCTTTTTGAGTAGCACGGTTCGAAAGAGGACGTTTTTTCCAATTATAAAATATGGCCATTTATTTTTTTGAGAATTTTCATGTATTTTTGGCCAAAATTCGATTTTTCAAATTTGAATACCTCGACTAACAAAATTTTGAAAAAAATCGAACATCTCGACACACAAAAGTAGTACAGCTTTTTGAGTAGCACGATTCGAAAGAGGACGTTTTTTCCAATTAAAAAATGGCCATTTATTTTTTTGAGAATTTTCATGCATTTTTGGCCAAAATTCGATTTTTCAAAATTGAATACCTCGACTCACAAAATTTTGAAAAAAATCGAATATCTCGACTCACAAAAGTAGTACAGCTTTTTGAGTAGCACGGTTCGAAAGAGGACGTTTTTTCCAATTAAAAAATGGCCATTTATTTTTTTGAGAATTTTCATGCATTTTTGGCCAAAATTCGATTTTTCAAAATTGAATACCTCGACTCATAAAATTTTGAAAAAAATCGAATATCTCGACTCACAAAAGTAGTACAGCTTTTTGAGTAGCACAGTTCGAAAGAGGACGTTTTTTTCAATTAAAAAATGGCCATTTATATTTTTGAGAATTTTCATGTATTTTTGGCCAAAATTCCATTTTTCAAAATTGAATACCTCGACTCACAAAATTTTGAAAAAAATCGAATTTATCGACTCACAAAAGTAGTACAGCTTTTTGAGTAGCACGGTTCGAAAGACGACGTTTTTTCCAATTATAAAATATGGCCATTTATTTTTTTGAGAATTTTCATGTATTTTTGGCCAAAATTCGATTTTTCAAATTTGAATACCTCGATTCACAAAATTTTGAAAAAAATCGAACATCTCGACACACAAAAGTAGTACAGCTTTTTGAGTAGCACGATTCGAAAGAGGACGTTTTTTCCAATTAAAAAATAGCCATTTATTTTTTTTCAGAATTTTCATGTATTTTTGGCCAAAATTCGACTTTTCAAAATTGAATACCTCGACTCACAAAATTTTGAAAAAAATCGAATATCTCGACTCACAAAAGTAGTACAGCGTTTTGAGTAGCACGGTTCGAAAGAGGACGTTTTTTCCAATTAAAAAATGGCCATTTATTTTTTTGAGAATTTTCATGCATTTTTGGTCAAAATTCGATTTTTCAAAATTGAATACTTCGACTCACAAAATTTTGAAAAAAATCGAATATCTCGACTTACAAAAGTAGTACAGCTTTTTGAGTAGCACGGTTCGAAAGAGGACGTTTTTTCCAATTAAAAAAATGGCCATTAATTTTTTTTTTCATTAATTTTCATGTATTTTTGGCCAAAATTCGATTTTTCAAAATTGAATACCTCGACTCATAAAATTTTGAAAAAAATCGAATATCTCGACTTACAAAAGTAGTACAGCTTTTTGAGTAGCTCGGTTCGAAAGAGGACGTTTTTTCCAATTAAAAAAATGGCCATTAATTTTTTTGCGAATTTTCATGTATTTTTGGCCAAAATTCGATTTTTCAAAATTGAATACCCCGACTCACAAAATTTTGAAAAAAATCGAATATCTCGACTCACAAAAGTAGTACAGCTTTTTGAGTAGCACAGTTCGAAAGAGGACGTTTTTTTCAATTAAAAAATGGCCATTTATATTTTTGAGAATTTTCATGTATTTTTGGCCAAAATTCCATTTTTCAAAATTGAATACCTCGACTCACAAAATTTTGAAAAAAATCGAATTTATCGACTCACAAAAGTAGTACAGCTTTTTGAGTAGCACGGTTCGAAAGAGGACGTTTTTTCCAATTATAAAATATGGCCATTTATTTTTTTGAGAATTTTCATGTATTTTTGGCCAAAATTCGATTTTTCAAATTTGAATACCTCGACTCACAAAATTTTGAAAAAAATCGAACATCTCGACACACAAAAGTAGTACAGCTTTTTGAGTAGCACGATTCGAAAGAGGACGTTTTTTCCAATTAAAAAATAGCCATTTATTTTTTTTCAGAATTTTCATGTATTTTTGGCCAAAATTCGACTTTTCAAAATTGAATACCTCGACTCACAAAATTTTGAAAAAAATCGAATATCTCGACTCACAAAAGTAGTACAGCTTTTTGAGTAGCACGGTTCGAAAGAGGACGTTTTTTCCAATTAAAAAATGGCCATTTATTTTTTTGAGAATTTTCATGCATTTTTGGCCAAAATTCGATTTTTCAAAATTGAATACTTCGACTCACAAAATTTTGAAAAAAATCGAATATCTCGACTTACAAAAGTAGTACAGCTTTTTGAGTAGCACGGCTCGAAAGAGGACGTTTTTTCCAATTAAAAAAATGGCCATTAATTTTTTTTTTCATTAATTTTCATGTATTTTTGGCCAAAATTCGATTTTTCAAAATTGAATACCCCGACTTACAAAATTTTGAAAAAAATCGAATATCTCGACTCACAAAAGTAGTACAGCTTTTTGAGTAGCACAGTTCGAAAGAGGACGTTTTTTTTCAATTAAAAAATGGCCATTTATATTTTTGAGAATTTTCATGTATTTTTGGCCAAAATTCGACTTTTCAAAATTGAATACCTCGACTCACAAAATTTTGAAAAAAATCGAATATCTCGACTCACAAAAGTAGTACAGCTTTTTGAGTAGCACGGTTCGAAAGAGGACGTTTTTTCCAATTAAAAAATGGCCATTTATTTTTTTGAGAATTTTCATGCATTTTTGGCCAAAATTCGATTTTTCAAAATTGAATACTTCGACTCACAAAATTTTGAAAAAAATCGAATATCTCGACTTACAAAAGTAGTACAGCTTTTTGAGTAGCACGGTTCGAAAGAGGACGTTTTTTCCAATTAAAAAAATGGCCATTAATTTTTTTTTTCATTAATTTTCATGTATTTTTGGCCAAAATTCGATTTTTCAAAATTGAATACCCCGACTTACAAAATTTTGAAAAAAATCGAATATCTCGACTCACAAAAGTAGTACAGCTTTTTGAGTAGCACAGTTCGAAAGAGGACGTTTTTTTTCAATTAAAAAATGGCCATTTATATTTTTGAGAATTTTCATGTATTTTTGGCCAAAATTCGATTTTTCAAAATTTAATACCTCGACCCACAAAATTTTGAAAAAAATCGAATATCTCGACTCACAAAAGTAGTACAGCTTTTTGAGTAGCACGGTTCGAAAGAGGACGTTTTTTCCAATTAAAAAATGGCCATTTATTTTTTTGAGAATTTTCATGTATTTTTGGCCAAAATTCGACTTTTCAAAATTGAATACCTCGACTCACAAAATTTTGAAAAAAATCGTATATCTCGACTCACAAAAGTAGTACAGCTTTTTGAGTAGCACGGTTCGAAAGAGGACGTTTTTTCCAATTAAAAAATGGCCCTTTAATTTTTTGAGAATTTTCATGTATTTTTGGCCAAAATTCGATTTTTCAAAATTGAATACCTCGACTCACAAAATTTTGAAAAAAATCGAATATCTCGACTCACAAAAGTAGTACAGCTTTTTGAGTAGCACGGTTCGAAAGAGGACGTTTTTTCCAATTAAAAAATGCGCATTTATTTTTTTGAGAATTTTCATGCATTTTTGGCCAAAATTCGATTTTTCAAAATTGAATACCTCGACTCATAAAATTTTTAAAAAAATCGAATATCTCGACTTACAAAAGTAGTACAGCTTTTTGAGTAGCACGGTTCGAAAGAGGACGTTTTTTCCAATTAAAAAAATGGCCATTAATTTTTTTTTTTCATTAATTTTCATGTATTTTTGGCCAAAATTCGATTTTTCAAAATTGAATACCCCGACTTACAAAATTTTGAAAAAAATCGAATATCTCGACTCACAAAAGTAGTACAGCTTTTTGAGTAGCACAGTTCGAAAGAGGACGTTTTTTTTCAATTAAAAAATGGCCATTTATATTTTTGAGAATTTTCATGTATTTTTGGCCAAAATTCGATTTTTCAAAATTTAATACCTCGACCCACAAAATTTTGAAAAAAATCGTATATCTCGACTCACAAAAGTAGTACAGCTTTTTGAGTAGCACGGTTCGAAAGAGGACGTTTTTTCCAATTAAAAAATGGCCCTTTAATTTTTTGAGAATTTTCATGTATTTTTGGCCAAAATTCGATTTTTCAAAATTGAATACCTCGACTCACAAAATTTTGAAAAAAATCGAACATCTCGACACACAAAAGTAGTACAGCTTTTTGAGTAGCACGATTCGAAAGAGGACGTTTTTTCCAATTAAAAAATAGCCATTTATTTTTTTTCAGAATTTTCATGTATTTTTGGCCAAAATTCGACTTTTCAAAATTGAATACCTCGACTCACAAAATTTTGAAAAAAATCGAATATCTCGACTCACAAAAGTAGTACAGCTTTTTGAGTAGCACGGTTCGAAAGAGGACGTTTTTTCCAATTAAAAAATGGCCATTTATTTTTTTGAGAATTTTCATGCATTTTTGGCCAAAATTCGATTTTTCAAAATTGAATACCTCGACTCATAAAATTTTTAAAAAAATCGAATATCTCGACTTACAAAAGTAGTACAACTTTTTGAGTAGCACGGTTCGAAAGAGGACGTTTTTTCCAATTAAAAAAATGGCCATTAATTTTTTTGCGAATTTTCATGTATTTTTGGCCAAAATTCGATTTTTCAAAATTGAATACCCCGACTCACAAAATTTTGAAAAAAATCGAATATCTCGACTCACAAAAGTAGTACAGCTTTTTGAGTAGCACAGTTCGAAAGAGGACGTTTTTTTCAATTAAAAAATGGCCATTTATATTTTTGAGAATTTTCATGTATTTTTGGCCAAAATTCCATTTTTCAAAATTGAATACCTCGACTCACAAAATTTTGAAAAAAATCGAATTTATCGACTCACAAAAGTAGTACAGCTTTTTGAGTAGCACGGTTCGAAAGAGGACGTTTTTTCCAATTATAAAATATGGCCATTTATTTTTTTGAGAATTTTCATGTATTTTTGGCCAAAATTCGATTTTTCAAATTTGAATACCTCGACTAACAAAATTTTGAAAAAAATCGAACATCTCGACACACAAAAGTAGTACAGCTTTTTGAGTAGCACGATTCGAAAGAGGACGTTTTTTCCAATTAAAAAATGGCCATTTATTTTTTTGAGAATTTTCATGCATTTTTGGCCAAAATTCGATTTTTCAAAATTGAATACCTCGACTCACAAAATTTTGAAAAAAATCGAATATCTCGACTCACAAAAGTAGTACAGCTTTTTGAGTAGCACGGTTCGAAAGAGGACGTTTTTTCCAATTAAAAAATGGCCATTTATTTTTTTGAGAATTTTCATGCATTTTTGGCCAAAATTCGATTTTTCAAAA
This sequence comes from Sarcophaga carnaria, assembly GCA_958299815.1. Taxonomy (NCBI): domain Eukaryota; kingdom Metazoa; phylum Arthropoda; class Insecta; order Diptera; family Sarcophagidae; genus Sarcophaga; species Sarcophaga carnaria. The sequence goes on along the minus strand of OY283152.1, from coordinate 100,365,922 downwards.
TTGAATACCTCGACTCATAAAATTTTGAAAAAAATCGAATATCTCGACTCACAAAAGTAGTACAGCTTTTTGAGTAGCACAGTTCGAAAGAGGACGTTTTTTTCAATTAAAAAATGGCCATTTATATTTTTGAGAATTTTCATGTATTTTTGGCCAAAATTCCATTTTTCAAAATTGAATACCTCGACTCACAAAATTTTGAAAAAAATCGAATTTATCGACTCACAAAAGTAGTACAGCTTTTTGAGTAGCACGGTTCGAAAGAGGACGTTTTTTCCAATTATAAAATATGGCCATTTATTTTTTTGAGAATTTTCATGTATTTTTGGCCAAAATTCGATTTTTCAAATTTGAATACCTCGATTCACAAAATTTTGAAAAAAATCGAACATCTCGACACACAAAAGTAGTACAGCTTTTTGAGTAGCACGATTCGAAAGAGGACGTTTTTTCCAATTAAAAAATAGCCATTTATTTTTTTTCAGAATTTTCATGTATTTTTGGCCAAAATTCGACTTTTCAAAATTGAATACCTCGACTCACAAAATTTTGAAAAAAATCGAATATCTCGACTCACAAAAGTAGTACAGCGTTTTGAGTAGCACGGTTCGAAAGAGGACGTTTTTTCCAATTAAAAAATGGCCATTTATTTTTTTGAGAATTTTCATGCATTTTTGGTCAAAATTCGATTTTTCAAAATTGAATACTTCGACTCACAAAATTTTGAAAAAAATCGAATATCTCGACTTACAAAAGTAGTACAGCTTTTTGAGTAGCACGGTTCGAAAGAGGACGTTTTTTCCAATTAAAAAAATGGCCATTAATTTTTTTTTTTCATTAATTTTCATGTAGTTTTGGCCAAAATTCGATTTTTCAAAATTGAATACCCCGACTTACAAAATTTTGAAAAAAATCGAATAACTCGACTCACAAAAGTAGTACAGCTTTTTGAGTAGCACAGTTCGAAAGAGGACGTTTTTTTCAATTAAAAAATGGCCATATATATTTTTGAGAATTTTCATGTATTTTTGGCCAAAATTCGATTTTTCAAATTTGAATACCTCGACTAGCAAAATTTTGAAAAAAATCGAACATCTCGACACACAAAAGTAGTACAGCTTTTTGAGTAGCACGATTCGAAAGAGGACGTTTTTTCCAATTAAAAAATGGCCATTTATTTTTTTGAGAATTTTCATGCATTTTTGGCCAAAATTCGATTTTTCAAAATTGAATACCTCGACTCACAAAATTTTGAAAAAAATCGAATATCTCGACTCACAAAAGTAGTACAGCTTTTTGAGTAGCACGGTTCGAAAGAGGACGTTTTTTCCAATTAAAAAATGGCCATTTATTTTTTTGAGAATTTTCATGCATTTTTGGCCAAAATTCGATTTTTCAAAATTGAATACCTCGACTCATAAAATTTTGAAAAAAATCGAATATCTCGACTCACAAAAGTAGTACAGCTTTTTGAGTAGCACAGTTCGAAAGAGGACGTTTTTTTCAATTAAAAATGGCCATTTATATTTTTGAGAATTTTCATGTATTTTTGGCCAAAATTCCATTTTTCAAAATTGAATACCTCGACTCACAAAATTTTGAAAAAAATCGAATTTATCGACTCACAAAAGTAGTACAGCTTTTTGAGTAGCACGGTTCGAAAGAGGACGTTTTTTCCAATTATAAAATATGGCCATTTATTTTTTTGAGAATTTTCATGTATTTTTGGCCAAAATTCGATTTTTCAAATTTGAATACCTCGATTCACAAAATTTTGAAAAAAATCGAACATCTCGACACACAAAAGTAGTACAGCTTTTTGAGTAGCACGATTCGAAAGAGGACGTTTTTTCCAATTAAAAAATAGCCATTTATTTTTTTTCAGAATTTTCATGTATTTTTGGCCAAAATTCGACTTTTCAAAATTGAATACCTCGACTCACAAAATTTTGAAAAAAATCGAATATCTCGACTCACAAAAGTAGTACAGCTTTTTGAGTAGCACGGTTCGAAAGAGGACGTTTTTTCCAATTAAAAAATGGCCATTTATTTTTTTGAGAATTTTCATGCATTTTTGGCCAAAATTCGATTTTTCAAAATTGAATACTTCGACTCACAAAATTTTGAAAAAAATCGAATATCTCGACTTACAAAAGTAGTACAGCTTTTTGAGTAGCACGGTTCGAAAGAGGACATTTTTTCCAATTAAAAAATGGCCATTAATTTTTTTTTTTTCATTAATTTTCATGTATTTTTGGCCAAAATTCGATTTTTCAAAATTGAATACCCCGACTTACAAAATTTTGAAAAAAATCGAATAACTCGACTCACAAAAGTAGTACAGCTTTTTGAGTAGCACAGTTCGAAAGAGGACGTTTTTTTCAATTAAAAAATGGCCATTTATATTTTTGAGAATTTTCATGTATTTTTGGCCAAAATTCGATTTTTCAAAATTTAATACCTCGACCCACAAAATTTTGAAAAAAATCGAATATCTCGACTCACAAAAGTAGTACAGCTTTTTGAGTAGCACGGTTCGAAAGAGGACGTTTTTTCCAATTAAAAAATTGCCATTTATTTTTTTGAGAATTTTCATGTATTTTTGGCCAAAATTCGACTTTTCAAAATTGAATACCTCGACTCACAAAATTTTGAAAAAAATCGTATATCTCGACTCACAAAAGTAGTACAGCTTTTTGAGTAGCACGGTTCGAAAGAGGACGTTTTTTCCAATTAAAAAATGGCCATTTATTTTTTTGAGAATTTTCATGCATTTTTGGCCAAAATTCGATTTTTCAAAATTGAATACCTCGACTCACAAAATTTTGAAAAAAATCGAATATATCGACTCACAAAAGTAGTACAGCTTTTTGAGTAGCACGGTTCGAAAGAGGACGTTTTTTCCAATTAAAAAATTACAATTCTTTTTTTGAGAATTTTCATGTATTTTTGGCCAAAATTAGATTTTTCAAAATTGAATACCCCGACTCACAAAATTTTGAAAAAAATCGAATATCTCGATTCACAAAAGTAGTACAGCTTTTTGAGTAGCACGGTTCGAAAGAGGACGTTTTTTCCAATTAAAAAATGGCCCTTTAATTTTTTGAGAATTTTCATGTATTTTTGGCCAAAATTCGATTTTTCAAAATTGAATACCTCGACTCACAAAATTTTGAAAAAAATCGAATATCTCGACTCACAAAAGTAGTACAGCTTTTTGAGTAGCACGGTTCGAAAGAGGACATTTTTTCCAATTAAAAAATGGCCATTTATTTTTTTGAGAATTTTCATGCATTTTTGGCCAAAATTCGATTTTTCCAAATTGAATACCTCGACTCACAAAATTTTGAAAAAAATCGAATATCTCGACTCACAAAAGTAGTACAGCTTTTTGAGTAGCACGATTCGAAAGAGAACGTTTTTTCCAATTAAAAAATTGCCATTTATATTTTTGAGAATTTTCATGTATTTTGGGCCAAAATTCGATTTTTCAAAATTTAATACCTCGACTCACAAAATTTTGAAAAAAATCGAATATCTCGACTTACAAAAGTAGTACAGCTTTTTGAGTAGCACGGTTCGAAAGAGGACGTTTTTTCCAATTAAAAAAATGGCCATTAATTTATTTTTTTGAGAATTTTCATGTATTTTTGGCCAAAATTCGATTTTTCAAAATTGAATACCCCGACTCACAAAATTTTGAAAAAAATCGAATATCTCGACTCACAAAAGTAGTACAGCTTTTTGAGTAGCACAGTTCGAAAGAGGACGTTTTTTTCAATTAAAAAATGGCCATTAATTTATTTGAGAATTTTCATGTATTTTTAGCCAAAATTCGATTTTTCAAAATTGAATACTTCGACTCACAAAATTTTGAAAAAAAGCGAATATCTCGACTCACAAAAGTAGTACAGCTTTTTGAGTAGCACGGTTCGAAAGAGGACGTTTTTTCCAATTAAAAATGGCCATTTATTTTTTTGAGAATTTTCATGTATTTTTGGCCAAAATTCGACTTTTCAAAATTGAATACCTCGACTCACAAAATTTTGAAAAAAATCGTATATCTCGACTCACAAAAGTAGTACAGCTTTTTGAGTAGCACGGTTCGAAAGAGGACGTTTTTTCCAATTAAAAAATTGAAATTCATATTTTTGAGAATTTTCATGTATTTTTGGCCAAAATTCGATTTTTCAAAATTGAATACCTCGACCAGGGATGGAAAATTGATCTTAGCAGATTGTACCAACTTTCGCAGAAAATTGTACTTTTTTCAGCCCGATTGTACTAAATTCACTTTTTTTCTTTTTTAAACTTTTTTATTAAAAATTAAATAAAAATATAAATGACAATTCAGTTTACATACATATATTGATGTACATATGTATATATGTGTGTAAAAAAAACATAAAAATTAACAAAAAGGTACATTGCAGTTTCTTTGTACTAAGCACTTGTATATATAATAGGTAAACTTAACAACTTTCTTTAATACTTAACTATAAAGGAAAACAAAAGTTTGTGAGATCTAAATTTTAAATCACTATTTATGATACATTTTTTGCTACCAAACTATTTGTTATTTCAAAATTGTAGCAACACGAATTAAATGACGTCAATAAATCCCTTGTTTGGATTAAATTGGAGACAGTCGAAGCAAACAGTCTATTTCTCCCTTTTATTAAATTTTGGTACGAAAATATCCTTTCTACATTTGTAGATGAATGTGGAATGGCTAATATTCCTTTTATAACTCTTGAAATGTCATTGAAAATTGGTTCATTTAGTTCATTTTTTATTTCTGATACCTTCGACCAAAAGGTTTTTTAAAGCTTTAATAGTTTCTAAGTCCGAAAGCGCCTGAAATTGGTTATTTATTGATTCAATATTCTTAATTTCATTGGGAAACATTTTTAATATAAACGGTACAACACTTAAAGTTTTACCTGAAACAATGTTTTCTAGTGTAAATTTTTTGAACTATAGTAACATTTCATTATTTAAATCAACTTTTGCTTTTAAAACTTTAAATATATTTTTTTTGCTGTTTCTTTAAGCTCCAAAATAATACTGTGTTTTTTATTGATATGTATACATCAATTTCTGTTCCACAATATATTTCGCCAATAGGAGTATGGTTTTCATTGATATTGATTTTTAATATATCATTTTCATCTAATGCATCCTTTTGTATAAAATTGCGAGCTATTTGACTGAACAAAATTTTTAAGCGGTCTAAAAATATGCATTCTGGCATCCTCGGATTGCATTTCTAAATTAATATTGTTAATAATTTTAAGGACATATTGTAAAAATAAAAATATCATTTTATAAAGTGGATTTGAAAGTCCGGATAAAATTGAATTATTTCTAGCGTTTTGCAAATCAGCTTCAAAATCGTTGAGTGTATTCTGTTAATTACTTCTTCACGTGACATCCAAAATGACGTACCAAAATATTCTTGAAATTTGGAGAAGTGGTGAGAAAGAATAATTGAGTAATGTAATAAAGTAGGGAAAATTTTTAAATAGTGCTAAATAAGTCATTGAGGTGCTATGGTGTTTTTGACTTCCAAATAGTGCTAAAAAAAGTACAATTGTACCAACTTTTCCATCCCTGACCTCGACTCACAAAATTTTGAAAAAAATCGAATATCTCGACTCACAAAAGTAGTACAGCTTTTTGAGTAGCACGGTTCGAAAGAGGACGTTTTTTCCAATTAAAAAATTGCCATTTATATTTTTGAGAATTTTCATGTATTTTGGGCCAAAATTCGATTTTTCAAAATTTAATACCTCGACTCACAAAATTTTGAAAAAAATCGAATATCTCGACTCACAAAAGTAGTACAGCTTTTTGAGTAGCACGGTTCGAAAGAGGACGTTTTTTCCAATTAAAAAATGGCCATTTATTTTTTTGAGAATTCTCATGTATTTTTGGCCAAAATTCGATTTTTCAAAATTGAATACCTCGACTCACAAAATTTTTAAAAAAATCGAATATCTCGACTGACAAAAGTAGTACAGCTTTTTGAGTAGCACGGTTCGAAAGAGGACGTTTTTTCCAATTAAAAAATTGCCATTTATTTTTTTGAGAATTTTCATGTATTTTTGGCCAAAATTCGATTTTTCAAAATTGAATACCCCGACTCACAAAATTTTGAAAAAAATCGAATATCTCGATTCACAAAAGTAGTACAGCTTTTTGAGTAGCACGGTTCGAAAGAAGACGTTTTTTCCAATTAAAAAATGGCCCTTTAATTTTTTGAGAATTTTCATGTATTGTATTTTTAAAAAATTGCCATTTATTTTTTTGAGAATTTTCATGTAGTTTTGGCCAAAATTCGATTTTTCAAAATTGAATATTTCGACTCACAAAATTTTGAAAAAAATCGAATATCTCGACTCACAAGAGTAGTACAGCTTTTTGTGTAGCACAGTTCGAAAGAGGACGTTTTTTCCAATTAAAAAATTGAAATTCATATTTTTGAGAATTTTCATGTATTTTTGGCCAAAATTCGATTTTTCAAAATTTAATAATTCGACTCACAAAATTTTGAAAAAAATCGAATATCTCGACTCACAAAAGTAGTACAGCTTTTTGAGTAGCACGGTTCGAAAGAGGACGTTTTTTCCATTTAAAAAATGGCCATTTATTTTTTTGAGAATTCTCATGTATTTTTGGCCAAAATTCGATTTTTCAAAATTGAATACCTCGACTCACAAAATTTTTAAAAAAATCGAATATCTCGACTGACAAAAGTAGTACAGCTTTTTGAGTAGCACGGTTCGAAAGAGGACGTTTTTTCCAATTAAAAAATTGCCATTTATTTTTTTGAGAATTTTCATGTATTTTTGGCCAAAATTCGATTTTTCAAAATTGAATACCTCGACTCACAAAATTTTGAAAAAAATCGAATATCTCGACTCACAAAAGTGGTACAGCTTTTTGAGTAGCACGGTTCGAAAGAGGACGTTTTTTCCAATTAAAAAATTGCCATTTATATTTTTGAGAATTTTCATGTATTTTGGGCCAAAATTCGATTTTTCAAAATTTAATACCTCGACTCACAAAATTTTGAAAAAAATCGAATATCTCGACTCACAAAAGTAGTACAGCTTTTTGAGTAGCACGGTTCGAAAGAGGACGTTTTTTCCAATTAAAAAATGGCCATTTATTTTTTTGAGAATTCTCATGTATTTTTGGCCAAAATTCGATTTTTCAAAATTGAATACCTCGACTCACAAAATTTTTAAAAAAATCGAATATCTCGACTCACAAAAGTAGTACAGCTTTTTGAGTAGCACGGTTCGAAAGAGGACGTTTTTTCCAATTAAAAAATTGCCATTTATTTTTTTGAGAATTTTCATGTATTTTTGGCCAAAATTCGATTTTTCAAAATTGAATACCCCGACTCACAAAATTTTGAAAAAAATCGAATATCTCGATTCACAAAAGTAGTACAGCTTTTTGAGTAGCACGGTTCGAAAGAGGACGTTTTTTCCAATTAAAAAATGGCCCTTTAATTTTTTGAGAATTTTCATGTATTTTTGGCCAAAATTCGATTTTTCAAAATTGAATACCTCGACACACAAAATTTTGAAAAAAATCGAATATCTCGACTCACAAAAGTAGTACAGCTTTTTGAGTAGCACGGTTCGAAAGAGGACGTTTTTTCCAATTAAAAAATGGCCATTTATTTTTTTGAGAATTTTCATGTATTTTTGGCCAAAATTCGATTTTTCAAAATTGAATACCTCGACTCACAAAATTTTGAAAAAAATCGAATATCTCGACTCACAAAAGTAGTACAGCTTTTTGAGTAGCACGGTTCGAAAGAGGACGTTTTTTCCAATTAAAAAATGGCCATTTATTTTTTTGAGAATTTTCATGTATTTTTGGCCAAAATTCGATTTTTCAAAATTGAATACCTCGACTCACAAAATGTTGAAAAAAATCGAATATCTCGACTCACAAAAGTAGTACAGCTTTTTGAGTAGCACGATTCGAAAGAGGACGTTTTTTCCAATTAAAAAATTGCCATTTATTTTTTTGAGAATTTTCATGTAGTTTTGGCCAAAATTCGATTTTTCAAAATTGAATATTTCGACTCACAAAATTTTGAAAAAAATCGAATATCTCGACTCACAAGAGTAGTACAGCTTTTTGTGTAGCACAGTTCGAAAGAGGACGTTTTTTCCAATTAAAAAATTGAAATTCATATTTTTGAGAATTTTCATGTATTTTTGGCCAAAATTCGATTTTTCAAAATTTAATAATTCGACTCACAAAATTTTGAAAAAAATCGAATATCTCGACTCACAAAAGTAGTACAGCTTTTTGAGTAGCACGGTTCGAAAGAGGACGTTTTTTCCATTTAAAAAATGGCCATTTATTTTTTTGAGAATTCTCATGTATTTTTGGCCAAAATTCGATTTTTCAAAATTGAATACCTCGACTCACAAAATTTTTAAAAAAATCGAATATCTCGACTGACAAAAGTAGTACAGCTTTTTGAGTAGCACGGTTCGAAAGAGGACGTTTTTTCCAATTAAAAAATTGCCATTTATTTTTTTGAGAATTTTCATGTATTTTTGGCCAAAATTCGATTTTTCAAAATTGAATACCTCGACTCACAAAATTTTGAAAAAAATCGAATATCTCGACTCACAAAAGTGGTACAGCTTTTTGAGTAGCACGGTTCGAAAGAGGACGTTTTTTCCAATTAAAAAATTGCCATTTATATTTTTGAGAATTTTCATGTATTTTGGGCCAAAATTCGATTTTTCAAAATTTAATACCTCGACTCACAAAATTTTGAAAAAAATCGAATATCTCGACTCACAAAAGTAGTACAGCTTTTTGAGTAGCACGGTTCGAAAGAGGACGTTTTTTCCAATTAAAAAATGGCCATTTATTTTTTTGAGAATTCTCATGTATTTTTGGCCAAAATTCGATTTTTCAAAATTGAATACCTCGACTCACAAAATTTTTAAAAAAATCGAATATCTCGACTCACAAAAGTAGTACAGCTTTTTGAGTAGCACGGTTCGAAAGAGGACGTTTTTTCCAATTAAAATATTGCCATTTATTTTTTTGAGAATTTTCATGTATTTTTGGCCAAAATTCGATTTTTCAAAATTGAATACCCCGACTCACAAAATTTTGAAAAAAATCGAATATCTCGATTCACAAAAGTAGTACAGCTTTTTGAGTAGCACGGTTCGAAAGAGGACGTTTTTTCCAATTAAAAAATGGCCATTTATTTTTTTGAGAATTTTCATGTATTTTTGGCCAAAATTCGATTTTTCAAAATTGAATACCTCGACTCACAAAATTTTGAAAAAAATCGAATATCTCGACTCACAAAAGTAGTACAGCTTTTTGAGTAGCACGGTTCGAAAGAGGACGTTTTTTCCAATTAAAAAATGGCCATTTATTTTTTTGAGAATTTTCATGTATTTTTGGCCAAAATTCGATTTTTCAAAATTGAATACCTCGACTCACAAAATGTTGAAAAAATCGAATATCTCGACTCACAAAAGTAGTACAGCTTTTTGAGTAGCACGATTCGAAAGAGGACGTTTTTTCCAATTAAAAAATTGCCATTTATTTTTTTGAGAATTTTCATGTAGTTTTGGCCAAAATTCGATTTTTCAAAATTGAATATTTCGACTCACAAAATTTTGAAAAAAATCGAATATCTCGACTCACAAGAGTAGTACAGCTTTTTGTGTAGCACAGTTCGAAAGAGGACGTTTTTTCCAATTAAAAAATTGAAATTCATATTTTTGAGAATTTTCATGTATTTTTGGCCAAAATTCGATTTTTCAAAATTTAATAATTCGACTCACAAAATTTTGAAAAAAATCGAATATCTCGACTCACAAAAGTAGTACAGCTTTTTGAGTAGCACGGTTCGAAAGAGGACGTTTTTTCCATTTAAAAAATGGCCATTTATTTTTTTGAGAATTTTCATGTATTTTTGGCCAAAATTCGATTTTTCAAAATTGAATACTTTTGCAAAAAATCGAATATCTCGACTCACAAAAGTAGTACAGCTTTTTGAGTAGCACGGTTCGAAAGAGGACGTTTTTTTCCAATTAAAAAATGGACATTTATTTTTTTGAGAATTTTCATGTATTTTTGGCCAAAATTCGATTTTTCAAAATTAAATACCTCGACTCACAAAATTTTGAAAAAAATCGAATATCTCGACTCACAAAAGTAGTACAGCTTTTTGAGTAGCACGGTTCGAAAGAGGACGTTTTTTCCAATTAAAAAATGGCCATTTATTTTTTTGAGAATTTTCACGTATTTTTGGCCAAAATTCGATTTTTCAAAACTGAATACCTCTACTCACAAAATTTTGAAAAATATCGAATATATCGACTCACAGAATTAGTTCAGCTTTTCGACAGCCACGGTTGGAAAGAGGACGTTTTTTCCAATTAAAAAATGGCCATTTATTTTTTTGAGAATTTTCATGTATTTTTGGTCAAAATTCGATTTTTCAAAACTGAATATCACTTCTCACAAAATTTTGAAAAATTTCAAATATCTTGACTCACAAAATTAGTTCAGATTTTAGACAACCACGGTTGGAAAGAGGACGTTTTTTCCAATTAGAAAATGGCCATTGGTTTTTTTTTAGAATTTTCATATATATTTTGGCCCAAATTCGATTTTTCAAAATTGAATATCTCGACTCACAAAATTTTGAAAAATATCGAATATCTCGACTCACAGAATTAGTTCAGCTTTTCGACAAACACGGTTGGAAAAAGGACGTTTTTTCCAATTAGAAAATGCCAAAATTCGATTTTTCAAAATTGAATATCTCGACTCACAAAATTTTGAGGCAATTAAGTAAGGAAGTAAGTAAATTTTTTCGATTTTAACGGTATAATTTCTGAGCTATCTACATAGCTTAAATCATAAATATTTATGTTTTTCGTTGCTACGTAGCCGTAGTTGAGATAAAATTGTTTCCCACCAATCTTTTGTTCGGAGTCGGCTTTACCCTGTAAGTCACGCCACTCATGTAGAAAATTAACACACGCAACTTAAGTGGTGGTATGAGAAGCTAGGTTGTAATCACGACTGAATGGTTGTAATGAATAATTATGTATGCATGTATGTATGTATGTACGTACGTAGCCCGATGATATTCATAATCTGATGAATCTGACGCTGATTTACTAAATAGGCAGAGCCATCTGAAGATAATCGCAATGAATTTCAATGACATACATTTTATTGGAATATTTTCTGTGCCCCTCTTTCCGAGGGGTAATATACCAGTTGCCGTAGTGTAGTAAGTAGTGATTTGACTTATTAGACATTAGGCCTTGGTTCAAACCCTAGGTCAGACATGTCCAACAAAATGAAATTTGAAAAAATATTTCTTCGGTGACTACTTCTCAACAGATTTCTGGCAAGAACTCTGAGAGTAGAGATAAAATTGCTATGATAAAGTTTCTCAAAACTTTGTCGTTCGTAGTCGACTTTAAAGTGTAGGTGCTGTCACTCATGTATGGAATTAAAGCACACAACATAAGTGGTGTGAGAAGCTTGGTTATAGTCCTGACTGAAGGGTTGTGATGACCAATTATGTATGTAACAAGACAAATAGGTCAACAACAAAACATACACATCGTACGGTGTCACTCATATCCTAAACTTAAAAATGGGGAATCTTAACGCAACTATTTTATACATACATACATACGAAGTCGCCGTAGTGTAGTAGGTAGTGTGTTCGCTTATCAGACTTAAAGCCAGGGTTCGAGCCCCAGGCCGGATATCAAAACAAAATACAAAAAGTATTTTTTCGCCGAATTCCTCTCAGCAGATATTTGACAAAAACTCTGAGAGTAAAATAAAATTGCCATGAAAAGTTTCTTAAAACATCTGTCGTTCGGAGTCGACTTTAAACTGTAGGTCCCACCACTCATGTATAAAATTAACACACACAACATAAGTGGTGTGAGAAACTAGGTCGTAATTCTAACTAAAGGGTTGTAATGACCAATTATGTATGTATGTGTGTACATATATACTAACTACTGTTTTCAATAGCAAATTTCATTAAAGTTTGAAACTTATTTTAATTTTAAAAACAAAAATGTTGTTTCATTTATTAGATGCATACATACGTATTTATTATCCAAAAATATCTGCTTATTTAAAAACCTCAAAATGGTATTAAAAGGTCATTGGCAATTCTACTTTTGCTGCTGTTTAATATTGTGTACATACATAAATTAACTTTTATATTGCACGTATATATGCATATGTATATACGAATATGTAGCTAAGTTCATAACTATTTTGGTGTGTTTAAACGTATTTTATTATGTGGTCATATGAACATTGTTTTATTTCGTTTGTTTTTCAATCTCATTTTGTACAGATGCATGGGTATTGTATGTATGTATGTGTTTTGGTTGCCAAATTTATTGTTGTTGTATTTTATTTTGGTTTATGGAAAATTTTTACCAAATCGTTTTTGGGTAAACTAAATGCAAAATTAGTTTCAAGCACTTTTTTCTTTTTTTTATTGGGATAAAAATTTATTTGAATTTAAAATTTCACTTACATGTGTTTGTGTGTACATGCTTGCCATGTTAGGAAAGTATTTGTGTAAATTAAAATGTAAAAAATGAATATTTACACACACACACACCTTGAATTATGGTATCAAGTAAATTATTTCCTCTACCACTTGTAATATTATTCCCCAATTTACCACGATTTTATTGAATGCAAAATTAATTTATTTCGTATGATTATTGATAGGTTTTTAGAAGTTAAACTCGTATATATGTTAGAGTGGGATGGGTAAGTGTAAGGCTGATTGTTTTATTGTAATGTAAGTGTAGCAGTTAATAGGACTGTAGTTTAGAAAAATTCAGCTTCTGTCTGGAATTGGTGTTACAAATAGAGACGTCAGATTTGATTATGTGCTGAATTTAAAGGGATAACGACAGGTGCGAATATAGGGGTAGCGATGACTATATGTGGGACGTTTCCATTCCATATTTTATAAATTTTCCTTAGGTTAGAAATTTAAAATAGTAAGTGGCATATATACCAGCAGCAGTGGAAACGAAGGAATAATTTCTAAACAACTGGCACTATTTACATCAAGAGGTGAGGGATGTATACGATTCTTCCAAAAGAAACGGTCATTTTGTTAAAGCTATATCTGTCAAATGAGTTGTAGTATAGTCAGTGTTAGTTTACTGAATGGAGTCTACTTCAGTTGGCTACTGTAGCTACTTTTCATTGAGAAATTATATTCAGTAATGAAGTCGCTGTGATCTAGTAGGTAGTGTGTTGGCTTATTAGACGTAAGGCCAAGGTTCAAAGCCCAGGTGAGACATTTCCAACAAAACGAAATCTAAAAAAATATTTCTTCGGCGATTAACATAAGATTTCTTCAGGCGGAAGTGTCGGCAATTCAGGCTGCAGTGAAAATTATTGTGAACAAAAATGTTCACAGGCGAAAAATCACCATACTTTCCGATAGCCAAGCGGCCATCAAAGCATTGGATTCTAGTGTAATAAACTCCAAGACGGTGCACGACTGTCGCAGATGTGTCAATGAGATGTCGAACCGATATGATGTTTGTAGCACATGGATACCGGGATATAGAGATATTCCCGGTAACTGCAGAGCGGATGATTTGGCCAGAACGGGCACGACCATCGAACTCTCTGATGAATTCTCTACATTGGGGATCCCTTTGGATACCTGCAGGCTTATAATTGACAATGCAATCGTGGACCTTGTCAACAGTATGTGGGCAGCTTCGGATAAGGGCAGAACGGCGCAAAAAATCTGGCCAAGACTGGATAGGAGGCGCACGTCGACTCTGCTTAAACTCCAAAGAAGAAGGCTCGGCTCTGTTATCGGGGTTATTACGGGGCATTGTATTATAGGAACGCATGCGAGGCGTATTGGTCTTGGACACCTCGCGAATGATTTCTGCAGAAGCTGTGGAGATGAGGAAGAGGATGCAACTATTCTTCGCCTACTGTACACAAGCCCGGTACTTGGTCAGAGGAGCAAGAGGCACCTGGGTGCCTACTACATGGAAGACCGAGATGAACTGTCATGCATGGATATTGGCAGTCTGAGTCTCTTCATCGGAAGCTCCGAGTGGTTCCTGGAATAGGGGACGATGTGAAATTGTGGTATCATAATGGGCCTTGTGTGCGGCCTAAGTGTGTCCGCTCATTACTCCATCGAGGGGACAGCCACTTCTACCTACCTATATGCATAAGATTTCAACAAGACGGTACGACGAGGCACACAACACTATTGATTTTGGCTTTATTGCATGAGGAATATTTGAAGTTTGCTCAGATTGTTATTATAATATTAAAGAGATGCCTTAGTTCTGCGAGGATACAATCTATTGTGCTACTTTTAGATTTTATAGGGCCACGTTATTTTTCACGCCTATTGTCCTGACTAATTTCAGGATGCTTCTTGCTCTCAGTAAAGTCTATTCTCTGCTAAACAATTGCTATACGCCATAGATTCTAAGAATGTATTCGGATTCATTCTCATCATTCATTCTACATGTTGGGCAAGAGACGAATTTCATTCTAAATAAGTGTGTTATCTAACTGGATAAATTCCGTCAAATGCTCTGTAATTACTTTCAGCGTATGTCCATAGTTTATACGTCGACACAAAGCCCGTCTCAACTGGATTCGGAGCCACTGTGGCATAAAGGAAAACGAAAAGGGAGACGAACTGGCACGGATGGGATCGGAAATGTGTGAGGAGTAGACGATAGAGGAAATATAAGCGTCTCTACAAAAATACATAAGTACATACATACACATAGTTACTAAATTATACGTACGGTTAAAAAATTGTCGAATTTTTTTAACTAATCCGTTTTCGTTGAAAATCTTTATAGTTTCCTTGATGTTAAGACGGTCTTTTGCATTGGTTAAAAAATTTCTGAAATTGAACTGAATTGTGGCCCTGCACAGGCCCACAAAAGTATACATGCGATTTACAAATTTCACAAATTTCTGAACCAAAGCAAAAGACCGTCTTAAAATCGAGGAAAGTTGTCAGACAATTACAAAGATTTTCAACGAAAACCGATTTTTTAAAAAAATTCTGAAATTTGTTATCCGTATGTATACTTCTGTGGCTATGTGTACATACATAATTTGCCTTAATTGGTTAACCTAACCTCACTCGATGGTTGAATGAAGGTGCTTGAACATATATACATACATTTACATACAATTGTTCGTTACAACTCTTCAGTCAGCGTCCCGACATAGCTTCTCACACAACTTATGTTGTGTGTTTTAATTGTTTACATGAGTATCGAGACCTACAGTTTAAAGTCGTTCCGAACGTTAGAAGTTTAGAGAAACTTTTTCAAGATAATTTTATTTACTCCCAGAGTTATGCTGATAGGCGGCACCTACAAGAATACATTTCCAAATCAGAAAAAGCAACATGAAATTAAATGGACAGCAGTAAAACCATGGAACTACTTGAGTTCGACAAGATAACGGTTCGCATTTTGACAGGAATTCCGATGAGATACTGCGCTATTGGCAGTTTCGCTAACAGGATCCTTGATCTGGCCCACCAGATTTACTGCAGTAGCTGTCATGATGTGTAGGAAACGGAATCGGTACAATTTCATGTGAGTGCCCTACACTTCCAGATGGACGTCAAGCGCTTTTGTGTGAGAGAACGTTTGAAGATGTAGGCAAAGTGTCGAACGTGCCAATGGGTTAACAAGCCGGCTTCATATGTAGTTCGCGTTGGTTCAAACCCTCCACTAACCGATTATGGCAAGGAAGCTTACCTCACACTGGGTAACACAATGGCCCGTATGGGACAGCGAGTGAACTTGACTGAGAACGGCAATCTAACCTGGCCTAACTTAACTCGATGGTGGAACGATGGTGGTTGAACACATACACATACATAATTGGTCATTACAACCTTTCAGTCAGGATTACAACCTAGCTTCTCACACCAGTTATGTGTGGCGAACGATAGATTTTTGAGAAACTTTACATGACAACTTTTATTTACTCGCAGAGGTTTTGCCTGAAATCTGCTGAGAGGAAGTTGCCGAAGGAATAATTTCTTCATATTTCGTTTCGTTGGAGATATCTGACCTCACATCTAATAAGCAACAATCTACGTGTAAGACTTGGGCGACTTGAACCTGACCAGTGACATAATCTTTCGTACTATGCGATCTTGTGTAGCGACGTTCACTTAGATACCATGATATACTATGGTTTGTATAATTTTTTGTTGCTTGGGAAATTTAGTTTCCTACTTTTTATTCCAAGCAGGTAATGAAGTGTATTCCGATGAAGTGTAGTCTACGTCCTTTAGTTTAATAACATTCAAAAATGATTATTATTTCCCATGATGATGATGACCAACAAATGATGCTTAAAATCTTAAATAAATCACAATCGATAACGTATTTATTTCAAATGATTTTTATTATTATAGGAAATAGCAAATTGTACGTGTATATAAGGATACAAACAGTATTACTTAAGCACAAACAAAATAGACTAAAAGCATACAAAAAAATTTTTTTATGCTCATACAAGGTAAATTTAAATAAAAGCTTTTAAGCATATAATTGGGAATATTTTTGCATAAAAAGGCAAAGAAAAAAAGAAACAAAAATATAAAACAAACTGCACCTGTGTACATGATTTTAATAAAAATATATGCAAATATGTACCTACATATGCATGTATATGGCATGGTAAGCTTGGCAAGCATAGGAAAACTGGTAAACTGGCTTATGGGCCAATTCATTTTACCTAGATTTTTGCCCTGCCTTACATACATACATATTTGTTATATACATACGTTTACTTTTCTATGGTATTTCATTTCATTGCATCTATCCATTCATTCAATTCATTTATCCTTATTACGAAAATAATATTTTATTTCTATGAAAATTTATTTGCTTTTATGTTGCATTTTTATTTCTCATCTTTTTTTCTACTCTTTTAGATTTATTTTTTGTTCCCATGTCCGTGTCCTTTTTTTATTTTTCATTATATTTCATAGTTACATACATAGCATATATGAATATTTTAATTTCAACTAAAATGTACCAAAAGTGTGCAACAAAAAAGAGAAGAAAAAAAAACAACTACTAGAAAAGAATTCATCATCAAAGTATAATTCACGTTGTTGCCTGGCTTTTGTTCTGTGCTGGAAAAGTTGGCACTCAGAAATGTATGTTTCGAGTGCACAGATAAACAGTAACAGCAGCAGCAAGAACACCAACAAAATTACTAAAGCATAGCATGATTTGTTGTTGTATATATGTATGTATGTTAGTATATGCCGCAGATGTAACAGAGAGGTTTTTAGCTTATCCAGTGGAATAAAAAAAATCAAAAAAATCATACAAAACGAAATAGAAACCAAAAAGTTGTAATAAACTTCAAAGTTTATATCCGGTTTCTTTGACGGCAGAACTCACAATGTTTTCTACAGAAAATGGGATTAGTAAGGTGACCAAAGTGAGCAAATTTCAATGATTATCACTCACTTCGAAGTACATACATATATAAATGGTCATTAGCATACATGACCATGAAGAGGTCAAAGTCGCGATTATGCGTCTTAAAAACAATAAAGCGGCGGGTCCTAATGGCCTCCCTGCTGAATTGTTTAAGACCGGATGTAATGAGTTGGTAGGGCGCATGCACCAGCTTATTTACAAAATATGGCTAGAGGAAAGTATGCCCAACGATTGGAACCTCAGTGTCCTCTGTCCTGTCCTGAAAAAGGGAGACCCAACTATATGCGCCAACAGCAGGGGTAAAAGGCTTCTCCCTATCGCATATAAGGTTCTTACAGGCATATTTTGTGAACGACTGAAACCATTCGTCGAAACACTGATTTGACTTTATTAGTGCTGCTTTCAGACATGGCAAGTCCACCATCGACCAGATCTTCACACTACGCCAAATCCTGGAAAAGACCCACGAAAAACAAGTCGACGCACATATTTTTTGTCGACTATAAGGCTGCCTTCGATAGCCCCATAAGGAATAGTGTTTTTGCCGCAATGTCAGAGCTCGGTATATCTGCGAAGCTGATAAGGCTATGCAGAATGACGTTGAGCAATTCCTGCAGCTCCATCAAGGTAGGAATGGACCTCTCCGAATCTTTTGATACCGTGCAATGTTTCAGACAAGGCGATCCCTTATCATGCGACCTCTTCAACTTCGTCATGGAGAGTGTTCTGCGAAAGGCGGGAGTGCATCGCAATGGCACTATTTTTCAAAAAAGTGTTCAGTTGCTTGCGAACGCTGACGACTTTGACATCACAGGACGTACCAAGCGAGATGTTACTGCTGCCTTTAGTGCTATTGAACGGGAGTCCACTAAGATGGGTCCGGCAGTAAATGAGGACAAAACAAAAGTATATGTTATCGGCCAGTAGAGACGTGCGGCGTATTGATTCTCAGATTACGGCCGATAACTATACAGTGAAGGAATTCATTTATCTCGGCTCCACCGTTACCACCATAAATGATGTCAGCCTGGAAGTCAAGAGCAGGATCAGTTTTGCCAACAGGTGCTACTATGGTCTCAATAGGCAATTGAGTAGCAGAGCCCTCTCTCGTACGACAAAACTAATACTCTACAAGACGCTCATCCTCCCCGTGCTTTTTTATGGCGCAGAGGCATGAACCCTATTAAGTACTGATGCAGCAGCCTTGAGAGTGTTTGAGAGAAAAGTACTGAGCAAGATCTTCGGTCCAGTGCGAGTTGGCGATGTTTTCCGCATCCGATCCAACAGCGAGCTGTATGAGCTCCTCAATGACATAGACGTAGTGCAGCGTATTAACAGCGGCTGCGCTGGCTCGGCCATGTCGTTCGAATGGAGGAGGATGCTCCGGCGAAACGGGTATTTGATGCGGAGATCTGCGGAAGTCTGCGAAGAGGACGACCTTGTATCCGTTAAAAGGACCAAATTGAGGTAGCCCTGTCATCGATTGGTTTGACCAACTGGCGTAGGCGCGTAAGAAGCAGAGGCGCCTGGAATTATGTGTTGCGGCAAGCCAAAATTCCTTAATCGGGTTGTTATGGCCAATTAAGTAAGTAAGTAAGTAAGCAAGGTAATGTTGATCGAGATACTGACGCTTTAAAGATATCAAAGGAACATATTGGAAATATCGTGCATTACTAATTGGGTATGAGACGAATCGTTCGAGATCACAATAACGAGTTGCTGGTTCTTAGTAGTGTTTGAAGTTTTTCTATCGCAAAAAAATCCCGAATTTGATCGTCGATATGTAACAAAGAATGGAATAAGGCTCCATGATTTCACATCAGAACCGACCTTTTTATGTTACAATAAATAATTTTCATTCCAACCGTTACTGAAGTTCATGCCGCAGGTTGGCTTCGAGGTCAGCTTGTCTCTAAAACCATTGGACGTCTTCATCCAAAACATGGTTGCTAGAACTGCACTGAGGCTTAAGTTCTCAGATGTATTTAGGCCATGTACGTCGAGCACGCTTCTATACTGCATGAAACAGATTACCTAAACAGGTCAGCGTATTTCAGATGGAGATTTTTGCTACTAAACAAGCTGCACGTATGGTTGAATCCAGAAACATACCTCCTTCGAACTTTATCAGCAATCAAGGCGCTGGGATCCCATCTCGTCAGTTTTAACGAGGTCAGGAGTTTCATTAACTTTCTACACCCCATAAGTCGAGGCAATACACTGTGGCATAAGAAGAAGCGAAAAGGCGGACGAACTGGAAAGGTATTGGAAATGTCTTAGGAAGAAGCGTCTTCGGAAGATGTACAAGAATACTTCAAGAATACTCCTCAAATTGAAAAAAAGCAGCATGGAATTCAACAAATCATAGGTGGTTCAATACACCTGGTTAACGAATTCAAAACTGCTGTTCATTCTCGACAAGATGGTTTGCACTCTGACGTGACAATGCGCTATTGGCAGTTTGGCTGACAAGCTGAGTCTGTCTCACTTAGATGGCTGCAGAAGCTGCCAGGAAGTGGAAGAAACATCAACATGACATCTTTAATGTGACTGCCCTGCAGTTCATCGTTATCGTTTTTTGGGTGACAGCACATTTGAAGAACGTTTTTGCCGAAGTCATTCGAGGCAATACCAGATCTATCTACAAACCTTTCAATAGCACACTAACTCTTGAAAATCTCAACTTTCCGATAAATTCCCATGGGATTATGGACAGAAAACAACTAGTCGCCTTCTTATCTATTCAAGTCCAATGGAGTCTAAATTGCAGATACCTTCCGGTTCTCAAGGAAGTTGAGCCTACTTGAACACCTACGTTCTATAACATGTTGGAGATTGTAAGCTCCATATCGACCCTGGCCACACCTGTAGCAATGATCTGAAATTTCCGGTAGAAAACGGCAACATTAATGGATGAGAACGAGTTTCGAGGTGACATTCCTTAGAGACTTAATGGCTGTATACATACATGCGTTATTGGTTATTACAACCCTTTAGATTACAACCTAGTTTCTAACACCACGTATGTTGAGTGTGTTAATTTTGTACATGAGTGACGCGGTCCAATTTGATTTTCTCTCAGAGTTTTTGCCAGAAATCTGCGGAGAGGACATTCATATTGTTTCATATTTCGTTTTATTGGAGATGTCTGACCTGGGGTTTGAACCGTGGCCTCACGGTTATTAATACTTAATAACCAACCAACAAGCTTCTAGACTACGGCGACTACTACTAGCCCTGCTAGCCAAGTAAATTAAGAGATTTTCATTGTCAATTCAACCACTTTACATCGTTTTCAAACTGGACATGTTCTCTGCCAGGAAAACAATGCAGTGGTCATGAATCCTACTGGGAACAATTAGAAAATCAAATTTAATTCGAACATCTTTTAGAAATCCAAGTGTTGATGGTCTCCAGGAGCTAGTCCCCTAACAGCAAATCAGCTTTGTCTAAGCCCGAAATAAGGGAATCTTCCCTGATCTTTTACAGATCAATAGATTAGTATCTCGCAAAATACTGGAAAGCAACCAAGTTACTGAGGTTGTTGAAGGGTACAGATCAATAGAGCGGGTAAGCTGGCAGTTGAATAGACCTCTACCTCTCTCATCGGCCTTACGTTAGGCACCACGCCAAACTTCCACGCTCAATTCTATTGCGTTCTTCGGCAAACAATGTGTTAATCAATCAAATAATTTGATCTGGTCACCTCTTTGTAGCATTTAGAAAACATAAAAGTGTATCTTTTAGTGGTCGAGAACATACCAATTTTAATGTTGTTAAAATACCATCAACATCAACATCACCACCACCGTCACCATCACTATCATCATCATCGTCATCGTCATCATGAATAACATGAGTAACATAGTAAAACAACAATGCTAACAGTAACAAACACCAGCATACTACATACACATACCATGTTTATGGAAATAAAACATGACAAACAAGGAGTTGCAATAAAAAAAGTCAACAACAACAATCACAAGACAAAATAAAAGGACATACATAACAAGAAGATACGGAAAATGAAATAGAAAATGAAGAAAAGATGACAGAAACAAACTATGAATGTGTAACGGATGCGAAACATGAAATGAGATGCTCGACCGCATTCAAAAGCCATCACCATCAACACCACAGCCACCAACCAACAACCACAAAAGGAAACAGCAGCAACTACAGCGTTCAACTACAGGTCGCCAAAGAAGAACTTTGATTAATCGGGTGTCCGAACTCACCATGGGATCATCAGCAGCAGCATCAATAGGGCATGAAAGAAATAGAAGAACATGATGAGAAATAAAAAAATACGTCTCATCTCGTAGTCTAAAAAGAAGTCAAAGTCAGTAGAAGATGACCATACTGGTCATCAGCAATGGTGGTGGTTGCATAAACAATGTATGCGTAAGAGTGTCCTTGTATGTATGTATGTGTGTAAATGAAGTTATTTATTGCAACTATTACTGTTGCAGAGCTGGGTGTTAAAATAAGGTCCTTTAGCATCGAGAATGTTTTATTGTTTGAAGGTCCTGTTTTATTTTCTTTTTTTCATTTTTTTTTCTTCTGTTGTTCACGAGTTTTTAAAATTATTGTGTTGACTTGTTTGTTTCTAAATTGCTTGTAGGTGTTATCTTTGCTTAGGAATTGTTGTTGTTGTTGCCAAGACTGGTTACTCTATATTCAATTTGCCATGGCGTGATACAAGAATGAACGCACATATTCACACTTTATCCTGCAGCTTTTAATGCAAACTTTCATATGCATAAGGACATGCGGACATACACACGCACACGCACACACACACATGGGGCTTAGCTTCGGGCTACCATGGGGGTCAGTAGGTGGCGGATAACTGAACGGCCTATCCCAGGTAGGTTAGCTGCGAATAACCAATAAGCAGTCCCCGACCAAGAGCGGCAGATACGGAGGCGTACTACAAAAGGGTACAAGTGACCGAAGACGTTATCTGCGACATGGCGAATCGATGCCGCCATTAACTAGGCATCATCCCACAGGGGGTTCCCTCAAGAGATGGGAAAATAGGAGAGTAACGACTCCGTGGTTCCCTCAGTTCCACCGAAGCAGCGAACTACGACGCCCTTGATTGGGGCATTAGAACCGAGCCCGGTAAGGTTCTAATTATGGTATACCGGAAAATGAATTTGAATTGGCGATATTGGCTGACGATGGCAGTATTCCGGCACTTTAGTAGGCGGTGTGAAAGCTGGCCGAAATGGCTGTTGGGCTAATGCTGCCATTGCCTCCGCCCCGTTAAAACTATGGCAAGTCTGTCGGTACGTTCCTGATTTGTCACCGTTAAGTTGGTGTTGTAGGACCAGATGTGAATCCCTGGTTTACGTCGACCTGGCTCTGAACACATATTCCCATGAGGTTATGTGTCAACCCTCGCGTGGCCTCCCTGCTT
This sequence comes from Sarcophaga carnaria, assembly GCA_958299815.1. Classification (NCBI taxonomy): domain Eukaryota; kingdom Metazoa; phylum Arthropoda; class Insecta; order Diptera; family Sarcophagidae; genus Sarcophaga; species Sarcophaga carnaria. The sequence goes on along the minus strand of OY283152.1, from coordinate 100,342,930 downwards.
ATGCATAGATAACCACGGGGTCTTTCGTGACGACTACAACGATGGATTAGGATAACGGCCGAGAGTTGGGGCCCAAATTGAAATGATGAGCAAAAATAAAACAACAAATACAACAAATAAACCGACGAATTCATGTGAGATGAATGCTTTGGAGCTAAATGCTTTTGGGCAGAGCTCGAGAATACCGAGGTCTCCGGTGCGAAATCGGGAAATAAACCCGTTTGGACAGAGCACGAGAACTCCGAGATCCCCAGTTAACGGGAAAGATTCGGGATTAGTGGTCCTAGGATCAGAACCGTCACGAGGCGACATGGGGTCAGCGGCCAGCGGTGTTTTTGGTCAACTCGGCGACCAAATCAGAAGTCTGATTGATATGTTGGAGGATGGGAAAAGGAGGTCAATCCATCAGCCGATGAGGGATGCGATTGACTCTATCAAAACTCTATATGACCTGTACGCAAGCGAGCTGCAGGGACAAACTACCAAGGCGACTAACCGCAGCAGTTCTGCTACACAAACATCGCCATTGTTGAGGAACCAGGAGACGAAGAGGAAACATGAGGAGACCTCCGAAACTCCTGCGGCAAAGAGGAGAACTCCGAATCTTGCAGCAAGGGCTCCAGCGAGGGAAACTACAGATGTGACCTTGAGCCGGCAGGAGAATACCAAGGGAGTAAATGAGGAACCAGTGTGGCAGAAAGTCACGAAAAGAAAAAGGAGGAACAAGAAACCACAGGAGAGGAAAACGAAGCCAGATGCGATCGTGATTGCGACGAAGGATAACACGTCGTATGCCGACATTCTGAGGAGAGTCAAAACGGACCCTAAGCTTTGCGAATTAGGAGAAAACGTGACCAAAATTAGGAGAACCGCAAAGGGTGGTCTACTACTCCAACTCCGCAGGAGCGGGGAGCACACGGAGAACTTCAGGGGAGCCATTGGAGAGCTCTTAGGAGAAAACGCGTCCGTCCGCACTCTAAAGGATATGAGGACAATTGAGATCAAGGACATCGACGAGATCACGGAGAAGGAGGATGTATATGAGGCTATACGAAAGATCCCAGGCCTCGAGATTTTCGGTAAGCCCGACGTAGTTGCCCTTAGGAGGGCATATGGTGGGACGCAAACTGCCACAGTGAGCCTTGACGCAGACGCTGCAGCTATTCTCTTGAAGGAAAGTAGAATCAGGATCGGCTGGGTCATATGCAGGATTCGCGAGAGAAACATACCGACGAAATGCTTCCGGTGCTTGCAGTTTGGGCACATGGCTCGTCAGTGCAGGAGTAAGGTTGACCGCTCGGGAACTTGCCGTAAGTGCGGACAGGAGGGGCATATTGCCAGAAATTGCGAAAGGGAACCTCTTTGCATGTTCTGTAAAGTGGACGACCCGAAATCCGCCAACCATATCGCGGGGAGCGGAAAGTGTCCGCAATTTCTTAGCGCTCTTAAATCACGTTCTAGGAGATGAAATTGATACAGATTAATCTGAACCATTGCGAAGCAGCCCAGGACCTATTGGTCCAGAGGGTAAAGGAGGAGAATATCGATGTCGCAATCATAAGCGAACCTTATAGGGTACCGAGGAATAGTACTTGGATCACGGACGGATCTAGTACTGCGGCTATATGGATTTGTGGTTCATTACCCTTCCAGCAAACCTATGCGCGGGACATTGGTTTCGTTATGGCCAGGATAAAGGGAGTTTTCGTCTACAGCTGTTACGCTCCCCCGAGGTGGTCAATGGATGACTTCCAACATATGCTGGAGAGGCTGGCGTCACACGTGCGCTTGAACACCCCCGTTATTATAGGAGGAGATTTCAACGCTTGGGCGACCGAATGGGGTAGTAGATATACTAACACCAGGGGTCGCTGCCTCTTGGAAACGTTCGCTTCCCTTCCTGTGGCGCTGATGAATGACGGAAGAGAAAGCACATTTAGGAGAGCTGGATCGAGCTCAATAATAGATTTGTCGTTTGTGAGCGATGGCCTTGTTTCGCGGACCGCGTGGAGGCTAACTGAGGACTTCACGAATAGTGACCATCAGGCAATCGTGATGACGGTTACTGGGCGCAACACGAGAGGAAACGGATTGCCGAAGTTTACGGGACCGAAATGGAAGGACTCCCGCTTTGACGAGGAGACGTATAGATTGATGTTGTCGTCTTTTCATACGACTGCCAGCACGGTCGAAGAATTAGTGAGCGGCGTATACCAAATGCTCAACACTGCATGTGATGCTGCTATGCCTAGGAGAACTGTGTGTAGGGGACGTTCCCCCTGTTACTGGTGGAATGACGAAATTCGAAGACTGCGGTCGGCATGCTTTGGGGCGAGAAGACGGGCCCAGCGTACGAGAGGAAGACCGACATGGGAAGCCGAACGGGCTTCCTATGAGGATCTAAGGCATCAACTTAGAAGAGCCATTAAAAGGAGCAAGAAACTATCCTTTCAGCGGATATGCCAGGAAGCTGACATCAATCCTTTTGGGACGGCGTACAGAGTCGTCTGCAAGAGAATCGGTGCTCGAGAACAGCCTAAACTAGGTTGTCCAGTTTTGCTACGGGAGATCATTGGTACATTATTCCCACGGGGCCAGCTCTACACTTTTATAAGTAGGGAGCCGGAGGCCATTCATACCATACCCGAGGTAACAGGAGAGGAGGTACTCGCAGCATGCACTGGAATAGGAGATAGGAAGACACCGGGGCCAGACGGAATCCCAAATAGGGCACTTAAGGTGGCTATCCGGCTCAGACCGGATATGTTCGCCAAGGTGTTCCACAAGTGCTTCGTCGAGGGTGTTTTTCCACGTAGATGGAAGAAGCAGAAATTGGTTCTCATTCCAAAACCTGGCAAACCACCAGGGGAACCATCGTCGTATCGGCCCATCTGTCTACTTGACACGATGGGAAAAATATTGGAGAGGATTATATACAATCGACTACTGACGTGTGCCGAGGCAGGAGGAGCTCTCTCGGACCTGCAATACGGATTTAGGAAAGGACGATCCACTATTGACGCGATAAGAAGAGTGGTCGACATTGCAAGAGATGCAATAGACGGCGAAAGGTGGAGATTTGGCACCAAGGAATACTGCGCGGTTGTCACACTTGACGTTAGAAACGCGTTCAACTCAGCGAATTGGGGGCGGATTATGAGAGCCCTCTTTCACATGGCTACGCCGCCATACTTAATGGAGATACTGAACAATTACTTTCAGGACAGGAAGGTAATATACGTAACGGATGAAGGAGAGCAGGAATACGTAGTGACGGCGGGTGTCCCGCAGGGCTCTGTACTTGGGCCACTACTATGGAACATTATGTACGATGGAGTACTTCGATTGCGATTGCCGAACGGGACTACAATTGTGGGCTTTGCAGATGACATAGCCATAGTCTCGGTAGCTAAGACGGTAAGGGAAATAGAGGAGAAAACGAACACAGCGATTCGAAAGGTTGGAGCATGGCTGGATGAAGCAGGTTTGAAACTTGCTGCGCATAAAACAGAGGCCGTCTTGATAAGCGGCCGGAAGATAGTGGAGAAGATGGAAGTGACCGTTGGAGGCACAAGGATCGAATCGAAGAGGGCGATAAAATACCTGGGAGTGATTATCGACGACAGGTTGAACTTTAAGGAGCACGTGAAATACATCGGCGAAAAAGCATCTGTAACACAGGGAGCACTGGCGAGGATGATGCCAAATATTGGAGGACCAGGTCCATTCAAAAGGAGGATAATTTCGGCGGTAATAACGTCGATAATGCTGTATGCTTGCCCAATATGGTCGGAGGCACTCTCCGTGGGAACGACAAGGAGGATACTGTCCTCGGTGTATCGTCTAAGCGCGATTAGACGGATAAGCGGCTTCAGGACAGTGTCTGATGAAGCGGTATTGGTGTTGGCAAAGACAATACCAATAGATATATTGGCGGATGAGATGAGGAGGATATACCTTCGCCGTCTCGAGCACCCGGGACGAATAGCAGCTATAAAAGCGGAGGAACGAAGGACTTCCATGCAAAAGTGGCAGTCACGATGGGAAAGCAGTTTAAAGGGAAGATGGACATTTCGCCTTATCCCTGATGTAACCCTTTGGATGAATAACAAACATTGCGAGCTGAACTACTACGTGACTCAGTTCCTAACTGGTCATGGGTGCTTCAGGAAGTACCTGCACAGATTTGGTCATGACACTTCCCCTATATGCCCAAACTGTGTAGATGAGGAGGAAGATGCGGAGCATATTCTAATATGCTGTCCCAGATTTAGATGGCCCGGGGAAACGAGTTTAGAACCAAACCGGCTAATGGAAGAGCTGTTGAATCGTAGGATTCTATGGAGTCAATATAGCCAGAGAATGGCTGAAGTTTTGATAGTACTCCGAAGACTGGAGGAACGGAGGCGAAATTTGAATTAAGTGATTAAGCTTTCAAGCTAACCAGCTCTCCGCGAAGTAATACCTTACGGCAGTCCCGCGGAGGGAGAGTGGTTGAAGTGTGTAGGGGGTGGGTTTAGTACGTAGGCACCAGTGATGGTGAATCGTGCACTCTTTTGTTGGAACAAAAGTGTCTTTCGAAGATTCCCACCTCCGGCTCAAGACAAAAAAAAAAAAAAAGAAAACACGCACACACACACACGTTCAACAAAAATGTGTGTGTTTACTTGTCCTTTGATGCAATACGTGCTTATAGGATGCATGTGTTTGTGTGATAAGTGAAGGACATACTTATGAATACCGATTACATTGAACAACATGCAACTAGGACAACTACGAATACTACTTGCAACATTTCTACATTTTCTCTTGTCATCTCTTTGTTTTAATTTTTTTTTGTTGTTTTTGATGTTTTGTTGCTGTTTTTTGCTTTTTGTTTAATTTTATTTTCATAAACTCATGTTATTTTGTTGTTCAACATACAATCAAGTTCATTTATCTATACAAGTGCGAATGTTATGCAAATATTACACTGCATAACAAAATTAATTTTTCAAATGGAAAAAAATCGTAGGCATGTATACATAATTGGTCATTACAACCCTTCAGTCAGGATTACGACCTAGTATCTCACACCACTTATGTTGTGTGTGTTAATTTTATACATGGGATCTACAGTTTAAAGTCGACCCCAAACGACAGATTTTTGAGAAACTTTTCATGGCAATTTTATTTACTCTCAGAGTTTTTGCCAGAAATCTGCTGAGAGAAAGTCGCCGAAGAATTTTGTTTTGATGTCTGGCCTGGGCTCGAACCCTGTCTTTACGTCTAAAAAGCCACCACACTACCTACTAAGCTACGGTAACTAAAAATCTTAGGCACTGAGCTAATAAACCGAGTGGTGTTAACCTTTGCAGATATATAAGGTCCTTTAGTAGGCACCTAGTATCTTTAATTATAAATGAAATGAAGTCTGTGTGAGATTTCATCCTTAATTTCAATTCGTTTAAAAGACCTCTAGATGCCATTACATGTGGAATATAACATTAATCAACGATTTCTCTGCATGAAGCGCATTTTAAATGCACAATTTTCTGTGATTCTGGCGCATAAAACAGACCAAATTTGACCCTTTGTATGGACTATGTGGCTTCAAGGCCCGCATACACCTGCGACTTAAGAATACCCCCCAAAAGAAAAAGCCTAACGGGAACAAATCTCACAATCTCGGTTCAATGGCATGAGCTGTGAGGCACAAAACGCCGTTCTGTTGAGAAACATGTCGTTGGTGCCCAGATAATCTAGGTAGGTAGGTAGAGGTGGCTGCCCATCCAAGAAAAATTTTTGGATGGACTAACTTAGGTCGCATTGGGCCCATTGTGCTACCACAGTCATCCGTTATCCCCTAGACCCGAAACCACTCGGAGCTCCTGATGAAGGGATTCAGGCTGCCAATGTCAATCCTTGACAGTTCCTTCAGATCATCCATGTAGTAAGTACCCAAGTACTTCCTTCTCCTTTGGCATGTACCCAGCAGATGCGAGACAGTCTCCTCTTTCTCCTCATCTCTGCAGCTTCTGGAGAATTCGTTAGCAAGGTGTCCAAGACCAATGCGCCTCGCATGCGTACCCATAATGCAATGCCCCGTAATGACACCAACAACTACACTGAGCGCGCCTCTTTGGATTTTAAGTAGACTCATTGTGTGCCCCTTATCCAGCGTTGGCCAGATTTTACGAGCCGTTCTCCCGTGTCCGAGGCCGCCCACCTGTCGTTGACGGAATCGACGACCGCATTATCAATTATGAGCTTGCATGTCCTCATAGGTATGCTCAGATTCGAGAACTCATCGGAGAGTTCGATGGTCGTGCCCCGCCTGGCAAGTTCAGATAATCTAATACATATCAAAATGAGTGGGTCATCATTGATCTATAGTGCTCGCCGTTGAGAATTATGGACTGGCAAACGTCGTTCTCAAAGAAGTATGGGCCGGTGATGCCATAGCCCATAATAGACACCAGACAGTGTGTTTTCTGGGATGTATTGGATAATCTTTGATCAAATATGGATTTATATCGAATCAAATTCGGAAATTTTTTTCATTCACATACCCTTTCATCTATAAATGGATCTCTTTAACTTAACGATTATACATACATACATACATACATAATTTGTCACTACAACCCTTCAGTCAGGCTTACGACCTAGCTTCTCACACCACTCACGTTGTGCGCGTTTTTTTTTTATACGTGAGTGGTGGGACCTACAGTTTTATGTCGACTTCGAACGATAGCTTTTTGAGAAACTTTTCATGGCAATTTTATTTACTCTCAGAGTTTTTGCCAGAAATCTGCTGAGAGGAAGTCGCCGAAGAAATATTTTTTGTATTTTCGTTTTGATGTCTGACCTGGGGTTTACGTCTAATTAGCCGACACACTACCTACTAGACTATGGCGAGTTAAACATTATATTGTATTATATTTGTGTTATGGGAAGACACGCAGAAAGAATGCAGCCCCGATCTGGAGGAGGCTGTTAGCCACTTTTTTGTCAATGCCCATCTCTTGCGAAGTGTAGATATGAGTTATTTGACACTCCAATCTTTGTGAGCTTGACGAAGTTATCATCCATTGATCTCAAGGATATAGCTCCGCTTATCAAACTTTCAGGCTGGTTTTGCAACGTATGGTAGTCTTGTTATTAATGAGAGAGAAACTGTTTAAAATCTTGCCAAATTTACTTTTTTGTTGTGAAGTACAATTGTTCTGGTTGGAAATGGATTATTATTTCATTCATAAGGCTGCCGCGGCTGGCCTCATTGTACCTCATTCGATAGAACCAATTTGCGTGCACTTTTTGGAGAGTATGGGGTCGTAACTTGGCAATGGCATCACGAATGTTGACCTTCAAATGCTCAATTGCCTTTGGTTTGTCGGCCTTACACTGTTCTTTAAGAACAAAACAAAATAGTCCAATGGTGTCAAATCACCGCCAAATTAACATCTCACCGTATCAGCTAATTAAACTGCTATTAAACGTTTGATGCAATCAATCGATTATAGCATTAGCTGTATGGCAAATCGCACCATCCTGTTGAAACAAAACATAGTGTACATCAATATCATGAAAAGCGGGTAAAAAAAGGCGGTCATGGTGCGATAAGTATCTCCATTGACCGTAATGGTTGTGCCGTCCTCATTTTCAAAAAAAATATTGGCCAATGATGCCTCCGTCCCATAAGCCGCACCAAACACGACACTCGTAATGGGTGCATTGACATTTGTAAGACCAAGTGTGGGTTTTCTGAGCCCCAAATACGGCAATTTTGTTTATTAACGTACTCGTACCTACGAAAGTGGAAATGAGCTTTATTCGAAAAGATGATATTTTTCTTGGCAAAATCGATTGTCCAGTTTGCCGTTGGCATATCTAGCGAAGCGGCTTCAATTCTTTAACCAATTGACCATTGTAAGGCATCATAGCGAGATCTATTCGCAAAATTCGACGTAAACTGGTGTGTGAAATGTTCAATTCTTGAGAGCGATGACGAAGTGATGTTGATAGATTTTTCTCATTCACACTGTCTACCACAGCTTCGATATTGTCGGGTGTATGCACTGTACGAGCACAGTCACGTCTTGATGCATCAACAATGAAATCAGTTTCTTCACTGTACTTTGTAAGTCGTCATACCGAGATCTTCTCGCAAAATTCGACGTCAACTGATGCGTGAAATGTTGAATTCTTGAGAACTATGACAAGTTGCTGTTGCTAGATTCTCAGGCAAATTCTCAGCCACAGTTTAGATATTTTCGGAAGTACGCTCACGTCTTGCCGCATCAACAATGAAATCAGTTTCACGAACTTAAGCAATAAACTTGCTTATACCGGGCACTGTTGGTCCTTCTCAGCGACCAAATTTTGTATGACATTTTCGTTTATTTTTCGATCAATTGCGTTTGTTTTGGAAATAAATTTCCAATAAATCCCAAAGTTGCTCAAGCATAAATCAATTCATTACGTTCAGTGGAGATAATCAACTGAAGTTTCTGACAGAATAGAATGACACAAGTATGGCCAGATTCGAAATAACCTATGTTTAAATTTTAATTCGATAGTTGGCCCAGCCATAGATCTTACAAAGTTGGCAGTAGCCTTTCTTTCTACCGGACTATAGGTTGTGTGGAGTCGAAGGAGTTGAGGTTTCTTCTGTGACTAGTTTATACAATGGTGGCCTTATAATTGGAAACGACTTAGCAACATGTATGTTTGTTAATTTGTTTTACAGTTTTCACTGTGTACATCGCATCAAAGGCTTTGTTTGGAGGCCGTCTTACATACGTTTTTCCATCAGATTGGGACAAATTAAACTTAGATTCATCACTCCAAAGAACTATGTTCCAGAAACATCGTTTCTAATTACAAGGCCATCATTGTATGTGGTTGTGATATCATTCCATCAGTGATATTGGTTTATTGGTGGATCTTCACGAATTGTCATTGCTAACGTGTTCTTAGTTCCATTATTTTGGAACTGTTTTAGGGAGAGGGGTTTAGTGTCTTATGGGCCTGATTGTTTTCTTTTTTTTTTCCAAAACAATTTGATTTTGATTTCACCATGATGTGCTCGTGATATAACGATTTTCGTACGGAGTAATCTTCAAGCATTTAAGTAAAGATTGGGAGAGCCATTATTGTGATTTGCCGTTTGCTATTCTGTAAGGTTTTATCACAAATGACTTCTCGTTTGAAAGTTAGCTTTTACTTTTAATAAACTTTTGTAAGATAATTTTTTAATTTGACTGTTTTTAATGCCTCTGGAGACAAGTTTTTGTGTCTTCCTTTTTACTTTTAGTTTTGGCTGCTTTTTGTTTTTGTTCTTGTTTATGCATTAAATACAAAAGCATGTTTGAACATGAATTTTACGAAAACGGATACAAGCCAACCCCCACCTCCCCATACTATTCCCACATATTAAAATATCACACAAAAATCCCCTCTCATATACACACACTCATATGCATTCTTGGCTTTATTGTTACTTGACGCAAAACAAACAAACAATAGCGTGAAGTCACATCATCATACGGCTGCTGTTGCTGCTACAGCTACTGCGTAGGAATGTTATAAATTTTGTCAGTGTGGCATCTACATGTTCCGGTTTTGCAAAAAAAAAAAAAAAAAAATAAAAAGGAAGTGTTTTATAGTTGCCTCTGTTTTTCTTCTTTTTTCTCTTTCTTTTCACAATATGAGTGCAGAAAAAAGTTTTTGAGCCAAAACATCATCAGCACATATCTGCAAAATACTTCTCTTTATTGGCGCATAAACGAAGTCATTTTCGTCATATTTACCCCACACAAGAATTTTCATTGTGAATTAGCGATCAAAAGGATTTCTAATTACAAAAGTTTTCTGTCATGATAGCAAAGAATTTGTGTAGAAAAAGGGTTAAAAAGTGGAGAAAATTTTGAAAATTTTTCTTTTTCTTTTCTTCTGTAGTTGTAAGCGTAGTAACTAACGTCATGCTGTTTAACAGACAGTGAAGTTTAAATAAGGAGGACTTGTCGTAAGCAGACCTTCAATTATGTTAGTAGAGGTGTACACTTGGTATTGGTACACACATAATTAAAGATTTGTGAATAATTTGTTTATGTATGTATTGTGCACGTTCGAAAGACCTACCGATGCCATTATATGTGGAATAGAATGGCGTTCAAATGTTCACCATGGCTTGTCTATGTAGAGCCCATCCAAAATCTCGAATTTACCCATACCCAGGGGCATAAATCAGGCTGAATTTCACCGACAACATGGCAGATGTCATCTTCAGGGACTGCTGTGATTTATGGCTTATTCGCTAATTCGGTGACTTAAGAAAATGTCACAAGCAAAACACTACTGGGGTCAAATTGCACAATCTCGGTGACCAGTTCGTTGCAACTCCACGTGAGATGAGCATGTGGTCAAAACGCTTGTAAAGAATATCCAATATTGCATAAGCTGTGTGGACACAAGTCTTTGGTGTCCATATAATCCAAATCAGGCCAAAAGGAGTTGGTAATCATCGACCAATAGTACTCGCAGTTGACAGTGATGACCTGGCCAACATGGGTCTCCAAGAAATATGTAACGAAGTCGCGGCCAACCCATAATCAGAACAGAGACTTTTCCCAAACGTAGTGAACGCTTTTGGATTGGAATCGTCCCAAATCAGGCCAAAAGAAGTTGGTAATCATCGACGAATAGTACTCGCAGTTGACAGTGATGACCTGGCCAACATGGGTCTCCAAGAAATATGTAACGAAGTCGCGGCCAACCCATAATTCACACAAAACAGAGACTTTTGCGAAATGTATTGCACGCTTTTGGATTTCATGTGGATTGGCATCGTCCCAAATTAAACAATTTTATCGTTCACATATCCATTCAACCAGGAATTGGGCCTGTTCCTTGAAGATGATTTCTCGATGAAAATTAATGTCGACTACCAACAGCTCCAGAGTCAATTCAGTGAAGACACGTTGTTGTCCATGGTTGTTTATCTGCAGTTTCGAAAAATTCGCCAAGTTGTGGTCTGCGAAAGTACAAGTTCTTGTGAACAACGAGGCCCTCTGAGCGCTGCCTCGTAGTCTCCTGCTCATTCTCACGGACAGAGACGATGTTTTCGGCAGATCTTGTGCTTCGTCAACGTACTGATGATTGCTGATTGTTTATTGGACCAATAGACTTGAAATTGTCCATCGGATTGCGAGTAGCTTTCTCAGTAGGATGATTATGGCAACAGTAAAATGGACGAAGCGTTGCTCGAACAGGGTATAAAAAACAATTTTTTTATTTGCACGTGTTGTTAAATGAAAAGTCTAGCCGCCGTAGTCTAGTAGGTAGCGTATTACTTATTAGACGTGCGCTCATGGTTCAAAACCCAGGTCAGACATCTATAACAAAACGAAATAAGAAAAAATTTTTCTTCGGCGACTTCTTCTCAGCAGATTTCTGGCAAAAAAAAACTCTGACAGTAAATAAATTTGCCAATGAAAAGTTTCTCAAAAAAATCTGTCCTTCGGAGTCGACTGTAGGTCCGACACTTATAGATAAAAATATCACGCACGACTTAAGTGGTGTAAAAATCTCGTAATTCTGACTGCAGGTTGGTAATGACGAATTATTGCAAGGCCGGCAAGATCGTGATGTGCTCAGATACTAATTTAAGAAAAGCTTGTTTCCCTAACCTAATTAAAAGCTTCCCCTTTACACATATCATCTTAACTCTGGCAGCATGAAATTCATACATAATTTACAACTGAATTCATAAAAATCTACCGCTTTTTGCATAATTCTTCTTCCTTAAAAAAACAGTCTTTTGTTTAAATCGTAAAAAGTCCACACCGAAAAAGAACAAAACGACCGAAAACACAAAAACAATAAACAGTAGTATTTATTAGATTTTGTATACCCTACACAACCACCATACGGGTTAAGGTCATGGTATGTCGTTGTTTTCGTTTGTAACACTAAATTTATGCTTAAGTCCTTCTAAGTCCCTTTTTAGTTGTGTGAGAAATTTTCTCCGCCTTGAACAAAAACATCTTTTTTTTCAGGATTGAAGGTAAGTTCCAGATAGGGTGTGACCCACTCTTGGATCACCTACAATTTTTTTTTATTCTCAGGATTGAGGGTAAATTTTAGACAGGGAATGACCCTGTCAATTACAATTTATGTTTTTGGTTATGTTTTCAGGAGCAAATGATCTTAATCTACCGAAAAAGTATAGTACGATGAAGTTATTGACATGATTTTAATCTTTGGAATATAGTATCCCTCCAATCAATTATTTCAAACTAAAGGTTATTGAACCTAGTATCTCCCCAATACTATTGCACATCATGCAATCAGGACCCCTGCTCCACTGCTAGACTCTCTTGATCCCAACGTCATCTCGAACGCAGTAGCCATTCTTACAGTTCATTGTGTCAGTGGAAGACAAGAGTAAAGAATGCAGCTCCCATATAACGACATCTGCCGTGGGTGCAAATCTGCTGAGGAAGAGGAGACTGTTATCCATTTTCTTTGTCAATGCCCTTCTCTTGTGAGGTGCAGATATAGGTTATTTGGCTCTCCAACCACTGTTAGCTTAATGGAACTACCATCCATTGATGTGAAGGATATAGCTTCGCTTATCAAACTTTCGGACTGGTTTTCCAGAGCGGGATAGTCGTGCTTTGGATGCGCAGATTTTGCGCTGACCAACTTCTTCCCTAGTTTGGTGGAACTCGGTTAGTACAGGGACTTGCGTGCTCAAGTGTTCTTATGGTGTCAAAGCTACCACTCCAACCTACCTACAGGAAACCAGCTGGCAATCAAGTTAGTCTAGGCGAATTTCTGAATTAAGCAGGCGCATGGATACTTTAAATTCCTAGATTCCTATGATTCCTTACCAATTGATTATATATTCTCCCCTAACTCTCTCAATAAATGATCTGAACACTAATTCGGAGTAAAGTCTACTGCAATACAGAGATACAAATTCTACTTGAAATTATCTGATAATATACATATGTACATCGAGTGCATAAATATGAGACACTCGTACAGTCTTTCATAGTGCAGTGCAATGCCATTCAGGAGGAAGTCAGATCAATTCGTCTATCTGCCAAAGCACAGAATATTCCTTGAGAATATACTGATATAATCGAATAGCCAGGCTGCCATAAAGTCCCTTTCGAACAGCCACTCATATTATGTGTGTTTATCCCAGAGTGACCTGACCTCATTAACTACGAAGGACAGAAATTTTCACGATAATTTATTTACTCTCAGAGTTTTTGCCAGAGTACTGCTGAGAAGAATTCACCGAGAAAAATATTTGTTTCCATATTTCGTTTTGTTTATGGTTTAAACCATGGGCTCTCGTCTAATAATCCAACCCACTATCTACTAGACAACAGCGACTTCAATTTTGAATTAATCTAAATAGCGATATGCCTGGAAATTATGTTGCCAACTTACTTGTCCAAATGGGTAAAACACTCTAAAAATACCCTATGTCTACTAAGCATCTTCTTGTGGGACGAATGCTGCAACTCAGAGAAGAAGAACAGTAGCGTCTGTCCCTTGATATGTAACTAACGAATACAGTAAGTATTTTACATACTTTTAGCACTAAGGCTAATTACGGATCTTTGGTTAATAACACAGCCCAGCAAATTTGGACTTTTTTGTGCAAATAAGATGGCTCTAGGTGTTTACGAAGGCATTTTGCGCGCTGATTACGAATCTGGGTTAAAAAAATCCAAAATGGCGGATCCAATATGGCAGTCAAGTAAATCTGATTAATTTTTTTAAACTTCGACTGCCATATTGGATCCGCCATTTTGAATTTTTTAAATCTGAATGAAGATCTGTAATCAGCGACCCCAAAAACACCTGAGTAACAATTTTCAAGTATATCTGATTAATTTTTAAGTACCTGCTTAATGTGTTTTTTTTTCTCTTGCACCTCTTAACATAAACCCACCCCCTACTTTAAGGGTGCATGCAAATAATTTGGCTTTAGGATCATTTTAAAGAGCAAAGATCAATTGTCAATTTCGAATAATAGCGATGGTTCTAGCACGTCAGTGTTTAGCTCCACAATTTTTCAAAAATGGCCAAAAACGCAATTTTTAGATTTTTTTTTTTGAAAACCTGACGTGATGGAAAGTTTTTGAACGCAGATTCGTGTTTAGCGCGCAAAATACCTAAGTGCTTATTTGAAAAACCCATGCAGGGCTGTGTAATCATTCAATCAATGTAAATTTCTTTCCAAACATTCGAACAAAGTTGACGTAGCCTAGAAGGTAATGTGTTGGCTTATTAAATGTGAGGCCACGTTTCAAACCCCAGGTCAGACATTTCCAAAGAAACTAAATATGAAGAAAATATTTATTTGACAATTTCCTCTCAGCAGATTTCTGGCAAAAAACTGTGTGAGTAAATGAAAAATTGCCATGAGATGTTTCCGAAAAAGCTGTCGTTCGAAGTCGACGTTAAACTTCAGATCCTACCAGCCATGTATAAAGTAAATACTCACAGCATAAGTGGTGTGTGAAGCTAGGTCGTAGTCCTAACCAGATATCAGCAATGAATAATCGAAAAGATGAGTAGAATCGAATCATGCTCATAATTTTTCATATTTCAATATCATGGAACCTCTACTCACATTTAAAGTTTGAAGTACTCATCATATTCATACTTAACAACACGTATGATGTTGTTGATTTCGATTCTTCATGACTCAACATTTACAAGAATCACAAAATAAGTATGATTCGTGTACGAACACTACAATACTCACTAGAAGGTTGTGTGTTTGCTTTGCTTGCTGTCTTTGTCTTTTTCTTTAAGACTGTAAATTTTGATGAATGATTCGAATCACTCGAATCATTTATAAGTATTATAGGTATTTTCCAAAGTTCTTAACCTGAATGAGTAGGCTTATGAATCAAATATATTTCAAATGTTTGAGTTTGATGTCAACGTTGTACTAATACTCATTGTAACCTGTACTTATAAATTAAAGTTGTAATGAGTAGGAATGAATCAGAGTGATTAAATTTTTATATATATTCAAAATTTTATGCTTATGAGTAGCGAAAAAACGATTTATTGCTGATCTGTGGTCCTAACTGAAGGGTTGTAATGCCATGTATGTATGTATGATAAATTACGAAGCTGTTCGATTGTCCTAGCTTGAGCTGGACCAGTTTTAAAATCCTAAAAGCGCTTCATTTTGACAAAACCAAGGCAATTTTGAAATGGTTTATGTCTTCGATAATGTAATCCACTCACGGTAGCCCTTTATGGAAAACATAAAACTTTTTAGTTTTTAATTGCATAACTCTGCAGGTGATTACTATGTCGAATTGGACCCATGAAAATATTTAAGTTTGTTATTTTATTTATAAATTTGCAATACAAGTGAAATAAAGAGATTTTACCAGTTCTGTGTAATTCATGTTGATTCTGCTCTTTTTTTATGAGTTTCAGCATATTAAAAATGCAACTAAAAAATGTTTTTTTTTGGAAAAAAAAAACAATAAAATTATGAAATAAAACGAAATTTATTTATTTGTTTATTTATTTTATAGGTTCATAAATTGTTAAAAAAAATTATAAAATACATTCATACATAGCATATACATATTTTATGATAACAATTTTATGCGTGTTATTTATTTTTCCCGATATTCATTTAATTGTTAATGTAAACCATTTAAATTAATAAGAGTTTGATTTTTCCAGCGTTTATTTTCAATAAATTCATTATAAAAATATACGTTTTGTTTTTTATTGTTAAATACGCTTGTAAATGTTTATTAATAAAAATCATATTCAATAAGAAGTAAAGTTTAACAATTACTTTTGACGAAACGAAAAATCAATTTAAAGCGGTCATTACAACATCCGTTTCAGATTGTTTGGCCGAAAGCAAGTATTTAGTACAACAAAAAAAAAGAGAGAAAAACGTTTATAAATAGTTCACTAAGCCAAAGCAAACTTATTCAACAGTCTCCCTTTGTGGCTTTTAGTCACTTGTAGACATTTTGTAGGAACTACTGTGATTTATTAAAGAAACGTCAATAAATTGAAAAAATTTTGATTTACATCAGAGATTAGCAATGAATCGATTTTTCGCTACACATAAGCACTCATAAAATTTTGCATATAAATGAGTCAACAATACTGGTATTTAAGTACTCTAATGCATTCGTACTCACTACAATTTATAAGTACTTACAATGAATATGGGTACAACGTTGACATCAAACACATACCATTCGAAATATGTTTTATTCATAACTTTAGAAAAATACTTATAATATTTATTGTTACGTTTTTATCTTTTTAAAAGCATTTAAAATATGAGTTCGTTGATTACAAATAAAATAAATTGGTGTTTAGTTTCAATAAAATTCTTTATTGTTCGCACTATTTTTGTGTGCCACTGTTTATAACTTGACGTATACAGATCTTTACAACGGAGATTTTCAAACCACGACTGCTCTTTTCACACGCAACGCGTCTTCACACAAGACTGACTGCTTTATCTTTTTATATGCCCACGTAAACAGTCTAATGAATATTATTGAAGTAGAATGTTCGTTGTTTCGCCTTCTCGAGAAATCTATCGCGGTTACATTGTTGTTTGTGTATTTTGTTTACGTTGTTTGCTGTTGCGTTCTCGCCTACTTCTCTTCCCCTTTTCTTTCATACTGATGTTGTTGGTTCAGTTGTAAGCAAGTTCGTTGTATTTGTTTGTGTTATCATTTTAATGTTAAACGATGTTACACCGTTTCCATTTCCATAACATTATAAATGATTCGAGTCACTCGAAGTTTACAGTCATAGTTGTTGTTGCATTTGTAAAAAAAGACACGTAAGCAAAAAAGACAGAGCAGCAAGCAGAGCAAACACTCAACCTTTCAGTGAATATTTTAGTGTTCGTACGCGAATCATACTTTTTTTTGTGATTCTTGTAAATGTTGAGTCATGGAGAGTCGAAATCATCATTCCTATTGTTAAGTATGAGTATGATGACTAACTCAAACTTTGAGTATGATTAGTATGAGTATGATATTAAAATATGTATGAATGCGTATAATAAATATCAGAAATTATGAGTATGATTCGATTCTACTCATCTTTTTGAATACTCATTGCTGATCTCTGGTTTACATCTGTATGTTTCTTTATATCAACGTTTCAACGTTACACATAAATTTGATGTCACTTTCTATCGAAAGAAATTTGAAAAATTTTTAAAGAGTTTTGAATTCTCATTTCTGTAATTGAAAATCTCGCCCCTTCTAACAGCGATTTCCGAAATTTGACAGTTGATAACGGCCATCTTTTCCGGATAGCCGGCAATACAGGTTGCGGTTATGATTATTTGGGAGGCAAATGTCCTCAACCGAAACATCATAATACTCCCCGATTGCTAGGCAGTGAGTTTCAAAGTGATGAACTCCAGGACGTTGTACGGCTGTGGTAGACAGCTAAACAGAATGGCAGAAAGATATAGTGTGCACATCATTTGGGTTCCAGGACACAATGATATTCCGGGTATCTGCCGAGCGGATGAACTGGCCAGGCACGGCACGACCATTGAACTCTCCGACAAATTCTCGACTATTGGGACCTGTAAGCTCATGATTGACAATGCCATCACGGACACCGACACCGCTGGTGGGCTGCCTCGAATACGGACAGAACGGCGCAGTAAATCTAGCCAAGAATGGGTGGAAGGCGCACTGCAAAGCTGCTTAAACTCCAAATATATATGCTCAGTATAGTAGTTGGAGTCATGATGGGGCCATGCATTATGGGTACGCACGCGAGGTGCAGTGGTCTGGGATGCCAGGCAAATGATTTCTGTAGAAGCTGCAGAGATGAGGAGAAAGATGAGATTGTTCTACACTTACTGGGAAAATGCCCGGCACTATGTCAAAGGAGAAAGAGACATCTTGGTGCCTACTACATTGATGATCAGCAGTTTGAGTCGCTTGATTGGAAGTTGTAAGTAGTTCCTGTGGTTCCACTTATGTTGCGTGCGTTAATTTTACACATGAGTGGCGGGACCTACAGTTTAATTAAGGTCAAGTCCGAACGACATATTTTTGAGAAGCTCTTCATGGCAATTTTATTTCCTCACAAAGATTTTGCCAGAAATCTGCTGAGAGGCAGTCGCCGAAGAAATATTTTTTCATAATTTTGTTTTTATGTCTGACCTGGGGTTTTAACCATGTTCTTACGTCTAATAAGCAGACACACTACCTATTAGACTACGGCGACTAACTTTCGCAGATCCCCGCATAGAATACACTTCTAGCCGGTGCATCTTCCTCCATTCGAACGACATGGTTGAGCTAGCTCAGCCGCTGGATGTTAATACGCTGCACATCGTCTATGTCGTTGAGGAGCTCATAAAGCTCACTGTTGGATCGGATACTGTTGGATCGCCAACTCACATTCGATCGAAGATCTAACGTAGTACTTTTCTCTCAAATACTTTCAAGGCTGTTGCATCAGTGCGTAATAGATTTAGTCAATCTATCTTGCCAAATCACTATGTATGGATATGTCATTCAACAATACGTGTAAATAGTAAAATTGTTTCTATCAAAATGTTTGTATTGTTCGGGCAATGTACCGCCCATTACACTCATTATATTTTCAATATAATCACCCTGAAGTCGCCGATATCTAGTAGGCAGTATGTTGGCTTATTACAGGTGAGACCGTAGTTCAAACCCCAGCCTAGATAAGATGGAAAAATTAGTTCTTCTACGACTGCCGCTCTCAGCAGATTTCTGAGAGGCAACCCCACACGGACAATGAAGTATTTTTCCCTGCAATATGTTGAACAGTGATGATGCATTATTCCAAATAAATTTAACTTCTGTTTCTGTGACACCCTGTAGCTAAAACTGAAGACCAATTAAAATTTTAATGCAAAAACTCTCACTAAAATTAATATCCTAACGAATTTGCCAATAACCAAGCCTTATAAAACAGACAGTAATCTGTATCGGCTTCCTTTTAAAACTTAATTTGAAAAAATTTCTTCTGAAGTCCATTTCAACGTACTCTTTTTGATTTTTCTTTTCTTCTCATATTTCCATAAGCGAGCATATCGGTGTGTGTGTGATTCCTTCGATGATTTTTTCGTTGAAAATGTCACATGATGTTCATTAATCTTGTTTTATTATTTCAAATGGCTTCAGATATGACAACAGCAACAGCGACAGTGATACAGGAGAGTCTTATCGTAATAATAGTGTCGTAAAAGCAATTCTGTGTATGCGTCAAAAACCCTGTTATTATCCTGGCTGTTAGCAGGCTGATATGCAAAAATCAACTCAAAGCAAAGCACATACATATTTACGCACACATGCATATTAAAAGGATATCAAAGACACATACTTATTGACTCTATAACGTGACAATAATATGAGAAACCTTGCTTAGGGCAAAATTAGTTTTTATGCGTTACTGCCTCCTTAATAGGGCTGCCTGCCATTAATGTCAAAAATACTACCTTTTTTTGTTGTTAAAAGTAAACAACACTTTTGATATTTTTTGTCTTGTAGATTGTGTTTCTAAAAGAAAATAAAAATTTTTATTTCAGATAAGCTTTCTCATAAAAAAGTAAAGTTTGCCTTTGTATAAGCGGTGGTGGTATCTAGGAAATTAAGACGATTATAAAGACAAACATTTTAATTATTTTTCGTATGCACGTATTTGAGCTAATAAATGCAAAAGAAATCGAAAAAATTCATAAGAAATGCTGAAAGAAAAATTCCTTACATTCAGTGTTTTATTTCGCCATAGTCTAGTAGGAGACAAACGAAATAGGAACAAATATTTCTTCAGCGACTTTCTCTCAGCAGATTTCGGGCAGAAACTTAAGAGAGTAAATGAAAATTGTTACGAAAATCTCAAAAATCTGTCGTTCGGAGTCGACTTTAAACTGCAGGCCTCGCCACTCCTGTATAAAATTAACACACACAGCGTAAGTGGTGGAAGAAGCTTGGTTGTAATCCCGACTAAAGGGTTTAAATGTATATATGTATGTAATAGACATGTATGCAATAGACGTGCAACAAATTTTATTACAGGATGATCATTGAAATTTCTAGTTGATCACCTCGGCCACCAATTCGCCATTTAGAAGAGTTCACTAGAATAACGCTTGTTGATCAAGAGCAAATCAATTGGGATAAGCACACTGCATGGCGAGACTATATTTTTTCACAGTGCTTTTCAACGTTCCTTTAAACAGCGTGGGAAGGACTATCGCATAGGATATGAAGCAAAGAAAAGATGAAACGTGTGTAATGACAGCTTTACCGGTTTTATATATAAGTGCCAAACAAATCACGCCACGTTGAATACTCTGCATAAGCTATGTCACTTGAATATTATATTGTTACATTTTTACATATTAAAATCGTTTAAAATATGAGTTCGTAGATTGCAAATAAAATAAAAATAAATCTGTGTTTAGTTTTAATTAAAATTCATTATTACCCGCACAATTCTGTGTGTCACTGTTCACAACTTGATGTAAACAACAACAATTGCTTTTCTTTGCTATTCCTCTGTTTATACCCTTTGCATAAATAATAACAATTACTAGACAATTATTCGACAGATCTTTGAAACGGAGATCTTCAAACCATGATTACTCTCTTCAAACACATAGCGTCTTCACACAAGACTGACTGAACTTCACTGACTCGCCTGCTTTGTCTTGTCTTTTATATGGCAACGTAAACAGTCTGATTCATGTTCTTGAAGGCGAGTGTTCACGACTTTGCCTTCTCGAAATTTCTATAATCGTTATTTACATTTATTCTTGTTGTGTTGTAGGTGTATTATGCTGGTTTTTGTTGTTGTCGCCGTAGTCTAGTAGGTAGTGTGTTGGCTTATTAGACGTAAAGAACCAGGCCACACATCATAACAAAATACAAAAAGTAATTCTTCGGTGACTTCCTCTCAGCAGATTTATGGCAAAAACTCTGAGAGTAAATAAAAATTGCCATGAAAAGTTTCTCAAAAAACCTGGCGTTCGGAGTCGACTTTAAACTGTAAGTCCCACCACTCATGTATGAAATTAACACGCACAACATAAGTGGCGTAAGAAACTAGGTCGTAATCCTGACTGAGGGGCTGTAATGACCAATTATGTATGTATGTTTTGTTGTTGTATTTTTGTTTACTTGTTTAGCATTTTTTATGCTGGTGTTTGTTGTTGTATTTTTGTTTACTTGTTTACCATTTTTTACGCTGATGTTTGTTGTTATATTAAGCAGTACGATAATTTGTAAACAGGTTTGTTTACTGGGTTGTTTTGTTTTTGTAGCCTTTGTTTATAATTTTAATGTTAAGCGATGTAAAAGCAGAACATCAGTATCTGGATTTTTCATTTCCGTGAAAATATTAACTGGCTACCGAGATTATACGATTTGCCATCTACCGTGGCTTTGCTTTTTGCATTTTTTTGTCTTAGGCCGCAGGTGGGTATCTTCGAAAGACACTTTTGTTCCAACAAAAGAGTGTACGAATCACCATCGCTGGCGCCTACGTACTAACCCCCCCTACACACTTTAACCACTCTCCCTCCGCGTGACTTCCGTAAGGTATTACTTTGCGGAGGGCTAGTTAGCTTTAAAGCTTTGCCACACTAAGTTAAATTTCGCCTCGGTTCCTCCAACCTTCGGAGTTCTATCATAACTTCAGCCATTCTCTGACTGTATTGGCTCCATAGAATCCTAGAATTCAACACCTCCTTCATAAGCTGAGTTGGTCCGAAACTCGTTTCCACGGGCTATCTAAATCTGGAGCAGCATGTTAGCAAATCCGCGTCTTCCTCCTCATCTACATAGTTTGGTCATAAAGGGGAAGTATCATGTCCAAATCTGTGCAGGTACTTCCTGAAGCACCCGTGACCAGTTAGGAACTGGGTCAAGTAGTAGTTCAGCTCGCAATGTTCGTTCTCCATCCAAATGTTAACATCAGGGACAAGGTGAAATGACCATCTCCCCTTTAAACCGTTCTCCAGTTGTGACTGCCATTTGTGCATGGAAGTCCTTTTCTTTCGCAGTGTAGTAGGTAGAGTATTGCCTTTCTAGACATGAGCCTTCGGTTCATATCCCATGCATTCATATTCATTTCCAACAAAATGAAAAATGAAAAAATAGTTCTTCGGCGAATGTGCCTCTCAGCAGATTTCTGGCAAAATCTTTGTGAAAGTAAATAAAATTGCCATGAAAAGTTTCTCAAAAGTCTGTTGTTCGGAGTCGACTTCAAAATGTTGATCCCGCCATTCATTAATAAAATCAAATTTATACGTAATCCTGCCTGAAACGCTGAATTATGTATGCATGCATGTATGTATGCTCCAATGCCAATATCTCTCTACTTGCCTTAGCTTTGTTCCACATGTTCACCTTCAACCAATAGTTTAAGGTTAAATCTGGACAAATGAATAATTTCTGTTTAAAAAGTTTTTGTTTGCTTAGCGTTAAACACATAACAAAATTATTTAAGATTGTAAAGGAAACTTAAACATTTATTTGTAATCCCTTAAAGTCAGGCAATCTAGCGTATCCATCTTTTAATCGGTATTAGCAGTGGTGGTGGTTGGTTTTGCTGTTCGATTATGATTATAAACAGGCTACAAAAGCCTTCTCAATACGCACATAATCGTGTGTATGAAAAACAAACACGGAATTTAAATATGGTATTAGGTATAGGAAAAAGTAATTTCTCAAAGCTTTAATTACTTATCAACAGTCAAGAATTATAGAGAACAGGAAAATCATGATCTAAACCACGAATTTATGTTTACCCTTAAACAATACGTACTAAAATAATATCCATGTCAACCTGAAGGTAATATTACAGCTGCTGGTCCTGATGCTTACGGTGATGATAACAATTTTTAGTTGTATGCGTTTGAGATGTATACGTGAGAGAAACGCTGTCATGTGTATATGTATTCCTTAAAATATATTTCGTATGCCTTGCGGCGAAATATTGTGCGTTTCGTTGTTCTTTATCTGAATATCGTGTCAGTGGTTTGTTTAAATAAACAACGAATGGTTTGTGCCACAATCAACACAAGAATGCCACAAACATAACACAACTAACACACAAATACGAATGCATATCGTAAGTATAAGAAATTTTAATATCAGGACTAAAACACGTTCTCTTTTTTCTTTTCGTTTTCTTTGGCCGGAGGCCTTATAAATATCCGTTAAGGATACAAGAATCGCAGACGTTTATATGCACGAAAAAAAGCACAAGTTAATGTTTTCTTTTTGCTTGAAATTTTCTGTGGTTGTTTAGATACTCAAATATATACAGTCTTAGCAATGGTATCCGTCGTCGTAGTCTTATTGGTAGTGTGTATGCTTATTAGACATGGGGCCACGGTTCAAACTCCGGGTCAAACATCTCCAACAAAACAAAATATGAAAAAATATTTCTCCGTCAACTGCCTCTCAACAGATTTCTGGCAAAAACTCGGTGAATAAATAAAATTGCCATGAAGAGGTTTCTAAAAAATCTGTCATTCGGAGACGACTGTGGACTGTAGATCTCCCGTCACTCATTTATAAAATGAACACACACAACATAACTGGCGTGAGAAGCTAGGTCGTAGTCCTAACTGAAGGGGTGTAATAACCACTTATGTACCTATATACGTTACATATAGGGTGGGTGATCTAAAAGTTTACATTTAAAAATGTGATCAAACAAAAACGGTATGAAATTTTGTCAAATTGACAATTGAGCTCATTGTCTCTGAAAATGCTCTGTCTCTGTTGAAAACAAACATCGTTCACATCAATACAATGAAAATCGGGTACAAAATCATGGTGTGATAGATGTCTCCACTGAGCGTAATGTTTGCGCTGTTCTAATTTTAAAAGAAATATGTGCCAATGATGCCTTCGCTCCACAAGCCGCACTAAACGGTCACTCATAATGGATGCAGTGGCTTCTATAAAACCACGTGTGGGTTTTCGGAGCCCAAAATACAGCAATTTTGCTTATTAACGTGCCCACCAAGATGAGAAATAGCTTCATTCGAAAGGATGTTTTCATTGTTCAGTTTTTCGTTGGCCCTTCTAGCGAAGCGAAAACGAAGCAGATGGCCATGCAGAGTTGAAGAACTCTTGAACCAATTGAACTTTGTAAGGCGCCATACCGAGATCTTTTCTAAAAATTGGACGTGCACTGGTGCGTGAAATGTTCAATTCTTGCGGACGATGGCGAGTTGATGTTGATGGACTCTCACGCACATTCGCAGCCACAGGTTCTATGTTTTCGGGTGTAGACACTGTACGAGCATGCCCACGTCTTGGTGCATCAACAATGGAAACAGTTTCATGAACTTTAGCAATAAACTTCGTATACCAGGCACTGTTGGTCCTTTTCTGCGACCAAATTTTGTACTTTTGTAAATCGATTCGCTACGTTCAGTGAAGAGAATGTAATGTAAATGTAAAGAAATTTATTCCTTCATTTGCTAGGCAATTTAGTGCTGCACTCATGCAAACGTATTGCATCATTTAATCCTTTCGAATTTAAGGCAATAATTTCCTCTTAAAAAATACTGGTTATTTTTCGTTTACATATACTAAAGCATTTAATTTCATAATTAAGTGAAATACTGGCAGTCTATGAGTTGTCTGGCCGGTTAAGATACATGCCCCATAAGGCTGTTGTAACTGGTGTTGTTATGGAAGTACATAGCGAACGTTGGGCTTACATTACAAAAACCACTTATGAATGTTAATTAATGATAAATGCAGTCATTTTCATTTAATTTTACCAACATTAACTGAAATAAGCTTTAGTATGTATAACGTCTGTAATCACAATAAACCTGAAGGTAAAATTGGGAGATTGCTTTAAAATTTTTGAAATGAAAATAGTTTTTCCTTAAACCAAGCAGGAGTTACTATTACTTTAATTGCCTTTAGGAAATCAACTCAAAACCGAGTCTTTCCTCTCCTTAATTAAGGCTTTTACATGTAAAATTCATCACTTTCAGCCGAAAAAGGGGGAAAAGTTTTAAATCATCACCATCATGTGAAAGATTTGAAATTAAAAAAGTGAGAATCATACAGACTCTGAATCACATAAAATGCTTCTCTCTAATGAATGTTAAACAGACTAATGAAAAATTTTCTTACGACAAAATTCTGTACATTTGTGTGTGAATGTGTTTCTAATTAAAGGCAACAAAAAGATGTGTGACCTACATTGGCACGTAAATGGGTACAGGCAATGATATACGAGGTATGTTTTATGGCCTGTACTGATGGAGATGTCTCCGCAATTGAATTCATATTTCTTTAACGCCAGAACAACGCTACCAATTTTGGAAATTTATTTGAAAAAGTAAATCCCATGTACTTACTTTTTTAGTCGAGTCGCAAACCTTTAGTCGGTATTACAACCAGGCTTCTCAAACCACCAGATCCTATACTTTAACGACGACTCTGAACAAAAAATGTGAAAAACTTTTCATGAACAATTTATTTACTCTCCGACCTTTTCCCAGAAGATTGCTGAGTTCAAAGAGTTCCTATTTGTCTACATTGTTCATTACTAACCCTTAGTCAGAATCACAAGCTAGCTTCTCACACTACTCATTGGAAAAAAGCCCTTTTCAACATGGCTACGCCGCCATACATGATGGTGATTATTAACGATTACTTTCAGGACAGGAGGGTAATATATCGAACGGATAATGGAGTAAAGGAATACGTAGTGACGGTGGGCATTCCGTAGGGCTCTATACTCAAAAAGCTGAAGCATGGCTTGATGCGGCAGTATTGACACTTGCTGCACACAAAACGGAGGCCGTTTTGATAAGTGGCCGGAAAATGGTGGAGAAGATAGAAGTGACCGTTGGAGGTATTGAGATCGAGTGGAACGGGGCCATAAAATACTTGGGAATGATTATCGACGGCAGATTCAGCTTCATGAAACCCAGTGAGCACTGACGAGAATGATACAAAATATTGGACACCAAATCCATTTAAGAGGAGAATAATATCAAGGGTCTTAACGTCAATATGGTCGGAAGCGCTCTCAGTGGGGATGACAGGTTGAAACCTGTCCTCGGTGTATCGCCTAAGCGCAATGAGACAGATAACTGGTTTCAGGACAGTGTCTGATGAAGGGGTACTGGCATTAGGAAAAACAATACGGATGGACATATTGGCGGACGAGATGAGCCGGATATATTTTCGCCGTCTCAAGTATCCAGGACAATCGCCAGATATAATAGCGGCGGAACGAAGGACTTCCATTCACATATGGCAGTCACGATAGGAGAACAGTTTATCCCTTAGATATCCCCTTGGATGGAGAACAAACATTGCGAACTTTTACGTGACCCAGTTCCTTACTGACATTACACCGCTTGACTGCTATTATCTTTGCGTCTTCCCATGTAGATTGCACTGTCCTAGATTTTGGAGTATCGAAGCCTCCAGTTGTTCTTTGGTTGGTTGCGGCTTCTTGAGCCTTGAGGATTCCACTCAGTAAAACCTAAATATTTCCATTTCCTAAATTTAATCTGCGTTCTTATGGGTTCCTCGTTGGTAGGATTCCAGAGATCCATGTTGCTGAAGACATTGCATATTATTCTGAAGTACTTGTTAAAGAATACCCCTGTAGTTGCTGCGTGATAGCGTTTAATACTAACCAGATTTCACTTCTGTACACCAAGATCAATTCTTTTATTCCAATACTCTAAGTAAAGTTCGTTTGGATATTTGTAAGCTTCTCCATATTCGTTGTAGCCGTCCGAATGCCGCTCTCGCTTTTTTGAGCCTGTTGATTATGTCTCTTTATGGGCCACCTTTTGTTGAGACTATACTGTCTAAATAGCGCATAACCTATCCATGTATGCGACTGGTTGACCTTGTAGCATGATGTTGTCGGGGTGCTTACGTTGTTAATTATCATGGCTTTGGTTTTCTTGATATTTATCTCAAGTCCAACATTGCACGCGCCCTATTCTTTCGAAATCCTCGAGCTTTGTTTGCATATGGGAGATATTCTACTAGAGTAGACAAATATCAGCCGCATAAACCAAATCCTCGAGTTGACATGAGAGACTCTATTGCGCATTCCTTTCCTTTGCTCGCAATTTCTTTGTCTGCAAAGGGTTTTCAGTAAAGCAAAGTTTTGCAAACATATACTCTACTTTCATGCTAATACTTATTACTTACTTAATTGGCCATTTACAAGCCGATTAACGGATTTCGGCCTGCCTTAACACATTCTTCCAGGTGCCTCTGCCAATTGGTCACACCAATCGATGACAGGGCTTCCTCGATTTAATCCTTCCAACGCAAATAACGTCGTGCCCTTCGCCGACTTCCGCAGATCCCCGCATCAAATATCCGTCTAGCCGGAGCATCGACCTCCATTCGAAAGCCGCTGTATGTTAATACGCTGCACAACGTCCATGTCGTTGAGGAGTTCATACAGCTTACACTTGGATTGAATGCGGAAATTATCGCCAACTCCCACTGGACCGAAGATCTTACGTAGGACTTTTCTCTCGAACACTCTCAAGGCTGCTGCATCAGTGCTTAATAAGGTCCATGCCTTTGCACCATAAGAAGCACGGGAAGGATAAGAGTAGAGCATTAGTTTTGTCGTACGGCAGAGGTCTCTGCTACTCAATTGCTTATTGAGACCTTAGTGCCACCTTTATACTAAGATTTGAACTACCTTTTATACCACGGTTCCATAGAATTGCACTAGAATTGCTTGTGTTGATATTGGTCTTATCTTACCAATGCAAGATGATAAAATGATTTTGGCGGGTCTCACAAGGTTACCCAATTTTGCAGCCACTCGATGGCTACGATACTTATGCTCTGTACGTAAATAGGGGTTCGATTACCTTGTGCGCTTGAAAATATAATTTTATTGTGACTCAAACCATCAATATGGTGTGTATGGTGATGCCATGGACTTGTTGAGCTATCCTCGTTGCTTATAACACTTTCATGCTCTTTTAAAATGTAGGCTCTCAACGAAAGCAAAAACAATTTAAAAATAAAAAAGATTACGTGTGAGTAACTGTCATATCAAAAGTTTAACTAAAATATTTAAGCAAATCAAAAAATAAATAATGTGAAGGGAGGGTGGAGCGTGTGATATGAAGGGAATTTTCATATATTTTGTCGTTTTTTTTTTCAACAAAAAAATCCCATTTTTTGCTCTGTTATTTGCACATGAAATGTGTGTGAAATTTTGTAAAAATGGCGAAAGAGGGGGAGAAAGAGAGAATCGTAAAAGCTGCATGTTTATGAATATTACCCATAAATGTGTGCGTCTGTGTGTGTGGGTGTAAGTGTATGCAATGTGTACATATAAGTTAAGGATTGCGTGGCATAAGCCTGTTTATAGTTTAGATTGCAGCATTCAGTATATGCAGACGGATGCTATTTTTTTGGTTATTTTTAGTTGAGTTGTGCTTATACATTTACAGATTTCCATGAAATAAAAAATTATTTTGATTTCGTTTCGTACTTGCAATCCACTCTCTGTGCCCACTCTCATCTGTTTTTTGGTTGTTTTAAACAAAACAAAAAAAATATAAATTACTTACGTACGTACGAATAACAAAAATTATGGTAAAAATTTATTTCAAAAACTGTTGGTACATCCGTTAAAGTTGGCAAAAATGTTAATATTGCTGCTGCTGCTGTTGCTGTTTGTATTTTATAAAGATTTTTCATGATAGTTTTTTTTTTTTTTTTTTTTTGAAAACTACAACTAACTACCGGTAACTGACAGTGCTTTCAGCTGGAGATATTGTAGAAACATCAGTCAGGCCAAATTATAGTAACAATACATTCATATTGTCATGGAGTGGCCATACGCGATACTAAAGGGTCAAATATCTCCAACAAAACGAAATATATAGAGAATTTTTCCTAGGCGACTTCCCCTCAGCAGATTTCTGGCAAAAACTCTGAGAGTAAATAAAATTACCATGAAAAGTTGATACAAATCTGTCGTTTGGAGTCGACTTTACCCTGTAGGTCCCTCACATCATAGATAACGTTAACACACAGCACACAAGTGCTAAGAGAAGCTATGTCGTAAACTTGACTAAAGGGTTGTAATGACCAATTATGTATTTATGTAACTAAAATATCCCAGTCATGCTTTTTCAGTCTCTGACGGATGATCATTGATAGTTGTCCTGATAACGAAGCACAACACCTCTCCTGTTGACCTCATTTTCGTCGTTTTAATTGAATTGTTTTTAATCTTGTCACTGGTTGACCGCAAAGGTCAGAGTCCATTGTTTCACCAGTTTGTATAACATGTCATAAAAATAATAGAGTCGACAAATTCAGATTATTGCGTCCTGTTTTCTCTGACAGAAGCGCCTTTAGCTGCATTTAAAGTGCAATAATGCACAGATGTAACCGTATTTGTACTGTCACCAGTTTCTTGCAATGCCTCTACAATTTCGCTTAATTTTTGCACACAATAGGTCACTTATGCCGTGATAACAACACAATGCTCGAGAGCATTTTTTTGATGATGACTTTTGAATCACCACTTTCGTAGTAGAGCTTGCAGTTGTTGTAATGCATTAACATGTTCGTAATGTCCGGTCTTCTATTAAACGTTTCCTGCGTCTACGAAATATCAAGATATGAAATCGCCGTAGTCTGGTCTGACAGCGTGTTCGGTGACGCACTATCAGCAGATTTCCGGCAAAAACTCTGAAAGTAAATAAAGTTGCAATGAAAAGTTTCTCAAAAATTTATTGTTGGTAGTCGACCTTAAAGTTTAACTCTCGCCACTCATGTATAAAATTAACGCATACAACAAAAGTGGTGTGAGAAGCTAGGTCGAAATCCATACTGAAATGTTATATGACCAATTATGTATGTATATGTGTGAGATATCATCGCTATATTTTTTTTATTTAAAAGTCCTCTGTGTGTCGTTATATCGTTATAAATCGTTAAAATATCCGCCACATCTCCTCTGGGTGGAGCCCATATAAAATATCCAATTTTCCATGACTCTGGCACATAAACCAGGCTGAATTTGACTGATATCATGGGTTTTATTAGCTTTGAGTAAAGCTGCGGTTGGTAGCTTATTTGCATTCAACCTCGTCTTAAGAAAAGTCCACAAGAAAAAATCTATCGGGCGTAAGTTCCACGAAATCAGTGGCTAGTTCACATCACCATCAAGTGAGATGGCCATGCTCTCATGTTGTCCATGCAGAATCACCAATGTATGAGTTGTACGGCAACCAAGTCCAACCATCCAATTCAATTCAGATAGTGCTCGCCGTCGGACAGTGATGAACTATCCGAAGATGTTCTCAAACAAATATGTTCAGCTGACAGTCTCAATGCGACAACTTTGTTTGTTCACATACCCATTTATCCACAAATGGGCCTAATTGCTAAAGATTGGTTTTTCGAAGAAAGTTAGTATCCGTTGCCAACTACTTCAGAGCCTATTCAGCGAATACATGTCACTTGAACTTTGTACAGGTGTAGGATGAAGTTGCAACGCTAAATTGATAAATTGTAGCCTGCATAGTTGTGTGAGCGATGCTAGATCAACTGCAGAGCATTCTCTCACGGACCCCAGTAATGTTTTCGGCAGGTTATGTAATCTGTCGACATTTGGCTGTTGCTTAATATTGGAGTCGAATTTGTCCTCCACGTTTCAAATAGTTCTCTCCGTATGACGACTGTGGCGTTTGTTAGCTGCGGAAAGAGCGCTTTACACACATTTTGTTAAAATAGGTGCACATCTTGTTGAATTCCATATATGTACGTATGACTATGATAATATGGTAAAATTTGACAGATGTAGTTTGAACAAGTTTGCCATTAACAACTGTCAAACTTCGGAAGACCCTGTAGAATATCTCGATAATTTTTGACACAAACAGTAGCATTTATAAAGCAGTCGTTTAATTATTCATGAGTATATCGGCCATGAAAAGTTTCCCAAAAAATCTGTCATTCGGAGTCGACTTTAAACTCTAGGTCCCACCACTCATGTATAAAATTAATACACACAACATAAATGGTGTGAGAAGCTAGATCGTAATCCTGACAGTATTTTTCGCAACAAAAAACATCAAAAAATTAAATTCTTTTCTTCATTTAAAACCGAATAAAAATTGCTTTTCAATGACATGAAAAATATTCGTATGTTGTTAAGTCCACTGAAGTGTTGTTGTGTTATAAGCCTTTTAAGCGTATTTTTTGTGTGTGTGTTTTTTTTTCAGTGTATCTTTGCACAAATGGTCAACTTTTGTATCATGTTTCAGAATTTTCCAAAATCTAAAATCATTGTGTTAGTTTTTTATGAACGTTGTCGCTGTTGTTCTGTTACTTCATCATCGTTTTTAGTCAGTATGTGTGAATCCGGTTATTTGAACTGAAAGCTTAACGCGAAGTTTCATTTCGTTCCTCTTTTTTTGTGAGTTTTTTACATTCAATTTTTAGTTTTTGGCAAAATATGATATCAAAACAAAACAACAACAAAAAAGAAAAAAGGAAAGGAATAAACACTTTATTACTTGGCAACAACAAAACAAAACAGAGAAAAAACAGGAGAATTAAACTGACTGGCCCTATTCAAACAACAAACGGAAATAGAAATAAAAATTTTGTGAACAGTTGGTGACGTGTATTTAGTTGCGAAAAATAAATAGCTAGTCTCAGCTGTCCTCGATTGGATGCATTTGCTTAAAATATCACCTTTAATCTTAGCATAGATACCCCTTAATGGGCCACTAGCTCCTTCAAACTTTCAAAACTACCAAGTACTGATGGCATTATATTTGCTGACATATAGAAAGCATCTGATGTGTTGATTCCCTGATTGAATAAAATTTATTAAAGCAGACTTAACAGCCCTAATGTAGCAGCTAAATAACATTTTTATCCCTAAAGCTGTTAAGACTATCGATATCTCATTAAAGGAGTGTAGTACAGTGGTTAGAATGCTTGTCTATAAATCCAAACAATCCTGAAGGGAGCAAAAAAAAATACAGCCAAGACTCCGTATTTTAATAACTAAGAGGCCTCAAGTCTCCTCTACAAATAATCCATCAAGCCTAACGTCTGATATCTTGGTCTCTCAGAGATGAGACCATCAACAACAAAGATCATAGGAAAGTCTTATAGTCACCTCTTGAGAAAGAAGAGAACAAAGTAAGTCTAGTTCTCCAAAACTATACCCAATGCATGGATACAATAAATTTGCGCAGTGTGAGTTATTTCTAGGTGATAGCGAAAGTGAAAAACTCTCAACGAGTCTGTACAGAAAAGATTTAAGTAATGAACCTTAAAAGAGGCAACAACTAAGATTATGATCGAAATCTTAAAGGAAATCTTGAAGGAATCCTCAGTTAACACAGAAAGATAGTGACATCGCATGAAGAAAGGATCAGAGAGCAAACTTGAGCAAACAACTCACGACATTGTTGTATCAGAATGTTCTCAAAAAGCAGTTGAATGCAACAATAACTATATTCTGCCACATTTCTGTTATGTACGGTCTTGTCTTGACGAGTTACAACTTACTTAGGGTACGCATAGATTCAACTGCATAAGCTTTTTCGAAATTTAACAGACTCAGAACTCAGCATTATGACTTCTAATCACATTTCCTAGACTGTAAAACTTATTCTGTTCGCCTGCCAGTCTTCATAAAAGAAATGCAACACAGTAAAGGTTTCATTTTACTCTGTTATCCTTTGCAAACAAAAACCTAAGTTAAGGGGAATGGCAAGATGGATAAAATGCTTGAAAGAGAGAAAGGAAGCAAACAAAAAAAAAACACCACCAGTTATGACTTTATGAGCTTTGGTCGTATGCGAGTGTGCGTATGAGTATCAAATGATTTGTGTTGGCTATTCCTTATACGTCCATTGTGATGTAAACCGGTGTCTCTAAAGTGACGATTAGTTGCCTAAACTAGCTACTTTCTTCACTAGTCACTGGCTGTCTACATAACATAACATACATAATTGGTCATTACAACCCTTCAGTTAGTATTACGACCTAGTTCCTCACACCACTTATGTTGTGTGTGTTAATTTTATACATGAGTGGCGGGATCCACAGTTTAAAGACGACTCCGAACGACAGATTTCTGATTTTCATGGCAATTTTTATTTACTCTCAGAGTTTTTGCCAGAAATCTGTTGAGAGGAAGTCGCCGAAGAAATACTTTTTTGTATTTTTGTTTTGATGTCTGGCCTGGGGCTCGAACCTTGGCTGTCTACGAAAGATAATTGTATTCGAAGTTTTCTTGTATGATGTATCAGAGAATAATGATTGATCGAAAAAATAAAAAATAAAATAAGAGCTCACTTCGCCCCAGTGGTATATCATTTCAATATAGGTTACACCTATGCTTTGATGTGTGTGTGGATTTTATTCAAAACACCTCTTTCGAGGGAAATTCTTTGTTTCAAATTCTAAGTTTCCGACCGTCAAAAAATAACCGAAAAATTAATCTGTCGTCATTGTTACAACAACTTTTATAGACTTATAAAAACATACATGCAGGCATAGTTGGTCAATACAATCCTTCTGTCAGGATTACGACGACCTAGCTCCTAGCACCTAGCTCTCCTGCGACCAATTATGTATGTCTTTCCCTCGATGGGGAATATGTTATAGATAGCCTCTTGTGGTTATTATTATGGCATTGGGTTTTGATGCATACAATTTGTCTTTGAGATGCAATCAGGCTATAAAGTTCACAACTGAATGATGCTTATCGTGTGATTTATGTGTCAATCCTTGCAAAATGGAATTGGCGGCGTTCAGCAGGCGATATAATTTAACTTTTGACTCATCAATCCCTAAAATAAAATACAGCTTTCCTTATCCAAGAGAGTAAAATATCTACGAATCATTCTGGAGTACAAACATTTCCAAG
The DNA here is from genome assembly GCA_958299815.1 of Sarcophaga carnaria. Lineage (NCBI taxonomy): Eukaryota > Metazoa > Arthropoda > Insecta > Diptera > Sarcophagidae > Sarcophaga > Sarcophaga carnaria. The sequence goes on along the minus strand of OY283152.1, from coordinate 100,308,952 downwards.
AGGAAATCAATCACAATCCAAAATAAATCCAACTTTTGCTGAAATCTTAGTGTTACAGAGCTCGGTCAAGGATTTCCTAAAGTGAATGGTCAAAAACCTCTATTTTAAGAGCAGAGGATTGACACAGACAGTCTCTTTCTACTCCTCAGTCACTGAGTTTTTCGGCATACCCACCAAAAGGACGGTGGTCCATGATATGCGTTATTATGCGATGGCTGGCTATGTGATTAAAGGATATAAATGAATCGGTCCTACTGAGTTCAGCAGAGTCTAGCAATATTGTTTTTAGTAGCATGCAAAGGGGGTCGGCACTTTAGATTTCGGCTCGTTGTATACGGTGCGCCATTTAAAAGTTTAAAAATGCAATAAAACAAAAACAGTTTGATATTTTGCCAACAATATTTTTTAGTTCGTGGGAAGTAAAATTGTTCCGGTTAGAAATGGAATATTATTTCATTCACATGGCTGCCCCCACAGTACCTCATTTGATTGAATCAATTTTCCCGCAATATTTCGAGTGCATGGGAGTCGTATCTCGGCTATGGCATCATGGATGTTGGCGTTCAAATGCTCATTTGTAGCTGGTTTGTCCGCATAACATATTTCTTTAACGGCGACCCACAGAAAACCACCAGCGTTTGTGTTGCTAGTTGCACCATCCTGTTGAAACCAAATATCGTCCACATTAATACAACGAAGAACAGATACAAAGAAATCGGTTATCATGGTGCGCTAAGTGTTTCCATTGACCGTAATGGTCCAAACAGTCCATCGTAATGGATGCATTGGCTTCTGTGTGGGTTTTCGCCTAAAATACAGCAATTTTGCTTATTAATGTACACACCAATATAAAAATGAGCTTCATTCGAAAAGATGATTTTTTTTTTTGCCAAAAAACTGTTGGTCCTCCTCAGCGACCGAGCTTTGTACGACATTTTCGCGCAGTTTCCGATAAATTGTCTTTGTTTTTGGAAACGTTACTCAAGCGCAAATCGATTTATTACGTTCAGTGGAGATAACATATTGAATTTTGTGATAAAATAGAATGACATAAGTATTGCTAAATTCGACATAACCGATGCTTCAAATTTAAATCGATAGTTGGTCCAGCTTATACTTGAGTCCACAGAACGAACTACATTAGAGACATCATAAGGGACCAAAATGGCGAGGAACTACTGCTGCAGTATGAGAAGAACTGGAAAGTACACGAAAATTGCATTATTAATAAAGCATTGCAGAAGAAATCCTTAAAGCTATATGATATCATGTTTCATGTGAGAGAGGAGTAGGAAGTAAGTAGTAGCAACGCCTGTAGTGGCTTTGATCTGGCATATAAAATAATTTGATTATCAGACACTGACCCTATCCCATGTGGCTAATGTATTCAACAGTATGGAACCAATCCCTCAGAATTGCAGGAAACGAAATATATTTTCATAAACATACTTACATACGTTATATGTATGTGGGTGCATGTGTATTTTTGTTTAGAAATGTTTGTGGAAATGGCCAAGTGTATGTTTAGTGCTTATTTTTTGTATTTACTTACTACAAGTACACAAGTGTGGTTGTGTGTGGCTGTGAATGCATGTGAGTTTGTATTTGTATTATGACTTACAGGATTTGCATTTCCTATTTTCAAAATTTTCCAAACTTTTCTATATTGTATATGTATGCGTTTTATTTTTGAATGTATTTTTATCTACTTTTTCTGTTTTTGTTGTTCGTTTTTTTTGTAGCCTTCCTGCTCGTTTCACTGCCATAGTCATTCTGTTTTTGAACTCTTTTTGACAGCAAAATGCCACTGATGGCTTATTTATGAATTTTTTATGACACTTTACATGTAAATAAAGAAACGGGAAATACAAAAATAAAAATAAAAAAACGGAATTCAAAACTACAATTGAAAAACAAATGAAAAAAAAAACTGAAAGTTAGAGTTTGAAAAAGACCAGGGGTTAGGGGTTATGGCCATAGCATACTTGTATATATTTTTCAGTTTAGTTTTAAATTGTTGTTCAGAAAGGAAAATAACAACATTTTTTATGTATCCATTTGAATGAATGCTCAGTGCATTCAGAGTATTATATTGCGTCTCTCTTAATGAAAATATATAGGAGGAAATTTTTTAAAAAGGAAATCCATTTTATTTTTTCAGGGTTTGCCGAAGCTAAAGCCTTAACACTCTAAATCACTTTTTCTTTCTTTTCCGTTTTTTGTTTTTATTTCAGTTTCCTTTATTATTTTTTATATGCCCCTTTACAACAGAAAATTTTTGACATGAACAAATAAAAAAGAAGAGGAGAGAAATGGCCATAAATATTGGATATATTTGGTCACATGTTTATTATAGGTGAAGAATCAAGAATTGACCCACATTACACTCGGCCTTTTCAAAATACATAGCTAAACAAACAAGAATAAATTTTAGCATAACACAAGTACAAGTCGACACATTTTTATGTGTACAGTGGAACAAAATAAAATCGTACAGTAAAGTTCAATCTTACATACATAACATAACATGTGGGTATTTTTTATATTTTAAAACATAAAAATCCATTCCCATAGTGCAATACATACATACATAATTGGTCATTACAACCCTTCCTGTAAGGATAGCGACATACAACCACTTATGTTGTGTGTGTTAATTTTATACCTGAGTGTTGGGACCTGCAGTTTACAGTCGAATCCGAACAACAGATTTTTGAGTAACTTTTAATGGCAATTTTATTTACTCTCAGAATTTTTGCCAGAAATCTGCTGAGAGGACGTCTCCGAAGAAATATTTTTTCATATTTTCATTTTAATGTTTGACCTGGGATTTGAACCGTGGCCTTCCATCTAATAAACTAGCACACTACCTACTAGACTACGGCGACTACTATAGTGCAATAATAACACGTAAATGTTACGCATCTCCGCAGGCTATTAGCAAATTTTAAAAGAGCAGGATAAAGATAAGAAAAAAAAAACTCCAAGAGTAAATTAAATTGTCATGTAAAGTTTCTACAATCAGGAGTTCAGAGTCGGCAAACGGCAAAATATAGATCCCGCCACTAATGGAAACAAATAACACACACAACATGGGTGCTGTGAAAAGCTAGGTTGTAATCTTGACTAAGGGATTGTAATTAGCAATTAAGAAAGTATTCCTTAAAAATTTCTTCCATTAGTAGATTTCGAAAAAACCAAAACCTTTAGGAGCACTGAAAACCAAATTACAAGTGATTAGCAAACTTGGAAAAATCAGTAGAGAACTCTGGCATTACACAGATGTATTTAGTTAAGAGCATGAGCTTGTTAACGTGTCGTACTTGTGTATACATATATAAGAGGAAGATTTCCTATAAATGTACGTGATTGGAGTTTCTAATCGCGTAAGTATGTATGTGCCGATAAAGCACAGCGTTGCTTCTTTTGGACAAAAGCCTCTGTTCAATTCCCTTTAATTTACTCCATTCAATTTAACCACCCACGTACTTATGTTTACACATAACTAATTTACTTTTTAATAGTCATTACAACCCTTTAGTTAGGATTATATAATAATACAATATAAATTGATAAATTGAAATACTTTTTCTACTTAGCAAATTTCAAATTTTTTTATTTTGTTTGAAAGACTTTTTATTCCGTTTGTGGCTTCGTTGAGTGGAACGCATACGGAATTTCCAATTTTCCAAGGCTCAAATACTTAAATCAGGTTTAATTGGATCGACTGCATGGGTTATGTGCTTTTGAAGATTCCTGATGGTTTGTGGCTTATCCGCATACACCTAAGGCTTAGAACCCTACACTAAAAAGTCTAACTGGATCAAATCGTGCGATGTTGGTAGCCAGTAAGCATCAACTTCACGTGAGATGACTATATCTTTAATTCGTTCTTGTGGAATATCCAATGTGGCATAAGCTTAGTTGGGTTATGTAGCGCCGTCGTCTTTGAATCACCTATCCAGGTATCCCGATCATCCAGCGCCATCATGCGCCATTTACAATAACGGCCTGTCACGTCGTTCTCAAAAAAAAAAAAAAAAGAATGGAGCGATTACACCTTCAGCCCGTAAGTCAAAACAAACATTGAATTTTTTCAAGACACTTTTGATGCCCTATGATCTCATATGAATTTTTATTCGACAATTTTGTTTGTTCACGTACCCATTCATCTAGAAAAGCAGATGATTTTTCGATTAAAATTAAATTCAATTGCCCACTCCTCCAGAGGCTTTTCACAGTCAAAGTCTATAGTAGTTTATGATGATTTGACAAAACAGATTAAATAAATTTTACATTATATCCACACAGGGCCTTTCATCACTAACCAAACTATTCCATCCGATCGGCTGCCAAGGTTATACAGATGATGAGCCTCATGGCTAGAGTAAAATATGAAGAGACCCCTGAGATATCATTCAAAGAGGTATTGAGGTTGTGAGACAAGTTGCCAAATTTCTTCGCGCGCATTCCTTAGCTACCATTTCAAAAAGTGCAGAAAAATCGTCGTTTTCTATAAAACTCGTTTTCATCATGGTGGGTACGTTAATACGCAAAATTGCAGTATTTGAGGCTCAGAAAACCCACACGTGGTCCTACAAAAGCCAATGCACTCATGGTGAGTGACTGTTTGGTAGGGCATGTTTACATTTACCATCATTTACCCATCATTTACCCACTTCTTTGAAAATAAGAGGAACGTAACCATTACGGTCAATGGAGACTTTTATCGCACCATGATAACCAATTTTTTTGTACCCGCTCTTCATGGTTCGGATGTCAAGGAGGTTTGGTTTCAACAAGATGGTGAACTTGCATTACATCTCGTGAAATAATCGAATTATTGCGTCAATCGTTTGATTTAAGTTTAATAAGCCGAAGTGGTGATGTCAATTGACCGCAAAAGAAGTTGCAAATTGGCACCGTTAAAATATTTTTTGTGGGGCGCCGTTAAAGAAAAGTGTTATGCCGAGAAACCGGAGACAATTGAGCATTTGAAGGCCAACAAGTGTGATGTCATTGCCGAGATACGACTCCATGCGCTCGAAAAAGTGCACGAAAATTGATCCGATCGAATGAGGTTGTGTCAGGCCAACCGCAGCAATCATATGCCTGAAATGATTTTCCATTTCTAATCGGAACTATTGTACTTCACAACAAAAAAAGTTAAGTTGGCAAAATTTTAAATCCTGTTTGTTTTATTAAATTTTTAAATTTAAACTTTTAAATGGCCCACCCTATATATGGGTGTATGTATGTACATATGTGAAATATGTGAAATAGTATTTCAAAATTAAACTTTAAACTTTGAATTTTATTATCAAAATAGGCTTAATGAAATGAAATCATAAACGCTGATTTATATCTTCCAACGCAAGCCACAATTTTATTGTCATTATTACTGCCAACGAAATCCCTTCCCCCCATAAAAAAAGAATAAAACACTGAAGCATTTAAAATAAAGGAAGGCAAACTAAAAGTAAAACTAACTGAAATGAAAACTTTCTTTATGTGAAACCACCAACTAACAATTAAGATTTTATCATGGCAAAAAAGTAATAAAGTTACGCTAACATTTCTTACAAATTGAGATATAAAAACCATGCTATTGTACAAGTAATTATGGCCTACAAAACAACCGCGCGCGCGCTATTAGGCAATGATGAAGGGTTTCTTCGTAAGGCCTATTATGGTAGTTATGGTAACATGAAATGTAAAATATATGGACTCTTAAAATTCTTTGTAGAATACTATACAAACAATTTAATTTTTATGTGTAAATACGATGTACTTAACATTCTAACATATGCTTTGAATTATTCGTAACCCTAATGGGGTATTTAAAATTGTGGAATATACTGGCGCTCTACTCTATTTTTTCTGCAGCAATTAAAATTAAAAAGAATTATAAATATTTAATGGAACGTTAGTTAGACAATAACAAATACGTTTCTAATATTTACACAAATACAATACAATACAACCAACGTATTCATTTATACATACTCGCACATATTGCCATGATTTCATCATTTAAGCCATTAAGTTTAATGAGCGTAAAATCGAAAAAGCAAAACTTAAATGAGGATTTTATTTCTCAAATCTTATTGCATCGTTATATTCTTAGTCGATATTCGTTTTGATCCCTTTTCCGTTGTTAGATAGTGTTTAAATTGTTGTTGTTGTTGCTGTTGTTGTTAGAGTATGAAATAAGTTTTACGCTATTTTACCAATTAATGACACGTGCATTTATTGGAATTAAGAAAACAATGCGATCCCCAACATAGATACACTTCTTCTATGTTAGGGTGGTTGCGTATTGCAAATTATAAAACCGATATAATTCTAGTAAGTTATGAAGAATTGACATTGTACCGAAGATAGAAGCGAAATATTACAAATTCTCAATTCAAATCCAAGTGTAAAATGCTATTTCACTTTGAAATCTACATACATACATAACTCGTCCTTACAACCCTTCAGTCAGGTTTACAATCTACCTTCTAACACCACCATAATTGGTGGAACCTACAGGTTAAAGTCGACTCCGAACGACAGATTTGAGAAACTTTTCATTAAATTTTTTTTTACTCTCGGAATTTTTCCAGAAGACTACTGGAAGTCGTTTTGTACGAGTAATCTGAGCTATGGTTTGAACCACATGCTCTCATCAAATAAGTCAAAACTCTACTTACTACGCTACGGCATCTCAATAAAATTCTTGCTCATTTCGAAGAAAATAGGGATTGGTGATGAGTAGTAGCTGTAGTAGGCAGTGTCTTGTCTTATTAGGCGTGAGGAAATATAAAAAAATATTTCTTCGGCGACTTCCAATAAAAGATTTCTGGCAAAAAATAAAATTGCCATGGAAAGTTTCTCAAAAAATCTGTCATTCGAAGTCGACTTTAATCTGTAGGTCTCGCCACTCATGTACTATAACATTAACACACACAGCATGACTGATGTGGGAAGCTAGGTCGCAATCCTGACTGAGGTGTAGTAATGACCAATTAAATATGTTATATTTGATGAATGGATGTAATGGTGATACATTAACGATTTCGCCCTAAATGACAACCATATAAGCCAGACATAAGCTACATTACTAAACAAAATTCTCCGATATAAATTCTCATTTTCAAATGATCATAACAATCATAAAAAATAAGACTCTTGTCGTTTGGTTTCAATGCTTGTGTGACCTATTATTTGTAGGCACGTATCACTACTTCTTTACGGAAAATCTACTTTTTAATGTGTTTTTATTTTTAATTTTTATTTTATTGATGACTTTGAATCGAAAAGTGGGCAATTTGTGTGGGAATTACAGCACGAATTGTTTGCTTATTAAAAGGATTATTTTCACCGTAAAGTAGAGAAATTACTTTATGAGTATTGGAACAGGATAATCTGCCTCACCGTGCTCAGCTTACATTGTTCCTTTAAGGTCCCGTTGTACCACTAATATTGCCCATTGCAACAGATTATGTTTTTCAAAAAAGAAAATTCATTATTTTAGAAGCGTTGTTCTAGAGTTAAAGATAGGACCTTCGTTAAACAGACGACTATGACCAGGCTTAGGTGGCTCCTTTCTGGAGCCATCAGCCTAATTGGCCACATTATCGAAGCGCTGCTACATAATTGCCTTTCTTCTTCCGTTTGTTACAACCCTAATGTATAACAATATTTTTGTCTATGAAAATGCTACAACAATATAAACTCAAAATAATAACAACAAAAACAATGCACAACGCGTACAATTGCCAAAGATGAAGGTAATTAGAGAGAAAAACACAATCAAGAATGAAAAAAACTTATTGTTTGATTAAAATGATAAAACCAGCAGCAGCAGTAGCATCAAATGAAAGAGGGTAAGAGGCATAATAAGAGGAGAACAATTAAAATGTATTTTCTCATTTAGAGTTTCACTTATCGTGTGGGTTTATGGATAATTCGGCGAATGAGTGTTTGAGTGTGTGGATAATTTAGTTTCAAAATAGTTTATGATGGTATACTATGCTACATGTATGGGGAAAATAGATTGTTTTCAACGCTTATGTGCAAGAGTATAGAAAATAGTTTTAAAATTTCTTCTCACTAGGATAGTATGTAGTTGTCTCTAAGAAAGTAATTTTTTTTCGTTATTAAGTTTATAAAAATTGTTTAAATTTTTGATAACAAAATAATGCGGTTTAATGAGGTTTTAAGAGTTTTGTTGTAGCAAAGAATAGTTTTATTTAATTGTATAGTTTTTCTTAATTTTATTATATGGCTTATATGGCTTATGATTTGTACACTATTTGGGGCTTAAACCGTGGAAGTATTGTTCTTATTAGACTATGTTCAATGAATAGAAATATTTAATGAACGAAATAAATTGTATAATGCTGTTGTTGTTTATATTGCACACGGAGAGCAATTACCAGATATTAAAAAGCATCTCAGCTAAGCGTTTCGTTTTAAATAGTCATTATATGAGTTTGACGAGGAAAAGCAAGTTCACTCGGTGGCCCATATGGCATATTATGTTACCCAGTGTAAGATAAGCCCCTTTGTCATGATCGGTTAGTGGCGGATTTGAACCACACCAGGATGAAACTGATCCGTGTGACTATGAAACATTAATAAACAACCAACTGATAATACATCATAATACTGTACATACTTTTGGTCATTTTAATCGTCTTTGTTCACTTAAATTGTTTTAGATAATATATTAATTTCTGGAAGTCACTGTACTCTAGTAGGTCGGGTTTTGGCTTGTTGGACGTGAGGCCACGGTTTGAGTTAAAGTCAGACATCTCCAACAAAACGAAATATGAAATAAATATTCCCTTGACAACTTCCTATCAGCAGATTTCTGGCATAAATTCTGAGAGGAATTAATAGTTACGATGAAAAGTTCCTCAAACATCCGTCGTTCGACTTTAAGCTGTAGGTCCCGCCAATCAGAGATAATATTAACACACACAACATGGTTGCTGTTAGAAACTAGGTCGTAATCCTGACTGAAGGTTTGTAATGCGGTTATCACCTTAAATAAATTATATAAGGAAGGATGGGTGACTCTACACTTAGATCAGCATTTAAGCCCTTTGTAATACCACAATCAATATTCAACCCGGAGATAATACATTTCCTAAGGAATAATAACCCGTGTCCTTTTTAGGTGAAAGACAGTCACCTTCTTCACTTTCGTCTCCAGAACACATTTGCAAAAGTGCGAAGACATTTAAGCATTAGGGATAGAAGTGATTCGGTCTTCTTCTTTTTAATACGTATTCAACAGAGTCTAGCAACATTGTATGTACAACGAGGTCGAGCCTGACTGTAAAATAAGGGGAAAACATCTAATTTAACTGAAGCAATAGAAATATCTACGCTCTATAATATGTCTGAAATTGCGAGCTCCATCCCGGCCCTGAGCAGCCTTTCAGCAATAACATTTTCAACGATGTCCCTATGCCCCAAAAGATATTTTAAAGTTACCTTTGAATGATGCTAAGAAATTGTCAGAATTTATGGACAAAGACGAACATTGCAAATGCATTCTTTAGCAAATTAATCACAGCCAACAAGCATCGCGCCGCTTTCAGAATGGCCATGACCATAAAGAAAGATTGGTTCCCCCACGGTACGATAGAGGCAGTATATGAAGACCCTAGATCTCCTCTTTCTGCCTTAAATGGACTAATTGTGAATGTCAAGAGTAAGGGATTATCTACACAGTCTTTGACTTTAGGTCTAAAAAAAGTCCAACGGAGTTAGATCGGATAATATTTGTTGCCTATCAAAGTTGTCAACGTGAATTTACTCTTTGTTGGAACTGCTCTTGTAATAAAGGTGAAAGGGTTAATAACATTCAATTACAGGCCAAAAAGAATTGTTTATCATACAGCCGAAGTGTTCTGAATCAACGGTAACAGTTCTTCAAGGAAAATGTTCATAGAAAACTATCAAATGACACGAAAAAGTTAAAATTCATGAAACATCCATTCCATATGCGTCAATTTTTCTTGTTGACATCGTGAGGGAAAATTTTGCCCAGTTCCCTTAGTGGCACGTTTACCACCACGCCCATATCTTTCTTCTGTAACCTAAAAACCAAAAACAATTGTTCTGAAGTGCAGGGCACTCGTTTCTGATTCCTTCACATAATGACAGCTTATGCAGTAATCCTGGTGGCAAAATAAGCTTGTCAGCAAAAATACCAATAGCGCAGCCTCCTGAGAGAAAACCTATAAGAGTGCGAACCATTGTCTTGTCGAACAAAACTGTCCACTGCTGTACACAACAGTTTCGAAATTCGTCAACCAGGTATGTTGGACCACCTACGATTTGATGAATTCCATGCTGCTTTTTCCAATTTGAAAAAGTATTCCGGAAGAAGCACATATATTCCCTCTATCGTCTCCTCCTCAAACATCTCCGATCCCTTCCGTGTCAGTTAGTATGCCTCTTCGTTTCCCTCTACACCACAGTGGCCCGGAACCCGGTAGAGGCGGGTGTTGTGTCGATATATACGGCGTAAAAAGTCCATGCAACTCCTAACGCCCTTTGATTTGACGAGGTGAGATCCCAGCGCTTTGATTGTTGCTTGACTGTCTATACATATGATTAAGTTCGAAGGAGGTAGAATCCTGGTTTCAACCATATGAGCAAATTGTTCTCCGCCTGAAATACGCTGGCGTATATATACATATATAAATATAAATTATATGACCCGTTCAGTGCCAACCTATCGGAATAAACTCCATATCCAGTTCCACATTCTATTTTTGAGCCATCGGTGTAGATTGTCATATCACCAACACCTATGACAGCTTCAGCAACCCATTCTTCCCGTGTGAAAGTGTGAGTTTTTTACGTTCCTTTGAAAACAGTCTCTGCTCCTATGTAGTCACATCTAAAACCTGGGTGATTGCATTCTATTTCCTGCAGTATTGAGGCGTGCTGCACCGTACATGGCCTAAACATATTTGAGAACTTAAACATCAGTGTAGTTCCAGCAACCAAGTTTTGGAAGATGTTCAATTCTTGAAGAGACAAGATGGCATCGAGGATAACCTGCTATACTTTGCAGCTCACTAAATTACCAAGCATGGCAACCTCTGTAACCTGTCCAGCGCAGAAAGAGAGGTTAGGTTAGGTTTGAGGGCGCGTATTTGTCTCAATGTCCCACAGGTCAATATTACCCATTGTAAATTCGTTCTAGAAGAGAAAAAAATAATTAGTCATTACAACCCTTCAGTCATCGGGACCTAGCTTCCCGCACTACTTACGTTGTGTGCGTTAACTTTTATAGATGAGTGATGGGAGCTACAGTTTGAAGTCAAGTCCGAATGGCAGATTTTTGAGAAACTTTTCATGGCAATTTTATTCACTACTCTCCGAGTTTTTGCCAGAAAGCTGCTGAAAGGAAGTCGCCAGGGGTTTGGCCTTACATCAAATAAGCTAACACACTACCTACTAGACTAAAATTACCCATTGTAAATTCATTCTAGAAGAGAAAAAGAGAGAGAGAGGATAATGTTGGAGAAAGAAAAATTGGAAAAGTTAGGAAAGAGAGGATATAAGAGACGAAGGAAAAAGGTTGACCACAAACCTTCAAGAGAATGCGACTGCAACCTTAATGCCCTTCTCATGCACTTCTCAACCAGCTCAACTTATTTATGAATTTATGGAGAGCCCTAGGGGTTCAAACCTAAGAAGAAGCTCCTACCCAGGGTTCTCAACCTCAACCTACTAAGGCCTGGACAGTTGCAAAGGAGGTGTTCGACAGTTTCCAGCTCCTTCTTATAGCAACATACATCTATTGCAGATTCTAATCACGCAGTGCATACATGCATACATAATTGGTCATTACAACACTTCAGTCAGGATTACGACCAAGTGTGTTAATTTTATACATGAGTGGCGGGACCTACAGTTTAAAGTCGACTCCGAACGACAGATTTTTGAGAAACTTTTCATGGCAATTTTCATTTACTCTCAGAGTTTTTGCCAGAAATCTGCTGAGAGGAAGTCACCGAAGAAATACTTTTTGTATTTTATTTTGATGTCTGGCCTGAGGCTCGAACCCTGGCTTTTCGCCTAATAAGCCAACACACTACCTACTAGACCACGGCGCCTTCACGCAGTGCCCTGTAAAGAACCTAATAAGTCACCCCAGGCTGGCCTTATCTAAGTCTAGCAGCAAACCTGTTCTAGCATTGTCTATAGCAGGCCATAGATTCCTAGACACATACTATGGAACATATCGATCCATCCCCCTAACGCTTGTGCTCCTTGGCCTTTTAAGCAATACTTACCACAGTTTTAAAGTCTTAGGTTTAAGAAAAAATTCCATGAAAAATTTATTTTTTGTATCATTACTTAACACAGCTTTATTATTGTTTTTCCTTTTTCTTTTTAATTATTTTTTTAAATTTTCTTTTCATTTCTTTTCTTTTTTTTAAATATTTTTATAACTAAATATTATTTTATTTTTATTTAATTTTATTTCTTTTATTTTATTTATATTAAATACATTATTTAGTAATAAGTTTCGGTTTGGAAATTGATTTCTTTTTCAATTCAATTTATTTTATTGAAGATGATAGACATTTGACTGTGGCTACCAATAATGAAGAGGAGTTTTAGTTACTTTTAGATACAAAAACAATTTCTTTTTTTTGTGGTTTTTTCTCCTTTTTTTGTTTTTAAAATGTTTATTAAATATAAATTTTTTTAATGTATAAACTATTTAAATACTAAATATAAATTAAATTGGGTTGTTTTTAAAATTATTTTTTCCATCATTTTTTTTAATATAATTTTTAATTATTTTTTGGGTTCTAAATAATCTTTTATATTTAAAAAATTTTTTTTACTAATTTTTTTTTTATTAAAGGATTTTATGTTTAAAAATAATTTTTTTTATATACAATTTAACAATTATTATTTTTTTAACTTATTAAATACATTGTCTACTTACTAGTATTCTGCTTATATTATAAATTCTTAAAATTTATTTTTAAAAAATAATATTTTAACATTAAAATTAGATTTTAATTCTAATTGCACAATGCGACAGTCAAAATACTTTCACATGATTACACAGTTTAGAGGTTGTGTGTTTTGTTAGGTAGAATTTAAAATTTTTTTTATTTCGCGATTCCTCCAAACTTGTGTTATTTGACAAAAACTGCTTTTTTTTTGACTTTACGCACAAATTTCTTGATTACACAAACATTTCTGAACCAATGTCCAAAATTTAAACCTTCATAGAGAGGGCATGAATGGGCCTATAAAACGGTCTACATATGTATACTAAATGGTCCGCCAAATAACTTTTTTTTTGAAAATGCTTTAAAAAAAACTACTGAATATTTTCTCAAATTTCTTTTTTTATTAGAAAGTACAATCCTTCCGGTTAATAATGGAAAATAATTTCATTCAAATGGCTGCCTCGGCTGGCCATGCAGTAGCCAACACGATCGGTCCAATTTTTAAGCATATAATCGATCGTGTGCAGCTGTATTTCACAAATGGCTTCACGAATATTGTCCTTTAAAGCGTCAATTGTCTCTGGCTTGTCGGCGTAACACTTATCATTGACGGCACCCCACAAATAATAGTCCAACGGTGTCAAATCGCATCTCCGAGGTTGCCAAACGACATCAGCTCTGCGGCTGATAATGCGATCTTCAAGAACAGGGCGCAAAACATCGAGTGTTCTGCTGCGTGGCACGTAGCGCCGTCCTGTTGAAACCAAATGTTGCCAATATCCTCCTCTTCAATTTTTGTGAACAAAAATTCGTTCAACATGGCCCGATAACGATCGCCATTGACTGTAACGGCTACTCTTTGCTCATTTTCGAAGAAGAATGGCGCAATTATGCCTCTGGACCAAAATCCGCACCAAACAGTGACTCGTTTTGGGTGCGCCGGCTTTTTAATGTATGCGTGCGGGTTTTCTGTGCCCCAAATGCGGCAATTTTGCTTGTTTACATACCCGCCAAGATCAAAATGAGCTTCAGCTGAAAAGATGATTTTTTTTGCCAAAATCGGCATCTTCTGTAAGTGGATCGCAGGCCCACTTAGCGAAGCGAAAACGCATTGGATGGTCAATTGGCTTCAACTCCTGAACCAATTGGATTTTGTATGGCGTCATACCAAGGTCTTTATGCAAAATTCGTCTCAATGATGTCTCCGAAATGTTCAATTGTTGAGAACGACGGTGAATTGATATTGATGGCGTTTCGCGCACACTTTCTGCCACAGCAGCAATATTCTTGGGTGTACGCACTGTTTTTGGCTTCGCGCTTTGGTTTATCGATGAGGATGCCAGTTTCTTTCACTTTTTTCACAAGATAACGAACATATGGAGCTGACGGTGCTTCTCTTCTTCCAAAATCCGTACGCAATTTTCTCACACATTCTGAAACATTACCATGATTTTCAAAGTAATGTCGCAATATTTCCCAGCGTTGTGCAAGCGTGTACACAACCATATTAGTTCAACGGAAGGATAAAAGTAATTATCTGTAAAATCAGACATGTGCTAAGTGTTACCATTCACGAAATAAGCACTAGTTGAAAAAGAAAAACGTTAGATGGCGGACCCGATAGAAGGTTTTAAAGGTACACGTTTTTTAAATCGGTTCAAAATTTTTTATTAATCAATAAATTTGTATGTAAAGTCCAAAAAAAATTAATCAGTTTTTTTCAAATTAAACAAGTTTGCAGGGTTAGTAAAATATAAAAAAAATATGTTTGAGTTCTACTCAACAAAACTCATAACCTTTACTGGGCCATTAGCTGAGTGTATTTTATTTTTTTTTCATTTTGTCACATAGTGTTGCTTTTATTTTTTTCATATTTTTTTTCTTTTTTTTATAATTTTCATTTTATTATTATTTTTGTTTTTAATTAAAATTTAGTGGCAATTTTTTTTAATTTTTAAAGTTTTCAGTTTAAAGTTTTTAACTACTTTTAGAGTCTTTGTTTTGTAGAGTCACTTATTGATTTAAAATTAAAAAATAGTTTCTACTTATTTATCATCATCATTATCATCCATATAATCATCATCAATATTAATCTATAATTATAATTTATAAATTAATTAGTCTTTATACTACAGTATATGGTAGCTATGTATGTACAGTGGGCATCAAAAGCAACTGTACATTAAAAAATTTATACATTCATAAATAACCGTTTTTTTATTTTAAAATTATTTAATTGCCAGTTTTTCAAATTAAAAAAAAATTACAAAAAAATTTCAAAATATTGTAAATTTTTTTTCGGGCACTCTCCTTAAGTGGCAAAGTGGTTAAGTTTGTTGATTGTTAGAATTTTATTTTTAGTGTATAGTTTCTTTTGATGCTCACTGTATGTATATGTATTATTGTATAATGTACAAATGTATGTGTATTGTTTTACTCTTACTTATTTCGTTTAGGATATAATGTGTTATTACCAGGAATTCTCTCGTATTTTAATGTATATTTTAGACTAAATGGTAATTTAATTTAGTAACTACATTCACTAATACATACATACATGCTTATAAATACCATATATACACAATTACAATTAATTTTTAGTTTATTTAGTTCAAACTTAATTTATTCGAAAGATTTCAAACCAAATGTATACGTTTTCGAGAGCAGAGTTTATTAATAACATTTGTGGTTTATAATACCATCCATATAAATATAGATTTGAGAATAGAAAAAAAACTACAGAAATAAATTGATAATCAGTTATTTAAATGGCAGTTAGTTATTGTATTTAAATATAGAAGATTTGATTAATTTGTCTTTTTTTTTGCTCCTTTTTGTTTGAAATAAAATTTTCGAAAACATTATGGTACTCGTAATTGGACGTTGTATTAGAAGATCATCGATATGTGTTAGAGAACAATTAATATTCATATGGACAGATATTGGGATACATACATACACATGTAAGGTTTATTCATACACTCATAATCTGTAATTATTTGAATGTAAAATGTGTGTTAAATACAATAATCTCATGGCATTGTTTCTTTCCAAAAATTAGAATTTTCTGAAGCTATGGAAACATTTCGAAGAGCAATAATTAAACTAAATAAAGGGTGAGGCCATTTAAAAGTTTAAATTTAAAATGGTTTGATATATTTTCAAATTTATTTTTTTTTACTGTGAAGTACAAATTTTTTTTACTGTGAAACAATTTTCACGAATGTTGGTCTTCAAATCCGCAAATGTCTCTGGTTTGTCCGCATTACGCTTTTCTTTTACCGCACCCCACCGAAAATAGTCGTCCTGTTAAAACCCAACATTGTTTACATCAACACCATGAAAAGCGAGTACATACCACAGGTCAGCAATGAGTATTCAAAACGATGAGTAGATTCGAATCATACTTATAATTTCTGATACTTATACGCATTCATACTTATTCATACTCATATTCAAAGTTTGAAATACTCAACCTCCATGACTCAACGTATACACGAATCTCAAAATAAGTATGATTCGCCTACGAACACTACAATACTCACAAGAAGGTTGTGTGTTTGCTATCCTTACTGCCTTTGTCTTTTTTGTAAGACTGTAAATTTTGATTAATGATTCGAATCACTTGAATCATTTATGAGTATTTTTCTAAATTTGTGAATATGAATGAGTAGACGTATGAGTCAAACATAGTTCGAATGGTATGAGTTTGATGTCAACGTTGTACTCATACTCATTGCAATCTGTACTTATAAATCAATGTTGTAGTGAGTACGAATGAATCAGAGTAGTTGCATTTCAATACTGTTGACCCACTCATACTCAAAATTTCATGAGTACTTATGAGTAGCGAAAAAGCGATTCATTGCTGATCTCTGGTAGAAAAGAATCGCTTATCATAGTAGGATGCAATAAAACAAAAACGATTTGAAATTTTACTGTATGAAGTACAATTGTTGCGGTTACACTTCATTCATACGGTTGCCGTGGCTAACCTCATAGTACCACATTCGATCGAACCAATTTTCGTGCACTTTTTCGAGTGTAAGGGGTCGCATCTCGGCAATGGCATCGCGAATGTTGGCCTTCTAATGCTCAATTGTCTCTGGTTTGTGAGCATAACACTTTTCTTTAACGGCTCCCCACAGAAAATAGTCCAACGGTGTCAAATTGTAGTATCTTGGCTCGAATTGGCATCACCATTTCGTCTAATTAAACGGCCATCAAACGTTTGATGCTATAAATCGATTGAGGAATGAGATGTTTGGCAAGTTGCAGCATTCTGTTGAGACCAAACATTGTTTACATCAATACTATGAAGAGCGGGTACAAAAAATTCAGTTATCATGGTGCGATTGGTGTCTCCATTGACCATAACGGTTTCAGCGTCCTCATTTTCATAGAGGGCCAATGATGCCTCCACTCCACAAGCCGCACCAAATAGTCACTCGTAATGATTGCATTGGCTTCTTTAAGACCACGGGTGCGGTTTTCTGAGCCCTAAATACTGCAATTTTGCTTATTAACGCACCCACCAAGATGAAGCTGAGCTTCATCCGAAAAGATGATTTTTTTGGCAAAAAATTTCCAACCATTTGTTTTTGTTTTTGAAATAAGTTTCCAATAAATCCCAACGTTGCTCAGGCGAAAACAGATTCATTACGTTCAGTGGAGATAATTTACAAAATTTTGTTTTGGGAAACGTATAAACCAAAGCTAACAATATCGATATGAAATGAGGGCTTTTTAATAAAATATAATTTACTTTACTTAATAGGTCATTACAACCATTCAGTCAGAATCACTTCCTACCTGCTCACGCCGCTTATGTTGTGAGTGTTCATTTTTCATACAAGATTAGCGGGACTGGCGACGCCAACGACAGATTTTTGAAAAACTATTCATGGCAATTTTATTTGCTCTCAGACTTTATTCCAGAAACTTGCTGAGAGTTTCGGAGATGTCTGAACTTTAGTTTGAAGCTAATCTTCACGTCTATAAAGTCTAGCAACTAGAGTACGGCGACTTTACTATAAGTATTCCGCCTAATTTAAATCATCATTTCTGTAGAAAATTTTCAATTAATTTTAGGCCTTCTTCGTTTGGATAGAACAGGCACAATACCAAGTAACCTTTTAATCAAGAAAGAAGTCCAATTTAGGCTTAGATTCTTTGGCGCTTCTCACACTACTTATGTTAAAATAGAAAATTTAGATTTTATCTCACATATGTATATACATACGTACATACTTAATTGGTCATTACAACCCTTCAGTCAGGATTATTTTTATACATAAATGGCGGCAGCTTTAGTTTAAAGTCGATTTAAAACGTAAGATTTTTGAGAAACTTTTTCATGGCAATTTTAAATATTCTCAGAGTTTTTTTTGCCAGAAATTTGCTGAGAGGAAGTCACCGACGAAATATTTTCTTCATATTTCGTTTCGTTGAAGACATCTGCCCTGGGGTTTGAACCGTGAGCTCAGGTTTAATAATCCAACACACTACCTACTAGACTATGGTGACGACTCTCCCCAAAAATCCCTCTTTAGAAAGGGAAAATTGAAGAAAATTGTGAGAAACTAGCGATAGAGATGGCTGGCTTGTGACTTTACATGTGCACATATTGCTTGATATTGTTGGCCAATGGCCAGTCCTTAAACTAGTCTCTCAAGAGATTCATGGTATCGCGTGTCATGTGGAGTAAACATACATACATACATACATACATAATTGGCCATTACAATCCTTCAGTCAGGATTACGGCCTAGCTTCTCCCATCACGCATGTTGTGTGCGTTAATTTCATACATGAATGGCGGCAGCTACAGCTTAAGGTAGACTCCGAACGACAGATTTTTGAGATACTGTTCATGGCAATTCTATTTACTCTCAGAGTTTTTGCCAGAAATTCGCTGAGAGGAAGTCGCTGAAGAAATATTTTTCTTATATTTCATTTTGATGTCTGACCTGGGGTTTGAACCGTGGCCTTTATAAGCCAACACACTACCTACTAGACTACGGAGACATCCTATTCCATGTGGAATATGTTGGAATGATTTCTACTATCAAAGGTCTTCGAAATAATGCATTGTCATGAAGCTTCAATCAAATCTTTCATAAGTCGGAGCAGCTACTTAAATATAAGAAAAATATTATCGAATCCGTTGCTTGCATCGCGAAAGAAGAAAACGTTTGATGAGTATAAAAAATAAAATAAAACAAAATAAAAAACTATTTTTCAGTTCTGTTCAACTAAATTTAAAACCTACTTGATGTCTTTAGAGGGGGTTATTTTCATTGTTGCACCGTGTAATCCCTTCTTTTATTGCTGCCGTCCCACTGAGAAATCTTGTCAATGTCACAGACAGACAAACATGGACACTCATACATAAGAAAAAAAATACTTACAAAACTTAACATACATGCACATTATTTACGCACACATTCATGCATACCAACAAACATATGCTCATACACAACACTTTACCTCCACCCAATATTCACATTAAAACTCACAGACACACTCATACAAAAAGAGAGAAAAAAAGGAAAAGTAATGAAGAGCATGAAGAAAAAGCATTCTCAACATACAAAACATTTTAACACAAACGACACACACAAACACCATGACATTCTCATACTTTCAGTTATACAATGACACATCCGTACATACGTAAATGCATACATACAAGTAGTTGGCGAAACTTGTTATTGTTTTTTATATTTGCTACCATTTTTTCTTATGTTCATCCCAGTGGGGAGAGAGGGAGGAGGTGTATGGGGAAAGTTAACAAAGAAAAGTTTTCTTAAAAATTTCAAAAAAAGAAAATTACGGCCGGGTATAGTGCCTGTACTATTGCTGGAATTGATGTTGATGCTGCAGCTAAACTATGAACCGTTAAAGTACTACGAATGCTGTTCGTACTTGTAAAGCTGCTGTGGCAGCTACTGATGTTGTTTTTGTTGTTGTTGAAAATAAATTTAAAATTACAATGTGGAACAACTCAGACACAACTTTCGGGCACACGCTGTGTCATTAAACAATCTTTAATGGCCATGATATTAATGTTATCGTCCAGGTCAGTGGATGAGTTACACGATGTTGTTGTTGTCGATGGTGCAGCCGATGGCAGTGAATGTGAGCCCAAAAGTAAGCCAACACCACTCGTTGAGCCCGGTGTACTGCCACTGCCGCCACTCAAAGCTGAAGTTGTTTGCGATGTTAACATCATGCTTGATGGCGAGGGATGACCCGTGTAATGGCCGTGAGTGCCACGACTACCCAACGTATTGTGATGATGCAGTGTGCTGTGATGAAGGTTAACACGTTGCATACTTAAAACATTGCCACTGGCATTGGCCGATGTGGCTACAGCAGCGGAGGAGGGCGGCGAGCAGGTGGACGAGGTATGATGTAAACTTGACATGGCCGTGCCACTGCTGCTGTTAATGAGACTATTTAGTATGTAGCCACCGCCTGTCCCAAGACCGGGTGGCAGTGTGCCAACACCACTTGAATGCAGTTGCTGCTGCAAGTGTGTGGTGGCTGCTATAGTCGAATTGGAGGCTAAAGATGTAGGCGAACCTATTATGTTGCCCACATCATGCATTATACTACCGCCAGTGCCTGTCCGGGAAATGGCTGTTGCATGCAACAATGTTGTACCGGATGTTGTAGCTGCTGCTGTAACTGATGTCGTTGTTGTTACTGTTGCTGTGGGTGACAACATTGAGGCGGATGACATCAGATGAGTGCGTGCGTTGATTTGATTAAATTGCATGGGTATGCTCTCATTGCCACCACCACCACCACCAACTCCTGAATTAGTGCCACCCGATGGATTCTGCTGCATCATGTTTGTTTCGTAATTTTTGTTATGCTGCTGCTGCTGCTGTTGTTTTTGTTGTTATTGTTTTTTTTTTCAAAGGAATGAAACATAAGAACAAACAGTGGCATGCAGCATCACCAAATGGTTGTATGTTGTAATTGTTTGTATTTTTGTTTTTGTTGTTTTTATTAAAAGAGATGACGCCGATAAGCATGTTGCATGCCAAATAATATTTCATTTATACCAGCATGCCAAGCATAACAATGCAATGCATTTCATTTCATTGTCCATTCCATACAGCATCGTATGCGTTGTTGAAAACATGAAACGCCATCGGAAAGGTAACAGCAACAACAGAAATATGAGGAAGAGAGGAAAGAATAAACGAAATATTTTAAAATATATTTATTGTTGTATTTATAGTAAGTAGAAGTGTAAATGAATCGCTAATTTAGGTACAGTGGGCAGCAAAAGTCTAGGTACTTCAATTATATTTCAACAATTTAATGAATTTTAAGCAATAATATGTACAAATAACACTATGCGACAAAATACATAAACTTAAATACCCCCGAGTAACTACCTAATCTAAGTCGTTCAATTAATTGAGTAGAACTTAAAAATACTTTTTTATTTTCTCCAACCCTCCAAACCTGTTTTATTTGACAAAAACATTTTTTTTTTTATCTTTTTACACAAAATTATTGATTACACAAACATTTCTGAACCGATGTCCAACATTTAAACCTTATTAGGAAGGAGAAGGATGGGTCTTTAAAACGATGTACATACATACATTATTTGACTCTATATTCTTCATCAAACCTCATGATGAAGTAAACTTGACAAATGCGAATTTTTTTTTATATTTCTTAGTTTGTCCGTTCATAGTGGCAAATTTAAAATTAAAAAATATGAAATAAGTTATGACATTCTGAAAGTGCATTATCTTGTGAAGAGATTGACACTTCGTTTGATCAATTCGGACGAAAATATTTATTAGTTATTTTAAAGAGTCTAACAGTCGAGTCACATATTTCATATACTCGTATATATTTTTTCAAATGAACTTTCAATTCAAAAAATTTTCAGAATTTTTGATGAATCTTTATTGTTAATCGGAAAATGTGTCAATTTCACGTTTGAGTGATCATCTGAAGTTGAACAATGTTTGCGCAAAGAGAAATAATAATATTTTCAAAAAACACAAATATTAGTCGACTTCTGGTACTCGTGCAAACATGAAATTGACACATTTTGCGATAAACAATCAAAATCCATCAAAACATTTGAAAATTTTTGAACTGAAAGTTCATTTGATAAGATGACGTATATAAAAAATATAACATGACTATTAAACTATTTAAATAATAACTACGGTACTTTTTGTCAGATTTGATCAAACAAAGTGTCAGTCTCTTCACAAGATAATACACTTTCAGAATGCTATCACTTATCTTATATTTTTTAATTAAATTTTGCAATTAATAATAGCTAAACTTGAAAAAATGAGAAAAAATCTTTTTTTTCAAGTTTACCCGATTAAAACTCATAACATATAATTTTGAGCAAAATGTTTATGCACACCGTTTGAAAGGCTAATCTATCCCCTTTCTTAAAAACTTTGTATATTTAAAATAGGTTCAAACATATTTGGTTAATCAGTAATTTTGTGTGAAAATATCAAAAAACAGTTTTTTCAAATAAACATATTTGGTTAATCAGTAATTTTGTGTGAAAATATCAAAAAACAGTTTTTTCAAATAAAACAAGTTTGGAGGGTTCGAAAAAAATAAAAAATTTATTTTTGAGTTCTACTCAACCTAGTGAATAAGTTAGCCTATTTAGTTACTCGGGTGTATTTTCACTGTCGCACCGTGTAATTAATGTTATTTATATTTACTCCATTAATTTATTTCTATTTTATTAGAAAACAAAAAAAAAAGGTTTTTCCACAAACCATAAGAAAAATAAGGAAAAGTTTCTGTTGACTTTATATTTTTGCTCGGCAAAGGAGAAGAACTCAAAGTAAATTTACAATTTAAAGTCTCAATAAATTGAAATGTTATTCGTTATATTTAGTAGAATATCTCTTAAGTTCAAGCTTTATTTTTAACCCATTTGGTATTAAATGTACCAATTTTGTTGATTACATACATAACATAATTGGTCATTACAACCCTTTAGTCAGGATTACGACCTAGTTTCTCACACCACTTGTGTGTGTTAATTTTATACATGAGTGCCGGGCCCTACTCGACTCCGAACGACATATTTTCCGAAACTTTTCATGGCAATTTTTATTTACTCTCAGAGTTTTTACCAATAATCTGCTGAGAGGAAGTCGCCTAAGAAATACTTTTTGTATTTTGTTTTGATGTCTGGCCTGGGGTTTGAACCCTGGCTTTACGTCTAATAAGCCAACACACTACCTACTGTGGAGACTATGGTTGGCTAATCACATTTTCACATTAGCAGCCGTATGATTGGGTTCATTGACTTGTTGGCACTAACCACCACAAACTCTTCATTCTTTTGAACTTTTGGCGAATTTGTTATTTAGAATGTTTAAATACATACATAATTGGTCATTATAATTCTTTAATCAGGATTACTACCTAGTTTCTCCCACCACTTATGTTGCGTTAATTTCATACATGAGTAGCGGGACCTACACTTTAAAGTCGACTCCGTATGTCAAATTTTTGAGAAATTTTTCATGGCAATCTTTATTTAATCTCAGAGTTTTTACCAGAAATCTGTTGAAATTAAGTCGCCGAAGCAATTTATTTTTTTCATATTTCGTTTTGTTGAAGGTATCTAACCTGGGCTTTGAACCGAGGCCTTATGTCTAATAAGCCAACATACCAGCTACTACATATAGTGCGTTGGTATAATAGTGACAATGAGAACCTGTCCCATAATGGCGTTGAATTATCTGTTAGATTTAAGTGAGAGAACGAGAGTCATGGAAATAATAATTAGGTAGACAGAGATAAATAAAGACAAGTCTAAAGCGAGATTCATTATGAGCTATCGTGACTTTACTAATCGAGTGGTAACAGTTCCTTCCATAACTGTTTCTTAAACACAATCATTAAGCTCTATAATACTGGCATTTTACTTTGCAATGAGAAAGAGTAATAAGCATGAAAAGAACAATTTGGATACAACCTACTTTTTTAAGAGGTCGCTCCAATCTGTGGTATAGAGACATGTATCCCTCGCACATCCGTCCGAACACATAGTGAAGCTCACTAGATAGAGATGGAGAAGCTCACTTGCTAGCTGTTTCCAACGAATACATACGCCATCGAAAAGCATGCTTATTCAACTAATTCAGAAGGTAAAGAGAACGAGACGTAGCAATACTTTTTACAGTCAATTCGACGAAATTTACTCGAGAAATCAGGACTCAAAATCAGATAATTCTGGGCAAGAACAAATAGATCAGCTTGTGTGAGGGAATGTTCCCTTTTTTGTGGATTAGGAATGTGGGTTTGCAAAACTGTACGCTATGAAAGGAAATATGAAAAGAGCCAAAGACCCTGAAACAAAATGGGTTTTGGGTCTGTCTAAACTTTTTTCGAGTAATTACAATTGTTTGTGATTTAAGTTATGAATTATTTTTTTATCATTTGTAGCAACACTTCAGGAAAGTGCTGCATAAGATGAAGATAGAGAAGATGACTGCTCATTATTTACAGAAAAAAAATTAACTGAGATTGAGAATTCTGAGTTACACTATGAAAGTGATGAAATAAAAGTATATAAGAAATAAATGGAATAAAAGTGAAAATGATGCCATATCCTGTAATGGAAACGAAGAAGATTGTATTAACACGCTTCTATTATTTCTAGAACATATTTTAAATACATTTTGAACAACTATAATATCTAGAAATATCGGGTGTTTCATTAAGTAAACAAAGGGTGTGTGAAGTAACATCGATCATCGAATTTTTTTATTCATTTGAAAGACATATAAATGCTATTATGTGTGGTACATCACATTAGCCAAATATCCGGCATAGATTTTTCGGGTGAAACGATTCCGAAGTGTCCAGTTTTCCATTATTCTGGCACATAAATCAGGTTGAATTTGGTCGATGGCTTAGGTTATGTTGGCTTTGAATACCACCGTAGTTTATGGCTTATTCTCGTACACCTTCGACTTAAACAAACCCCATTAGATAAGGTCCAACGGGGTTTATATTATATTCACATGAGATGGCCATGCTCTTAAATTGCTCAAGCAGAATGTCCAATATGGCATGTGAATCGTACCACGTAGCTTCGTTCTGTTGAAATCACATGTCTTTTGTGTTTAGATTATCCAAATTAGGCCATAAGAAATTGGTAATCATTGAACGATAGTTCTTGCCGCTGACACTGATGGCCTGGCCAACGTCGTTTTTAAAGGAATATTTACTGATGACGCCGCCAGACCGTAATCCATACCAATTATTGGGGACGAATTAGACGTTCTTGGAGCTCATGGGGATTAAAATCGTTAAAAATTCGATAATTTTCCCTGTAGACAGAGGCATTCATTTAGAAATGGATGATCTGTCGATGAAAAATTGCAGTCAGCTGTCATATGTGCATGCATAATTGATCCTTAAAACCGTTCAGTCAGTCTAGACCTAGCTTCTCATACCACTTATGTTGTGTCTGTTAATTTCATACGTGGCGGGACCTACATTTTTAATGTCGACTCCGAATGACAGACTTTGAAGGATCTTTTTATGACAATTTTATTTACTGTCAGGGTTTTTGCCATAAATCTACTGATTAGTTTTTCATATTTCGTTTTGGTAGAGATGTCTGATCTGGGGTTTGAACCGTGACCTTAAGTCAAATAAGCAAACACACTATCTACTAGACTATGGCGATTTCATATGGACTTCATATCGTTTGAAATTCAACAATTTTAGTTCTTTATTAAGGAAAGGGCCACATCGATGAAGATGATTCTTGCAATGAAAATTAGTGCTCATTACCACCGACTTCAAAGAGTATTTAGCGAATACATGATCATGACTACGGTCGTTTGCCTTCAGTTTCTGGGTCAGCTGAATTTTGTACGACTGCAGGCTCAAGTCATGCAGCAAAATGTGCAAAGTTATAGTCTGCAAAAGGCCGAATTCTAGTCAGCGACGCGAAAACGACTTCCGTAGATTCTTCTTCCTAATATCACGATCAGTGGTAATATTATCAACAGATCTTGCGTTTTCGCGACATGAGGCTGTTGATTGATCGTTGTCGGATTTAGTAGAACGATTATGCGTACATAATTGGTCATTACACCTCTTTCAATAAGTATTACGACCTAGTTTCTCACATCACTTATGTTGTGTATGTTAATTTTATACATGAGTGTCAGGGGACCTACAGTTTAAAGTCGACTCCGAACGACAGATGTTTGAGAAACTTTTCATGACAATTTTTTATTTACTATCAGAGTTCTTGCCAGAAATCTGCTTAGAGGTCGAAATATTTTTTCATATCTCGTTTTGTTGGAGATGTCTGACCTGGGGTTTGTCTAACAAGCCAACGACTACGGTGACTTGTCATGTGGATTCATATTGTCCCAAATTCAAAAATTTGAGTTCTTTTCTTCGGTTACTCGAAGTCCACTGCATACTATTACCAACTGCACTGTTAAGGAATAGTTCTACACTGCCAGTATATCAGAAAAAAAAAGATTTTTGATTGCTAATATTCAAACGCTTTTTTAAAACGTCAAGAATTGACAAAATAAAAAATTGTGCAATAAATTGGCAAACAATGACCAAAAATCACTTGTCTATTGTACCATGTACAGCCATGAACCACTTATTATTTCATTCAATAACGATGAGTGATAATAAAATTCTTTTTTCTATTACAGTTGGTTAGATTTTCTAATATTCTAACAATAGCAACAAGAATTTTAAAGAAAATAAATAAAAAATTCCAATGGTTTTTAGTCTTTTTTTCAAGTTTTTTCAATTATACTCACATTCGTACTCGGTGACCATTTCGATGTTGATGTAAAATGATGGTTAACACTGCCATTTGTAGATGGATTTGGAATGGTATTGCCACCACCGCCAACGACACCAGTGCCGCTTACACCACCAATACTGGCATTAGCCGAACTGGTTGAACTGCCGCTGCCAACACTACCAACTGCAGGATGTGTGTGTGTGTAGGGGTAGAGGATATTTTTGTGAAACAATGACAATGGATAACGTGGAGTGATTTCAGTGGAATGAAAATGGTTGAGTGTGATTGGTTTGTGATGTAAATTTATTAAATTTTTATGTTGCATTGTATACGTAGAGAGAAAATACAATTCATTGGTATGAAGAGGCATATGCATGCCCACACAAAAAAAAAATAGGCACCAACACGATGGTTTTGTGCAACATTCAGTGGAATACAATTGTATAAAATTTTAGAAGATTTGATGTTTGGTTTTATAGCCAAAAAAACCCCACACATATAATAAGAAAAAGAAAAAAAAAAGAAAAACAGGAAACCGGAAAATAAAACAGGCCATGACACACATGCATATAACCACCATATGTTAGTATAAGTATGGGTTTCATAGCGTATTTTCATTTCCATTTCAAAAAACGCACACACATACAATAGAGTGGAGAGAAAAACATGTTTTTTTTTTGTTTTGTTCAAACATCAATGAGTGAATGAGTGTGAAGTAACCGACCATTCAAACAGACCAACCAATCGACCATATATGACCAGCCAAACAGTAGCAATGGTTTGAAAATTTGTCAGTATTGGTTGGAATTGGTTAAAATTGTTTAAATTGGTTTACAGACAGAAATTGAATTGAATTTTGTTTTTCGTTTTTATTGTTGTTTGTTGTTTTTGTTATTATTATTTTAATTTTTTTTAGACCAACAAAAACCATATCAGTTATACATAACATAGTAGATTTTCCATCAAAAAACAAAAAAAAAATTTTTTTCATTCAAAATTGAAAAGCAACAAGAATTCGAAACCGAAAAACAGCAGTAAAAAAAATTCCATTCAACATCGAAGCCATGTTTATTGATTTCAAACGTTTCGGTGTTTGTTTTGCCCGTTCGTTTCGAAAATATGGTGAAATTTGTTTGATTAAATTTCATTTCGTGTTGTTTTTTTTTTTTTGTTATTTGTTGTGGTCAACACGAAATCACGCAAAAAAATGGTCAGCAGCCAACGGAACATAGAAATGAAAATGAAAGCAAAAGATACACACAAAAAATTTGTTAGAATTTTATAGAAATTTTAATTGTTGCCATTAAAAATGTTACCGTATTGCGATGGTATAACATCTGGATCACGTTCGTCTTCCACTAGATCTTCAGAGGATTTCGATTTAATGTCCGTATGTTGCCAGCGGGGTTTTTCAATGCCGCCCTAAAATAAAAACCATAACATTACAGAAGGAAATATACTCGTATTTAAATTAAAAAAAAAATATTTCGTAATTATTTATATACTCGTATGTACATAACGGGTGATTTTTTTCCTTTATCTCATATTACAGTGTAAATTTTTTGGTATTTAAATGATTCGGGACATGTGGGAATGCAAACAAATGCTTAGTAAGATAATCCTTTTATCGAAATTAGATTAACAAACGAACAACAAATGTGGGGCTTTGTTACGAATTAGAGATTAGCAATGAGTATTCAAAATGATGGGTAGAATCGAATCATACTCATAATTTCTGATACTTATGCGCATTCATACCTGTTTTAATATTATACTCACATTACTCATATTCAAAGTTTGAAGTACTCATCATATGACTCAACATTTACAAGAATCACAAAATAAGTTTGATTCAGGTACGAACACTACAATACTGACTAGAAGGTTGTGTGTATGCTTTGCTTGATGTCTTTGTCTTTTTCTTTAAGACTGTAAATTTTGATTAATGCAAGTATAAAAGTAAAAAAGAAAGTATGAAAAGTATAAAAGTATTTTTCTAAAGTTGTGAATCTAAATGAGGAATCCAACATATTTCGAATGGTAATGAGTTTGATGTCAACGTTGTGCACATTCTCATTGTACTCATACTTATAAATCAACGTTGTAATGAGTAGGAATGATTCAGAGTAGTTATATTTCAATGTTGTTGACTAACTTATATCCAAAATTTCATGAGCGCTTATGAGTACCGAAAACACGTTTGCTGATTGCTGACCTCTGTTACGTATACATTTGTCATGGTTATGCAGACGATATAGTCTTAATGGCTAAAGGAGAAACTCTCTGCTACATAATTTTAAGTCATTGATGCAGGACAGTGGACATATTTACAAGAAGAAGAATACATAATTGGTCATTACAACCCTTCAGCCAGGATTACCACCTAGCTTTTCACACCACTTATGTTGTGTGTGTTAAATTTTATACATGAGTGGCGAGACCTACAGTTTAAAGTCGACTTCGAACGACAGATTTTTTGAGAAACTTTTCATGGCAATTTTTATTTACTCTCAGAGTTTTTGCCAGAACTCAGCTGAGAGGAAGTCGAACAAGAAACAAACAGGCCAGACATCAAAACAAAATACAAAAAGTATTTCTTCGTCGACTTCCTCTCAGCTGAGTTCTGGCAAAAACTCTGATAGTAAATAAAATTTCCATGAAAAGTTTCTCAAAAAATCTGTCGTTCAAAGTCGAATATAAACTGTAGGTGCCGCCGCCAAGTATAAAAATTAACACACACAACATAAGTGATGTGAGAAGCTAGGTTGTAATCCTGACTGAAGGGTATGATAGGATTAACAAATGAACAACTGTCTCTCCACAAATGTGGAGCAAGGTTGTAGGTAAATTCCTGACAAAACTATCTGAGACGGGAGTCGACTGCCATGGATATGCAGATGATATAGTCTTAATGGCTAAAGGAAGATTTTAAGACACTCTCTGCGACATCAAATAGTAGCATTTGACACAATTTACAAAAAGAAGAAAACTTTCCAAGTGGAAGAATATTCGACTACTGGGTAAGATACAATGGGTCAATTCGACCTCCGGGTACTGTACTCGTCTGATAAGTACACGTCCTCTAACCTAACTGGGTAAGATAATATCACAGAAAATGGAGGTAAAAGAACTGGGAATAATATGTATACATATATACATACATAACATAATTGCTCATTACAGCCCTTCAGTCAGGATTACGACAAAATTTCTCACACCACTTATTAATTTTATATATGAGTGGCGGCTCCGAACGAAAGATTTTTGAAAATTTTTTTATAGAAATAATATTTACTCTTACAGTTTTTGCCAGAACACTGCTGAG
The DNA here is from genome assembly GCA_958299815.1 of Sarcophaga carnaria. Lineage (NCBI taxonomy): Eukaryota > Metazoa > Arthropoda > Insecta > Diptera > Sarcophagidae > Sarcophaga > Sarcophaga carnaria. The sequence goes on along the minus strand of OY283152.1, from coordinate 100,278,816 downwards.
AGGAATTCGTCGACGAAAAAATATTTTTTCGTATTTTGTTTTGCTGGAGACGTCTGACCTGGAGTTTGAACCGCAGCCTCACGTCTAATAAGCTAACACACTACCCAATAGACTAGACTAACACTGGAGAGTAAATTGATATAAAGATCACATATAGAAAGCATATCAACATCAGCCAGAAATGCCATAATGACATGCAGAATGCCGGTAGGTTGATGCTATTGATGTAGCTCAGGAATTAGGCACTGAATGTATACCATGATAGTTAGACCAAAAGTGTGGACACATAGGATAAATCTGAAAACAATTCAAATAGATTTTTATAAAATGAAGAGACTAACGTATGTTAGCATAAAAGAAGAGGACAAGAGAGTGGTGCAAAGAGAACCTGTCTTATGGCAGAGCTTTAAGTTCTGTTGAATTTATGTTGTACAAGGCAATAAAGAGCAAAGTTTGATGGGAACCAAACTAATATGAAATTCATTAGGGAACTTCTTAACCTAAGGAATCGATTGGCAGACAGCTCCCTCCTTAACTGTACTTAAATAAACAGACAGACTCAGAACAAATAGACGCTTTAATTTTTATTGTGATGTATAGAAAGGTCAAACGGATCTTGGAGTAGGAGCAGGAGAGTATGGCCCCATACTTCGAGCCTCCTATGATCAAGTCGAAATTTAGTTGATCTATGTCGATCTCTTTATAGTGTACAAATAGACAGTCATACACAGAAAATCATAGTTTATTTGTGGAATAACAAAACTTTTCACATAAGGGGTTAGTAGACTTTCTAATTTAGAAAAAAATTGATTTTTTTTCACGGTTTTAGTTACTTTAGAGTCATAGAATTAAGGTGGAATCTTCTTTTCCATCAAACCATAGCAAAAGAAGGAGAATAACGCAAAATGGTGCAACGCCCCGATGTGTGTCACGATAGCCTAGTTGTTGCTAAACTTCAAGTGGTGAGACCGAAAGTTCGATTGCGATTGTCTGATTGTTTGTTTGACATTATATGTGATTACTCACAGTAGAAAAACGAAAAAATTACCCGATCGATTTTGTTGAAATAATGAATATTTTTAGGCTGAAATGGAATATTTTTGATCCGTCAATAATTACACTATGCGACAAAATACAAAAAATTGAATACACCCGAGTAACTACCTAGTCTAAGTTGTTCAGTTAGTTGAGTAGAACTCAAAAATACTTTTTCTTATTTTTCTCGAACCCTCCAAACTTGTTTCATTTGACAAAAACTGTTATTTTGGACTTTGCGGACAAATTTATTGATTACACAAACATTTCTGAAACAATGTCACAAATTTAAACTTTTTTAGAAAGAGGAAAAATGGGCCTTTAAAACGATATACATACATATATTATTTGACTTAATATTCTATGAGTTTTGATGAGGTAAACTTGACAAATGCGAATTTTTTTCCTATTTTTGTAGTTTGTCCGTTCATAGTAGCAAACTTTAATTAAAAAATATGAAATAAGTGATAACATTCTGAAAGTGTATTATCTTGTGAAGCGATTGACACTTCGGTTGATCAAATCGGTCAAAAATTTTTATTAGTTATTTTAAAGAGTCTAACAGTCGAGTCATATATTTCATATACGCGTATATTTTTTTTCAAATGAACTTTCAATTCAAAAATTTTCAGAATTTTTAATAAATCTTGATTGTTTGTTGGAAAATGTGTCAATTTCTCATTTGAACGGCCACCAGAAGTTGGCCAATGTTTGCGCAAATCGAAGTAATAATATTTGCAAAAATACAATTATTAGCCGACTTCTGGTACTCGTGTAAACATGGAATTGACACATTTTGCGATAAACAATCAAAATTCATCAAAACATTTGAAAATTTTTGAACTGAAAGTTCATTTGATAAAGATGACGTATATGAAAAATATAACACGAATATTATACCATTTATATAAGAACTACGGTAATTTTTGTCTGATTTTATCAAACAAAGTGTCAGTGTCTTCATAAGATAATACACTTTAAGAATGCCATCACTTATAAAAAAATTTATATTTTGCAATTAAGAATAGCTAAACTTGAAAAAATGAGAAAAAAATAATATTTTCCAGGTTTACCCGATCAAAACTCATAACATGTAAATTTGAACCGTATGCTTATGTAAACGGTATAAAAAGGCTTATTTCTTACCTTTTCAAAAAACTTTGGATTTTGAACATATGTTTAAAAATGTTTGGGTAATAAATACTTTTGTGTGAAAAGATCAAAAATACCGTTTTTGTCTAATAAAACAAGTTTGGAGGGTTCGAGACATATTTTTTTAGTTCTACTCAACAAAATTCACGACCTGCACTATGTCCTTAGCTGTGTGTATTTTGACAGCCGCACCGTGTTATTAACTTTATTAAACAATTGAGGTAGAAAAATAGGAGAAAACAGTGTCATTTTTTATGACCTTTTTATAAAAATTCATTTCGGCGTTTGCTTTCAAACACTCCTAACTCTTCAAATAATATTTGCCTGATTTTAAGATAATAATCTTCAAACTGCCGTACCACTATCGGAATTCACAATATTTGAAAATAACCCAATCAAGTGTCCTCTTTAATACATAAAAAGATTCATTTATTTAAACAAATTTATCTTAAAAGAGAAGGCGAAAAAAGACTCATAGGAAGTATACTAACCCCTTTAAACATATAAATTAAGTTGAAGCTTTTAAAATACATATGTATGTATGTATGTACCACTAACAAAGAATATATTTGTTTACACGTCAATCATTTATGGTTGAAACAAAAACTAAGAGCAAAAAAAATTTATGACCATAAAAACCAAACCCACTGACCGTATATGGCCTTCATAAAAAAAGAGACACAATGATACCAAAAGTGCAGATGAACACTTTTAAAATTATTTCCTTTTTTTAAATCAACAAGTCAGTAAAAGATTCGCTCAATAATACTTTCACATTCCCCTTCATTCATTCACTTGTTTAACCCATTAAATATGTCACTATTTCGCACGCACCTATGCATTTACAACTTGCATTCATTCAATTTACAAGAATGGTACATAAAGCTGATAGAGTTAAACGAATACAAGTACAAACGTACATACATACTCTATAATAAAATATTACAATATTTATGTGTGTGTATGTGGTGTGCTTTGTGTTGTAATACATACCTTGTAAACATCACCGGTTTGTGCCACAACAGCTGTGGCTGTTGCTTTCGTTCCATGCTGACGATTGCGTCGTAAATTGTGTAAGAATGTCATCATGAATATTTTCAAAGCAATCGCCAAACTAATAATAACAATCGTAAGGACACTCCCCACGATAACGGGTGACAGCGTCAAGGATACATCATCATCTATACGGATATTATGGTTGTTGTTGTTGTAGTTATTATTGTCATTATTTTCATTATTTTTATGCAAAGCAGAGGTACAAGAAAAAAAAGAGAAGAAAAACAGAAATGAAAATGAAAATAAAATTCAATTGAATTGAATCGAAATGAAATGAAATGTATGTACACACATATGAGATGATATCATGTTGTTGCTGTTGCTGCTAAATAATTATTATTGTTGTTGATACAATTCTTGTTGCTGCATATCATTGTATCCACAAAACCATTATTTCAATATGTTTCTGCATATGTATGTATGTACAAACATACACATGAAAATATAAGTTTTGTCAATGCGTTAGCATTGCGGTGTGGTTACAATATTGCACTGTGGGCAAAGAATCAAATATAAACACTCACTCGCATTCGTCTCTATTCAAAAAGTCACTCTATATGTAAAGCAAGGACCTTAGACCACAGTTCTCGTTTCGGTCATAAATTCCACATTCAACTGAGAATTGCTGTAAGTTGTTCACCTAAAGTGTCGTATATTTAAGACTATTTAAGGGTTTACGTATGTAAGGATAGGTTGGAGTGGTAGCTTTGATATCAAAAGCTCACTTGCCACAAGTAATCGCAGTCTCTGTACTGACCAAGTTCCTCCAAACCAGGGAAGAAGAAGTTGGTCAGCGCAAGGGCTGCCACATTTAAGGCACAACTACCCCCCGCTGGAAAACCAGCCCTAAAGTTTGATGAACGAAGCTATATGCTTGACATCAATGGATGATCTGCACTTTTCAAGAGATGGGCATTGACAAAGAAAGTGGATAACAGTCTCCTCTTCCTCAGTGGATCTGCAACCACGGCAGAAGTCGTTAGTTGAGAGCTGCACACTTTCCAAGTGTCTTTCCAAAACACAATGACCTGTAAGCTGGGTAACTGTGATCGAGATAATGTTACGCCGAAGTCCAAGTTACTAGCTGGGGAACCTATCGGTGGAGCAGGATTCCTCATTGACCCAGGATAGGGTGACGTCTCGAAAAAATTTCCACACAATGGCGATATTAGTGGCATCCCCAAGTCGATTGAAGAGGATTCCGGAAGTAGTGCACCAGCCCTGGCGAGCTCGTCGGCTCTGCAGTTTCCCGGAATATTACTGTGCACGCGGACAAAGATAAGTGTAACACTGAAGCGCCCGGAAAGAAGTTCGAGACAGCGGCGATATTCCCTGACGATCCTGGAGTTATTCACAACGTTCGACAGAGATCTTATGCAGCTTGACTATAAGAAAAGATCGAGATGCGGGTGAAAGGAATGACGAGGATCCATTGAGCAGCCCGATAGATTACGTATGTAAAGTCCTAGAGAATATCATACAGAATTCCATTCGTATATTCAAAATGGCAGTTAGTCTTACGACATATTTTTTTTTGTGTCTACGTTTAGTAAAATACCTATACAAAGTAAAATTAATGCATCCTTGTTCTATAGAAGTGTGATGGCTTTTGTAGAATTTTAAAAAAGCGAAAAGACCCGTACGACAGCCAAATTTCCATCCGTATTGGCCAAATGAAAAATTTTCAATTTGCACTTCCACCTCCTCTGATATAAATTTCAATTCATGTAACAATTAAGCAACGACTGGCAATTGACAAACGACGACTTTTCAAACAAAATTTTCTTTAACAACAAAGTCCACTCACTCTCACTCGGTATGTTGGTCTCGCAGAACCCAAAAGTGATTGTAGAATAGCCATTGAATCGGAAAAAAGTGACTATTTGATGTTCATTATTATTAAAAAATTATCCTGGAAGCATCACTACCCATCAGTTTAGAGCGTCATTGGTTTTTTAAGATTAGTTTCACAAAGACGGCAAGATAAACCACACAACACAATCGATCTTGACATTATAAGATCGATAAGATTCTAGAGAGTATTATTACAAGTTTTGGCCATTTCAACTGACCTCATCAACGTTTAAGCATATGGAAGCCAACACTTATAAAGTGATCGCTTAAATACCACACGAAATTGTTGAAAAAGTGGTAGGAGACTATCTCAAATGCATCGACTGTTTCCTAGAAATCGTAATTATGTGTGTGTGTGTGTTCTATTTACTTTAAGATCGAAAATTTTATCGTGAGCCTACGTTGGGAAGATGTGCAATGCAAGATTCACTATTTTGGTTGGTATGAAACTCGAAAATGTTTTATTAGATTACATACATAACAATCCTTCAGTCAGGATTACGACCTAGTTTCTCACACCACTTATGTTGTGTGTAACGGTGACCTACAGTTTAAAGTCGACTCCGAACGACAGATCTTTGAGAACCTTTTCATGGCAATTTTTTATTCACTCTCAGAGTTTTTGCCAGTAATCTGCTGACAGGAAGTCGCCGAAGAAATATGTTTTCATATTTCGTTTTGTTGGAGATGTCTGACCTGGGGTTTGAAGCCAACACACTACCTACTAGACTACGGCGACGTCAATGATGTTGATTATGTTGCGTTTTTATTTAGTTTTAGTTTAACTATAATGCATCCAGACTAATGGCGTATTAAGTCGTAAAACTTTTTGGATAGCACAAGGAATCAAGTTTTTTTCGTACTGAAAAGCATCAGCTCAGGTTATTGCTACACTGTAGCAGACAGTAGAAACATAGTGTATATTGTGTTTTACTGTTTCCCCTGAATTGACGCGGCTTGATTTCGTTGTTGATGTGCTAAGATATCTTATTTTTTAAACAACAATCTAAGTTGCTTGAATTTGTAGAGATCTTTAGCCACTACCCCTCTGAACATACACTATACCATGCTATTTAAAAATGTTTTACTATCTGTCATCTTTTCAATAGTTTAGTGTACGCGGTTTACTATTTATTTAGCGCGTAATAAGGGACTCTGACTTCAGTGTAGCCTATCCTTTGAGTCCTTGGCTTACTAGACACGATCTCAAGGTTTTGAACCTCAACTCTGATCTTTAAAAAAAAAAGAATATATAAGAAACGTTTTTCGTCGAACCGTCTTGGCAGTCTCAGAGTAATCTAACTATGTTGCACGATATGGTACGATGGTTATTTACTTCATTGGTCATTACAATCCCTTAGTCAGGCTTACAACCTAGCTTCTCACGCCAAAAATGTATGTATGTTGTTTGTGTTAGCTTGATCCATAAGTGGCTTACAGTTTAGTCGACTCCAAACAGATGTAAAATTCTTTTCATGGCAAATTAGTTTTTTTTATTGCTTCGTTTTACTCGTGATATCTCGTCTAACAAGCCAACACACAATCTACTACACTAGGTATCTAAGACTTTTTTTCACCCAAAATGGAAGAATAATTTTGGTTGACAAGAGTGTAATTTGAAAAAACAATTTATTTCTCCATTGGTCCCACTGTTTACACTGTGAATTTACATTGAATCCTTGTTGTTTTTGTTTTTATTATTGTCGTATTTTTTTCTCAATATTTTTCACACCAACTCATCCACAAACATACCGTCAATCAAAGCGAGACAGATATTCTCTTTCCCACTCATACTCATACTAATAAATTAACACAAGCTTCTACAAACTCTCACATACATACACCTTTACCATGTCCTGTTGATGTTGCTCTTTTATAACTGTAGTGCAACGTATAAAATTTATGTACATGTGTAAGTTTGCCTGTAACGTGTTTACATTTGTTTTTCTATAACCATTGTTTGTTTGTTGTTGTTTTGTTTTGACATCATTTCTTTTTTTGTTTTTTTTTCTTTTTTCCATCACAATCAATAAAAACAATCATAAATCATGGTAAGTCTGTCGATGTTTGTTTTTCTCTTGTTAATTTTTATTCTTCGTCTCCCTTTCACCTTTACTCGCTCTCTCTCTCTCTTTCTTTGTCACTGTATTTGATTTTCTTAATATTTGTGTAGTTGGTGTTGTTTTTTTTTCTGTATTATTTTCTTTTTTTCTGCTTTTACGTGTCACCCACTGTTCCGTTTGTGTATGTGTGTGTGAGTATCTATGTGTGTGAAATTTAATCCATTTGAAATTGTATGTCATGTACACACCTACACCTTATTTTACTCACCGACGTACTTGTGTATGTTTCGCATGTAAACAAACACAGCAATAGTGGGGCATTGCCATCATAGGTGTTCAATTTAGATCTTGTCAATGTAGCCAGAAGGTAAAAATTATTAAAAAAAAACTATGAAACACAGTTAAGGTTGACGGGGATTAAGGATTTGAAAAATAGTCACCAGAGTTAATAGAGTTCGCTTACCGAAACGATCATTATTCACATCTGGCCATGACTAGGAAAAACCTACTTTTAGTCAATGTTCCAGATCATAGCCTAACTGCCTCTAACTAAATAGACAAACAAACCATGAAACGAGTTTGAAGCCGCCTTAGTCTAAAAGGTATTAGAGAGCTTGTGTTGAAACCTCAACATTGACATCTCCTTCAAGACGACAAATTTTTCTCAGCAGTCCACTGGTAAATAATAGGATTGTAATGGCTAATGAAGTAAGTACGTAAAGAAACAATATGTATCCAAAATTTACTACCACAGATCGCTTCGTAATTTTGTCATGTACTCTAGTATATTTAAATGCTTCAAGAGTAGTCCACACCGACTTTTAATAATAGGTTATGTTGTACAATATCGCTTAGAAGGTTTGTAATGATAATAGTAACTCCAAAGGAATACATATTTGACTTTAGACGTTAAGGACGACTTCTTTATATACGTGCTACACTCAAAGGATGTCTCCTGCTTATGTATTGTCTTGGAACTAGAAAAATAATGCATGACAATGCGGAAAGAGAGGCTATAAAAGAGATTGAATTGAAGCCGTACTCTAGTAGGTAGTGTTGGCTGATTAGACGTGGCGTCACTATTCACTAAAAAAAAGGATTTCTTCGGCGCTTTTATTCGCTCGGAGTCGACTTAAAACTGTAAGTTCCTCACCACTCAAGTATAAAATTAACACACACAACATATGTGGCGTGAGAAGCTGGAAGCTAGTGAGAAGCTGCAAATGCATAGTGCGGCTTGAAAAATATTTTCTCTACAACGCATTGTGCGATCCAGTGATCAAGCGACCACGAATGCTTGTGTTTTCGTTACAATAGACGAGAAATTCGTAAAATAGATTTTTGAGAAAAAGTGACTTTATTTCATTAGAGGACATTCCTTTCTTAATATCTATAATAGGTTAGGTTAGCGGTTAACTTGCCGTTCAGAGGCAAGTTCATTCTGTGGTCCATTTGGCCCATTATGTTACCAAGTATGGGGTAAGCCCTCTTGTCATGATCCGCTAGTGGTAGCTTTGAACCACCCTGAGGTCCGGCTGAAGTCGACCAGTTCCGTTAGTGGCACGTTCAGCACCATGCCCAGATCTTCTTTCCAAAGCGTGTATAAAATATCGTGATTCCTTATTCGTTTGAAAGATCTATTGATGCCAGTCTAACATTGTTTAAATGCCCGCCAAGGCTTCTTTGGGTGGAGTGTGTCTGAAATGTTGGAATATCCATGAATGGAGTGTACCTAAAATGTCTGAATTTAAAAAATTAAAATTAAATTAAATTAAAATCAGTCTGAATTTGATAGATGGCAGAGGTTATCTTGGTTTTAAGAGATTCGGTGATTTTTTGCCACTCGGGGGCTAAGAAAATCCATAAATTAAAACGTCTAACGGAATCAAATCGTATGATTTTGGTCTCCATTTTACATCATCTTTAATTGAGATGACTATGGCCACAAGTCGGTTGTGCGGAATGTATAATGTAACATAAGCTGTATGGCACGTAGCACCGTCCTGATGATTTCAAATATCTTTAATGTCTAGATCATGCAATTCTCGCCACAAGGAGTTGAAAATTGTGCACCTGTAGTGCTTGTCATTGTCAGTGGCCAACAATGTCACTCAAAAAGATATATGGACCGATAACGCAGCCAGTCCAAATATTACAACAAACAGTAACGTTTTGGGAATTTATTTGAAGCCCTAGCATTTCATGTGGGTTGGTATCGTCCCAAATTCGATCATTTTGAGTGTTCATATACCAATTCAACAAGATGTTAATCTTACTGCTTACATATGTATCCTACAATACGACAGTTGATTGGACAAATCATTTGCAACCGTAAACAATCGTATGAATTGGTTTTGAATGATCAGCAGCATATTCAAAAAGCTTGTTCCACCATCATCCAGTGCGAGTTGGTAGTTCTTCGAAACATCAAACAGTGCTGTAAGACAGCTGCTTTGACAGAAACTCCTTTGATTGCAACACATATCACACAATAGCCCATTCCTTCTAGTAAAAGATAAAGAATTTCCTACAAATTCTTTGGATTACATTATCTTCCAATATTTACAACCAGAGGGAATTACATATATTCGACTTGGTATTGACATATGATAGAAGCATGGCTTTATAAATCTCGTCTTTATATTATCGCAACCTTTGAAGTTGCCGTAGTCCTGCAGGTGGTGGATTTGCTATCAAAGCAAAATATGGAAAATATATCTTCGGTGACTTCCTTCCTCAGCAGATTCTGAGAGTTAATAAAAATTGTTATGAAAAGAATTTGACGTTCGGAGTCGATTTTAGACTGTAGGTCCCGCCATTCGTGTATAAAATTAACATATACAACATACGTGGTGTGAGAAGCTAGACCATAATGCTGGCTAGAGGGTTTTAATGACCAATTATTTATGTATTATTGCAACCTATAGCGTTAAGCTGAACTATGCTGACTTTACTAAGCTATTGGTTGTTGAGTCCTACTCTCTTCCAAAAAGTTTCGTACTCGAATTGATCTCGAAGTAACACGCTTCTCTTCAGAACACGATAATAAAACTAGATCTGCAACGTTTCTGCCTCCAAATTTCGATAAGGGGGGTTAAACATTAAAGACATTGTACATTTAAAGCACTGACGCAGTTATGTTAAAGGCCATAGGTTATTGAAAACCCGCTCACTTTTTACATTTCCATTCAAAATTCTCCAGTCAAACTTCACTGCAGAATGAACACGGAACAACAAACAAAACAAAAAAAATCAATCAAACCATAGGAAGAACCTTTACAGTGAATCAATTAACCAGAAATGTCTTTTCGTAATACCAATACAAACGCAAAAAAAGGAAACCTAAGGCTAATTAACATACATTTCAGCCACGAATTTTCTCTATTTTCACTCACTCATGTAGCAAAATTGTGTTTCCTTTGCTTGAATCACTTTTGGCTGCAATTTTGAAAGGAGCAATCAAACTGCCTGCTCTACAAACTACAGAATATTTGAAAAGTCTTAAGGCTTGCAATTTTGAACATTTCCAATTTCATTTCACATTTTGGGCCATGATATTTCAATAAATGCTAATGGCAACACTGGCCTCTTGTTGCTAAAGCACTGCGTCGCCAGCGTATATGGCAGCAATTGCGTATGTTGACACACGATGCCATTAGTGTTATGGGGGAGTACAACAAATCAGAAGAAAAAAATCGGAAAAAAGCGAGAGAAGAAACGAATTGAATTGAATTATAAATGTTTGTTGGCAGTCTTATATAGCAACACAGCGTCAAGTTGTTGAAATTGAAACATACGTGGCAAACATGTAAATTATAAACACAAAGTTTGCAGGTGAACAAATGCAAACATCTGCACGTGTATAGTATGCGACAGTTTCTCTATACGAGTACATACAACGAGACGAGGATCATACAGATTATTTTTGCTTTATAGTGGCAAAGAATAATAAAACTTTACTTTATGTTTTGCACTAAAGTTTCATATAAAGTTTGTGTTGTGCGTATATAATAAATTGCTTGTCATCATCACACACGTTGTACACGTTTTAATGCTCGTAAGTGATTTTATATTGAGACATTAAAGCGCGGGAAGTTTAACAAAAACTATAACCAGCTTCAGCGACTAGCTAGAAATAGGATCATATGGATATTAAGGGGCTCTCTGATATTTATTACAATTACGTGGATGTTATGGAAGCATACAATGGCTTTTGTGTCCCAGTGCAACACCCAGTATAACTCTGTACATAGTCTGGCAGCAATTGCATTCGATCATTAGAGTGCGGCCCTATGCTCCCTAGAGGAGTAAGAGGAACATATATATATATATTGGAGTGACTAGCTGTACGTTGCCGTATGACTCTAAATATGATACTTATGTCACGCAGACTTAATTGATGACTGGTATCGGTTGGAATAAAAAAAGAGGTGGATGCTTATAACTAACTGCAAAATCTCCAAACTCCAATCATATGGGTGATGACGCAAGTGGGCTGACGTTTGCTGCATTCTGCTACCTGAGTACACCGGATGAAAACCGGTCGAAATGGCTTTCGGGCTAATGTTGCAGACGCCTCCGTTCCGTTAAATCCGTGGCAGGGTTTCAAGTATGTTTGATGATTGAGATGACTCCTAATTAGTGTCCGACCTGGCTCTGAACGTAAACTCCCATGAAGATTTGCGTCAACCCTCGTGAGGACTTCACTGACTACTATGGGTACCCTCGGGGCCTTTAAAGGACAACTGCATAGTCGATATGAGATAGCCGCTTGAAGATGGAACCCAGCAGAAAAGATGAATAAAAGAATATTGGAAGTGGAAAAGATGATGCAGGGTGAGGTTGCCTTTATGAGCAGCCCAAAAATCAGGCGATAACCGGTGAAAAAATCCCAGACAACGGCGAACTCTCAGGGCACGTCTGCGAGGAACACTGGGATTTAGATGGGTGGCACGACACCAAAATCTGCGCAGGAAGGTGCGCAATCGCATGCATCGCAATCAGTGCATGGTGGAACAGGAGAACCGCTTTTGGGGCACAGTTCCCCTAGACAGGAGTTCATATGCAAGATGAGGAACTCAGAGGTGGAGACCTTTACTAAGTGCCAAAGTGTTATCCGCATGATTAGAGTGGCAATGACGAAGACAAGGAACATCAGCATGGAAGTTCAGAGCGGAGTATCAGAAATAGAGGAGCTCATCGATATAATGAAGAGCTACATGGAAAACTGGAAGGCTGCAGAAATGGAAAAGGAAGCGAGTAAGGCTCTTGAGATTACCAGGAATAACAGTAACGAGGATGTCTCCACACCCGTTAGTTCCCTCAATAAGAGAGCTGCTTCAAGCCCTGCAGAGACCCGCCTGGAAAAGAGGCCGAGACGAAGACCCATAGAGATGACACAGCTTAAAGAGACAGTAGCGGATGAAGACTGGAAGATAGTAAAGAGCAAGAAATCGGCGAAGAAGGAGAAAAAGGAGCGACGGAAAATGGTGAAATATCGTCCAGAAGCGGTAAACATTCATCCAACCGAGGTGCGCAGCTACGCTGACGTTTTGAGGAACATACGCAGCAACATAGCAAAAGTATTTCTTCGGCGACTTCTTCTCAGCATATTTCTGGCAAAAACTCTGAGAGTAAATAAAAGCTGCCATGAAAGAGTTTCTCAAAAATCTGTCGTTCGGAGTCGACTTTAAACTGTTGGTCCCACCACTCATGTATAAAAATTAACACAAACAACATAAGTGGTGTGAGAAACTAGGACGTTGTACATTGGGTCAATTCGACCTCCGGGTACTGTACTTGTCTTAATTGACAAGTACACGTCTTCTAACTTAACCTAACCTAGGGCTGCGGTGAAAATTATTGCAGACGAAAATAATCCCAAGCGGAAGTTTACCATACTTTCCGATAGCCAGGCGCCTATCAGGGCATTGGATTCTAATGTAATGAACTTCAGGATGGTATACGACTGTCGCAGATGTCCTAAGGAGGTAGCGATCGATATGATGTTTATATTACATGGGTACTCCAACATCAAAAACAATCCCGGATGAACTGGCCACGAGAGGCACAACCATCGAACTCTCTGATGAATTCTCGACATTAGGGAAGCCTTTGGGTACCTGCAAGCTTATAATTGACAATACAATCGTGGACAGCTTCGGATATGGGCAGAACGACTAGCCAATGCTACATACAAGACGCGCGGCAGCTCCAAAGAACTACGCTCAGCACTGTTATCAAGGTTATTATGGGGCATTGTATGCTCTTGGGCATCTTGCAAATGATTTCTGCAGAAGCTGTAGAGATGAGGAAGAGGATGAGACTGTTTTTCAACTAACGTGCACCTTTCAGATACTTGGTCGGCGGAGAAAGAGGCACCTGGGTGCCTACTATATGGACGATCTGAATGAACTGTCATGTATTGATATTGGCAGCCTGAGTCGCTACATCGGAAGCTTCGAGTGGTTCCTAAACTAGGGGAATATGTGCTAGTGTGGTATCACAATGGGCCCTTCGTGTGGCGTAAGTGTGTCCGCTTCATAACTCTATAACTCCATCGAGGGGATAGCCTCTACCTATATACCCTACACTGTACAGTGTAAACAAACGCTGTCTCGATAAATGCGTTCACTCGGATCGAAATATTTTTTTTAAGATCTCGTTGACATTGTTTTAAAAAACCTCCTCTTTTTATTCCCCGCTTAATTTCAGTCTAGTTGATATAGAAGTCACCGTAGTCTAGTAGGTAGTGTATGGTAGTTATTAGACGTAAAGCCATGGTTCGAGCCCCAGGCCAGATATCAAAATAAAATACAAAAAGTATTTCTTCGGCGACTACCTCTTAGCAGATCTCTGAGAGTAAATAAAAATAGCCATAAAAATTTTCTCAAAAATATGTCGTTCGGAGTTTACTTTAAGCTGTGGGTCTCGCCGCTCATGTATAAAATTAACGAACACAACATGAATGGTGTGAGAAGCTAGGCCGTAATCCTGGCTGAAAGTTGCAATGGCCAATTATGTGTGTATGTACATTGAAAAGGGACAAACCACTCATAGCAATGACTGCGTGGAGTTTTTGAAGCGTGTTATTTTCTATGTTAGACTCCGAACTTTTTAGCTGAACTGCTAATTTGCGTTAAAGGAATCAACTAGTTCAAGAACAACGCCATTCATTGTATAAAATCCATTGGTTTGAGATGATCCATTGAAGCACACATATTTACATTTTTTAACATACAGCTCCATTAAATTAGTACTACACCAAGAGGTTAAGTAGTTAATATCCTCTTGTAAAAGTAAATAGACGATGCTTGAAATGTCAGTGTATCACATAAGTGATTTTCAAATAATTTCGGTATAATGTTGTTGAGCTTTAGATCCTGATTTAAACAGTGGAATTATAAATGTTTGTTTCCAAAAGGAGGGAAACTAGCCCAATTTAATACTATGTTCAGACATACACTTTTATTACGTAAATCGCAATAAACGCCATTATTGAGCTCAATATTTCATATAAAGTTTCAATTAATTATTGTGCAATAAATTCCGAAATTGTTATAATATTGCGTAAAACTTAAAATACAGCACTGTCATAAGTATGTTCAGTGAGCATATTACAATTATTCGAACGAAAAGCAAACAAAACAAAAAAACTACAACAAACAAAATAAAAACAAATATGTTGAAAAAACCAGTTGTTTTGTTTACCAGCTGTCAAATGAATATAGAATAAGCAGCTGAACTGCGTATATTATTATGTCTGAACACTTAAACTATTGTACTCAATAAACCGAATATTTGCTCAATAAAAGTGCATGTCTGAACATAGTATTAGCGATTTGTTGAATAAGTTGGTTAATGGAGTACTCAATAATGGTGGAATGTTGTTTTAAAATACTGCTAGGAACTCCATCAGGACCACGACAAACAGACAATCAAATCAAAGATTGAAAATAAAAAAAATAAAACAACAACTCAATAGAAAGATTTTCCAATTTGGCGGACGTGAGATAAACCTGTAAAGATAGAGCGAAAAAACAATGATGGCAGTGCGTTATGAATAATCAGTCAGTGCTGAGACGTAGGCATGTGCTTAAAAACCGAGAGTTGTATTGAAAAGTGTCCGTTAAGCAGCGTTGTACTGTAAAAATATGTTAAAAAATATGGTGAATAAAATTAATAGCGCAGAATTATTAAGGGAAGCGGCAGTAGTCTAGTTTGTTGGCTTATTTGACGTGAGGCCACGTTTCAAACCCCAGGTCAGACATCTCCAACAAAACGAAATCTGAAAAGATATTTCTACGGTGATTTCCTCTCAGCAGATTTCTGTTAAAAACTCAAAAAATAAATAAATTTCAAATGAAAAGTTTCGCGAAAATCTGCCGTTCGGTGTTGCCATTCATGTATAAAATTATCGTTCGGAATCGACTTAAATCTGTAGGTCGCGCCACTCATTTATAAAGTTAACACACACAACATAAGTGATGTGAGAAGCTATGTCGTCTTCCTGACTGAAGGGTTGTGATGACCAATATACATACGTATGTATTATTAATCGAATCCATGACAAAAAACAGAACAATATTCTTAACCTGCTCTGCTAATTCTAAATCTACCACTGTATGCACATATGAAAATCATATGCATTTTCTTGATTGCAATTTTACAATAAGTTCTAACTGGACAGGTGACAATTCTCCTGTGGGCTTAAAATCCTTAATTTCTAACTGTTTTTGTGGCCTGGATTTAAATTCAATTAATTTAAGAATTCATTTTTCTCTTGTCTTTTTGATTCATTAACCAAATTTAATTTGTATTGCTTATGTACTTATAACTGAACGAAATTAATTTAATTCAATTATGAAGATGAAGAGATTGATTGCAGATTAAAGTAACATTTTTCAGCTTGTAATTCTTTTGTTATAAAAGATTTTCATAATAAACTCTGTATGTAATCGATTTGTATTAATATTGTATTGTATAAAATAGAATGTAATTTTCATATACAATTACAAATCAGTATAAAACCATGACGATTAAGGCGTATAAGTCATAATAATTATGTTTTGGTGACTTAAAGTGGTGGTCTTATAATTAGCACTATCATTCAGCAAAGAGTTTATCTTGAATATTATATTCTTAAAAAGAGTACATTTTTTGTCTCATGCTGTATAAAATACGTAACAGATTGTAATTAATAAAAACCAAGATACTGTTACAAACCTTCGGTCAGGATTACGACCTAGCTTCTCACATCACTTATGTTGTGTGTGTTAACTTTATAAATGAGTGGCGGGACCTACAGATTTAAGTCGATTCCGAACGAAAGATTTTTGAGAAAGTTTTTCGTGCCAATTTTATTTTACTCCCAGAACTTTTGCTTTCTGCTGAGAACAAGTCGCCGAAGAAATATTTTCTTCGTATTTTCATTTTGATGTCTAACCTGAGGTATGGCCTCGCATCTAATAAGTCGACACACAACTTCACCTAGCTTTCTCAAAACTATAAAAAATGTGCACAAAAAATAAAAAATTCATTTCAGAAGTTGTGTGTGTACTAGTGGCAGACATCTAAAAATTGTCCAATAATACAGTCGTATCAAAAATATCACACAGTAATTGCGGCCATTAGAAGAAAGCCTCAACCTACAAATACTACTAGTACCACAAATCATGAAATAGGTACTCAGGCGAAGAAGAAAACCTTAATAATGTCGTCAAAAATGCATGTTATGGCATTGTGGGCCATCTATCGTTTTAAATTTTGAACCATCGGTTATTTCGAATCTGGCTATACTTATGGCATTCTATTCTGCTACAGAATTCCGTATATTATGTCCATTTAAAGCAATGAATCGAAGTACGCTTAAGCATCGTTGGAAGGTAGGTCAACCAGAATCTGCAAGATTATGTTGAATTTGCAAAAAAAATCCATCTTTTCGAATGAAACTTATTTTTATCTCGGCGGGTACGTTAGTAAGAAAAAATGCCGTATTTGGGGCTCAGAAAATCCACACGTGGTCTTACAGAAGCCAATGCACTCATTACGAGTGACTGTTTGATGCGGCTTATGGAGCGAAGGCATTATTGGCCCATATTCCTTCGAAAATGAGCACGGCACAGCTATTACAGTCCATGAAGAGACTTATTGCACTATGATAACCGATTTTTTTGTAACCACTCTTTATGGTATTGATGTGAATGATGTTTGGATTCAACAGGTTGGTGCAACGTGCCACACGTCTCACGCCACAATCTATTTATTGCGTCAAATGTTTGATGGCCATTTAATTAACCGAAATGGTGATCTCAATTGGCCACCTAGAAGCTACAATTTGACACCGTTGGACTATTTTCTATGGGGCGCCGTTAAAGGAAAGAATTATGCTGACAAACGAGAGACAATGGAGCATTTGAAGGCCAACATTCTTAATGCCATTGTCGTAATACGACCCTATATACTCGAAAGTGTTCTCCACCTAACAAGCCGTTTTTACATTGACAAGAATACCCACATGGCCTGGAAGGCAACAGCGGATAGCCTTATTTCCCTACTTAGCTGATTCAGCTTTCCCAGAGAGTATCTATCGATTCGCTTTAATCTCAAACAAGGCCAAGTACTCGAATGGCCGCCTGTCTATTAGCTTGCATTGATATGTCCTGCCTGTTGTACCTTCTGTTCATGTCGAATTGAGTATATCTTTCGAAGACTTGGAAGATACCCGATATTCTACCGATGGGCGCGGAATACATTCTGAGATAAA
The DNA here is from genome assembly GCA_958299815.1 of Sarcophaga carnaria. Taxonomy (NCBI): domain Eukaryota; kingdom Metazoa; phylum Arthropoda; class Insecta; order Diptera; family Sarcophagidae; genus Sarcophaga; species Sarcophaga carnaria. The sequence continues at coordinate 100,260,891 of OY283152.1, read as the reverse complement.
AAAATCCGCTTCTGTTCCATCTGTACACCAAATAATATGCAACTCCCAGATTATTCCATTCGATCTTGATGCTAAGTCTCGTTGCAATGCTCTTCTAAAATTATAGAGTTTACTGCTTTTGTCCAGGGGAATTTCATGTCCATTAATGAATTTCATATTAGACTTGTCTACCATCATTCTAGCTATAGTTACCAAAGTTTTGGTTTTCTCTATCATGTGCAGTGAACTTAAATACCGGCTATGTGTTTGCATATGTGTCATGTTAGTCTCTGTATCTTGTCCAACTGTTGAATTGTTTTTACATTTCGACGCCTCCGTTCTATAACATTCGAAAAAGTGTTTTTTGAGTTATGAGCTCTCAAAGTTTTCACGCGACATACGACCATATGTGTATTCTAAGAAGATTTTTCCCTATAAGTTCGGAACGGATCGGCGCATCTTAACCAAATGTTGACTGTAGTTAAGTTAGAAAACGTAGAATTTAAAAATGCAAGAACATTAAAAACGTTCTAAGTGTACTTAGAACGTTATAGAATGGAGGTGTCGATTTGTTCTGCGCGGGTGGAACTCATCCAATTTTCCATGACTCTGGCGCATAAAGCACTCTGAATTTTATCGATGGCTTGGTTATATTAGGTTTGAGGACCTGTGTGATTTATATGGCTTTTTAGATATGAATGTGAATACAATATTAATAAAGAATGAAATTTTTCAGAATTTCAAACCGTTTTCGTTTTATTGCGTTTTTAAATTTAAACGTTTAAATGGTCCACCCTATACATTGCTTAAGTATATTTAAATAAATTTTGAAAAAACTTTTCATCTTTATTTGAAACTGGAAAAATGGATAGTATAGATTGGGTGTACTAATTATTGAACCACCACTGTATAAGGAACGTGTCGTCCACAGCTTTAATGCTTTCAAATAAATTCGATGTAAGAAATCCAATTTTACTAAAAACCAATTTATTTATTACAGCAAGTGTTTTCAGGGATACTTTTAAATAATCTTCTAGAAATTTAAGGCGAAATACAAATAAGTAAGCCTGTAATGTGCCATGTAATAACAATTTGTTATAGGCATTCAAGAAAAAGAGAGAAAAAAACCATAAGACTTTAAAGGATTTGAAAATAATACACTCTTTTTAATGTGTTTGTTGTTTGGTGGGTTAAACTAAAATTTGTTGTAATATAAAACCCATTTACGTGTTGTATTTATCCTTCTATTTCTCCTTTAAACGTTTCAATAAAAAAAAATTCAAAATATTTTGAACAACCTTAGCCGGCATCTAATCACTTCAAATAGTACGAGTATGTATGCATGTTAAAGCCAGATTTGGTTTCTACTTTGGTTTGCAAATGCTTAAGGCCTTGTTGAACGTAAATGTGAAAACAAATAATCCCTATAGGGAAGAGTAAACAAAACAAAGCCAAACTAAAGAGGAGAAGAAAAAAGAAAAAAAACAAAAACAAACAAGCAAATCAATCTTGTTTTCCTTAATGGCTTATTTTACAACAGAAAATTCTTTTTTAATGACAACTTAAATACGCATATATATGAAACGTAGGTAGATTGATAAGACGCTGTAAATTAAGTTACATATAAAGAGATAAGAAGGCATGGTATTCTCTAAAATAAATTTAGGGTAACAGCGTATGGATAAGGTTTTCCCTGATTGTAAGCCTTACAGTCGTAGCGTAGATTAATAGCTACATAGCTGGACTATCAGGTCCATATACAGCAGGAACAAAACTGTTTTGCGTCACTTTTTTGATTTTTTTTCGACAAATAGAAATAAGGAGATTTACTTTACATTCGAAGTAAAACGTCTAGAATACTTTGTACAAAAATATATGTCAACACCGAACATCATAGGAAGGTCAGACAAATTCATTTCTTGAATATCGGCAAAGCAATTCCTTGTAATTGGTCACTACAACCCTTCAATCAGGATTATGACCTATCTTGTTGTTGTTGTTGTGTGTGTTAATTTTATACATGAGTGGGGGCACCTACAGTTTAAAGTCGACTCCGATTTTTAGTGAAGCTTTTAACAGCAATTTTATTTGAAGGAAAAACAACATAAAGTTTTCAATTTCCAGTTTTCAATTTTAGACGATACCAATCTACATGAGATCCAAGAGCGTTCAATACATTACGAAAACGTAACTATTTGATCTAGATTTTGGACTGGCGGCATTATCAGTCCATATTTTATTGAGAACGACATTGACTATGTCATCACTGTTAACGGTGAGCACTGGAGGGCAGTGATTGTTAATTTATTTTGGTCTGAAATGGATAACCTGGACACTATTGACATGAGGTTTCCATAGGATGGCGCTACGTGCTACACAGAGCTTACCACATTGGATTTTCTATGCAAGCGATTTAGGTTTATTCTGCTCTTATTTTGAGGTGAGTGAACTGACCACCAGGATTGTGCAATGTGATCCTGTTGGTTTTTTTCTTGTGAGGTATTCTGCAGTCCAAAAAGGCATATACATCACAGAGGTCCTCAAACGTAATATCACCTATGCCATCGATCAAATTCATTGGGATTTATGCACCAGAATCCTAAAAAATTTAATATTTAAGATGTGTTCCATCCAGTGAAATTGTGGCGATTACTTGAGTTATATTCCTTAAAACATGGCAACAATAGGACTGTTAAACGAATAAAAAATGTCGCTGATATCTTATAAACACACTGTTTTATTTAAATTTAAAGATAGGAAACGCTTAACGAAAGACCTGGTTTAATAATTACACAATAGTATTAACATCACCGTTGTAGTCTTATAGATAAAACCATCTAATAGGATACGAAAATTGCATTTCTTAACAGAAAGGCATCCTGTTTACAGTCATTCAGTGTTGATTTTAGTAAAGAATACAAATTTCAAGTTAGGCTATGCTAGGGTGGTTAGTGCGATAGTGATTTTTTATAGGCTTTTTATGTACTTATATACTCCAGAAAACTAAATAGCCAAAGACTAAGCTATTGTTGCATCAGATTTAAATACTGTGATGGCATGAACACTTCTTTGATTAAGGTTTCGAGCACGCTTAATCACAAGGTACGATTCTCCTTCTTTGGGTCGTTACCGAACACTGTATTAGCTAGTGAATGTATACCAGTATAGTCAGCCCAATAGTGACCTATGGGTCCATTTCTGGCAGGCAGAACAAATGTGAAAACAGTACAAATGAAGTTAGTCAGGATACTGAGACTAACATGTATTAGCATAACAGAGATTTAAGTTCGTTGCACATGATAGAAAAACAAAAGCTTTGGTGACTATTGTTAAAATAATGGGAAACAAGTCTAACATGAAATTCATGAAGGATTTTGTGGCCCTAGGTTGGCGAACCCCTCCAAATTGTACCCTGGACAGACGCAGTGATTTTGGAGTGCCTTTTAAACTAAACTAAGTATTAAAATGAATGGAATAATCTGGAAGCTGCATACTATTTGAAAAAAAGAAGTACTTTGTGGTGAACAGATGGGTCAAGAACTTATATTAGAATAGGAGCGGGTGTTGTTGGCCTCAGAGTGAAATATTACGAGCCCATGGTGAAAATAGCGGATAACATTCAAGTCTTCGAAAGATGTACTCAATTCGACTTGAACAGAAGGTACAACAGGCAGGACATAACAATGCAAGCTAATAGACAGGCGGCCATTCGAGCATTGGGATCTTTTTGAGATTAAGTTGAATCGATAGGGACTGTCCGGGAAAGCAGAATCAACTAAGTAGGAAAAGAAGGTTACCCCGTGCTGTGTCCTATGTTATGTGGGAAATCTCACCAACAAGAAAAATAACTAGCTTGCGAGTGAAAGAGTTCCAACGTCATTGTTGGGGTATGATTCCATCTGATAAGTGGGAGCGGTTGTTTGAAAAGATATGCTCAATATTAACACAGGCAAAGTCTCTACTCAAGTCAAGTAGGTTTGTGGCTAGGCTTACGCAGGCTTATAGTCGAGCAGTTTAACCTTAATTCTAAAGCTTACAGAGAATTCCTTATTTACTATACTTGTCGTGATAAACTTTTTGACACAACTACGATAACATTTCTCATGTTATCCATATTGTGTGTGTTAAATTTAACAAACAACCGATTTAAGAAACTCTAACGTAACAATTATTTATTATTTGCCAGAATGTCGCTGAGTGGATAGAGCACACCATATGAAATATTTTTATTTTATTTTCAAGATCTATCAGAGCTAAGTTTTGAACTCAGAAGCCATCTTTTACTACGCCAATACATGTTCACAGAAGCAAAGTAAAGTGGAAAATAATTTTTAGCCATTAAGGCCAGCTCTTTCCGTTCTTTCATACACGTTGTTAACGATGAAAATCAAAGGATCGAGAAAATTTATTCATCTGTAATTTCTATACTTCATTAATGCTTTTGTGGATTTCTCGGCCATCAACTCCTAAATCACCGTAGTCTAGCAGGCAGTGCGTTGGCTTATTAGAGAAGAGGTCAGGCTTCAAACACCAAGTCAGACATATCCAACAAAACGAAATATGAAAAACTAATTCTTCGGCGATTTCCACTCAACAGATTTCTGACAAAAACTCTGAGAGTAAATAAAAAATTGCCATGAAAAGTTTCTTAAAAATCTGCCGTTCGGCATCGCTATAACTATAGATCCCGCCACTTATGTATAATTTACACACACAAAATAAGTGGTGTGAGAACTTACATACTTAATTGGTCATTAACAACCCGATTAATGGATTTCGGCCTGCCTTAGCAATTTCTTCTTGCGCGCCTACGCCAGTTGGTCACACCGATCGATGACTTCGTCGATCTGGTACTTCCAACGCAAATAAAGTCGTGTTCTTCGCCGACTTCCGCAGATATCCGCATCAAATACCCGTCTCGCCGGAGCATACCCCTCCATTCGAACGACATGGCCGAGCCAGCGCAGTCATTGGATGTTAATACGCTGCACAACAGCCATGTCGTTGAGGAGCTCTTACAGCTTACTTTTGGATCGCATAAGGAAATAATCACCGGCCCTTACTGGACCGAAGATCTTACGTAGGATAAGTGATGTGACTCTTCTCAATCGAAGTAGGTTTGAGGCTAGACTTTGAAGGTTTGGCTTAAGATTACTTAGGTTTGTATACGAGCACTTTAACTACTACAATACGCCGCCTAATTCAGTTTTGTGGAGATAATTTATAATTCCTTCTGTGGCCTGGATGATCATTTCACGGAAAAAAATTATGAGAAACTAATATAAGAAACAAATAGAAGTTTTAACCCGTTTTATATATTTCCGAACTGCATTAAACATCCTCGTATCAACTTTATGCTTCAAATCACAGTAATGAGTGAAACTTAAACAGGGAAAAATAAACCAAAAGAGGAAAAGGAAAAAAATGCAAAAAAAAGTTAAGGTAAATAACTAAACCTAACGCCTCAAGCATAAAAGAAAATAAGAAACTGAACAGAAAAAAAGAAAAAGAATCCTAAGGATGCCAAGAAAAAACTTTCTATAAAGATATCTGAAGCTAAGTGTTGTTTTCTTTAAGATATGCCAGGGAGAGGCCACATACACAAACGAGAGGCAACAGAAGGGAACCGCATTACTCAAAAACACCTGTCGAATACAACATGTCACCAGGTAATCAATCATTGTCGTCTGTTGGCTTAATGCACCATACATACAAGGGGAAGGGGAAATACAACAGCAGAGAAGTAGAGGTCGACTATGCTAGGCGGTAAATTGGGAATATTTTTTGGATGGTAGGCAGGGAATATTTAAAAAATTGTTTTTGTAGAGAAGCAGTAGAGAGATGATGAATTTATGTCACTTAAAATTTAATAAAATGAGGTCACACTGTTCATTGATACTTTTAAGTAACTTTCCTTATATGTTTTGTAGAGTAGCAAATCCAAAGGAAGTGAAAAGATTTGAAAAGAAAATCTTACGAAATTTATCATTCGGGCAATAACAAAAAAATAATGCCAGGTTGCAAGAAAAATACTTAAAACCTGAAAGTACTTAAAAAAACATTTTTCCCAATAAAAAAGGGGGATAAAATTAAACAGCAACAGCAAACAAAAGGTACTTATACTTTAATATCCCTTTACAGTCATTAATACTCACCATTTTTAAAGGCTGTTGAACCGATAATAAAATCCGTTAATGGATAGGCTGGACTGCGTCCTTTCTGATTGAAGGCATAAATGCGTAATTTCAGGGAATTATTTTCCTGTGACATCAGTGATGTCAATGAATCTAAATTTTCCAATGAAAATTGTGGCTCTTCTGGGTTGGTCACATTGAATCTGTAATAAAATCAAACAAAAAAAATATGTAAGTATGCAGGGATGTAAAACTTTTAAAGCAGGTTGTAAAATAAAGGGAAATGACTGCCATCTTAAATAAAATTTTAAAATATTTTTCTATTTTATCTTTATTTGTACATCAAATCAATTTCCATACGCCGTAATATTTTCTGTATCATCATCTTCTTTATAATAAAGTTATTATTTCCTTCTTTGATCGATATTTACTGTCATATTTTTTTTTTTGCTACATAATAATTTTATGTTGATGATATTCATTCATTTTGGGTAAATGCTTTAAAATTATCATTTTTTGGTTTGATTTTACGTTTCATGTATATTTTCTTATTCATTCGATTTTATTTTTTATTTTCTTGTTTTTTCTTTAATTTTTTCTTTTCGAAAAACAACCAAATGTTTCATTGAATTTTTTTATTTGTTTGTTCCCTTTTTTTTGATGGTGTGACATCCCGTTCCATTACAGTGGTCGACAGGAGTATTAAAAATTTTTCTACAAATTTTCTTAATTATTGAAGAAAAAACACATCGCCTCCTAATTGCGAATCAATTTTAGACTCTTCATTCATACATAACATAATTGGCCATTACAACCCTTCAGTCAGGATTACCGCCTATCTTCTCACACCACTCATGTTGTGTGTGTTCATTTTATACATGAGTGGTTGGGACCTACAATTTAGAGTCGACTCCGAACAACAGATTTTTGAGAAACTTTTCATGGCAATTTTATTTACTCTCAGAGTTTTTGCCAGAAATCTGCTGAGAGGAAGTCGTCGATGAAATAATTTTTCATATTTCGTTTTGATGTCTGACCTAAGGTTTGAACCGTGGTCTTACGTGTAATAAGCCAACACACTAGACCAAGGCGACTAGTCATTCATTCACTCTTCATTAAAATTCTTATGTTGGGTGCACCGCTGGTCTATAGTTGGTAGTATTCAGAACTTTAATTGCGAAGGCCGTGAAGATTGAACTTAATTTTCAAGTTATTCAATGAAATGAGTGCGTCGATGGTCTAGGTAGTATGCTAAACGACAAGTGTCCACTGACCCTGGGTGTTTCTGATTCTCTGATTGTTTGTCTGACATTACATGTGAGTACTCAAAAGAGGAAAAAGAAAGTGATTATTATTATTAAAAAGCAATTCTCGAAAAAAGTGACGAAGGTATACATATAAATAGTGATCACTGAAAAATTCTTGAACACTACCCCCTATAAACAGCCTTTCCTATATTCCAACAAAATGCACTTCATGAGCATGAGTTCATCTATTGTCTCAAAAAAAAAATTTTTACGCAGACAACGTGCGAGTGGCAACTGCAGGCAACTGTTTAGAAATTCTTGAATCTATTCTGTAATTATTATCGAAATAATATCAAGAATATGGGAGGTAATCCAAATAAATCAGTGGTGGTACTCCTCACAAGGAGATACAAAGCCCTTCCATATGCTACCCGTATAATATCTTTGAATAATATTGCCTAGCAAATTAAACTGGAATATGAATATATCGGGTGGGTTATATATCGGTTTAAATTGAAAACATCGTTTAATTTCGAATCTGGCAATATTTATAACATTTTATTCTGTCACAAAATTCAGTATATTATCTCCACTGAACGTATTGAAACGACTTGCACTTGAACAACATTGGGACTTATTGGAAATTTACTTCCAAAACAAAGACAATTGTTCGGAAATTACGCGATAATCTCGTACAAAATTTAATCGCAGAGAAGTGATCAACAGTGCTCAGTATACTCAACTTTATTGCTAAAGTTCGTGAAACTGATTTCATTGTTGATGCGCCAAGACGTTAGCGTGTTCGTACAGTGAGTACACCCGAAAATATAGGACCTGTGGCTGAGAGTGTTGCGTGAGAATCCATCAACATCAACTCGTCACGCACCAGTTTATGTCGAATTTAGCGAAAAGATCCCAGTATCACGCCTTACAAAGTTCAATTAGTTCAAGGGTTAAAGCCGCATGACCACCTACTTCGTTTTCGCTTCGCTACGTAAATCTTTACGGATGAAGCTCATTTTTATCTTGGGGGGGTACGTTAATAAGCAAAATTGCCGTATTTGGGGCTCAGAAAACCCACCCGTCGTCTTACAGAGCCTATGCTCCTATTACGAGTGACAGTTTGGTGCGGCTTGTGGAGCGAAAGCATCATTGGCCCATAAATAAGTACGGTGTAACCATTACGGTCAATGGAGACACCTATCGCACCATGATAACCAATTTTTTTGTACCCGGTCTTCATGCTATTGCTCTGAATGATGTTTGATTTCAATAGAATGATGCAAACTGCCACACGTCTCATGCCACAATTGATTTATTGCTTCAAACGTTTGATGAACGTATAATTAGCCGAAATGGTGATGTTAATTGGCCGCTAAGAAGCTGATATTTGACACCGTTGGACTATTTTCTGTGGGGCGCTGTTAAAGAAAAGTGTTATGCCAACAAAACAGAGACTATTGATCACTTAAAGGCCAACATTCGTAATGCCATTGCCGAGATACGATACGACCGCATACACTTGAAAAAGTGCACGAGAAATGATTCGATCGAATGAGGTACATTGAGGTCTAATGCTTCAACTGCTCTTTATTGATGTAGAAAAGCAATACAACTAAACTGGTGTATCTAACTTAAAAATGTATACTTGCTGTATGACGTAAAAATCAAACTAAATTCTATATACTTTGGAAAAGGAATCGCCAAACTCGGCATGTGCGTAATTTGACGATAGTAGCGATCATTAAAACAACCAATCTTAGAATTGAGTCACCCAAGACAGTGATCATAACTGGCTGCGAATGCCACAACGACGCTGAGCACCACAAGTGCGTAGAAGTACATATGTATATAAGATATGGTCATCCTAAAATATTGGCTATAATTGATTGGAATGAGGATGAAAACTCTGTAATCTAGTGGGTAGTTCGTTGACTTTTTAGACGTGAGGCCATGGTTCAAACTCCAGGTCAGACATCTCCAACGAAGCAAAATATGAACAAAGGTTTCTGTGCAAAACTCTGAGTGTAAACAAAATTTCCATGAAAAGTTCCTAAAAAATCTGTCGTATGGAGTCGATTTTAAACTGTAGGTCCCGCCACTCATGTATAAAATTAACACACATAACTTAAATGGTGTTAGAAGTTATGTTGTAATCTTGATTGAAGAGTTGTAAAGACCAATTATGTATGTGTGTAATGATTACACGATAACAGAACCCGCCGAAGAGATCCTGTTAAACAACGGTTGTGACTTTTTGACACCATTTGCAGTACTATTCAGGCTAAAATAATGGCTACAAATATTACCGCAGTGTGAATCCTGTATCAAAGTATATGGTATGGAGATAAACGCATATTTATTGACAGTAAAGTGGCTATAACATACCTAGAGAGTGCGAACAATAAATCTAGAATTGTCAAAGATTGCTGGCAATCTCTGGAGTAGATTGTGGCACATTCAACGATTACCTTTATATCGGTTTCTGTGCACAGGGACCATGTTAAAAATAAAGCTGATGTACTAGTACAATAAAAAATTAAATAATTGAATTGATAGTATGAATCAGAAGGAAAAATATATGGCGCAACAAAAACTTCACTCATTTTGGAAAAATATGATGGCTTCAACCACCTGTGGAGAGATCAAATAGATCTGGTAAGATGGTAAGATATGGATATACGCTGAATAAAGCTAAACCGGAAAATAATCCATTTTAGGAATTTTATAGCAGATACATGCCATGAAGACACAAAGGTTTCTGGCATCTCTAACGTAAAGATTGCTACAATAGAAAGATTTATTTTGGTTTTGGGATGATTTTCTCTAAGGAAAGGTTGGCTTCCGGGAAGAAAAAATACATGCTGGCCTAAGTGGGAACTCTTACTTCGAGGGGGTCAAATACCTAATGTGACCTAACCTCACTGTTGGTAGGTTCGGTACCCATTTTGTTTCCAGAAAAACTCGCCACAAATGTTATTACCATTCATTGCATAATTAAATTTTAATTGATTCTTATCCACTAAAGTCAATTTGATGGTTTAACAAAGGTTATCATTCTCATATAAACTCTGTTACTCACAATGCGAAAATTGGTGAAAACCTTAATAGGAATAAGGCTTTCAGTTGGCGATCTATAGGACAAGCGTCTACTTCTAACTCGATAGATGACCTCATTAATTTTGATGTAATGATCGGTCATCTGCCAATACTAAAATGATTTATTTGACAATAACGTTTGACTTGAAGTAGAAAAATTTTAGCTGTGAACCAGATGGACATAACAATATCCTTCTCAACGAGTGTGAAGTCTGGTAAAACAAAATTAATTGCAGGAGTCAATCCAATAATGGCCTAAAATATCAGAAATTAACAAAGCACTGCCACGAAAGGAGGATGGCCAATAGGGCTCACAAGAAACGGCTTTCATACCACTGTATTTAACTAAAAATCTTCAAATTCTCATAAATATCATCAATAAATATGAAATTTTTCTTGCTATTCTATTGCCATCCCATCTTCAACGCAAATAAAAATGTTTTTTTTAGAAAATACATATTCTTTTATGATTTTGTGTCCCTTTTTCCATTTTAATACATCTGTTTAGCATCGTTTGAAAGTGTTTTTGAACTTGAATAAGAGTAGCATCGATGGTACCCCATCATCACGAGTTATTTGTGGTAATGGAATCGTATTAAAATTACATTTAAATGAAGATATTTTTTGATGCTCATAATGATGATGCTGGCGTTGATTTTTTATTTCTCGTATTGCGGTTTGTATTTCTCATTTTTATTTATTTACTATTCAAGAGGTTACCATTTGATTTTATAGTTTTGGGCTCCTTGTAATTTGATAAGAATGAAGAGGAAAAAAATATCATTGGAATTGAAGATTATTTCTCTTTATCATCATACATACATTCTTATAAAGAAATTTGTGTGGTTAAGTTATCATCAAAAAAACGATAAGGGAACGGAAACTTTGTTTTCAAATGGTTTGAAACATGAAAAATTTAAATTTTCTTTTGATGTTCTTTGAATATTTATGGAACTATTGGATGAATCAGGTTGAATTGAAATTAGAATTTAAAAGATTGATCTTTGGTTAAGTTAGTTTACAAATTGCCGAATGATGATGACCCTTAAATGTAATATCTCTTCACCACCGCAAGCAACATTTTAGCATGTTTGAATGGTAACATCGCAGGCCTCATTTTGTTAGAAGATATTGTTACTTTTTTTTACCTTTCAAAAACGTTTCAAATATGAGCTTGTAGATTGTAAACAAAATAAAAGTAAATTTGTGTTTAGTTTTAAATAAATTCTTTATTGTTTGCACAATTCTGTGTGCCACTGTTCACAACTAGATGTAAACAACAACAGTTGCTTTTCTTTGTTATCCCTCTGTTTATAACATTTGTATAAACAATAACACGTACTAAACAATTGTTCGACAGATCTTTGTAACAGAGATCTTCAAACCACGATTCCCCTTTTCAAACACACCGCGGCTTCACACAAGGCTTAATGAACTTCAATAACTCCGTCGTCTGCTTTACCTTGCCTTTTAAATGGCAAAGTAAACAGTCCGATGAATGTTCTTGAAGGCGAGCGTCTTTGACTTCGCCTTCACGAAATCTCTATAAATAAAAACATCGTTATTTACATTTATTAATGTAGTGTTGTTGGTATATTTTTGTTTACTTGTTTACCATTTTTTTATGCTGGTGTTTGTTGTTACATTAATCATTACGATAATTTGTAAATTTGTAATTTGCTAGTGTACAATGGATGGCTATACGATTTTGGAACTGAGGTTAGTCGCTTTTATTCTGGCTGATGACGAGATTGAACCTCTTCGTAACGCAAGTGGACAATATCGAAAGTAAATGAGGCAATCAGCCCTATCTATGGCCTGTAATGTGTCGAATTTTTTACCCTCCGTTTTCACTTTGGCCATCATCGATCGACACTCGCAAGGGTTTTGTATGGTGATACCCTAGGAAGTTATTGTGTGATGGACTGCACGTCCAATCAGTGCTCTCTTATTTATGTTGCACGTACCTTTCTTCTACCGACGAAGTAAAGTTTACCAGCAAAAAAGGTTGAAAATACCTAGTTTAACTAAGGCAATCGGATTACTTATGCGCTGTGACATATCGGAGATTGCGTTCTCCGTACCGGCACTTACCAGCTCATCAGCAATGCAATTTCCAATGATATCTTTGTGACCCGGAACTCATATAAGAGTTATCTTTGAATGTTTCAAATTTCTCTAAGATACCCTCGGTATTCATGGACCATAAAGAACGCTGAAAATACGTTCCTTGGGGATTCACAAGCAGGTTGCAATCAGGAGATTGAAAGTGATTTTCAGGGTCAGTGTCATGCATATTTGAGGTATCACTATGAATGTCCTCAATGGGTTCTAGTGAATCTGTAGGGTCTGTGAGATCGCCTTTTTCGATAAGTTTATAATGATGTTTTCGACTATGTTGATATGTGGATATGTTGAAATTATGAAATTTGAATATTTCTTCGGTGACTTCCTCTCTGGCAAAAACTCTGAGAGTAAATACCATTTCCGTGAAAAGTTTCGCAACAAAATCTGTCGTTCGGAGACGACTTTAAACTGCAGATCCCGCCACTTATGGATAAAATTAACACACACAGCATAAGTTTGAGAAGCTAGGTTGTAAAGACCGATTATGTATGTGAAGTGGAATAGAGTGCCGTTGTAGTCAAGACAAATGACTGTGTGCTTACTGTGTTTATCAGTCGACAGGGGCACATCAAACATGTACACCATAATGGAAGGTTTGAAACATTGCCTGATAGATTGTTGGCTTAAAATCATATAGGAGGAGGTGTAAAGTGCTACTGTTGCTTTCTTTGCTCTCTGAAATATGAATGCAGAGCATTTGTTTGTTTATTATTCCAATTAATAATTCCTATATATTATTTCCAAATTATTTCTCCTTTCAAAATATATGTTTAATGATTTATTTCATTCGGAATTTAATTTTAAAATTTAAAAACGTAAATGAATTTAATTCTTCCATATTTTAGTTGAACAAAACATTGTTGAATTTAACTTTTGAAATTTGCACAACAATTGAATTGAAATAATAAAATAAGAAATAATCGCATCAAATTGAATTTCTTAGACAAGCGTTTGACTTTTTAAGAGGGTGATTTTAAAACACTCAGAAGAGGTTTTCTATGCCAAAAAAGAGACTCTTTTTTCCTTAAGGAGGGAGTATAACAAGGCTTTGGGGAAGCAAATAAATTGAAAGACGTGTATATGACAGAAAAAGATAACAAAAACTGTGTGACAAATTATTGAAAGAATGGCAAACAAAGTGGAGGAGAATTTTTAAATGATTTTAATAAAAAAAAGTGAAGTGGTAACGGAGTTAAAAAAATTGATTTCAAATTGAAATTTAAAATTTTTTTTCTAAGTTTAAAATTTTTAGTGGACAATTTAAAAAAAAATTTCTCGCATGAAAATAATTTCAAAAAAATTTCCTACTCTGAGAATAAATCTTTACTTTAATATTAGAAAATAGAAAATTTATCTTATAATTTATTCTAATATTCATATTTACTTAATAAATGAGAAATATTATTATTTTTCCTCTTTTGAATGACAATTTAATACTCACGGTGGCAGTGATACTGTGCTTAGGTTTGCATAGAGAAAAACAAAAGTTTCGTATTTCATTATCTGCTCAACTGAAGTGAAGTGAGAAGACACTCATTGCCTTGACAATAAGACAAATTCCATTATACATAATATCTTATACACTTGACAGAAAACAGCTATTCGCGTTGCTTACAGTTACAACTAAGCATTCCTTGGGGAAGGAAACAAGGAAAAGTGGCAGGAAAGGAAGTTGAAAACCTAGTTTTCATTCAAATTGACGTTAATATCTTGATAAATTGAAAGAAAATAACTTTAATAACCACCTTAAACATTATGTGGAGAATATAAAATGTCGCTGACATATAAATATTTTATTCGAATGCATGTAAAGGGACTTTAAAGTTCAAGATTCTTTTTTATTTTTTTTGCTGGCGACAATTGCACAATGGCACTCGTAACTCTATTACAAACGCTGCTAATTCAGATCCCAATTTAATAAATTTTATCTGAGATTAACCTGTTAGCGGAATTATTCTCAGGTAATCACTCTGAAACCGAACCAATTTCCTTGGGAACGAAACCATGGCGCAGATGCTTGTGGGTACTTTTTACTACTCGGATAGCTTCAAATGTGGAGATATGTGCGGCAAAGCCTCTCTTATAGAAAACAAATTATGCCTTCGGCTATTTTACCAGTTATATATACAGTTTTCCAATCCCATGTACGAGTTATAAAAGAGTGCATGATTTAGGAGAGTAAACATTTATCAAACTGAAAAATATTTAAATACACATATACGTACATAATTGTTCATTACAACCTTTCAGTCAAGGTTATTACCTACTGCTGTGAGCAACAGCTTTTTTTTAGAAAATTTTCATGGCAATTTTATTCCCTCTCCGAGTTTTTGCCAGAAATTTGCTGAGAGGAAGTCGCCGAAGAAATATTTTCTTCATATTTTATTCTGTTGACGATGTCTGACTTGTGGGTTGAACCAACACACTACCTACTAGACCACGGCGACTTAAAAAAATGTTTTAGCGTTAATCAAATGGCCTTAGTTTAGCCAGAGCCTCTGCTATATATGTACGTAGATTGGAGTGATAATTTGGTTACCAAAGCTGACTTGATCACGCATTACAGCCCCTTGTGAGGCCACAAGTAGATCCAGTCTCTGTACATATCGAATTGCACCAAACTTATCGAAAAAATTGGTTAGTAAGGCGGCTGCGTACTAAAGCACGACAAACCTATGCTGAAAACTAGCCTGAACCTCTGATTGGATCAAATTCTTGCTCAGAATTCACAAATTATCTTGAGAAGATCATGAAGACATAACACTAGTGGCCGAGTTTCATGTTTTTCAATTGTACAAGGGGGTGGATTTTATATTTTCATTAAATATTGGCAATTTTAATATGCTGGGATAAAGATAATGATCCTCAAAAGATGCTAAAGCGAGCAAATGTCTGACGAGCATTTTGTAAGCGATTACAAATATATTTGCCCGTTTCTCTGTTTGTGAATATAACGCTTCCACGATAACAGAATTGGATGACGTCCTCTATTTCATTCATGTATTTCAAATCTATCCTTGGAAGTTGCATTGCTACGGATAATTTTCGTTTTTGCTACCTTAATTCTAAATTCGTTTCCGGATCCGAGAAGCTATGTGACGAAAAGAGTTTTTTGTCTGCATAGTTGAGGTCATTAAAGCTGCCTTGCAATTACTATAAAGCTATTGTCGTTTTTAACGCATTTTTCAATAATCGTATTCAGAACTGTGGTAACTAACAGATGTGACAAAAAGCAGTCGCTGTCCTACTTAATAGTTTTCTAAGTTTCATCCTGTACAACACGTTTCTCTATAGACTCCGAAGAAATTGCACTTCTTTCATGGCAGTATACCTGAGACGACAACGTGATTTAATTTGTCGAAAACTTTCTCTAAGGCTATGACATACAAATACAGTGGTAAACGCTTTCTTTCACAATAATATGTGAGTGACTGATTAATGGCCGATTGTAGACTTTAAGGGACAAAATCCAATTTGTTCGTGCATCGAAGTTCGTGTTACCTTGTCTGAGACTCTTCTGATTATTATCTAGGCAATCGGTTTGTTAATCACACAGAGCAAATTAATACAGTGCCAGTTGTTAGGATCTATATGTTCATAATAACTACTTCAACTAGGATATGTTGAAATAATGTGTGGCAATGTCTAATGTGATTCACATATATATTAGAGGTTGGATATCCGCTGAAGGAATAGTGGGCTACCTAATCCTCAAACTGTTATGCCTCAGCTATCGTTGGTCCTCCCTTATACCCCATTAGGGGCACTAATAATAATAATGGGATGGGACTAGAAGGATAGAAGGTATAGACGTAGTAGATAATCATAAACGCAGGTCATGCAGAGAGGACAACGAAACGAAAAACTTGTTATGTGTTGCGCAGCCTCCATAGTTTCTGACACCAGGACAATAAAATTTTGCTCAAAAGCGATAATGTGTGCTAAAAGAAGTCATCATAGACTCGTAAAATTAATTTTTTCCTGCATTTTAATAGACAGGTCGCGGACTGAAATACTGTTGCTAGAATACATTTGTTTTTCTATTTTTGCCATCAAGGGGAAAATCTGCTGATTTGTAAGTGAATGGATACCGAATTTTATCATAAAAAAATTTGTTGCAAATTCTGTGGAAGCACTTCTAAGGGAAAGATAAGCAATTTTTTTCGCTTTGAAATTCCAGTAAATATATGTATCTCGACACCTTCGACTTTCCCCTTTTTCCTTCAGCTTCATTTGGATTTTGATTTGTTTCTGAAAGGCACTCGGGCATCAGTGACAACAGAATTCTAAGAATATTAGGCATCCAATGCTGGCCTTAAGTCAATTTACATTTGAATGACGAAAAAAATCCTAATTTGCAAGACCCTGTTTTAAAAAAATTAAATAAAAACCACTTTAACCGATATTCTATCTGCCAAAATGCCAAGATGAAGATGAAAATAAACTAATGGCTTTAGAGCTGCTACCGGAGCTGCAGTGTTATAAACTGTGCTCCAGTTATTTTACTTTTTTTTTGTTTTGGTTTGCTTGACAATATTCCCAGGACTGTTAATAAAGAAACCACCACCGTCGAAAAAAAAATTGTATTTTTTAAGCAAAAAAAGCAAAGAAAGAAAAACTTTCATCAGCTGACAGAGACGAATGACAAAATACCCTAAAATGTAGGCTATAAAAAATGTTTAAACAAGAAAGTATGCTTTAACTAAAGATTTATAGGTTTAATGTTGTTAAAGGAATTTATATTCCTTTCCTTTTTTTTTTTGTGGAAATATAACAAAACACTTGACAATCTATTATAAATTTTTCATCATATAAAATATTTATAATATTTCTCTTCTTTTTTTCTTTCTTCTTCAGTGAAAAGAGGGTTTCAAATGACATAAAGGTATTTAGGGGGCACAAATAAACTCAAGCATATATAAATTCTTAACTAAAGAATGTTGAGACATTCAGCAAAAACTCATAACGAAAAAAAGGCAGACGACATAAGAGAAAAAAGAAACATTAATAGAGACAAAAACGCTAAAATTAACAACCACTTCCATTAAAATAACAATGTGGCGCACAAAAATATGCACCAAAAAAAGAGAGGAAAAACAACAACACTGTAGTAAAGCAATGAAGGCCGCCAGACCCACACACAGACAGACAGACAGCCAAACAAAAACTAGCAACAGAAATGATAAGGGTTCTAAACAAGAAACTTAAGAGAATGAGTAGAGCATTTAAAGCCACTTGAGATTTTTCTTAAGAGTTTTTATAGTTGTATAGATGTAGATATGTATGTTAGCTAAGAAAAAAAAAAAAGCCCAAACATACACGCATACATTGCTACACTTTAGTAATTCTTCAATTTATACTTGTGCGCATCCACACATATAAAAAACTAAACCAACATACCAGCATGGTACACCTACTCACACTTATTTAACAAAACATGATGATATTTGAGCAGTTAAGAGCAGCAGACTGCATTTATTTCTACGAGTACATGTACATATTCACATTAGGATATGTGGCTGAGTGTAAGAGTATGTACATATACATATGTATGTGTGTTTGTTAACAAGTGTGTGTGTAGTCTCAAAAATGTTTGTTTATTTTGGTAAAATATTGTAAAAATGCTACGGTTACTACCATGTTCCATACCCATACTGTTGCTATTGCTGTTGCTACTGCTCATAAATCATTCAACATTTTGCAATACGAGCAAAAAATTTGTGGAATTGCTAGAGTCTGAGTGGAAAAATAAAAAAAAGAATCTCTTTTGAATTGAACTGAAAAACCGAAGTTGAGGACAACATGAACATACATTTTAGTTATGGTTATGCTTTAATTTGTGTGCGTTTCTATTATTGGGTATGGGCAACAATTGTGGTCTAAGGTTCAATTAAAGCATATAGCAAGCAATCCATTTTTTAATTCAAAGTTGGTTTGAAAAGTTCCTAGGCTAATACATAGATGGCGCTACGAAAGGGTTACTCAACAGGGACTACCGCGTTTTGGCAGTTGATAACGATGAACCTGCATTTGATAACATAACACTTCTCACGACATCATAAATGAGTCATTAGATAGAAGATCATCGACCATATGATATCCCGAAGGATAGTGGAGGTCCTCTATATTCCATCTGAGGTAAAATACGCAAGAAACAAACCAATATCGGGCAGCATAACACAAGGCAATGTTTTCCACCACTAATGTCTGTAGTCTGGCTATGGATAAACTACTGTCAAAACGATCTGAGGCTGTCAAAGCGATCTGAGTAAAAACTATCACTGTCACGGACATGCTGGTGATATAGTTTTGAAGACTAAAGGAAAATTTTGAAGAAACTCTCTGACTCTCAAAGAGGTCTTGAGATTGTAAGTCGTTAGGACATCACAGTGGGTCTGATGATAAACATGGGCAAGATCAACCATTAACAAGAAGAGTAAAGAATATTTGATTCCTGGATGAGAAAATAACACAGAAAATATAGCTAAAATATTTGGGTATTACACCGAATGATTACTTTACATGGAAGACTCATATGCAAAAGACCTGCGGGGAAATCGTAGGAATGCAATTCAGAAGTTATGTACAGGATATATGAGGCGAATCAACCAATTTATTTATCTTGGCTACGCTGTTAAAACCAAAACTGTTGTCAGTCTGGAGATCAAGTGCTGCATCTCGCCACTGATGCAGCAGATGAGAGTATTCGAGAGAAAAGTGCGAGTTGCCACTGAGAGATATATGAGCTCCTCAACGACATGGACGTTGTGCAGAGTATTACGTCCAGCGACTGCACTGGCTCGGCTATGTCGTTCAAATGGGGGAGAATACTCCGGTGAGACGCGTATTTGATGCGGGGATTTGCGGAATTGGGCGAAGAGGAAGACTTTGTTTGCGTTGAAAAGACCAGATCGAGATGCCCTGTCAGCGATTGGTGTGACCAACTGCCGTAGGCGCGCAATAAGCAGATTCGCCGGGAAGTACGTGTTAAGGCATTCCGAAATTCGTTAATCGGGTTGTTAATGGCCATTTAAGTAAGTAGTATATGAGGCCAATAGTTCTATAGGGAAATTGTCTGGGCAGTCTGGCAAAACAGCTCAAATGGAGTTGGACTAGATACAGAGTCGAACGTGTGTTGACATAAAAAAGGGTATAATAATCTGTTCTATAGCGATGCGAGAAGTTCTCTTTTATGTGAAAAACCAAGTTTTGGAGACTAGAAAAGGACCAATATACTCAAAGATTTTCGAAAATATAATACTTAGGAAGAAATATTAATGAAGTAACCTGTACATACATAATTGGTCATTACAACCCTTCAGTCAGGATTACGATCTAGCTTCTCGCACCACTTGTGTTGTGAGTTAATTTTATACATGAGTTTCGAGTATTACAGTCATTATTACAATCGATCCCGAACATATTTTTAAAAATCTTTTCATTGCAATTTTATTTTCTCTCATTTATTATTTACTCACAGAGATATTGCTAGAAATCTGCTGAGAGGTAGTCGCCGAAGAAATATTTGTTCATATTTCGTTTTGTTGGAGATGTCTGACCTGGGGTTTGAACCGAGGCCTCATGTCTAATAAGCCTGCCTAAGGCTAAGGTGATTTCCTGAAAGCTACACACCTGTTTAATGTGGGACTATTTTGTTTTAAACATATGGGTCGAGAACATATCTTGGAACAGAAGCTGGGGTTATTTCGAGCTCATGGAGAACTAGCGTTTATCTTGCAAAGACTTCTCAAAATCAAGTTTGTTTGATGCAGAACTTTTACTGGGAAATTACAATAAGAGGAGATTCGAGTCATGCCTAACGCTATCCAAAAGAATCTTGCGTATCGTAACCGGCTTTTTTAAATGGCACTGTAGACTCAGGAAACACTTATTCAGAATGTGGTTTGTCTCGAACTCAACATGTAGAAATCACATGAAAATGAATCATCAGAAGACATTCTTTTAATCTTTGGAGCATTAATGCATTCTAGGAAGAAACACCAGGATGAATATCAAGTGCCGGGCAATGAATTGTTACTGTTAACACCGATCAGTATCCTGGAATTTTTCAGGCCAATAGGCTTGGAGGAGTTATTTAAGGGATACTCTATAAAAATGATGGGAGTATACAACATTATATGGTTGCAATATTTAGGCACCTCTTGACAGCAAATATAATCATCCAGCATGATGGCTAACGATTGAAATTATGAATGACATCCTCGGTATAAAATAGCACACCAATGTTTTTCTATAATGACAAATGTTTTCCTCACATTTCGAAGTTAATTTCTTATCAAATGGCTACTTCAGTAAATAAAAATGCCGTATACAAAGCAACGACATTGCCTCGATTAAATTTACAACCGTTTGGCATCATCGTTACTATGAATAACAAGTTCTGCAGACTGATTTTTTTTCCATTCCAAAACTCAATCATTTTAACATTATTTGCTTTCTACAAGATGGCTCTACTTGCCAGTAGATTTATTACAAAAATCAATTTTCTATTCAGAAGTGGTCCTGTTCACTGGTCCTCCCGTTAGTTGGACTTAGTATCTTTAGATTAGTTTTGATGGAGTTATACTAAGTCATTGATTTATGTCTACAAAGCAGCATCTCATCATAATCCAGCCATTATTGTGACCTTCGGAAATTAACTTTTGCCCAGCCCCAATATATATAAATATATTGTATTAAAGTTCTTTTCATTTTTTTTTGCATGCTCAAAGCAAACCGATACCAACAGTTATCTAATACTTATGGTTGGCCATAGAGAATCCTGCGTGTGTGAATACGAAAAAAAAAAATACAAAGAATTGCTACAATAAGGACGAGTAGAAGAGTACATATTGTACGCATTCGTAACATCACAGGCATCCAGTAAATGTTAAAGACATATGCACACACATATATACTTCCAAAAGGATGGTTGTGGACATACATGACCGCAGTCAGACGTACACAGCGGCACAGAGCAGGGGCAGGGGCATAGGCATAGTCTGTTAGACAAACATGAGATATCTTTGAAATTCATTAAAATGCTTACCTTGTGATTCCGGTGCGTGTTGAGAAAATTTCCAAAACAAATATTTGTGGAAGACCACCATCATAGCCGGGTATGCATTGAATGTCAACACTCAACTCGGTGCGATTGAATATTGTACAATTACTAACAGCGTTGGGTAAAGCTGAAAACGGTGATGACAGTAGTTAGAGTAGTAGTTGTTGTTGGAGTTGTAGTAGCAGAAGTCGTGGTTGAGTGGTATAGTAGGCATAAATTATGTTTCCATTTGCAAATGTTGTTATTGTAGTTGCAGCAGTTGTCATTATTATTGTTGTTATTGTAACGCACGGTGTTTCATTTGTTTTTTTTTTTTTTTGTAATTCGAATAACAAGCCGAGTTATGTTGTTGTTGTTGTTGTGACAGCCAACAGTTGAAAGTCAGTAATAATGTTTACATAAATTGTTGAAAAGCATAATAGATGTGTGTATTGTTGTTGTTGTTTGTTGCCGCAATCATTTGTAGTTGTCATTGTAAAAGTCCGTGTCATTGTTTGCAACAAAAAAAAAAGAAAAAAATATCAGCATTGCCCCCAAAATACGAAACAT
The DNA here is from genome assembly GCA_958299815.1 of Sarcophaga carnaria. Lineage (NCBI taxonomy): Eukaryota > Metazoa > Arthropoda > Insecta > Diptera > Sarcophagidae > Sarcophaga > Sarcophaga carnaria. The sequence goes on along the minus strand of OY283152.1, from coordinate 100,238,692 downwards.
CCATCCATGGATAATAAGAAATTCAAACCATATGCACAGCCAGCACGCCATCATTGTTATCATGGGGATTATATCATGGTGGCATACGACGTGATTATTATTGGTTTTGAAGTCATCATTACGATTTCATGTCGTTTTTTTCAAGATTTTTTAAAGAAAAAAAGAAGGAGAGAAAAAAGGATAAACACAACAAAAGTAAATATTTATTTGAGTTTTAAAATAAACTGTTGATGGCACATGTCATCAATGTATTGACTTTTAACCCACACACACACAAGAAAGCACTCAAACTTTGTCAACAATCTCAAACAAACACTTAAAAGGTTTTCAAGAAAAAAAAAACAAAGTGTTCGATTTAAATTACTTAGTTTATGTGCCTGTGTGTCTGTGTTGGAATTTGTAGACATTGGAAAATATTTATTTACTTGCAACATTAACCCATTAAGTATAGTTAGTATCGATGATTTAAAAGTTTAAGTTTAAAGATGCAGTAAAACGGAAACGATTTGAAATTTTTCCAAATTTATTTTGTTTTGTTGTGAACTAAAATTGTTCCGGTTAGAAATGGAACATGAGTTCATTCATATGGCTGCGGTCGCGGCTGGCCTCACATTACCTTATTCTATCAGAGCAGTTTTGGTGCACTTTTTTGAGTTTATGGGGTCGTATCACAGTAATGGCATCACGAATGTTGGTCTTCAAATGCTTAATTATCTCTAGTTTGTGGGCATAACACTTTTCCTCAACGGCGCCCCTCAGAAAATAGTCCAACGATGTCAAATCACAGATTCTTGGCGGCCAATTGACATCACAATTTCGTCTAATTAAACGGCCATCAAACGTTTGATGCAATAAATCGATTGTGGCATGAAGTGTGTGGTAAATTACGCCATCATGTTAAAACATCGTTCACATCAATACCATGTAAAGCAGATAGAAAAAAATCGGTTATCATAGCGCAATGGGTGTCTTTATTGACCGTAATGGTTTGGCTGTCCTCATTTTCAAAGAAATATGGGCCAATGATGACTCTGACCGACAAGCCGCACCAAACAGTCCTTCGCCAATGGGCGCAACGGCTTCTGTAAGATCACGTGTGGGTTTTCTGAGCCAAAAATACGACAATTTTTCCACGAAGAAAGTTTATTTTTTTTTGGCAAAAGTCGACATCATCGTACAGTTTGCCCAATAAATCCCAACCATGCTCGAGCGTAAAGCGATTCGCTGGGTTCAGTGGAGATAATATCCTGAATTTTGTGATAGATTAGAATGAGATAAGTATTGTCAGATTCAAAATAAATGGTTCAATTTTAAACCTATAGATGGCACACCCAATATATACAGCACACTGACAGACATAACACAGGAAAGTGGTTGCCAGTGGATAGTATGGTAGCCTATTAGTTTTAGGATCGGAGCCAAATATACACTGAGTTAATCAGGATAATTAAACTCTCCCCTGTGTTTGTTGTTCTTCGTTTTACAGAAAGTTTTTAATAACATTAGATGCATTAGCATACAGAATGCATTGCGAAGAATTGAATATAACACGAATTATCAAAGTTATATACTAGTCTTCGTAGTCTAGTAGTCCGTAGTCCGCTTAGCAGATTTCTGGCAAAAGCTCTGAGAGTAAATAAAATTGCCATGAAAAGTTTCTCAAAAATCTGTCATTCGGAATCTACTTAAAATTAACACACACAATATAAGTGGCTTCTTACACCACTTATTTTGATTCAAATCTTGACTGAAGGGTTATTATATCCGATTATGTATGTATGTACGTAAGTGCAGCTCACCTAATTCTAGGCCACGAGAGCATCGGTGTACTGTTTTATACCAAATGATGTAAGAAAAGGATGTCTTTCATAATTTCAACTGTTCGTCGTCATGCTGGGCGATTAGTATTGTCGAAACAATCCCCATTCTGATTAAGTGTAGTCTGAGTCTGCAGTTACAAACCTCATTTTATTGTTTGTTAGTCTGACGCAGGACTCAGATCTCCTCTTGTTAATCTCGTCTCCAACAAAAGTTTTGATTGTCTCAAAACCACTTGATTTGAGAAGAGTCTTTGCGTTTATTTATCTTCCCTTACACGAAGCATACCTTTCCAAACACCTCTACGACAACACAGAAGGCCCCATCAACAAAGTGGCTGCTTCCCGAATTGCAATCTCGTTGTTGAGAATTTCTATATGGCCTGGGAGCCAGCAGATCCACCAGATAGACTTTTACAACCTCGTGACACCTGAGTGCTCGAATGGCATTTTGACTTTCAGATAGTATTACTAAGTTCTGTGCTTTCCACCTTCGATTCAAATTTAATTGAACACATCCTTCGATCTTCCTATTGGGAAAGGCCATGCCTTTGGAATATTTCAATCTGAGAACAAAAACTACCGCTCCTGTTGAAAGATCCGATCTTGATCAATTTCTACATCTTTGTACTGAAATCTGTTTTAATTAGCTATAGTTTCTTGTACGATATTCCTGGGTTAGGTAGGAGCTAAAAGATCTGGCGCTGACTGCCACAAGTATGCCACTTTGTAGCAAATTCACTCTCCCTGCATTTCGTTCCTTTAGCTCAGAGCTAATTAGAGGCAAATTGACCCATCGTTTTGTTAGATAGTCAAACACCTCATTACCCCTCATAGGCTAAGTGTCCATAAACTTAACCCAATTCCTGTCTAATGCGACAAGGAATTTTAGGCACTTACATCCGATTTACGAGTTTGGTTAAGGCCAACAGTAAGAATAGGCTCCCTATTTATAAAGTGCATACCGGAAACATAGAAACATAAGAAAGTAAATTTTGTTGTTGTTATTTTTTATTGCTCAGTATAAAACATTCGCCACATGTTCCTCGAGAATTACTTTGTAAATAATTCTCACATTCTTTTTTCTATTGTGAACAATCACATATAATGATAAACAAACAGACAATCACAAACACCCAGAGTATCTGGTGGGAATCGAAAATACGGCCTCAACACTTGTATAGGCTAAGCCATCTATCGGTTTAAATTTGAACCGTTAATTCGAAGCTGACAATACTTATAGGACTGACTGTTTGGTGCGGCTTGTGGAGAGGTGACATCATCCACCGGTGAATGGAGACACCCATCGCATCATAATAACCGATTTTTCTGTACCCGCTCTTCATGGTATTGATTTGAACGTTGTTTAGCTTCAACGGGATGGTGAAACTTATCACACACCACATATCACAATCGATTTATTGCGTCAACCATTTGATGGCCGTTCAATTAGCCGAAATGGCGATGTCAGTTGGTCGCCAAGGAACTGCGGTTAGACACCGTTGGACTATTTTCTGTGGAGCGCCGTTAAAGAAAAGTATTATGCCGACAAATCGGAGACCATTCAGCATTTGAAGACCAACATTCGTGATTCCATTGCCGATATATGAACTCATACACTCGAAAAAGTGCTCAAAAATTGGTCCGATCGAATGAGGTACTGTGAGGCCAGCCGCGGCTGCCATATGAATGAAATTATACTCCATTTCTAACCGAAACAATTGTACTTCACTGCCGAAAACTAAATTTGTGTAAAATATCGAACCGTTTTTGTGGCCCACCCTTTAGTTTAGCACACTAGGCCATCGGAGCACTCAATTCATTGAATAACTTTCAAATGAACTTTAATTCTTCATACCATTGGGCTAATGCTGCATATTTTAAATATTTTCTTAATTTTCTTAAATTAAAGAGAGAATATCATCTCCTGACTATAATTTTAATTTATTCTCTTCTTAATTTTCCTTCATATTTACCGGCTAAAACCACTTGAAACAGACAGGGTTGATTTTGTGTGCCCACTTCATTCGATGCCCAACAGGAAAGTGTACCGTAGTCCTAAAACAAAATGGAATAGAAAACAAAAATAAATTTTTAAATGAAATTACAATAACAACAAGGGTTTTAAAATTGTTTCATTATTAAAATAGAAAAAGAATAGACCAACAACAACAGAAAACGTAACTAAAGTAGACAACTTTTAAACTCACTTGATCTGTGACGGGCGTATATTTTAAAATGCTACGACTGCCATTCACACTGAAACGTTCGCTACCCACATCAAGTGTTTCACCAGAATTGTTGAATTTCCAGCGAAAAGTTCTGAAATGAAAAAATTTTAAGTGAAAAATAAATAAAATCGTCTAAACATGGCTGCTAAAAGAGAAAAATAAATGAAATAAAATTGAAAATAAAAGGAATAAACTTTTCTTTTTTCTGTTGTTGTATTGCAAATTCAATATAATATCTGTGAGTGTATTTGGTTTGTTTAAACCATACAGTGGGGAATAAAATCAAATCAACAAAATATGTTGAAAAAATAGTCTTTTTTGTACTTTATAGAGGAGCAAAACAGAGTGATTGAGCTAAACAGACTGAACAAAATTCAAATAATTTAGCAGATGAGAAGCTTCAACCGCTTTCAACTGTCAACGTTCGAAAGTCTCAATTGGAAGGCTCTAAATTACAGCCTCAAAGTTGATCTTGCTCACTGATCTGCATATTTTGTTATTTTCGGTTCATATCGCAATAGAGTAGCCTTGGACTTCTAAAGGCAATCTGCCAATTGTTATTGCAGGTTTGTTAGATATATGTATTACTTCGTCTCTGGTGTAATTGGGTACGGACTTAGCGTTCCGAATACTGAATTGAACTATGTAAGCCGAAGCATTCTTGCCTAAACGAAAAAAAAATCGTGAATAAATAGATTTCTACGTTTTCGAGGTCTTCATCGATGGATACAAGGTTGTATCTGTTGTATGGGCAGGAGTTTGCTTCGAATCTGACGATTTGTTAGTACCCTTCACATACTCATTAATAGAAGTTCAACAGATTGAACCAGAATTCCGAATGTTGCACCTCCATTGCAGTCTCCTTAATATAGTAGGTACCTGGGAGACTATCGCAGACTATCTTCTGCAAAAGATTTTAGACCTATTAGTCTAACCTCACTCGACCTCAAAATACTAGAAAGGATTCTAGACAAGGAGATAAGATCCCCTCACTGTCTTGCTCCAGCCAACAGTTGTCAACACACTTAAACAGGGACACTGAAACTGTACTGAGCTACTTGGTGGAGAATATTGAGAAAGCTTTTGTAGAGAACATAGAGAAAATTATTTTTCTCGAAGTCGCCGTAGTCTCTCGTAGGTAGTGTGCTGGCTTATTAGGTCAGACATCTCCAAAAAAATGAAATATGAAAACATTTTTCTCGATTTCTGCGACTTTCCCTCACCAGATTTCTGAAAAAAATCTAAGAGTAAATAAAGTTGCGATGAAACAGTTTCACAAAAATATGTCGTTCTGACTCGAGTTGTGTGAGAAGCTACCTCATAATGTTGATTGAAGCGTTGTGATGACCAAATTTGTATGTTCCGAGGAAGGGCGGAATTAGAGCTCCATGTCATGAGAAATTTTATGTTTCAAATGTGTATCTTCTGTGTAAAGCTGAAAGTCGCTGAAATTTTTAAAGATCGTTGACACTGTCGATTCCCTAAATTAATAACGGTGAACTCGTGTCATTGAATAATTGGTATACGCTCAAAAAAAAGTTTTTTAACTTACGAGTATTAACATAAATAATCTAGAACAATACCTCTGAAAGGAACGTTCTTTGGTGTACCTTTCATCAATTGTTTTCTACAATGCCAAGCATTGATCTCTTTGGTCTTTTCAATTTTTACGAACAGTATGGGATGACATGAACGCTTATTTCTTCTTTGTCTTTATCTGCTCTTTATAAAGTTTTATATCGTTTTTTTGGTGCTAGATGAAGTTCGTATTGTTGTTTGATTGCTTCACAATAGCACCTCTATTGTACGATATTATCTACGACTTTTTTTATAGTTTAAGTTCAAGAAACTTGCGAATAAACTCGGCTTTATGTTTGTAGGAAAAAGAAGTAGGAAACAACAATCATCAAGATTAGTCACCACTACACCAAACACTCGGAGAGCGTTGTTTCTAGGCAACTATAGATGGCATCCTTAGGATCTCCTATGTATAGCAGGGCTTTACTTTTAGGCAACGATGGATGGCAGGCTTCATTAGCCTAGGAACTGCTAAAACAGGCTAATCACCTGCTTAGCTGGAATACCAAAACATTAACCAAACAGAAACAAGACAGAAATGTTTGCTGGAAGCCATTTGCTCCCGAGACAGGTATGTATGTTCTGCCTTATTTGAGTCTGGGTTGATTGGGTTTGTTGTCAAGCTTTTTAGTTGCTATTATTATCATCTCCACATAGAGAATGTTAGTTTAGGTTGAATTAAAAGCCCTCTCAATTTTCATAGCTTACTTGGGTCCTATAAGGTCTTGATATTATCTATTCCGTCATATTATTACAATTCCTCGCTAACATCTCTCATCCATTCCAAAAGTTTCCTGAAATTTACTTTTGAGTAACTAAAAATTGTTTGTTTTCGATTCCGGACTAATCTTCTTCGTCGTCGTTGCAGATCCACGCTAGCTAAAATGTGTTATCAGCTATTTCCAGCCTTCTGGAGTTTACCCGAGGCCGGTTATCCGTTATACGGTTCCTAAAATTGAATCTGATAAAAATTAACGCATATTGGGACTGGTTTCTTTTGCAAATGAATTAAGTTTTGTAACTGGCCAATTCCTCTGTAGAGGAATGTCAATCTCATATATGAGTTCAATTGAATTGAATTGATTATTGTGACGACTTTAGGTTAGGTTAGGTTAGAGGAAGTGTACTTGTCAATTAAGACAAGTACAGTACCCGGAGGTCGAATCGACCCATTGTACAATGTCCTAGTTTCTCACACCACTTATGTTGTGTGTGTTATTTTATACATGAGTGGTAGGACCTACAGTTTAAAGTCGACTCCGAATGACAGATTTTTATTTATTGAGAAGCTTTTCATTGCAAACTTTATTTACTTTCCGAATTTTTTCCAGGAATCTGCTGCGAGATAGTCGCCAAAGAAATATTTTTTGTATTTTTGTCTTTGATGCCTGGCCTGGGGCTCGAACCCAGGCTTTTGCGTCTAATAAGCCAACACACTACCTACTAGACTACGGCGACTTCGACGTGACGGCTTTGCTAAACGCATTGTTATTACCCTCAATGGCCCCGTCTCCAGGGAATTTTATGTATATGCAATCACCTCTAGAGACAATCTGCATTTTATGACAATCGTTGATGTGGTGTACATATTCTTTAGGAATCTAACGAACGCTTTACCATTCGTATGCATATTCTATATACTGTGATAGCAAACACGCACAGTGGCAATATTTGTAGCCATTATTTCGGCCTAAAGAGTACTACAGTAATCGAGTAATGCAGGGCACAATATGAGGTTCGGCTTTTTTGAGAAGATTCGACATTCGACTATGCCACGGATTCATATGTGAATACTTGGGTAGCATGATCTGGTAAATGCAAACCCAGATCGAAAGCGGATTTAGGTATCATGTAAACGACTGATATATTCTTACTTACTTACTTAATTAGTGATTAAAACCCTTTAGCAAGGATTACGATCTAGCTTCTCATGTTGTGTGTGTTAATTCTACCCATGATTGGTGGGGCCTACAGTTTAAAGTAGATTCCGAACGACATATTTTAATCGTAGATCGAGCCTTAAAAACTTCATAATTCTAGCTTATGTATCACTTTTGATACATACTTGTAGTACATACAGTTGTCACGATTATTGATAGATTTTGTTAAAAAATTTTAATATTTTAATTCATTTTAATAAAACTATTTGTTTACTCTTATTACATTTGATTATTAGTTTTATGAAATTTGCGCCAAAATTTTTAACATGATGTACATTGGCATGGTTTTTTACATAAAAATCAAGCACTTCATGTCAGCTTTGTTTTATTTCTTTCTAAATGGTAATAATTTGACGTCTAGCACCCTGCGGTGATTTATAAGTTTCCAATTGCTTAGATAGGACAGCTTATTGTCACTCACATCAGTAACACTCTCAGTTGAGGGCTGGCTGAAACCCGATGGTACAAACCATTCTTGTGATTCGTTAGAAATATTTGTTGTCAACGTCATGTGAGGTAAAAAAGTTTCCCGTTGCAATAGAACATCGATTATGTCAATAACGACATGTACTTCAATCTAAAACTGCCAATTCGATTTCGGTGGACCACGAAATTTATAACGACCATCAAATTCACTTAGTTACTAATCTACGGCAACAAAATTAAATATCAGTTGAAAAGGTAATAAAACAAAACAAAAGGAAAGAAAACCTAAATCAATACCAAGCATTACTCGGTAAATCTCTTTATGAAGCTTGATTTATATAAATATCATTAAATTAATTTGCCTAACAATCTCTGTAAGTATTCCATCATTACGTATCAAATTTCATTTAAAATCGCATTCATTTTCCACAATAAAACTAAAAAGTTTTTGAATTCTGTTTCTAAAAAATTTTTGATATGAAATGAAAATATACCAAAAAGAAACATAAAAACATAAGCATCATTATTTAAATATATTTTCATTAATTTTCTTATCTTTTAGGCGAACAAAAAATTAAATATTTAAAAATTTAAAAAAAGGATATATGGGCTGCTCTGAAAGTATGATAGCTAATCCTAAACTATTTACACAGTATTATTTCTTACATAAAACTACAAGTTGTGTGATAAAAGTTTTATGAAAATGGTTAAAATTTTCTAACAAAAAATTAAGATAAATATATTTTTTTAAAAAAAAAATCCTTTTCATTCGAATTTAAAAAAGGCTTTAAGCATGATTATTAAAGGCTGCAAGACTTTCAGCTCACTTTTCGAAAAGGCAAAATAGGTGTAAATATATCATTATCAAAGCGAATGATTTTGTTATCTCATACGTACGTAGTTGACAGAAATATTATCATCTGTAATAAAACATGATACGAAATACATTTTTCTAATGTTTGTCTGTCACGGAAGATAAATATGAGAAGAGTAGTAAGAAAGAAATGTGATACATATGCCCGAATTATGAAGTTTTTGAATTTTTGAAGGCCTGTTTAAAATTTTCTTTTTTTATTTGGTTTAAAATAATGGCGATAACAATACTAACGAATTATAAAAATATTAGGCATCTAACTTTTTCTGAATTAAAGTTATGTAGTCTAAAAAATTGATATGTATCATTTTTGATACTAAGCTCGATCTACGGTTAAGAAACTGTTCATTGCAATTTTATGTACTCCAAGACGTTTTAGATCAACTAAACCCAAGTTTTTGGCATAATTCCATGCTCTTGTGGCGCTCAAATCAATTAAAGGTAGTGTGCAATCTCTTATATGTTGTAGTTTTAAGAGCACCTGCTATCATGGTCTCCACCAGCTTCATATTATACTTATATCTGGCTTTCACAATAAGAAACAAAATAAGCTTCCAATTTAAAATCTGTGCGTGAACTTTCATTTGAAAAAGAAACTCATATTTACAAAGCCCGTATAAGAAGGGAACCCCTGTCTTTGTCACACCCACTGTTACCACTAGGAAAATAAGCGAATTCTGTGCCCGGACAAGATATTTATGACAAGCAAGAAGGACTTGCATGGAAAAAGTTTTACGAATTCGCTACTTTTGTTTGTTTGTTTTTTATGTTTTATTGTTTAAGATGCTTAAAGTTTAAACAAAAACAAAATTTTTTAAAGAAATAACAAAAATGAATGGAAGAGGAGTTACGAATGTTAAAGTATATGTTGGTTGTCTTGGCATACAATTTCCAAACGTTAAATTAAAAGCAGTTTCTACTGCTGCTCTCATATACTCTCCTTGGTTTCGTCTCTCTCTCTTTCTCTCACTGTGCAGCTTGCCATAGCCAATTTGGTTCGTTTTGTTGATACTCTTTTCTTTTATTCTTCTTGTGCTCGTTTCGCTTTTCTTTCGAAATAAATTTCTTTTATAACTCCTCTTAACTCCTTAGTAGTTATTCTGTTTATTTGTGTGAAATAAAAGACGTCGTTGTATATGTTTTTTGTTGTTTTGTTTTTGTTTCAACGGGTAAACATTTAAAGTAGTATAAAAACCCGTTAGAATTTAGGAGAAAGTACTTTCAACTCTTCTGCGTCTGTGTCTGTGCTGTATAGAGTTTCAAATTAAATTTATTTTAAGTGTTAAAGATGCTGTTGAAGCAAAAACTTTAAATGTGTAGAAAGAGAGAGAATGAAAAGCATAATAACAATAATAACAATAACAACAACAACAATAATAACAATAACAACAACAACAATAATAACAACATGAAATGTAATAATCAAAAGTGAAAAACTTCAAAATAGAAATTTTAGAGCACATTGTGTTGCTGTATTGTGCTCCCCAGTATGTCTGCTATTGTGCTGTGCTGTGTTGCGTTGTGCTGTGCTTTTGCTTTTGTGCTTTATGCTCATGAAGTTTATTAGGAATCCTTGTGAAGTTTATTAGTATTTCATCTTATTTGTTGTAGCTGTTTTTGTTGTTGTTGTTCATCTGTATTTTTTAGTAAGAAAACAATGCCAAGAATTTCACACAGAAATTTATTGTCTGTATTGGTTTGAACGTTTAAAGGGATTTAAAATGTTCTCTTGTTATTAGTGTTTCATTACCGAAACTTACTAGTGAATTTAAGTTGAAATATTTGCTTTTCGAATCTCTGCTGCTGAAGGTATGAAGATAAGAAATGTACTAGTAATTGGGAATCAATGGAATTCTATTTTCTTAAGTAGGGGATAACTAATGCTGAGTTATTAGTCAGCAAATATAAGTATTAGACAGTAATTGGAACAAAAATCAATTGTTTTTGTTTCGGATTATTTATGAGGCAACATATTTAATATTTTTTTTGAACTCATAATGCATTTACAATTCCAATAATGATCATCTAGTTGCTTCCGCAGCAGAAACACTAGACCTTTATTCTAACAAAAAAGGCTAGATAGACAAACAATAACAAAGCATAGAAGAAATTACGAGAATAGGGACAAACAGAAACAACAAGTTTGTAAAAACAGAACTACACTGAAGATCAAAGCTGATAGGAATGTAGAATAACAATAACAAGTCAACAGTAAGGTTCTAGAAGTTGCCAGACCCAATAAGAATGTGTAAAACGTAGCAAAAAATGTCTATCAAAATTTCATTGAAATTTATTTCAGTCATCAAAAAAAGTTGTTCCCAACACATTGATATGTATTCTTGGATACTCATACAAACATACATAATTGGTCATTACAACCCTTCAGTCAGAATTATGGACCTAGTTTCTAACACCACAGAGCTTCAAATGAGAAATTGATTTTTTGAGAATTTATGGAAAATTGCCAATTCTGTTGTGTGTGTTAATTTTTATAGATGAGTGGAACAACCTACAGTTTAAAGTCTACTCAGAAGGACAAATTTTTAAGAAATTCTTTGCGGCAGTTTTTATTTACTCTCAATCGTTTTGCCAGAAATCTGGTGAGATAATGTCGAAAACGAAATATTTGTTCTTATGTCGTGTTGTTTGGAGATGTCTGGCCTGTGGTTTGAACTGTGGCCTCACGTCTAATACGCCAACACACCACCTACTACTACGCCGACTACAACATATCATTTACGCACTGGCGGCATCTTCGTTTCTAATTTATGTATATTTGTTAAAAGGATAGAAGTCGCCGTATGCTAGTAGGTAGTGTGTTGGCTTATTAGACGTAAATCCCGGGTTCGTATCCCAGGTCAGACATCAAAACGAAATATGGTAAAAAAAACATTTCTTCGGCGACTTCCTCTCAGCAGATTTCTGGCAAAAACTCTGAAAACAAATAAAATTGCCACGAAAAAGTTCCTTACAAATCTGTCCTTCGGAATCGACGTAAAACTGTAGGTCCCGCCACTCACGTATAAAATTAACACACACAACATGAGTGGTGTTAGAAGCTAGGCCGTAATCTTGATTGAAGGGTTGTAATGGCCAATTATGTATGTATGTATGTAAAATAATAGATTTTTCATTGAAAATAATTCAGCAGACATTGAAAATTATTACACTCCTATCAAAAGTATCAGAGACAAATTTGAGTTACAATTGTTACTTGCATAATTGCAGTCTAATGCTTCAAGATGTACTTCAATACTTGCTATGAATTTAACCCACTTTCGTTGAAAGTAATTTGACCTTTAATTAACTTTCATTTTAGCTCAAGAGTAATAACTGACAAAGTTTATGATTAAAAGTGAAAATTTATTATCATTCTACTGAACCCAAACTCATCAACACGTTTTATGCTCTGCATATGGAAGCAAAGTAAACTACATATTGACATGAACATGAATACAAATGAAGGTGGAAGGGAGTCCTCAGTTTATTGCTTTTCATTTATTTATGATATGATGTTGTTGTTATTGTTGTTGTTGTTGTTTTCTTAGATGAATGACTTGAATTGGATGCGCATGCATGAAATATGACATAAAAGTGGCTCATGTGTATCATTAGAATGAATTTGCAGCACAATTCATCTCACTCTTCGGAGAAATGACACAAAAAATAACAAACGATGACGTTATTATTATGAGCAGCACTTGTCTATGTTTATTAAGGGGTTACAGTAGAACAGAACAATGACATCACCTGCCATGTCGATGCCATAGTTTAATGTGTGATTTGAAATTTTATTTATTTACGAAAGATTGTATTGGTGTAGTTACACTTAAGATGGGTTGACCGCAATAAATTTACAAACAGTCTTATGATATTTGCCAAATCAACATACGTACATATGTAAGGTGTGACTAATATTTTAAACACAACTGTTAGTACTACTTTACAATTCCTATTCGTATATTTTTATGTTTCTTAGAGACATTGCATTTAGAATTTTTTTGTTTTTATGGTAAACAGATAAATATGTATATGTATACACGTTCGTGTAGACAATGAATTCTTTTATTGACATCACCTGCTCTGTGTTGTAAATTTCAAGACACAGCTACACTTAAGCAAATTTTAAAGTGAATTTCAATCTAAATAAGTGTTATCGATAATACATAAATTATCAATAATAAATAAATTATTATCATCAGAATACATTTAACGCCAAATAAAAATTAATCTGTTCGCGAAGTTCATACAGCACTTTATATATTTTACGGTCAACATAATCGATCTAATGAGCAAGAAATTCATGGAATTATTGGTCATTTTCGCATTAATTTTATTCATTGCATATCAAAATCCTCAATAAAATAAAATGAATTATCAATTTTTTTGTCCTCAATTTGTGAGTCCTTCGATTACAGCTCGTCTAAGAATTGAATACAATTTGTGTTGCATTTTTGCTGACTGCATTCATTTAAAATCGGAAGAAAATTAGCATTTTTCCCAAAAGAAATGTGATTAGTTATGAAACTTACATATACTTACAACCCTTCAGTCAGGATTAAGGCCTAGTTTCTCACACCACTTATGTTGTGTGAGTTAATTTTATACATGAGCGTCAGGACCAACAGTTTTAAGTCGATTTCGAAGGACAGGTTATTAATGGCAATTTTTATTTACTCTCATGATTTTTGGTCAGAAATCTGCTGAGTGGATGTCGCCGAAGAAATAATGTCTTCATATTTCGTTTCGTTGCAAACGTCTCAACTGGTGTTTAACCCGTGGCCTTACGTCTAATAAGCCAACAATCGATAATCGAAATCCAGCCAAAAGAGGTTGGAGCACCTATAGTGCTCGTCTTTAACAGTGATGGCCTGCCAACACATTTCTCACAGAAATAGGGTTCAGTGACACCTCCAGCCACAATCTATAACAAACTGTGACTTTTTCGCGGTGCCTTAGACACTCTTGGATATCAAGTGGTTGGGTATCAGCCCAAATTATTTAATTACATACTCGTACTTGCAGGAATGCCATTCTTCGATGAAAATTAGTTTCAATTGCCAACAGCCCTAGAGCCCATGCAGCTAACACACGTCATTGTCTATGATCGTTGCTGACAACTTGGCAAAACAGACTGGTTAGGTTAAGTTAGTTCGCAGTGGTAGCTTTGATTACCAAAGCACACTTGAGCACACAGTTCCTGTACTAACTGAATTCCACCAAACTCATCAAAGAAGCACGACTACCTTGTGCTGGAAACCAGCCTGAATTTTTAATAAAGAAAAACAGACCGAATAAAAGCCAATTAATTTGACAAAAGTAGCTTCAACAATATGGTCGTATTTAATTCGGAAGTTCCTGTTGGAAAACCCAATTATAGTTCCGAAAAATCCATGTCTTCCCTGGCCTCTACATATCGCAAAATATGTTGTATGTCGGATGCTTTTCATGAGAGATTTCCGACTTTTTCACTTTAGTCGGTTCGTATGGAAAACGCAAACCAAAAACACTAAATTTTGTATGGAAATCACAAACAAAATTGAGTGGAACACAGATAAACGTGAGAAATTGGTTGTCTTACAAAAATAAGCCCTTAAGCTTTCACACTTCATTTTGAGAAATTTCTAAGTACAATTCTTTGCAAAGCAATCTTTGAAATTACTGGTGACTGCTTTTAAATTAATTTCGTTTTGAGCAATATTTCTTTGTTGTAAAATTATGTAACGCACAGTATTTTTCAATATCAGTCGTAGATGAATTTGTCCGTATTTTTGCTGCAGAATGCAAACTCAGTCAAACTGTTTAATCCGCTTTGAAAATCAATCCATCATAAGGGATTTTCTGCGTTACTCAAACATATTATTGTTAACAAAAACTTCATTAAAAACCATTCCAATTAACGTTAAGAATATTTCTAGCTAATAATACTATGACACAAACATCATTACCACCATTTAAGACTAATCAAGCGAAAAGTAATAGAAATTGACAGTCTCCTCTGCTGTCGTTTGGATTTTTCAAATAAATAATATTTTTAAAAAGTATCTCTTTTGAGGCAAAGGAGAGAGGGAAAATATCATTGAGATTTTAATGGATAGAATGGTTTTTATTTGTAATTATTCTTCAAGGTAAGCTATAAGCATCTATTTATGAATCTAATTGGGTTTACTAATAAAATGAAACGTAAATTAAAAAAAAAATCCCAAAATATTAGCAAATGTTGTGAATCTTCTAAACTAGCCGTGGTCTAGGAGTTTCTGTATTAATATTCAACCACCATAAGCTTATTGTCGAAAAGCCGTTCTCCAACTCATTCGAATTAAGTCTGCAATTCTTAGTTTATACAGATCTTATTTCAATCTCAGTAAATTTCGCTCTAGAAGTCTTCCATCTTCCTACTCTTGGCTTTATATGGCTGAAGAGGTTTTTACCAAAAGTAATGTTTCCATCATCACATCAAGGTATAGGATCTTGTTGGGTGCGTCCTATCTATCAATTTAAATAAAACAAAGCAAGTATAGTCGCCGTAGTATAGTAGGTTGTGCATTGGCATAAGCTCTCGCTTCAAACCCCAGGTCAGAACTCTTCAAAGCAATGAAATATTAAAAATATTTCGTCGGCGACTTCCTTCTCAGCATATTTCTGGCAAAAACTCTGTGAAAGTAAAATAAAATTGCCATGAAAAAGTTTCTCTAATATTTGGCGTTCGGTATTGAATTTAAACTGTTGGTTCCTCCACTAATGCATAAAAATTAACACACACAATATAATGGTGTGAGAAGCAAGTAGTAAACCAAACTAAAGGATTGTAATGATCAATTATGTACGTACAACATAACGTCCAAATTATTCATTCATTTAAAAGACTCATTGATGCCACGATGCATTATGGAAGTCGCCGTAGTCTAGTAGGTAGTGTGTTGGCTTTTTAGACGTAAGGCCTCGGTTCAAACCCCAGGTCAGATACCAAAACGAAATATGAACAAATATTTCCTAGGCGACATCCTCTCAGCAGATTTCTGGCAAAAAGTCTGAGACTAAATAAAAACTGCAATGAAAAGTTTCTCAAAAAATTGTCCTTCTGAGTAGACTTTAAACTGTAGGTTCCTCCACTTATCTATAAAAATTAACACACACAACATAAGTGCCGTTAGAAGATAGATCGTAATCAGGATTGAAGGATTGTAATAACCAATTGTGTATGTATGTATGTATCGAGTTATTTTATTATTATAGTTTCTTATATATTTTTCATAAATTCATTAAAAATCAATTTCTCATTGATTTTGGTTTTTTTGAATTGGATTGTAATAACCAATTGTGTATGTATGTATGTATAGAGTTATTTTATTATTATAGTTTCTTATATATTTTTCATAAATTCATTAAAAATCAATTTCTCATTTGAAGATCTTTGCCGTATTTGAGCATACAAGAATACATGCCCATGCGTTTTGGAGCTTTTTCGTTTCATTCATAAGATCATTTCAAAATGAACAAATTTTTTTTTGATGATACGCATCATATACGGTTTCAGTATGCCTCAAATAAATTTCTATGAATTTTGATAGAAATTTTTTGCTACGTTTGACACGTTCTTATTGGATCTGTCAACTTATAGAACCTCACTGCTGTTTTGTTATTGTAATTCTATTTTTCTATTAGCTTTGGCCGTTTGCACAGTCGCCGTAGTCTAGTAGGTAGTGTGTTGCTTTATTAGACGTGAGGACTCGGTTCAGACATCTCCAAAAAAAAAACGAAAAAATATTTCTTTGGCGACTTCTTCTCAGCAGCTTTCTGGCAAAAACTCGTTCGGAGTCGACTTCAAACTGTAGGTCCCGCCACTCATGTACAAAATTAACACACACAACATAGGTGGTGTGAGAACCTAGGTCGTAGTCCTGATTGAAGGATTGTAATGACCAATTTTATATGTATGTGTAAGTGGCTGTGAAGTATCGTCGACATTTTTTATTCATTTGAAAGACATCTTGATACCATTATATGTAACATATGACACCTTTTAAGTATAAGTCATGGCTTCTCTGAGTAGAGTGTATCCCAAAATTTCCAATTGTCCCTGACTCTGCCGCATAACTCATAAATTTTGACCAATGGCTTAAGTTAAGTTGGCATTGAGGGCCGTTGTAGTTTGTAACTTACTCGCATACATCCGTGATGTAAAAAATCCACACAAGAAAAAGTCTAAACGTATCAAATTTCACAATCTGGGTGGCCAGATCACATTATGTCATGTGAGATGGCCATGCCCACAAATTGCTCGTCCAGAACACCTCATATGGCATGAGTTGTAGCGCTGTCCTGCTGAAAAAAATAGGTACTCATCCACCTATAGTGCTAGCCGTTGATGGGGATGGCCTGGCCAACGTCGATCGTTGGACCGATGCCACCGTCAACCAAAAATCCACTGCAAACAGTAGTCATTTCAGGATATATTGGAAGCTCTTCGATCTCAAGTGAATTGTTATCGTGCAGGAATGGGTCACATCGCTGAAGATAATTTTTCGTTGGAAATTGGGATCATTTGCCAACTGCTCCAGAACCCATTCAGCGAATACACGTAGTTGTCTATGATCGTTCGCCTTCAAGTTGAAGTTTATATGGGTATAGGCCCAAGTCACCACGCCCAATAGGACAAATTGTGGTCTGTGAGTTCGTGTGAGTGATGTTAATTCGACTGCTTAGGATTCTCCTACACTTTCACATGGGCATTGCCGATATTTTCAGCAGACCTTCCATTTCGACGACGTACGGATGCTACTGCACCAGTAGTGCTGAACCAGTGGACTAGAATTTATTCACCATATTGTTAATAGTGCTCGATCGATAGAACCGATTATGGGGCGTTACGTTGCCGGAACAGAACACTACGCTGGAGAGAATTATTGCAACATCAACGTAATGAACAAGAAACGCAGAGGACATTAACCAGGAAAGTTAGAAGCCATTTAGGGCACTAGACATCGGATCCCATAAGTCTAATAAAACTGTCATAAAATATTTTGAAACGACAACGACAGATATATGTACATACAATATTAGGTGGCGGTGTAGAGTATTACTCATAGTAGCAGTGCCGCTACATAATGGGCAACAAGGTATGAATCAACGATAAGCAAGGTTCTCCACTACTTTAGCAAATACTCGAAGGGCTTTGCTTTTAGGCGACAATGGGTGACAGGCTCATTAGCCTAGGAACTGCCAAAAAACATGGTAATCATCTGTTTAGCTAGAACAACAAAAACTAAAGAAAACCGAAACAAGGCAGAAATGCTTTGTGGAAGCCATATGCTCCTAATAGGGGTAATGGAAAAAAGGATACATATTTGGGGAACATCATGACACCGTTTATTCTGTATAAGACTAATCTCCGCCATGATCTAGAGTGTAGTTTATTTGAAATATATTTTAGCGGTATAATCCCCTCTTAGCATTCGTTTGAAAAAAAGCTTTCAGAGTAACTACTTGGCTCGCGTAGGTACAAAATTGAAACCTTCAAGTTGCCGAGGTTAGCTGGTAGGGAACTTCCGTTGTCTTCTGAGGTCAAGTACTTGGGTGTTGTCCTGGACAGCATGCTGAACTGGAAACGAAACATTGAGGAAAGAATGAAGAAGATACTGAATGCTTTCTACCAGTGTAGGAACTCTATAGGTAAGAGCTGGGGTATTCCGCCTAGGGCCATTCGCTGGATACACTCATCTGGCGATAGTTAGACCGGTTATTACTTATGGCTGCGTTGTTTGGTGGTGTGCCTTAGATAACAGTTTTCAACGGAAAATCTTAGATAAGGTTCAGCGGATTGCCTCCTTGAGTATCACTGGAGTGAGGAAGAGTTGCCTCAGGCTGCTCTTGACACTATGTTCTGCCTGACTCCGCTTGATTTGTCTGAGGGAATCGGGCTGCTGGAAACAGCGCTCGATAGGCCACTCCAGAGTTCTCAATGTCGTCTTTCTTGACGGGAGGTTTGGACTTTCGGAAAAAGCTACCGATTATATTGTGCCTGAGGCTATGTTACTGCCTGGTTTAAGGATACTTATACCAGAAAGGGCACAATGGTGGGGTACTCCAGGCGCAGAGAGGTATACCCATCTTCACAGATGGGTCTAAGTTAGGTGGATGTACAGATGCTGGGGTTTTTTGTAAGGAACTCGGTCTTGAACTCCACTTCAGGTTGAATGATGACTGCAGCGTTTTTCAGGCGGAGATTTTCGCAATCTTGAAGGCTATTGAGGCCATAGCTGGTGGCCCAGCTTCGGATTCGGAATCTTACATGATCTTTGTTGACAGTCAGGGTGCCCTTAGGGCCATTGCGTCTGTCTGGTGCAAATAACCGTTCGTTTGCGAGTGCAAGGAGTCGTTGAGGACTTTTGGACTGGACCGTATCCGTCTATGATGGGTTCCGGGTCATAGCGGAATACTGGGCAATGAGACGGCGGATGCCCTCGCTAGGTTAGGTTCGCTTTCTGGGGGCGATTTGGTAGTTGGTCCTGACCCCCCAGTCTGTCACCTCTACGGCTTCATCAATGGGTGGGTCAGGGAGGAAGAGCAGAGGCGTTGGGGGAACGGATCGGGTTGTTTTGTCTCTGTATGTCTATGGTACTGCGAGATTAGGTCGCTGTTCCAGATCCCAGCCGGACTATTGTAGGGCATGTTGCGATGAGGAGGAGTTGGAGACTATCGAACACCTCCTCTGTAACTGCCTAGCCCTTGGTAGGTTGAGGTTGAGAACCATTGGCGGGCCCTTCTTTGAGAGTTTGAATTCTGTGTCGAGAGCCGATATCAAGGCTCTCCACAGATTCATTAGTGTTAGGGCTTCGTCTGTGTAGTCGCGCTCTCCCTTTTTGTTGTGTCTGGTCTTTGTAATCCCTCCGCTTCCCATTCTCCCCTTTCCTACATCCTCTCCTTTTTATCCTATCCTCTCTATTATCCTTCCCTCTTTAAGGACGTTGTACAATGGGTCAATTCGATTTCCGGGTACTGTACTTGTCTTAATTCACAAGTACACGTCCTCTAAGCTAACCTAACCTAACTACTTGGCTTGAAAATGCTCTTTTTTATTGTTCGGAGCCGACTTTAAATTGTAAGTCGTCCTATTTGTAATAAATTCACGACATAATACCTGTCAGAAAATATACAAAAACCTTGCGTTTTGCACTTTTAGGTTAGGATATGTAGCAGTAGGAAAGTATAATCCGGTTTTCAAGTTAAAAATCCTGTAGGCCTGTGTTATATTTTATCAAATTTCTTTGGTGTTATCCTTTTCAGTAACATTTCTAAACACATTGTGTATTAAAGAAAAGCTTTAAAAGATTTTTATTGTCTAACGTTATGACACAGAATGCTTTTGTAAGGCAGCAAATGTTGTAAATATGCAAACTTTTGGTTAAAATTTCCTTGTTTTATAACCAAAAGGAGAAAAAAAACACACAGAAAACTATAACAAATTGGAAATTTAAAGAAAACAAAGTTTTGAAAACGATTTTGTATTCATCAATAACAACAACAAAAGAGAAAACTGAAACTGAAAAGGAAAACCCTCGTTAAGCGACCCTTATTTGGTATAAAAATCAGGCATGAAAAGTTTCCTAAAAAGGAAAATCTTTTCGAATATATTTTTAAAAGAAAAACGCAAACCTAAACACAACAGTTTCTTTATATTCTTTCAATAGCAAGAAAAGCAAAAGAATGTTTCTTTTTCCTTTTCTTTATTCTTTTTAATTTAGTTTTTCTTTGTGTGTGTGTTAGGAAAATTTTTCTTGCTTTTCTTTACAACATTAATCAAATGTTTCCTTCAACAGGAAGTTAAACAAGGGATGATGTTCTCATGTTAATGCAACCAGCCATGTGTGAGTGAGTATACGTTTATGTGGTGGCAATCAGCCTCCAATTTTTTACGCTTCCATATTAAACGTAAACATTTTCAAAATAAATACGATTTCCATACTAACGGTAAAATGTACACATTAAAACACATTAATTTTGTGTACATCCATATAATGTGCACGTATTCATACATACATTCTTCATTCATTCATATGACATTACTTTTACCCACCTACAGCTTATTTCCATAAACCATAAGATTTGATTGTCAAACGCCTTAAAGATTTAAAGGAATGCATTCATTAAATGAATAATTCAAAAGAGACATGTAATCAAAGCCTATTTTTTCATTATTAAACTCAAGAAAGATCTTTAATGATCGATTAAATAAATCGATTTGTTTAGTCAACATAAACTGTTGCACATGAGATAACTATTGGGTCTTCTAACAATTTTGACAGTTGATAAGGGCCATCTTATTGAAGCTACATTTTAAATTAGTATTTACGTACATAATTACAACGCTTTAGTCATAATTACGACCTAGTTTCTCACACCACTTATGTTGTGTGCGATAATTATACACGTGGGTGGAGGGACCTACAGTTTAACGTCGACTCCGAACGACAGATTTTTGAGGGTTTTTGAGTTTTTGACAGAAATCTGCTGAGAGCAAATCCCCGAAGAAATATTTTTTTTTTCATATTTCGTTTTGACCTGACCTGGGATACGAACGCGGGTTTTACGTCCAAAACCCAACACGCTACCTATTAAACTACGGCGACTTCACACAGTTTATGTCGTCGTCTTAGTCCAGTAGGTAGTGTGTTGGCTTATTAGACATGAGGCCACGGTTCAAACCCTAGGTCAGAAATCTCAATCCTTTCAGCAGATTTCTGGAAAAAAAAAACTCAGGGAGTACAATAAAATTGCCAAGAAAAGTTTCTCAAAAATCTGTCGTTCGTAGTCGACTTTAAACTGTAGGCCCCACCGCCACTCATGTATAAAATTAACACACACAACATAAGTTG
Source organism: Sarcophaga carnaria (assembly GCA_958299815.1). Lineage (NCBI taxonomy): Eukaryota > Metazoa > Arthropoda > Insecta > Diptera > Sarcophagidae > Sarcophaga > Sarcophaga carnaria. The sequence continues at coordinate 100,216,951 of OY283152.1, read as the reverse complement.
TGTGTGAAGCTAGATCATAATCCTGACTGAAGGGTTGTAATGACCAATTATGTTTGTATCTATGTAGGTATTTCCCAACACCTGTCGAACCCAACTTTTCAATCGATAATCAGCTCCAGCAGCGAAGTCAATTTCTGGGAACAGGAACAAACAAAATTGTCAAATTTGGAACAATAACACGCCACATGAGATCCAAAAGCTCCCAATACATTCAGAAAAAGTCAGTGTTCGGTGTGTATATTTGAATGGGGACGTCACCAGTCCATATATCTTTGAAAACAGCGTTGTCCAAGCCTCACTGTCAACTACCAGCAGTAGAGATCGATGGTATAACTTCTTTTGGCTTTGCATCGATGATTTTTGACACCAACGGTGTGTGGTTACAACTGGATGACTGGATATTCTGCCGTGCGATTTGGTACATGTTCATCTCTCGTGGAGGCCATCGACATCGTGTGTTTTGCCACTGAAAGACTTTTTCTTGTGGGATGTGCTTAAGTCAGAGGTATTTCGCAAATAAGTCCCAAACCACAGCGGCTATCAAATCCAACAAAGCCCATGTCATCAGTAAAATCCAGACGAATTTATATACCAAAGTTATGAAAAATAAGACATTTAGAATGTGCTCCATCCAAAAAAGGCGTTGGTGACATTTGAACAATATTACCACTCATACATACATAATTGGGCATTACAACCCTTCAGTCAGAACTACGACCTAGCTTCTCACACCACTTATGTGGGTTAATTTTTATACATGAATAGAGGAACCTACAGTTTAAACTTTAAAGTCGATTCCAAACGAAAAATTTAGAGAAACTTTTCATGGCAATTTTAATTACACACAGAGTTTTTGCCAGAAATCTTCTGAGAGGAAGTCGTCTATGAAATATTTGTTCATATTTCATTTTGTTAGAGATGTCTAACCTGGGGATTGAACCGTGGCCACACATCTAATAAGCCAACACACTGCCTACTGGACTACGGCGCAAACAACAATGTTATCATCCACACATAATCAACAGGTTTTTCAAGCGAAGAAAAATTTCGATGAAATCTCACACACTTTGTTTTCTTTAAATTTAAAGATATGATGTGTTGTCTGTCATCAAAGAAATAAGTATGTACTGATGGCACCACCGCCTTCGGCTTGCATTGGACGTTTTTGAATCTCAACTCGATTTGTATCGTAAGAGATTCGAAAATTTTGTTTGTTAATGTACTCATTAATGCGAAAAAGGATCTTATCTGATAAGATGATTTTTTCGATGAAATTTATGGTCAGCTTCCGACTACTCCAAAGCCCATTTCGCGAACTCAAGTCGTTGTATATGCTCGCCATGGACGATTTGGCAAAACAAACTGAATAAATAAAAGTTAATTTGACAGATTTTTCTTCAACAAGATGGCTGTTATTAACTGACAAAGTTCATGTTGGAAGGCCCTATAAATGTGTCCTTGGCTGGCAGTGGTAAATTTCGCTGTACATATTTATATAGGGTGGGCGATTTAAAAGTTTAAATTTATAAATGCAATCAAACAAAAACGTTTTGAAATTTTGCAAAATTTATTTTTTTTACTGTGAAGTACAATTGTTCCGGTTAGAAATGGAACATTATTTCACTGTACCTAATTCGATCGTACAAATTTTCATACACTTTTTCGAGTGTATGGGGTCGTATCTTGGCAATGACATCACAAATGTAGGCCTGCAAATGCTCAATTGTCTCTAGTTTGTCGGCATAACACTTATCATTAACGGTGCGCCACAGGAAATAGTCCAACGGAGTAAAATCGCAGCCTTTTGGCGGCCAACTGACATCACCATTTCGGCTAATTAAACGTTCATCAAATGTTTGTCACAATAATTCAATGGTGGCATGAGATGTGTGGCAAGTTGCACTATCCTATTGAAATCAAACATCATTCACAGCAATAGCATGAAGAGATGGTACAACAAAATCGGTTATCATGATGCAATAGATGTCTCTATTGACCATAATGGTTGTGCCCTCCTTATTTTCAAAGAAATATGGGCCGCTCCACAAGCCGCATCAAACAGTCATAGTGCAATTCCTTCTGTAAGACAACTTGTTGAGTTTCTGAGTCCCAAATGCACCAATTTTGCTTATTAACGTACCCACCAAGATGACAATGATCCTCATCCGAAAAGTTGAATATTTTTTGGTAAAATCGACATCATCGTGCAATGTCCCGTTGGCACATCTAGCAATGCGAAAATGAAGCGGATCGTCATGCTGTTTGAACTCTTGAACCAATTGAACTTTGCAAGGCGTCATACCAAGATCTTTTCGGAAAGATCGACGTAAACTGGTGCGTGAAATGTTCAAATCTTGAGACCGACAACGAGTTGATGTTGATGGATTCTCACGCTTACTCTTATCCACAGCTTCGATATTTTCGAGTGTACTCAATGTACGAGCACGCTCACACCTAGGCATCAACAATAAAACCAGTTTCACGAACTTCAGCAATAAATTTGCATATACAGGGCACTGTTGGTCGTCCTCTGCGACCAAACTTTTTTCGTGCAATTTCCGACCAATTGTCCTCGTTTTGGAAGTAAATTTCCAATAAATCCTAACTTTGCTCAAGCGTAAATCGATACATTACGTTCAGTGGAGATAATCAACTGAATTTTGTTACAGAATAGAGTGACATATGTATTGCTAGATTCGAAAAATTATTGATGGTTCAAATTTAAACCGATAGATGAGTGTTGTTATTGTTCTTTTACACTCTTACACTCAGCCACAAAAGTATACATACGGTTAACAAATTTCAGAAATTTTTTAACCAATCCGTTTTCGTCGAAAATCTATATAATTGTGTGACAACTTTCTTCGAATTTAAGGCGGTCTTTTGCGTTGGTTCAGAAATTTGTGAAATTTGTTAATCGGATGCATACTTTTGTGGGCCAGTGCAGGACCACAATTCGGTTCAATTTCAGAAATTTTTTAACCAATGCAAAAAACCGTCTTAAAATCGAGGAAACTATAAAGATTTTCAACGAAAACGGATTGGTTAAAAAATTTCTGAAATTTGTTATCCGTATGTATACTTTAGTAACTGTGTGTATCTTTTTCTAGATTTTCCTATGTAGTTTTGTTATTGTAATATGATATTTCTTTATTTCTATTCTCGTAATTCCTTGTGATTTATTGTTTCGTTTGTTCATTCTTCTCAGAAATATTAGTTGAAATCGATTTTTATTTAAAAATTGTTTAAAATTTCAGATGTTTAACCCGAAACATTTAATAGCTTTAAGTCACTGGAATACTGTGTCAAGAATAATTGTGTAAATAAGTATGTGGTATATGTATGTATGTATGTATGTGTTGTGTCTATTCCTCTTAGAGTGTTATTGTATGAGAGTGTTTGAAAATTTTAAAGTGACAGAATACCTGGGTGGTGGATCCGCTTGTATTTCACACGCAACTTCGACAGTTTCATCCTTTGAGGCGCCAATTAAGATGACACGATCTAAATGTTTACAAATTGGTGTGTCTGGAAAATAGAAGAGAAAAGAGAAGAAAAGAGAAAAAATGTTTTAGTAATAAAGTTTAAATGTTTTAACCATAAAATATATAAACAGGTTAATGCTTCAGATAAACAAAATATGGTAGATAGGCCTTGTGTAACCACAAAAACTTAACACAACCTTAAAGTACTTATGCATACATATTTAAGTATGTATACATAGACGTACATATACATATGTTCAAACAATGTATGTGGTTTTATTCAACATAAAACACCCTGTTGTTACTCATCCCTTGTACCATTGTAGGCTAATGAATGAAAGAGAGTATGGGTTTGTTTCTTCTAAACATTCTACAAGTGATTGGAATGGCTGGAATGGGTGTTATGGGTGGTTAATTAACAGTATTTTATTAATTTAGTTTCTTGCCTTAAAACATTTGCTAATGAAGTCTTATTTTCTTTTGTCTTTTCAATTTCAATTTTGTTTTGTATTCCTTTGTATTGTGTTTGGGTTTTTGATGAAAACAGATAAATTTTATAAAACAAATACCGAGAATGAATGAATGAATGAATGACTAAATGAGTGAATGACACTTAATCATTCAATATTTTGACATTTATAAGACGTGACCGTTTTTTCTTTTGCTTTTGTTGTTGCATCAACAGAATTTTTGGTTTTCATTACTAGAAGGCATATCATGTTTTCCGATAAAGAAAATAATTCTTATAAACGATGATATTGAAATTGAAGTTTAATACGCCCATCATTATCAGGAAATTAGTTTTAAGGAGTGAGTTAAAGATAAGAAATTGAAAATTTTAAAGCAAAAATTTTTCAATTTAATTTAATTAATTGAAGCGTAAGAGTACGTTTAAAAGGAAAATTTTAATATTTTTTGATATTTTATAACCCCGTCCACTTAGAATGTAAATTTAAAGATTTAAGGAGATACGTTACTTAATTGGGCATTTGAGCCCTTTAGTCAAGACTACGACCAGCTTCTCACAGCACTTTTTTTGGGTGTGTTAATTTTATGAATGAGTAACTGCACCTACAGTTTAAAGTCGATTCCGAACGACAGATTTTTCAGAAACTTTTAATGGCAATTTTATTTAGCCTCAGGGTTTTTGCCAGAATTCTGCTAAGAAAAAGTTCCCAAAGCGACTCAGACTACCAATGTCCATACCGGAGAGTTCCTTTAAATCGCCTATGTGGTAGACGCCAAGATTCCTTTTCTTTTTTTCGACATAGTGCTGGGCATGAACGCAATAGCCCTACAGCTTCCGCAGAAATCGTTTGCCAAGTAACCATGTCCATGATCAATGTGCCTCGCATGAGTTCCCATAGACGTTTCGTGTGCTAGTCTTTCCAGCTTTAGACAGATTTTCTGCAATGTTTTGCCCGTATCCGAAGCCGCCCATCTTACGCTAATGCGATCCATGACGGAATTGCCAACTGAGTGCTCTCAGGTCTTTAAAGCAATTCAAAAAGTAAAGAATTCTTCGAAGAGGTCGACGATTGTGCTACACATGGTCAGTTCATCGGCTCTACATTTACCCAGAATAGAACTATATCTCGCTACCCATACGATATGGATATCATACCTACAGCTACATCAATGAGTATCTATGATAACTATACACCATCTTAGACTATCAGTACTTTGGAGCTTTAAAAGCTACCTGGCTATCAAAAAACAAAGGAATAATCCCCCCGGAATATTCATATCTTAAATAATTCTCGCCACAGCCTGTATTAACAAACCTTCCGTCTAAAAGACAATGCAAATCCAAAATCCAAAAAAACTTCCATCACCCATAGTTTTATTCAATTTGAACCCGTAAGTGAGGATGTGAACGAAGTCTTCTACAATGTGCGCTGCTCTCTGGAATACATGTCCTGAATTTTCACGAGAAGTCAGATTGTGGCATCATGTAGTTAATACATCCAGGATCTTTGCGTGTGGAGTATTTAGTTCAGTTCCAGCCAACCAGAGAGGTGTATTATTATTGCTATTATTGCAGTGAAGAAATACTGCGATACGATCTACAATTCCATGAGCGTACCCTGTTCATATAAATTTCATGTTATTTCCTGATAATCTGATGCATGGTTCAGAGCTCCAGCTATTGTAATTTCCCAAACTAACTTGGTTTAAGGAGAGTCTTTACCTCACGTTGTCTTCTCTTTCGGTGAGCATACATTTTCAGACATTAGCGCCACTATACACAAAGGTCGTGGACCCATCAGCGGCATGGAAGGAGGGAAGGTTTCTTCTCTTATTCGGTATGAGCAAATAAGTTTTATACTAGGAACTGCATCATTAGGCGTCTTGTATTATGCATGGATTCGGTTTTTGAGGCATTGAATCTGCTGACCTACAGGAAACATCTGATAACGTGATTACTCTTGCAGCGAATCTACTATACCTGCCTTAAATAATTTTATACCCATGCAGAGTATAGTGACGTGAAGGTGGTTTTTACCACAAAAGATAAAGAATTATTGAAAGATCTCTGATCTATTCGTGATCAAAATATTGGAAAGGATTCTGGCCAATGGAAAAAGTTCCAACAATATTCCTGCTCTTCTCATTAGTGCACAACACGTTTCTCCTTCTCGTAACCTAGTCTCTTTGCTCATTACCGAGAATTCCCTCATGATTGGGCACCCTTATTTTCTCTACTTAGTGAATTCAGCTTCATTATGCAGTCAAATACCATCAACGATTTAACCTCATAAGAGCCGAGTGCTCTAACGGCGGTCTGAATACAGCAGCATTGCTATATGCTGTCGTTTGTACCTCCTGTCCAAGTTGAATGCCACATATTTCGTTGGCATAAGCTTCTGCTTGAAAGATATCCGCGAGTCTCTCTATTGACTGCGCATATTTCGTTCTGTGAAAAAAAAAACTCCTGCTTCTATCCTAACCTCCGTTCTTAGTCTAGTTGTATACAATAAAATACTGCCTCTTTTAAGAGAGCTACAGCTCCCAGATTACTACATTCATTTTCGTTACTAAGTCAACTTACGAATCACTTGCCAAAGTCATAGAGTCAACTGGTTCTGTTCGAGGGATAGCTAGGAAGGAAGCTATTGAGATCCTTAGGTATTGCGATATGCAAACCAGTCAACATCATTGACTTATGTTGTTCGTTTCGTAGCCTTATGGTATGGACTTTAAGCCCAACTTTATTGGCATTCTCTCTTCCTCTAAATATATTTCTGATAACGTGCTACATATCGTCTGCATAATCCTGTTTTAAAAGTACTTAATAGGAGTCGCCGTAGTCTAGTAGATGATGTCAGGTCAAGGCTCAAACCCCAGGCATGACATCTCCAGCAAAACGAAATATAAAATATTTCTTCGGGGACTTCCCCTCAGCAGATTTCTGGCAAAAACTCTGCGAGCAAATAAAATTGCCATGAAAAGTGACTTGAAAGTCGTCCGGAGATAGGTCCCGCCACTTATGAACAAAATTAACACACACAACACAAGTGGTGTGAGAAGCTAGGTTGTAATCTTGACTGAAATGTAATGATCAATTAACTAAGTTAAGTAAATGGTAAGGAGATCAGGGAGAGTGGAATATTTCTAGCAACGAGGAAATATTTAGGAAAACGAGGCACTTGAATATTTCTTGACGTAATGAAATATTAGTTCTTCAGCGTCTTTAAATTGACCCTATCCTTACGCCCCCTTTGGAATTTTTAGTGTAGATCAGATGTGAGTGCCTTATTCGTAATGCGACTTTTCGCCTCAATCTACAAAAGTGCTCGAAAGAATATGAATGAGAAAACAGAACCTTGCGGTTCCCTTCAATTCTGTCTGGAATCAAACGATGGAACCCCATCTATACTTGCCGTTTAGTGTGATCATTCAGAAATCACGAAGTAAATTGAAAGAAGTAACTACCAACACCAAAAGCAAGCAGGACACAAATAGAATTGGACTTACGGAAACCGTACTGTCTGCTGTTGCCGTTGAAAAGTTTAGTTAAGGACGAGCAAGCGTCGAATAACACTTGGTCAATTCACACAAGCCTTTGTATCGTTGTATTCATTGTATTGTTGGAAGAACATACAACAGCGTATGATTGTTGTTGATATTTTTCATATAAAAATCCGATATACTTATACACATTTTTTCATATGTTTTTAATAAGTTGTGTTGATTTTGTGCTATCAAGTTGTGTGAATGAAAAAAAAATGTGTATATGTTTTCATATGTTTTTAAAAAGTTGTGTTTATTTCGGGCTATCAAATTGTTTGAATGTCACGAGATACACAATACAGCATAGCATTGAGCGTTCACAAACAAACAAATGTATTCAATACAACATACACGATACAAAGTCGTGTGAATTACCCAACTATGTTATGACAAGTGCTGGAATACCATCCGACCAAGAAGATTTGTTAATGTTGAATTCGTAAGAATTCTTTCAACCCTGTGGCCTCAAGAATAAACTAGGCATAGTTGTGGTAATGTGCTATTACGCAAGTATCTTCTGCATAATCCAGTTTTAATCATATTTATTTGCTTGTATTATCTTTTTGATAATACAAGTGTTCTTGGCAGAGTTGCATTGAATTTAAAGCGTAACAGTGACAAACTGTAATAACATCTGCTTATTTTAAAGAAAACAGATACCTAATTTACTATTCCTTCTTCTTCTTATTCTTCTAGTTAAACAAGTACATTAAACTTGTTGGAACAATATACATATCCTTTATAAATTCTAAAGAAATACACACATATTTAGATAACAAGAGAAAGAGAGGCATAGAGAGAGAGAGAGAGGGACAGAGCAAAACTAAACATTTGTTTAATTTATTACATTTTTAATGTGTCAAAAAATTTTAAATTTTGCTCTTTACAAACACATACTCGAAGCCAAAGACATCTATCAACAGAAAAAAAATAAGAAGAAGAAAAAGCAGAACAACACTTGATACAAATTGTTGACAAGAAATATTATAAAAAGCAAAACATATCACTTCCATTTGACATATTGTTTAACAACTTTCAAATAAAATAGAAAAAAATTGAGGAAAAAGAATGGAAATAAAAAATAATTTCCTAAAGTATGTACATTTAACTTTTACTGCCTGTCTGAAGAGAAAGTAATGAAATACGTAGAAACGGAGAGAGAGAGTGAGAGAAGGGAGGAAATTTTTAAGTTAAAAGTGGCACTATCTCAAAGTCACAGGCACTCTCACACACACACATATGTATAGGGATGTGTGTAGATACGAAGAGAAACATTCAAACTGTCAAAAATAAATATAAATTTACTACTTAAACTGATATACTTACTAACAAAATACATAAATACTCATATACAGTGAGAATCAAAATTCTAACAATCACTAAACTCAACTTTTAACACTTAAAGAGAGTGCCCGAAAAAATTTGACAATATTTTCTTTACATTTATTCTTCTAGTGTTTGTTGTTGCATTTTTGTTTACTTGTTTATCATTTTTTATGATGGTGTTTTGTTGGTATATACATACAGTATTACGACCTACTTTCTCACACCACTTATGTTGTGTGTGTTAATTTTATACATGAGTGGTGGGACCTACAGTTTAAAGTCGACTCCGAATGACAGATTTTAAAGAAACTTTTCATGGAAATTTTATTTTTTCTCAGAGTTTTTCACAGAAATCTTCTGAGAGGAAGTCGCCGAAGAAATACTTTTTGTATTTGGTTGTGATGTCTGGCCTGGGGCTCGAACCCTGGCTTTATGTCTAATAAGCCAACACACTACCTACTAGACTACGGCGACTTTGGCATCGTTAACAGTCTGATGAATGATCTTGAAGTCGAATATTCGTGGCTTCGCCTTCTCGAGATCTCTATAAATGTAAACATAGTTGTTTCAGTATTGTTGTTTGTGTATTTTTGTTTACATTTATTCTTGTAGTGTTTGTTGTTGCATTTTTGTTTACTTGTTTATCATTTTTTTATGCTGGTGTTTTGTTGGTATATTTTTGTTTACTTGATTTTGTAGCTTTTGTTTATAATTTTAATGTTAAACGATGTAAAAGCAAATCCCCAGTATCTATTTTTTTCCATTTTCGTAGCACCATATTTTTTTGTAATGTACAGTTTCTTTTGACGCTCACTGTAGGTATGGATGTACATACATATGCACTTGTAAACGATAACATAAGCAAAAAGTCAATGACATTTGTATGCAAACATACGTACATACTCATAGATTAACAGGCTTATAAACACATACAAAAATAAATTATATCAGAACAACACATTCTCTCTATGGCAACACTTACATGCATGCATATGGTATATATGAGATTACATTTTTTCTCTCTCTCTCTCTCTCTCTCTCTCTCTCTCTCACACACACACACATGAGTTTATACTTAAAATGTAGGCCTATAATAAATCATCAACTTTTCATTTCAGAACCAAAAAAAAAAATTACTATGGCAACTATACACACACACATACTTACATTTATACGACACACACATAGAAATAAAGTTACAAAACAACAGATTATTTTAAATTTAAAGTTCCAAAAAAAAAAAAAAATAAACGAGATCAGCACAGTACAATAAAACAATAGGACCATGAGTATAATTCAAAGAGAAAAAAAGAAGAAGACACACATGCTTCGCTCGCTTTTGTTTGCTCAGAAATAAAAGGAAGATGATGAATTTGCATTTTTATACATAGAAAATGTGAGGAAAACAAAATGAAAATAAAACAAAAGTGAGCATCGTATTGTAAAGTAAAAAAAAATATGTTTCAAAAATATTTTTGGCATTTTAGTTGGAATGGCAGGCCTACTATGACATTAACGACATGCTACAGTATACGTGGTTCTTTAAAATTAATTCTTGGACAAAATGTTTCTAGAATTCTGAACAGAAAATTTAGAAATCTTGAACTGTGTTTAATTTAATTTACAACCACTATTTTACAATATTTGTACATTGCAGAACTTCAACTTAAATGGCAGATCATTAGAATAAATTAAATATAAAAGTGGACCAAGAATCGAGCCCTGTGGTACACCTCTGGATATTAAAGAATTGTTTGACTTATTACCATCATGATACGGAAATTGATTTCAGCAGAACTCGAAAAATGGCACAAGTGTTTTAACTTTTGGCAGAGGATAGCATGTTTAACGTTGTCAAATGTCTTAGAATGATCGAGTAAAACCAAAAATGGTGTCATATTGTTATCCTCCCTTAATTGCAACTCTTGTGAAACATTAATGAGTGCAGAAATGCAGCTGTGATTAGATCTGAAACCAGACTGCATGCCATTGTCATACAAGTATTGGGTCATCTGTTTATAAATTAATTTCTCGAAAATCTTCGATAAGTATGACAATATTGCGATTGGGGCTGTAAGTTTTATGTTGTTTAGGCACAGATATTATCGTGGCACATTTCAACATTTCAGGAGAATTGAATGATGTAAATGGGTTTTGTAGAATTAATTTTATAAATTTGGGATCAATTTCATCACTTCCGATGGAGTTAGACTTAACGCGTAGAATGCTCTCAACAACATCAACTTGTGTAACGTTACTAAATTCAAAATTCGATTGAATCAAGTGATTAGTAGTAGAGAAGGCATCAGATGCGTTGTAATACTCCAAGTCAGCATCAATTCCCGGTATATTTGAAAATTCTAAGCTGAGTTGATTTACCTCAACCATTTCATTGGATCAATATTCCCAATGATTGAATATCCCTTCACTTTCTCCTGGTGCTGATATTACATCGAAATTTAACAACAAAAAAAAACAGCTTTGTGTCTCTCCTACATGCTTTAAAAATTTCGTAAAATTCAGTTGTTCTATATCTTTTCCATCTATGATATGCGTAATTCCTTTGATTAATTGAGATTTTAATTTCATTTTAATTTCTTTGTTTTCATTGGTACATATTTCTCAAATAGATATTGTATATTTCCCTGTAAAAAATTCGACAGGTTTTTCCAGGACATCAACAGGAATTCAATTTATTATTTAAAATGATATGCAATGGCATGCCCACTATGACGTGCTGCAGTATATGTAGTTCTTTAAAGTGAATCCCTTGACAAATGAATTCCTGTACAAAAGGATTCTAGAATCCTGAACAGAAAATTTAAATGTCTTGAACTATATTTAAATATCCTGGGGACTTTTGTTGTCTAGGGGAAAAGATATCGACAGGTTTGGCCAACATTTCAAAAGGAATTCAATTTCAATAATTTGTCTAAAGAAGTTCCTCTGTTTCGTTACTACTATATTACATTCTTTAGCATTTCGCTTAGTATCAATGCTGCTTAATCATTTAAGAACTGAGTTATAAACATACATTATCTGTTAATTGATATCAGCCTAGATTCTTTGTCTTATTTCTCTTCATCGGCCGATGAACTTAATCTTATTAGGAACTCAATTGCTGAGAATAACGATCCATATGCACATTTCCATGTAGCAGGTTTCAATTTCTATCTCTCTTTACGTTTCAAAGTTTTCATATCATGTATGTGGTATAGGCAAATAAGTTTTATACTAGCAACTGCATCACTAGACATATTTTATTATGCATGAGATAAGGTGCTTAAGGCATTGAATCTGCTGACCTCCAGGAACCATCTGTTACGGTGATTACCCCTGCAGCGAATCTACTATATCTGCCTTAAATAATTTTATCCACATGCAAAGTTTAGAGAGGCTAAGGTGTTTTTTTACCCCAAAATCTAATGGATCGTGTAATGAATTCAGACCTTTTCGTCTAATCTCAGACGTTCTCAAAGTAATGGAAAGAATTTTGGACAATGAAATAAGTTCCAACAACTTTCCTGCTCTTTTCAGTAGGGCACAACACGTCAACACTAGGGACAGGCTCAGTGAGACGAAACTGGCATAAAAACATGGCTCACAGGCAGCTTTTATTGACGTGAAGGACACAACAAATCTACATTTGGGGAAAGTTTACTGAGACAAGACTGAAATACAAATATTACACACGTCTACACTTGGGGCAAGATTGCTGAGACGAGATTGACATACAAACATTACTCACAGGCAGATTTTATTGGCGTAAAAGACAGCTGTAGCAATGCCCATTTGGAAGCTGTTGTTAGGGCTCTTTATAAGAACAATGTTGGCGAATGTTTTATGAAATTCGTTACAGTACTTCTAACCCTCCTCTGTTGAGGTTCATTTGGCAAGGGCAGTGAATAGAGGGACATCACAAGGCGCTATTCCCTCGCCTTTGCTGTGAAATAATGTTTTAGAGGGGCTGTTGAAAGATTTGTAGCAATGTGGTTTTAAAATCTATGATTAGATGGATGGACTGCCCTTCATGCTATCAAGTTTTGAACCGTACACTATCTCTTTGGAATGCAATTAGGTTTAAGCCTACATAGATTCATACGTAATTGGTTATTACAACTCTTCAGCCAGGATATATAGTTTTTTACATCATTTATGTTGTGTGTGTTTATTTTATAATTGTAAATCCTTGCAAAGCACAATACTTAATGGAATTCAGCTTTCTTTACCCACATACTTGTGATGGAACCAACCGTACTTTATAGTATTCATATTTGCAAATACTGCTCATTGATAGACGGAGTGTTACGACGTAGCTTCTCACACCACTTATGATTACATGGGTACTTATAACTTTTTAAATTCCAACTAGGGGTGTGCCGTGGTATTTAAGGCTTCTGATATTAAACTTTCTTATAGCCGGCGTGACCACTGCAGAGAATTCCAAACAGAGTTGCAATAAGGTCCGTAAAGAATGTATTTTCATGTTCGGTAATTTCGAAGGTAGCTCTTATATACGTTCTGGCGTGTATGACATGAAATTATATAGCAAATGGACCAGCCAGGGCCATTGTGTCCCACTTACTACAGGGTATAGGTAGACTGACTGTTTCAATCAAATTGGATACTATACACTCGTTTCACAGGGGGGCTCAATCTCGTTGGCAGCAGGAAGACTCTGCTGGACACATATGGATAAGAAAAGGATGAACTCACTTAAATCGCATGGACATCTATCGCACAATAGGGAGTACCTTTGTTAGCATGCCGAAAGGCTTGGCATTCCAACAAATGTCTTCTGCACGAACTATGGAACTGAGGAGGAGGAAAGAAGTAAAAGGTTTCACTACTAGAAGGTGACAGAAAGAACATAAGACTTGCGGTGTGTGAAGCCAGGCCGTAATCCTGACAAAGTGGTCGTAAACACCAATAGGGTAAGATAAGAGAACAATAATGTGTTAATGAACAATTCGCGCTTTGTGAGGAAACAGTTCTAGCATTTCGAATATAATAATCAAGTTGATGTTTCGTCGTAGCCTAGTAGGTAGTGCGTTGGCTTAATAAACATGAGGCCTCCGTTCAAAACCCCAGGTCTGACATCTCAATCTTTGGTTGTGGTATGAAAAAGCATTTCTACTTCCACTTCCATTCGTCTGATTTCTGACAAAAACAAACAAAAACTCTGAGAGTAAAAGAAAATTGCCATGAAAATGTTTCTCAAAAATATCTGATGTTCGGAATCCACTTTAAATTGTAGGTCCTGCCACCCATGCATAAAATTAACACACGCAACATAAGTGATGTGATAAGCTAGGTTCTAATCCTTACTGAAGGGTTGTAATGACCAACTAAGTATGTACGTATGTATGTAATTGATCAGGTACTAATCGTATGTGAAATGTTTGGCATTCATTCTGAAGTAAATTGCGGACTCTTACTATAGAGACACTGAAACCAATATTGCGTAACGCTATGCAGTTATAAAGAATATGACTCTTCAGATATGGAATCAAATTAAAAATTTACGCATGACTACCGCAGCATCATAGTACTCTAGTACTATACATAGGACAAACAGCTGTAGGCCTAGACAACTCAGAGATAAACCTGCAACAGCTCCTCTTGCGCCAAATTGTACTGGCTTATAACATTTCGGATAACATGACCACTTTTCCATCATGCCCATAAATAGTAGGGGGCTACATAGCGATAGTTAAGCTTCATTATTTATTTACAATCACTCTCGTTCTCTGTGTGGTGCAAATGTTGTTTTATTTTCACTTCACTTTTTTGCACTTAGTAAAGTCGTATAGTAAAGTCGTATATACGTCTGTCTAACTTTACTACAACAATTTGCCGGAATGAAAAAAATTCCCATTTTTTCCCCTCACTTTAGCTACTCTGATAAAAAATATTCGGCTTCATGGCCATATGACTGCTGCAATGTCTGAATATCTGTCTGTTTCTCGGCTCGTTTTTTTTTGGCAGTTTGCAGCATAAACAAATACCAGCATTTGTAAAATATTTTTTTTAGTTTTTTTTCTTCGTTTGTTTTTCAATATTTTTTTACAGAGTGTTTGTGCGTGCAAGTGTTTTCACTTGCAATATGTTTTTGGCTTATCAGGGTATATGCAACGGCATGCGAAACCTGTAATTCGGCTTAAAGGCAAATTATCTTGAAATAAATTATTAACAAATATTTGTTTTTTTGTTTATAACTGTAATCAATTTATATGATCAACAACATAAATTAATTGATTGCAATAATATTTGTGGTTTCAAAAAATAGAAAAAAAAAACATATTGGCTTACAATGGAAAAAATTTTTTATATTGCCCATCTCTGGCTTTAGCCAGAATAATATTAAAAAATAAATTTGAATATATTAATGCATGTACGAAATGAAGTACAATATTTAAGAAATTAAGAATTGATCAAACCCGACTTAATGATTTAAACTCATATATACTCCATAAACAAGGGTCATGTATGTTTGAGGCAATTCCGAAACGCCAAAATTGGTAACATTTTTGCATAAGTTGTGCTTAAAAGTACCTTAATTAAGGTGCTAATCTACCATTAATTTCCTAAATTTTTTAAAACACATTTATTACATGCACTAGGTTAAGGTCGCCGTAGTCTGGTAAGTAGTGTGTTGGCTTATTAGACTTGAGGACTCGATTCAAATACCAGGACAGACATCAAAACGAAATATGAAAAAATATTTCTTCGGCGACTTCCTCTCAGCAGATTTCTGGCAAAAACTTTGAGAGTAAAATAAAATTGCCATGAAAAGTTTTTCAAAAACTGTCGTTCCGAGTCGACTTTAACCTGTATGTCCCGCCACCCATGTATAAAAAAGATTAAATCACACTGCATAAGTGGAGCGAGAAGCTAGCTCGTAATTCTGACTAAAGGCTTGTAATGCATAATTATGTAGATTAAGGTGAGGATAAGATTGTGTCTCTATTTCAACGCGTTTGACGCGGTATGCAACGCTGCACTTTTACTAAAACTTATTGCTTTTGATGTTGGTAAGCACCTTTCTCGTTTTGTATCGTGGTTTCTCAGGGGTCCTATCTACAAATTTCTGACAAAAAAAAATTTCCAGGAAAAGTTTCAGGTTAAACCCAGGGATACCGCAAGGCTTTATTCTATTTCCAACTCTAATTCTTATTTCCATAAACGTAGCAGTAGCCGTAGTCTAGTAAGTAGTATGTTGGCCTATTAGACGTGGACCCATGGTTCAAAACCAAGGTCAAACATCTCCAACAAAACGAATATGAAAAAAATATTTCATTGGCGGCTTCCTCTCAGCAGATTTCTGTCTAAATCTCTGTGAGAGTAAATAAAATTTCCATTACAAATTTCTCAAAAATCTGTCACTCGGAGTCGACATTAAACTGTAGGTCCCTCCAAACATGCATAAAATTAATGCACACAACATAAGTGGTGTAAGAAACTAGGTTGTAATCCTGGGTGAAGGGTTGTTATGACCGATTATATATACAAACTTAGACGAGTTCAGGTTAAACTCAGGGGTACTGGAAGGTTTTATTCTATTTCCAACTCTAATTCTTATTTCCATAAACGTAGCAGTAGCCGTAGTCTAGTAGGTAGTATGTTGGCTTATTAGACGTGGGGCCATGGTTCAAAACCAAGGTCAAACATCTCCAACAAAATGAATATGAAAAAATATTTCATTGGCGGCTTTCTCTCAGCAGATTTCTGGCTAAATCTCTGTGAGAATAAATAAAATTTCCATTAAAAGTTTCTCAAAAATCTGTCACTCGGAGTCGACATTAAACTGTAGGTCCCTCCAAACATGCATAAAATTAATGCACACAACATAAGTGGTGTAAGAAACTAGGTTGTAATCCTGGGTGAAGGGTTGTTATGACCGATTATATATACAAACTTAGACGAGTTCAGGTTAAACTCAGTGGTACTGGAAAGCTCTGTTCCATCTCCAACTCTATTTCTTAATTTCATTAACGATCTTCTTTCTTCAACTTCTAATCGACTGTCTACTGCTTTGCAGATGACAGCAATATTTGTTATTCATATTCATTTAATCGTAGGCCGAGCACTTGGGAGATTGAGGCGAAAAGGGATGTGAATAACGCACTTATATCTGACCTACAGTCAATCCCCGAAAGGGCCAGTGCATTACACACTGCATTACAGAGAAAATTCGTTCTTTAGCCGGACTATTGGACTATTGTAGAGGTCTTACCTGTCGCTTATAATATAAAAGGATTCAAATTTTGTGTTAAAGAATATTACTCCCTCTGTCCTGTGTCCTCCTTCCCACGACATATTCTCCTAATTCCAACCCGAATGTTGATTGTCCAAAAAAAAAAAAATCGTTACGTGTTTTTAATCCATTTTTTAATTATGAATCGTAGAGAATCAGAAATCAATCCAGCAGAGCGAAATAATATTTTTAATTTATAAAAAAAGTTTAAGAATTATCGATTGAACGTCAAGAAGATCTAATTTTTCTTTAAAAATATTTACAAGTTATTACAAGAAAGGAAAAGAACTTATCAAACAGATCTTAAATTGTCCACTTTTGAGTCCCAAAGGGAATAAAATCAGTTAAAGAAAACATTTTGCGGTGACATCATTCGAAAATAACTGAAAAAATTATTCATTTTGCCCTTTGAAAGACAAAAAAGAGTAACATTTGCTGAGAAGCTTATATAGTAAATGCATCCCCACAGTTCTGGAAGGCCGTAATTTTTTCGGTAAAAAAATATGGACCAATCCAGTCCAAAATCCGCACCAAACAGTGGGTTTTTCGAAACAAATTATACGCTTTTGGTTCTCATGTGTATTAGCATCGCACACGTATCCATTCGTCCAGAAATGCTCAGAACATGTAATGACCTACACCTGAAAACCAGCCTGAAAGTCTGATCAACGAAGCTATAATCTTGACATAAATGGCTGATAGCTTCGTCAAGCTGACAAGGATTGGTAGTCAAAATAACCTATATCTGCACCTCGCAATTGATGATGGGCATTGACTATGAAAGTGGATAACAGTCTCCTCTTCCTCAGCGGATCTGCATCCACGGCAGAAGTCGTTAGATGGGAGCTGCATTGTCCGCGTGTCTTCCCATAATACAATGACCTGTAAGCATGGCCACTGTGATCGAGATGACGTTACAACCAAACCCAAGTAACTGGTTCGTGCGCATTCTATAAATCGAATGCCAATTGAGTCAAGCGATGGAGCAGGACTCCTCATCGACTCAGGATAGTTTGATGTCCCGAAAGAATTTCTGCTTAATGGCCAACTTATGCGAGGTAAGTGACATACCCAAGTCGATTGACAAGAAAAACCCTTACCGTCTCTCGACTATTAGGGAATGCTGATGCCACGACTCCCATATTCTCTTAGAGAGGCCACCATTTCCCGGTGAACTCCCCAAGACTCGAGAAGTGTGGTCGATCAGGTCAAAGAACTGGAACAATGCTGCTGCTTTTCATGGAAATTCTCGTAACTAACAGATGCAAACCCTGTTAGATGAAAATGCTTTGTGGAGGCCATATGCTATCCAAAGAGATGACAAATATACACAGATTTTTCAGTCAATAAACAAAATTACAAAAGCTACTGCTACCAATGTCTTCATACATTACCTACAGTACTGTAGGGTATAAAAAGAGGCAACATCTTTGTAAGATGCATGCAGGCATGACATGCATCAGTACTAAATGAAGGAAATGTATTCTCTTTTTTTTGTTTTGTTTTGTTATGCACAAAATGTCTGTAAAAATAACTTGAGAGATCATGTAGAAATATTTTTGCAGTTTTATAAGCCAACACATTTTTAATAAACAACAACAAAAAAACTGTACAAAAAAATAAAATCTAAAGAATATATTTTAGAAATTCAAAAATAAAAAGAAACAAAGATTAAAGGAATGTCTTCTCTTAACTTTTCTGAAACTCATCTTGACATTAAGTGGAAAAGGAAGAAGAAGAAATTCTGATGTTCGTTTTCATATACTTTTTTCTAACTTTTTTACTTTATTTTGTCGACACTTAAATTCTTTGAAATTTTCATTTACTGCTACTGTTGTAGTTGCTACTGCTACTGCTACTATTGCTGTTGCTGTTGCTTGTATTGCTGATTTCTCGAAATGCTGCAACACATTTGCCAAGTAAAGCAATTACACTTTGAAGTAACTCTTGATTAATGCAACAAGATTTGGCAACAAAAAAAAAAAAAAAAAAATAAATAAGAAAAACAAAACAACATAGAAATTCTAAATTGAAGACTTCATTCTGACTTGTTAATAAAGGAAATAAGGAAAATAAAATAAATTTTCTAAAGGAATAATTTGCATAAGAAAATTTTCGCAGATTGCTTGCCATGTTTAAATAGCATTAAACGGAGATAGCAAGAGAGAGATAGGAAGAGAAAGAGGATATAAAGAGTTGAACAATTAAAATTTTAAGAATTTGAAAATTTGCGTTGAATTAAAAGAAAATAAATATATAAGAAAAGAAAAGAAAAAAATATAAGAAACAATAAGAAAGAATCATGTTTTAATTTATACAGATACATAGACACGCGCTTATTATTATAACTTAAGATAGATTTTTTTATCTCCTTTTAAAATATGTATGTATGTGAGTAGATGTAGGAATGACGCTCGAAAATTCCATCAAAAGGTTAAGCGCCTAACCGAGGGTTATAAACCCGGAGCGTCTTTCTGCAAGGACGAAAATGAAAACTTAGTAACAGATTCGCAGGGAGTACTGAGGTTGTGAAGGAAACACTTCTCTACACTGCTACAAGGCGAAGACGACATCAATACCGCCTTTAGAGATGATGTTCCGAACCCGATCGATGATGACGGCGTGGAGATTTCGCCGCCTAGACATGAAAAGGTCAAAGACGCGATTACGCGGCTTAAAAACAAAAAAGCGGCAGGTCCTGATGGCCTCCCCGCTAAATTGTTTAAGACCGGATGTAATGAGTTGGTAGGGCGCATACACCAGCTTATTTACAAAATATGGCTAGAGGAAAGTATGCCCAACGATTGGAACCTTAGTGTCCTCTGTCCTGTACTGAAAAAGGGAGACCCTACTATAGGTTCTTACAGGCGTGTTGTGTGAGCGACTAAAGCCACTCATCGACATGGACGTTGTACAGCGTATTAATATCCAGCGGCTGCGCTGGCTCGGCCAAATCGAGGAAGCCCTGTTATTGATTGGTGTGACCAACTGGCGTAGGCGCGCAAGAAGCAGAGGTGCCTGGAAGGATGTGTTGCGGCAGGCTGAAATCCGTTAATCGGGTTGTTATGGCCAATTAAGTAAGAAAGTAAGTAAGTAAAGGAAGTATCGTGTCAATACTATAAAAAATTTAACAATCTTATAATTTCCCCAGGTTGTTATTTATCTTTTCATAGATTTTCGGTAAATCGATGTTTATATGGAGTAGCGGTCTAATTTTGAAGCATTGGTTATTTCGAAACTGGCAATACTTATGTCGTTCTATTCTCTCACAAAATTCAGTATATGTATTATCTTCACTGAACGTAGTGAATTTACTTATGATTTAGCAACGTTGGAATTTATTGGAAATTTATTTCCAAAACAAGGAAAATCGTTCGGAAATTGCACGAAAATTTCGTACAAAATTTGTTCGCAGAGAAAGACCAACCTTGCGCAGTATATGCAAATCTTGCTAAAGTTGGTGAAACTGGTCTCACTGTTGATACGATAAGACGTAAGAGTGCGCGTTCATTGTGTGCATCCGAAAATATCGAAGCTGTAACTGAGAGTGTGCGTGAAAGCCCATCAACTTCAACTTGTCATCGTTCTCAAGAACTGAATATTTCACGTCGAAATCTGCGAAAAGATCTTGGTATGACTTCACACAAAGCCTAATTGCTTCAAGAGTTGAAGCCGCATGACCATCCGCTTCGTTTTTGCTTCGCTAGATGAGCCAACGAGAAACTCCACAATGATGTCGATTTTGCAAACAAAAAAAAATCGTCTTTTCGAATGAAGCCCATTTTCATCTTGGTGGGTGCGGTTATAAGCAATATTGCTCAGAAACCTCAGGCGTAGTCTTACAGAAGCCAGTGCACTCAATACGATCGACTGTTTGGTACGGTTTGTGGAGTGGTGGCATCATTGCCGCATATTCCTTTCGAAAATGAGGATGGCGAAACCATTACAGTGAATGGAGACACATATCGCGCCATGATAACCGATTTTTTGTTCCCGCTCTTCACGGCGTTGATGTGAACGATGTTTTGTTTCAGCAGGATGATGCAACTTGCCACACATCTCATGCCACAGTCGATTTAATGAGCCAAACGTTTGATGGCCTTTTAATAAAGCGAAATGGTGATGTCAGCTGCGATTTGATACCGTTAAACTATATTCTGTGAGGCATCATTAAAGAAAAGTTTTATGCCGACAAATCAGAGACAGTTGAACATTTAGACCAACATTCGTAATGTCAATAGAGAGATACGACGCCATGCACTAGAGAAGGTGCAAAAAAATTGGTCCGATCGAATGAGGTACCGTGAGGCAAGCCGCGGCAGTTATGAATGGAATAATATTCCATTTCTAAACGGAACAATTGTACTTCACAACAAATATAAAAACTTTTCTTTATTACATTTATAAATTTAAACTTTTAAATGGCCCACCTTTTATATGTATGTATGTACATATGTATGACAAGCAAGAAATTTTAAGTTCAAATTTTTTAAATATTAAAACTCATCAGGTTTTTAAATTTATTCTACGGTTTATTTAGTTTTATTTCTTGAAGAAGTTTATGTTGTAACTTAAGTGTGTATTCCATTTAAATATTCCTTGTTTAGTTCTTACTTACATATGAACATACGATTTATAAACTGTGGCACATACATAAATGATGAAAAATGTTATTCGTCGTGCTACTTCATATAGTTTTCTCTTCATTATAATCTATACTACCATGGTTAGGAAAAATATATTAGGTTTAAGGTTATATTTGACACATCTACGATAAGGCCACTTTAATTTGTAAATATGAGTATCTGAGTCGAAGACATACAAACATATTTGGTCATTACAACCCTTCAGTCAGGACTACGACCTAGCTTCTCACACCACTTACGCCGTGTGTGTTAATTTTATGCATGAGTGGCTGTAGGTCCAGCTTAAAGTCGACTTCGAACGGCAGACTTTTTTTTGAGAAACTAGAATATGCTGATGCTGATCTGCCTATGGGAAGCCTCTTATTGTATCTCAATAAAATCTGGAAATCAGAGCCTACTTCGCATTGTCGAACTCATATTTACTTAAGAGGAACTCATATTTACTCACAGTGTTTAATTAAAAGAGGCTGAAGGAGTAAAACGTATAAACGATGTTCGTTTTTCTCTTTTTGACTGAGTGAGTCTTTTTAAAAGGAGCACAAACGTTAAAATAAAGGCCATACGTACAACTTGTTTTAATCGAATTCTTAATACGTTTGTGTTCATTTCAAAGACAAACAGAGCAAAAAAAGAGAGATATTTTTGTCAAGTAAAAGACATACTATAGGGTGGACCATTAAAAGATTAAATTTCCAAATGCAATAAACAAAAGAATTTGAAATTTTGCCAAATTTATTCTTGTGAAGTACAATTGCTCTGGTTAGAGATGGAATCTTATTTCAAACATATGGATACCGCAGCTGGCTTCACAGTACCTCAGTCGATCAGATAAATTTTCGTACACTTTTTCGAATGTATGGGGTGGTATCTCGGCAATAGAATTACGAATGTTGGCCTTCAAATTCTCTATTGTCTCTGATGTGTCGGCATAACACTTCTCATTGACGGCGCCCCACAGAAAATAGTTCAACGGTTCCAAATCCTAGGTTCTTGGTGGGCAATTGACATCACCATTTCGGCTAATTAAACGCTCATGAAACATTTGACGTAATAAATTGATTGTGGCATGAGATTTGTGGCAAGTTGCACAACCCTGTTGAAACCAAACATCATTCACAACAATACCATGAAGATTCAAAAAATCGTTTATCATTGGTGCGATGGATGTCTTCATTGACCGTAATGATTGCATCATCCTCATTTTCAAAGAAATATGGGCCAATGATGCCTCCGCTCCACAAACCGAATGAAACAGTCACTCCTAATGGGTGCATTGGCTTCTCTAAGACCACGTGTGTGTATTCTGAGCCAAAAATATGAAAATTTTGCTTATTAAGGTACCCACCAAAATGAAAATGAGCTTCATCCGCAAAAATGATTTTTGGCAAAATTTTATATCATCGTGTATTTTCTTGTTGGACCACCTAGTGAAGCGAAAACGACGCGGACGGTCATGCGGTCTCAACTCTTGATCCAATTGAACTTTGTAAAGCGTCATACAGAGGTCTTTTCGCAAAATTCAATGTGAACTGGTGCGTGAAATGTTCAATTCTATAGAATGATGACGAGTTGATGTTGATAGGTTCTCATGCACATTCTCAGCCGCAAAAGCTTCGATATTTTGTGGTACAAACTGTAAGAGCACGCTTACATCTTGGCGCATCAATCCAGTTTCACGAACTTTAGCAATAAAGGTGCTTATACCGGAAACTGTTGGTCCTTCTCTGCGATCAAATTTTGTACGATATTTTCGTGCAATTTTCGAAGAATTGTCTCTGTTTTGGAAATAAATTTCCAAATAAATCCCAACGTTGCTTAAGCGTAAATCGACTCATTACGTTCTGTGGAGATAATATACTGAATCCTGTGGCGGTATTGAATGACATTAGTGTAGCCAGATTCGATATAACGGATGGCCCACTCGATACTCTATCAATACCCACAAGAAGTGTGATAAATTATTTGTATTTCAATGTCAATATTCTCTCTTCTCAACTTGATAAGCTATGTAGAGTGTACCTATGTAACCTATGTTGCTTCGCTTTCCATTTCTTTCACTTGCCTAGAGTTTGTAAGTGAAAAGAGCATATTTTTTTAACATTTTCTTTTTGCACGTATTTTTTTGTTGTACGTAATAGTACTTATACTTTCATGCATTCATTTATTAATTCATTCATTCATTCATTCATTCATTTATGTTTGTTTGTATGTGTTACACAAAGAAGTTATTCCCACATACAAGATCTTAAGACAAAAATTTTAAGAAGAAGTGATGTTGTTGTCTACCTTTTTTTCAACTATTTTGATGTGAATGCAATTTTCTTGATTTTATAAAGTTGCAACAACAATAACAAAAAAATGAAAAAGAAAAAAGTTTGGAAAACAAGGAATATAGTTCGGAAAAAAATCTTGTCTTTTTGAAGATGTGTAAACACACTCTGTTGTACTATATGTAGACATACATACACTTGAGTAAAAATGTTTACAATTAGAGAAATATAAAATTAATGCAGCATACTTATAGGGATGCAGGGATAATTCAAATGAGATGTTATTTTCGATAATGCTTGAATTATTCTTTCACTAATACATTCTGTAGAGCCTTTGATTTTACAGTCCATTTTTATAAGACCAACACTCAGGGGATGGCCCCTACTGATGCAGGGAATTGTGTTGGAATTAGGAAAATGGGTTATGGGAAGAAGGACAGATGCAGTAATGTTTATGGACATTAGATTTGAATATTTTTATATTATAAGTGGCAAGAAAAACCTCTGCAGATAGTTAGTTTAACATACGGATAGTTCGGCTAAAGAACAAATTCTGTCTGTAATGCATTATGCAATCCACTGGATAATCGACCACAAACGGATGTGGCCTGAGAGGAAGACGGATGCTACTTAAGATTAAACGATTTTAGGGAACATGTTCCCTTACCTTGCTGGAGCAAAATCCGATGTAGTAGCCGATGTAGAGTGAAACACAAGCCACATTGCAGCGAATGATTTTGCAGAGTGGCCACATCATTCTACTGCATATACCTTAATGGAATTTTATCCTTGCCAAATGCGAACTTATTGGACTGTCTAATTCAGACTATTAAACCAACGCCAGATAAGCAGAATACTGAAATTATCAATGCAATGTCTACGTGTTTCATTGGCTTTATTCCAGTTTTTATAAGCTGTTGTTGCTTTCGAACACCTACAATCCTTTCGCAGCGAACAGTTACTTTTCGAGGAAGATTTCATGAAATTTTTTTTTCCTGAAACTGGTGCACTTATTTCAATTTTGAGGCCATTTGCTGTACTTTGGAAATCCAAACTTAAGTCAAAGTTGACTTTGGTAAATAAATATGGGAACTTGGTACCTCGTCGTCGTGGTCGAAAAACAAGTGTAAAAACTTCAGAGCGTTATGTATGTCCAGCCAAAACATTAAACAAATTCATGATATATTGCTGGCTAATAGCACAATAAATTCAACCTTGAACAATTCCATGGGTATGAGAAAATTATCTGCAAAATGGGCAAATACTTAATCGAAGCGAAACGCGGAAATAAAATGGCGATTCGTCTCCGTTCTGAAACTGTATTAATTTCTATTTCAACTTCAAGCAAAATTTTACCTAAGGAGCTTGACTTAGGTGCTTATAAAATACACCTAGTACAAGAAGAATTCCCGCAAAACAATCATCATCGAAAATGGAGGCCAAATATCTACGAACAACATTGGATAGCAGATTGACATGAAGCGCTCATATAGACTACACCCTTGAAAAGGCCACATATGTCCTTATCGTATGTAGACCACCTGCAGGAAAACCTGGGGGATGCAATCCTAGAATTAAGCACTGAATGTATACCATAATGGTCACAGCAATAGTGACTTACAGGGCAATTATCTGGGCAGAGAGGAAAAAATTTGAAAATAATTCAAATGGAGTTGGCATATCAGATGCAATGAGAACCTGTTATATAGCAGCGCCGGTCTAACTGGACTATAGTTAGGTTGATGGGAGACAAGTCTAGCATATTTCGTAGTCTAATAGGTAGCGGCTTGGATTATTAGATATGGGGCCACGGTTCAAATCCCAGGTCAGACATCTCCAACAAAACCGAATATAAAAAAGAATATTTCTTCGGCGACTTCCTCTGATTTCTGACAAAAACTGTGAGAATAAATAAAATTGCATGAAAAGTTCCTCAAAAATCTGTCGTTTGGAGTCGACTTTAAACTGTATGTATAAAATTAACACTCGTAGCATAAATGGTGTGAGAAGCTAGGTCGTTATGCTGACTGAAGGGTTGTAATGACCAATTATGTATGTATGTGTATAGACAGAACCAGAAGTCTCTAAAATTTTCGGAAACGCTTTGCATAGAGATTTGGTAACAAAATTGAATGGAAGCTGTATACTCGTTTAAAATGAATCTTTTGTGTCGTAAAAGGATGGATCAAGAACGTATCTTGAACAAGGAGTAGAAGTTTTTGATCCTAGAATGAAATATTCCGAAATAGGCCGCCATTCGAACACTCGGCTCATATGAGGTGAAATCGGTTAACGTATGAGACTGTCTGAGGAAGCTGAATCAGCTAGGTAAGCAAACCCTCTGCTGGGTCCTTGATCATGTGGGAAGCCTCAGCAATGAGCAAGCAGACGAACCTGCAAGTAGGGGACCTTCCTCACTGTTGATGGGTTCAGAACCCTTCTAAAGTGTGGGAGCTTATGTTTTGAAAGGAATGGTTACCGAAAAGGCTGGTACAGAGAGACATTATTTTTAAATCCAATGGGTTTGAGGCAAACAATACTTTTTTCAAGTGAATTAAAATGAGAGGAGGTCTGAGGATGCATAGACTCTCCAGAAATAACCTGAGGTGGGTGGCCAATCTTTGACAGTCAATTATAGACTCAGAGTAAGAATTTCGGAACCTGTAAGGCATTAATGTATTTCAAAAGGAAACACCACGGTGTATATCAGATGCAAGGCATTTAATTGTTGTTGTCGAGCAGTGTGCTTAAAATTGTCTGAGCAAAATGCTTAGAGGAGACATTGTAGGGACACCTTATTAAGCATGTGTGGAATAGAATATATCCTGTGGTCGCAGTGCTAAAACTCCACTTCACGACAATAATAATAACCATTATCGGTGCTTATTTCTTTCGAATTTTGCAAAGTGTTCTCATTATGGTGATGTCAGTTTGGAGATCAAGCGCAGGATCACTCTTGCCAACAGGTGTTACTACAGTCTCAATAGGCAATTGAGTAGCAGAGACCTCTCTCGTACGACAAAACCAATAATCTACAAGACACTCATTCTCCCCGTGCTAATTCATGGCAGAGGCATGGACATTATTAAGCACTGATTCTGCAGCCTTGAGTGTATTCGAAAGAAAAGTCCTACGTAAGATCTTCGGTCCAGTGCGAGTTGGCGATAATTTCCGCATCCGATCCAATAGTGAGCTGTATGAGCTCCTCAACGACATAGACGTTGTGCAGTGTATTAACATCCACCGACTGCTCTAGCTCGGCCATGTCGTTCGAATGGAAGAGGATGCTCCGGCGAGGCGGGTATTTGATGCAAGTATTTGCGGAAGTCGGCGAAGAGGACGACCTTATATCCGTTGGAAGGACCAAATCGAGGAAGCCCTGTCATCGATTGGTGTAACCACCTGGCGTAGGCGCGCAAGAAGCAGAGGCGCCTGGAAGGATGTGTTGCGGCTGGCCGAAATCCGTAAATCGGGTTGTTAATGGCCAATTAAGTAAGTAAGTAATTAAGTTCTCATTATGGTGCATGCCGAGCTCTATCGAATTAAGCTGATTAAGTTTTGGAAATAAAAACTCAAACTTTTATTTAAAAAACTTAATCAGCGTATTGTCAACAAAATTGGATTAAAACAGGACGACTTGGAGACATCTTTCTGTTTCGAAGTGATCCTATTTAAAGGACTACTTTAATGTCTTAGTCAAGTAACAAACCATTTCGCAACACCCTCTATGAACCCTTATACACTCATTCAAAGAGCCAGATATTTTACCTCTATTAAAAGTATTACAAAAAAAGGTTTGAAAGAAAGAAGAAAGAAAAAGAAGAAAATAACGGTAAAAAATACATATAAATCTTCAACTTACATTTAACACGTAACGGCAGTTGGTTGCTGACAGTTTCTCCTTCATCATTTATGGCGCTACATGCATAATTTCCCGCATAGTGTTTCGTTATTTTTTGCAACGCCAGACTCTGATTAGAACGTATTACACGCGCTGATGTGTTATGCTCCAGGTGAATACCCTAACAAAGTAAATTAAAAGTAATTTCATATAGAAAATGAGAGAGAGAGAAAAAAATTCTTCTTTCCTTTCGTTTTTTTTTCTTCGTGCAAAATATTCTTCTTCCTTTTTTATTCGTTTTTTTTTTGTTGCTAAGTTTAAACAGAATTTCTTTTGCATATTAAGTATGAAGTATACGACGAGCAATTGCAAGAGTACAAAATACGAGTAAGAGTAAGAGTACGAGTACATGTCTGGCTTAAAATGCTAAATTATATGCAATGTGCGGGTGTGTGTGTATGTGTGTTTGCATAATTCTTTCATTTCACTTCCACTTTTTGTTCACGTTCTACCTGCCGTCTTCATTTCTTTTTCATTTTCACTACTAAACATGTAAACAAAATTTTTGCAAAAAAAAAACAGGAGGGAAAAAAAGAATATATGGCGGAAGAGAAAGAAGTTTAAAGTTTTATTAACTTGGTAAAGGCAGGAATTTATTAAAATGAACTATTTTTTTAGCTCCTTGTTGCCTTGTTGCCGTTGTTGTTATTATATTTTTCTCTCTCTTGATGTTCATCATAAATTTATTGTAGTGTTAATAATTTAACATAAATGATTAGGAAAGAAGCAAAGTAAACAAGTAAAAAAAGAACAACGAAAAGAAAAAAGTGAGAAATTCTTTCGCAAGTGTTTTGAATTAAATTTTCTTATTTGGGAATTTGCACGGAAATTTTGTTAAAAAAATTCAATACCAGATAAAAAAATTGCAATAATAAAAATTTTATAATCCGTCAAAGAAGAACATGAGGTTCCCCAGATGAAACCCAGTTTTTTATGAGCTAGTAATCACAAAGAAATTATGGCATTCTTCAGGCTTAAAAAATTTAAAAAATAATTTGTAGAGTAAAGAAGAATATAGTCGCCGTGGTCTAGTAGGTAGTGTGTTGGCTTGTATAATTATGTATAATCCTAATATATATTATAAATCTTTCTGTAAGTCTGTTTTTTGTTTGTTTGTTAGCCTAGCACGCCTGAACGCCTGGACTGATTTTCTTGAAATTTGGGATATAGGTCAAGCTTTTGTCAGTACAGGTTATAGGCTATAAATATTTTCAAAATATTGACCAAAAGGGGAGAAAAAATGGGACAATGGGAGAAAAAATTAGTACTTTTATGCATAAATGCTGCATTTGATCTGTTTTAAAGGTATTTTTTTACGATTTAGCTTGGTTAAGTTTCCCAAATAGCTATTGGAGGTGTTCCGTTTATAAAGTTGGACCAAAAGGGGTCCAAAAAGGGGAAAAGAGGCGAAAAACGGGCAAATTGATTGCATTTATATTTAGGACTTAGAGTATTCAAAAACTGGGTTGTTTGTTAAACCGGTTACCGAATAATTTGAAAAATTGCATTTTTAAAAACCGGTTTCAAAACCGGCTTCGAAACCCGTAAACCGCTTTTTTATTTATTGTTATTTTTAATGCAAAAATGACCCAATAATTTTTTTTTTTAAATTTAAAGAAAAATTTATACAATTTTGTCCGATTTGATCAAACGAAATGTCAATCTCTTCACAAGATAATTTTTTTGTTTTTTAATGAAAGTGTGCAATAAAGAATAGCTAAACTTGAAAAAACGAGAAAAAAAACATATTTTCTAAGTTTACCCGATCAAAACTCATAACATGTAAGCTTGAACCATACGTTTATGTGTATCATTTTAAAGGCTCATCTATCTCCTTTTCTAAAAACTTTTGATTTTGAAAATAGTTTGAAAAAATTTGGGTAATCAATAATTTTATGTGAAAAGATTAAAAATACGGTTTTTGTCAAATAAAAGAAGTTTAGAGGGTTCGAGAAATATAAAAAATTTTTTTTTTTAATTTCAGGATTATGGATCTTGTTTCTCACACCACTTATGTTGTGTATATTAATTTTACGCATGAGTGGCGAGACCTACAGTTTAAAGTCGACTCCGAACGATAGATTTTTGAGCAACTTCTAATGGCAATTTTATTTGCTTCCAGAGTTTTTCCAAAAATCTGCTGAGAGAAAGTCGCTGAAGAAATATTTTTTTCATATTTCCGTTTTGATGTCTGACCTAGGGTTTTAATCGTGGCCTTACATTTAATAAGCCGGTGATGTGAGAAACTAGGTCGTAATCCTGACTGAAGGTTTGTAATCACTAATTATGTATGTATGAATGTACAGTGAGTGTCAAAAGAAAATGTCCTTAAAAAAAATATACATTAATAAATTACCGTTATTTTCATTTAAAAATTGTTTCTTTGTCAGTTTTTAAAATTGAAACAAACAAAAATAATTACAAAAAATTTCGAAATATTGTAAAATTTTTTCGTGTACTCTCCTTAAGTGGTAAAAGTTGAGCTTGGTGATTGTTAGAATTTTATCCTTAGTGTACAGTTCCTTTTGATGCTCACTGTATGTATATAGTTGGCACGGTTAACGTATTTGGCTGCATGCAGATGGAATAACTTCATTAAGTTTTTGCAATTCCCTTTCAATTTTATAGGGTATCCCAATGATATCTCATTCCAGTCTATTGCCCTGACAAATTACAGATTGCTGTTCGGAGTCCATAATGGCTATACCCTGTCTAGCAGCTGGAATTCACTTAATTGCTTCCTTATGGAACGTGTTAATGTGCCATATGATCCAAGAATATGTTTCGGTGATTTGTACTCATAATCACAGAATCCACATGTTCAGCATGATACAACCCTGAAATCTGAATAAATGTACTCTAGGACTACAGTCAACGGTTACAACTGCGACACTGTAAGCTGTATTCTTGAAAAACCTAATCCATGACTCAGATCTTCTCTTATTGTAATTTCCCAATAGAAGTTTTTAATTGTCTCGAATCCATTTTTAATGAGAAAAGTTTTTGTCGCTTTTTATCTTTCCTTTCTTTGAGCATACTTTCCCAAACATCCGCTCCCACTAGACAAAAACGTTCTGGCCCCATCAACAGCTGGAAAACTGTTCTTATTGCTTATTGCGAAAAGTTCCCACATAATCGAGTATGTTTTCAGTTTACTAATCTGATTCATCTTCCCCAGGCATTAAACGATTTAACCGAGTGCTAAAATGGCGGCCTGGCTGTCAGGTAGTATTGCTATGTCTTGTCTTTATTTTTAAATAGCATTGACTTCCGCTTAAAAGATATTCGCCAGTTTCTCCATGGGCGCAAAATATATAATTCTGGGAGGAAAAATTGCTACTTCTGTGCCCACATTATTTCCTAATCCATTTGCCATCACAATATAGTCCTCCTTTTAGAAGTCTATGAAGCTTCCAGAATACTTCATTCATATTTGTTACTAAATCTCGTTGCAAAATAAAGTGTAATAGAACTTACTGCTTATGTTCAGAGGTCTGTTAAGGAGAAAGCTGTTAGTCAGTCGTCAGTAGACTTGTTTCCCATCCCATGGCCTTCAAATCTTTAGCCTTCACTACCCATTGGCCTGACCATCATGGTTTACTTCTGGTGCTTAATTCCTGGGTTGAATCGACAGGTTTTATCTCTTCGTAACAACAGCAGTATTCGATCAACCTCATGATACTCAGCCTGGAATATCGTGGTCAGACATTGTGACATGATACGTCTCGAATTGTTTTTTATTGGTCTACTGCAGGACTAGGCCTAGTATGAATGTCTAGTCGATGGTGGATTTACCAGTGTTGAAGTCGCACCGTTAGATTAAAACCTTAACGTAAGCAATTGACTTCAGACGTTAACGTAACACATACGCACCCTACGCGATTGACAACATACTGTTACAAATATTTGCAAAGCTATGCTGGAAACGCTAGCAAACTGTTAAGAATTTTCAGTCGAGAAAATACATCAAAGGTGTCCAAAAACTTTAAAGATGTAGGGTTGGTTATAGATAGTAATATTACTATGCATTAACATATGCTTGGAAACATTGCTAATGTAAACGAAAGTGTCGCCGAAAAACCAAAAACAGCATTTAGACGTCATTCTTAAAAATTTAAAATTTTACGGAGTACTACTTAACGAATTTTGAGAAAAAAACCTTCATTTTTCCAAAAAAGAAATGTCAACTGAACACCATGATTTTTAGATTTAAACTCGTGCGGTTTTTTTTTTCTTTGTTTTAAGGAATCACGCATAAAAGTGTAAGGCGCAAGCAATACTTCAACTCAATTTCGAGATCCAAACCACCATCGCTGAGATACAGCCCCTTACATCTTTCTGAAAAAATCGTTCAAAATTTCATGAACATAGTAATGGCCTGAAATCGCCCTAGTTTGTCTCAGAAATAAGTTTGTCACGATACTTTTAGGTAATTTACTGCGCCCACTGGGTCCCATGTAAGACATCTTATACAAAACCAATTATGAGAAAATATTACTCAGGCGACTCCTCTCAGCAGATTTCTGGCAAAAGATCTCTGAGAGTAAATTAAAATTATCGAGAAAAAGATTCTCAAAACAACAAGTCGATATTGCACTCAGCAATCTACTGGCAAAAATTTTGTAAAGATTGAAAATTTGAGAAAAGTTTCTCAAAAATCTGTCGTTCAAAGTCGACTTTAAGCTAAAGTGTAAGGTAAAGTAAGTTAAGTTAGACTTAACTAAAAAGATAACAACTTTTTGGAACATATCTACCTTATGATAATAAAAATATCACGTAGTCTAGCAGATAGTGTGTTGGCTTATTAGTAATGAGATTCAATATATCTTCGGCTACTGCCTGTCTGCATATTTCTGGGAAAAACTCGGAGTGTAAATAAATTTGCCATGAAAAGTTTTTCAAAAAAATCTGTCGTTCGGAGTCGACTTTAAAGTGCATAAAAATAACACAAACAATATAAGTGGTGTGAGAAACTAGATCGTAATCCTAACTGGAGGATCGTTATAACCAATTATGTATATATGTATTTCAAAAAATATCCGTTTTCATTATGAAATGAAAGAATGTACTCTTACTGAGACACCCATTATTTTTCTTCAACTTTTTCTTTCTTTTTCAGTTTGGCAAATAATAACAAAAGTAATGAACCCAATTTCCTAATGAACTTTAGCCAGTTCAAACAAAATTATTTATCCTGTTACAGCACTCATACATACATGCACATACATTCTCACAATCCAGATGCCCTTTCAAAATAAGAAACCATAAAATGCTGCGAAAATAATGCTCAGATTTCACATTTTTCTTCGTTTATAACCACATGGGGGCTTTTTAACTTTTCAGAATTATGGAGATGAGATGTACCAAAAAAAAAAAAGAGAAGGAAAATAAAAGGAAAACAAAAAAAAAGGAAGAAATGCTTAAAATACCACAAAAACCATTAATCAGCAATTATGAAGACATGTTTTTCTGTTCATTTTCACCCATTTTTAGGTGCGATAAGACAACAATTTAAAAAGGCCTTACAAAACGACTGTCTGAGGAAAGTGTTAAATTTTTTTAAAAACAAATTTAAATTTAAAGGATTTGCATAAAATTGTGTCTTCTTCTTCTTTTGTGTGTTTATTTTTGCTTTTCAAAAATTAGAAATTCTATTAAGAATTTCATACAAACGAAGACACTTAAAAGCCGGCTCTAATTTAAATGAATTTCAAATGAAGCTGTTTTGAAAAGGATTTCTTGGTGATGCTCTTCTCATAGTGTTTGATTGAAAGAGGCTGTATAAGTAAAACGTATAAATGATGTTCGTTTCTTTTTTTCTTTTTCTTTTTGACTAAGTGAGCCTTTTTAAAAGGAGCACACAAAAAAGAAAAAAAAAACGATAAAATAAAGGCCGAACGTACAACTTCTTTTAATCGAATTTTTAATACGTTTGTGTTCATTTCAAAGACAAACAGAGAAAAAGAGAGATTTTTTGCCAAGTCAAAGACATACTATTGGGTGAACCTTCTATCGGTTTAAATGTAATAATCGGTAAGCATTTTTAAACCCCTTTGTGTTAAGTTTGCCAAATTTTTTCTCTCCTAGATGATGCACGCCGTGTTAACTCTTCTATGGGATTGGCAAACTGTGTTATGGTCCAATAGCCGAAGGTTAAGTGGGCCATATATAATGAACCTTCGAATATTTCGAATCTGGCAATACTTATGTCATTCTATTCTATCAAAAAATTCTGTATATTATCGCCACTGAACGTAATGAATCGATTTCCGCTTGAGCAACATACATACATACATACATACATAATTTGTCATTACAACACTTCAGTCAGGATTACGACCCAGTTTCTCCCACCACTTATGTTGTTGAGTTTTTGTCAGAAATCTGCTGAGAGGAACTCGCCGAAGAAATACTTTTTGTATTTTGTTTTGATGTCTGGTCTGGGGCTCGAACCCTGGCTTTACGTCTAATAAGCCACGACACTACCTACTAGACTACGGCGCTTCATTTTACTTCCTTGTGAAGAAGTTGGACATTGTCCTGAAATTATGAGCAGCGCTTGAGCAACTTTGGGATTTATTCGAAATTTATTGCCAAAACAAAAAAATTGCTTGGAAATTGCATGAAAATATCGTAAAAAATTTGGTCACAGAGAAGAACGAACAGTGCCCGGTATAAGCAAGTCTATTGCTAAAGTTGACGTGAGCGTGTTCATACAGTACACACAAAAATTTCGAAGCTGTGACTGAGAGTCAATATCAACTCATCATCGTTCTCAAAAATTGAGCATTTCGCGCGCCAATTAATGTCGAATTTTGCGAAAAGATCTCAGTTGACGCCTTACAAAGTTCAATTGATTCAAGAGTTTAAACGGCATGACCATCCGCTTCGTTTTCGCTTCGTTAGATAAGCCAACGAGAAACTGCACGATGATGTCGATTTTTCCAAAAAAAAAATCATCTTTTCGAATGAAGCTTATTTTCATCTTAATGGGTACGTTAATAAGCAAAATTACAGTATTTGGGGCCCAGAAAACCCACACGTGGTCTTACACAAGCCAATGCACCCACTACGAGTGACTGTTTGGTGTTTCTTGTGGAGTGGAAGCATCGTTAGCCCATATTTCTTTTAAAATGATGACGGCGCAAACATTACGCCGAATGGAGATACCTATCGCACCATGATAACCGATTTTTTGTACCCGCTCTTCATGATGTTGATGTGAACGATGTTTGGTTTCAACAGGATGGTGCAACTTGCCACACATCTCATGCCACAATCGTTTTAATGCGTCAAACGTTTGATGGCTGTTTATTTATCCGAATTGGTGATGATAATTGGCGGCCACCGTTGGGTTATTTTCTAGTAGGAAGTGTCTTGGCTTATTAGTTGCGAGGCCTCTGTTCAAACCCCAGATTAGGCATCTCCAACTAAACGAAATATAACAAAATATTTCTTCGACGACTTCCTCTCAGCAGATTTCTATCAAAAACTCTGAGAGTAAATAAAATTACCATGAAAAGTTTGTCAAAAATCTGTCGTTCGGAATCGACCTTAAACTGTAGGTCTCGCCACTCATGTATAGAAATTAAAGCACGCAATAAAAATTAAAGCACACAACACAAGTGGTGTGAGAGACTAGGTAGTAATCTGTAATCTTGACTGTATGAATGTATGTGGACTATTTTCTGTGGGTCGCCGTTAAAGAAAAGTGTTATACCGACAAACCAGAGACAATTGAGCATTTTGAGGCCAACATACGTGATGCCATTGCCGAAATACGACCCCATACACTCGAAAAACTGCATGAAAATTGTTTCGATCGAATGAGATACTGTGACGCCAGCAGCAGCTTTATGAATGAAATCATATTTCATTTCTACACAAAACAATTTTACTTCATAACAAAAAAAAAATTTGCAAAATTCAAATTTTAAATTTAAACTCTTAAATGGCCCACCCTTTACTACTCGCACTCGTATTCTTACTCTCGCATATAAAATTTTGTATTAAACTAGTGTTAAAGGAAAAAAAATGTTTTTGTTTTTATTTTATTTTTCTCTTCGCTTTCGCTTAAGAAAATAAAAGAACAGAAATACTTACGTTATGCAGCCATAAAAGTTTACGCCATTGAGGATTCGATTGTACGTGACACTCAAAATAGACATCATCGCCTTCTTTAATATCATCGGGTGAAAGTGTTGAGCCCAAACGCAATGTCACCAAAGGTGGATCTGCAAGAAAAGGAAATAAAAAGGAAAATGAAATACCGTTAAAGTGTATGTGTATGTGTGTGTGCATTAGGTTAATGGAAAACTGTGACAACTTAACAGCATCATCATCATCATCGCTATCACTATCACCGTCATTATAATCATGATTTTAGAGAAATTTAAAACAATTTAAAACTCATTTCTCTGGAACATAAAATAAATTAATGAATAAATAAAATATAGTTACTCACTCCCCTTCTCTCCTTCTTACTCTCTATTTATACACTTAGCACTTACTACTGTTACTATTACAGTTAAATTAAATAAAAAACGTAGGAATTCTAATCCAAAAGTCACAAGAACGTATTGCTTAAGTACGTGTATAGTAAGAAGTAATTCTTAAAGGATTTGTAATCGTTCTCCAAATGAATGAAAAATGAAAAATAATGAGTTTTACAAACATTTTTGTGCGTTTATTTAAGTGAATTTTAATGACTGTTCCACACTCCACACTTCAAACAATGGCATGGCATGGCCTGGCAATAGAAAGCAAAAAACCAAATTAAACCAATTCCTTGATTGTTACTGCAAGTTATTCTCTATCAATTTACGTTACTGAAGAAATTTTTCTCTTTTTTCTTTTCTTTTTTGTTTCTATTCGTTCTTTTTTGTTTGTTTTCATTTTCTTTTTGATTTCAAATTCAACTTATTTTTTTAGAGAATCATAAGGCAGCTGTAGTAAACGAATGTTGGCCAAGTTATGTACGTTGAATTTTTATCGATACCAGGTATGTCCAACACTTAATAGAGTGCTAAAACGATTTGATCAAAAACATGCATCTTCTACAGTAGCCTCCACCCGACAGAAGATTTAAATATTATAACATCAATAACTTACATCAAAGAAAGGACAAGTAACGCCATCTATTAGACAAGATTAGGATTCTATAAGCAAAGTGTCTCACAACACCAATCATTTTCACTGGTTACTAGGTAACGCCAGTCTGCAACCTTTTCATATCAGAACCTGCTATGGTTGATCAATCAAATCCTCTGCTTAGTTAGAGAAACTTAAGTAATAAGTAAACTATCTAGGTGGGCAGCTTGTGGGGCTATTAGACGTGAGTCCACTGTTCGAAAATCCAGATCAGACAACTTCAACAAAACGAAATATGAAAACACATTTCATCAGCGACATTCTCTCAGCTTATTACTGGCAGAAGCCCATGAAAAAGATTCTCGAAACATTTGTCGTTTCGGCTCGACATTATTCTGTAGGTTCCATAACTCATGTATAAAAATTTACACTCACAATAAAAGTGGTGTGAGAAGCTAGATCGTAATCCTGACTGAATAATTGTAACGACAAATTATGTACATTGATAGGCCACACATAGACCACATTGTTCCAATTATGTTACCTCAGTTCCGTAACCACTCGGAACTTCTCATATAGCGACTTAGACTTCCAATCTCGATAAGTCGCCGTTCAAACAAATCATCTAAACATAAGCCAACAAGCAGCCTTTTAACACCGACATAATGAAGAGCATGTACTGGGTAGGAGAAAAACTGTTTCCTCTTCTTTCTCATCTCTGCAGATTCTGCAGAAATCTTTTGCTAGGTGTCCAACAGCAATGCGATTTGAATGCGTGCCCATCGTGTAATGCCAGTAAAGATCCTAACAACCACATTAATCACACTTGGAGTTAAATCACACTTAACAAGCACTCTCCGTCAAGCTTTGATCAAATTTTCTATGACGTTCTCTCTGTAACCGAAGGCGTCCATTTGCTGTTAACAGAATAGATGACAACATTCTCAACCCTGGTCTCGCAGGTTCCTAGAGAAATTCGGAAATCTGATAATTCATCGAAGAGTTCGATAGTTGTGCCACATCTGGCCTGGTCAGTTTATCCGCTCTGCAGATACCTGGAATGTCAATAAGTTGTTAAACCTTATCATCGTTTAACACCACAACAACACTTCCAAATTATAGAAATTTACATTAAAAAAAATAAATCTGTTCTCGAAATTCATGGAGTACTAAGTGCATTTGACGGTTAACATAATCGGTCTGGCCACTCTTCTGGGTTCAAAATCATCAACGAGACAACGAACGTTTCGCAGAGCAGATTGTTGCTGTGCGAAGTTTTGAAAATAACATCTCAACTTGTTGGTCTTTATGTTTCGATTACGTAGTAAATTTTACGTAAGGATTTTGTCTTGCTGCTAGCTTTCATTTGAAAGTAAAGAATTTTGCTATTTATTGTCGTAGTGAAGAAGTGCAATATTACTGCGACATAACGAACGTTTGCACTCCCCTCAAACTTTTTAGGGTATACTTATGAAATCTCTTCCAATACTTTTATCCTGACGACAGTATTGGGTAATAGAGAGTAGTTCGGTAACAACAAGGACAAATGTCTCCCCCAGGGACACATCAGTTCCTCACATGTTGCAATAACGTGTCCTGCTGATTCATTCTAATCACCACAGGATCTACATGTTTTGTTTGATGCGATCCCTATTCTGGACAACTGCACTTCGAGCTTACAGTGCCTGTGAGTTCGGAGTATTTCATTCTGAGAGCAAAACCTCGAACTCCTGTTTCTGTTTTCGACCCATACAATATGATCGTAGTTTTAAAAGAGTATGAGTTTTCTAGATGACTCGATTCATTTCTGTTACTGAACTTGTTGCAAAGTATTTTCCAAAATCATAAAGTCTACGGGTTCCATCCAACTTGTGCCCCAACATCTGTTCTTGACTCGTCTGTGTACCATCAAATAGTCCCTCTTTTCAACAGAGCATATAGCTTTTAGATTTCTCAATTTACATTTATTACTCTGTCTCGTAGCGAAGCATATGCCACAACCCTGGAGTCCAATGATTCTGTTCAGGGAAGACTTCCGGGGGTAGCTGTCAGCCACACGGTACATTAAGTCGCGAAATTCCGTAATCAATTGTTTGTCAGACTTGTCTCGTATTAGCCAAACCACATTCTAGTAGACTTAAATCCAACTCAATTCCGATGTAGAACATTCCTCCTATTATGCCACCACATGCTAGTCTCTATACATACATATCATAATTGGTCACTACAACCCTTCAATCAGGATTACGACCTAGCTTCTCATACCACCAATATTGGGTGTTTTCATTTTATACATAAGTGGCGGGACGTACAGTTCAAAACAGATTTTTTGAAAAACTTTTCCAAGGTAATTTTTGGAGTTTTTGCCAAAAATGTGTTGAGAGGAAGTCACCGAAATATTTCGTTTTGTTGCAGATGTCTGTCGTAGGGTTTGTACCATGGCCTCACGTCTAATAAGCCAACACACTACCTACTAGACTACGGCGACTTCCAAATCCTATTTGAGCTGTTTAACAATTT
Organism: Sarcophaga carnaria; assembly: GCA_958299815.1. Taxonomy (NCBI): domain Eukaryota; kingdom Metazoa; phylum Arthropoda; class Insecta; order Diptera; family Sarcophagidae; genus Sarcophaga; species Sarcophaga carnaria. Next base: position 100,177,442 of record OY283152.1, on the reverse strand, counting down.
TTTCTATCTGCCCAGGCAAATGTTCCATATTGAGACCAGTGCTAGTTTGATCAGAATAGTATACATCCAGTGCATAAGTACGACGTCTATCCTGCAAACTTTCCACATAATATCATGGCAAGTCTGGCATTTTCTGAGATGCTCGCTATATGAGCAATTCTTGTCAATTTACCATCCAGTATTACTTTCAGATATTTTACAGTAAAATGGACTCCAGAGGAAAATTTTTACTGCATCGAATGTTAGTGAAGTCGCCGTAGTGTAGTAGGCAGTGTGTTGGCTTATTAGGCGTAAAGCCAGGGTTCGAGCCCCAGGCCAGACATCAAAACAGAATACAAAAAGTATTTCTTCGGCGACTTTCTCTCAGCAGATTACTGGCAAAAACTCTGAGAATAAATAAAATTACCATTAAAAGTTTCTCAAAAATCTGTCGTTCGGAGTCGACTTTAAACTATAGGTCCCACCACTCATGTATAAAATTAACACACACAACATAAGTGGTGTGAGAAACTAGGTCGTAATCCTGACTGAAGGGTTGTAATGACCAATTATGTATGTATGTATGTTAGTAACAGTTTAAGGGCCATTATTACAACTTGCTATTAACTAAAGGGAGGATTTTAACGGGCAGATGAATTGTTTTTCATTATTATAAGTGGACTATAGGGTAGAAGGAGGCGTTAAAGTTAAGTTTATATTTTAACTTGCCATATTATATATTATTTTCAATATCGCGACTTCAAATATAAACAAAATGAGCAAATACAACAAAAAAGAAGGCTCGTCGTTGCCACTGCGTTTAAAAAAAAAATTTAATTAGCGGTGTTATCGACATTGTTGCGGCACTACCATATTTTTGAAAAAGTTAACTTTATTTTATATGTAGGTTGTAATAATGAAAAGAAGTTAAAGGTGAGCTTAAAGTTCACTTTACCAAAAGTTACCTTTAACTAAAGCCAACTTTAACGGCAAGTTGTAATAATGGCCCTAAGTGAGTATATTTATGAGTTTAAGCTTTGCTACCTCTGCTATGTAAGCCTTTTTTGGCGCTAATATTTCACTTTGAATCACAAGATGCCAACTACGAGAAGCAGAAAGAAAACGGGGCAAATCTAAAGAAGAAACTTAAAAATTACAAAGTAACACGTGCAAGAAATTAGTTCAGCAAGACCAAACCGCGCAATAACTTCTTGTTTTATTTTTTGTTCTTGTTTTTTCCTCATATTTTCCTATGGAAAGTTTTGCCATTTGTACACTTTCTTTCATATTTTGTTTGTTTCTGCCATTATATAAGCGACTTAAATTTCTGCAATTTGATTGTAAAAGAATTCTGTTTTTATTTTTCTGTGTTTTTCGCAGTTTACTTATATGCTTTGCTCTACTTTTGGCCACTTTTTTATTTCGTTTCTGTTTTAATTCAAGTACTTCTGTTCTATTTGCCTTTCTATTCATTACAGACTGGGTTGGTTTTCTTTTTCCACTGGCTTTCATCATAATGCTGGCATGATGAAACACTTGGAGAGAGCGAAAGAGCAAGAGTGAGTAAGTGTACGAGTATGTGTTTATGTGTGTTAAGGATATATGATAAAGGAGCATAAAGCCAAAAACCAATTTATTTTTCCGCCAGCATAAGTTTGTGCTGTTGTTTGTCATTGACGCTGAATTATTGTTGTATTCCTCTACTACCTTCTGCTTTTGGCTTCCATTTTTCCTTTACCGTTATTATTGTTGCTGGTGTTGTATTTTGTCTATGTGTCCTATATTTCTGTCTTCAAAATAGCAACTGCAGATGACTCTGAAACTTTCAAAAACACTGGAAAACTGTTGTAAAATAAAGCGTTTCTCCTCCTGTCTCTTTTCAGCAGCTATTTTCTCTTTCTTTTTGCTTTGCAATCGAAACACATTGAACACAACAACTGCGTATTTGTCTATACGACGACCATCAGTGTAGTATACTTCTAAACCCTTTGGGAATATTTAGTTTCCTTTTTTGCTGTTGTTGTTGCTTGAAATATTTGGCTTTCAGGAAATTTGAGTAATGGTTGTGTTTATTTATATATTCTCTTTGCTGTTGTTCAGGTTGTTGTATTCTTTTTTTGGCTTTGGCATGGTTGTTATTCCATTGGTATGTTAACGTGTCCGCGTGTCTAATTTTAAAGTCGGATTAGCTAGTGGGAGTAGACAAACAAGTCATTCAAGCTAATTGGTCTCTGGAAAATATGATAATTTTTTAGCTGCAGCCTTACCTACGTATACTGGCTTCATAACGTCTGTGTTGTGTTGTGTTCAATTAGAATTTGAGAAATTTTTTCGTAGATTGCGGCGGAAATGTTCAAAGTTAGTTAGGTTGTCGCAACGTGGTAGGTGGTCAAATTATTAGAGGGGGGAGGGGCAAAAAATTGTGTGTATGTTAAAAAGACTAATGACGTCTAGTAGTTGTCAATATTGTTACTCTCTAAAAATATTCATTACGTCAGTTATCTTACACTCTTAAAGCCGCCGTAGTCTAGTAGGTACTGTGTTGGCTTATTAGACGTTCGGCTATGGTTCAAAACCTCAATTTAAGCAAATAGAATTGCTGTCTTGCCTTCATATACTGCTTCATTGGGTCTGCGTATTGGGTTCAATTAGAATTTGATAAATTTTTTGATAAATTCCGGCGGAAATATTTAAACTTTGAAGGGTTGTCGAATCGCAAGTGATGGTCAAATAATTAGACGGGGGGCTAAAATTGTGTGTGTTTTAAAAAGAGTGATGACGTCTAGTAGTTGTCAATGTGGTAACTGTCTAAAAATATTCAGTTATGTAATCAGAAGCCGCTTAGTCTAGTAGGTATTGTGTTGGCTTATTAGACGAAAGGCAACGGCTAAAATACCAGGTTGGAAATCTCCAACAAAACGAAATATAAAAAAATACTTCTTCGGCGACTTCCTCTTAGTAGATTTGGGGCAAAAACTTTTGAGAGTAAAGAAGTAATTGCTATGAAAAAATTTCCTAAACAAATCTGCCATTTATGGATTAAATTAACACACACAATTTAAGTGGTATTAGGATATGCTTTCATAATCCTGACTGAAAAATTTTAATGACCAATTTTGTATGTATGTAAAGGATTGTTAATGGTAAATTAAATTTTTTTCGATTATAAACAAGATCCAGATTGTTCCAGATTGTTCTGTTAGCTTTGGCTTAGAAAGGTGAATTTACTGGCACTCAGTATCGAAGCAAAAGCGATTAAGCCTTAAAGTTCAAATCAAGTAAGGGTTGCTTGGTAAAGACTAATTATATATATGTGTACTGTTATGAAAATTAAAAATCAAGCTACAGGTTTTTTGCTTTTACATCGCTTAATATTAAAATTATAAATAAAAGCATACAAAACCAAAACAATGCAGTAAACAAACACCAGCATAAAAATAAATGGTAAACAAGTAAACAAAATACAGAAACAACACTACAAGAAGAAACGTAAACAACGATGTTTACATTTATAGAGATTTCGAGAAGGCGAAGTCATGAACGTTCGGCTTCAAGAAGATTCATCAGACTGTTTACTTTGCTACCTAAAAAGCAAGGCAAAGCAGGCGACTTAGTTAGTGAAGTTCAGTCAGCCTTGTGTGAAGACGCGGTGTGTTTGAAGAGAGTAATCGTGGTTGGAAGATCTCCGCTACAAAGATCTTGTTTATGCGAAGGGTATAAACAGAGGAATAACAAACAAAGCAAATGTTGTTGTTTACATAAGGATGTGGATAGTGGTACACATAATTGTGCGAATAGTAGAGAATTTCATTAAAAGTAAAACGCAAATTTATTTGTATTCTATTTGAAATCTACTAGCTCACATTTTAAATGTTTTTAAAAGTTAAACACGTAACAGTATGTTTGTTTCGCCGTAGTCTAGTAGTTACTGTGTTGTCTTATTAGACGAAAGGCCAAGGATCAAACCACAGGTCAGACATCAAAACGAAAATATGAAAATATTTCTTCGACGACTTCTTTTCAGCAGATTTCTGGCAAAAATTCCAACAGTAAATAAAATTGCCATGAAAAGTTTCTCAAAAATCTGTCGTTCGGAGTCGACTTTAAACTGTAGGTCCCGCCACTCATGTATAAAATTAACACACACAACATGAGTGGTATGATAAGCTAGTCTGTCAATGTGACTGAAGGGTTGAATTGGCCAGTTACGTATGTATGCATGTTTGCAATTTGATAGAAGTAGAGTCAACAAGATGACCAGTTATCAACTGCCAAAGTTTGAAAGTCCTTGCTGAAAGACCCTATAATTATTTGTACACCTTGATAATCATTATCAATTGCTTGAATATAAAATTTTATTGAAGACATCAACCATTTCTTACATTGTAAGCACTAGTCGTCAACTATTTTATACTTTGGAGGGATACCATCGATGTTTATTAATGAAAAAGTCTGGTGTATAATGAGAAGAATAAATATATCGACCTTCGCATATACCAAATCTGTGGAGGAATTGAATATTCAAACTTTGTTTCCAAACCGAAATGTTTTACCACGCAATGGTATGTCATTTAAATTTAACAAAACTCTAAGAACTCTTTTCCTGCCAAAGGTGTCCAAATGCAGGATGACTTAACTTAACTTCAAACAAAAAATGTTGAAATAAATATCCTTATAAACAGCTTATCATGACCGAAATGCTGCTGAAGTTTAAATTTCATGCCTAATAAAATTCCTCCTCCTTTAAAATATTATATGATGAAAAACAGTCCAAAAATCATTTTGTTAATATTACCCACGTGTATTGGCCTTATAAAATTGTGTAAATCAACAAATGTTATGTATACATACCAATACTCATACATATATGTATGTATGTATGTATATATGTGGGGCTAATACATAAAATAAATATTAATATTACGCTCGTTCCTTACATAAAATTTATATTCATTCTCTCTGTGGGCGTATGTATGCAAGTGTGTGTGTGTGTTTTATGAAAGTCACAAAAAATCTCATAATTTAACCTTCTAAACATAAAAACATACATTATGTGATGCAGTAGTATGTGTACATGAGGAGCTTCTTAGCATTATTTTTACACGGAGAGATAAATTTTTCTTTTTTAAAAAAAAAGAAAACAAGACACGCAAATAAAATTAAATTTTTCAAGACTCTTAAAGGCGACATACATACATATCTTAGGGGGTATATAATACATTCAGAAAGTATAGTTAGTTTTTTATGGTAACAGGAAAAGCAGACGTATTCTTTAAATATTCAAAGCTGAAGGAAGCAAAAAACGTCGACAAAAACTTACAATTAAAACACTTCAGTCAGGATTACGATCCAGCTTTCCAACACCACATTTTTGAAAAACTTTTCATGGCAATTTTTATTTACCCTCAGAGTTTTTGCCTGAAATCTACTGAGAGTTCGCCGAAGAAATACTTTTTGTATTTTTGTTTTGATGTCTGGTCTGGAGCTCGAACCCTGGCTTTACGTCTAATAAGCCAACACACTACCTATTAGACTACGGCGGCTTCATCACGAACTTTTCATTCTTTTATTTACTCTCAGAGTTTTTGTCACAAGTATGCTGCGAGGAAGATGCCGAAGAAATATTTTTTTTCATCTTTCGCTCTGTTCGAGATATATAACACGGAGCCAACACACTACCTACTAGACTAAAGCAACCACCTTACATCGCTTGGTAAAAAGCTTCAATTCCGTTTTGCAACTTTCGTTTTAACACTTAAGCCACACGACGGGCACTATTCAGTTGTAATGTTAAGGCCTGGTTTCATATCAAAGAAAGAGTGTGTTGATGAAAACCTTACACACATACATACATAATTGTTCATTACATTCAGGATTACGACCTAGTATTCGCACACCACTTTATTTGTGTGTGTTCATTTTATTCATAAGTGGCAGAATTTTTTTGCCCAAAATCAGCTGAGACAGCCAGTCACCGAAGAAATAATTTTTTTTTATATTTCGCTTAGTTGGAGATGTTTGACCTAGGCTTTGTACCGTGACCTTAGACAACACACTACCTACTAGACTACATTATTTAAACCACCGCCACAGCTTCTCGGAATGGAGACCTTTCGAAATATAAAATTTTCCATAATATTGGCTCATAAATTAAACTAAATTTGACTAATGTCATGAGTTATGTTGGCTATGAGGCCATTGTAGCCACTTCTTATTCGTATATACCGGTCATTTACAAAACCACCCAAAGAAAATTTTTAACGTGCTAAAATCATACTTTTTCGATGGTCAGTTTACATCACCTCCATGTAAGATGACCATGCCCTCACATCGCTTTTGCAGAATATCCAATTTGAATATCCATGAATTATGTGACACGTAACGCCATTCAGTTGTAACCACATGCCATTGGTATCCAGATCATCCAATTCAGGACAAAAGAAGTTCGCAATCATCGACCTACAGTGTTCGCCAACGATAGTAATTGCGTGGACAACATCGTTCTCATTTGTCTGCCAAAAAATCCACACCAAACAATGACTGTAGTAGACAACCCTATGATGCCTTGAAACTTAGCCGTTTCTGAATATATTCAGGGTTTAGTGCTGAAAAATTATGCAGGTTGGGTCGTATTTTTTCATAAGTATCCATACTGTCTGACTGTCCAGTAATGTTCGTTGTTGATGTTTAACGCCTTGAAGAGCAGGAATTAGCAAACGTCCTAGTTAGATTACTTGGAGAAAATTCAAACTTAAATTTTCAAATTCTAATACCAAGATAACAATTTTTTTTATTTTTTTCCGGATCTACTAAGTCTGGATTGCTCAGGCTTTAACCAATACTCTACTTTAACCACTGCTCTGCTCCTAATCATACGTACTTACATTTGTAGTGCAAAACAGCCGGAGGTGAGATGAATTAAGACTGTTCCATCGCTAATATTTTTTACGTATAAAAATCACAACCAAGGCCGTAAGGCCGTAAGCTTGATGCGGAGCTATATCATTAAGAAATATAATGTATGGGAGAATACTACCAAATCCCTAATGTCATTCACTTTATTTATAAATCGGCATGCATCGAATTAATACAAGTATTAAGACAAGTATCAGCGCCGTACTCTAAACTCGATAATGGGATTGGAAGCGGTGTCTACTCTGGGAAACTGGACCTGAACATTTATCTCCGTCTGCCGGACTACTGCAGCGTGTTTCAAGCGGAGGTGACGGCAATTTACAGGGCCGTTCAATGGATCCTCGTCAACGGTTCACTCGCGTCTCGGTCTTTTTTGATAGTCAGGCCGCGGTAAGATCTCTATCGAGTTTCGTGAATAACTCAAGGATCGTTAGGGAGTGTCGCCGCTGTCTTGACCTTCTTTCTGGGTGCTTTACCAGTGTCTCACTGGTGTAGGTCCCCGGGAACAGGAACATTCCGGGAAACTGTAGGGCCAATGAGCTCGCCAGAGCTGGTGCGCTCCTTCCGGAATACTCTTCAATTGAATTGGGTATGCCTCTTGCCTCGGTCAAGTTTGATATTGCGCTTAAGTTCTTTTGGGACGCCAACCTATCCTGGGTCAATGAGGAGTCCTGCTCCACCGCTAGACTCACCTGGCCCTTGATGGATGGAAGGCGTACAACCAATTACTTGATCTTGGTCGTGACGTCATCTCAACCACAGTGGCCATGCTTACAGGTCATTACGTAATGGGTAGACACGCGGAAAAAATGAGGCCCTCATTTAACGACTTCTGCCGTGGATGCAGATCCGCTGAGGAGGACGAGACTGTTATACACTATCTTTGTCAGTGCCCGTCTCTTGCTAGGTGTAGATATAGGTTATTTGGCTCCCTATTTCTTGTCAGCTTGACGGAGCTAACATCTATTGATATCAAGGATATAGCTTCGTTCATCAAACTTTCTTGCTGGTTTTCCAGTGTAGCGTAGTCGTGCTTTTGATGTGCAGCCCTTGCGCAACTTCTTCCCCTTCATTGGAACTTGGTCAGTACGGGGGCTGCGTTCACCCGTGTCATCACAACGGGCCGCTATGCGGGCTCAAGTGAGCTTTGTGATATCAGAGCTACTACTCCGACCTGTCAACGCCGTTATTCCAAATCGAGAGTTTTCTTAGTGGTTATACCATTACCCAGCTCTATAGAAAACAATTCAGATGTCGTGGGCATTCTTTTATTAGTATAATAGACAAGTCAATGTTGGCTTACTAAGCAAGAGCTTAAGAGACTGAAATTGCGCGAGGTTGCGAAAGTGTGACTGGCGTCTTAAACGACTCAGAGGTATTAATTTTGAATGATCACTTACTCAAGAAAGCTTGTGTAAAGATAGCTTTTTACAATCCACATCAAACGCTATTGTTTGACAACTCATGCCATTGCTAAACGGTAATATGGATGAGTTTTCTGTTTCGTTTCGTAATCTTGGGGGAAACGTGAAGCCAACATAATGTAGTGGAGACCATATAGCTGTGATAACAGTGGGTTTCCGTGGCGTCTATGTCCCAAAGAAGACCAAGTGGGATTTGATGGCTAATAAAGTTCTGGCGATTGTTTCTCGGGATAAAAGGGTCGCCGTTGTCTAGTAGAAAATATATTGGCTTATTAGATGTGGGGTCACGGTTCTAACCCTTGCTCAGGTATCTGCAAAAACCGAAATAAAAAAAATGTTCCCTAGGCGACCTCATCTCAGCAGCTTTCTGGCAAAAACTTCGAGAGTAAATAAAATTGCCATCAAAAGTTCCTCAAAAAAAATCTACCATTCGGAGTCGACTTCAAACTGTAGGTCCCGCCACGTGTGTATAAAATGAACACACGGAACAAAAGTGGTGTTAGAAGCTGTGTATGTGAATATTATTCCGACTTACTGCAACAATTTAATGAGTATTTCTAGCAAAAACCGAGACCACTAGGTCAAAAAAATAGTCTTTTGCATCAGGACATTGCAAGGGTGTACTCATTTCCAGTTCCTATGGCAAAAATCCATGATTAGACCTACGAATTGTTTCGACGTTATCTCCACTCTTTTGATTATTTTTGAGTCAAATAGTCACTTGTTTTACAACTTAAAAAATTGCACGTCTGTAACCAAATTGGTTCTGATCTCCTTTTTTCAATGTTCTTGAAGAATGTTATTCATTGCATACATTATTGATCATTCAAACCTTTAGCTAGGATTACAACATAACCCCTAAGAGCACCTATGTTGTTTTAGTTAATTTTATATACGAGTAGCGGGAATAAAGTTTAAACGTCGTCTCAAAAGGATGGATTTGGAAAAATTTTTCTTGGCAATATTTTAAATCTCAGTAAGACTGCCAGAAGACATTTCATTTAACCCCAAGACCAAAATATTGTTACGTTTTTACCTTTTAAAAAACGTGTTTAAAATATGAGCTGGTAGATTGCAGATAAAATAAAAATAAATTTGTGTTTTTAGTTTTAATTAAAATTCTTTATTATTCGCACAATTCTGTGTGTCACTTTTCACAACTTTATGTATACAACAACAGTTCCCTTTTTTGTTATTCCTTTGTTTATACCCGAGGTCAACATAGTCTAGTAGGCAGTGTGTTGGCTTATTAGACGTAAGGCCACAATTCAAACCCCAGGCCAGGCATCAAAACAAAATACAAAAAGTATTTCTTCGGCGACTTCCTCTCAGCAGATTTCTAGCAAAAACTCTGAGGTTAAATAAAATTGCCATGAAAAGTTTCTCAAAAAATTTGTCGTTCTTCTGGAGTCGACTTTAAACTGTAGGTCCCGCCACTCATGTATAAAAATTAACACACACAACATAAGTGGTGTGAGAAACTAGGTCGTAATTCAGACTGAAGGGTTGTAATGACCAATTATGTTATGTATGTTTGTTTATACCCTATGAATAAATGATAACAATTACTAAGCAATTATTCGACAGATCTTTGTAACGGAGATCTTTTAACCACGATTACTCTCTTCAAACACACCGTGTCTTCATACAAGACTGACTGAACTTGATTAACTCAATCGCCTGCTTTGCCTTGCCTTTTATATGGCAGAGTAAACAATGATGATGAATGTTCTTGAAGGCTAATGTTCATGACTTCGCCTTCTCGAAATCTCTGTAAACATCGTTGTTTACATTTATTTTTGTAGAGTTGTTTGTATATTTTTGTTTAATTGTTTACCATATTTTTATGCTTTGTAAACAGATTTGTTTACTGCATTGTTTTATTTTCGTAGCTTTTTAATGTTAAACGATGTAAAAGCAGAACACCAGTATCTAGATTTTTCATTTTCATAACAATATGTTTCACAAAAATTCAATTATAATTCTTAAATTTGGAGCTCATTTTAAATTCATCACTGCTTAACACTTTAATACACCATTCAGTCGCGCTGTGTTATGAGTTGTGTTTCAATAACCTTGACTTGCTGAGTGGATCATATATTATACACCTGCATTCTTTTATATTGTTTTTCCTCCTTTTTGTTTCTCTCCCACTCCTCTCGCTCTCTCTCTCACTTGTGTTTTTTAAAAACATATATTAAATTTAAGCCATCGTAAAAGAGTGTAAACTTTAAAACCTTTAAGCCATTATACGTTGAAATGAAAAAGAAAAGAACAGAACAGAGAACAGAGCACCGAAAGATATACATAACTCAGCCATAATTTATGGAAATAAATCTGTATAAAAGGAACCATCTCTTGCAGCGTAAAATGAAAAGCGGAAGAGAGAGAGGTAAACTACACTACATACATACATGCTCACGTAAAAAAAATAAAAAAAATTTCTTTAAAATCGTTACGAAATATGAACGCAAAATAAGCGAGCAACCAACCAACCGACCAACATACAAGCGAGCGTATGTGACAGAGCATTTGGTACATAGCCCAAGGCAAAAACCGGAAAGGGGGGTGAGGAACAGAAAAAAGATGTTAACAAAGTCATAATGTACCGTAAAGGCGCAACGCATATTAAAATTTTATATCAAAAACTGCCAGTCATACCGAAAAAAAAATTAAAATAAGAAGGATAAGGAGAGTAACATTTACACTCAGGCTCACGCTCATTCACTTTGTAAGCAGCTCAAATGAAAATTGCAATTTCAATCGATAGTATTCGATACGTACGAAGGTAAAAATGAATAAAAACGGAATGAAACATTGTTAAAAACTTTAACAAACACAATCGTTGAGTTGTGTTGTTTTGAGTTTGAAGCTCAAGTGGCATGAAGCACCATCCTGTAGAGCCTCTTAAGTATTTGTATAGTCGTGAATGAGCAACGAATATATTTATTTGTATGCTTGTATGCCCGTAAAGCCTATATAAAACACTTCCTTTTTAAGGGTATATGTGCACATTTTTGCAAATTTTGTCTTCAATTTATTCGTTATTATTGCAGGAGACTTAAAAGGTAGGCAGAAACCTTGTAGGATATGGTTAAGGATATTGGGAAACATTAAATGTTACTTAACGGAAGTTAATAGTAACAATTACCGAATTAGTTATATGTAAATGGTAAGGGAGTGCTTTTTAAATTTTTTTGTAATATGGCAACACTGAAATTTGACAGCTGTCAGATATCTTTATTTCTATTATTAAAAATCAAGCGTTTAACGAAAGAATACGTACATAATTGGTGATTACAACCTTTCAGTCAGAGTTATGGAATTAATTTCTCACACCACTGATGTTGTGTGTGTTGATTTTAGCGAAAAATCTGCTGAGAGGAAGTCACCAAAGAAATATTTTTTTCATACTTTCGTTTTTGATGTCTGACCTGGGGTTTGAACCGTGGCCTTAGGTCTAATAAGCCAACACACTACCTACTAAACAACGGCGACTTTAAGAAAGTAAAACTCGTTGTAATTAATAAAACACAATCACAAGAATATCCAAAGTTATGATGAGACAGCTTGCAAGCGAAAAGTTTTCAGTCGAGAAACAAACATAGGAAGAGAGCCCGTGGTTCAAGATACAGCTTTGAAATCTCAATCGATATGAAATATGAAAAATTTATGGCCTTCGTTGGCTTCCTCTCAAAAGTCTTCAGGGTAACAAGATCAATAAAAATCAGGCTAAATATGACCGATGTCGGCTTTAATTTATTCACATACACCTGCGACTTAAGAAACCCCCACAAGAAAAAGTCTAACCGCAAGATCTCTGTGGCCTTTCCACATTATCTCTACATTCGTTCGTGTAAAAAATCTAATGCGGCATGAGCTAAGTGATATGAAGCACCTCGCGGCCTAAGCCCCATGTCAGTTGGCAATCAGCGATCTTCATTGAGACTGATGATGCCGTCAGTCCAGAATCTACACCAAACTGTGAGTTCTACTATATGTATTAATGTATGTATTGCTCGCAGTCTTTGTAATCTAGTAGGTAATATATTGGCTTATTAGACGCATCCTTGTGGTTCAAACCCCAGCTGAAAATTTTCAAACAATTAGAAAAGCCGTGAAGTCACGGTTCAAGCTCCAGATTGGACATATCCAACAAAACGGAATATGAAGAAAATATATCTTCTACGACTACCTCTCAGCAGTTTTATGACAAAAACTCTGCAGTTTTCTGTATAAAACTCTGATAGTAAATAAAATTGCCATTAAAAGTTTCTCAAATCTTTCGTACGTTGTCGACTTTAAGCTGTAGGTCCCGCCGTTCATAGAAATTATTAATACACACAACATGGGTGGTGTGAGAAGCTAGGTTATAATCCTCACTAAAGGGTGGTTATGCCCAATAAAGTAAGTATGATTAAACAATCCATTCCGCATAATTCTCAATAACTTTAATTTCACGACCTCCACCTTCATGCGTACAAAATTCAGCTTGCTGAGGTGCGGACTATAAAAAGCGCCGGCAATTCGTAAGGAGGCAAAACGAATTCAACACCAATTTTTCGCCATCTTTAAGAGTATTTCAATTTGATTTCCTTGGTGGACATAGTAAGGCTGATACGATTCTGTATGGTATCAGGCGGCATGATTGAAGATGAGCCCGAAATCGCAGTGACTGAGAACGGCTTTCGTTACAGGAACATGATAACGGAATTTCTGTGGCCTAAACTGGACGGCATGGACCTGGACGTCATATGGAATAACCTACCATACCGCGAGTGTTCTGCTGAGGGTCATTAAAAAACTTCGATGTTTTTGTGGATGAAATGTATAGCAAAAAAGCACCGATCTTGTATCGATTTATGAAAAGTACATGTTTTGTGTGCACCATTTGTAGCAAAATGGTTGCTTAAAGCTAGGAGATCACCGCAAACAGACGATTTCTTGTACAGATTTCAGACTAAGGATATGCATGTAATGTCTTCTGTAATTCTCTAGCTCTAGCATACTTCAGAATGCTGTTTGGTGTCAGTAATGATGTCAATCCACTTGTTAATTAATAAATCCCCAAGTATTTATTTCCTTCTGAAATACATTAACGTTGCAGTGGTTCCGTACGTATAGTGATGATGATGTTCTTTACTCGGTAAATTGCTGCTTAACATAATGTCCTCAATAGTCTGAGGCACAACTGTAATCACTTCTCATTGTAATTATCACATAAAGGTTTCCATTGTTTTAAACCCACTTGAACTGATAAAAGTGTTCGACTCCCTTTGCCTTTCTTTTCGCTGAATATATCCTAGCCTTTCTTCCTAGTCTACAGAAAGGTTCTGGCGTCCCCAGCGATGTAGAAGCTACTCTGCTTGAAAGTTGTCTGTAAGTTTATTTCACGATTTTCCACTTGACCAGTCGTCTAGCTAATTCATTTTTCCATTCTAATCTTGAGTCAACTTCATAGGAGCTAAGAGCTCGGAAGGCGGCCTGGCTGTATGTAATGTCTGTCTTAAGTTGAGTTAAACACATATTTTGCTTAAAAGTGAGGTTCTGAATAGTTCACTCTCAATTCGAACATTCTCGTTACTGTCCTCTTACGTACGTAATTGGTCATTACAACCCTTCAGTCAGGATTACGACCTATTTTCTCACACCACTAATGCTGTGTGTGTTAATTTTATCATGAGCGGCGGCAACTACAGTTTAAAGTCGACTCCGAATGATACATTTTTGAGAAGCTTTCACAGAGTTTTTGCCACAAATCTGCTGAGAGGAAGTCGCCGAAAAAATATTTCTTCATATTTCGTTTTGTTAGAGATGTCTGACCTGAGGTATGAACCGTGGTCTCACGTCTGATAAACCAACAAACTACCTACTAAACTACGGCGAGTACCCGACTGTTTTATCATGACATGGTCCGTCTCTTAAAATTGTATGTAGGCGCCAACTTGTTCAACTCAGTCATTTTACTCATTCTCGTTGTGAATCATTTCCACATTTTCATGGCATTTCCTACAAAGGAAGCAGTTGAAGAGGCAACCGCCTTTCGATCTGTTCGGCCACGATGCCGTTGATGAATCTCGCGTTAGACTCATTAACCTAAACGTTGTCTCCACAGCTCTGTTCCTCTTTATCCTAAATCCAACAGATACTGAAGAGACGTTACACGACAGACTCTCAACTCAACCCCGTTTCTGTGTCTTATCCAACTCCATCTGAGGCGTCTTCAAGAATGTATTTCTTAATCAATTTATAATCGATTGTTGTCGTTATCTTGAAGCCAAAGGAAAAAAACTTGTCTCCTCTCTAAGTCGCACTGGACCACAAGTGAAATAAAATCAATCAAATATGAGTCATAGACACAATGTTTTGCCTGTGTTGGTTGTGTAAAGAATCAATTGCTTCATCAATACACAAAACATACATACAAACGCATATGAAATAGAATTTCATTTTAAAAATATTGAATTGAAATTGGAATTGGAATGTTGCATTATTAAAAAACGTGTGATGCGACAACGACACTTGAATACATGGTGATGAGTAGAACGTAATAAAAACGAATGAATCACACATGCAGATGTGTGCTATTTACCGCTACGGAGAGTTTTTATTGAAGTGTTTACATATCCATACTCACACACACACATACGGCTCTTTCAATATATTAAAGACGCACGAATGTTGCAAGGATACGATAAAAGAAAATAAGCGTGATTGCGGCAAATAATAATACGTAAGCATACGTGTTGGCAATAAAAATAAATTTTTCAAGGCCTGTTCAGTTATTTTTTTAGTTTTCTGAAATACAAACAATTGTACGTGGTTTGAGTGATAAGTGCTTATGGCAGACTTCCAGGAAGGAGCAAGAATTCAGTTAAGACAGATAAATAATATCATTTTGATCTGAAGAAAGGCATAAAATGGACCGGCTCTCATTAACAGTGTAAGAAAAGTACTTAAGCAAGCTGGCCTTATAAGTCGGAGATCTTCAAAATTATTAATTTTTATATATTTTTGGAGTTTGTTGAACAACATCTAAGTAGTAATATTCACAACTGCATGCTTCGGTCTGAAGAACTGACAATTAATTTTTTGTGACAATTTGAAAAACGATTGTACGTCGCAGTCCACAGAAAGCATATGATTCAATTCATACGTAAGTTTCTTCGGTTCATTTAGCGTGGCAGTGAAACACAAACTAGTGAAAGTGCCTCTGATGTATCAATATACTTGGTTATTTTATTGGCATTAAGCATATTCGCCTTTTCCACTATGCGGTGGGAAGCTACATGAGCCATGGGTTGAGTAATTCGCATGGCTTCCTTTGATATTCAGGTCGAATGTGAGCGAGTAATTTTCGACCTGATTCTCAAATGACTTTGAGTGTCAAGAAAACAGGATTCCAGGCTAAAGAGTTCGAGAATGATATAGATCATCGGTGTTCTACGCCGATGTTGAAAATATTTCCAATTGTCATACCCCTTTAGTGTGCTTTATCCTATTCTTGGTCTAGCTTGTCTAAGAAGATGTTAAGAGGTCAAAAAACAACGTTGCACGAAACAATACTCCATGGACTTTCCTTACTTTATTCAGAGTTACAACCTAGTTTCTCACATCACTCAAATTATCTTATCTATGAGTTTAAGGTCGACTCCGGATGATAGACTTGAGAAAATTTTCATATCAATTTTATTTAGTCTCAGAGTTTTTGCCAGAAAACTGCTGAGATGAAGTCAATAAAGAAATATTTTCCAATTTTTTGATTTTTTCGAAATTTTTCAACTGGGTTTTGAACCACGGGTGCACATCTAATAAGCCATCATACTACATACAATGCATCTAATAAAAGTCACTGTTTTGTGTGGACTATGGACTGGCGGTATAATCAGTATTTCAGTAACAACGACGTTTGCCAGGCCATCACTCTCAACGGGTAGCACTGTAACTAGCAGATTACCACCTTGGCTTGATCCGAATTGTTTGTTCTGGATACCAACGACAAGTGGTATCCTTGGATATTTTGCATGAACGATTTGAAGGCAATCGCAACCTATGTGGAGATGATGTGGATCGGCCATAGAGATCGTGCCATCAGACTTTTCCTTCCAAGGGTTTCTTAGGTCGCAGATGTGTGCTAATAAGCCTTAGTCGATATAACCCAATCCCATTATCAAATTCAAGACTGGTTGTTGTTGATCTTGTTCGCTTGTTTTTCTCCTTTCTTTTTTCTTCTTCTTTGGAAATTGATCTAACTATGAACCTTAACCTTAACTCTGCGCCAGGGTCATGGAAAATTTAACATTTTATATGCATTCTAAGCATGGAAAGTAAGTTATATTCAACACATAAGTTCATCAATACACATCATCTCTTTACCAAGTTGAATTCAGCATGTCTCTCTATGGCACAGACTTCCGCTTGAAAGATACTCACAGGCTTTGCCATGGGTTCGTAACACAAAAACTGGCGTTCATGTGCTCGGATCCGTTCTTGACCCATCTGTATACCAACAAAATAGCCTCTGTTTTAAAAGAATATGCCGCTTCCGGTTTACTCCATTAATTTTTGCTACAAAGCCTTATTGCAAAGTATTTCCCAGACTATTAGAGTCTAGTGGTTTTGTGCGTGGAATAGTTAAGTAGTGAGCTGTCAGCATTTCTAACATACGTACAAACATAATTGTTCATTACAACCCTTCAGTTGGAATTACGACCTAGTTTCTCACCTACAGTTTAAAGTCTACTCTGAACGACAGATTTTTGAGAAAATCATGGCAATTGTTATTTATTCGCAGAGTTTTTGCCAGAAATCTGCTGAGAGCAAACGCCGGAGAAATACTTTTCTTATGTTTCATTTTGTTAGAATTGTCTGAGCCAGAGACTGAAACATTTCGATGATATCTCACACTCACTTGGTTTCATTTGTATTTAGAAATAGGAAGCGCTTAAAAAGACCATGCAGTTTAAAACAAGTGTACAACACGAAACCAGTGATTCACTGCAAATCTTTACCAACCGTTTTCTACGGCTTAGAACCGTTGATGCTTCTAAAAAACACTGTAACAAACACCAGGCAGGTAGGTAAGCTAGACTGGTAGCTTAGATTCCAAAGCCCCCTTGAGGACGAATAGCTGCCCGTTGTGATGTCACAGGTAAGCGCAGTCTCTGTACTGAACGAATTCCACCAAACTCATCGAAGAACTGCACACTAAAACACGACTACCCAATGCTGGAACCCAGCGTAAAATATGAATACATACAGACATAATTGGCAATTAGAGCCCCTCAGTCAGGATTACGACCTAGTTTCTCATACCACTGATGTTGTGTGTGTTAATTTTATGCATGAGTGGCGACTCCGAACGACTGATTTTTAAGAAACTTTTTCATGGCAATTTGATTTTGCTCTCACAGAGTTTTTGCTTGAGATCTGCTGAGAGGAAGTCGCCGAAGAAATATTTTACATATTTTCATTTTGAAGCTTCGCCTGGGGCTTGAACACAGGCCACACGACTGATAAGCTAACACACTACCTACTAGACCACGGTGACTTCAATTGTTATTTTTTTATTTATTCGTTATTTTTTGTATATTATTATTTGTAGATAAGTCGAATGACTCAATTGATGTAAAAATTTTTAAACGATAATTGGGTAATATTTTTTTCATATACTTACATATCGACGCCTCCGTTCTATAACATTCAAAGTCGAAAAAGTGTGTTTTGAGTTATGAGCTCTCAAAGTTTTCACGCGACATACGACTATATGTGTATTTTAAGTAGATTTTTCCCTATAACTTCGGAACGGATCGGCGCATCTTAACCAGATTTTGATAGTATTTAAGTTAGAAAACGTAGAATTTAAAAATGCAAGAACATTAAAAAAAATTAAGTGTACTTAGAACGTTATAGAATGGAGGCGTCGATATATACCAACAATTTCTGAAATATTGTTTGAACTGGAAGATCTAGACGACAATGAGCCTAATACCGTTGCAATTTATATAATTCCCCTAGTAGATGGATCCAATACTAATCAAAGTAGCTATAAAAGCGATGATGAGCAGTAAGAAAATCGTATGTGCTGTTGTTGCAAGACAAACGGTTTCAAACGAACATCTATTCGTATGGATAAAACAAACAACAAACGTTCGCCAGAATCCACTTGTCCTTCAGAAACAGCACATTAATCATTTCGGCTTAAAGTTATTAGCTACAGTATGTGAAGTAGTACAGAAATATGATAAATGGCATGATAGTGTCTAGGCTTTAGATTCAACTGAGAGTTTTATGATTCAGTCGGAATATTGCTAATTCCTACCTTGAAACGTATGGTACTCCAACTACAAGATGCTTGCGCATAAACAGATTGATAGCATATACACAATATGATGGTAGAAACAACCTTACTGAATATTCTAAAATTGAAAAACGATGTGGACATTGCGAAAATAAAACAAATTTTATTTGCAAAATATATGTAAAAGGCTTTCATTCCCAGGAGTTCTTTAAAAGTTGTCATAGTGTACCTTATGCCCGGTGTCCTTATAAGGGACTATCTATAATTCCAAAACTATAAATTTTTTTGAATAAAATATTTCTCAGACGAATTAATTACATAATTTTTATAAATATCGGGTCCGCCATCTAACGTTTTTTTTTCAACTAGTGCTTATTTCGTGAATGGTAACACTTAGCTCATGTCTGATTTGACAGATAATTAGTTTTATCCTTCCGCTGAACAAATATGGTTGCGTATACGCTTGAACAACGCTGGGAAATATTGCGACATTACTTTGAAAATCATGGTAATGTTGCAGAATGTGTGCAAAAATTGAAGATAAGAGAAGCACCGTCAGCTCCGTATGTTCGTTATCTTGTGAAAAAAGTGAAAGAAACTGCCGTCCTCATCGATAAACCAAAGCGTGAAAAGCCAAAAACAGTGCGTACACCCTAGAATATTGCTGCTGTGGCAGAAAGTGTGCGTGCAGCGCCATCAACATCAATTCACCGTCGTTCTCAACAATTAAACATTTCGGAGACATCCGAAGACTGTTTTTGAAGATAGCATTATCAGCCGCAGAGCTGATGTCGTTTGGCCACCTCGGAGCTGCGATTTGACACCGTTGGACTATTATTTGTGGGGTGCCGTCAAAGATAAGTGTTACGCCGACGAGCCAGAGACAATTGACTCGCTAAAGGACAATATTCGTGAAGCCATTGGTGAAATACAGCTGCACACAATCGGTAATGTGCTTAAAAATTGGACCGATCGTATGGGCTACTGCGTGGCCAGCCGAGGCAGCCCTTTGAATGAAATTATATTCCATATTCCGGGAGGATTGTACTTTCAAATAAAAAAAGAAATTTGAGAAAATATTCCGTAGTTTTTTTTAAAGCATTTTCAAAAAAAAAGTTATTTGGCGGACCCTTTAATTGATGAAAATTGTAGATGGAAAGTAGCCAGGGAACTTTGTGCACTAATCGGTTAAGCTATTCAAGCATACACGAATTGATTGCTTCGTATTGCAAACCTACGATCAATCCATTATGATATTTTGGTAGGACACACATTGGAATTTAATAGGGAGATTACTAGAGCAGCATTGGATTCCTTAGGACTTCGATGGCTCTCAAATATATGCTAGTAAATAATTATAATTTACAACCCAATCTCTTGAATATTGCAAATTGTCAGCGTTTGCTCAAGAGCTGGAAAATAGTGGAAGACGATTAAAAAATTTCAGAAAATTTTGAAATTTTAGAAGTCCCTACTACTATTGCTCCCACAACTGTACTGTTAAAAAAAGTTTAACGGTAAAAAATATTTAAAAATTATGTTTAAAATTCACATCTGTTTTATTTTTTTTGTTGCATGCAACACATACTCACAGAGTCAGTTTGCAAAAAAAAGAAATAACCCCGAAAGCATTCAATATGTGACGTGTATTGTTTTGAAGGTTTATAGGCCATTAAATTGTGCTTATGAAGAATGAAAAACGAAACAAAAAATACAGGAATTATTTGTAGAACAATGCTGTGTCTATTGTTCTATTGTTTGTTTGTTGCCACATAGAGATTGTAATAATTTTTTCACTGATTGTCTTTGTATTTGTTGCTGTTGCATATAAAATATAATTTTTTTTCTACACGATTTAGTAGTAAAAAATCTCGTATGTTTTTTATTTTTATTATTGATGTTTTTGTTGTTGTTTTTATACTTACATACTACATTCAATTTCCACATGGTTTCTAAATATAAGCCATTGACGTTGGGATTTTCTGCTCGACATGTTATCGATTTGCCATCATCATCTGTTGTTGGCACAAAACTCAATTCAGAACGTGTTGTATTACTCGAAATATCATCCTGTAAAGAATAAATTTTAAATTAAAAAAAAGAAAAACGTATTCTTTTTAAAGTTATAAAATTAAATATAAATAAATTGTTAATAAAAACAAAAAGAAAAATAAAATAAGATACAAATTATTGGCCTATATTTTCTTATTTTTTGTTGTGGTTGAGTTACTGTGTTTCATGGTGATTTTTTTGCCTCAATTTTTTTCATAAATCAATAGGATCCGAAAGTTTATTTGGCTTTTTATGCAAAAATATGGTTTAAAACAATGTAAAGACTTTTTTTCATGGCAATCATAATAACATAGATTAGGAACAATTAGCTTTTATTTGTCTATAAAGCACTCAGAATCACAAAACATTGTAGGCAGAAATAGTGATAGCCCTGCATGGATGATTATCATATTTGCAAGCAATTTTGTATTTCATATGAGGATAAAGGCAGCAATGTCCTTCTTTTTTTAGGAGACTATGGTCATCCAATTTGTAATGAAGCAAAAATCTGAAAACCTTACAATAAACGCAATCGTCAATACCACATTTAGTATCTAACCATACGCGCAAGTGGCTGTATCAACTTGTGTTGGTAGTTCTATTCTGTTCCATAAGATCCCATCTAAACTGGAAATCTCCAGCCCAGAAGCAAATACGACCTCTGGACCCATATAGTTGGCAGTTTCATTAAGAAGTCGTCTCCTGATAAGAGGGAAAACTTAATTAAGAATATTGCACAGACCTCGTTTCTAACAGTCCTCACTACGCAATACTTGTCATATAAGGAAAAGTGGGGCTCAGTTGGAGAAGATTCCAAGCTGACACCTCTTATTCAAAATATTTCACCACAGCCACATGTAAAAACTGGGCTAGCAACTTAAGCTAGAGTTTCTAACTTTTACACAAAAGAGCTGCGACTCTGGTATAAACATTCAGATCCTTCTGATCCTTTCGTCACATTAAGATTACGCTGAGATATTTTACCTCAAAGGGAAGTAAGAGTTCTGTTCCATTCAGATAGGCCTCTCTGTTATTATATACCACGTTATTGTTGGCATTTATTCGCAGCCCACGAAAACAGAACGGACTCCATAAGTTCCAAGTGAAAGAAACTGCTGATTGAGTTTAGACAGTAAGCTTATATTGTATACTTCTTTTCGGAAACTAATGTGGTTTCAGTTATGGAATATAAGTGTACTTTACACCCCGAAAAGAACGCCAAAAGAAGGCGTGATAACGTATATTTACAGCAGCATAGTGAGTATATCGATAATTTTAATTTGTGTACAGAGGCACATCAACTTTACAAGCTAACAGAGATCAGTAAATATTCGTAGATATACTCACAAGTTGAAAAGGAGATCTAGTTAGTACGTCACTACACAAGGATGGAATTACATAAATGGCTGGAATGAGACACAGACAAACCCCTTCGCCAATTTTTTGGAAGTCAGACACTAGTTACACGCGAGGTCACGGTTCAAACCGCAGGTCTGACAACTCAAACTAAACAAAATATGAACAAAATATTTCTTCCGCAGAAATAAAATAAAAAATTGCCATTAAAAGTTTGTCAAAAAATCTGTCGCTCGGAGACGACTTTAAACTGTAGATTCCATCAGTCATGTATAAAATTAACAAACACAACATAAGTGGTGTGAGAAGTAAGGTCGTAATCCTGACTGAAGGGTTGTAATGACCAATCACGTATGTATACTCGCGAGAGCTTGAAGTCTGTCTAAAATCCAAGGATCGTAACATATTGTTACGAAAATAGAAAAATCTAGATATTGGCGTTTTGCTCTTATATCGTTTAACATTAAAATTATGAACAAAAGCTACAAAAGCAAAACAATGAACTTGTTTACAAATTAGCGCACTGCTTAATGTAACAACAAACACCAGCATAAAAAAATGGTAAAAAAGTAAACAAAAATACAACAACAAACACTAGAAGAATAAATGTAAACCAAACGCACACACAACAATAATGAAACAATGATGTTTACATTTATGAAAATCTCGAGAAGGCGAAGCCACCAACATTCGCCTTCAAGAACATTCATCAGACTGTTTACTTTGCCATATAAAAGCCAAGGCGAAGCAGCCGACTGAGTTAGTAAAGTTCAGTCAGTCTTGTGTGAAGACGCGGTGTGTTTGAAGAGAGTAATCGTGGTTTGAAGATTTCCGTTACAAAGATCTGTCGAATAATTATCTAGTAATTGTTTATTGTAGTCGCCGTAGTCTAGTAGGTAATGTGTTGGCTTATTATACGTAAAGCCAGGGTTCGAGCCCCAGGCCAGACATCAAAACAAAATACGTAAAGTATTGTCTCGGCGACTTCCTCTCAGCAGATTTCTGACAAGAACTCTGAGAGTAAATAAAATTGCCATGAAAAGTTTCTCAAAAATCTGTCGTTCGAAATCGACTTTAAGCTGTAGGTCGCACCACTCATGTATAAAATTAACACACAACATAAGTGGTGTGAGAAATTAGGTCGTAATCCTGTCTGAAGGGTTGTAGTGACCAATTATGTATGTATGTATATTCGCGAGAGCTTAAATTCTGTCAAAAATCAAAGAATCGTAACATAATGTTACGAAAATAGAAAAGTCTAGATACTGACGTTTTGCTCTTACATCGTTTCACTTGAAATTCTGAACAAGAGCTACAAAAACAAAACAATGAACTTGTTTACAAATTATCGCACTGCTTAATGTAAGAACAAACACCCGCATAAAAAATGGTAAACAAGTAAACAAAAATACAACAACAAATACTAGAAGAATTTCTGGATGATGGTTCCAGGTGTTTCCGAAAGCATTTTGCGAGCTGAACACGAATCTGAGTTTAAAAACTTTCCATCACGTCAAGTTTTCGAGAAAAAGGTGTTTTTGGCCTAAAATAGCGTTTTTGACCATTTTTGAAAAATTGTAGAGCTAAACACTGACGTGCTAGAACTATCGCTATTGTCAGAAATTGACAATTGATCCTTTAAGTAGGGGGTGGGTTTATGTCAAGGGGTGCAAGAGAAAAATAAACACATTACGGAGGTCCTTAAAAATTGATCAGATTTTTTTGAAAATTGTCATTCAGGGGTTTTTGGGGTCGCTGATTACAGATCTTCACTCAGATTTAAAAAATCAAAATGGCGGATACAATATGGCGGTCGAGGTTTATAAAAATTAATCAGATTTACTTGACCGCCGTATTGGATCCGCCATTTTGATTTTGATCCAAATTTGCAGGGCTGTGTTGTTATTGTTTATCCAAAGGGTATAAACAGAAGAATAACACACAAGGTAAGGTTATTTTCATCAAGTTTTGAACAGTGGTACACAGAATTGTGCGAACAATAAAGAATTTTAATTAAAACTAAACACAAATTTATTTTTCTTTTATTTGCAATCTACGAGCTCATATTTTAAACGTTTTAAAAGGTGAAAACGTAACAATATTGAGGCAGTGTCGCCACATTCGCACATAAGTTTTCTACAGTGACTCTGAAATCCTAATCTCAACATTATGAACATAATTATTCTCCTGCTGTTGATTTTTTTTAAGTTTAATAACGAAATGAATAACATTTGAACAATAAATTTCGTTTTCCAAAATTTAACCTGCATTCACATATATTTCAATGGAAATTTATTATCAAACCGCCTTCAATAACAATTGTATTGTTTACAATAATTAAAGTACAACTAATTGTTACTGTTTAATATCTTAATTAATCGCATTGAAATTAGTTAAATATACGGGGATATTTTTCTTTATAATTTAATTAAATGTTATTTATTGTATTGAAACAATAAACACAATAATTTATCCTGTACAAAATTATCCAAAATAAATATGTATGTATGTATGTAAATAATAAACAAAATTGAATTCATTTATTTATTAATGTGCTTATATATACATATGTATGTACATATCATACCATACATAAATTGTTATGCGTTAAAGTATTTATTAAAACTGATTTTTTATTTCAATTTTTTTTTGTCTGAAAGTGCATATAAATTTCGTTTTAAATACGGACTGACACACTCACACTGACATACGTGTGCAAAAATTTTAAATAAAATTGATTGAACCCAAATAAAGAATATCAATAATAAATAAATAAATAAATAATAAATAATATTTTAAAATAATAGGTATTAATTAAGCTTCATTCAAAACAGAACAATTCAGCTACATTAACGAATACAGGAAAAATTGCAATTTTTTTATTTTAAAATCATTAAATATTAATGATACTTGCAGAGATTAAATGCTTTCAAATTCATTTAAATAAAGTGTATCGAATTACTAAAAAAGCAACAAAAAAATAAATTAAAAATATTTATTAAAATTATTCAGTGACATGTCATGAACTCGCATAATACATTTACGCTCACGAGAAAAAAAAAACAATATACTATCGGGTAGGCCAACTTTCGATTTAAATTTGAATCATTGGTTATTTTGAATCTGGCAATACTTATGTCACTCTATTCCTCCACAAAATTCGGTATATTATCCCCATTGAATGAATCGATTTAAACTTGAGCAACGTTAGGATTTATTGGAAATCTGTTTCCAAAACAAAGAAAATTTTTCCGGAAATTGCACGAAAATTTCGTACAAAAGGACCAACAGCGCCCGGTATACGCAAGTTTGTTGCTAAAGTTCGTGAAACTGGTTTCATTGTTAAGGCGCCTAGACATGAGCATAATTGTACATTGTGTACATTTGAAAATATCGAAGCTGTGGCTGAGAATGTGCGTAAGAATCCATCAACTTCAACTTGTCATCGTTCTTAAGAATTGAAGCTTTCACGCACCAGTTTCGTACAAATATTCCGAAGAGATCTCGGTATGACGGGTTACCAAGTTCAATTGGTTCAAAAGTTGAAGTCGCATGACCACCCGCTTCGTTTTCGCTTGGCAAAAGGGGCAAGCGAGATGTTAGTGCTATTGAACGCGAGTCTACTAAGAATGGTATGGCAGTAAATGAGGGCAAAACAAAGTATATGTTATCGACAAGTAGAGAAGTACTGCGTATTGATTCTCAGATTACGGTCGATAACTATACTTTTGAAATAGTCAAGTAATTGGCTCCACCGTTACCACCAAAAATGATATCAGTTAGGAGATTAAGCGCAAGATTACTTTTGCCAACAGGTACTACTATGGTCTCAATAAGCAATTGAGTAACAGAGACCTCTCTCGTCCGACAAAACTAACACTCTACAAGCCACTCATCCTACCCGTGCTTCTTTATGGCGCAGAGGCATGAACCCTATTAAGTACAGATGCAGCAGCCTTGAGAGTGTTCGAGAGAAAAGTGCTACGTAAGATCTTCGGTCCAGTACGAGTTGGCGATGATTTCCGCATCCGATCCAACAGTGAGCTGTATGAGCTCCTCAACGACATAGACGTTGTGCAGCGTATTAATATGCTGCGGCTGCGCTGGCTCGGCCATGTCGTCGTACGAAGAGAACGACCTTGTATCCGTTGGAAGGACCAAATCGAGGAAGCCCTGTCATCGATTGGTGTGACCAACTGGCGTAGGCGCTCAAGAAGCAGAGGCGCCTGGAAGGATGTGTTACGGCAGGCCGAAATCAGTTAAACGGGTTGTAATGGCCAATTAAGTAAGTAAGTAAGTAAGATGAGCTAACGAGAAACTGCACAATGATTTCGTTTTGCCAAAGAAAATCATTTTTTCGATTAAAGCTCATTTTAATCTTTGTGGGTTAATAAGCAAAATTGCCGTATTTGGAGCTCAGAAAACCCCGGTGTGGTCTTACAGAAGCTAATGTACCCATTACGACTGACTGTTAGTTTCGGCTTATGGAGTGGAGCTATCATTGACACATATTTCTTTGAAAATGAGGACGGCGCAAACCTCATGGTCAATGGAGACACATTTGGCAGCATGATAACCATTTGTTTTGTACCCGCTCTTCATGCTACTGATGTGAACGATGTTTGGCATCAACAGGTTGGTACAACTTGCCACACATCTCCTGCCTCAAATGATTTATTGCGTCAAACGTTCGATGGTCGTTTAATTAACCGAAACGGTAATGTCAATTGGCTGCCAAGAAGCTGCGACTAGACACCATTGGACTATTTTCTGTGGGGCGCTGTTAAATAAAGGTGTTATGCCAACAAACCAGGGAAAATGGAGCAACATTTGTAATGCCCTGGTCGAGATACGATCACATGCACTCGAAAAAGTGCTCCAAAACTGCTCTGATAGAATAAAGTACTGTGAGGCTTGCCGGGGCAGCAATATGAATGAACAATTGTACGCACACAACAATAAAATTAATTTGAAGAAATTTCAAACCGTTTTTGTTTTATTTCATTTTTAAATTAAAACTTTGAAATGGCCCACCCTATGGAACACAACCTTACCGGTAAACTACTTATTAACCTGGAGGGTTCCTTCGTTTACAGTAGAACGATACTAAATCAGTGAAGTTTGTTTTTCATAATGCAGTTGCAGTATTTCACCAAGGCGTATGAGTTACATGTGCTGTATTCACAAAATATTGTTCATACGTAAGAGTGCCTTTACTTTAGGATCCGTAAAGTATGCAACGTTAAATTAAAAAGAGACAAAAAAATTTAACAACATAAGGGGTGGGCCATTTAAAAAAATAAATTTAAAAATAAAATAAAACAAAACCGGATTTAAAATTTGCCAAACTAATTTTTTTGTTGTGAAGTACAATTGTTCCGGTCAGAAATGGAATATTATTTCATTTGTATGGCTGCCGCGTCTGCCCTCACAGAATGTCTTTCGATCGGAAGAATTTTCGTACACTTTTTTGAATCACGAATATTAGCCTTCAAATGCTCAACTGATCTGGTTTGTTGGCATAACACTTTCTGTGGTGATATCAATTGGCTGCCAAGAAGCTGCGATTTGTTACAATTAAAAGCGATGTGTTAAAGGAAAGTATTATGCCGGCAAACCAGAGACATTCATTTGTAAAAGAAAGTGAAAGTTAAGCAAGGTATGTGACTTAAAAGAATGCAAAAAATTGTACGAAATTTTCTATGATTAGACAATTAAAAATGCTTTAAAATAAAAAATAAACACCGATAAATAATTACTTAATATTTTCTTAAATAACAACCATCTTCTTAAATTACAATCATCTTAAAAAAAAAATAATCATAAATGTCAAGTATGTTTAGAGAGAAAACGTTGCAAATGCAGATCATCATTCACGGTATTGTTCTTCGAAGCTATGGACTTTTCTCATCTTTTTAGCATTTTATGAATTCCGTTCCAAACAAAACATTGTAAAGGGTCCGCCAAATAACTTTTATTTTTAAAATGCTTACAAAAAACTACTGAATATTTTCTCAAATTACTTTTTTTTATTTGAAAGTACAATCCTTCCGGATAATAATGGAAAAGAATTTCATTGAAATGGCTGCCTCGGCTGGCCATGCAGTAGCCTACACCAGAAGATGCCGATTTTGGCAAAAAAATCATCTTTTCAGATGAAGCTCATTTTGATTTTGGCGGGTAATACAATAATAACAAGGTCAAGGTTTTTTTGCGTTCAATGCTAGCGTCAAACGAAATAATTGTTGTTCGTATTGGTCTCGCAAGAAAATATCAGAACAATTACCTTAAATTGGCTAGTCTAGTAGATAGTATGTTGGCTTATTAGACGTGAGGCCACGGTTCACACCCCAGGTTAGATCTCCAACAAAAGGAAATTTGAGTGCTACTAAGCCTTGTTGGAAAGCTCTTTCCAAAATCACAGACATTACTGGTTTAGTCCAGGAAATAGTTATTTAGTGACCTGTCAGCAAATCTATTCCTTAGAGCACAAAATCCTCTAGTGAATGTAGTAAGATTGTTCTCCCATTATCCTTAAGATTTTCTCCAAAGCCTTGGTTTTCACCACCATGTGCAGTGAACTTAAATCTAATAGAGCTTCATGCGCCGATATTAGGCAGGTGCTAATTTCCGCTGTTAAATCAATAATTGGTAGTCTCTGTATCGTCCGTTTCGTCCATGTATCCATAGCTGTTCGCCTAGAAAATTGCTTCATAAATCAATATTAGTCTGACTACCATGATGTACTTCCAATGCATAGTACCTGCGTTGTATACCTGAACAAGACTTCTACTCGCTATTATGACATATGTTTGGCATTTCCTGAAGTGCTCCCTATATGAGACCTCCATGTCAATTTACTATACTGTGTTATTCCTCTTTATTTTAACACCATTTTCTATAGAATTATATAATCACCGTAAAATTACATCTTCTCCCATTTAGGAAGTTTTTTTCTTCTTGTGAATGATACAATTGTGGTCTTGCCCGGGTCTATTCTCACTTTCCCGGTTTTATGCTTACTTTCCTGCATCAACTTTTAATTTCAAGAAATTCTTTGAATGCTGTAGCAGACATACATACATACATACATAATTGGTCATTACAATCCTTTAGTCAGGATTATGATCTAGCTTCTGACACCACATCCGTTGTGTGCGTTAATTATTTTTTTTATACATGAGTGGTGGGACCTACAGTTTAAAGGTTTTTGAGAAACTTTTCACTGCAATTTTATTTACTCTCATTGTTTTTCCAGAAATCTGCTGAGAGGAAGTAGCCGAAGAAATATTTTTTTTATATTTCGTTCCTACTACCTACTAGACCACGGCGAATTCGGAGTAGACAGTCTCTTTAAATTTGTTGTCAGCCTTCAAGATTATATTATTTCTATACGCTTGGCAGTCATGTCCGCCTCAAATTGATTTATTAAGAGTTCATCCATAACCAGCCACAACTTTGGAGGTAAAAGGTCATCTCCTAGTTATATCGACCCTTGCTATCACCGTTACTGCGAATAGTTCCTTCGATCAAGTGTATGGGACCTGAGCTATCCATTCTGATATCAAAGGTCTTACACCTTTTGTCCGTTTTGCCGTAATCTATTAGGTAGTGTGTTATCTTATTATGATCAGAGATCATCAACAAAACGACTTCGTTTCAGCAGATTTCTGGCAAAAAAGTTTTTCGAAAACCCATCGTTCAGAGTCGATTTTAAGCTATAGGCATAGCTGCCAGATTTGACGATTTATCGTCATTTTGACGATTTTGAGCTCCAAAAATATCATTTTGACGATGTGACGATTTATGTCCTTATTTTGACGATTTTTGGAAATTAAAAACTTACATCATATTCTTTATTTTAGTATATTAAAAGCCAATTTAAGCTTTGTATTTACTTTGCAATTGTTACTATTGGCAATTTATGTTAGTAAAAACAAGGAGTAAAGTATTATATTTTTAAGTAACTTTCGAATACATTCTGTATTTTCGAATATTTTTCTGTATTTTATTGCTTTTAAGGGGTTAAAAGCCACGTAGCTGAGAATAATTTAC
This sequence comes from Sarcophaga carnaria, assembly GCA_958299815.1. NCBI lineage: Eukaryota > Metazoa > Arthropoda > Insecta > Diptera > Sarcophagidae > Sarcophaga > Sarcophaga carnaria. The sequence continues at coordinate 100,147,361 of OY283152.1, read as the reverse complement.
CTCTTGTCGTTGCAGACAATTTTAAAAAATTCGAGTATGGCTTCTAATATTACCATCCGAAGAACAAATGCAAGCGCCGTTATTTTGTTTCGTACGACCAACACTCAGGGGATCGATGGCATTTTGTTTGGAACTATGAAAATATGTTATGTGAAGGAAGAAAGAAAGAACAGTGTTTATGGACACTGGGCTTGTGTATATTTATACCATAAGTAACAGGAAAGGCCTCTGCAGGGAATGAGTTCCACTTACGAATAGTCCGACGTATTTTTACCATAATGCAGTGTGCGATCCACTGGCCAATCGACCACATACGGAAGTTACGTAAAAATATATGATTTTCGGGAAAAGTCCTCTTACTTCGTTAAAGCAAAATCCTTTTGTCGACGCGATAGAACAGTGAAACACAAACCACATTGCAACGATGCTCCAATTATTCAATGCAGTTGGATACACTACCGTCATTAACGAGCTACTGAAACCTCAAAATATACGTTGAGCCACCGACCCATACATGAGAGTTGTATTCCGGTCTCGGTCGGCTACAAATGGTGTAAATAGTAAGATCATAAGTTCTTAGGAAGGAGGGTGCCATGGTAGTCTGGAGGGTAGTGTTCTAGACTATTAGCGTGAGGGTCGTGAGTTCGATTTCCACCAGAGACTCTGATCTGTGACACTACACCGAGCGTATGGTCAAGATACTCCGTTCGTATATAATTAGAATATAATTTGTAATTGTATTGTAATTAATAAATAAGTAAATAAATAAATAAATAAGAAGGAACTGAAGGAACTGAAAAATGTGTCGGTTGAAGCCAACATTTCACTGAATGCTCAGAATGTCAAGAGCTTCTGACTCCTTAATATTTACACCACCCATAGATTAGGATGATGCAATATTATTGCTGCGCTTATGTGTCAATAAACAACACTGGGATAGATTGTTTAATCCTTAAACAATTTTTTCCTGAAAGTGATATAAAATGTCTCCGTTTTTGGAAAAAAATTAATTAATAGTTTTTTGACGACTTTTTGACGATTTCAATAAACGTCTTTGACGATTTTGACGATTTTTTCTCATATATTTGACGATTTGATGCCTCATATATCTGGCAGCTATGGCTATAGGTCCCGACACTCATGTATAAAATTAACATACACAACATTAGTGCTGTGATAAGCTAAGTCCTAATCCTGACTGAGGGGTTGTAAAGACAAATTACGACTGATATGTACGTATAGCTTTTGTCCCACTTATGATCTTGTGAGGCGTATTACCAACTGCGTCTTTTTTTATTCCTTTTCATTGCACTTTAAAAATTTAATAAAGGAATATAAGTTCACACAAATACAAGCGTGAATAAATTTTCCATTACCTAGTGGTAAATGTTGTTTCAGATTTAAACATAAAATCGAAATTAAATTTCCTTTAACGTTATGTCTGGTGTTTTAAACGGAAATGTCTCAGTACGTGAGTAAAAGTGTGATAGAGAGAGAGAGAGAGGGCGAGCATGATTGAAATATGATTGCGTTACAAAATTGAGGGCAACTTTTTTTTCTTTGCAAATAAACAAATGAATCGCTTGCCATTATAGATGAGACTGCATTTCATTCATTATATTGCATTACAAACAATTTCTAAATTGCATTTGTATGTGTATTTGCTTGCTCTTCTATTGTGTGTTATTTTTCTATTCTATTGTTCTGGGTGTTTAAGAAATAATGATGACTGGTACGAGATTACTTTACCACAGCAATTGGTATTTGACTATGTATAATGGAAACATTTAAATTACATTAACGTTGTTTAGTTTGGTCTCCAGCCAACATAGCCAACTCCACCCAACCAACCATTCATTCATTCATTCATTCATTTATCCATTGTAAACACAATGTATTTAAACTTTTATTTAAATGCACCCTCTCAACAATTTTGTAGGAGAAAAAAAAACGAACGGAAACTAAACAATGAAATTAAAATGGTAGAGTATGTGTGCATAAGGAAAATGGAAATGAAAATGAACGTTCAAATCGAATAAAAAATTCGATTTATTTTAAACAAATTACCAAACACTTCTTGCAATTATTAACCCCCAATTGTAGGGCAATTGCCTTAATTAATTTCGTTTTTAAAAAATTCAAAAAAACAAAAACCTGAATCCCTAAAAGAACTTAAATTTTCCTTTTTTCTCTTTAAATTTCTTTTTTTTTTTTGTAAAAACTTAAGTACGAAAACATTTCCCCAACAAAATAACACAGAACACAGAAGGGTGAACGTTAGTTAACGAAATGCACTGCAAAAAAAAAACAACAAAAAAAGTTAAACAATTGCTTTTGAATTCAAGTGTCTGCTTGTCTAGTAAACTCCTTCATTTGTTGTTGTTTTTGTTTACTATATAGTACTACCCACTATAAATTACTAGACAATAGAGTCTACAGTAAATAGTGCAACACAAAAAAAAGTTGCAAAAATAGCAGAAAAAATACGCCAGGATTTGTGTTGGTATACAGAGACAAACGTTCAATTTACGTTCATTTATTTTTGCAAATTGCATGCGGTCATCCATAAATACCTCATACTCATCTATAACGGTATACGATACGAGTACATGTACCCCAAAAGCGAAATACTCATCCTTTTAAATTATGCAACGTATCGTACGTATAAGTAAGTATCGTACGATATTTTATCATTGTTGTTGTTGTTGCATTTTATAATGTTATACTGTGATATCCATACTCTACATACATACATACATATGACAACTGTGTACATATTTACAGTAACGAATACCCTATTTAAACTTTGGACAACAAAAGCACAAAAAAACAACAAGTAATGCACAATGGCTGACATTTTTTCAATCGAACGTGTTGTATTCGAAGAATTTAGGCAGAGTAGATCTGCTAAACATCGTAGTCTAGACGAGGCATTTCAACTCCAAGTGAAATTGTTCTACAGTAGGTTAGATGGCGAACTCTCTTTGTAGGGAAGGTCCAACTCAGACGCGAAGTTAGGTCAATTGTGATATTACAAATCAATATCTAAACCATGTCGACATCAAAATGAACCTTGCTATTGTATCAGAATTATTTTGAGCAATTCCCTCAAAGGTGACAGAAATTAAGAAACTGAGGACCTCCGCCTCTTCTTGACAACTTCTAGGTGCAGACCTAAAGATAGTTTCTTCCATTTTCTCACACTCACAGCTATTCCAGAAGTCATAAAAGTAAATACAAAGCCTTCAAGCATTGCCTCCAATAGCTCAGTAGCCAGACAGAATGGCAATTGTGCTATTGAAGCCAATGCGATTTATGTGCAGAAGACAACTAGTCCAGAAGTCATAAAAGAAAGTAGAAAATCTGTAAGCAATCCTTCCAAAAGCTCAGTAAGCGGAGATTATCTTAATTGTGTGATGGAAGCCAATGCGACTTAAGTACACCAACAAAAAAACATCGAGTCTCTGTCTTATAAATACAAATCCATCAGAGTGTAGCATTATTGAGCGTACCTTCCTGCTGCTTTCTTCAGCTCCCCTGCAAAACGAACAGAGAATACCTTGAATACCCACTAACATCTGCTACAGAAGTCATAAAGGAAAATACAAAGTCTATAAGCATTCCTAGCAATAGCTCAGTAGCCTGAGAGAACCGTAATTGTATAAGGGAAGGCAATGTGTTTCGCAAACAACCAGTCAATTAGTCTCTGTCTTATCCAGAAAAATTCAGTAGAATGTAACATTATTGAATGTACCTTTCTGCTGCCTTCATAAGGTCCCCTGTAAAATGAGCGGAGAATACCTAGTTTAACTACGAAAATAGGTGTTAAACTATAGCCTGTAAAAAGTTGCAGAATGTGAGCTTCGTATCCACTCACAGCTACTGCAGTAGTCATAAAAGAAAATACAAAGTCTATATGAATTCCTTCCAATAGGTCAATAACCCGAGAAAATCGCAATTGTATGTGTGGAAACCAATGCGATTTAAGCACAGGAGACAACCAGTCTTCATCTTGACCATACAAGTGTAACATTATTAATCGTATGTTCCTGCTGCCTTCCTCAGTTCCTCCACAAAAGGAACGAAGAATGCCTAGTTTAACTACGGAAATAGGTGTTCAACTATACTTTGTAAAAAGTCGGAAATTGTGAGCTTCATACCCACTCTGGACAGTTCATCAGCAATGTAATTTTCGTCAATGTCCCAATGACTTGCAATCAATATAAGAGTTATCTTTAAATGCGAAATACTCGGCAATAGCAGCTTACTAGCTAGTGTGTTGGCTTATTAGACATGAGTCCACAGTTCAGACCTTAGGTCAGACATAACCAGCAAATGGAAATAAGAAAAAATATTTCTTCGACAACTACCTCTCAGCAGATTTCTGGCAAAGACTCTGCAAAAGTAAATAAAATTGCCATGAAAAGTTTCTCTGAAATCTGTCGTTCGGAGTCGATTTTTAAACTGTCGGTTCCGCCAATCATGTATAAAATTAACACACGCAACATAAGTGGTGTGAGTAGGTAGGTCGTAATCCTGACTGTAGGGTTGTAATGCACGATTCGAAATTTCGCTGAGGAATCCGAGTAAGAATCATAAACGAAAATGGAGGTCGAAATGACATTCGTTATGGAATTATTCGTGGTCTTGGTAAATTAAAGAGATTTTCAGTTTAATTTTCACTACCCAACAGCATCTCATTGCATTCAGAATAACCATGGCTTTCGCTTGGAAAATACTGCATTGGTCAGGTTTACACCACAGCAGTGGTTTTGCAACATCGTTATATACATATCTTAAGGGTACCACTGTAATTTTCCAGATCTTCAGACTAGTAAGTGATAGTAAAACGAATATGAAGGCAATTGCCTATAACTTCAGCAACAGTAAAGGTTTCACTTGACTCAAAAATCAACTCCAACCCACAGTGTGTGTCGAATAGCTATTTTGCTGGACGAAGTGGCTTTCCCACAATCACTTCTAAATTTACCGAGTGAGCAAGTAAAGAGCTCTAACGTTGAAGAAAGTTTTCTCGAAAAATCGCTTTAAAAATCTGTTGCTCCATCAGCTAATCGGCTTATCTACAATGTTAGGTATGATCGATTGGCTGTAACTGTTGCATATGTTGGACTTTACATCAATAGACGTAGAGATCCAAATGCAAAATATATTGGAACGAGAGAATTAAGGGAATGAGGGAATCGATAAATTCGATGAAAGTTCAGAAATATGGACCATTAAGAATTTAAAAATCCAGCAGGCCATAAAGCTGTTCCAACACTGCGCTCAGCAAATTATGGGGTGGGAAATTTATAAGTTTAAATTTAAAAATGCAATAAAACAAAAAAAGGGTTGCAACTTTGCTAAATTTATGTTTATTTTATGAAGCACAATTGTTACGGTTGGAAATGGAATATTATTTCATTCATATGGCTGCCGTGGCTGGCCTCACAGTACCTCATTCGTGCACCTTTTCGAGCTTTCACGAAAGCTGACTTTCAAATGCTCAATTGTCTCTAGATTGTCGACATAATACTTTTCTTTAACGTCGCCTTACAGAAAATAGTCCAACGGTATCAAATCGCAACTTCTTGGCGAACAATTGATATCACCATTTCAGCTAATTAAAAGTCCGTGTAATGTTTGACGCAATAAATCGATTGTGTCATGAGATTTGTGGCAAATTGCACTATAATGCTGTAAGATCACGTGTGGGATTTTTGAGCCCCAAATACGGCAATTTTGATTATTAACGTACCCATCAAGAGGAAAATGTGCTTCATTCGAAAAGATGATTTTTTTTATAGACTCGACATCATCGTGCAGTTTCTCGTTGGCTCCATAAATCCCAAACGTTGCTCATGCGTAAATTAATTCATTACGTTCAGTGGAGACAATCGACTGAATGGTGTGATAGATCTTAAATGAATTCAGGCATTCAAAATGCGATTTACATGCGATGTAAAAGGCAATTGAAAGGAAGGAAATTTAAGGTGAACTGGTTATTAAAACATCCCATTGTGCACAATCCACTTAGTCTAGAAAAAAGGATGTACAATGTTGTTATTTGTACATGTTTTAAAATAATTTTTCTTTTTTTCCAATACCAGTTTTCCTGTAACACTGGTAATATTGCAATTGGAATGAATGCTAAACAGACACTGTTTCTGTTTTTTTTTGCCATCAACAACACTATTACAGATATAAGCCCACAAATATATGTATGCATATAGATAGTTAAGTATGGCAAGCAGACAGACGAAAGAACGTGAGGACGTTTAAAGGATACAATTGTATTAAACTACGGGCAAATAAAAAACAAAACAAATACAATAGTTTAGAGAGAGAAAAATAAATGAAAATGATAGAAAAAACAAAAAAAACTTACCTTGGTACGGCGTAATTGCCTTTTTCCTTTATACCAGGTTATAATGGCATTTGGTCTAGAACCGGTTGATTCACATGTAACTTCATAACGTCTATCGGCCACCATCGAGCTGGGCGGGTCAATTATTTTCACTTCAAGCGGTTTTACTGTAAATACATTAAAAAAAATAAAGTTTCTCGTTGTTTTTTTTTATCTATTTATTGTTGTTGTTGTTGTTGTTGTTATAACTATTTAGAATTTTATTTCATTCGAAAGGAGGGGGGTAAAGAAAAAAAAACAAATTAAATTGTATTACAGTGTTTCAGTTTCAGTTTCTATTTTTGTTTTTCGATTTCCCTTTGTTTGTTATTTTCAAACGTTTCAAAGTGTTTCTTTGTAAGAGTTGTTGAAAAACAGAAAAACCTGTTAATATTTAGTGGAATAATTTATATCTTTTTAAAACCTATTTTTCTTTCTTTCTATTTTTCCAACAACAAAAATTTAAAACATAATTTGCATGTGTTAAAAGTAGGAGTCTTTGTGTTGAATAACAGAAAATAACAACGAACACTTTTGCTATTTAATTTTTTCTTTTTTGTTTCCTATTTTTTGTATTCTTTTTGGTATACATTTCAAATTAATTTTTATGTCTGTTTAAATGCCTCAAGTTTAATAGACAAATCGCTTTAGTTTAGCTTTATTAATGCCTCAATTTAGTGTAGGTGTACACAAATGTGTGCAAACATGTGTGTGTTTCCCCCAAAGAAAATTAGGCCGCAATTAAGCTGAAAATCATAGACAAAGTTATTAAAGGTTTTGGCCTATTAATTATGCGATGTAGAGATTATATTATAAGTCAGTGTTTGCAGATTTGAAGGCTATTATTTCAATTAAAAAGGTAGGCAATACATTTTTAAATATGAAAATATTTTTATTCTGGACCCTCTTATAAACGGATAACATACTTAAAAGAATAAATAAAGCGATCATAACGCTTTACAAATTTAAGTCATAGTCGTAGTCCTAGTCATAGTCGTAGTCATAGTCATAGTCATAGTCATAGTCATAGTCATAGTCATAGTCATAGTCATAGTCATAGTCATAGTCATAGTCATAGTCATAGTCATAGTCATAGTCATAGTCATAGTCATAGTCATAGTCATAGTCATAGTCATAGTCATAGTCATGTCATAGTCATAGTCATAGTCATAGTCATAGTCATAGTCATAGTCATAGTCATAGTCATAGTCATAGTCATAGTCATAGTCATAGTCATAGTCATAGTCATAGTCATAGTCATAGTCATAGTCATAGTCATAGTCATAGTCATAGTCATAGTCATAGTCATAGTCATAGTCATAGTCATAGTCATAGTCATAGTCATAGTCATAGTCATAGTCATAGTCATAGTCATAGTCATAGTCATAGTCATAGTCATAGTCATAGTCATAGTCATAGTCATAGTCATAGTCATAGTCATAGTCATAGTCATAGTCATAGTCATAGTCATAGTCATAGTCATAGTCATAGTCATAGTCATAGTCATAGTCATAGTCATAGTCATAGTCATAGTCATAGTCATAGTCATAGTCATAGTCATAGTCATAGTCATAGTCATAGTCATAGTCATAGTCATAGTCATAGTCATAGTCATAGTCATAGTCATAGCCATAGTCATAGTCATAGTGATAGTCATAGTCATAGTCATAGTCATAGTCATAGTCATAGTCATAGTCATAGTCATAGCCATAGTCATAGTCATAGCCATAGGCATGATTTTGGGGCTTATATCCATACACACAACATACATAATTGGTCATTACAACCCGTCAATCGGTATTACTACCAAGCTTCTCAAGCTACTGTCAATTTTATACATGAGTGCGGGACCTAAAGTCTAAATCTGTCTGCAAACGATTTTTGAAAAACTTTTCATGGCAATTTTTTTATTTACTTTTAGAGCTTATGCCAGAAATCTGCTGAGAGGAAGTCGGCGCTATAATACACTCAGCCACAAAAGTATACACACGGTTAACAAATTTCAGAAATTTTTCAACCAATCCGTTTTCGTTGGAAATCTTTATAATTGTCTGACATCTTTCTTCGATTTTAAGACGGTATTTTGCATTGGTTCAGAAATTTGTGAAATTTGTTAATCGGATGTATAATTTTGTGGGCCTGTGCAGGGCCACAATTCAGTTCAATTTCGGAAATTTTTTAACCAATGCAAAAGACCGTCTTAAAATAGAGGAAACTATAAAGATTTTCAACGAAAACGGATTGGTTAAAAAATTTTGAAATTTGTTAACCGTATGTATACTTTAGTAACTCTGTGTATTTTTTCATATTTCGCTTTGTTGGAGATATGTCTGACCTGGGTTTTGAATCGTGGCCTCACGTCTAATTAGCCACCTCACTACATACTAGACTACGGCGACTACATACATCATAATGTCCATACATAACACACATAATTGGTTATTACAACCCCTCAGCCAGGCTTACGACCTAGCTTCTCACACCACTCATGTTGTGTATGTTAATATTATACATGAGTGACGGGACCTACAGTTTAAAGACAACTCCGAACGACAGATTTTTGTGAAACTTTTCATGGCAAATTTATTTACTCTTAGAGTTCTTGCCAGTTCCGCCTTCAAATAATGGCTCTACTGAGCCGTGATATAATCAACGCTACTTTACGGTGCTCACTTTCGGCATACACTCCACGTTACTTCAAAAGAATTTAGAGTATGTCTGCCTACTTTAGCAAAAGATCTCCGAAAAAAATGGTAAGTATTGCACGTACTGATCGGACAGATATTAAGGACACTATAGCATTGGGAATAGAGACTGTAATACAACGACTTCAACCTTTAGAATATGTACAGAGCTTCTGTTATCCAATAACAACGAATGTCTGCCTAGAAATATACACATGCTGCAGGCTCAACATATATTTGAATGATAGCATTTAGGGTGAAAAAACCCAATATATCAACACAAATCAAGCTTAGGGTATTGAAATAAAGTGTAAAGTTTACTTTAAGTAGATGCCATAGCCTAGTAGGTAGTGTGTTGACTTACTAAAAGTAAGCCCGCGGCTCATAAACCAGCTCAGACATCTCCAACAAAGCGAATTATAAAAAAATATTTCTTTGGCAACTTCCTCTCGGCAGACTTCTGGCAAATCTCCGTGAGTAAATAAAAAATTGAGATGAAAAAGTTTTTCCAAAAAATAGGCTGTCTTTCGGAGTCGACTTTAAATTGTAGGCCACGCCACTCATGTATAGAAATAACACACAGAACATAAATGCTGATTGAAGGGTTGTAATGAATAATTCCTTATATATATATGTAAGTTAAGTCACTCTGAAGTATGAAATTAAGCCAATTATAGTCTTCCAACAGGGCCTTTCGAACTTTGTTAACTGCCATTTTGTCGAAGCTACAACTGTTAAATTAAATGCCACTGTCTGTTTTGCCAAATCATAATGGACGGATACGGCCTTCAAGAAAAAGTGTAAATAATAAATCTGTTTCCTCAAAATGGATGTTCTATTCGGGGAACATACCGTGGAAGAAATCAATTTCAGGGATGAGACTCATTTCTGGATGAATATGTACGTGAACAAAAATATTGCCGAATTAGGGCCGATACCAACCCACATTGGATTTAAGAGCGCATAATGCATACCAAAAGTAATTGTTTTATGTGGATTTTGAGCTGGCGGCGCAACGGATCTATATTTCTTTGAGACGTTGGACAGGTCATTACTGTCAACGGCGAGCATTATTTGATTACTAATTTATTTTGCGTTTATTTGATGATCTGGACACTAACGCCATGTGGTTTCAATAGAAAGACGCCATATGCCACATAGCTCGTGCCACATGGAGAATATTATGCACAAGAGATTTGAGGGTATGGTCATATTACGTAGAAGCGATGAGCAGATGTATGCTATTAAACCGTAAACCACAGCGGCCTTCAAAGTTAACATAATCAATGCAAACGACCAAATTCAGACATTTCGGATACAGTCCAACCCGAGAAGCTGTTCGAACATTTTAACGATGTTTTATTCCACACTTAATGGCATCAATAAAAACTTTTAATGAAATCTCACGTATACTTTGTTTTAATGTTCGATTTATATGCAAGAGACATGGATAAATTGGAAATTGCGAATGCGCTGCACCCAGAGAAAAACGTGGCGGGCATTTGAATGATGTTATATGCCACACATAAAGGTAGTGATGGATAAGCGCACACACTTTGTTTTATTTTAACTTAAAGACAGGAGTCACTAAATAAACGATCCAAAATTACAGACAATCATACAAAACTTACAGGCATTCTTCAGCAATACTTTGAGGTCATATCAAGCAGATTCTGGCACAAATTCAACAGTTACACGGCTTTCTATAGCTTATACAGTGAGAAAGTCATACCAAAGCAATAAGTTGGTATAACAGAGGGGTTCAACAAGCTGGAGGCGACCGAAAACCATCTAGAACAGAATGACCTGACATGACAAATGCAGCAGCAAACGGTGTCAGTTGTAAAGGGTAAGCTATTTAAAAGTATAAATTTAAAAATGCAATAAAACAAAAACGGTTTGTAACTTTTCTAAGTTTATGTTTATGTCGTGAAGTACAATTGTTCCGGCTAGAAATGGAATATTAATTCATTCATATGGCAGCCGCTGCTGGCCTCACAGTATTTCATTCGATTGGACAAATTTTCAATGGCATCACAAATGTACGCCATCCGATGCTCAATTGCCTCTGGTTTGTCGGCATAACACTTTTCTTTAAGGCGCCCCATAGGAAATAGTTCAACGATGTCTATCGCGACTCCTTGGCGGCCAAGTGATGTCAGCATTTCGGCTAATTAAACGGCCATCTAACGTTTGACGCAATAAATCGATTGTGACATGAGATGTGTGGCAAGTTGCACCGTACTGTTGAAGACAAACATCCTTCACCTCATTACCATGATGAGTGGGTACAAAAAAGTCGGTTATCATGGCGTGATAGGTGTTTCCATTGGCCGTAATGGTTGCGTTCTCCTAATTTTTAAAGCAATATGAGCCAATGATGCCCCCGCTCCACAAGCTACACCAAACGGACACTAGTAAAGGATGGATTTGCTTTTGTAAGACCACGTGTGGGTTTTATGAGCCCCAAATACGTCAATTTTGCTTATAACGTACTCATCATGAAGATAAAAAAGAGCTTCATCTGAAAAGATGATTTTTGTTTTGGCAAAATCGTTGACCCATATGGCGAAGCGAGAAAGAAACGACCGGCTTCAACTCTTGAAACAATTGCACTTTGTAAAGCGGCATATCGAGATCATTTCACAAAATGCGTCGCAAACTGGTGAATGAAATGTTCAATTCTTGAGAACGATGGCGAGTTAATGTAGATGGATTTCCACACACACTCTCAGCCACATCTGCGATTTTTTCCGGTGTACGCGCTGTACGAGCACACTCATGTCTTGGCGCCTCAACTATGAAATCAGTTTCAAGAACTATAGCAATAAACTTAAGTATACGGGCCCTGTGAAGTCTAGTAGATATTGTGTTGGCTTATTAAACGTAAGGCCACTGTTCAAACCTCAGGTCACACATCACAACAGAAATATAAAAAAATATATCTTCGACGGCTTTCTCTCAGCAGATTTCTGGCAAAACCACTGAGAGCAAATAAAATTGCTATGAAAAAGTTTCTCAAAAATCCGTCGTTCGGAGTCGACTTTAAACTGTAATTCACGCCACTCATGTACAAAATTGACGCGCACAACGTAAGTGGTATGAGAACTAAGTTGTAATCCTGACTAAAGGGTTGTAATGACCAATTATGTATGTATGTATATCGGACACTGCTAGTACTTCTCTGCGACCAAATTTTGTACGACATTTTTGTGCAAATGCCGACCAATTGCCTTTGTTTTTGAAACAAATTTCCAATAAATCCCAACGTTGCTTAAGCGTAAATCGATTCATTACGTTCAGTGGAGATAATATACTGAATTTTGTGACAGAATAGAATCACATAAGTATTGTCAGATTCGAAGTAACCGATGGTTCAGATTTAAACCGATAAATGCTTTGTGGAATTGTCATGCTCCCCAGATCAGTAAAGGAAAACAATAGTTTTTTAGAAAATTGGAAAGGGATTCTGATATAAAAAATGGCCAAATAATTATGAAATTCATTCCATCCACTAGTATTTGCATATCCTTCCTGAGCAAACACTCTAAAACCTTCAAGAAAAATTTACAAGAAATCTTTCAAAAAACAATACAAAAATTGTGATTCACAATGGCTGCCCGTAAGGCGATACTATGTTCTAAACAAGGAGTAAAAGGAAGACTATTTTTCGTTTTTATTGTTGCTATTATTGTTGTTGTTGTTGCTGTGTTCAAATAACGATTAAATACAATTTTTTAACAATAATTTTTTCATTTCTTTTTTTTCTTTCTAACCCAAAAAGTATTTTTTAACAAATTTGTTGGTCCCTTTTTTTGTTGTTTTTTTTTGGGTTTCTTTATGGAATTCTTGCACATGCAAACAACATAAAGAAAAAACCATTTTGGGCTAGTGTATCCCCATGCAGACATTTTAAGCTGATTTACTTGGTTAGTGGACGCTCTCTTTCTTTTATTTTCTTTATATAGGAGTGTATGAGTGAGTGGTGGTGGTAGTGTGTGTTTGTGTATGGGTTAATACTTACAATGCATATCCAAGATGAAACTTTTTTCCTTTGGTTTATCTAATTGCGTATTCAATGCCTGGCATGTGAATACGGAATTTAAATCAGTACGTTGAACTGATGGCCACAGTAAACGATTCTCGATAACATCACCGGAATTATGTTCATATTGGTTGTCGACCAGCAGACCATTTACCAGCCATCGTACTTGTGGCTGGGGGCGTCCTGTAGTTGTTGCAAATTTTTTTTCCAATTTTTTTAGATGTTTTTGTGGTAATTTTTTTTTTTTTTTTTGTCAGATGGTATAAGAATAAGCAGCAGCATTGGGTAGTAGACGTTACAAATTTTTTGTGTAGTATTGTTAGCAGCATCAGCAGCAATAGCAGCAGCAGTAGTAGCATTAACAGAAGTGTTAGCATAAGGCAGGAATTCCATGTATGGACACAGCACCAGTAGACATTAGAGAATTTCGTAAAAAAAACAAAAGAAAGAAAGAAAAATGGAAGAAAAAAATGTTTTGAAGTGAAAATCGAAATCTAAATAGAAATAGAAATAGAATTGTGTATGGTGTACATATATCTTAGCAAACAAACAAACAAACAAGTGCCTAGAAAAGTCTTAAAAAAAATAAAAACTGAGTTTGTATGGTAGAGCAAGCGCCAGTTTATGTATTTTCAATGAAAATGTTCGTCTCTCCGAATTATATGAGAAACATTAATTTTTTTGCCCATGAAGAATGCCCTAATACAGGACCAAGTCTTGAACTATTTGTTCCTTTTTTTTGGTTTTCCATTTGGCTGGTCGCTTGTTTGTTTGCTGGTTTATGTTTAAGACTCCATTATTCTTTTTTTCATATGGTACCTAACAATACTAAAAAAAACGATGACTTCATCAATGCATTATATTTTGGCATATACATACGTACAGATGTATGTATGCAAGTATATATGTATATCAATATGTTTGCTTATGTGCTTTTAATGCTTTTGGGAAATTAAAAGGGAAATTGAATTCTTAAATTACTTACAAAACTGTAGCATATACAAAGGCGCAAAGCACACACACATACTACATGTAGAAACCATATTAATACACACATACATACATACATACACGTACATATGTTCCGTTACACCAATAAGTTTAACAACATGTGGCATGTTAAAGTCAGTTTAGTTTTCTTTTGTATTTAACATGGTATTGTTGGAGTTCTTTTGTAAAATTACAAAAAATTGATAGAAACAACTTACCTCCCACCACACGACAGGTGATAACAATATCATCACCTTCCTGTTTTGGCCCTAATTTTGTACCATTTAGTTGACGACCCCATCGATCCAATATAATGGGTTGTTCTGGAAGAACTGAAATTGAAAGAGAAAAATTAAATGAAAATAAATCAATAAATATTGTTATATAGCGTATATAGAAGTATTTATTGTGGTGGGAAAAATAATAACGACACTACATATATGTATGTCATACAAAGATTTGATGATAAAGTAATTACAATTAATTAAACGGCCATCAAACGTTTGACGCAATAAATCGATTGTGGCATGAGATGTGTTGCAAGCCATACCATCCTGTTGATAACAAACATCGTTCATATCAATACCATGAAGTGTGTGTACAAAAAGATCGGTTATCATGGTGCGATAAGTGTCTCCATTGTCTGTAATGGTTGCGCCGTTCTCATTTTCAAAGAAATGTGGGCCAATGATGGCTCCGCTTCACAAAACGCACCAAACAGTCACTCGTGATGGATGCTTTGGTACGGCAATCTTGCATATCAACGCACCCACCTAGATAAGATTGAACTTCATTCGAAAATAGGATGATTTTTTGGAAAAATCAACATCATCGTGCAGTTTCTCGTTGGTCCAATAAATCGCACTGTGGAGATAATATACTGAATTTTATGATAGAGTAGAATGACATAAGTATTGCCAGATTCGAAATAAGCGTTGTTTCAAATGTAAACCGCTAGAAGGCCCGATGTATCAGAATAACACATTTCAATGCGGATTTATTATTTTTTTTTTATTTCAAGATTTTTATTAAAAAAAATTAAAATAGATATTCATCACGTAAAAAAAGAACACTTAATTTTCTTTTCAAAATTGTTACAAAAAAATTACGAACATATTTGCATTAATTTAAGTTGTAACTTTGTTCAAGAGTTAATGGTTCTCTAGAGGCTCTAAGTCGTTTAAATTTGGTGGACATTGTCTAGGCATATGATGAAACAGATTGTGGCACACTGTATATAAATATTTACCATGGATCTGAATACAGAGCTAATCATTTTTTAGTGCATTTTCAGTATATTTACGATCAATAGCCTGCTGAATTAGTCGCCGTAGTATGGTAGGTAGTGTGTTGGATTATTAGGCATGAGATCATGGTTCAAACCCTATGACCGATATCTTCGACAAAACGAAATATGAAAAAATATTTCTTCAGCGAATTTTTGGCAAAAACTCTATGAAAGTAAATAAAATGTCCATGAAAAAGTTTCTCAAAAATCTCGGAATCTATTTTAAACTGTATGTCCTGTCAGTTATGTAGAAACTTAACACACACAATATAAGTGGTGATAGAAGCTAAGTCGTAATGCTGAGTGAAGGGTTGTAATGATCAATAATTAATTAACCTGCTAGAACACACATCGAAATGGTATATTTTTATTCGCCAGGATTTTTATTTCGAAGGATTACTACATAGTTCGTTACATTCTAAATGCCTTTTATATTGTCTTAACTCCATAGTGAAAAAATTACCTTCAAACAATGAGATTTACTGTGTTAAGTATGAATTTATATACATACGAGTACATACATACATATGCACTTAACTGGTTAAACTTTCAGTGGGAATTATGACCTAGCTTCTTACACCACTTATGTTGTGGGCATTAATTTTATACACGAGTGGCTAGATCTATAGAATAAAGTCGACTCGGAACTATAGATTTTTGAGAAACTCTTTCATTGCAAATTTTATTTACTCTCAGAGCTTTTGCCAGAAGAATGCTGAGGAACTTCGTTTGGTTCGAGATTTCTGACCTGTGGTTTGAACCGTACGTCTAATAAGCCAAAATACTACCTACTATACTACGGTGACTTCAATAGTTGAACAACTTTCGTTATCCACAACCAGTTTGATATGGAATTTTAATTATTTTCATATAGTTTTCGAGAAATTAATATTACCGCCTGCAATTTGTAAAAAGAAAAACGAGAGCAAAATCGTTCAAAAGAGAGCAAAAACTATAGTGTTGGCCATCTATCGGTTCAAATTTGTACCATCGGTTATTTAGAATCTGGCAATACTTATGTCTTATGTTCTGTCACAAAATCCAGTATATTATCACCACTGAACGTAATGAATCAATTTACGGTTGAGCAACGCTTGGGATTTATTGTGCCAAATGCAAACTACGCGATGTTGTAGATTTTGCCAAAAAAAATCATCTTTTTCATCTTGGTGGCTACGTTAAAAAGCAAAATTGCCGTATATGGGGCTCATGAAACGCACATGTAGTTTTACTTAAGCAAATGCACCCATCACGAGTGACTGTTGAGGGAGCGGAGACATCATAGCTCATATTTCTTTGAAAAAGAGGACGGTCAATGGAGACACCTATCACACCATGATAACAGATTTTTTTTGCCAACGCTATTCATTTTATTGTTGTGATCGATGTTTGGTTTCAACAGGATCGTGCAACTTGTCATCTCATGCCAAAATTGATTTATTGCGTCAAACATTTGATCGCCGTTTAATTAGCCGAAATGATGATGTCAATTGGCCACCAAGAAGCTGCGATTTGACACTGTTGGACTATTTTCTGTGGGCGTCGTTAAAGAAAATTTTTATGCCGGCAAACCAGAGGCATTTCAAGGAGAACATTCGTAATGCCATTGCCGAGACAGGACTACATACACTCGAAATAGTATAATCGAATGAGGTGTAAGTAAAAGTATTTGAATAATTGAAAGATTTGGTTTTTTCTTTCTTAGGTGCGGATAGTGTGCACTCTTTTGCGTTTATTCAGTGATTGATGTTTGAGGGAAAATGTCCCTTCTTTTATGCTAAATTTTGGCTGATTTAGCATTTCTTAATCAACCCCTTAATTCTAATACATTTCTTATAGTTACTTATGCTTTAACAATTGTTTGTTTGTTTGTATATATATTATTCTATATTAAATAATATTACATTGGTTGGTGTGTGTAATAATCATGGGACAAGTGGGTACAATATGACACGCGCATATTGCCCATATAATAATTCCCACAGTAAAATGTGAAGAGAGCAACACATGATCACTAGCAATGCAATACAACAACAACAGACATTGTGAATATTATATGCATATCACTACAGCCGGCGGCCTGCAGCGACGGTCAGCGACATTGAGTCAAGTGGTCGCCGCTCATGTGCAATTGGATATTCTTTTGTTTATGCACATGAAATGTCGTGCTGGTATTGACGACCATAAAATCATGCTACAGGGGCACTGTGGGGTTATTCGCGGCAGCCATATGAATGAAATAATATTCCATTTTTAACCGGAACAATTGTGCTTCACAGCAAATCAAAAAATTTGACATGATTTCTAACTGTTTTTGTGTGATTGAATTTTTAATTAAAACTTTTAAATGGCCCTCCCTTTATAAGCGAACAACATTCATAGCGGTTGGTTTTCTTCCACAATCTCCAAAAGTAAAACGAAAGAAACGTCGTTCAAAAGAAATCAAAAACAATTAGAAAACATTCGAACTTGAAATATGTTGTTTACTCTAGTTGCCTAGGATTTAAATTTTTAAATGCTTGACCCATTAAGGAAATGCAAAGAACATAAAAATAGCCCAGAATTAATAAAAAAAAACTAGAAAAAAACGTGAAACAAATTAAACACACTTACGCACACACGCATACTAAATATAAAATCAGCAGCAACAACGAAAGCAACAAAACAAATAACAATAAAAACGAGTATGGATACGAGTAGTAAGTAATCAACTACAACTACTTTTGCTTATTATTTTATGTTCCACTTGGATTCTCTCTTTTTCTCTCTCTGTGTGTGTTTCATTTAACACACTGCTGGTGTTGTTATTGCGTGTGTATGCGTGAGTGTGTGTTTTCCATTTGTTTGCCTTGGTGAACTGTTTGTTTATTAATGCGTGGATGCGTGAGAGTGTATGTGTGTGTACGAGTGCGAGTGCGTGCATTTGTAAGAATTGTAAGACAGAGTAAATAATACATTGTAATTGTATGGGTGCGTGTTTATTTGTTTTAATTTTTTTCTCCCATTTTTCCTATTGAGCTGTAGTACTACGTGGCGTATGATAAACAACATAAAAATCAATTGCTATTATTATATGAAGTATTTGTTGTTATTGTTTTGATCGGATTGTTGTTGTTATTTTATTTATTTTCTCTTATTTATTAAACCAGACTTCGATGGCAGAGCATAAACCAGCGCAACGAACGCATAAAATGCACACACACACATACTAAAGTAACAATAAAAATAAAACTATCGGGTTATATTTCGAGAAAAAAAAAATAAATAAAAAAGCATGACAACAACTAAATAATAAACTCTTCCATTTGCAATGCCATTATTTGTGCCACTGGCTGTGTGTGTAGATGATTGTAGATGATTGTGGTTAGCACATGCCATAAGACTAGGATCAGTTTGTTTTTGATGCGAATTGAAAAACATTTAAATCGAATGGATATTGTTTTCTATTTACTCTCTCTAGTTTTAATAGAAAATTTTCCATAATAAATAAAGAAAGAAAGAGAGACAGAAAAAACAGGATTTGTATACAAAACTGTTTAGAAATTTTATGTTCGTAAAACTTTCTTATTATAAGTCCATGGAAATTTCCAATTGATTTATTTTTATGCACTTTATTACTATAAAGCCATTATTGTTGCTATTGTTAAACAATATTAACAATGCGGATACACAAGCAGCACAAGTTTTATAGTTGAGACAGTTAAATAAGTAAATAACTTGCAATAAAACTAAAAACTACGTCCTAATCCCTATCAACTTGTAGAATTTCTTCCGTGTATAATATAAAGTGCAATATAATAGAAATGTAATCATAAAATTTCAATTATGATGGAAATAGAAATCTCAATCATATTTACTTTATTAATACACTTTTTATTACAATTAAAATAAATCATGAAAAAAACAATTTTTTTTTGTGTTACCCTGGGAACACTACAAGGAGATGAGGGGTTCCATCCCCCCTTTGTTGTAACTAACAGTTAATAATGGGTAGCGACGATATGAAAGCAATTGAAAGAAGATTGTAGTCTATTTTGATGTTGTTGTCGCCTTAGTGTAGTAGGTCTTGTATTGGCTTATCAGACGTGAGGTCGCGTTTCAAACTCCAACCCGGACATCAACAAAACAGAACTTGAATACTTTGGGGATTTCCTCTGAGCAGATTTCTGGCAAAAACAGTGAAAGTAAACAAAATTGCCATTAAAAATTAGTCAAAAATCTGTAGATAGGAGTCGTCTTTAAACTATAGGTCCCGCCAATTATCTGAACGACTTTTTTGCGACCTTGACTGTCAACGGCGAGTACTACAGTCCGGTGAGATGTGGTTTCTAAACGAGATGTGCTTTCTTAAGGGCGACTTTTTGTGACACACTACTCAACATCATATTAGTTGGAGGTGGATTGAATTGGCTTTTCTTGTGTGTATTTTCTAAAGACGTAGGCGTATACGAAAGTGTGACATAAATTGAGAAATTTGGGATGCACACCACCCAGAGATGTTATGATCCCAACATAATGGCATCAAACATGTCGCTTTGACCTAGTAGGTAGTATGTTGGCTTGTAAGATGTCAGGCCACTGTTCAAATCTGCAAAAAAACGAAATAGGAAGACAACTTCCCCTCAGCAGATTTCTGGTAAAAACACTGTGAATGTAAAAAAAACTTGCCATGAAAAGTTCCCAAAAAATCTGTCATTCGGAGTCGACTTTAAACTGTATAAAATTTAACACACACACCGCAAGTGGCGCGAGAAGTTGGGCCGTAATCCTGATGGAAGGGTTGTAATAATCACTTCTGTTTTGTACTTAAGTATGCAGTGTATATTGACAATGCAGTAGTTCTAGTCACGGGGAAATATTTGCCCACGATTAATGTAGTCATGCAGTCTCCACAGAAAGATCAGTCCTTATGGAGTCGTAGAAAAAATCTTGAGGTTACCCCGGACAAGATGGCGATGGTCTTACTTACTAGGAAATAGTTGCTAAAGGATTGACTCTAAGACATACTTGGAAATTATACTTGACACCAAAATGCCAAGAAAACTGAATATTGAGGACAAAAGAATAAGGAAGGGTTTAATCCACACTACATGTGCAGAAATTCTATGACTAAGAACTGAGACCTTACACGTAGTATCGTTAACTGGATTTGGAAACAAAGAGCCACAGAAATATGATGTAGCATCACAAATGGTAGTAAAAGTCGACCGCAAGCAGCTCTGAAAGTCATTTTTCATTTCCTTACAGCTGAAGGTCTCTTTAGAATGAATGAGTTGTGAGGATTGAGTTCCTATAGGGTGGGTCACTCGTCACTGAAATTAACATAGCGGAGTCAAATTATTTCTATTATCCGAATGACGGATTACCTAAAAGTTTATTTCTAAGATAAATCGAATGTGATAGAACCTGATAGGAAATTGTTTATAGATTCGGATAGACTGAGACGAGTCCGTGGTGTACATATTAGAAATTCAGGTAGACTACCGGCGAACTGTGGTATTTTTCAGGAGAAAAAAATCGCATTATGGGCTTAGATTATACTGGATATTGGACACAGCAGCGTTACTGGCCACGAAGTTGCAGCTGAATTGACAAGATCAGGTTAATCTGTAGAAGCTACCAATAAAAGTTATTACCACCACTTTACTCAAGGAATTAGCAGACGGAGTAGGGATGTCATTGATTTCTATTGTCTATGTGATTGAGCAGAGGAAAGGATGGATAATTTATTATGTCTGTCTGTTTTTGCTTACAGGTGCATAGGCAGAGATGGCTAGGCAGGTACATCTGATGGACTGTAAACTTGAGGATCTAATAACGTTCATAGAAATAAATTTGAAAATAAGTTTAATTTCATCAGGACCAATCCAAATGATATTTTATACAAATTATAATGAATTATTAAAAATCTCAGTAGGGAATACAAGCAATACGGAGCGTCAGCCCTCTACAAATAATCTGAAGCAATGGGCAATTGATTATAATTTTCATCGAAAGTGATGTCCAACGATAAGGCTCATTTCCAGAAGAATGGATATGTAAGCAAACAAAATTGTCATATCTGGGACGATAGCAATTCACATGAGTTCCAATGCATTTCGAAAAAAACACTTTTTGGTGTCACTTTTAGGTTGGCAGCGTCATCAGAACGACGACCTTCACTCTTAACAGCGGTCATTATGGATCGATGAGATGTAGTTTTTAAACAAGATGTGCTTTCCTAAGGACGACGCTAAGTGCCACACTACTCATGCCACGTTGGATATTCTGCACTATCGACTTGAAAGCATGGTTATCTCAGTTGGAGGTGAATGGAGTTTTTTTTATCGTACGCCCATACGAAAGGCAACAAATCACAGTGATTGTCAAAAACAACATAACATTAAATTGTTCAAATTCAGCCTAACTTAAGAGCAAGTACCCTTAAAAGATTTTTCAAACGTATAAAAACTTTATATCTCTTCCATGTCGCCGTAGTGCTGTAGGTAGTGTGTTGACTTCTAAGATGTGAGGCCCAGTTCAAACATTTCCAACGAAACGAAATATGAAAAAATACTTCTTCCACAATATCCTCTCAGCAGATTTCCTCCAAAAACAATGAAAAGTTCCTCAGAAGACTGCCGTTAGAAGTCTACTTTAAATCGTAGATCCTGCCATTCATTGATAAATTTAACATACACAACATGGGTTGTATGAGATGCTAGGTCATAATCCTGACTGTAGTGACCAATTATGCATATACATATGTACGTCTATATCTCACACGTACTATACTTATTTTAAATTTAATAAAAGGTAGCGTTTTATGGATGAGCCCGAATATGTAGTTTTGATATTAAAAATGTCTCCTTGAGTTAAAACTCTGTATTCAATACGAGTGAAGAAAGCGACAACAATTAGTTTCCAATTGGAACACTCACATCAAAGGGAAATTGTGTGCATAAAATCTGATTTTAAAAATTGTTTCAAAGAATTTATTTGCGATTTGTTTTTAAATTAAAAATTCAATGCCCTGTAATACTAATATCCTCTCAAAAGTTCATGGTGTTTTCAATTATGCCCTTCAAAAATATTCCAGTAATAGCAACAGGGCTTTTAAGTTTTTTTTGGTATAATTTTCCCATTTGCTATACAATTTCTATAATGACTTACTATCACACAAGACTTTCAATTTGTTTTCTTGTATAATGGGACACTAAATTTAAAATTTCTTTGTCTGCATTGTTTAGGGGAGAACATGGCTCGGCTCAAATATCATTGAAAGTCAACTGAATGTCCTTTATTGTCTGCCTATTTTGTTAAACGTATTGACTTCATACAAATCCCTTTAAATAACTTGCAACAAATCACAAACAATTTCAAAAGATTTGCTATTTCCGCAACACATTATTTTACATTCTTTATTCTCCTTCTCCTTTGTTGTTGTTCTTGACAACGACAGCAGAAGAAGAAAAGGCAGAAGAATACGAAATAATATTAAAAAGAGCAATAACAATTTAAAAAAGAAAAAGATAGAAAAAAATGATTTAAATTGCTTCCATTGTCAATTTGTTGGCATAATAAAAGAGGCTCGAATAAATCCGTTTAAGGAGGAGCGATTGAATTAAATGGGTCTAGTCTATGCTACGTACAATAGAAATCCATAAATTCATACATAAATGCAGAAGCAGGGAATAAATGTGCAGGAATGTTATACTTTGTAGTGGTGTTTTGTTACATGCAATTTAAAGACCTATTGAGACTAAGAGCTGGTAAAGAATTTAATTTAGTTTTGCCTTACTATGATGCTCAGCGCTTGGTGTACTCACCCACTTTGTTTCTTTCTGTGATGCATTAATGCCGCACAGGATCCCAAAAAATGTTCGGATGATTCATTCTCACTGCTACTGAATCTACTTGTTTAATTCGTAATAACCCCCATTCTGAATAAATCTACCTTGAGTCTGCAGTGCCTTGTCAAAAGATGGCTTTCTAATGGAGAGTTTGATGCATAATATCGTAATTTCCTATCAATATCTTTGATTATCTTAAACCCACTTAGTTTGTGGAGAGTCTTTGCCTCTCTTAACCTCCCATTTCGTACTTTCATCCCACAGAAGGATTTTGGCTACATCAGCGGTGTGAAAGCTGTCCCCTTCGCAATGTTGTCTGCTTGCTCATTGCTGGAATTCCCCGTAACCTGTGACCCAGCAGAAGGTAAACTTATTCTGTCTGTCTAACTGATTCAAGTTCTTTAGATAGTCCAATTTGCTTGCTTTGGGAAGAGTCTTTGCCTCTCTTAACCTCTGATTTCTTACTTTTATTCCACAGAAGAGTTCTGTTAACATCAGCGGCGTGGAAGCTGTCCTCTTCGCAAGATCATCTGCTTGCTCATTGCTGGAATTCTACATAATCTGTGACCCAGCAGATGGTAACCTTATTTTGTTTATCTGATTCAAGGTCTTTAGATAGTTCCATACTATCTTCGATTTAACCTCACAACAGCTGAGTGGCTTATTGTCAGAGTGTACATAGCAATGTACTGTCTTTTACACCTCCTATCCAATTTCATTATCCAAATTGAATTGAGCACATCTTTTGAAGATATACACTTTGGCTTGGAAAATACTCGCGGTTTCCCTATGAATGCGGAATATTTAATTCCCGGTTCTGTTGCAAGATCCGTTCTTGTCTCATCTATATACCAAAAACAGTACCTCTTTTAGAGGTAGAGAGTAGGCATGTTCTAGATTTTCCAATAATTTTTGGTTACAAAATCTCGTTACGAAGCATTTCTCAGACTCATAGAGTCTACTGGTTCTGTCCAGGAGACAATTAAGTAAGGAACTGTTAGCAAATCGATTTCTTAGGTCACGAAATACATGAAGTAAGACTTTTTTCTTATTATCCTAACCATTATCGCAAAAGCTTTAGGTTTTATACCACGTGTAGCGAATTTAAATCTCACAGAGCTTCTAGCGCCGGTGTATGGCATGCTCGCATTTCCTCTGTTAAAGCAACAATGACAAGCCTCCATTAGTTGTGCAACTCCATTTGAGCCGTTTTCAGGTTACGATTCGGAATTGTATGTTAGACTAGTATGACACTATTGTAACCATTGTTTCAAATGTTCTGGTCTTCACTAACATGTGCAGCACACTCTAATTGGCTCTGTTAGGCAAACACACGCTAGTGTACTTGTCCAACTCCATTACAGCTGTTTTCAGATTTGTTCTGTCCAGACAATGGATTACTCATGGATTACTATTGGTCTGACCATCATACTATACTCGTATAACAAATTTGCCATACAACTTCTGGGTTAAGAGCCTTCTGCTTTTCATTATGGCTTGTCTGGCCTTTCCTGAGATGCTTTCTATATAAGCCCTGCAATTTGTAAACTACAAACCCTCTTTAAAGAGGAACCATGCTATGTTATACGCATGGATCGACAGAATATAGTTAGATTAGAACAGGATTAATCGATGTCAGAGGGAAATCAATGGAAAAACTTGATGCTAATTTCCAATTCATACTCAATTCAACTTGGCACAGAGGAGGAACATTGCAACACTATCATACTGAAAAATAGTGAGTCAAGTTATACGGGAATTCAATCAAATGGACGGGCCGAAACCTGATGTGTTCAAAAAACGTCTGTGGATTGGAAAAAGGAGCTTAAACAGACATTCTTGACAATGGAAGATAAAAAAGACTATCCAGACAGACTTGAGGCAATCTAAACTTTTGCTATTTAATCATATTAAGAAATATGATTAAACAATCGGTCCGTTGTCGCTCTAATTGTAAACTCAAGTAATAATTGCATAGAACAAGAATTGGTTAAAGCCTTAAGTGTATGAATAGAAATAATCATCAGAACCCATACTTGGCACCAGTGTGGTGTTAATGCATTTTAAAAAATTTCACCTAAGTTCTTATCAAGTACTGATATTGAAGTTATATTCACTGATACAGGACAACATAAGGAGATTGGTCAGTGTAAACCGGTTGGAAAGATATTTTATTTAAACCGTTTACAGGTTGATGGCAGTACAATAAAATGTTAGGAAAACGGAGATTATTTTCAATCATAAGCAAACAGAAGAATATGTAATAGATGTTCCCTGGTCAACCAAGGTTATTCAACCTTGGAGATTTCACTTTAGAGCCTGTGTTTCTATGGAAATGATGGACTATTTGAAGGTGTTAGTTTAAATATCTGGGCATAATGACATATTTGGAAATTATGTTACAAAATAATATACGAAAACGGCTACCGGACTGAACAACGACCTGTATGACCCGTGATTTCTACTTGACTTATAACTAGCCGCATCTGAAATCAACGTGTACAAGTATCTTGTGGAAAACTACGTAATCTTTGTTCGTAGGGAATACTGCCTATTGGAGAAGATGCCAAGGTATTCATAGATTGCCATTATTTGGGTTCTGAATACTACGGCATCAAAGCGAATAACCTATGTAACTCAATTACAAAAATTGCATTCCTCCTGCAAATAAATCTCTCACAGACTTTTATTTGTTTACAAAAGAAGAATGACAAAATGACCCCACTTCTATGTATATGGACAAGACAAAATTTGCCCTGTAATGGATATACGCAGAATATAATTTGATTTGATATTTACACACAATCAATATTTGTGTGTATAGGGCCATCTATCGGTTAAAATTTGAACCATCGGTTATATCGGATCTGGCAATACTTATGTCATTCTATTCTGCCACAAGATTCAGTATATTATCTCCACTGAACGTAATGAATCGATTTACGCTTGAACAACGTTGAGATTTATAAGGCCAAAATGTACGATTTTTCCAAAATAAATCACTTTTTCGGATGAAGCTCATTTTCATCTTGGTGTGCATGTTAATAAGCAAAATTGCAGTATTTGGAGTTCAAAAAACCACACATGTGGTGTTACAGAAGCCAATGCACCCCTTACGAGTGACTGTTTGATGCGGCTTATGGAGCGGAGGCATCATTTTCCCATATTTGCTTGAAAATGAGGACGTCGGAATTATTACGGTCAATTTAGGCATCACTGCACTCACTGCAAGCTTTCGTTATCAACTAACGTTGTGGGAAAATAGAGGGAAATTTGGTCAAAATAAAATAGTGATAAATTCTTTATCATATAACTATTATTATATATCATTTAATATAAGAATATATTATTTATAAAATTAAATCGTATAAAATCCTGTCCTTCATAAAATGTTGAGAACTGTTAACCGAGTGTTATAAGCTTATGATGGAGTTGGTATATTTCTTTTCTACAAGTTTGCAATGCTTTAAAGGATTATTTTAATAAAAGAATAAATTTGAAAAAATTATTAAATTTAAACTCCTTTGATATTTTGAATATTTTTTGCTCACAGAGTTTTTATTTCATAATGAATATTAAATTAAGCTCTTTAATCCAATTGGAAGGCATATTAGTTTTAAACATTCTTTTCTCACCCATTTTTTTTTTACTGATACAATCCGAAAAAAGGTCAGAATGCAAAAAGAAAAATCATAAGGATTGTTGTAATTACCATAAATAGCATTGACGGGGAATGTACAACATAATCAATACGAATCAAAACACAAAACACAAAGCAAAGAGAAGGCAAAATATTAAATTTCATATATTTTTTCAATTTCTTTTAGCAACGTATACTTGTGAATTGTGAATAACTACGCTACTCGAATGCTTTGTACATGGATTTTGCTGGAGGTCATGCTTTCAATAGAATAAGAGGCATTTACCACATTCATAGAACAGATGAAGGAAAATACCAATGCTTGTGGTTAATTTAACAAATTCTCTGGTTTAAAAAGCAGTTGTTGATGAAAAGTGTCATAAAAAATTTCCTTGAATACAATGTCGGTTGCACTTTTCAATTTTTAACTTCCATTTGCCAACGCATCATAAGAAATTTCCTTATAAAACAGCATTCAACTGTATAGTAGACGTATATGCTTGATACTCTGACAGCTTCTACACAATTGCATATTTTAACAACAACAACAACAGCAGCAGCAACAACAAGAGTAAAATGAAAGAATTACTGTGAATTTATTTCTTTTAGTTTTATTTCGCATTTTTGCTTTAAGCTGACATAAATATTTTGTTTATTTGAATAATACACAGGCAAGGGTGACCAACTACAAAAAAAAGGTCTTAAATTTGCTCTGTTAAAGATCCCTAGCTTTCCTTAACACATATCAGGGAATCGGTTTCTCTTGTTTGTATTATAATGTTGCAGAGGCCAACAGAATATTGGCTGTTGTGTACGAAGCTGTCGCTTCCGCTTATCATCACGTATTTTAGTACAGGCGTTGTTCGATGGCGGCTTCCGTTACTAATAGAAAAAATTTAGGACTATATGCTCTTATTGTAACGGGTGACAGAACTCTACCAGCACTTCAGATCGTTTTAGACTAACTGACTACATGCATACACATACATTATTGGTCATTATAACCCTTCAGGCAGGATTACGACCTAGCTTCTCATACCACTTATGTTGTGTGTGTTCATTTAATACATAAACGGCGGGACCTACAGTTTAAAGTTGACCCTGAACGAAATATTTTTTGAGAAACATTTTCATGGCAATTTGATTTATTTTCACAGAGGTTTTGCCAGAAATCTGCTGAGGGGCGGTCGCCGAAGAAATATTTTTCCATACTTCGTTTAGTTAGGAATGTCTAGCCTGGGGTTTGAACCCTGGCATCACGTCTAATAAGCCAACACACTATCTGCTAGACTATGGTGACTGCTGACTCTTGATTTAAAAAGTACAACAAGAAGACTATTACTGCAGTCGCCATGTTATACTGGAATACAAGACTGGAAATCCAAGTGCAATTCTCAGTTCAGTGGATTCTGAAAAAGGGTGAACTCCTAAAAAAAATTATCTGAGGAGAAGCATCGATTGTTAAGGATATGCAGATGATGCAGTTTTAATGGCTTAAGAAAATTCTGAAGCGACTCATTCATAGAGGTATTAAGTTTGTAACACATTTTTGTATGACACTGGAATAAACCCGTCAAGACTCGATTCTTAAGCGAAAGAACGTTACAGAGAATGAAGGTCAAATATTTTGGAATGCATACATTCATAACTCAAATATAATTGGTTATTACAAACCTTCAGTCAAGATTATGACCTAGCTTCTCAATACCACTTATGTTGTGTGTGCGTTTTTAACATGAGTGGGATTTGAACCATGGCCCCACATCTAATAAGCCACCACACTACCTTCCAGACCACAGCAATAACTTTGGGAATAAGACCGCATAATTAATTGACATGAAAGTTTTACATGGAGAAACTTCGCAAGCAAAATGGGATTTAACCCAGGAATTATGTATTGGCTGTATACTATGGTGATCAAACCTATATTGACATATTGGGGCCTCTATCTCGAGCAGACAATACAAATCAAACGAAGTTTGAAATAATAGAGAAAAAGCGGTCACATTTAAAATATCAATCGCCATGAAAATCCGTGTTACAGCAGCTGTGTAAAATCTCTTGAATTTCATTCCGCTGTACATAGTAATGAAGACCGCTGCTTTAGAGACTATGGTTACGATAATGGGAGACAAGACTAATACCAACTTCATTAGACAATTTTGTGAATAAATCGAGTGGCTGACAGCTCCGCCCTACGCGTCTCCACGATAGGGCAAGTGGTAGGTTTTGACAAATGCTTCGTTGCGAGATGTAGTAATAAAAGTGAAAAAAGTTTCATACATACTCGTACTTACATACGTAAGCGGTCATTGCAACCATTTTGTTAAGATTACGACCTAGCTTATTACACCACTTATGTTGTGTGTGTTAATTTTATACAAAAGTGACAGCACCTACAGTTTAAAGACGATTCCGACGAACAGATTATCAAAAAACTTTTCATGGCAATTTTATTTACACCCAAAGCTTCTACCAGAAATCTGCTGAGAGGAAGTTACCGAAGAAATATTTTGTTTATATCTTGTTTTGATCGAGATGTCTGCCCTGCTGTTTAAATTGTGACCTCAGGTCTAATAAGCCAACACACTAGCTTCCTACGGCGACAGTAACTTCATACTCTATTGAAAAAAGGATCATGGTATACAGTGAACAGATGGTCCAAGTGCATATCTAGGGGTAAAACCAGGAGTTTGTAGTGGAGCCCCGAAGGTACCTTCCAAACGGAAGTGCTAAATTCCACTTTCATGGAAGATACCGAGGAGAGAACATATAAAGTGTGGGCGATTTAAAACTTTAAATTTAAAAAACGGTTTGACACCTCATTCGAATCGGCAATGGCATCACGAATGTTGGCCTTCAAATGCCCAATTGCCTCTGCTTTGTCAACGTAATACTTTGCTTTAACGGTGCCCTACAGAAAATACTTCTACGGTGTCAAGTCGCAGATTCTTGGCGGCCAATTGAAATCACCATTTCGTCTTATTAAACGGCTATCAAACGTTTAAGGCAATAAATTGATTCTGGCAGGAGATATGTGTCAAGTTGCGTGATCCTCTCGATAATATTGCTACATCTCGTCCTTTGTATGACATTCAAGTACTCAACCGAGTATTAGGCGGAGGTTAAATCCAAAATAGTATGAGACTGTCTGGGGAAAACTGAATCAGCCAAGTGTGAAAAGTAGGTCTACCCTCTGCGAGATCCCAAGTCATGTGAGATGTTTGCGGCAATCGCCTAAAAAAGAGGTGTCGCCCATTGGATTCTACACCCAATTATAGTGAACACCTACTATCTCTTAATCCTACCCGACATAACCGAATTGAAACTGATTTTGGGAATATAAATACGTATGAAAAACAGTTTTGAAGAGGTACAGATTCCAAAGCAGATAGTGGTTGGTAACGTCAATCACTTTTCAATTGCTTTCTCGTACACACAGAGATAAATGCATGAATTTGCATTTTTTCTATCTTTTTTTTGTTTTTGTTATTTTTGTACTTTAACTATAATATTTACAATGAGAAACTGTAGTTTTTTGTTGTTGTTTTTTTTTTGTTATCATATTTCGAAATTTTTATAATGATGGCATTGTGTGTATGTATGTTCACGTATGTGTATATGTTTGTATATAGAAATAACACCAGGATAAATAAATACGTACAAAATAGAGAAATTGCATGTCTACTTGTACTGGGTCTTTCATTAAGTGCTTCGTCACTTTAAATTTAAAATTAAACGGTGTGTATGTGAGATATTCTCGAAATTTTTTATTTGAAAGACCTCCTGACGCTATTATGTGTTGAATATAAGATCGTTTAAATGTCCACCACAGTTTCTCTGAAAGAATTGCATAAGGAATCCCATTTTCCATGGCTTCGGAACATAAGCTAGAGAACATGGCTTACACTGGCTTTAAGCGCCGCTGCAGTTTGCAGATTTATTTGCATTCACCTGCGATTTAAGGAAATCTCACAGGAAAAAGGCTAAAAAGTCTCTGCCCTCAAATCATTCGTGTAGAATATCCAGTGTGGAATGGTAGCCACGTATCGCCGACAATTGCTGACCAAATTATTGAACCCAAGGAAAAAAAAATTGGTATTCATTGACAGGGCTCGGCATTGAGAACGTGGTGTTCAAAGAATATGAACCGATGACGCCGCCAGCCCAAAATCCACACCAAAGGGTAACTTTTTCGGGATGCATTGGTCACTCTTGGATCTCATTGGAATGGGATCTCATGTCAGTTGGATCTCATGTGAATTTAATCCAAGAGAAGCTGGTAATTATCTAGAAGTCGCCGTAGTCTAGTAGGTAGGGTGTTGGCTTATTAGACGTAAGGCCGCGGTTCAAACCTCAGGTCAGACATCAAAACGAAATATGAAAAATATTTCTTCGGTGACTTCCTCACAGCAGATTTTTGGCAAAAACTCCGAGAGTAAATAAAATTACCATGAAAAGTTTCTCAAAAATCTATCGTTCGGAGTTGACTTTAAACTGTGAGTCCCGCCACTCATGTATAAAATTAACGTACACAGCATAAGTGGTATGTGAAGCTAGATCGTAATCCTGACTGAATGGTTGTAAAAAGCAATTGTTTATGTATGTCATGCCATGTGCTCTGCAAAAGGCCTTGTTCTTATGCCACTATGTTTCCGGCAGATCTTAGCTCTTGTCAAGGTACGGGTGTTGGTCGATCGTTTGCTGAACCAAAGGACTCGAATTTATTCACTTACGAGTATTCACCTCTGTAGGACGATTATGACAATGGGGATGGCAAAATGGGTGAATCCTGTGGCGCAATGCCCGAACAGAACATCCATTTTGATGAAACAATTTTAGTATGTGCTCGTGGTATTGAATAATATCTACGTTGAGTCCATGGTGATTTGGCAACATGTCTCAATAAATGATCCCAAATTCTGCAGAAGTAGTTTCAACAAGATGGCCGTTATCAACTATCAAAGTTCGAACGTTCCTGACTGAAAGATCCAATATAATATCGTACCATAAAAACCATTTCATATCCTGCTTTTTCTGTCTTTTTTATTTTCGTTTCATCTTAAAGTCGTTTTATTTCATTTGTATTTATTTTTTACTTCTGTTGCAAAAGAACAAAAAAAAAGTAGAAAAATAACAACGGCAACGTTATTTGTAGAATTCTTTAATGATGTTCACATTATACATGAATAAAAATGTACATACGTTATGATGTACTTGAATATGTACATAAAGAATAATACAGTTGAGGCGGAGTAATAAGTAATGAAAATTAATTTATGATTTATGATTTATAAGTTGAACCACGTTAACTGATGCTTCGAAACTGGATAGAACTTTGGTAGGAGAAATCCTTTGGCAGTAGGCAGGCATACAGACTGCGGTAAGGTTTATTAAGAATGTAAACATCTCTGGGATGCAAACATCTCTAGAAACATGTTAATACTGCTAAAGGAATCGAGTAAAACATTGTGAAAAAATGAGCAAAAATAAAACGAAAATATATAAGGAGGGAGATAAACTGCTGGAGAATCTGAATATCAGATCAGTAAGAGAGTTTAAACGTTGCTTAGTAGGTAGTGTGTTGGTTTATTAGACGTGAGGTCGCGCTTCAAACCCCAACAAAACAAATTAAAACATTTTTTTTTGGAGATTTCTTCTCGTTTCTGATAAAAACTCTTGAGAGTAAAAATTGCAATGAAAAGTTGCCTAAAAATCCGCTTTCAAAGTCGACTTTAAACTATACGTACCGTCACTCATGTGCAATATTAACACACACAACATAAGTGATGTGTGAAGCTAGGTTGTAATCCTGACTGAAGGATTGTAATCGCCAATTATATATGCATGTGTGTATGTAAGAATGTTTAAACCTCTAAAAAACCCCACCCGAGGGTATCCAATTTGCTTCTACCAACAGCCAAACAATGACAGTGGAGATGGTCTATGGTCTATAATTCCTCCACAGCTATCGTCTATTTCCGTGCAGCCCTTGCGCTGACCAACTTCTTCCTCTTCCTTGATTTTGGTGGAACTTGGTCAGTACAGGGACTGCGTTCACCCGTGGCATCACAACGGGCCGCTATGCGTGCTCAAGTGAGCTTTGTGATAGCAGTGCTACCACTCCGACCTAAACCTAAACCTAAATCGTATATTTCTTCCAGAAATTAGACGGAGATCCTGATTTCCAATAGCGGTCTATCATTATAATCGTCCAGGAGAAACCCATTCTCATAATGGAACTTATTAAACCACAGCAGAGAACTAGTTCTTCTACCGTCGGTGGATAGCAAAGGACTCTAGCTGGTATCCCCAATGACAAGCTTCAGGATGTTGCTCGATGTCAACAATGCCAGTTCACTGGCATGCAACCGGGTATTTCCTTCTGGGATTCATTTTCATCGCCACAGGATTCACGTTTAAGTCCCGAGTCAGTAACCATTGTAAACAAAAGCATTCTGAGTTTACAGCGTCCTATCAAAAGACAGAGAAACTCAGAATATTTCTTGATAGCCTAGTGCACGACTAAGATCTTCTCTCATTGTAATTTCCAGACAAAAGTTCTGATACCTTCAAATTCATTTGGTTTCAAAAGAGCCTTTGCTTATCCTTATGTTCCCTTACCTTCCGCACATACTTCTTAGAAGTGTTTTGTACAAATCAACAGCAAAGAAGTTCCCCTCGTTGCAAGCTTGTCTGTTTACCTATTGCCTTTCATTCCCATATGACCTGGCGCCCAGGAAAATGTAATCAAATTGCGATTTTCCAGACAATTTCTTACATTCTTCGTTTTTAGCCCATCTAAATTCCATAAAATAGTGGCTGTTTTAAAAAAGAGTATGTAGTTTTCAAATTACTCCATTCGTTTTTGTGCTAAGTCTCGTAGCGAAGTACTTTCTGAAGTCATAGAATCTACTGGTCTTGCCGACAGTTAAGGAAGGAGCTGTTAGACAATGAATTCTTTAGATCACGTAATAAACTTCATTTTGGATGTGTCTTTCCATTAATCTACTAATAGTCCCCACAGTTGTGGTCTTCCTCTACCATATACAGAGGACTTAAAGCCAAAAAATCTTCCAGCGCCGCTGTAGGATAGGTTTCCATTGTGTCTGTTATAATGCATGTACTGACAACATTCTCAGACTGTAATGACATTAGAGATTTAGATAGTATGGGTATTACCTATATTCGGGGGGTGAGGGATTTCGGTAGGGCCTTAGAAGGCGTTCGGACAATTGGGAGGTTGGGCGTGGAGAAGAAGAACAGGATGTTAGTGCAGGTTTTCCCCTTCATTTCACTCGCCAGTGGTTTCCTGATCTTGCCGCTTTTTGTGCCCTTTGTCCAGTGTTATTGTCGCTGTAAATAGTTTTTCCTCTGGTAGTTGGTTGCCGTTTCTTTTTGTTTGCTTCTTAGTTTCGTTTCTGGTGCTTCTCTAAAGCTGGGACGTTGTCGTTCAAAGGGTCACCAGTCCTGAACTGTTTGGAGTTCAACAGGTAGCAGACTGGACTGCGAAGCTCGACCGGAGGCTTAATTCTGGTACCACGGGTGTCGGGAGCCCCAGAGACTTGTCTCTGCCCGGCAATGGTGCGGCCCCCTTGTGGGAGCAACGTGGTGGCTGTGGTTTAAACCCAAATCGCGGGAAGAGCGCAAGCTCGGTGTGGCGTTGCACTCTCAACCACTGGAGAAGTGGAGTTTAGATAGTCTCTCAGCCCTAACCAAGAGGGAAGTCTTGTCCATATGCAAGGCTTCGAATCGGTACTCACGTGTGGTGATGTAATGATGCATTGTGCAGGGTTGCATGATTGTGCGTGGGGGCGCTGGTAGACGCATTGTTTCCACCCGTGCTTAGAGCATCGTGGGGTAAGCCATCGCGGCGATACTCACGCAAAACCCTGGACTAATGTGCATGTTATACTACAACACACGCTAGTCTCTATATCTTGTCGAACCTCATGTGGGCAGTTTTCTATTTGATCCACTGACCATTAAGGCACACATTCTCTGTATAACGCCTTGGTTGCATCGCTAGGATTTTCCGGCACACGTTCTGCATATCATTATGGTAGGCGTGGTTTTTTTGAGATGCTCTCCTATATAAGCTCTACATGTTATGTTACTTTCCAGTGATGTTCTCAGTTGAAGTGGCCGTAGTCTAGTGGGTAGTGTGTTGGCTTATTAGACTACGGCTATTAGACATCAAACCGAAATACAAAAAAAAATATTTTTTCGGCAACTTCTTCTCAACAGACTTCTGGCAAAAGCCCTGAGAGTAAATAAAATTGTCATGAAGAAGTTTGAAAGAAAATTGTTCATTAAAATATAATTTCAAGTGATGTCTATTTAGTTGCTACCAAGTATACTTCTTGTTAAAAGTAAACTATTTTGAGAACACAAATCTTTGTTCTACTACCAAGCATTACTGCCATTAAATGTGAGAATATTTTGGAGAAAAGAAAACGGAAGCGATGTTTCTATTTTTCAAGCATTGAATCAACAATTTTAAAATTTCTCAAATAAATTCGTAATAATATGGTAATTGTTGTTATTGTTGTTTGTGTTGTTGTTTTTAAAAGCCAAAAAATACTTACTTATGACAGATAAATTGAAACGGAAGCTTTGAGTTTGACTTGTACGAAAATCAATGCGACAACGATAAATTCCTTGATCGTGACGTTTAATATCCTGCAATAAAAAAAGAGAAGAGAAAATGTTTTAATTTCTTTATTTTAAAATTTAACAGGAAATTGCATAAGCAAGGTATTAAAGAAAACCAAAAATACATTAAAAAAATTAAATTTAAATTCAAAAACAATCACATTAGCGCTGTGCTAACGCCTTTGTTCTTTACAAGACAACAATGCCTGAAACGAATTCTAAAGAGACAATCCTAAAAAAAGATGGAGAAAAAAATTCTGGTTTTAATCTAATTTTCATTTTCCTTTCTTGTATTGTAATTGAAAAGCATTTTGGACTTAATTTTCTAAATGTTCTGCCCCCTATTCTAACGTTCACATGGTAGGCGTAATGTGTCAAAATTAGAAGAAAACAAAATAAATTAGGAAAACGGAAATGAAAAATGATTTTAAAAAGTGCTTAAAACCAAATTAAATAAGCCCCAGAAAAGAACAAAATGAAGAAGAAGAAAAAAAAAGAAAATAGCGAAGGTAATTAAGAAATGAAAAGTCTTCCTTCCTTAAATAAGAGAATGAAGGAAATAAACAAAAAAAAAGAGGGAGAAAAAAAAGACACCCAAAATACACACATTATTTCTTTTTTGTGTTTCTTCTTATTTTTCTTTTCTTAAAAATGAACAAAAAGTCTTTAAGCAACTCATACATTTCCTTACACATTATTTTTGGAACAAAAGTAAAGACTAACAGAAGAAAGCAAAATTATAGCATCTTTGTCAACACGGAAATGAAATTCACGTTTTCACAATCGATTTCTTTAACGATATTTTTGCAAATTTTAGGTCGAATGTTATGTTAAAACAATTCCTGTTTAGACTGCCTTACCGACACTCCTTCATACATAATTGGTCATTACAATCCTTCAGTCAGGATTACGACTATATGTGTTAATTTTATACATTAGTGGCGGGACCTACAGTTTAAAGTCGACTCCGAACGTCATACTTTTAAGAAACTTTTCATTACAATTTTTTATTTACCCTCAGAGTTTTTGCCAGAAATATGCTGAGAGAAATCGCCGAAGAAACCCTTTTTTTGTATTTCGTTTAGATGTTTGACCTGGGTTTGAACCCTGGCTTTACTTCTAATAAGCCAACACACTACTTACTAGACTATGGTGATACTCCTTCATCGGAGTTTAATAAGTCGACCTTAGAGCACGAATTGTTTAAAAACTTCATGAAATTATGCTACCAACGGATTCTATTTGCAGTAAATTTGAAATGTTCCATGGGTTGTGGTACACTGTTGCGGTACATTATCTTTCACTGTCATAATATGTGATCAACTCTCATATCGAATCGGTAGCAATAACACCATACCCAAAATCATTAGTTTAAAGAAAAATAAATCAAGGTTGGCATCACGCAAAAATACTCTTCAACCAACAACTTGGAACGAATATAGAGGTTCTTTACATACATAATTGGTCACTACAATAGTTAAATCAGGACTACCATATATTTTCTTACATCACAAATTGATGTGTGTTAGTTTTATAAAAGAGTGGCGAGACCTTCGACTTAAAGTCGACTCCGAACGGCAGACTTATGAGAAACTTTTTCATGGCAATATAATTTACTCGCAGAGCATTTGCCGGAAATCTGCTGAGAGGAAGTCGCAGAAGAATTATTTTTTTCTTAGAGATGTCTGACCTGGGTTTTAACTCAGGCCTCCCGTTTAATAGGTCACACTACCTACTAGACTACGGCGACTACTACATAAGGCATGACCTTACTTAAGAGGTATTGCAACGCTTTAGTCAGGATTGCTACCTAAATCTTCACACCACTCATGCTGTGTTTGTTAAATTCATCCAACAGTTGCGGATGTTACTGTTTAAAGTCGACTCTGAACGACAGAGTTGGTAAAATTTTCACGGCAAAATTGTTTACTCTCAGAGGACAGCAGAGAAGAAGTCGCTAAATTAATATATTTATTATTTCGTTTTACTTAAGATGTCTGGGGTTTGAATCATGGACGCTTATCTATTATATCAACACACTACCCACATAAATATATACAAACATAATTGGTCATTACAACCTATCAGTCAGGATTACAACCAAGTTTCTCACTCCACTTATGTTGTGTGTTTTAATTTTATACATGAGTGGCGACTCCGAACGATAGATTATTGAGAAACTTTTCATTGCAGTTTTATTTACTCTCAGGATTTTTGACAGAAATTTGCTAAGAGGAAGTGGCAAAAGAAATGTTTTTCATATTTCGTTATGTTCGATATGTTTGACCTGGAGCTTAAATGGTGGTCTTACGTCTAATAAGCCAACACACTACCTACTAGACTACGGCGACTACTTCATTCTCACCATACTGATGCAAATACGGCATGACCTTACTCAAGAGTTATGCAACTATTCAGGTAGAATTGCTACACCTAACTCTTCACTCCGCACATCAGACTTAAAATCGACCCTGAACGAAAGATTTGATAAAATTTTCCCGTCAATTTTATTTACTCTCAGAGTTATTTATTGTCAGAACTCAGCTGAGAAGTGGTGGATTAAAATGTTTTCTTTTTTTTACTTTCGTTGTGCCTGAGATGTCTGTGCTAGGGTTTGAACCACAGGCTCTTAGCTATTATGCAAACACAATACCGTCGAGCCTCTGATGATAATCTTCTGATAATCGCTTCATTGGTTCATAGCTGTAAACGTGATCATATTGGCATCATTTTATTTTTTAAGCGAGATATCGTCGAAATTTTTTGTTTATTTGAAAGACCTATTGATGTCCTTGCGTATGATATATAAAATCCTTTAAATATCGGCAACTTCTTCTCTGGGTGAAAAGCATTCAAAATGTTCAATTTTCCATGACCCTGGCACATAAATCAGGCTGAATTTAACGAATAGCATGGGATATGTTGGCTTTGAAAACCGCTATGGTTTATAGCTTATTCCCATATACCTGCAACTTAAGAAAATCCCACAAGGAAAAGTCTAACATTGTCAAATTTCACAATCTCGGTGGCTATTTCAC
This sequence comes from Sarcophaga carnaria, assembly GCA_958299815.1. Lineage (NCBI taxonomy): Eukaryota > Metazoa > Arthropoda > Insecta > Diptera > Sarcophagidae > Sarcophaga > Sarcophaga carnaria. The sequence continues at coordinate 100,108,783 of OY283152.1, read as the reverse complement.
ATTACCTACACTTGAGATGACCATGGCCTCAAATTGGTATCCAATGTGGTATAGACAGTGTAATATGTATAGCATATAGGCAGTTGAAACCACACCGTAATAGTGTTCGCCGTTGACTAGCCAAAGTGGTTCTCATAGAAATTTTACCCATTGCGGCTGCCAACCCAAAATCCACATCAGACAGTGACTTTTCAGGAATGCGTTAAAAGTTTTTGAACCTCATGTGAATTAATCTCGTCGAAAATTCTTCGATTTTGTTTGTTCACAAAGGCATTCATCTAGATATGTGAGTTATTCCTCGAGAAAAATTTTTGATGGAAATTACGCTCAATTGCCAACTGCACCAAAGCCCATTCAATGAACGCATGCCATTGTCTGTGGTCCATTATTTTCAGTTCCTGTGTCAGTTAAATCTTGTACGGCTGCATGTCCAAGTTATGATGCAAAATTTAGCCAAATTGTGGTCCGCGAAAAGTTGAGTTATTGTGAGAGATGCGAAATTAACTGTCACGGTTTCACCAATTCTTTTAAAAGATTTGGACTTAAGTTGTCATTGTCAATTCATGACAGTTTCTCCAGATCATCCATATAGTAAGCACTAAAGTACCTTTCTCTTCTTTGACAAAGTGTTCGTCATGTACCCAGCCGGTGGAGGACAGTCTCTTCCTGATCTCTGTAGCTTCTACAGAAATCATTAGCAAGGTTTAAAAGAACAATGCGCCTGTCATGCGTACCTATAATGCAATGCACCGTAAAGATCCCGACAACCCTTTGGATATTAAGCAGACTTACCGCGCGCCTTTCATCCAGTCTGGGCCAAATTTTCGTGCCCGTGTCTGTGGCCGGTCATATGCCGTTGACGGAATCGATGATTGCATTGTCAATTATAAGCCTGCAGGATTTATAAAGTCGAGAATTCATCGAAGAGTTCGATGGTTGTGCCCCGCCTGGCCAGTTCATCAGCTCTACAGATATCCGGAATATCACAGTGCCCTGGTATCCATATGATATGGATATACCGTTCCGTTCTACTACCTTGTTGAGATATCTGCAAAACTGTACACCGTCTTGGAGTTCATCACGTTGCACACTCTTACGGATGGCGTACATATATGTATGCAGGTGATGGTCAAATTTCTCCTCCACCATGCGATAAGTCCTCTCAGTATGACAATTATGACGATCATAGAATGGGCGAAGTGTCAGATCCACCGTTAACGTTGACGTCGTTTTCTAAGAAATGTGAACCTCTGACGCAGCTAACTTATAATCAGCACCAAACAATTACTTTATGGTTTGCATTGGACACTTTTGGATCTCACGTGGGCGGGCATCTTACCAAATTCAATTTTGTTTGTTAATCGCTGAAGATGATGAATTAGGATATAACAGAACAACCATTTTGATAAAAGAATTTTATTATTTGCATGTATTGCTGAATGCTATATTCGGCTATTCTGATTTGGCAATGTGAACTGAATAAATGACAACCAATTTGACTGATTTAGCTTCAACAAGATAGGCGTTATTGGCTGTTAAAGTTCAGAAGTCTAATGACGTCTTGTGATCATACTACAACGAAATTGGTCATTACAATCCTTCAGTCAGGATTACGACCTCGCTTGACACACCACTTATGTTGTGTGTGTTAATTTTATACATGAGTGTCTGAAACCTACAGTTTAAAGTCGACTCGGAACGACAGATTTTTAAAACACTTTTTCATGGCAACTCATTTACTCACAGAGTTTTTGCCAGAAATCTGCTGAGATTAAGTCGCCGAAGAAATATTTTTTTTCGGACTTCGTTTTGATGTCAGACCTGACGCACTACCTACTAGACTATCTCGACTTCATATGAGAATATTACTGGAAAATAACTTGACATGAAGAGCAATTTTATTTTTTCTCAGAAGTTTTGCTAGAAGGAGGTCACCGAAGAAATTTTTTGTTTTGTTGGAAATGTCTGACCTGGGGTTTAAACCGTGACCTCACGACTAATAACTCAACGTACTACCTACCTACGACGCCGATTTCGTCAGTATATGCTTTGGAAAACACAGGCTATATTGTTAAACCATTAAGTAGGGTTGTGAAGCAAATCACTACTCCTTAGATACTGTTTTTCAAACAATGCTGCTATACTTTCACGCGATGCTCCCCGTAGAGAACTTTTTTCTTTTAATTCTCAAAATACAAGGCGTTCACGAAACAGAAAAAAAATTAATTCTGAATTAAAAAAATAGGAAGGAAAATAATGTGTGTGAGTTTTACCATGTGTAGGTGGGTGTAAATAAAATTTAATGCGTGCGTACACTCTATACACTAATAGTATGTCAGTGCGTGGGTTTATAATTTAATATACAAACACTTAAAGCCACATTAGCGTGAAGGTTCCCTATTGTTGTATTTTTTTTTGTTGGCATTGGCGTTTTGTTAATTTCATTTCACTGTCTTACAACGTAAACAATTTAGAAAAAAAAGTTTCTTTTTTTAAATAAAACAAAAAAAAAAGAAGAAACAGAAAAGAAAAAAAAATGGTTTTGTTTTGCACCAAAAAGGAAATACTCGTATAAATACAAGCACATTGTAACACAACGGATGTGTATTTTTCTAAATGTATACGTATACTTGTATACGTGGTATATTTGTACCTTCGTTTCTCTTATAAGTTTATTGTTTGCAAATACATTAACTAGTTGGTTGTTGTTATTGTTGTTGTATACGCTACTGTTAGCTGCCGTTTGTAACACAAGTTTTTAATTCGCACAACATCAATAACAAATTTCGGCCATATCAACTTGTTAAATTGGTAAATACACGCGAATTCTTTATTAATAGCTTGCATGTTTCTAGATAACTTGATTTAATTTCTTCTCCTCTCCTCCGCCACTTCTTCTTCTACTACTTCTTCTCTGTTAGACGTCCGCATTTGTATACCTTGTCGCCCTTTGACGATATAAATTTTCTAAATAGTCTTAAGGCAGCCGCCATAAAGGTTTTATTAAACTTTTCGGCTGTTAGGTTATTGGATTTTCTTTTTGTTACTTTTTTTATTGTGTATTTGCAAAGGTTAAATTGTATTCCGTTACTGCTCCTCAACTTTTTTAATAGAAACATAAATTATCTTCACATATGTTTGCAGTGAGAAAGCGGGAGGTACTTATCAAGCGGAATTTAGTGTGTGTCTCGGTTTAGTAATTCACTGGGTATAGCATTTCAATGTTTTGAAAAAAAGAGGCCCGTTAAGTCTTTTAAATACTGTTTCAATATTAGGCCTGGCGTACGAAACCTACATACATACATAATTGGTCATTACAACCCTTCAGTCAGGATTACAAGCCAGCTTCTCACACCACTTGTATTGTGTGTGTTAATTATATACAAGAGTGAGGGAACCTACAGTTTAAAGTCGATTCCGAACGACATATTTTTTATGACAAACTTTTCATGGCAATTTTTTTTGCTTTCACATAGTTTTTGTCAGAAATCGGCTGAGAGTAAGTCGCCGGCAAAAATATGTCCTGGGGTGTGAACCGTGGCCTCACGTCTAAAAAGCCGACACACTACCTACTAAAATACGGCGAACCTGGTTTGTGTCACATACAAAATAGAGTAATTTTTCTCTAAAGTATTAAAAGTTCCTTCACTGCAACGTTTAGTCTCTAATTGATTCAAAATTTATCTGACTTCAATCACACCTCAGTTCATTTTTACTAGGTTGTGATGTGGATATTATTTTCGTAGTCACAGAATCTATATGTTGGGCTAAAAACATCCACCATTCTGAATAAATCTACTTAGAGTTTATCGCCCCCTGTTAAAAGATTGGTTATCACCATAGTCTGATGCATAAATCAGACCTCTTCCTATTCTAATTTCCCAACAAATGTTTCGAATGCTTTAAGCCCTCATGATTTGAGGTTTTTTTCGTTAAGTGTACCTTTTTAAACATCTGCTGCCACTCGATAGAAGGATTCTAGCTCTATCCTTGACTTGGAAACACCCCAATTTGCAAGCTTATCTGCCTGCTTACATACATGCATAATTGGTCTTTACAACCCTTCAGTTAGGATTACAGTCTATATTCTCACACCACTTATGTTGTGTGTGTTAATTTTATACATGTGTGGCGAAACCTACAGTTTAAAGTCGATTCCGAACTATAGATTTTTGAGAAACCTTTCATGGCAAGTTTATTTACTCTGAGAGAGTTTTTGCCAGAAATCTGCTGAGAGGAACCGCGTCTTCACGTCTAATAAGCTAAGATAGTACCTAATATACTACGGCGATTTAAATACTGTTCTGTAAAAGTTCTTTCACTGCAACATTTTGTTTCTAATTGAACCATAACTTATTTGACTTCAATCACACCTCAATTTAGTTATACTAGGATTGTATTTTAATCGGCACAGGACAATATGTTCGGCAGAAAACAGTTTCCATTCTGAATAAATCTACCCAGAGTCTACCGTCCTCTGTTACCTGGTTACCAACATCGGGCATAATCTTGGATAGGCAGCTTGGATACAACAGCTTCGATTGCTCCAAACGCACTTGGTTTATGATGAAATTTTCCCTGTCTTCATTTTTCTTCCACAGAAGAATTCTGGCCCCAGCAGCGGTTTAGAAGCTTCCCATTTCGCAAGCTTGTCTACTTGCTCGTTGACGAGAATTCCGACATGGCATGAGGTCTGTTAGAAACCTCAGGCTTTTTCTGGATAGTATGATGCACAACTTATTTTTCTCTTATTGTAGCTTAGCAAAGAAAGTTTCCAATTGCTCCCTTCCTTCACCTTGCCTTTCGCTGGGAATGCATTTTTAAACATCCTTACATACATACAGATATAATTGGTCGTTATGAGCCTTCGGTCAGGAATACGACTCACCTTCTTACACCACTTTTGCTGTGTGTGTTAATTTTATCCACAAGTGGCGAGACCTACAATTTAAAGTCGACTCCTAACGACAGATCTTTTGGGAAACTTTTTTATGACAATTTTATTTTGCTCTCAGAATTTTTGACAGAAGTCTGCTGAGAAGAAGTCAGCGAAGAAATAATTTTTTTATTTTTCGTTTTATCTGACTTGGGGATTGAAACGTGGCCTCTCGTCTAACAAGCCAACATACTATCTGCTAGACTATAGCAACTTCTGCTTGCTTATTGGCTAGAATTCCTATATGGCATTCGACCCAGGAGAGCGTAACCTAATTTTAAGTACCTAACTGATTCAACTTCACAAGACAGTCCCATACTATGTTCGATTTATAGAAGCTGAGTGCTCGAATGGCGGCTTAACTGTCAGATGGTATAACTATGATATGCCTTCTGTACCTCCTAACCAATGGGAGAAATATGTTTCTGTTAAAGAATTATTTTAAATGACGAAGTCTATTTTTGTCTTCATGGATACGTCAATAAGACCGAGGGCGTTCAAGAGCTACCAATATATTCCACAAAATGCATTGTTTGAAGAGTGTTGCAAATCGTAATTTTACAGTCAATAGTGCAACCTTCAGCGCAATGATTACTGGCTTCTTATATCCAAACTGAAAAACCAATGCTTGGTTCAAATGAGGTTTCCAAAAGAGGTTGCAGTATGCTACACGATAAGCGATACCTTGAACATATTGAGCGACGAGTTTGATAAGCAATTAATCTAATGTTTCGGAACACTTCATTGGCCGCCTGTCATGCTATTTGCCCCGACTAGATTGTTTATTGTGGAGATACGTATAGTCTGTCATGTACAAGAGCAAGCCTGAAGCAATAAAGATTACACTGGTGAGAAAACTGCATATGTTCTGGAAAAAGTGTGTCAAAATTGGATCTGTATTTAAAAATTTTAAAATGTTGTCGACCTGACTGTATTAACTTCCCTTGGATTCCAAAATCTAGTTTTACTTTTCGTTAACCCTCTTTAAAAATTAAAAATCGTATACGAATACTACTCATGCTCCCTTTTTGTTTATATCGAAAAGTTGCACACATGGTTATAAAATATTTTTATACCGTAAGATTACCAACCAGATCGTAATCAACTTTGATGAACACAAAACCAATTAGAAAAAGAACACCTACTCGTAAACTAATACCAAATCTTTGGTAAAAGGCATGCGTATAGAGAGGCCTTAATTAAGGCCTTATTTATAACAGTAGTACGGCAATATTTAGTTTTTTTTATTGGCATTAGTATTACAAAGCAATCTACTGCTTGCTGTCTGTCGTTATCTAAACATTATTTAAACTTTTTCTAAGTGGTGTGAGAAACTAGGACATTGTACAATGGGACAATTCGACCTACGGATACTGTACTTGTCCTAATTGACAAGTACACATCCTCTAACATAACCTAACATAAACTTTTTCTATTCAAACCGAAAGTAGAGGAACTTTTCTTATTGAGTACCACTTTTCATCAAGACGAGGTAGTCTGTGATCTTCCCCTGATGCGAAATATTGATTTTATACTCTCTGGGAGCTTTCTGTATTCATTACTTGGTAGGGTATTAGCGCCTATAGTTTAAAAAAATTCGTAATCTATGATGAAAATCTTTTCGCCTTCCGGCGTATGCAAACCTTGATTATTCTGATTTGTTTTCTCTGTTTACTCTGTTTTGACTTTATTTTTTAATTTTAACTTTATCGACCTGTCCATCGGAACTCGGCATACCTTAACACTTTCTTCCATACTTCTCTTCTAACGCAAACAAGGCCGTTCAAGTCGTTGAGGACCTCATACAACTCGCTACAGGAAAGAATGCAAAACTAATCGTCAACTCGCACTGGACCAAATATCATACGTACGATTTTTTTCTCGAATACTCTCAAGGCTGTTGCATCGGTACTTAAAGAGTCCATGTTTTGCGCCACGGAGAGGATAAGTGACTTGTCGATGCTTGAGAAGAATCTCTTCCACTTAGTTGCCTAAGGATATTATAATAACATTTGTTGACAAGACTGATCTTGAGACTAACATCATTTTTCAGGTAACAAGATAAACACGTTTACTGACAACTTCGAAAGAAAACTTATCGCCTATAATCTGGCAGGCCGCTTGTCCCTACTAGTCGACAACGTATACTTTGTCTCGTCCTCATTTACTCCTAAGCCTTGTTAAAAGATTCTCGTTTAATAGCGCTAAAGGCAGTTGTAAAATTTTGCTGCGTACATCCAATCATGTCAACTTCGTCGGCGTCCGTAAATAACTGGTTTCCCCAAAACCTCTTCTGAAGTGCAGGGCACTCACATAAAAGATGTTATAACAATTCTGTTCCTTTCACATCATGGTAGCTTCTGCAGTAATCCTAGCAGGGCAGACCGAGCTTGCCAGCGAAACTGCCTATAGCACAGTGTCCCATTAGAATTTCTGTTAGAATGCCAACTGTTCTCTAGTCGATCTCAAGTAGTTCCCTGGTTATACCGCTGTCCACTGCTGCACACATCAGTTTTGACATAGGGCAACAAGGTATGTTGACCCACCCACAGTTTGTTGCTTTTTCCAATTCTTAATTCTTTTATCATCTCCTCCTAAGAGACAGTTCGTCTGCCTTTTCATTTCCCTCTATGCCACAGTGGCCCAGAACTCAATAGAGGCGGGTGTTGTGGCGACATATACGGTGTAGAGAGTCCATTCAAATCCTGCGATCTTTTGATTTGATGAGATGGGATCCCAGAGCTTTGATTGCTGCTTGACTGTCCACACATATGATCAAGAGTTGTTCTTACTCTCACACTCTCCGAACAATGTTGCCAGACTTTCATTGACAGTGTTGTCTCCTGAAGTCACATTCTTACTCTGTTCAACACTTACGGGTTAACTGTGGTTGGGAGGAAAATAAATTAGGCCACTGCAGACAACCACAAAAAACTTAAAATTTATTTCAAGGCCCTTAGCAAGGATCCCAGTTTAACTGCTGAGATGTGAAAGGAAAATGTCGAATTACAAAACAAATAAATTTTACAATTTGTATTGTTGTTCCTATTTCGTACACCATTTTTTTATTTTGACATTAATTTTGTTTCTTTTTGTTTTTGTTGTTTTTTTATTTTTAGAAATAAATTTTATTCGATGGGTTTACGTGTTATACAGTCATAATCGTGTAAGAAATTATTGGGTTTTTTATGCTCCCTTGCTTCTGCTTCTGTTTCAGCAGTAATAACTGAGAGAGTACGTAGGAAATAGAATTTTAGTAGGGGATTTATTTTAGTTATTCCCCCTTCTACGTATATATGTACATACATATGTACATATGTATGTATACAGTGTACTGTATGGCATACGACTACAACACTTTTTATATTCGTATTAATTTTTTATACTCGTTTATTGGGTATTATTTTTATGGATTTCTCTGATGCTATTTAATGATTGTTTAATACAAAATTAAATACAAATTTTTGTGGTGGAACATTTGTTTCAACAACATACACTCGCTGTATACTCGTACTCCATTTCCTGTGTTTGTGCTTTTATTCCGTTTGAAATTCGAAAATAATAACGAAATAAACACGGATCATGTGGTAAATTTAATAGAGGCATTAAAAAAAAGAATAAAAATTAAGGTGCTTAAACTTAATTAGAAAATCTAATATGTATTGATTAGTTCTACGAACTGTATGAGATAAAATGATAAAACATAAAAGTAGAAAGAAAGAAAACAATAAAATACTAGTAATTGGCTTGAAAATAAATTTTTAAAACATTTCAATCAATTGACAGTTGTGTGGTATCGACTATAAATTTTTTTATGCAAAACAGAAATTAAATTGTACGAAATATTAACAAGAAAATGTTCATGTATTGAACGTTCAGACATTACCCATATAATAATAGTGAGTTTTGCATCATATTATTCAAGAATAGCACGAGAATAATAAGCGCCACTCTGACCTACACAGACTACAGATTTGCTCAGCATAGAAATTATACTTCGATTTCAATATATAGATTCCACAATGAGAAGCCGCCGCAATCTAATAGGTAGTGTGTTGTCTTATTAGACGTGAGGCCACAGTTCAAACCGTAGGTCAGACATCTCCAACAAATCGAAATATTAAAAAAATATTTCGTCGTTAACTGTCTCTCAGCATATTTCTAGCAAAAACTCTGAGAGTAAATAAAATTGCCGTGAAAAGCTTCTCAAAAAATCTGCCGTTCGGACTCGACTTTAAACTGTGGGTCTGACTTATTCGCATACACTTGCGATTTAAGAAAACCCCATAAGAAAAAGTCTAACGGGGTCAAGTCGCACGATATTGGATGGCGTTCGACATTACCTCTACGCGGTATGACTTTGCCCTGAAATCGCTCGTGCAGATGTGCAGGTGAAACCATATGTCATTGGTGATTACATTATCCAATTTAGGCGAAAAGAAGTTGGTAATCATCAATCTATACTGATCACCGCTAACAGTGATTGACTGGCCAACGTTTTTCTCAGAGAAATATGAACTGAAAACGCCGCCAGCGAAAAAACATTAAAAAAACATTGACATTTCTTCCTAAATATTTACATAGTGCTCTCCAGTCATTTTGGAATCAATTTTAACGAGTCTACTATCTCCTGAAGAGGAAAAACATCCCCACACCATGAGGCTGCCTCCACCATGTTGGATAAAGTTTTTCGATTTAAGCCTTTGTGTTGGTTCACACCACACTCTTTTCCGATTTTTGCAATTTTTTAGTTTATATTTTGACTCGTCTGTCCAAATAATTTTGTTCCCAAAATGATTCAGGCATATTTATACACTTTTTTGGAAAAGCCAAACGTTTTTTATATTGGCTGCTCGTAGGAGAGGTTTTTTCTGTATTTATCAACTCCTCTTCAGGAGTTGGTATACTCGTTAAAATTGATTCCAAAATGACTGGAGAGCACTATGTAAATATTTTGGAAGAAAATCTTTACAGCAGTGAGGAGGAAATGGGCTTGGGGGAGTTTATCTTTCAACAAGACAACGACCCCAAGCACACGCTAAAAAGTATTTTGAAGAAAATATTTTGTTGAAAAATTAGAATGGCCTGCTCAAAGCCCAGATTTAAACTCCATAGAGCATCTTTGGGCTATCTTAGAAATCGAAATCCCGATGGAGTCCAGAACAAATATTCAAACATTTTGGGAAAAAATGCAAAGTACAAAGTACTACAAGTAAGATTACATACATACATAATTGGTCATTACAACCCTTCAGTCAGGATTACAACCTAGTTTCTCACACCACTTATGTTGTGTGTGATAATTTTATACATCAGTGGCGGGACCTACATTTTAAAGTCGAGTCCGAACGACAGATTTTTGAGAAACTTTTCATGGCAACTTTATGTACTCTCAGAGTTTTTGCCAGAAATCTGCTGACAGGAAGTCGCCGAAGAAATACTTTTTGTATTTTATTTCGATGTCTGGCCTGGGGCTCGAACCCTGGCTTTTCGTCTAAAAAGCCAACACACTACCTACTAGACCACGGCGACTACACAAGTAAGATTAAGAGAAGTCAAAAATAACAAAGGAGGAGCCACTTCGTACTAAATTTTTAATTTATAATATTTTCTAGTGAAGTGTTGCTTTGTTTTGTCACTTGAAATTCCTTATGTGCCATATAGTTTCCATTATAAATAGAAAATATAAAGAAAGAATTCAATGTTAAGTTCCCTATTAGGTAAAACATTAACCGAATTAAAAATGAAACTATAATTTGTAAACATTTGAAAACAATAAACGTATACAATAATCAAAAAACAAACAATATTTAAAACCGCACTTTATTTTGTCCGACAGTGTATATAAAAAATATAACATGACTGTTATACTATTTAAATTATAACTACAGTAATTTTTGTCCGATTTTATCAAACAAAGTGTCAATCTCCTCACAAGGTAATGCACTTTAAGAATGTCTCCACTTATTTCATATTTTTTAATTAAATTTTGCAATTAAGAATGGCTAAACTTGAAAAAATAAGAAAAAAATAATATTTTACAAGTTTACCCCATCAAAACTCCTAACATATAAATTTGAACAAAATGTTTATGTATACCGTTTTAAAGACCAATCTCTCCCCTTTCTAAAAAAGATTGGATTTTTAAAATTGATTCAAACATATTTGGGTAATCAATAAACTGTTCTAAAACTAAATCAAAAAAACTGTTTTTGTCAAATAAAACACGTTTGGAGAGTTCGAGAAATATAAAAAAAATATTTTTGAGTTCTACTCAACAAAACTCATTAGCTGGATGAATTTTGACTGTCGCACCGTGTTATTAATGTCTTCAACAAAACAAACAAAAAATAAGGAAAACCTTCTGATGATTATATATTTTGGAGTAGCATGACTTATACTGTCCACTGTATCTACATACACAATTGATCATTACAACCCTTCAGTCAGGATTACTACTTATGTGTGTTAATTTTATACATCAGAGCGTGAAAGTCGATTCCGAACGACAGATTTTTGAGAACATTTTCATGGCAATTTTATTTATTCTCAGAATATTTTGCCAGAAATCTACTGAGAGGAGGTTGCCCCAGAAATAATTTTTCATATTTCGTTTCATTCGAGATGTTTGGGCTGGGATTTGAACGGTAACCTCACGTCTGATAAACCAACACATCTACTAAACTAGACTACTAGACTACAGCGACTTCTTGCGTATCCCCAACATTTTATTCATGATTTGAACACCTACTTTGGTGTACGATAACATGCCATTAAAAGTCTAAACCAAAACCTTTTTTTTGTTTTCAAAATTAAATTAATTTTGTAAGCTTAAGAAACGGCAGAGTGCTTTTCACTTTAATTTTCATAAGGAATTTAAATTGTCAATTCTGATTAAGGATTTTATGATCCATGATAGTTATAAAATCTTTTTATAGCCTGTTTCTGTTTAAAATTTTTAATTTAGAAATAAAAAAACACTTTAAAAATGTCCTTTTTATTGTCCTTTTTATATTTCAATCCTTTAACTAAATATGCAATTAAATAACAATTCGGAACGTTTTTATTGGAGTAAAGGAAGACAAATAAAACAGTCAACAGATTTTAATTAAAATTAAAAAAAATGTTTATAGTGCCATCAGACATCACATAATTAGAGTTCGCTGTCCTGTAACAAATCTAAATGAAATACTAACATAGGGAAAAACATAAAGTATTTTAATTACATATAATTTTAGGTGTCTATGATAGATAACAATTAGCTGTACCCTGCGCATGTTGCTGCGCTTCCAACTAAAATAAATTTGAAGGAAAGGCTTTACACAAATGTCCAATTAATTTTGAATCATTTTATTGATTTTGCTTCCCGTTGCCCTGATGATTCAGATGAACGGGCCTGAGTAGTACGCATTCGATCAGTTTCTAATCTCGCTTCTCGTTGTTCAAGTGGTTCAAGCGAACGGGCCTCAGCGGCATATACTCGAAGATTTTCCACTCTCAATGCTCGTCTAATTCTGAGGCTCGTAATGCTCTTTTCTTCCGTGCTTGAGGTGTAGGTGGATCAATTGCTTGTCATTCATTTTGAATAATTTTCATGCGCAACAATTTTGTTACAGAATGCACAGTAGAGATGAGCGAGCCAGTGATTTTTGAAGAACGTTGTTCTCAGGGAACGCGATTTGTTAATCACTGTTCTTTAAAACAGTGATTGTGATCACAGTGTTCCAAAAGAAAACAATAATGACAATAAAGTATTTTATTAAGTCGTAAGAAAGAGACAACTAGATACATACTACGAAAAGCATACTAAACAAAATCAAAGTGGTGTCATCAATGTTATTATTTTTAATATAATTTTTTTTATATATGAAGTTTGACAATTAAGTTTCACAGAAAGTTCATGTATAAAAGACAAAAGTAAATAATCAGCATCATCTAATAGTAATTCTGCCTCGCTCAAAATAAAATGAAAAAAATTTGAGTATGTAACAATTTTGAAAGAACGACATTATTAGTAACTGTTATTTGGCAATTTGAATCACTGTAGTTACCAGTGAATTATCAATCGCCGTGATTAAATCACAGTTTTGAAAATATCGCTCATCTCTAATGCACAGTTTACGATTTAGTTCATTTTAAGTAATTTTCGGTGGCACCTCCTGTCTGAAATTAGTCATACCAACTTAGAAATCTTCGTCGGCTCATGCGCAACAACTTTGCTAAAGATCATAGCATGATCAAATGCACAGTTTACGATTTAATTGATTTTAAGTAATTTTCAGTGGCGCCACCTGCCGGAAATTAGTCATACCAGCTTAGAAACCTTCGTCGGCTCATGCGCAACAACTGTGCTGAAGATCATAACATGTCAAATGAATAGTTTACGATTCTATAAGGTACATAAAAACAAACATTCATTTTTATATATGTATATAGACTATGGGAGGTGACACGCCCAATATAGCCAATCCGCCCATTTTGTTCATATATACGTCAAAGTCGTACATATAAAATTTGAGGACTCTAGCTGTTGCAGTTTATGAGTTATGCGACATTAAATACTTATTGGGTATGTGGGCGTGGCACCTCGCCTACTTGAAATTTTAAAACAAAAAGTAGCCTATAGTTCCTTCCAGACATACACGAAGATACTGTAAAAATTTCAAGAAACTCGGTACTGCGGTTAGCCGTCTATAGACTTCAATCAAACAAACAAACCCACAAACAAATAAACACACATTCATTTTTATATATAAGAAGTGAACAAATAAAGTAAAGTAAGTAAAAGTAGGTCAACTAGAGTAATTACAATAAAAGTTTAATGAAAAATTTGCAAATTGTGAATTTTAAAATAGAAACAGCTGTCAGCATATAACAAATTTGCCATTATAAGGGCTTTGGAAAAAGGCAAATCAATGAATGAAGTTGCTCATCAATTTAATATCAACAAACCAGCGGTTTATCGGATTTCATCGCGATATCGTCAAACAAATAACGTGGAAAGAAAGGTCCACCTCGTAAATCTACTGCCCGTCAAGATCGTCAAATGATAAAAATAGTTAAAGTTGACCCTGGGAAAACGGCAGTAGATGTTTAATTTCTATTGGCGTCCACACAGCCAGAAACCGATTCAGAGAGGCAAATTTATTAGCCAGCCTGAAGACCAGCCAAGAAGCCATTTATAAATAAGGTTAATAAGAAAGAAAGGGCTTGACTTTGCTAAACAGTATCTACATACATACATTATTGGCCGTTACAGCCCTTCAGTCAGGATTACGGCCTAGGTTCTCACACCACTCATGTAGCACCTGAGTGAGTTAATTTTTATATGTGAGTGGCGGAACCTAAAGTTTAACGTCGACTCCGAAAGACAGATTTTTGAGAAACTTTTTCATGGTAGGTTTATTTACTGTCAGATTTTTTGCCAGAAATCTGCTGAGAAGAAGTCGCCGAAGAAATACTTTTTGTCTTTTGTTTTGTTGCCTGGCTTTACGTCTAATAAGCCAATACACTATCTACTAAACCTCGGCGACTTCAACGGTCAAAAGAGCAGTGGGCCAAAGTTTTGTGGAGCGATGAATTAAAATTTAACTTATTTGACTCTTAAGGGTTAAATTACATTCGTCGGCCCCCAAAATAACATTCTGTAGATAAGACAAGACACCATGTTAAACATAATATGGCATCGAGTTGTATTTTTTTCTCGCTACTGTGAATACAACGTGATGATTACGCAAACAGCTTACTTATTTGGGGCTTGGACAGATAAAAAAGAGCTAAAAACAGAGTTAGGATATCAGGAGCAATGATAAACTGTCCTACACCAGTGCTGGAAGCTCTATTGGATATAAGTTCGCTGCATATGGTAGTAAAGACCACAGCTTTGAAGACTATGGTTTAGGTTGATGGACGACAAGTCTAACATGAAATTCATTTGATATGTTCCACTTTAACTGTCTATGATTTTGCGATGCGCATCGCAACAAGTCCTAGTACCAAAAATTAATGAAATTATGTGGAAGCTACATACTTTTTTAAAAGAGGAACAACTTGGTGGTGTATAGATGGGTTAGGATTAGATCTTGAAACAGATTTAGGAGGTTTTGGTCGACTTCGAACGCTAGATTATTTTTTGAGAATCTTTTTATGGCAACACATTATTATTGTTACGAAAATGGAAATGGTGTTACATCGTTTAACATTAAAATGATAAACAAAAGCCACAAAAACAAAAACAATGGACTTGTTTACATGATCATCAAATAAACAAAAATATAGCAACAACATCAGTATGAAAAATGGATAAACAAGTAATCAAACAGGCAACAACAATACTGAAAGGGCAAACGTAAACAAAATACACAAACAACTATAACGTAAACAACATATTTACATGTATAGAGATTTCGCGAAGGCAAAGTCATTCTCCTCTCCATTGACCCTGCGATATAAAAGGCAGGCAACGGAGTCGGAATAAATTCAGTCAGTCTTGTGTGAGGACACGCTGCGTGTAAAGAGAATAATCGTGGTTTGAAGATCTCCGTTATAAAGATCTGTCGAACAATTGTTAGTGTTTACGCAGAAGAGTGTAAGGAAGAATAGCAAACAAAGCAAATATTTGTTGTTTACATCAAGTTGTGAACAGTGGCACACAGAATTGTGCGAACAATAAACAATTTAATCAAAACTGAACATAAATTTATTTATAATTTACTAGATTACGACGACTTCATAATTCTATCAATACCGGCTATTTATCCAAGAAACTACTTTCGAACTGGCTTTAAAAATTTTGAATTTAAAATTACATTTTCACTGTATTAAATTAAATTCTTAGTCTTTAATTTATATTTAATTTAAGAAATTTTCAATTCTAATTTTTATTTTTTTGCTTTTATTTAGCTTTCTACTGATATATATTTACGTACGTACGTATTCAGACAGCATCGAATAATTACATCCAATTAAACAATTTCGGTTAAAACTTTCAAATATTTGTATGCTCTTCCTTCCTTATGACAAATTTTTGCATTTTTTTCATCATAAACAAACACTAACCGAAAGTAGCAATAGAGTACGATAACTTAAGCACTATTCTTATGAAAAAAAGGCAATCGAAACCAAAATGACTCACCAAAGGGCCTTAAGAGGCCTTTATATAAAATAAATCCGATATGTTTACATGGATACGACAAAAGTGCAACCAGTTTATTAAGGCCATCTAAAGCTATGTAAGGCCTTTGGATATTTAAAATTCCCCGTTCATTCTTTTGTGTGTTCTATTATCTTTACCAGTTTATTATAAATTAACTTTTATGGTTGGCCAAAATGGAAAATAAAATAAAAAAAGAACGCAAATACATAGATAACGAGTAAAACAGTATCTAACTTTACGCTTTTCAAACAGCAAACAACTTTTGTTCTCTAGTCAATCTTGTCGTAAAAGCAAAAAATGAGAGAAGCGAAACAAAAGGACACACCAACAAAAAAAATTTGTTGCAAAAGTTTTTCAAAGTAATTAAGCGCAATTAGAGCAAATGAAACTGGTTTTACTATACTTTTTGTCTATCTCTCTCGCTCTCTCTGTCTTTTATTGTCTTCTATCCTTTTGCCTTTGAGTTTCTGACCGACTGAGCATTGACATATTCAGCAGTTTCGTTATACATACATACGCTTTTTTTGGGTATAATAAGTGAGTGAACAACATTCATTCGTAGATGAAGACAACCGTTAACTGGGTATACCCATGGGCCCACGTATGTAAATATAAAAAGTCAGTTAAGCAATGAGCTGAAATCACAACAGCTTAGTTACTGATTAATTTAATAATAATTTTTCATTCATTTTGGTCACCGTTGTCCTACCAAAAATTAAGGGTCTGTTTCTGTTTCCATACAAGCATTAATATTGTTACGAAAATGAAAACTCGAGATACTGGTGTTTTGCTTTTACATCGCTTAACATTAAAATTATAAACAAAAGCTAAAATTAATAACAATGCAGTAAACAAACCTGTTTACAAATTATCGTACTGCTTAATATAACAACAAACTTGCTAAATAAGTAAACAAAAGTACACCAACAGTACTACAATAATAAATGTAAACAACGATGTTTACATTTATAGAGATTTCGAAAAGGCGAAGCCATGAACATTAGCCTTCAAGAATATTCATCAGATTGTTTATCCTGCCATATAAAAGGCAAGGCAAAGCAAGCGAGTGAGATAGTGAAGTTTAGTCTGTCTTGTGTGAAGACGCAGTGCGTTTGAAGAGAATAATCATGGTTTGAAGATCTCCGTTACAAAGATCTGTCGAATAATTGCCTAGTAATTATTATTTTTTATGAAAAGGGTATAAACAAAGGAATAATAAAAAAGAGCAATTGTTGTTCTTTACATCAAGTTGTGAACAGTGGCACACAGAATTGTGCGAATAATAAAGAATTTTAATTAAAACTAAACACAAATTTATTTTTCTTTTATTTGCAATCTATGCGCTCATATTTGAAACGTTTTTAGAAGGTAAAAACATAACAATACATTCGTCTGAATCTATTCAGTTTTACAGAAACATGGTATAAGTGATGTAAATCAGAAGAAGAAATTTGTATTTAATCATGGTTTCATAAGCCTGTTTCCCTATTCAACTTATATGTTTTTTCGTTTCCTTTTTAACTTTAAAAATGACCACATTTTCCTAATGTAAAGCAAACTTTCTGAATGTCAGTTAAGCACAGGTTTTATATATCAATTTTTCTCGAAAAACAACGTCTCCCATTACTAGAAACTTAAGTAAACAGAATAAATACCTGGATACTCGAAGAAAAGGTATGAGGTTTGAGATCCAAGAATTCTTTTCCAACCTTACGAGGCCTTCAACATGGATTTCTAAATTTTGAAAGTTGTCAACAAAACATGAAAAAAATGAAATTGTTTTACCAAATGGGCCTTCAGTTAGGATTCCAACCTAGTTTCTCACATCACTCACATTGTGTGTGTTAATTTTGTACATGAGTGGCGGGACTACAGTTTAAATTCGACTCCAAACGATAGATTTTTGAGAAACTCTTTCTTGGCAATTTTTTATTTATTCCCACAGTCGTTGCCAGAAATCTGCTGAGAGGAAGTTGCCGAAGAAATATTTGTTAATATTTCGTGTGAACCGAGGCCTTACGTCCAATAAGCCAAGATACAACCTTCCAGACTATGGAGACATAATACCTGGATCGTATGGCCAGGATTTTTCAGCAAGCCTATTGCATATCACTACGGCATGTTTGACTTTTTGAAATATTTTACCACCATCACCCAGTCGAATATTTTTCCATTTGGTAAGTTTCCTGCTTCTTCTAAACGAAATTATTATGGTTTTCATCGGGTTTATTCCCAGTCTAACCACAATGTACTAACGGCTTCGGTAGAGGTAGGTCCATCTAAAAGAGTTGGGTAAACATACTTAGGCCATACAAAGCCCATACGGCTTACAATCTCAAGAGCTTTTTAGAATGATGTTGCTGAGACTATCTTCACATTATCCTTTAATGATCAAGAATATCTTTGACAGTGGATTCCTGTCACTAAATATGTGCGGGCCTTTATTATCCAGTTGCCTGCTTATGTTTCCGGCTGTATCATCCGCATATCCTTAGCAATGAATTCCTAACACTAATTGTGCTGACCCTTACTATCAAATTGTCTGCATATGTTTTCGTAGATCTCGTGTATAGGACCATTGTTATACATTTGTGTGTCATAGGCTCTATAAACCCATTCTATTTAACGCCCAATTTATGACTACAAATGATGCGGCTTCTATGTCAAGAAATATACAGATGGGGTCACCTTCACGTTTAAGGATTCCTGAATGGCGAACAATCTACAGGAGCTGTCTCAGACTGCCCTATACATACATACATAACATATATGGTCGTCAAAATCCTTCAGCCAGGACTACGATCTAGCTCCTCACACCACTTGTGTTTGTTAATTTTACACATGAGTGGCGGGACTTACAGTTTAAAGTCGACTTGGAATGACAGATTTTTTGAGAACTTTTTTATGGCAATTTTATTTCTTTCCAGAGTTTTTGCCGAAAATTTTCTGAGAAAAAATCACCCAAAAAAATATGTTTCCTTATTTCGCTTCTCTTGGAAATATCTGACATGGTGTTTGACCCAAGATCTCACGTCTAATAAGCCAACACAGTAGCTACTGGATTACGGCGACCACAGTACATCATAGCTGGGTTGTATCTCCAGCATTTTAAAAAAAGCCTGCTGCATATAATTATGGCATGTCTGGTCTTTTTTCACCAACATTTTCGGTCGAATGAGTCGAATATTCTTCCATTTGGTAGGATACTACTTCTTTTAAACGAAATTATTATGGTTTTTTACGGTACCACTATCATGCATCAACGACTTGCAATCTTAAGAACTTTTTGAATGATGCTGCAGAGATTATCTTCAAATTTTCCTTTAACCACCATCAAAACTATATCATCTGTATATTTTTGGCAGTTAATTCCTGTCACTAAATTTGTGTGGGCCTTTATTGCCCAGTTGCCTGCGTATGTTTCCTTTATCCAACAAGACATTTCTGCATATCTTTGGCAGTAGATTCCTGCTTCTGTTTGAGTTGGTCGTAATTATCTGATCGCGTTTATAGAACCTCAAACATCCAATTGTATATTCTCTATATACCCATCCTATCTAACGTCTAATTTATGAGTACAAATGAATGCCAAGAATACAGATGATCTGCCACCATGCATGTGGCCACTAAATCGATAAGAGCTTTCTCAATATGTTTGCCTGAATCATACATACATAACTGGCCATTACGACCCTTCAGTGAGGATTATAATCTAGCTTCTCTGTCTGTTTAATGTTTTTAACTTTTATACATGAGTGGCGGACCTAAAATTTTAAGTCGACTTCCAATGACAGATTTTTTGAGAAATTTTCATGGTAATTTTATTTACTTTCACAGAGTTATTGTCAGAAATTTGTTGCGAGAAAGTTACTGCAGATATAATTTTATCATACTCTCTTTTGTTGGAGATGTCTGACGTGGGGCTTAAACCGTGGCCTCACGTATAATATGCCAACACACTCCCTACTAGACTATGGCGGATTTAAGTCTCCCTGCCTTATTGGAATGCAATTACATTGCCCCGATTGAATTGCATCGCCTGTAATCTCATTATAATTTCATTGCTTGAGGGGTTATTTAATGCTCTGTTGATACTTTTTAATTAAGTAGGAAGTAGAGTTTCGTGATACTTTTGTTGATCTTTGTATGTTTTACTCAATTTCAGCATTGACCCACTTTTTCTTATAAGATAATCTTTATTTAATAATTTCATATTATTTTGATTTTTTTATTTTTGTTGGTATTTTTTTTAATTATAAAATGCTGTGTGAATATATTTATATTCGGATATTTTGATTTTATCTGTGCTGTAGTCATGATATATAAATTATTCTTTCATTTCTTTATTTAAAAACAATAGGTTTTTTGCATTCATTTCTCCTTCCTTAAATCATTTCAATCTAAAATCTAAAATAACAATTCAGTGAACAAGAAAAAAAATTCTCGTTCTGGTTAAATAAAATTCATATCCTTACACATACAGACATACATACATACATACATATGTATGTATATGAACGTATAAATGTAGCTGTAGGTTATATACATACATATGTATAGGTTTGCATGTGTGTATAGCTTGCTTACCTTAATTTCCAATGTGGCTGGCTGTGAGTCAAAATGGAATTTGGCACGTGAACCAAACACTTCTGGCGCTGACCAATGCCGTGCCTGGTCACTGTTCATTTTATCTCGCACATCAAAGCTGAAAAAAAATAAAGAAAAAAAAATATGATGAAAAATGGAAAAATCGTAATAAAGTGAAAATAAAAAAAAAAATTGAAAATGAAAATGAAAACGAAAAAAGCTACAGCTGTGATGAAAATTTCTAAAACGGTGGAGAAAAAAAACTAGGTTTTCGGCCAAATATGTATGAAAGAAGGAAATTTTTGGTTGAAAAAAAAAATTCATGTCGTGTGTATTTTTTTTATTCTTGACCTGGCTTATATGAAAGAAATTACAAAACTAAAGTCTTTTTGATTTCATAGTTTTAAATAAAAAAAAAAATTTTTTTTGCTGTTAAAAATTGCTGAGCATTGCTTAGCTAAACGTTTTCGTAATCGAGTAATTTATTAATGAGCCGGGTTATTTTCTTTATCTTTCTATTCCTGTTAATACCACAAAACTGATAACAATACTAACAACAAACATCCTTTATAGTCTTTTTTTAACCAAATAAATTAACCCAGGACGAAGACATACATTTTTCAAGTGGCAGTCGTAAAAGAGCTCTTCAAGGCCGTTAAAAGAATTATTGGCCTAAATTGTAAATGGCAAGCGAAAAAGCAATAAAATAATCATTAAATGGCTTAAAAAATATTTATTGCCTTATTGGCTCGGGCAATTAAAAGAATGTTCATTCGTTTCTCAATAAAAATTTCAGTTTAAAAAAAATATTCTCTTCCAATCGATTTCGTCTGCTCTTTGCTAGTGGAGGCCAATATAAAGAATTTTAGGAGATAAAAACATTAAATTTATATTGCAAGCAATTAAAGCAACTAAAGAAAGTGGCAAGATATACGTACATACATATATAACTTGGTAATTACAATCCTTCAGTCAGGATTACTACCTAGCTTCTCATACCACTCGTGTTGAGTGTGATAATTTTATACATGAGTGATGGGACCTCCAGTTTAAAGTCGATTCTGAATGACAGATTTTTTTTTTGGAGAATATTCATTGCATTTTTATTTATTCCCTGAATTTTTGTCAGAAATCTACTGAGAGGAAGTCGAACAAGAACCATGGCCTCACGTCCATTAAGCCAACACACCACCTAGTAGACTATGGCGGCTGCAATGAGATGA
Source organism: Sarcophaga carnaria (assembly GCA_958299815.1). NCBI lineage: Eukaryota > Metazoa > Arthropoda > Insecta > Diptera > Sarcophagidae > Sarcophaga > Sarcophaga carnaria. Next base: position 100,086,882 of record OY283152.1, on the reverse strand, counting down.
GATTAATTTGTTTATACAGCGATTAGAATAAGAAATATTGTATAGGACATGCCCTTAAAATATAATTCGTCCTCGACATACTGCCAGAACACTGAGAGAAATGCCTGTTATAGCCTAACTACTTAAAACGCCTCCCTTGACCATATGGTAGTAACTGTCAGCAGAATTACAAATTAGCAATGAAACTCACATATGAAGGATTATCGTAAATTTTCGACCACTGGGAAAAACCAATAGACTGTATGATTTCAGGAACAAGGTAACTGGCAGATGCATACTCTCTTAAAAGAAGGACGATTCTATGGCATACAGATGGATATGAACGGTTTTTGAAGCAGAAGTAGGAAGTTTTAGTATCAGAATGAAATATTTCGAGCCTGTAAGAAAATTCGTTTGTAAATCTTTAAAGTCGTTGCCAATATGGAGAACTCTTAGCAGTTTGGATTGTTGTGCGGTTTCCTTGAATATTAACTATGGTCCCAGCATCTATATGATATGGGATCCATGCCGCCTTGCCATCTCTTATAATACGTTCTTAGTGGACGTTTTGTTTGAATCCATTTCTCTCAACGCCACATTGTTAGTAGAAAGTATTCTAGTATCTTTCGCCGTAGCCTAGGAGGTAGCGCGTTGACTTATTAGACGTGAAGTCACAGTTCACTACCCAGGTCAGACATCTCTAACAAAACGAACCCTCAATGGTGATATGAGGCAAATATGCCAATTTTTAAATAAAGAATTGGGTAGAATTTGCCGCGGTAAGGCAAGTATTGTGACAGAAAATGGAAATATATTAAGTGAGGATAAAGATAAGGCTGTGACTTTCAATACGTTTTTCTTTGAAAATATACAATACATTGTTGCTAATAACGCCACAAACTTTAATGTAGATGTAAATATATTTCGTAGATTAATTCCGCAGCAATCGACCTTTGTTTTGCAAAAAGTCAACAGAAATAATGTTGAGGTAATTTTGAATAATTTGAATTGTAATAAGGGACCTGGATATGACAATATTACTCCGAAAATGTTATTAGTGAGAAAAGAATTAGTTGCTGATATAGTTAAAGAAATTTTCAATATGATGATTGATGAGGACAATTATCCAGATGTTCTTAAAATACATAAAATAATTCCTATACCTAAAACTGTTGGAGCAAGTAATATACTGAACTTTACACCAATATCGATTTTATCCATTGTGGATAAGGCCATTGATAAGAATATAATTTTGTTTGAAAGACAATTTGGTTTTAAAAAAGGGTCTGGAACTGAGGACGCTGTTATCAATGTTATAGACTATATATGTGACCAACTTGATCGTGGATATAGTGGCGTAGCAGGAGTTTTTTTTTTTTTTGATTTTTTCCAAAGCATTTGACCTTGTTGATCATAATATTTTAATACAAAAGTTAAAAATATAGGAATATCTTATACGACTCTAGGAATATTGCGAAACTATTTACATAACAGAACCCAGTTTGTACAAATAAGTGAGTCGAAACTACTACTACTACCACTACTTTTTAAAATATTTATAGATGACCTTAAGAATATCAACTTTAATGGGGAATTATTTATGTATGCGGATTACATATGCTTGTTCTATCCACATAAATACACTCAGGTCTTGAAGGCACAAATTGAATATGATGCATCTGTTTTAACGTAATATTCTAGATGTAATAAATTAATTATAAATCCAGGCAAAACAAAGTTTGCAAGATTAAAGCCTTGCGTTTTAAGTAACGATAAACCTGTGGCCATTTCTGTTGATGGAACTGTTATAAAAGAATCTAATGAAGTAAAGTATTTAGGAGTTATTTTAAACCACAACTTATTATGGGACGAGCACATCCAAAATTTGAAAAATAGAATCTCATCAGGAATTGGAATTCTTTATAAGTTTAAAAATAGGCTCAACTGTAGTACCAAGTTACTGATATACATTCACACTTTACATATTTGCCTTCAATATATGCGTGCAGAGTAACTAATAAATTAAAATCACTGCAGTCGGCCCAAAATAAAGCTTTGAAACTAGTGTTTAATCTCCCTTTGCAATATTCTACGCTTAATTTATTCAAAAATTATGTCAAAAATACGTTGTCAATAAGAGGATTATATAAACAGAAGGTTTTAATGTATGTACACAAATACTTAATGGAAAACGAAATTGGATCAATACAATTTGTAGATAATTTATCTTGTACTAGAAGAGTCATTAGGCAAGCTCATAATCTCCATTCTGCAAGATGTAGACTTGATTTAACAAAACAACGTATAACATTTTCTGGACCACATGAATACAAACAGCTACCTAATAATTTCGAAGATATACAAGTAATTTCAACATTTAAAAATGAAATTAAAAAATTTTTGCTTTAAAATATAGAAACGCTTTTAGCATTACTCATTGCTAAATTATATGAATATTGTGAATACACATATACTATATAAACATATATATGTCAATATTGGTGTCTGTGGTTGATCTCCTTTTATTTCATTTTATTTGTTATTTTATTTTCTTTTCTTTTTCTTTTTGTTATTTATTTAAATAATTGTACATGTGAATATTGTTGCCACATTATGCTTCTGTAATGCCTGTAGGGCGCTGACGCTCAAAATCAATAATTATTAATTTATAATGAATTAAGAAATAAATAAATAAAAAAATATGGTCACCTTCTTCTTCATGTGGGAATTTCCGAGTTTCCACACTATTGTTGGGGCCAGAACTTTTCTATGGTAAAGAATGCTCAACGAAAGGGCAGATAAAGAGAGATAAAAACTATGCCCATCATATCAAGTGGGTCTGACGCAATAAAAACCATTATTATGAAATTGTAATAAAATTAGATCTGTGTAATCTGAGGTTGATATTCGGTACTTTGACTGAACACTGTAAACTGAGAATAAATTTATTTACAATGGGATTATGTGGCAATGAGAATGCATCATCAGAACACATTTTTTAAAACTGCGGAGCATTAAAGCATCCGGGGAAGATATGTCTGAGTGCTAGGCAGAAAAAACAACGTTTTAGAATTGTGAAAATTTATTACAAAAATTTTATAGGACAAAAACTAATGTATCAACTTGTTATCTGGGTCCGTTATGGCAGCAAAACTCCTGTGTGTTAATGTACCGGTCGGTCTCGTGAGTATAATGCTGCCATAAACGAAAGTATCGCCGAAAAACCAAAAACATCAATTTGGTACCGTTTTTAAGAACTTAAATGTTACGAAGACCTACGCAGCGAAGTGCATATGTCAATAGATCTCCACATTCGTGGATATCTTCCTCATCGTACTCAGGAGCTTAAACCGGCATACCATGGAAAATATCGGCAAGTTTTTCAATGGGTTGTGAGACAAAGTGAAGTCAATGTAAATGTTTTTTTGAACATTATTTGCTCTTATAAAGTATATTGCCACCTGAAAACACAAATTTGTCGAATTTCCTCCATGCAATTCATGACAGACAAATTTACTGCCACAACGAATAATTGCCTCGTATGGATTTTGTTCAGGCAAAGTAATTAATTAAGCAGAAGTAGGACTCATACTTACATACATACATTATTGGTCATTACAACCCTTTAGTCTGGATTACGACCCAGTTTCTCACACCACTTATGTTGTGTGAGTTAATTTTATACATGATTGGAACGACAGTCTTTTGAGACACTTTTCATGGCAATTTTATTTACTCTCAGAGAGTTTTTGTCAGAAATCTGATGAGAAGAATTTTTTCATTTTTTCATTTTTTTTTTTTGGTGATATCTGATCTGGGGCTTAACCGTGACTTCACATCGCTTAAGCCAACACACTACTTACTAGACTACGGATGATAGATTGACTAAGTAACAACTTAGACAGATCTAGCTTTAATTTTATTTCCTCTCAGAGAGCTTTTGAAAGAAATCTTTTGAGAGGAAATTGCCCAAGATATATTTTTTTTACATTCGGATTTGTTCGAGATGTGTGTGCTGGGATTTTAACCATGGCGTCACGATTAATAAGCCAACACAATACCTACTAGACTATAGAGAAATATAGAATACTTTCTAATAACAATAAGGCTTTGAGAGATTCGGGTTCTAACAAAACACGTATTAAAAAGGATTGTAGTTCCCACGAGTATAACATATACTGGGACCATTCGAAGAATTCTCCCTATTGGGAATCTCTTTTAAGAATTACTAGGTTATATTTATCAATGCAGTAAAGAATTTCTTTAATACTATGGATTTGAAGGCTTCAAGTTAGCTCAGCAAATCTAGCAAAGGCTGAATAGAAGGCACACAGGGGGTCTGCTTATGAAGCACGTTCATTATGAAAGCTTTGGACTGTCATATGAGAGAAATTGGTGTTGGAAACATGATAAACAATTTATGCAGAAGTTGTAGAAACGCTAAAAGGGGAGAAAATGATTATTTAGCTCTTGGCTACATACTATAGAGCTTGGTCTTGGATTGACTGCCAACTCCAAATATCTATCAAATTTCTTTGTTTCTCTTCAGCTTTGCCTGTAAACAAGGAAATGTCAGTCTCAACTCTGAACGACAGATTTTTGAGAAACTTTTCATCATCGTATTTTCTATTTTTTTATTTTACAAATAACCCCAGGTGTATACGTAATATGGAATCATATTTAAAATGGGTATTGATATCACTCATCCGCCTGCGAAATCTTTGGTTTTAAAAAATGTTTGATTAACCCTAGGCGTATGCGTTATGTAGAAACATATTGAAAATATGCGTTAATATCACTCATACGCCCTGGGGGAATCTTTTCATGCCAATTTTTATTTACTTTCACAGAGATTTCTTCGTTTTGTAGGAGATATTTGACCTGGGTTCTATAATCTGAAGGCGAATCAATTACGATGGTTAGCGTCTTAAATTGCCAAAACTGTTTAAACCACAAAATTTAAAAGCCTGTGTCACGCATTAAATTTACATTAATAATGGATTTAATTGCCTTTATATTCGGCCCTTTAAATCGCACTTGACAACACTGACTTAAAAATAAGAAATCTTTCCTTAAATTGGTTGAAAAAAAAATCACACAAAAAGAACCGAAAAAAATGACTTAAGCCTTTATATAAATGGTTGGCAATTAATAAGTTAACCAAGGTAAATACTACCTGGTATACATACATTTAAATGCCTTCTATAGAAATTGCCATGAAATTACGCCGTAAAAATTAAACACAATAAATAAACCATGCGAATGGAATGAAATCCTTCACTACAAACAACAACTGGAAAAGAAAAAAATAAATTCTCAACGTATTTTTGCATGAAAAAAGAAAGAAAAAGAAACGTAAAAATAAGGATATAAAATTAAATGAAACGATTTAAAAAATTTAATACAAAAAAAAATTACCACTAAAGAGCCAAGCAAAAGTAGCAGAATTTTATGAACAAATTTTTTGAATGTGAATTTTGCTTAAAGTGTTGGCAATTAACGGCAATTCTTTAATAAAAATCAACGAAAAATTAAACTAAATACGGAGAGAGAAGGAAAAAAAGACGAAAAAAGAAATGAAACAACGAACGTCTGATTTAAATGGACGACGACAAGAACGAAGCAGCCAACCATACTTGAATTCATGTTGCAAAAATACAACAAAAATAAGCAAATGTTAAGAGGTGTAGCAGGGGTTTTTCTACAAGCCAGTGAAAGAGAGAGAGGAAGGGGGAAGCAGTAAATTGGGTTAACAACTAAGGATTTACATGCAATTAAGTTGTTACCGTGTAGACATACTACGACGACTACTTGTATGAAATCCACACAAGAAAACACAACCAACTCATACACACTATGTCTTAAACACACATGTTCGTTCATATGTATGCATAAAGATTTTGAAACATACATCATTTATATGTGTACGTATGTATGTATGTATGCTAGTGTGAGTGTGAGTGTATGTCTATTTATACGCTTTTAAAGTATAAGAACAATACGTTTGTTGTTATCAAACAAAAAAAGGCTACAAAACGGTAAATGAAGGAGCAACAGCCTTCTAAGTAGATTCAACACACTCAAAATTCTATTATATATGCGTGTGTATGTGTGTGTGTGTCTAACATTATACATGCAATCTAATTCGCCTACAAGCCTTGCTTCGTTTAAATATAGACATAAACACTAGGCCCCCCTCATTGTATGCTCGTGAAGTGATGGCAGTAGCAGAGGCAAAGTTAAAGTGTTGTTGCTTGCCTCTTTTGTAGAACAGCAGTTTGTGCGTGTGTGTGTATGACTGTAGTCATTTATAAATATTTCAAAACAGGGAAATACATACTACATTAGCAAGTACGTACGTACGTACGTACGTATGAGAGGACGTTTTTAGAACACGAATACATATTCTAAAACGCCCACTCATTGCTGTTGTATGTTTAACAACAGCGTACCGGCGTACGTCTGTTTGTAATTTCTGTATGCCATGCAGTCTAAAAGTTTATTAGGATTGCCATGTTTAGCAATGAAATTAGAAAAAGATTTAATTTATGTGTGTATTCTTTTATTATTGTTGGGTTTAAACGATTTCCAAAGGGATTTAAAACTGCACTTAATTGAATTCATTAAGCGAGTGATTTCAAGTTGAATTATGAAATATTGGAAGAATATCATATGGAAAGCGTTGTAAACTGTCCTTGCTTACAAAGAAAGCTCAAAAAAGACAGAGAAAGTTGGCTGTTAACAATCCAAGACCAAGCACTACAGTATGTAGCCAAGAATAACCGTTTTCTTCCTTTATAGAGTTTCTACAGCTTCTTCAGAAGTTGTTTACCATGTGTCCAAGACCAATGTATCTCGTATGAGCGTCCAAAGCCATCATGTTGAACAAGCTTGAAAAGCGGACATACCGTGTACCTTCTTTCCAAACTTGGCTAGATTTGCTGCGCTAACATGACCGAATATGAAGCCTCCACATTGCCAAGAGGTGTAGACCCGTTTTTTCCCCTTACAGCGTTTCTACAGTTTCTGCAGAAGTTGTTTGTCATATTTCCAACACAAATATGTCTCGTATGACAGTCCAAAGCTATCATGTTAAACGTGCTTCTTATGTAGACTTTCCATGTACTTTCTATCCAGACTTGACTAGATTTGGTGAGCAAACTTGACCGAATATGAGGCCTCCACATGGCATTAAATAAATTCTTTACTTCAGTGTTAGCTATTACCTCGTAGGTCTTCAAAGGCATTCTCGATTTGGAAATTTCTTCGGAGGTTTGGATTGTTTCGCGGTTTCCTATGAAAATACTGTGGTCCCAGTATCTGCATGATTTGAGATTCGTACTTCTCAGATGAATTCTTAATGTTGGAAATCCCTTTGGATATCTGCTAGCTTATAATTTACAGTGCGATTGTGGATTCCATCAACAAAAGGTGGGCAGCTTCGGACACGGGCAGAACGGCACGGAAAATCTGTTTAACACGTTGACTGCCGACTACGAGATAACTCGTAGATTGCGTTCCCTTCTAGGGCGCCAAACTACGAGTTATCTCGTACTCACTAATGTGAAGAAATCAAATTGTCGATTTTTGGCAAGTTTTCTGAAAATTGCCGCTGCAGTCAACGTGTTAAGGTTGGATGGAAGGCATTAAGTAAATTCTTGTCAGCATTGTCAATAATAAGCTCGTAGGTCTTCAAGGGGGTTCCCAAATCTGGTTAAGGCTGGATGGAAGGCGTACGGCAACTCTGCTCAAACTCCAAAAAAGCGCGCTCAGTACTATTATCGTGGTTATTACGAGGCATTCCATTACCTGCACGCATGAGAGGCCCATTGGTCTCGGACACATATCTAATGATTTCTGTAAAAGCTGAGAAGAAGATGTTAAGGTTAGAAATGGAATATTATTGTGTTCAGAGCACTTCATTCGATCGGACCAATTTTCCTGCACTTTTTCGAGCTATAGTATCTAGGTATCGTATGCCATTACGAATGTTGGCTTTCAAATGCTCAATTGTCTCTGGTTTGTTGGCATAACACTTTTCTTTAACGGCGCCCCACAGAAAATAGTCCAACGGTGTCAAATCACAACTTCTTGGTGGCCAATTGACACCACCATTTCGGCTAGTTAAGCCGCCATCAAATGTTTGACACAATAAATCGATTGTAGCATAAGATGTATGGCAAGTTGCAACATCCTGTTGAAATCAAACTTCGTTCATATCAATACCATGAAGAGCGGCACAAAAAATCGATAATCATGGTGCGATTGGTGTCTCCATTGACCATAATGGTTGCGCCGTCCTTATTTTCAAAGAAATATGGGCCAATGATGCCTCCTGTTCACAACCCGCACCAAATAGTCACTCGTAGTGGGTGCATTGGATTCTGTAAGACCTCGTGTGGGTTTTTTGGGTCCTAAATACGGCATTTTTTTCTTTTTAACGTAGCCACTAATATGAAAATGAGCCTCATCCCAACGTTGCCCAAGTGTAAGTCGATTCATAGAATAACATAAGTATTGCCAGATTCAAAATAACCGATGTTTAAAATTTAAACCGATAGATGGCCCACGTTATATGTCAAGCAAAGCATATTTAAGGACACCTGAATGGTTACAAGTAGTATGTAGTTTAGTAGGTAGTGTGTTGGCTTATTAGACGTGAGGCCTCGGTTCAAATCCCATGTCAGACATCAAAACGAAAATATGAAAAAAATATTTCTTCGGTGACTGCCTCTCAGCAGATTTCTGGCAAAAACTCTGAGAGTAAAAAAATTTCCACGGAAAGTATCTCAAAAAAATCTGTCGTTCGGAATCGATTCTAAACTGCAGGTCATGCATAAAAATTAACATACACAACATAAGTGGTGTGAGAAGCTAGGGCGTAAGCCTGACTAAAGTGTTGTGATGACCAATTATGTATGTATGTAAGGACTCCTGAATAGATTACAAAATGTAACCATTAGAGCACCTATCAGCGCCTCTGTTGCCCAGATATCGCTCTATTTAGCCTTCCTATGACGTTCGTTGTTGTTATCCTTATGAGGAGAATCAGAAGTTCTGATATTTGCTGAACAGATCGGAGATAAATAGGAATTGGAAAAAAATTTTTAGAAATCAGAAACCAACTAATGAGACAAATTTTTTCAGAATGGTTAGCCCAATTGTCACAAAGCCTTTTACTTGTTATTTCACTTTGATTCACAACATCTTCTCATTGTTTAAGAAATAATAAAAAAAAGTGTTGGTAGTCACTACATAATAATTTGTTTAAAAATACTTTAACTGTCTAGACTGACAAACAAACCAAAAATAAATGGAAAATTCCTTTACATTCCATAATCATAACAGATTTCCTTATTTGAAGGCTTAAATTCTTAACATTCCCTTGATACACAAGCCAACAATAATAGAACAATAACGACCAACGACAGCACCAGCGATTAAAGGCTTTAAAAAAAAACATTTTTTATGTTTCTATTTCCCTTACAAAAGCAAGCAAAAGTATTTTCCCCTCTCCCTCCACCATTTCAAACAATAATTATGTGTGTGTGAATATATGAGAGTAAGTATATCCTTTTATTTTGGCGGTCTGGCCTGTCCCCTTTGTGTTTGTCTGTGTATTATGATAGTCAAGTTGAGATTTTATTTAAAAACGGAAATTATACAACAACAACAACAACCCAATTTTATTGCCAAACTGTTTGCCTATGCATATCGGCAATCATATAGAAATTCTTACAATATAACCAGGCGGTCTTTTTCAAAGTATTTAAATTTGTTTGTTTATATACTTTCATACATACATGATAAGCATGTATGTATGTATATATTTATATGGTTGTTGTATACATTTATTTATTCATACTTGGTGTTGGAAATACGCCTAAAATTTTACAATCATTTGTATTCGCAAAAAAGGGTTTTTTCTATTGCCCTCATTCCTGCCCTCCCCCTGTGTTTTATTTTGTAAAACAGCACGCAAGTGACTGTTGACTGTTATTTTTCGTGTTTGATATTCAAATGCTTATGCTACTGAATTTAGATTTCTTTCAGTGAATTGACTATTGTTCACATTTCGTTAAGTGTTCGTAATATTCGTACACATTTAAACACAATTCATATACAATTTTGCAAAATATTTGTTTACAGTCCCAGTGCTATAGTCCCTATTAAATGTAAAAATAGTCTGAGTATTATTTAAAACAAGAAAATTTAATTATTAAAGCAAAAATAGGAGAAATAAAATCCAGAAAAAAGGGAAGAAGCCGCAAAAAATAACATCTTGTGGTTTCAAAATTATAAAATTATTAAAATAATCCTTACTGTTATGTTTTTAACTTTTGAAAACGTTTAAAATATGAGCTCCTAGATTGCAAATAAAATAAAAATAAATTCGTGTTTAGTTTTAATTAATATTCTTTATTGTTCGCACAATTCTGTGTGCCACTATTCACATCTTGATGTAAACAACAACAATTGCTTTTCTTTATTATTTCTCTGTTTATACCCTTTGCATAAACAAGAACAATTACTAGTCAAACCACGATTACTCTCTTCAAACACACCGCGTCTTCACCTAAAAACTGACTCAACTTTTACTAACTTCGTTGCCTGCTTTGCCTTGCTTTTTTATATGGCAACGTAAACAATCTGATAAATGTTCTTGAAGGCGAATATCTATAAATGCAAATTGTTGTTGTTTCATTATTGTTGTGTGTGTAGAGGGATTCTTGTGGCCTAGAATGAAATATTTTAAATCAATGGGAAAACCCAAGGCGAAGCCTATGTGATCGAGAGAAAAACCAATTCAACTTGGATATAAGATACAAACGGCGTGATGTCCATGCCATTCCTTTAGGGTTAAATTGCAGATAATAGGGGACTGTCTGGAGAAGGTGAATAGGCTAGGTAGACAAAATAGGTAGAAGGTAGCTTCCGCAACGTTGATGGGTAAAGAATACTTCTTTGAAGTCTAGGCGGATGTTTTGAAAGGTATTCTAAACAAAAGGGAATATTAAAACCAAGTGGTTTTGGTACAATCAAAACTTTTGTTGGGAACTTACTATAAGAGGAGATCTGAATCATGCATCAGCTCTTCCTGGAATAACCTGAGGTCGATAACCGATTTCGCAAGGCACTGTAGACTCAGAATACTGTTGTTTAGAATGCGGACTGTTTTGAGAGCAACAAATATAGATTCTGTGACAGAGAGAATGAAGCATCGGGTAATATTCTTGAAATCTGTGAGGCATTAATGCATCTCATAAAGAAAAACCTGGCTACATACCATATCCTGAGCAGCGTATTGGCATTGCTGACATTGATCAGCATCATATAAAGGCTTAATAGAGACATTATAGGGATACCCTATACTCGTAGGGCTGCAGCACTATGGCACCTCTCCACAACAATAATAAAAATTATAACTCCTTGCATGAAGAGCTTATCAAAACTTAAATAAAATACAATTAAATTGGATTTTAAGATTGTGGAAAAAATTTCACAATTACAATCCCACAATAGACTTCAAAAGTTTTTATAAATCACAACATTTTTTAATTAAAGTGGTAGAAATAGTTAAGACATCTTCGTTGGTATTTCTTAAAGGCATGCAGACCTGCGGGTTTTATTCAAAGCAGTAAGAAGAACTAATTTATACAACGACATTCGATTTATTTTCAACGAAATGTAAATAAAGGCACTGAAAATAAACTATATACGCACCATTATTAAACATTATTTGGCCTGATAAATTGTGTTTACAAGTGCCCTTTCAAGTAGTTAAACTAAATCGAAGCCTATTTACACAATTAACGTTTGAATAACTGCTCCTGCTAGCAATTATTAAATGATTTGGCTCTCTGACGTGGAGTGGAGATTCGTGTTCGTAACTATGGCTTGTGGCCAAAATACATTTGTGTATGTATTTATGTGTGGAATTTCATACCGCAGGCATATGTATTTTAACGTGATTCGTCGTGCGTAAATTCATATTTCTTGTTTGTAAACAAGAAAGGTGCACAACAGGCCAGAATGTCATTCACTCACACGATGATTGAGCAACAATGCTAGGAATATAATTATAATAGGGACAGCAAGAACAGGTAATTATTTTATTTTATTTTTTGTTATTTTTCTATTCCAAATTATGACAGTGATTTGTTAAAAACCATAATTTTTAATGCGTTATGACAGTTTGAGACAGAAATTTGGTGTTTCTCACACTCTATCACAACAAGGAGACAAAGTATTGTGACTGTAGTTTTCAAAAACCGCCTGTTACTGATAATAATTTTCGTAAACAAAATAAACTACAAAATTATTCTCATAAATTATGTTAATTTTGTCCATTTATTGCACTGTCCCCTAATTATAGTTTCTCCAACTGACTTCATAAATCAGTACCACTAATTGCAACATAGTAATCGTAATTCTTTCTGTAACTTACAAGGTGGCAAAAGTGTTTGTATGGAAATAAAATATGAAAACCATAAAATTTGCTTGTTTTCCTGTAACTCACGCACGTAATCATATTCATTTTATAACGTGTCAAAATGTCATTCATTATTTATTATATATGTACGTCATTTGTCTTACAAGAAATTTATAAATGTATGCGATATATTTTAAGCTTAATTTAAAAAAAATCTTTATAAAATCCTTTAAATGTCTAAACAATAATAATAATGGGTGTGCATTCAATCGGTTTAAATTTCAATTATCGGTTATTTCCAACGTTGGGATTTATTGGAAATTTATTTCCAAAACAAAGACAATTCGTCGGAAATTGCACGAAAATGTCGTACAGAATTTGGCCACACTTGGTCTTACAGAAGTCAATGCACCCATTACAACTGATTGTGTGTTACGGCTTGTGGAGCGAAGGTATCATTGGCACGTATTTCTTTGAAAATGGATGACAATTACGGTTAATGGAGACACCTTCCGCACAATGATAACCGATTTTTTTCTAACCGTTCTTCAGGGTATTGATGTGAAAGATATTTGGTTTCAACAGGTTGGTGCAACTTGACCACAATCGATTTATTACGTCAAACGTTTGATGGCCATTTAAATGGCCGAAATGGTAATGTCACTCGGCCGCCAAGAAGCTGCAAGTTGACACCATTGGACTATTTTCTGTGGGGCGCCGTTAAAGAAAAGTGTGTAATGCCCATACGCTCGCACAAAATGCACAAAATTGTGTTTGATCGAATGAGGTCGTGCAGACGTCCGAGTCATCGTTTGCTCGCGAAATTTTACGATGAGCATGCTCTATCAAAAGTACAGTGTATCGAGAGATATGCGTGTTTCAGAAATGGTGTTTATAACATCATAGGCAAAGAATTTCCAAAACAGTTAAGAAGATTTAGAGGCATTATCTACTCAAGATTCGTGTCAGACGTAAGAAGAGCCTGCAAAATTAAAGCTAGGGTATTGAGTGCCACGTAAACTGAAGCCTAGAGATGTTGAAAGGCCATTTCGCATCGGTTTATGACTTGTATCGAATAAAGGGGATTCATTATGACAATCCCATTACACATGAAACGTAGGCATCAGGCACCCCGATGGTATAGTTGGTAGTGTGCTAAACTTCAAATGCCGATGCCGAGTGTTCGATTTTCACGAGAGACTCTGGGTGTTTGTGATTGCCTGATTGTTTGTCTGAAATTGTATAAGATTAGTCGCAAAAAAAGAATTCTCGAAAAAAAAGTAGAAGGCATATACACGGACTACTATGCTCTTTCCTTTCTCCTATAAATTATATGTTCTGTATTATTCCAAAAAAAACGTGGAAAATCGGTTTCGCCAAGCTAAATTATTTGCTGGGATCAAAATAGTATGATCCATTGAGAGCTGCTAAAACCAGTCTGTCACAAGAAACCAGTACAGATATCAATTAATTCTTTTGATGTGACTATTGGCCAAAAAACACCTTGAATATACAACCAAACTTGAGGCCGTATTTTTCCATATTGGCAATACTGATACTACAGTACCGACCAAAAACGAAAACAGTGGAACTAGAGTTTTACTTTACCCGCCTTATAGACCTGACCTTACCCTTACCACTTATTTCGAACGATGCAGAACGCTCTTACTTCAGAGAAGGGTATCAAAAATTCCTTCAATTCATTCTTGGCTTTAAAAACAAGCAATTTTTTTACGGATTATACTCATTGCGATGAGTTAGGTTGTAGCTTCCGATAGACAATACGAGTACTTTGAATAACATGTTGCAAATTTGTAATTAATACCCCCAATAGTCCTTTCAAATGATTTACAAATTATTATCAAGATGCACTCACTTAATCACTGATCTACTGTTGAATTTCAATTGGTGGTAATGGCCTTTCATTCTAAGGTAATGTTGTATACCGATTCTGAAAATTGAATATTTTCCTAGTCCCTGTCATATCTATTTTTATTATCAATAAATGTTTCCAATCCCGAGGAAGATATTACTCGACTTAGAATAAGGAACACATAATACTAAGGAATCGTGTTTGCATGCATAAAGTCACGTGTAATTCTTTGCTATTCAGACCTCTTGCCAGTAAGCACTCTAGTAGCCCGATAAACTACTGAGCGAATAACATCTCAAACTTACGTCAGAGAAAGTTCTGCGCGCACCATCTCTTGGCATAGAGGTTGACTCAGTGAGTATTGTACAGTGGTGTACAATACAACCCAATACCCAACCTATTTTCACAGGCGACCTTATAACTATTTGGGCAACGATAACTTCATCATCTTGGAAGCCGCTGCAGTGGTCTACACCTTCTTAGCCAGCGAAACTTCACTAATGGAATTGAAACAAAGCACAGAAGTAATGAGAAATTGAAGGAAATGCTTTGTGACAATCTTGTAGTACAAAATCTGCCACTTACATAACATACATACATAACACACGGCCTAGCTTCTCACACCACTCATATTGTGTGCGTTAATATATGTATACGTGAGTGGCGGGACCTACAGTTTAACGTCGACTCCGAACGACAGATTTTTGAGAAACTTTTTCATGGCAGGTTTATTTACTCTCAGAGTTTTTGCCAGAAATCTGCTGAGAGGAAGTCGCCGAAGAAATATTTTATTTCTTATTTCGTTTTGATGTCTGACCTGGGATACGAACCCGAGCTTTAAGTCTAATAAGCCAACACACTACTACCTAGACTACGGCGACTTCATACATTATTGGTCATTACAACCCTTCAGTCAGGATTACGAACTAGCCTCTCGCACAACTTGTGTTATGTGTGTTAATGTTCATACACGATTCCGAATGATAGATTTTCGAGAAACTTTTCAAGGTCTTTTGTTCGAAATCTGCTGAGAGAAATTCGCCAAAGATCATCTAATAAGTCAACACCCTAACTACTAGACTACGGCCACTTTACATAATAAAATTAAATTGTTACATATACAGTGAGTGTGAAAAGAAACTGTACACTAAGAATAAAATTCTAAAATTACCAAACTCAACTTTTACCACCTGACTAGAGTGCCCGAAAAAATTTGACATTAATTCGAAATTTTTTGTAATTTTTTTTTGTTTCAATTTTAAAAACTGACAACGAAATAATTTTAAAATAAAAATAACGGTAATTTATTAATGTATACATTTTTTAATGTACAGTTTCTTTCGACGCTCACTGTAGTTTCAGGGCAAGGATCTGGGTAATCTTTGATTACTTCTTCAAACTGTGTCAGCAAATAGTTTCTCTCAAAACTGATACAAAACACTTCTAAAAATGAAGCTTTACTGTGTTATGTAGTTAAATACAGAGTCGGTCTTGCTCTACTTTTTTAATATTTTTGAAAAAAAAAATAATTAAAAAAAGGAAAAACAACTACAAACAACGATAAAAGAATACATGATTCTTAGTTAATTAATAGTTTCAGGCTCTCCTCTACAGTCAAATGAGTTATTGTTCATTTTCGTGTAAATATTTTGGTTCGTTATTTTCTTTTTTCTTTTATTTTCTTATTTCATTTCCCATACTTTTATCCATTCTATTCGTTATCGTAGTTTTGCAATTAAAATTGTTTTTCTCTTTCTCCTATTTTAAGTATCACAATTAAATTTCATGTTATATGTACGTGTTGTGTTTTTTACTTTCGCGTAAAAGCTTTCAATAATAGAAGGATATTAAAGGATTATAAGATTATGGGTTTTATTTTCATTTATTATTTCCTTTTCTGTTTGCTGTATTAAGACAAGATGCCATATGCGATTATGTTACAAGTTTTTATTTGTTTTTGTTTTCGTTTTCGTTTTCAGTTTTACTCGTACACTTGAGTGATTTTGTTTGATTTGATTTGAAGTAATTATCCTTTGCTGTGGAGTAGGAGTTGTAAAGAGGAAGTAGCTTTATTGGATCCTTAATTATTTTAATTGCTAATTAATGCACTACGAAGTGTTTTATTATGTTTTTCATTTCGTTGAAAGAGTTATTATGAAAATTAAAACGAAAAT
The DNA here is from genome assembly GCA_958299815.1 of Sarcophaga carnaria. NCBI lineage: Eukaryota > Metazoa > Arthropoda > Insecta > Diptera > Sarcophagidae > Sarcophaga > Sarcophaga carnaria. The sequence continues at coordinate 100,070,423 of OY283152.1, read as the reverse complement.
AAATGATTATAACTCATTCCAGGTCAGCAGGTAATAGGGTTACTAACACCACACCACTGTTCTCATATTCTTTATTTCGTTACTGATTTTAAATAAACTGGGTATTATCATTTTAACAAAAGGTTTACTCGTTAGCTTAATCAAATCTCTAGTAATGTTTTTTGATTAAAATTCTGTTCGAATCGAAGTCACTTAATAACTTTTTATATTTGGTTGTTATCCATCACTTGTGTTCCTTAAGTCGATGGACTAAAGTATACTTGCACGTCAGTTTGTGCTGCGCTTTGTCGTTTAACCAGATCTTGGCTAGTAGTTTCAAAAAACTGGACGTAACAATACTAAATAACAGTCTAATGAGGTTAAATCGAGGATATCATGGGACTGTCTGCTGAAACAGAATCCAATCTTCACCTTAGAGATCAGCTGCCGATATTGGTACGCATAACCACACCATAAATTGTCAAGGTCCGAGTAGAAAACACCAACACAACATTAAATGATATGCTCTCCTAGTCTTCTAAATAATTTCATGGTAGTACCATGTAAAATAAAATAAAAACGAAAACCCTGTCGATATCTCTAAAACTCTTCAATAGAATGTAAAGAGAAACAAATACTTTTCTCAAACCAAGTGGGTTTAAGGCAATCAAAACAATTTTGTTGGAAATTAACAGAAAAAAATTTCTGAATCATAAACGGTCTTTTGACAGGGCACCCTAGACTCATAGTACACTCATTTAGAATAGGGTGCTTGGAAGTCGCCGTGGTCTAGTAGGTAGTGTGTTGGCTTATTAGACGAAAATCCAGGGTTCGACCCCCAGGCCAGACATTAAACTGACTTTAAACTTTAGGTCGCGCCACTCATGTATAAAATTAACACACAACGTAAGTGGTGTGAGAAACTGGGTCGTAATCCTGACTGTAGGGTTGTGATGACCAATTATGTATGTATATGCTTGGAAGAAAGCCTAAGACTTTTCTCAAACCAAGTGGGTTTAAGGGAATTGAAACTTTTGTTAAGAAATTACAAAGAAGGAGATCTGAGTTATACACCAGACCATCCAGGAATAAAATGAAGTTTTTAACATTTTAATCGGCCTTTGAAGAGTGCAATTGAGCCCAATAAGTATGTTCTGCAACAATGCGAATGAATCATCGGAATACATAATTGGAACCTATCAGGGATTAATGCATCCGCAAAGGAAACATCGGGGTGCATAACAGAGCTGGGCAGGAATCTGGCATTGTTGACGCCAAGCAGCATCCTGAAATTTGTCAGAGCAAAAGGATTGAAAGTTGCCATAATCTACTAGAGTGTGTTGACTTATTAAACGTAAGGCTTCGTCTCAAACACCAGGTCAGACGACAACAACAAAATGAAATATAAAAAATATTTCTTCGGCTACTTCCTCTCAACAGATTTTTGGCAAATATTCTGAGAGTTAATAAAAAATTGCTTTGAAAAGTTTCTCAAAAAATATCTCCTTTGGATACGACCTTTAAACTGTAGGTTACGCCACTCATGTAAAAAATTAACACACAGAAGCTATTACGACCTAGCTCCTGATTCAGGGGTTGTAATGACCAATTATGTATGTACGTATGTAAAAGGCTTGTAGAGATATCTTAATGAGGGTAGTACAATAGATCGTGTGGTCACTGTATTAAGGTACCTTTTCAATAATAATAACCATATCTCGACTATGAATTCGCTCTTTCGGTCCTTCATAATTACTTTTCATGCATAATCAACATTTCTAATTGTAACGACTTTGGATATCTTTTTAGCCCTGTATTCGAACGTGGAATACTTAGGTGAGTAGCTAAACACTCTAATCATTACATTGTCTTCTAATAATAACCCGTTTCATATTTGTAACTGACAATCTCTATTGTTTATATCGTTTATTTATAATATTTTAATTTCATTTGTTTATTTCGCATACAATATTGTCTGCAATATGGATGTATTTATTATAAAATCAATGCAATATTTACTCAATTATTTCCTGTCTGTTGATTATGTACAACAAAAACAAACAGAAAAAATGATGACGATGGCCTGTTATTGACATGTAATTGATATTGAAAATCATTAGATGTTATGGTCATTACTGTTGTCAATATTATTTAAAAAAATATTCAATAACAGCTAAAACTAATGATTTTATTACCTCAACTTTAATGCTGGTTTTGTTGTTGTACACGTTATTATTGCTCATTCATGTTGTGCTGTTTTATTAGTGCAGCAATCAAAAACATTGAACATCAAACTTTTGTCCTCAAATACCTCACCTACAGAATGCTATACCAGTCTCGGTCTCTTTCTGTTTAGAATATGTGTGTATATACATGTGCATGTGCATAGGAAGAGTGGATTTGCGAAATAATTTGAAAAAGTTTTACTCGCTTGTTTATAATTATTTTTATTAAAGTGCAGTTAATATGATTGCATACATATGATAACAGATGTATGCAAATTATGTTTAACTATACAAGTGCAATTAAAAATTGTTAATCAATTGAAATACAAATAAATAATAATTAATTTATATCCTCATAATGAGTAATACAGCACAACAATAAAAAACAAATATTATTTTCTGTTTGTTAACGAACAAAATTGAGGTACTATGAGTACGAATATTCGATTGTTGCATCGCTATGGTAAGCGCCCTTTAGAGTTAACTCCATTAGATCAATACAACATTTCTATACCATATCATTAACTCATGCATACATACACAATTGATCATTACAACCCTTTAGTCAGGATTACAACTTAGATTCTCCACAGTACAGGATGTTGTGTCTGACAATTTTATACATGAGTGGCGCTACCTAAAGTTTGAAGTCGAACGACACAAATTTTTTTTTTTTGAAAAACTTTTCATGACAATTTTAAATATTCTTAAAGTTTTTGCCAGAAGCCTACTGAGAGAAAGTCGCCGAAGAAATAGATTTTCGTATTTCGTTTTGTTTGAGAAGTCTAACCTGGCACAATACCTTTTAGACTACGCCGAGTTCAGTAACTCATAGCTAGTTTTACTAAAGTCTTGAAGAGCTGCCTAACACGGAATTCCTACAATATTCCCCTGACAAATTTTAAGAGGCTGGCTCGGTGTCAACAAGAATAATTCCCTGCCCAGCACTTGATATGCTTTCAGGTGTTTCCTCTTGAGATGTATTAGTGCTTCACAGGTTCCAAGTATGTTTTTTGAGGTTTCATTCGCATTATCAAGAACATATGATAAGTTAGTTTCGATACGATCGCTATTCTCAAGAGGTGTACTTTAAGTGTATAGATAGATGTCTGTGAATAAACTAGTAGTTGTTTGATGGCATTCGAAAAAATTTGCATTTTGAAAACCATACAATACAATTCAATTTGTCAGAGGCTTCAATAAAATGGTCATTATCAACTGTCAAATCCCTTGTTGGAAACCCCGATATAATTCCATGTTGGAAAAATTAGATTTTATTTATAAAAATTGAGTCTCTCTCTATAAAATAAATAAATTTAAAAAAATTTTTGAGAAAACCTAACGAAAACTTTTCGTTTTCAAATAAAATCAAAAGCAGCATAAAAGATTCACATTTTCGCTAAAAATTTATTATGTATGATAATACAGTTGTTATTATGTGTAGGTATGAGTAACATGAAATGGGAATTGTTTATTACACATACGCTGTGGATGGCAGCAGTAGAACAAACTAATCTGCATAAATGAATCGAAAAACGGCTCAAACAAATACAATGAAAAACAATTACTCATCATGGATGTTTCAATTTTGAAGAAGAGAGATTTAAGGTGTTCAAATAATTTATTTCAGAAGCTTACAGATCTCACAGAGAGTATAACCTCAAAAATGCACATTATAGGGGGATAGGTAGCGTCTGAAGCAGTACTCAACGAACGCATTGCCTCAGCACTGCGTCCACTATAACAACCCAGTAAAATTTTGCAGATTGTATTGTATTTAAGTAACGACAGATTAGTCAAGCCTATCATTCTAGATGCATCTAGGGCAACCCATCATTTGTTTAGCTGAACAAATTAATTCAGCAAACCTGAACAAAGCATGAAGACATATCTACATATTCAAGGAAACTGAAGAGCAGATTTGGTAAGACAAGCCTATCATTCTAGATACTTCTGGAGCAAGCCAGCCATTTGTTTAGCTGAACAAATTAATTAAACAAACGAGAACATAGTGGTATTCCGGGAAACAGCAGAGCAGATAAAGTAGCCTCATGTGCCACAATCATTGAACTATTGGGAATATTATTGGAGACATGTGCGCTTATGATTATCAGTCAACCCCGCATTAGCAGTTACGGATAAAGGCAAGATAGCGATGCAAATCTTGCCAAAGGTTGGAGGATGCACGGAAAGTCTAGTCAAAGTCTACGAGAGCACAGTGAGCATGGTTCATGTTGTCACAAGGGGACAATGCACTATTCTATTACAAGACACATTGATCTTAGATGTAGGGCAGATTGCTTCTACAGGATGTAATGAGAGGAGTATGAGAGCGAACAAGTTCTTCAGCTATCGTAGATATAAAGAAGAAGATTAAAGAAATGAAAATTAGAAGTCTATGTGCTTTCATCCAAGCTATAAACGGTTGCAGGACTGCAATTGCACGGAAATATCGTACAAAATTTGGTTGCAGAGAAGGACCAAAAGTGCCCAGTATATGCAAATTTATTGCTAAAGTTCGTGAAACTGGTTTCATTGTTGATGCGCCAACAGGTGAGTGTACTCGTGTAGGTCGTACAACCGAAAAAATCGAGGCTGTGGCTGAGAATGGGCGTGAAAATCCATCAACATCAACTCGTCATCGCTCTCAACAATTGAACGTTTTAGGCACCAGTTTACTTCGAATTTTGTGAAAAGATCTCGGTTCAAGAGTTGAAGCCGCATTACCATAAGCTTCGTTTTCGGCTCGCTAGATGGGCCAACGAGACACTGCACGATGTTGATTTTGCCAAAAAAAATCATCATTTCGGATGAAGCTGATTTTCATTTTATTTAGTTTTTGTCAGAAGACTGCTGAGACAAAGTCGCCGAAGAAATATTTTTTCGTATTTCATTTGCATGGAGTGTCTGAGCCAGAACTTGAACTACGGGCTGTCGCTTAATGAGCCAACACATTACCTACTGTATTGCGTTGACTACATGTGTTTAATTAGAAATTTTGTTAATCATGTATATGCAAATTTCTGAAAAAATAGAGTAATTTGCTTAAGTTTTGTTATACGAATTTTTGATTTTACATTGGAAATGGTGTAATTTATTAGCATTTTTAAGCAACCAAAAAAACGTTTTGTAAACACACTCTTTTATAGAATAAAAATAATAAAAATTTTTTCTTTTGCCTGTTTTATATACGTATAGACTGTGTAGTATAAAGAAGAGAAATAATAATAATAACAATAAGAACAAAAAACAAGAGAAATTTATAATAACAAATAATAAAGCAAACATTGAACTTACCTGTATAATGGTATACCGGCATTGTCACGAAACCATAAGACCATATAAACATCATCCAATGGTGCCGATAGGGGACATGGTAGTGACACTGATTTACCCTCAACAGCTTCAACATCTTTTGTTTTTACTATTTTCAGCGAGCGAATAAACGGAATAAATGGCACAGCAGCAGCAGTAGTAGTAGTAGTAGTAGTGATGGTGGTCAAGCACCATGGGTTACATTGAGAGGGCACAATACAACATCAGCAGCAGTATTATAATGTGTTGTTGTTGTTGTCATTGAAATGAAAATAACAGCAGGTGTATGCAGTAGCATCAGCAGAAGAATATAGCCACGATAGATGGATAATGTATGGAATATACAGGAGTTGTTAAGCCAGCATCATAAGCATTATTGTTGTCATCATCATCGTCATATTTATCAGGATGATTATTATAATTTTTTTTTATTTAAATTTTATTTATTGTTATTGTTGTTGTTTGTTATTGTTTGTTGTTGTCATCATTTAGTTGATAATTAAAACACAACCCGTAGTTTTATGCCAAAGCAAATCCATTTTTAAACGACAGCATACACATCATTGGCATTAATTATTATTGGAAGGCATTGATGAACCGATTTGTTGTTGTTGTTGTTTTGTTTAAAATAATTAACAAAATTTAAACATTAAAGCAAGGCCAACAGAATAATTATAAATTTTTAAAAGAAGATGATGATGTTGGTGATGGTATAGCGATGGCAAACAATATGACCACACGTGGCAGGATTTTGTTTAACCAGTTAATGAAACAAAAAATTTTGTGTGTAATGCCCCAAGGGGCGTACAGCAAGTACAGCAAAAAAGGAAGACGAGTACATTTGTTTAATCATTTATTTGTTGTTGTTTATAGCCATGAATTATCAATTCCCCGGTTATTTAACACAAAAAAAAAAATTGAAAAATTAAACGAGAACACCAGCACATACATGCACGTTAACGTTTATTATATTGAAAATAATCATCAGATTGTTGTTTGTGGTTTTAAAAATATATTGTTTTTGTTGTTGTTGTTGTTATTTTAATTATTATAGATATTTTTTTGTTGTTTTTGTTTTTTATTTAAACAGTAATAGTTGTTATCGCCAATATTTGTGTGTAAGTGTATTTGGTTTCGTTCATTGTTTACATTGTATTAATTGTCCACATTTATTAATTCATACACAAGTGCACACAGGCATAGACATACACACACACACGCAATCGCCAAATCAGTGATTTTGTAGTTGTGGTTAATATTTTATTATGGATATTTGCATTTTGTATGTGTATGTAGCCGCATAAAAAAAACAAAAAAAAAACACCAAAACCGTTATCGTTACCGTATGCCAGTGTTTGCGGAGACATTAAACATTAAACCATTTCCGTTGCGGTCACCGGAATATTTGTTGTGCATGAAAGCAAGAAAGAGAAAGAAAAACATAGAAAGAGACAAAAAATTAGTGAATTTTGTTTATTAAAGTTTTTAGTATTTAGTTTCAGTTTCAATTTTAGTTCATAAATATTTTCGAGTATTAATTTGTCAACTAAAATTTAGTTTCTATTTAAATTACATTCATTTATTAATGATACCTACAGTGAGCATCGAAAGAAATTGTACATTAAACAAAAATATGCATTAATAAATTAACCTTACTCCCGAAGTAGTAAAAGTTCAGTTTCGTGATTGTTAGAATTTTATCCATAGTGTACAGTTTCTTTTAACGGTCACTGTATAAATGTGTATTGATTTGTTCATGAATAATAATTTAAATTTTACCATATTAATAAGCTTTGTTATGTCATAAAATATATCAAAAAAGCTTAGTCAATAAATACAAAAAAAAAATTAAACACTTTTGCAGACTTGCAATGCTTAGAAAAAAACTAATCATAATTGCCTAATAGTTGTGGCTATTACTGTAAGAGCAAAATGTGACTGTGTGAGGACTTTTTTAATATAAGTTAACTTGTAAAAAGTTGTTAAATATGGTCGTGAAAAAGATTCAATTTCGTTTCAACATTTTTTATTCGTGTTTTTTATTCTTTTTTATTTCAATCAAAGTGAATTTAATTCATCTTTCCTTCAATTATTTAATTTAGGTAATGGTAGGCCTAAAAGCTGGCCTAAGTGAGACCCCTTTCTTCAAGCGGGACCACCACCTAATCCAACATAAACTAACCTTCTATCAACTACATACTTATTCTGTCATTACAACCCTTTAGTCATGTATACGACCTAGTTTCTCACACCACTTACGTTGTGTGAGCTAATTTTATGAGTGGTAGGACCTAGTCAACTCCCAATAACAGATTTTTTGAGAAACTTTTTCATTGCAATTTTATTTAATCTCAGAATTTTTGCTGGAAGACTACTGAGTGAAAGTCATCTAAAGGAATATTTTTTTTTCATATTTAGTATTGTTCAACATGTCTGATCTGAGACTTAAACTTCGGACTCGTGCCTAAGAAGCTAACACTCTAAACCGACTTCTTTCTACCATATAAATACTTAAAAACTCCCATCGATGCCTTCATATTTTTATAAAATATTATGATTGTTTTAAGCAAAACCACAAGACGCTGTAAATGAACTCGCCTAGTTCAGCGGGTATTGAGTATGAAAATATGAAAAAATATGACATTGGCGTCTTCCTCTCAGCAGAAGTCTTTGGTCAAAAACTCTACCATGAAAAATTTCACACAAATCTGACTTTCGAAGACGACTTTAAACTCATGTATAAAATTAGCACACATAACATAAGTGATGTGAGAAAATAGGTTGTAAACCTGACTGAAGGCATGTAATGACCAATTATGTATGTGTAAGATAATGTATGTACGGTCCACATTTCTTCTTTCTTTTTACTTTGTTTTCTTCTGCAGTGACTGCCATTTTTAAGTTCTAGTTTATCCTTTCTGTTTATAACAAAGTGTTGGGTAAAAAGTGAGTTCGCAAACCTAGTATGACCCACTTGATTTATACAATAGTGTTCAGATCTAAATTAACCTACTGGTGATTCACTTGTTAAGTATACATTGGCAGGACAACTAATCTATATCATATGTAAAGGATTTTATGTTTTGCCTGCATTAGTATTTTTACACTGAAACTTTATAGTACATGCTTGACAGCCAAAACTAGTCAGCGTCATTGAGACTGAAAAATATCAACTGCATGGTATTGCACTATGCTTCTCAGGAAAATTCAAAACTTCCACATCAGAAAGAGAGAGAGTATGAGAGGTTATAACAAAATAGGGTGGCATGACATAATGTGCATTGACATGGACATAATCGGCGCCGATTTTTTATTGAAAAATATTTATTTTTTTCAAATCTTTTCTTTTAAATCTCTGAATGTGATAAATGTTTGTCCAGCTTATGTGAAATGTAAAATGATTCAAATAAATTGCAGAGATTTAAAAGAAAAGATTTGAAAAAAATAAATATTTTTCAATAAAAAAATCTAAATCTAAACTAAGTGTGAGCCGCTTTTTAAGTTGAACTGTCACATTACATCCTTTGAAATTACAAGCATAACGCGTATTCACTACATACGCGTTTTTGGCGAAATAATTGTTTTCCGTCGGTTAGATTAAAAGTTTTGAATTTTTCCGAGAACCATTATAAATTCATATTTATATTTTAAACTTTTCATTTTAGCATCTTTAACACTTTCACATTGTAAATCTTTAATTTTGACACTTCTGAACTTCACAAAATTCTGATAATAACTAAGAATCATAGCAATCTTTTTATTTTTCCTTTAAATCTACAACGGTAAATGAGGTAGGTAGGTATAAGTGGCTGTCCCTCGATGGAGTCATGGGTCCTTACACAGGCCCATTGTTTTTAAGAGATGCTGAATATTATATGAAAGTTAGATCTGAACATTCGGATTTTAGACAACAATAGTTGTTTGTTATTATTTAGTACGTAACATAAGTAAAATGTTTACTTGTAATAAACATACCAACACTTGTTCAATTTATTAAATTTTCCAAAGATATTTCAGTTAAATACATAGGAAACTACGTCTCACAACATGCATGCATTCATATGTAGATAGTATATGCTAAACACATGTACTCGTATGAACAATCAATTTGTCTTTACATTCGTATGTATTATATTCAAAGAAAACAAAATAAATAACATTTTCTTCAACTGTACATATGTACGTCTGTATATTTATCTTTCATTTGGACTTAATTAAATGTTACATACATACATACATACCATATATTTAACAATTAAAATAAGAAGAAAGAAAGAATGAAAAGAAAGAAAGGAAACAGTAGAACAAAAACTCCGTAATAAATAAACAAATAAATGACCGAAAATTAAATGTTAATTATAAGCTTTTCGTAACAATATTCTCTAATGCAGACACATCTTTAGAGAAGATAGATGAACACAGCAGAAGGTATTAGAAATTAAATGTCGGACGTTTTATGCAGTCAATATCAATTTAATGGCCATACTATCATGATTAACTACAGAATTTATTTGCTAAATTTACTTATTGTGGTATTGCAAGAGTGTTCATTATATTGAAATTAATTTTAAAAAAAGAAGAAAAAGGAAAAAGGATTATAATACCTAATGTCGGCCAAAAATTATAAAAGCTCTGAGTTTACTTCAAAAAAAAAATTAAAATTTTTTTTTAGCTATGTGAGGACTATCGAGAATATAATCTGCGTCCGCACTTCTGTACAAAGTCAGCTCAAATCGAACAGTTTTAGTGATTTACTCACATCACATCCACGTTACTATGCAATAAAATCGTTCATGCAGAACACACATTAGTTATGTAGCACATATAGCAGCTGGGCCATCTATCGGTTACTACGAATCTGGCAATACTTACTTATGTACTTCTATTCTGTCATAAAATTCAGTATATTATATCCACTGAACGTAATGAAACGATTTATTCTTGAGCAATGTTGGGATTTATTGGGTCATTGCGAGAAACTGCACGATGAAGTCGATTTTGCCAAAAAAATCTCTTCGGTTAAAACTCATTTTCATCTTGCTGGGTACGTTAATAAGCAAAATTGCTGTATTTTATGTTCAGAAAACCCACGCGTGGTCTTACGAAAGTCAATGTACCCATTACGAGTGGGTCTTTCATACGACTTGTGGAGTAGAGACATAAATTTCCCATATTTCATTGAAAATTAGGAAGGTGCAACCATTACTGTCGTTGGAGACACTTATCGCACCACAATAACCGATTTTTTTGTAACCGCTCTTCATGGTATTGATGTGAATGATGTTTGGTTTCAACGGGATGGTGCAAATTGCCACACATCTCTTGCCACAAACGATTCATTGGGTCAAACGTTTGATGGCAGTTTAATTAGCCGAAATGGTGATGTCAATAGGCCGCCAAGAAGCGGCAATTTGATACCGTTGGACTGTTTTCTGTAGAGCACCGTTAAAGAAAAGTGTTATGCCGACAAACCAGAGACAATTGAGCATTTGTAGGCCAACATTGGTGATGTCAATGCCGAGATACGACCCCATACACTCTAAAAAGTGTACGAAAATTGGTTCAATCGAATGAGATACTGTGAGGCCAGCCGTGTCAGACATATGAATGAAAAAATATTCCATTTCTAACCGGAATAATTGCACTTCACAACAAAAAAAAAAAAATAAAAAAAAAATTGGCAACATTTCAAACCGTTTATCTTTTATTGCATTTTTAAATTTAAACTTTTAAATCACCCACCCATATAATGCGACATAGGCTGTTTGCCATATATAGTACCGTCTGGTTGAAATCATATATCGTTGGTAAACAGATCTTCCAATTCAGGCCAAAAGAATTTGATAATCATCGACCTACAATGATTGCCATTGACAGTGATGTTCAAGTCAACGATGTGCTCAAAGGAATATGAAACTCATGACGCCGTCAGCCCAAGATCTACACTAAATAGTTAATTTTTCGGGATGCATGGCATGCTCTTGCATTTCATGTGGGTTAATACGTACATACATAAATATTTGGTCATTAGAACGCTCTAGTCAGGGTTACGCCCTAGCTTCTTACACCACTGATGCTGTGTGTGTTAATTTTATATAGGAGTGTCTGGGACCTACAATGTTTTTGCCAGAAGACTTCTGTGAAAAAGTCGCCCAGACTGTCTTCTAATGAGCTAACATACTACCTACTAAACTACGGCGAGCCTTTTACTTAAAATATTAAGCTTTTGGTGCTAAAATTGAGGTCTATTCCCATATGCTCTTCAGATCGACTCTAACATACATAACATAATTGGCCTGACCATATTTTGATCTGACCTGAGGGTTGCGCAGTGGCCTCATGTCTTTTAAGCCAGCACTATACCTACTACACTACAGCGACTCTAAGGCGAGCTTAAAACTACAAATTTTGCAATAAACTATTGAAGATACGTCAGATGTACTAGAATATAAATAAATATCATCACTTGTTACCACTAAACGATTACTAATTTGACTTAAACTGGAACCTTTTATTTCCTTAGTAATGCTAAGCATTTATCAGACTTTTTTGTCATTGAAAATCCAATAGAATTCAAATACTTTCGAAGTGGTGTTAAGCTTTAATACGTTAATTTAATATGAAACCTTCATAAGCGCAGTACAATAGTTAACCTTTCATAGGAATAAAGTGGAAGGAAACAACCTTTTTTATGTATTCGTGCACAGAAGAGAGTCTATAATTGAAGAGTAGAAAAGATTTTTTTAGGTCAGGTTTTTTTTTAGATGAATGCAATAGCGACAGCAGCGGAACTATTTTGCACTCAAACAATAAACCAGCAAAAGTTTTCCAACACAATTTAAATTGAAATTCATTTAAAAACAATTTAAATTCACTTTATTTATATATTTTTTTAATTTTACTTTAAAAATAAATTTGTTTCTTAGTTTTCATTTTTTAAATTCATATATTCAATAAAATACAAACGTTTATTAAAACTATTGCTGGGCATATTTGTGGCACCTCTATCATGGCTTACCATTCATTTGAACAGCTTTTAACTTAATTTGTACGAGAACTTGTGTATTTTGCGCTTGTTTGCTCTTTAATATACAGAAACATAAAAGTTCACATCCTTTTCAAGTTTTAAATATGAACTCATCAACGTACATACACACATCATATATAAATAGCGAAAGATGTATTCTCGTTTAGAGAGGAATTACGGCTAAGGGAGGACGAATAGATAAATACCCTACATGCCTAAGTTATTTTCAAGGTTCTTAGAAAAGTTAAAACTTTAAAAAGGCTTAAGTGTTGGCGTCTAAAATACATTCTTGCATATACCCGCTATTAGCACATCTGCAGTCTTGCAATACAAAACATACATACATAATTGGTCATTACAACCCTTCAGTCAGGAGTACGACCCAGCTTCTCACATCACTTATGTTGTGTGCGGTAATTATACACATGAGTGTAGCGGGACCTGCAATTCAAAGTCGACTCTGAACGACAGATTTTTGAGAAACTTTTCAAAGCAATTTTATTTACTTTCAGAGAGTTTTTGCTGAGACGATGACGTGGTTCCAATTCAAATTGCATCACTTTTCTATAACCCGCTTAATCTTCATTTTATGAAATTTGATAGTCATCTCTTTCAAGCGGAAGTATAGACAATACAGGCTGCGGTGATAATTATTGAGATGCGAAATTGTACCATATTTTCGGATAGCTAGAAAAATTCCAACTCCAATACATTGTATACCAGTCGTAGATATCTGCACGATGAACTTCGTAGGTGCGGCACAACTTTTGAACACTCTGAAGAATTCTCAACTTGATGAATCTCTCAAAAGACCAGCGACCTTATAAATGAATTGAAATAGGGGATTCCGTCACCACTAGATGGGCGACTTCCTGCCTGCACGATACGTTATCCGAATCATTATTTGCACATGTTGCTGTTAAATGTCATATGCGTTCAGGATAATTTGCATAACAAACTGAATAAATGGCAATTAAATTAGGAAACGAAGCTCAACGAGATTACCGTAATCAACAGTCAAAATTCGGAAACTTTAGTTCAAAGACCCGATGCACGAACGATGCCGTTTACAGCACGCAACACTTGAGAGCTTCAATACTGCATGAAGTAGAACCGAATCACTCAGGTTTTAGATGTGACTACTTGGTACCAGAGACCTTTTTGCTTACGAACATGCAGAACTCTCACTTCCACACAGGAAGAATGGACGATTAAGCTGTCATCGGTGACAGTGATATAACGATCTTAACCGATTGCTCGAAAATGGAATGTGGAACAGGATCTGAGAGAGGGGATATATGCGCTCCTACAAGAATACTTTTTCAAATTTGAAAAGGCAGCATGAAATTCAACAAAACTTAGCTGATTCAACATACCAGATAGTGGTAGTGAAGTCGCCGCAGACTAGTAGGTAGTGTGTTGGCTTATTAGACGTGAGGCCACGACACAAACCCCCAGGTTCAGACTTCTCCAACAAAACGAAATATGAAAAAAAATATTTCTTCAGCGAGTTACTCCCAGCAGATTGCTGGCAAACGCTCTCAAAGAAAAAAATTGCCATGAAAAGTTTCTCAAAAAAATCTGTCCTTCGGAGTCGACTTTAAACTGTTGGTTCCGCCACACACACAATATAAGTGGTTTGAGAAGTTAGGTTGTAACCCTGACTGAAGGGTTCTAATGACTGTGGACAGTAGAAAAATCAAGGAACTACTTGAGTTCGACAAGAGAAGGGTTCGCACTCTAACATGTATTATCATGAGATACTGAAATATTGTCAGTTCGATCTGCCACATCAGGATTACTTCAGAAGTTGTTAGGATGTGGAAGAAACGGATTCAGTACAATACCTTTTATGGGAGTGCCCTGCATTTCAAAACAGACAGGCCATCGGTTTTTGGGTGACAAAATGTTTGAATGAAAAGTTTCTTAAAAAAATCTGTCGTTTGGAATCGACTTTAAACAGTAGGTCCCGCCACTCATGTATAAAATTAATACAGACAACATCATTAGTATGAGAAACTAGGCCGTAATCCTGACTGCTGAAGGGTTGTAATGACCAATTATATAAGAACGTTTGAAGATCGGGATATGGTGGTCAGCGTGCGACTAAGGGAAACTGGGCGGAGTGGTTCAATCCCACCAATACCGGATCATGACAAGGGGGCTTCCGTTGCACTGGATAACACAATGGGCCACCGAGTGAACTTGATTTTGCATGAACTTGCATAACTTTTTTTAATTTGAAATAAATTTGAGATCATCATGGCTCTAATAAAATTTTTCGTGTGTCTAATTTATTTACAAAATTGGGTCAAGGACATTAACTAACCAACTGTGTTAAAACATTTCCAAATTAATGATTTTCCAAATTTAAAATTTCCAATCGGAATTGATTTGAAATTGAACGTATAGCAACAAAAAAATTTTGTTTTTCGATTTCATTTCCTAATTCCCAGCAGGGTAGGGTATCAAATTAAATGTGTAATGGTGGCCTAGAATACTGATTACAAGCTGAAAACATATATTTAAAACTATACACATACATATATTACTAGTACAAACATACAGTGAGCATCAAATGAAATTGAACACTTAGGATAAAATTCTAACAATTACCAAACTCAACTTTTTTACTTAAGGAGAGTGCGAGAAAAAATTTGTGAAATATTTTGGAAATTTTTTTGTAATTTTTTTTAGTTTCTATTTTAAAAACTAGCAATGAAACAATTTCAAAATAAAAATAACGGTAATTTATTAATGTATATTTTTTTAATGTAAAGTTTCTTTTGATGCTCACTGTACTTATATAAATAATTTTATATGAAAAATATTTATGTGGCATTGCTTGCATTTACTACGCTGCTGCTGCTGTTGATTATGACGGCAATGATGGTAATGATGTTACTGTTGCAGGCTATACGTCAAGGATGCATACAAAATAAAATACCAGGATCTATGTATGGTTGGCAGAGTTGTAGTGCTGTATGGTATATTTACATGGTTGCCGGTGTAAAATACTTGTATAATATGGGAATACAACAACAACAACATAAAAAAAATATTTTATGAAAAATATAACTCGAAATGAAAATAAAACATAGGGAGAGAGGAGATAGAGAAAGAGAGAGAGATAACAGAAAAAGAACTGGCAAGTTGATTATGATAAAAATAATAACAAGTGCACTGCAGTGGAAAAATGTGGTTGTATATGAATGTGAATATCTGTCAAACTATATACGAGAGAGAGAGAGAGAGAGAGAGATTTTACGGTGTACAAAAAATTTTTCAAAATCTATAATAAACAAACAAAAATTATACGCCATAAAAATCTAGTCGTCGGGGAAATATTACAAAAAGCCATGGAAAAATAATTTTTCAAACCTAACTCTACACGTTGTTTGTTTGTTATGTGTTTGATAAAATATGACTTTAAATTATGCTTTAATGTCAAAAATATATGAAAATAATGTTTGTCCTGTTGACAAACGTCATGAGGTGAAACAAGCGGTAAGTGACTTTGTTAGGAAGTCATGCAGTTCGAATTTATCATCAAGTTTTTTAATTTTAAAACAATTTTTGGTGGATGTCATCATCACTGTTGGATTTAAATTTGATTAATTTTAAAAACAACATTTCCTATATCGGCAATACCAATTTTGGTTAATCTTATGTATAAAAATGAATGTGTGTTTATTTGTTTGTTTGTTTGAAGTCTAAAGACGGCTAATCGACTGGACCGATTTTCTTGAAATTTTAACAATACCTTCCTATATGTCTGGAAGGAGTTATAGGCTACTTTTTATTTAAAAATTTCAAGTGGGCGAGGTACCACGCCCACATACACAATAAGTATTTAATGTCGCATATCTCACAAATTGCAACAGCTAGAGTCCTCAAGTTTTGTATGGACGACTTTGACGTATATATGAACAAAATGGTCGGATTGGCTATAGTGGGCGTGTCACCTCCCATAGTCTATATATATAAAAATGAATTTATGTTTGTATGTACCTTATAGAATCGTAAAATATGCATTTGATCATGTTATGATCTTTAGCAAATTGTTGCGCATGAGCCGACGGTTTCTAAGTTAGTATGACCAATTTCCGACAGGTGGCGCCACTAAAAATTACTCAAAATGAATTAAATCGTAAAATGTGCATTCTTTAACACAATTGTTGCGCATGAGTCGACAGAGGTTGGTGCGATTAATTGCCGATGGATGGCGTCACTGAAAAGTATTCAAAATGAATGACAAGCAATTGGTCGACTTACACCTCAAGCACGGAAGAAAAGAGCATTACGAGCCTCAGAATCAGACGAGGATTGAGACTGGAAAATCTTCGAGTATATGCCGCTGAGACCAGTTCGCTTGAACCACTTGAACAACGAGAAGTGAGATTAGAAACTTATCAAATGCGTACTACTCAGGCCCGTTCATCTGAATCATCAGGATAACAGGAAACGAAATCAATAAAATGATTTAAAATTAATTGGACATTCGTGTAATGTCTTTCCTTCAAATTTATTTTAGTTGGTGGCGCAGCAACACACGCAGGGTACAGCTAGTTAGTATTATAAATAAGAGTCTAAAAACCCCTAAGTGTTACCATGTGAATTGAATGTAAGAAATTTTGATAATTTAACAAGTACTGCTGACTTGAATACTCCCGGGACGTTAACCTATACTGGGTCAGAGGGGAATCTTGCTCAACTGCTGGAGTTACTTGAACCACATTGGATAGAAGACGCACCAACCAAATACTTAGACTTCATCGCAATGTCATATTAATCACATTTTAATCACAGTGGCCATGCTTACAGGTCATTGCATTATGGGAAGACATGCGGAAGGACTGTTGTCCATCAAACGACTTTTTCCGTGGATCTGCTGAAGAGGAGGAATCTGTTAACTACTTTCTCTGTCAATGTACATCTCTTGCGAAGTGCATATTTATGTTATTTGGCCCTTCATACTTTGTCAGCTTAATGGAGTTATCATTCATTGATATTAAGATGAGATTTGATAATCAAAGCAACCACTTCAAGCTAACCTAAGCTAACCTAACCTGACTGAAATGTTTATGTATTTGTAGTTTAGACAACGTAAATAAAATAATGTTGCCTGCCACCTCTTAAAAATGTAATTAAAGTATGCATAGAGACTTTTTTCTCTTGTTAGCAGGTTTATTGGAGAAGGTGAGACTGGGAAACTAAATTGTAGAACTTTAGGATGATTGAGCAACACACTTCATTTCACTGAATACTTGCAAAGAAATGACTACACTCGCAACATCCTTCAGACCAATTAGTCTCACTTTTTCATGTCGAAATCGCTTGAGAAAGTTGTGAACAATCACTGCATTCAAGAAACACTCTTTTAGGACAGGCAAATCTACTGAAAAAGCTCTAATAGACTTAATGGGAACCATTCGCAGGTCCCAATTAAGAGGAAGCTACTCATGGAGGCTGGAAACAGCATACTCCTCTATGGGTCTGAAATCTGGGCTTTTACTTTAGAAACCTGGATCAAGGCTAGAAAACTACTGTCTGCGCAGAGAATAGCTGCTCTACGAGTGACATCCTCGTATCGCACGTTATCGACACATGCTGTCCTAGTTATAGCCGAAATCGTTCCCATAGACCTACAAGCATATGAGCGCCGGATGACCTTCAACGCCAGGCAAAGTACGACTCAACCAAGAGCTTAGAAGCGATAAAGCACGAAGTCCTGCGAAGGAAGAAATTTGACCTAGACGCAGCAGAACGAGAATGTAGCGGAGCCTGGACGCAGGATGACGATGATGGAATTGGAACATATGCCAGAAAAGGGGTCCACCTCGAAGTAATACCACCGTGGTTCAGTTGTGGAATGATTCCCCGGTGAGGAGACAAGGCGGGTTTTTAGTCGGTATACCCAGTGGGAGAGTCCGACATATCATGTCTGGTGACGACCATCATGAATGCATAGGGCATTTTCCCTGCTTCATGCAAAAAAAAAATTCGCAGGTCCTTGGATGTAAAGGATGTAACCATGTGGCACATGTTATAACATTTCACACGAGGTCAGAAGTAGATCATTGGAAAGAAAAGCTATAGAAACTATAGTAACCAGATGGATGGAAACATACGAAGGAAGTGAAATAATACGAACCTGCACAACAAGGAGATAACGCACAGGCTTGTATCCTTACACTACTTTTGTGAATAAACTCTTCACAAATCTAATCGAGGCGAGCATCGACTACATGTGATAGTGCTGATGGCTAAAGGAACATTTTAAGAGACTCTCTACGATATCATTCAAAGAGATCGTTGGTGCATAACAGATGGTCTGAGGATAAGCCCGGTCAAGACCACAATAGTATGATTTACAAGAAGAGGAAAACATCTCATAAAGAAAAATATGCACCTTCTAGTTAAGACAATACCGCAGAAAATTGAGCTGAAATATCTAAAAATAACACCGGATTGTAAATTAATATGGAGAGATTATTAGAGAGCATCTTGGGAAAGGCCAAATAAGCCATAATGATATGCAAAAGCCTTGTAGGGAAATTCTGTGGGTGAAACCCAAGAATTATGTACTGGATACCAAAAGTGGGGCAATTCTCTGGGCAGACAGAATGAATCTGAAAATAATTTAATTGGAGTTGGACAAGATACAGAGAGTAGCATACGTTATTATAACAGGAGCAAAGATGAAGCTCTGTTGGATTTAAGGCACATTGATCAAAGATTAAAGCTTATGAAGCTGTAGTTAAGTTGACGGGAGACGAGTGTAATCCGAAATTCGCTATGGATTTCATGATTTAGCGAATCGAATGGCTGACAGTTCTCACTTGAACTCTATAGGCTCTATAATTTTGAAAAGTGCAACGAGGCAGTGACAAAAATTAATGAATTTATACAATGTCTTGTGTGCCTAGTTCCTGGTTTACTTTTCTAAAAACAAACTTATTTTTATATTTTTGCTGGCAATTACAGCCTAAATGGAGACCAATAAAATGTAGGCATGAGAACCTTAATTAAATATTTTTGTTTGTTATTATTCTTGAAAGAAAGCTTCATAAACTTGTGAATTTCACCTCAGGTTACTCATTACACACCTCATTTAATGAGAGTTCATTTCAATTATTCTACTCTGTTAGAGTAAAAACATTCATGACCCTTCTCTTGATAATTTTACTACAGACAATAATAGTAACCATTGAGACTTAGATACAGTGAACGTCAAATGAAACAAAACATAAAAAAATTTACATTAATAAATTACCTCTATTTTTATTATAAAATTGTTTGATTGCCAGTTTTTAAAATTGAAACAAAAAATAAAAAATTACAAAAAATTTCGAAATATTTGACAAATTCTTTCGGGAACTCTCCTTAAGTGATAAAAGTTGAGCTTGGTGATTGTTAGCATTTTATCCTTAGGGTACAGTTTCTCTTGACGCTCACTGTATATACATTCTGTATAGTTTCTTATTGTAAATAGTCAGCAGTAATCGAGTCAGCAATTTTGGCACTGGCATTATCAAATTAAAATGTTAATTTTTTCCCATGTGCAGTAGTAGTCCGTTTATAAGGGTGAGTATTGTATGAATATCTGTTTTATTTTTACTTTTAAAGGTATTTGGTGTTGTTTTTGCTACTTTTTATTACAAGTAACTGCTTACAGTTTTCCTTTTTTCTTTTTTCGTTTTTTGCTTATCTTTGCTATGAAAGTTTTTCCTGGTTTTTCCTTTTTTTTTTTTTTTTTTTTTTGATAAGTTTTTCATGATTACAAATGTTATCTCACTTTTTTGTTGTATTTATTTTTATATTTATTATCGTCGGTGTTGTTGTTGTTGTTTTCTTTTTAACGTATTCATATTTTCTTTTCTTTTTTTTTCGTTTGATGTTAAGGTCTTGGTGTGCAAAAATTGTAACAAAAAATGTCGGAAAAAAGGACCAACATTGTGTAAATCCCCCATTAATATTATCGACATCGTCATCAGGAACAACATCGTAATCATGGTAAGGGTAGACGTTAGTTGTGTGTGGTCGTTATACCTCATATTTGCTGTATAGCCGTATACCAGTAGAAAAATCGTTAACCTTTTGAGAGAAAAACCCAAAAAACAGACAGGAAATGTTTCCTTTAAAGGTTTTCATTGCCTTTTTTTCTATGTTTCCATAATTTTCAGTTGTATAAAAATAGACTTTATTGATCCATAAGTTATCAACTTTATAAGCAAAACAATGTTGCACCTTATAGTGGAGGCTTTCGTTTAAAGCACATGAATTCTTTAAAGTGTTTGACTATATTTTTGTTTCTCTTTTTTATATCGAATACAAAAAGCAGGAGGCAACATCAATTAATAGTCAGTGGTTATGTAAAGTTTGCTGAAGTGTTTGAACAAAGAAAAGTTTAAAGAGAAGTTGTAATAACCCTTCCCACCATGCAACATAAAAGTGTGTATAGTGTGAGTATGAGTACATTTACATGTTAAAAGTAAAAAAATTGTTTTTTGAATGATGTTTCAATGGTTAATTGAATCCCATAAAAAACCTTTTTGATCTTCCTCTTATCCTCGCTTTTTAAGGATGATAACTGTTTGATTGAAATCAGTTTTCATTTGAACAAAGACCACATACTCTTCCGCAAGATACTTGTACGCCCTGTTTTCAGGCGAAGTAGATAGAAATCATCTAATCAGCACGGGTCATAAACGTCGTTGCTCGGTTACGGTTTTCGTAAATTATTTTACAGTTTTCGAGTATGTCATGGTGCTCAGACATTTGATATTGTAGCCGCCGTAGTCCAGTAGGTAGTGAGTTGGCTTATTACACGTGAGGTCATGGTTCAAACCCCAGGTCAGACATCAAAACGAAAAATAAAAAATATTTTCTTCGGCGACTACCAATGATATAAAGATTTAATCAGTCCCTTTCTTTAAGCAAAATTGAAACCGCAAACTACTTATCTCACCAGTCCAACTGTTTAGTGTCGTTACACCGATAATGCATAATATAGATGAATCAGCATGTTTGGCATGACAGTTTTAGAAAGATTTATTTTTAAAATTTATTGCTCCACTCGCGGTTTCCGAATTAGAACGAACAACGCTCTAAGTAAACCTTATTTAATGAAACTCATCAAAATCCGACAGCTGATTAAGCTTGAATGCGTTTGATGAATGCTTTCTATGAACGAAAGACACTCATTGCAGAATTCATCTTATTAATGGAGGTTTTGTATTCCAAAGCGTATAGAAAGGCCGCCCCAAATGTCATACGAATGACTAAGAAATCCGTTAGAATACTCCACGTCACTAGTAAATGTCATAACGCAGGAGACCAAAATTGGTGGCATTCTGTTAGGGCAACGTACCTCACGCTGTGCATTTTTTACTGTCTCCATAATCCTTCTACCGATCGTATGGTGGAGGATAAATTTGAGTGCACTGGTACGTACTACGACGGAATGCAGGAGCATTCGGGAAAGTCGATTTCATTTAGTTTACAGGATGTAGTGCTTTCGCAATCCATAACTTGATAATTTTGTGCCGTGGCTCCATAGATGGATAAAATTCAGCTGATCCAAGTATTATGGTTACACGACAATTAACAAAGATTGGTGTTCGCTGAATGGGTTCTGAAGTAGTTCGCTACTGACTCGATTTTTCACTTAAACGTCATCTTCAGCGATGAGGCGCATCTCCGGTTGAATTTTTAAAATCTGGACGATATCACTTAATGTTTTATCCAGGAGCGTCTAATGCATTCCGAAAAAGTCACTGTTTGGTGTTTATTTTGGGAGGGAGGCGTAATTGGTTCGCAATTCTTTGAAAATGACTTTGGCCAGGCGAGTTCTACTTACTTACTTGTCATCACCTTCAGTTTAATGTTTACTCCGTAAGATAGATTTGAGAAACACTTCATGTGAAATTTATTTTACTATCAGAGTTTTTGCCAGAAAACTGATGAAAGGATATCATTGAAAGAAATATTTTTAGCACTCACCTCTCTTTCCTTTCTCCTATAACCATCTGTCTGTTATTCCAACACAATGCACTGCAAGAATACGAGTTCACCTCCCACACAACCTCCAGGTTGTTAAGCCACGTAATCTCGCTTAATAAACCCACGTCTTATTTGCTAAACTAAGGCAAATTCAAGTACTACAGGTCGATTATTATCAATTTCATTTGGCCTGGAATGGATGATCTGTACACTCAACTACGTATAGTTCCAACAGGATAGCGCTACGTGCCACACAACTAATGTTTTATTGGATACGAGCAGTTTGAGAACATGGTCATCGTACGTGAATATAATGGCTAACGAGATTGCGCGATTTGATCCCATTCGAATTTTTCTTGTGTATACGATCAAGGTATGGGCCATAGTCGTGGAGTATTAAACATTTTTGATACGTTCCACCCTCAGAAGCCGTTTGAATGACCTTATGTTCCATACATAATGGCATCAATAGGTCTTTCAAAAGAATAAAAATGTCACACACTGTTTTTGAGACCTACGCTTAGGTCATGAGCCTTATTCATGCAGTGCATTGTGTTGGAGTGCAAGACATATAGTTTACAGCAGAAAGAATGTGCGTAAATTACTTTTTTTATAATGACCAACATAACTTCGTCACTTTATTTTCGAGAATTTGGTTTTAGATAAAATTCTGACTTTCTTTTTCCTATTGTGAGTATTCAATCACATATAATGTCAGACAAACATTCAGGCAATAACAAGCACCTAGAATCTCTGGTGGGAATCGCACTCACGCCCTCGGCACATGAGGTTTAGCACGCTACCAACTATCCAATCAGGGCATCGTTTGTTTTATTGATATTTAAACATAGGAAGCGCTTAATGAAGAAACTAATAGTTGTACTTAACTATCGTATCAGCTTATCTATCTATGTATGTGTACCACCACCTATAGTGCCCTAGTGGCGGTAATGTTTAAGGAAACAAACCAAATTTTTTTATAAATATTCACCACCATTTATATGTATGAAAAACATGATTATGTTGTTCATATTTATCATAAATTCTACCACCACACTATGAGATTCTTATTTATGAGTTTCGTAATAATTTTCTAAACGAATACACTGGGTTTTCCATGAAAATGAATGAATGAAAATAACAACCACAACCACTAATAAAGGATCTCACTTTCAAACTCATTCACACCTACACAATGAGTAACTGTATTACAGCCACCTAGAAGTATATACAGTAGGCGTCAAAAGAAACTATACGGTAAGGTTAAAATTCTAAAATCACCAAACTCAACTTTTATTACTTTAGGAGAGTGCCCGAAAAAATTTGAGAATATTTCGAACTTTTTTTTATTTTTTTGTTTCAATTTTAAAAACTAGAAAGGAAACAATTTTAAAATAAAAATAACGGTAATTTATTAATGTATATTTTTTTAATGTACAGTTTCTTTTGACGCTCACTGTATGTGTGAAACTAATATAAATTTTCAAATATGAAATGACACGTAGAAATATTATAACGATATGATGTTGTATCCTTTTTTTGTCTCTTTTTTTTTGGTGTTTCATTGTTGTTAAGGATGTTGTCTTTGCTGCTGTTGTTAGGAAATGATTGTCTGTGTGAAATTTTGTGGAAAATTTAATTTTTTGTAAGGTTAGGTTATATATTTTGCTCTTGTGTAATTCTAGTTAAGGACTATTTATGATTGTATAGCAGAGAGAGAGACACTGAGTATCATATGCTGTTTTTTTCTTTTTCTATTTATTTCCTCCTGGTTGTTGTTTCCATAAATTTTGCCTCAATTGATGTCAAAGGAAACCTATGACTGAAGAGCAACAAAATCTCATTTACTTTGGGTTTTTTGGTTAGATTTGTTACTTTTTTGTTTTTGTTTTATTTTTTCTAAGGCTATTACTTGTTGATGTTGAGAATTTATATTGTACGTCATTATTATCACTGTCACATATCCAGCTTGACATTATTAAAACTCATAGCCATTCATATAAGATGAAATAAAATATGTACGTATTTAAGTTGGTATTGTTTAGAAAAGGAAAAAGAAATGAAACAGAAAACTAGTAAACCACATACTTTTTGTATTTCGTCTTGATGTCCGACCTGGGGCTCGAACCCTGGCTTTTCGTCTAATAAGCCAACACAGATTAAATTAAATCCATAGATTATAACGAATCTGGCAATACTTCTGTCATCCTATTCTGTCACAAAATTCAGTATATTATCTCCACTGAACGCAATAAATCGATTTACGCTTGAGCAACGTTTGGATTTATTGGAAATTGCACGAAAATGTCATACAAAATTTGGTTGCACAGAAGGACCAACAGTACCGGTATATGCAAATTAATTATCAAAGTGCGTGAAACTAGTCTTATTGTTGATGTGTCAAGATGTTAACGTTTTCGTACAGTGTGCACACACGAAAATATCGTAGATGTGGCTGAGAGTAAACGTGAAAGTCCATCAACTTCAACTTGTTATCGTTCTCAAGAACTGAATATTTCACACTCTAGTCTACGTCGAATTTTGGGAAAAGATCTCGGTATGTGCGCCTTACAAATTTCAATTGGTACAAGAGTTGAATTCGCATGACCATCCACTTCGTTTTCGCTTTGCTAGATGGATCAACCAGAGACTGCACGATGATGTTGATTTTGCCAAAAAAAAAAAATCATCTTTACGGATAAAGCTCATTTTCATCTTATTGTGGGTACGTTAATAAGCAAAATTGCCGTATTTGGGACCACACTTGGTCTTACAGAAGCCAATGCAACCGATTGTAACCGATTTTTTTATACTTGCTCTACATTGTATCGACGTGAACGATGTTTGGTTACAACAGGATAGTGCAACTTGCCACACGTCTCATGCCACAATCGATTTATTGCGTCAAACGTTTGAAAGCCGTTTAATTAGACGAAATGGTGATGTCAATTGGCTGCCGTTGGATTATTTTCTGTGGGGCGCCGTTAAAGAAAATAGTTATGCCGACAAACTAGAGACAATTGAACATTTGAAAGCCAAAATTCGAGATGTTTTTGTCGAGATACGACTCCATACACTCGAAAAAGTGCACGAAAATAGGTCCGATCGCATGAGGTACTGTGAGGCCATCCGTGTCAGCCATAAGAATGCAGTTTTACATATGCAGGTGAAAAATACAAGCAGAGTCATGGAAAACTGGACTTATATGAATGCTCTACCTAGAGAGATGCCGTAGTGGACATTTGGACAATTTTATATTTACATAATGGCAGTAATAGGTCTTTAAAAAAAAATGTTTATGATATCTAAGATATTAACTATCAGATATTGCCGAGAGGAAGTCGCCGAAGAAATATATTTTCAATTTTCGTTTTCTTGGAGATGTCTGACCTGAACCGTAGCCTCGCGTCTGGTAGACTACGGCGAAGAATAAACAAATCTAAGTTCGAATTTTAAATTAAATTAAATTAAATTAAATTAAATAATTAATTGATTAATAATTATTAGTCACATAAAGATGTTATAACAAGTAATAAAGAAAACTTCAAAAAAAATGTTTGGTACCTTTTCTCTCCATGAACAGAACCCGTGTGAATTTTTATGACATTAAAACTTTCGTACTGGAAGGCAATTATTGTTAAGTTTTTACCTTTCAAAAATGTTTAAAATATAAGTTCGTAGATTGAAAATAAAATAAAAATAAATTTGTGTGTTTTAGGTTTAATTAAAATTCTTTATTATTCGCACAATTCTGTGTGCCAATGTTCACAACTTGATGTAGACAACAACAATTGCTTTCCTTTGTTATTCCTCTGTTTATACCCTTTGCATTAACAATTACAATTACTAGTTAATTATTCGACAGATCTTTGTAACGGAGATATTCAAACCGCGATTAATCTCTTCAAACACACCGCATATTCACACAAGACTGACTGAACTTTACTATCTCACTGGCCTGCTTTGCCTTGTCTTTTATATGGAAGGGTAATCAGTCTGATGAATGTTATTAAAGGCGAACGTTCATGACTTCGCCTTCTCGAAATCTCTATAAATGTAAACATGGTTATTAACGTTTATTATTGTAGTGTTGTAGGTATATTTTTGTTTACCTGTTTACCATTTTTTATGCTGGTGTTTGTTGTTATATTAAGCAGTACGATAATTTATAAACATGTTTGTTTACTGCATTGTTTTGTTTTCGTAGTTCTGTTTATAATTTTAATGTTAAACGATGTAAAAGCAAAACACCAGTACCTAGATTTTTCATTTTCGTAACAATACATATACAATACACTGTATACACATACATTACGTATCTCCATTTCCTGTACATATTTATTGGCACTCAAATATTTTGACAACTTCTGACATTTTCTGTAGATTTTTAAATTGTAACAAAAGCAAAGCAAAAGAATTTTTTCTTTTTTTTTAAAGAAAAATATTTAAATTTTCTAAAATAAATTGGCAAACACAAGGCAAATACCTAAAAAAAGCATTGTCAATTAGGTAAAGTAAAGAAAAATGAAGACGTTTAATATTGTTCAAGCAATTGTTGCGATATTTATTTAAATAAATTAATCCCTGAGGTTGTATAACTTTTGCTGGTAAATTTTCATAAAAACAAAAAAAAATTTGTCACACTCATACTGTCTCATTGCAACCCCATCATTATCCTGTATAACATACTGTTTCTCACTTACTTAAGCATTAAGGATTATGAACGCATACTCTACGATATGCCTGTTTACATCCACACACTCTCAATAGATTTTCCTAATAAGCACATATAAACTTTTTAAAATTTTTAATTAAATTCTGAATTACGGTCGCTTTAACAAATCTTACTATGTCCTGGGTATGACACTAAATTTTTGGCTAAGAATTCTAAAAAAATTAAATGACTATAAACCAAACTAATTGAAACATTGTCACTGTCATTATTATTAATATTTTTGATTTACACCGGTGTATACACTTTTTTCTTTGACTTTAAAAAGCATGGAAATGTCTAAACGGATATCCATCGTCAATTCGATGACAACTTTTTTCTTCTCTGGTATCTTGTTTGAGCTCGAATTTATAAGTTCTTCCAGCTAATTTTTGACTATTGCGAGTTCTAGAATTGTAGGGTTGCCATCTGCTGTTATTGAAAAATATGCCTTCAGTGAAAACTTAATTGATTGTTCTATAAGCAGTGGAAAATTTTACAAAAAAGTTTTCCAAATCTATCTCTATCGGACATTCAATGATATGTGTTGTTGATGTTATTCCCTCCGAATATGAAATACTTACGTTTTTGTCAAATAAAGCAAGTTTGAAGGGTTCGAGAAATACAAAAAAATATTTTTGATTTCTACTCAACAAAACATACAACCTACACTATGTCATTAGCGGGGTGTATTTCGACTGTCGCACCGTGTAATCTTTCTTAATTGTTAATGGAATACATACCTCAGTTATTGTTACTAAAAACAAATCATTTTTAAAATTAATTTCGCTATGCTTTGTGTAACATTTTTCAATTTGGCAAAATGCCTTCATATGCCATGCTGATCCGTATTTTTTGTTTGTTGTTTTCGTGTTGTTTCCCCACCTTTTTTCTCTTCTTTTTGTAATTAAGAAAAGACCTCAAATTATAAATTACTCTTCTAGAGATGGTGGTAAGAAACTGTGACCTTTAAACGACACATGACGGTAAGCTATTTGCTATTCTTAGAAAAACTAGTTTCTTTTTCTGTTTTCATTTCAAACTTTTTTGTTTTATTCAAAGTTTTTATTTTCTAAATTCTGTATTAACTGTGCACTCAGTTGTATGCTGATTTATTGGCCTTGTGTTAGTTGGCAAAATGATGATTTAAGCCATTTAAAGACAACTTTTACAGCATTGAAGTTAAGAAATGAAAATAAATTAAATACAGTTGAGTACAAGTAGTCTACTCAAATGATTATCGTTTTGATTCTGTTGCAAAAAGAAGAAGCCATGTTGAATCCATTGTCTTACGACTTCACCAACTTGTCTTACGTCTTCAAATTCTGTCCAGAATCATTAATTCATTGTTGTTTTTATCGATTGTAAATTCACAAATGTGAACAGAGCTTTTTTCATATATAAACATTCCTTCACAATTTGTACAATACATATCTTTAAAATCTAAAGAGCCTCATCTATCTCGATTAACTTCACTTTTTTAGATGAGGTTCGATTTAACGGGCAGCCGCTTTCATGAGCACAGCTTACTAAGATCCTATAAAGTGCCATTGTAATAGCTGAGTGGCATCTCTTAAACAACACAAGAGTGTTATGAAGCTGTGATTTGTTTCCAAATTGCCTTTGGCCAGCCATGTATAGTGACAGCCGCGATACCCTAGAATTCTTTTTCTTCAATTCTCAAGTAATGGCAAATGACAGAGAAAATGTGTTGTTGTCTGCACTTCTTTTTCGTCGTTGCATCTTCTACCGAAATCGTTATGTAGTATTCCAAGTCTCCGTGCATTTGTAGCCGGAGACTAGTGTGTTGTTAATCTGCTATGATGTTCATCATATGGTTTCTTGATAGGTTTAATGCAAATTCTGATCTACGTAGAGCCGTGTAGGGCGAGATTTTTCTGGTGTCTCTATAGACAAATAAATTTATTATTCCATCTTAACTTTGCCAACGCATGAAGATTTTGTTTGACTATTTGTTTACATCATACAAGTGGGAGCTGACAGATTGGAGAGTATGGGCAGCTTCCATGCCTCTGTTGGGACCAGAAACTTTATGTGGAGTGGTAGCGATGTCTCGAAACGTATGCCAAAAAAAAAAGGGAACATAAGTAAAGGCAAAGACTTTTCTCAAACCAAATGGGTTTAAGGGAATCAAAACTTCAGTTGGGAAATGACAATAATAAAAGATCTGAGGCATGTATCAGACTACCCAAGAATAAATTGAAGTTTTTACCGGTCGCTTGACAGGACAGTGTAGACTCAGGGTTTACTTATTCAAGGTTATATCCAGCCCAACATGTAGATTCAGCGTCAATGAGAATGAATGATCAGAATATATTCTTGAAACTTGTGAAGTATTAATACATGCTATGTATTACTACTGTAATAATTTTGCCTGGATTAAATTATTAAATTAAATGCCGAATGAAGTTTATCAAGCAAAGACTTGACTCAATAATTATTTTTTTTTTAAATCAATTCTTCTTCAGACTAACTACATTAGTTTGAGTCAACGTGCTGTAATGCCCATAAACTAATAGACCAACAGATAACAAATTTGTAGACGTATCATTTGAAGTGTTGGGGTTAACTAAAAATCATATGAATTTAATACATACATACATCATTGTGTATTCCATTAACTTTCAGAAAATTTGTTTGTTTTTTGAACTTTTCTAAACTCAAACGTTAAAAAAAAATCACCCGTTATAATTACAGAATTTTTGTTTTCTTTTATCAAAATTCAAAATTATTATGGCCCTGTTATTATACAGTCGGATGACTGTATTGATTATTAAATTTTAAATTTTTATATATGAAAACTATACTTAAAAATATAGAACAACAACAACTCAATTAAATGCCCCACATACAGCAATCACATGTATAAGAGCACGCACATAGGAATAAATTTCAAAACTTTTCTATACGTACGACAACTGCTCTCTGAAATTGAACGAGAATATAAAAACAGAGGACGAAATTTTTCCGATATTTGTTTATAAAAGGTTTTATAAACATTTACCCATACAACTATATATACAAAGTAAAACAAACATATGTCTCTATGTACATACATCCATACATATGTACACCCATATATGTTTATGTACTCATATGTTTACAGTAAATGTAGTCCATTTTCCAATACCTCTCTATAAATTTACGATATTTTATGGATTGTAATCATTTTTATCTAATAATAGTTATCGATAAACATACATACATACATGTGTATGTACATGTTTACGTATATTTCCATATAAATATATTGGAAGAAAAAAAATCAAATAAAATAGAAAACCAAACCAGTTCAGAAAAAAAGAGGAGAAAGAGGAGAAAGAACTTGTAAATAAAAGTGATTGTCAATCTGCTATAAAATTGTGACTACAGAACCATATGAAATGTGTGTGTGTGTGTTTGTATTAAAAGCTTTAATAAAAATCGAAAAATACTACAACAACAATAACAAACAAAAAGCAAAAGTCAATTTAGACAATTGTTAACAACTTTACACGCATACAAGGATACACGGATACAAAATGTTATTCTCTGCCATAAATACACTGGCATAGGAGAAAGCCAACACAAATGTAACAAATAGAATGGAACTCATGGTATACATATACAACACACATTATACACAATATGTATGTATAAATATACACACATTTACACATTTAGTTTTTTGTCAAATTGCCGTCAATAGGACAACAAAACAACACGACGATATTTGATGTGATGAGAGTGAGTGTGATTGATGATTAAATATATTGAGTTGTTGTGGTTTTTATATGTTTAGAAATTTATTACGTTTTGTAAACAAAACAAAAACAGAGAAAAACTTTATTTGTTTAACGTGCATACAAAAATTTTTAACACAGGCCTTGGTGGGGCATACATATGTATTGAATACTGGGTATTTACTAGTGTTGTAACACCATAAAATAAGAATGATAAACACGCTTTTAATTCAATATATCGCCCCGAACATACATACATACATACATACATACATACATAGTTGGCCTTTACAACCCTGTAGTCAGGATCACGTCATGTGTGTTATTTTATACCTGAGTGGCGGGACCTACAGTTTAAAGTCGACTCCGAATGACAGATTTTTTGAGAAACTTTTCATGGCAATTTTATTAACTCTCAGAGAGTTTCTGCCTGAAGTCAGCTGAGTGGAAGTCGCCGAAGAATTTTTCTTTCAAATTTCGTTTTATTGGAGATGTGTGACCTGGGCTTTGAACTGTGGCCCCACGTCTAATAAGCCAACACACTACCTACTACACTACTACTTCTATCTCTAATAGTGTTCGAAATTATAACAATCAACGAGTTACGCTTAAATCAGCTTTCTGCGCACGTACCTCATCTATTATAGGCTGGCGTTAGGTACAACCTGAATAGAATTTTTTATGCGTCCTTTTTTTATTTCATTCCCTACGTATGTTTTTGGAAATTGAGTGCATTCCATCTGAATACTGTAGGATCCATACTACATATTAACGCCATTTCAATGAAGTTGTGTCGTCAAATATGTCCTCTATGTGAACAAAAGAACAGATTGCTACTTATTTCACATTCTAACACTTTACTACAGTTGTTTCAGTAGATTTGCCTGTCCTATGTGTGTGTGTAGCCTTGGATATAGTGACAGCTTTTTCAAAATCCCACGTCTTATATAGTTTTTTCCACACATAATTGCTATTTCAAATGAAAAAAAAAATATCAGTGATATCCAACACACACTTTCCTTTATTTAAACTAAATAGGAAGCATTTGGAAATGAGACTTTATAGCTTTGTGAATGAATATTCATTAGATTGGAAGATAGATAGTCACCGGCAGCACATTTACTTCTGACATGAGACCATTAGGCCCGCTCGGCCATTTAAAAGTTTATATTTAAAAATGCAATAAAACAGAAACGGTTTGAAATTTTGCCAAATACATTTTTTGTTGTGAAGATGTTCAAGATACAGACTATCAAGATACAGGTCATGATGTATTACTTACTAGAATATAGCCTAGAATTGCATAGAATCGAAAAATCATGTAGCTTAATTTCAAATTTATGGGGTATACGTTATTTTTAATTGTATTTGCACTATATTACTCATACGCATCATATTACATATTACATGTACTGGATTAATTACCCTGAAAAGTATGCAATAAAAAAACTTCGATTTTGTCATGTATGAAGCTAATGGAATTAAATATAACTCATACGTCACATATGTTCTCCGCATATAAATTTTACATTGTATTAGATATGAGCATAATGTTAGTAAATATAATGGGTTGGCGATCTAATAGTGTTTTCACACCAAAATTTAAAACCTGATTTTAGCATTAAAACCATAAACAGCTGATTTTGCGTTCACACTGCAAGTTTTACTAA
Source organism: Sarcophaga carnaria (assembly GCA_958299815.1). Taxonomy (NCBI): domain Eukaryota; kingdom Metazoa; phylum Arthropoda; class Insecta; order Diptera; family Sarcophagidae; genus Sarcophaga; species Sarcophaga carnaria. The sequence goes on along the minus strand of OY283152.1, from coordinate 100,037,748 downwards.
AATTGGTTTTAAATTCATGACATTTATGACTGCGAGAAAAAAATTTTATGAGCAATATGCCTTATTTCATCTTGATATATTTAGCTTCTGACTTATCTTTTGCAAAAGAAACTATATTCATTGTGACCAGAAACAACACGCATTTCGATTAATAATTAAATATTTAAAAATTTTTAAAATTTTCATTGAAGAAATTAAAAATATTCCAAATTTTTCCTTTTTAATAGAAAATAAATGATTATTTACATTTATTTATTTATTTATTTATTTACATTCGTTTTTGTTTTTATCAGCTGTTTTCAGGTTTTCAGAGCTGGTAGCTCTGATTTAGTACATTTAGTACATCAAAACAAGGTTGTATTTCATAAAACCAACTTAAAACCAATTCAAAAAAGGTTTTATTTTGGTTTTAACACAATAATTTTGTATGGTAAAATCAGGTTTTATTTTTGGTTTTAACGTTAAAAACAACTTTTGCGTTAAAACCACTCGGTGTGAAAACACTATAAGAGTTTAAATTTAAAAATGTAATAAAACAAAACTAGTTTGAAATTTTGATAAATTTATTGTTTTGCTGTGAACTAAAGGGTCCGCAAATAACTTTTTTTTTTGAAAATGCTTTAAAAAAATTACTGAATATTTTTTCAAATTTCTTTTTTTATTTGTAAGTACAATCCTTCCGGTTAATAATGGAAAATAATTTCATTCAAATAGCTGCCTCGGCTGGCCATGCAGTAGCCTACACCAGAAGATGCCGATTTTGGCAAAAAAAATCATCTTTTCAGATGAAACTCAGTTTGATCTTGGCGGGTATGTAAACAAGCATAATTGTCGCATTTGGGGCACAGAAAACCCGCACGCATACATTGAAAAGGCGACGCACCCTAAACGAGTCACTGTTTGGTGCGGATTTTGGTCCAGAGGCATAATTGGGCCATTTTTCTTCGAAAATGAGCAAGGAGTGGCCGTTACAGTCAATGGCGATCGTTATCGGGCCATACTGAACGAATTTTTGTTCACAAAAATTGAAGATGAGGACATTGGCATCATTTGGTTTCAACAGGACGGCGCAACGTGCCACACAGTCGAAGCTACATTTGATGTTTTGCCATCAGCCGCAGAGCTGATGTCGTTTGGTCACCTCGGAGCTGCGATTTGACACCGTTGGACTATTATTTGTGGGGTGCCGTCAAAGATAAGTGTTACGCCGACAAGCCAGAGACAATTGACGCTTTAAAGGACAATATTCGTGAAGCCATTGGTGAAATACAGCTGCACACAATTGATAATGTGCTTAAAAATTGGACCGATCGTGTAGGCCACTGCATAGCCAGCCGAGGCAGCCATTTGAATGAAATTCGTTTCCATTATTAACCGGAAGGATTATACTTTCAAATAAAAAAAGAAATTTGAGAAAATATTCAGTAGTTTTTTTTTAAAGCATTTTCAGAAAAAAAGTTATTTGGCGGACCCTTTACAACTGCTCCGGTTGGAAATGGATTTTTATTTCATTTATATGGCTGTCGCGGATTTATGCCCTTATTTTGACGATTTTTTAGAAATTAAAAATTTACATCATATTCATCATAATTAAAGTATTATATTTTTAAGTTACTTTCGAAAACCTGTTATGATTTTTCTGTATTTTATTCATTTTTACCACTTAAAAGCTCAAAAACTACAACTCCTAAATAACCTCGTAGTTGAGAATAATATATAAATTGTCGTTGCAGACTATTTTAAAAATTAAAGTTTAGCTTCTAATATTGCCATCCGAAGAACAAAGGCAAGCGCCGTCATTTTTTTTTTTCGTACAACAAACACTCAGGGGATGGATGGCATTGAGTTTGGAACTATGTTATGAGAACAAGGATAGAGAGAACCGTGTTTATGGACACTAGGCTTGTATATTTTTATACCATAACTAACAGGATAGACCTCTGCAGGTATTGAGTTCCACATACCGACACAGTCCGACTAAAAACCGTATTTTTACTGTAATGCAGTGTGCGATCCACTGGCCAATCGACCACATACGGATGTGCTGGCCGAAAAAGACGAGCGTTATGTAGGAATATATGATTTTCGGGAAAAATTCCCCTTATTTCTTTCAAGCAAAACCATTTTATTGTAGCGACAGAACAGTGAAACACAAACCACATTGCAACGATGCTCCAATAATTCATTAGAGTTGGACACAACCGTCATTAACGAGATACTATGGCCTCTCCTGTACACGGTCGAGAAACCGCAAAATAGAGGTTGAGGCATCAACCCATACATGAGAGTTGTATTCCATTCTCTGTCAGTTATAAACGGTGTAAATAGTAAGATCGTATGATAAGAACTTAAGAAGGAACTGAAAAATGTGTCAGCATTACACTGAATTTTCATTCTGAGAACATCGAAAGCTTCTGACTCCATAATATCTACACCGCCCATAGATTAAGATGATGTAATATTATTGCTGCGCTTATGTGTCAATAAACCTTAAACAATTTTCTCCATTTTTGGAAAAAAAATTAAATGAAGATGAGGGACGCTAGCCTTTAATTTCCAATAAATTCTTTGTGAAATGTTTTATTTTTGAACTCAGATATGTAGATACATTGACTTCATATGTTTTACTACAATAGAAAAAATTTTGGTTTTTAAAAACTATTCATTTATTTATTTATATTTTCTGACGATTTTTTACGATTTTAATACACGTCTTTGACGATTTTGACGATTTTTTCTCAAATATTTGACGATTTGGTGCCTCATTTATCTGGCAGCTATTACAACGACGTATTCAATGCAGGGCCTCTGAAGCAGTTGGTAGCGAAACATAATTTTCCAAGAAAAGTCATCATCTTTCTCGATGAACAACAGACAAAATTGACGACTTAGTGGCAATAACAACTCACATAAAATCTAAGCGAATACAATAAATTTCGAAATATTCTCTGTTTGATGTGGATTTTGGTCTGGCAACGTTATCGGTTCACATATTTTTTGTGAACAACGTTAGCCATATCATTGCTTTCAATGGCGAACACTATGTGTCACGGTTTACGAACTTCTTTTGGCCTGAATTGGACGTTTTCTACACCAATGGACGGCGTTACGTGCCACACAGATAATACTACATTGAATAGATTGCAAAACCGATTTGAGGGCGTGATTATTACACGTGGAGATGATGTAAACTGTACGCACAGCTGCTGGCCTTTATTACCAGATGCACTGGCCTTAAGACCGGTTCTCTGATCGCCTACAATGAAGTGAAGCCAGGGGTCGAGCCCCAGGCCAGACATCAAAACAATAATACAAAAAGTCTTTCTTCGGCGACTTCTTCTCAGCAGATTTCTGGCAAAAACTCTGAGAGTAAATACAAAAATTGCCATGAAAAGTTTCTCAAAAATCTGTCGTTCGGAATCGACTTTAGACTTTAGGTCCAGCCACTCATGTATAAAATTAACCTACACAACATAAGTGGTGTGAGAAACTAGGTCGTAATCCTGATTGTATGGTTGTAATGATCAATTACGTATGTACCATCGCAATGTGGCTTATGTTTTAATGTCGAATTGCCGATGTTTGGGATGATACAATCTGCACGAGATCCAAGAGCGCCCAATGCAATCATAGCAAGTCACTGTTTGGTGTAGATTGAAGGCTGATGGCGTTATCAGTTCATATTTCACTGAGAACGAAGCTGGCGATCCTTGTTAACGAGGAGCAGTATAGGTGAACGAATACCAACTTTTTTTGGAATGAATTGTATGATCTGCACACCAATATATAGTTATAGAAGCAAGGCGCTGAAAGCCACACAGTTCTTGTCACATTGTATATTCTGAACAATCGATTTGAGAGCATGCTTTTCTCACACTCACGTAATTTGAAATGTTAGGAATAAAACTGAATTAGAACGATTGAGTTTACTCTGGTTGTGTCCAGGTTAGGTCTTCACAACCCCATGTACTAGGCTTTAATGGTTAAACGAATATGGAGGGTTCGTTGGAGTCGTTATCAAATTCGTCTCATCTGCTCATATAACAGCCCAGTAAGTAGAAATTTGTCTCAACCTTATGAAGAGACAAATAAAGAGGAATATTTTTCCAATCAATCCTTACAAAATTCCAAAGCACTTCTTCGCTATTCGGTGTTTATTGGGTTTTGGTGTCCCAATTCACACCAAAAAATGTTTTCCATTTTTATTTTAAAATGTTGTAATGCAGAAGTCGCCGTGATCTTGTACATAGTGTGTTGGTTTATTAGACATCAGGCCTCGGTTCAAACCCCAGTTCAGACTAAATATGAAAAAATATTTCTTCGGCGATTTCCTCTCAGCAAATTTCTGGCAAAAACTCTGAAAGTAAATAAAATTGCCATGAAAAGTTTCTCAAAAATCTGTCGTTCGGAGTCAACTTTAAAGTGTAGGTCCCGCTCATTAACACACACAACATCAGTGGTGTGAGAAGCTAGTTCGTAATCCTGACTAAAGGGTTGTAATGGCGAATGATGTATGTATGCATATATGTATGAATATAGGTAGGAAAGTAAATTCATTAAAAAGACAGAATATTTATTGAAAGAACTTCAGTATAGAAAAACTTCAATTAGCGGAACCCTTTAATTATTTCAAAAACTTTCCAATTACATTTCAGACACCTAATGTTCAAATGCTTTTCATGTTTTATATTTATTCCAATGTATTTTCAAATTAAATAAACTACTTAAACACATTACGGATAATAAATCATTACAACCATGCCTAGATATTATTATGATATGCCATACAAAACATTGTCTATTATGCCACTTAGTTCGGCGTGTATAGTTTTTAATACAAACGTAATAGGTTTACAAAATTATTAACTCTTACATATATATTTATATCACTCATACATATGTATACATATATGTATATATCGCGTGAAAAGTTCGTTGTATAACAAATGAATGACACTGTTTATCATGAATATTGTATTAAAAAAAAAGTTGGGGGAGGTCAAAAATAAAAACAAAAACCAAAAAAAAAAAGGAAACCTCCCTTCTGGTTGAAAACACAAACCTACATATCATTATTATCATACTCTCATCATAATTATGATAATCCTGATTATGATTATGATAATTTATTGTCAACATTACAAGCAATTCGAACAAAATCATCATCCCTATTAGCGTCACAACAATTTCAAATTGTATACTCCAACAACTAAAATAAACAACTTCAATTGGAAAAAAAGAAGAAAAAAAAGAATTGAAATTAAAATGTTGAATTAAAACTGAATATGGAAAAACAACAACAAAAATAAAAACAATTTCAAAAAAAATATTTATAATGCGGGTTGATTTTTGGCGCAGTGGTAAACAAATTGCTTCAAATGCAAATACGTACAGGCAGACAGACATTCCAATTCATATTTGCCTTGCCATTGTGGCGGATATAAAAATGTTATGAAAACTTTAATACACATGCACACTCGCTCTCGCTCCCGCTCTCACTCTCTTTCTCTCTATAGAGATATGAATGCAGACACTCTGTAACAGTCAGAAAAACAAATAAACTCTAACAACAAATTGGCTGTCAGTGAGACAGACAGACGTACTATTAGATACACTTACTGTCACACACGGAATGTCTAACGTTAAAACCAACAACTGTGGTGTTACAATATACAGTGAGCGTCAAAAGAAACTGTACACTATACATAAAATTCTAACAATCACCAAACTCAACTTTTACCACTTAAGGAGTGTGCCCGAAAAAATTTCACATTATTTCGAAATTTTTTTAATTTTTTTTTTGTTTGTTTCAATTTTAAAAACTAGCAATGAAACAATTTTTAAATAAAAATCGGTAATTTATTAATGTACATTTTTTTAATGTACAGTTTCTTTTGACGCTCACTGTATATGTACATACCATTAGTTGATCATACAATATGATAAAAACATACAAAAAAAAAGTAGAAATCGTTAGATAAACATTTTATTTGTTAGAGACACTTTATACGTCATATACAAAACTATACACATACTCAAAGCAAGTGATAGTGATAATGCTTAAGTGATAGAAAGTTTTATAAAATTTATACATAGTATGCGTGGTATGTAGTATACATTAATAAAATGAGGAAATAAATTCTTTAATTTGGTATTGTCTAACATAATAGCTCTCTCAAGTTTAAGTTTCTATTTCAAATCAAAATTCTGTAAAAAAATTCAGTTTATTACCTCCACTGAACGTAATGAATCAATTTACAGGTGAGTAAACTTGGGATTTATTAGACCAACGAGAAACTGCACGATGATGTCGATTTTGCAAAAAAAAAAAATCATCTTTTCGAATGTAGCTCATTTTCATCTTGCCATTACGTTAATAAGCAAAATTGCCTTATTTGGGGCTCAGAATACCCACACGTAATCCTACACAAGCCAATGCACCCATTAGGAGTGATTGTTTGGTACGGTTTGTGAAGCGGTACGGTTTGTGGATTGCCCCATATTTCTTCTTTGAAAATGAGAAAGGCGCAACTATTACGGTCAATGGAGACAACTATCGCACCATGGTAACCCATTTTTTTGTACCCGCTCTTCATGGTATTGATGTGAACGATGTTTGATTTCAACAGGATGGTAGAAATTGCCACACATGTCATGTCGCAATCGATTTTTAGCGTCAAACTTTTGATGGCATTCTGAATTTGTACGACTTTACGGGTTATGTTTGCCTTAAGGACCGCTATGGGTTGTGTCTTATTCGCATTCACCTACAATTTAAGAAAATCCCACAGGAAAATGTGTAACAAGGTCAAACCGCTCGTTGTTGGGGTTTCCAAGTGAGTTTACTATGCCGGCAAATCGCTAGTGCACAATACCGAGTGTGCCATGAGTTGTGTGCCATATAGCGTCATCCTGTTGAAATCACATGTCATTTGTGTCCAATTCATTCAATTCAGGCCGAAAGAAGTTTGTAATCATTGAGCTATGGTGCTCGCCCTTAACAGTGATGACCTGGGCGATGTCGTTTTTAAAGAATTATGGGTCGATTATTTCGCCAACCCAAAAACCACATCAAAAAGTGACCTTTTAGTATGCTGCGGACGCTCATAAACCTCACGTGCATTGAAATCGTTACAAATTCGACAATTTACCCAGATGAAGTCCGCGTTACTGAAAATTCGAGTCGATTGTTAACTCCTGCTCCTGAGCCCATTCAGTGAATACACATCGTTCGCTATGATCGTTTACCTTCAGTTCCTAGGAAATGGTGGGTTCTCGTTAGCCATGCGAAATCGACTGCCTCGATTTCTCCTACTCACCTCCGCACAAGTGATGAAAATATGAAAGAGGGGTAGGTAGAACGCAAGCTAATAATGGCAATATAAAGAGACAGGCTGTGATTAAAATATATGCAAGCTTGGGGATGCCCTATTTCAAAGGGACTTGGAGGAACTATTACCATTCTTGGAAATATGCGACGTTGCAGACAGGCAAGCGAATAGTAAGAAAAAGCATAAAAGGATTCCCAAAGTCTTTGAGATTAGTTAGCCTCATGTGTTTCAAGTTGAACAAGAAAGCTTTGGGAAACTATATAAAAAGAAAAGTATTGAAAAGGGTGTCCCTTGATTCTAGGCCACAAGCATAGTTTGCAGACAGATATACTAAAACAGCTGTTGTTGGTTTAGTGGAAGCCATTCAAGACTCCTTAAATTTAAAAAAAAGGACTATTTACGCTTTTCGTAATAAAAGGCATATTTATTACATACATGCATACATACATACTCGGTCATTACAACCCTTCAGTCAGTATTACGACCTAGCTTCTCACACCACTTATGCTGTGTGTGTTAATTTCTCACACCACTTTTGTAGTGTGTGTGTCAATTTTATATATGTGCAGTGGGACCTACAGTTTAAAGTCGACTCCCGATGACAGATTTTTTGGGAACTTTTCATGGCAATTTTATTTCACACACTCCCTCTCTCTCTTTTTGCCAAAAATCTGAGAGAAAGTCGCCGGAAAAATATTTTTTAAAATTTCGTTTTGTTGGAGATATTAGATATGACCATACGTCTAATAAGCCAACATACTACCTACTAGACTAAGGCGACTAATTATTACAGGTCCAAATCCTTGCTATCAAAACGTCTGTAGACTGGCATAAATGGGCCGTAGTTTCTACGAAATTTGTTAAATATCTAGGCAGCTAGTTGATGTTAAGTCGATGTTTCCAAATCATCGTTCTTCTGGAATGAGCTGACGTCAATTTTTTTGTTTTTTATAAGACTAAAACTCAGGGGATGGCCCCTACTCATGCAGTGCAATGTGTTGGTAGGGATATAGATGCGCTATGATGTTCATATGATGGCCTGACAATGTCATTCTCAATATATGGAGCGATGATCCCAACAGACAATGACTTTTTTAGTCTGCATTGAACGCTATGGAACTACTAAACCCGAAATGTGCCTCATTGTCTTATTGATGAAATGTAGGGTACGTTTTCAACTGCTTTAAAGTCCACTCAGCGAACACATATCGTTGTTTAATAGTGGCTAGAGACTTTTGCTTATACCCAATACTTAATATTTATTCACCAACTACCATATATTGTGTTACAAATTCTACACAATTTGTGTATAAACAAAATAAAAAAGAACGAGTAAAAACAGAAATAACGAAACTGAAAAAAACAAATCTAAAATATATATTCACACACGAACATATTTATATTAAAGCAAATATTACTTAGTTAAACATATTTGCATACAAACGTGTATCAAAATATTTTCATATTCCAAGATATATTTTTTATTCTTTTTGTCGGTATCCATTTATAAACAGATAAGTTTGTATATGAGTTTGTAAATAGAAAAATATGAAAAGATATTCTTCAAAAAAAAAGGAAGAAGAAAAGAAGAGAGTGAATAAAAAAATTAATCCACCAACTCCCTGTGGGCAATGAAATATACGTGAATGAAAAATAAAAACCGAAATGTAAAGCAAAACCGTTGATGCCATTATAACATGTTGACTTTAATGGAATGTGGTGCAAAGCATAGAAAAAAAACCGACTACGGAAGTGAACATATCCATGTATCAGTGGGAATGTATGTATGAAACCATAATACTTTTAAAAACAAACGAGTTATACGAGAGTCCTAAAGGGAAAGAAATAAATTAACGAACTGGTTGCAGAAGAGCTTGTAATCAATCTAAATCAGTGCCCCCATATAGCAATTAATTTGAAGAGTACAAACGTTATGGAGGAAGCATAACGTGCCATAAATGTAATACACAGACAGACATCTTCACTTAAGTATCCGTGTTGAATAATATTATGTTGCGAGTGGCAGCATGACCTTCGCTTGTCAGTATTCAATCGCATGTGTAAGTACTAAAAATTATTACTAATTGGTGATTATTTTAATCAGCAGTAGTCAACTTTAATAGAGCATACTTAAAACTACTTTGTATGATTACATATGCAATAATAAATAAAGAAAAAAATTGGAATCTAAATTGTACTTAAATTTCCTCAACAAAGTTGATTACAAATGTGTATTGGGTTCGGAAAATTAAAAGAAAAAAAAAAAGAACTGGAAAAATTTTGAAACATTGTACACGACCATGTCCATGACCTGTCATCAGACAGCAGAAATTTTGTTGTACTTTTTGCAATACATAGGCGGACATCTTACCACTGGCAGTTGTAATATTGGTTTTAGGGCTCTAACTGTGAGAAACTTGTCACGATAGACTTTATGTATCAACAAAAAATACTCTAGTCAAGTCAAATCGCATGATAATGGTATCTAATGAAATGCTTTGAAACGTGAAATTAATTGCTCACTAAAAACTCACTCTTCAATAGACTGGCCACATGTCAACCAGCCAAGTTCTATTTTGCCTATTGGATATATTTGTACATGAAGCTTTGATATTTAATTGTCGCATACACTTTGCTGCTTTTTAAATGTATAGGGTGGAGAACTTTAAAAGTTTAAATTTATTATTAATTACAATACAATTACAAATTATATTCTAATTTGTATATACGAGCTGAGTAACGTTGCCCATATGTTCGGTGTAGTGTCACAGACCAGAGTCTCTGGTAGGAATCGTACCCACGACCCTCACGCTAATAGTCTAGCACACTACCCACTAGACTACCAGGGCACTCAGTTTAAATTTAAAAATGCAATAAAACAAAAAAAGATTTGAAATTTTGCCAAATTTATTTTGTTTTTTTGTGAAGTACAATTATTCCGGTTAGAAATTCAATATTATTTCATTTATATGGCTACCGTGGCTGGTCTCATAGTGCCTTATTCGATATGACCAATTCTCCTGCACTTTCTCAAATTTGTGAAGTCATATATCGTCAATGACTTCACAAATGTTGGCCTTCAAATGCTCAATTGTCTCTAGTTTGTCGGCATTACACTTTTCTTTAACGGCGCCCCACAGAAAATAGTCCTTCGGTGTCAAATCCCAGCATCTTGGCGGTCAATTGACATCACCATTTCGGTTAATTAAAAGGGCATCTAACGTTTCACGCAATAAATCGTTTGTAGCATGAGATGTGTGGCCAGTTGCACCATCCTGTTGAAACCAAACATCGTTTACATCAACACAAAGAAGAGTGGGTACAAAAAAATCGTTTATCATGGTGCGATAGATATTTATATTGACCGTTATGGCTGCGCCGTTATCATTTTCAAAGGAATATGTGCCAATGACATCTCCGCTGCACAAGCCACACCAAATTGTCAGTCTTAATGGGTGCATTGGCTTCCGCAATTCTACGAGTATATGTGGGTCCGAAAATATGATTTTTTTTATTTGGAGTTTCTTCTTGGCCTAGTAAATCCCAACTTTACTCAATCATAAATCGACACACAAACCTATTCAATTCCTATTGAAATCTAGCCGGTCTTAATAACTTACTTTCCTACACACATCCATAATTCGTCATTACAGGCCTTTAGGATTCTAACGCAGCTTCTCACATCACTTATGTTGCGTATGTTAAGTTTTATAAATAAGTAGCGTTACCTACAGCTTAAAGTCGATTCCGAACGTTAGATTTCTGAGAAACTTTTGCATGGCAATTTTATTTACTCTCAGATCTTTTGCCAAAAATCTGCTGAGAAGGAGTCGCTTAAGAAATATTTTTTTTCGTATTTCGTTCTTGTTGGATATGTTTCAAATGGGGTTTGAATTGTGGCCACACTTCTTTTAAGCCAACACACTACTCAATAGCTTACGGCGCTTTTTACTTATTTGCTTACTTACTTAACTTAATTCGTCATTACAACTCGTTAGTCAGAATTACTAGGTAGCTTCTCTCACCACTTATGTTGAGTGTGTTAATTTTACCCAAGGGTGACGACACTTACAGTTTAACATCGAATACGAACGGAAGTTTTGAGAAACTTTTCAGGGCAATTTGATTTACTCTCAGAATTTTTGCCAACAGTCTGCTGGAACGAATTCGCTGAAAGGTATATTTTTTCATATTTCGTTTTTGTTCGATATACATATCTGAGCTGAGATTTGAATCATCGGCTCTGGTTTAATAAGCCAACACATTACTTACTAGATTACGTGTTAGTAACGGGGTATTAATTAATAACTGGGCATTTGTTAATAATAAGGTATGAATGATGCTATGAGCTCATTGAGGTGCGGAATCGCAGAATTTGATCAGATGTGCAATTGCTTTGAATGCGAAGGTCATTTTTAAAATATAGCTTGGAATCCATATGTCCAAAATAGTTCTCTCTGGTAGTAACTACACAAGTTAACTATAAATATTATGCCAGACTAACAGACAACCTATTAGACTACGGCGATTTCGTTGTTGATGACAGTGTATTAAATAAATGATGTTACCATATCCTTAAGCTTCGGAAATATTACAGATTTTAATCAGACATACAACTGCTTTGAATGGTGGGGCCTATTTTTAAAACATAACTTGGAAGGCATATGTCCAAACTAGTTCCCCCTTATCGTTGCTACCTAACTAAACAATAAAAACATATTTTCAAATATTCACAAGCCCAATGATTGGAAAGTTAAATTTAAGAAAAGTGATTACATTTCAGTGTGTTTGTTGAACAAATTTCCTTCTAACATTTTTCAGTAAAAAGGAAAAAACATGGAATATTTCAAATTTATTTTATGTGTAGCAAAAAAAAAACGATTTTCCTTTTTATCAAGACTTCAAAATTTTTGTGTAAAACCAAAAAAATTTGGGGCGCTATACAAACACAATACAAAAACTCATACAACTCTATGTAAATCTCTCAAATAAATTGAATTACATTTGGCTACATATGTAGGCGTAGGCATGAAAACACCAACATATGAGTGAGTGAGTATATCTATTTGATACCTAAACGCATAGGTATTTAATATTCTGTTGATATTATGCAGCTGGCAGCAGGCAACAGATGTACGGAATGTTTAACCATAAAAAATAACAAAAAAAAAGTTTGGTAAAAAAACAAACGCCATCATAAAAATTTAATTTTTCTGTTCGGATAAAAATTGGTTTTCCTATTTTTTTTTTATTGTTTTTTTTAATACTTTTGTTTGTTATTTTTCTTTTTTTCTATTCAATATACTAAAATAAAAACCTTAAACTTCATGAACAAAATAAAAAAATGAAAATGTTTAAATAAATGCATGTTCTATACGAGTATTGTGCAGTTGAATGAAAAAAATTGAAAAAAAATTGTTTTTAGGACGAATATTTTTTTATGTTTCAATGCAAAAAATAAATTTAAAAAATAAACAACGCAAAACAACAATAAAAATCTGTACAATTTTTTTTGTTATATTCCCAACAGGCATATTATAAAAATGAAAGCAATACAAATGATTTTCTACGAATCATTTATGCAGGTTTTTTTGAGGGTGTTTTTAACGTACGTATGCATGGGCTACTACTGCTGCCATACACAGCGTATGTGTAATAAACAATTCCCATTTCATGTTACTCATACGTACACATATAACAACAACTGTATTATCATAATAAATTTTTAGCGAAAACGTGTATGGCGTTCTATGCTGCGTTGCTTTTGATTTCGTTTGAAAAATTAAAGTTTTTGTCAGATTTTTCAATTTTTTTTTAATTAATTTATGTTATGGAGAGAGATTAAAAGGAAAAAAATCGTTTTTTTTTAATAAAATCTAATCATAGGGACAGCGATTGGCAAAAAAACGAAAAATTGGGTCTTCCAACAGGGACTTCTCATTGCAGCCACAACTATTTATCTGTCTGTTATCAGTCTGTTTTGCCAAATTGCCAAGGATGACCTTAGACAGCGGCATGTGTGTAAGTTGGTCACAGACTCTAATTTTCATCGAAAAACATTTTCTATGATAAGATCGATTTCTGGCTCAATGGGTATGGGAAGAAGCAAAATTGTTGAATTCTAGACGTTACAAATACACATGAGATCCAAGAGCGTAGAATGCATTTCGAAAAAGTCACTGCTTTGTACGGAGCTTGGGCTGAAGGGGTAATTGTTTCATATTTTTACGAAAATGAAGAATCTAGGATACGGGTGCTTTGCTTTTACATCACTTAACATTAAAATATTAAACAAGTAAGCAAAAATACAACAATAAACACCAGCATAAAAAATTTTAAACAAGTAAACAAAAATACAACAACAAACACCAGCATGAAAATTTTAAACAAGTAAACAAAAGTAAAACAACAAACACTACAAGCATAAATGTAAACAAAATACACAAACAACAATAATGAAACAACGATGTTTACATTTGTAGAGATTTCGAAAAGGCGAAGTCACGAACATTCGCCTTCAAGAACAGTAATCTGCCATATAAAAATCAAAGCAAAGCAAGCTAGGGATTTATTGAAGTTCAGTCACTCCTGTGTGAAGAAGCGGTGTGTTCGAAGAGAGTAATCGGTGGTTTGAAGATCTCCGTTACAAAGATCTGTCGAATAATTGTCTAGTAATTGTTACTGTTTATGAAAAGGGTGTAAACAGAGGAATAACGAAGAAAAGCAATTGTTGTTGTTTACATTGAGTTGTGAACAGTGGCACACAGAATTGTGCGAACAATAAACAATCTACGAGGTCATATTTTAAATGGTTTTAAAAGGTAAAAACGTAATAATATTCCTTTCCAACGGCGAGCACTAACGATTGATGATTACAAACGTATTTTAGCTTAAATTGGATAATCTAGACACCAACGACATATTGTTTTACGTTCTGATATAGCTTATAGTGATCTAACACGTTAATAGGAAAAGTACTTCCAAACAACAATAATAACGCCACTATGCTTAACCGCTCATTCTTCTATCAATGCAAACAAAACGCAGCTCCTTGTGTGCTTATTGTTGTGAGTCAACTTTCAATATTATTACCTTGAAGTATGTTGTGACTGAAACTGGAGTAGCACGCGAATGGCGAAGGCAATACAATCATACTACATGAGAGTTAAAAAGAATTAAGTTATGTGCACATACATACATACATAATTGTCTATCATCATCTAGGGCGTCAAAAATGCAACTCTGCCCTGGATGGAAAGGGGGTACCGAACTACTTAATGGAACTTTGATGATAGAGTGCTCTTATATGACACAAATGATGACAGAGAGTCGTATGCGGTGACGACGGGGATTCCGCAGGTTTCCGTGCTGGACTGAGATCATTGGTTTTGTGGACGATATTGCCCTGGTGATAAGGGGAAATATTCGGATGAATTGGTGAGGACGTGTAACACTTCGGTTTGCATGGTCAGGAGCTGGATCACGTGAATAGACCTCAAATTTGCTCAATCACAAAACGGATGTTCTACTAGTAAACAGTAGGAAGAGGATGGAATTTATTATCATAACGGAAGGCGACCAGCACATAATACCGATGCAGGCAGTTAAGTACCTGGAATGTAACGATTGATAACAGGCTCTCGTTCAGGGAACATCTGACGTATATCTGTCAAAATGTGCGGCATCAATTAGAGCTCTTCCTCGAATAATGCCTAACCTAGAAGTCCAAAACAGGAGAAAAGACAGTTGCGGATGAAGGTAGTGAGGTCGATTGCTATATATGCAGCCCCTATATGGGCCAACCGGCCATGGATGTTATAGAACATATCCCTATAAGTATGGTCAAGATATAGATGAAGCCTGGCCAGAATGCCAAAATGAAAGCGAGACGAAGGAGCATATTTTCTTTACTTGCCCTCGATACGATTTGCAGCGAATTTGCTTAGAAATGACAATAGGATCCTAGTTAACGACCGATAATGTGGTTAACCACATATGAGAACTGAAACGCAGTGTGTGTTTTCACAAGGAAGGTCAGCAGAATTAGAAGGCAGCACGCGTTGAAATTAAATGCCAAGTGCCTAGTCACAAAGAAGGTATTGAGCCAGTTTCTCCTATTCCTTAACCTGACAGCCTCTACAATAACCACAAAATGAATGCCTCCAAATACTCGATATATGTATGCCCGTAGAGTGCCTAGTAGGGATGCCAATCGGGAAATCCCGAATCACAAAATCCCGGGATTCCCAAATCCAGAATCCCGGGATTTTTTAAAACTTGTCCCGGGAATTTTCGGAATTGTAAGTTCATACATATAAACTTTATAAGTAAGAAAAAAATTGAGTCTACGGCATTGTTTTTTTATTTAATATTACATTAAATAACACTCATGTAGTTTTTCAAGTGTATCATGCAACAATTAAGTGAATATTCTATATCACTCGACATCGAACTGAATAAGAACCCAACTTCCATTGTTAAAAAGTTAAACGTTGCCCTCGAAGTCCAATAAAATCTGTTAATACAGCTGATGGGTGAGACAATCAACTCTCTAAAGAAATAGATTTGATTGAATCACGAGGTGTTAGAGGTGAATAGTTATATTCTGCATATAGCTATCTTGAAACCATTTTGCTCACAAATGTAGATTGCGAAAAATGTTTTTCAGCGAAAGATGTTTTTGTTTGCATGAAAATTAAGGCAAGAAATATTAGAGTCTTTGATCTTTTTAAAAAATTACTTAAAACAATTAATAT
This sequence comes from Sarcophaga carnaria, assembly GCA_958299815.1. Classification (NCBI taxonomy): domain Eukaryota; kingdom Metazoa; phylum Arthropoda; class Insecta; order Diptera; family Sarcophagidae; genus Sarcophaga; species Sarcophaga carnaria. Next base: position 100,021,661 of record OY283152.1, on the reverse strand, counting down.
AATTAATATATATTTTGGACACTAAATAGTGTTCTTAAAAGGGTTAGGTATTTGTTCTTCACTAATGTGTCTATACATATGTGTATGTATGGAAACATAGATGAATTATTTTTATTTTTGTTACTTTTTATTCTATTTTTTTAATTTATAACTTGCGTATTGTGATAAAGATCAGAAATTAATAAAAAAATTAATAAAACAATTGTTTTTAGCTCTTTTTATTAAGAGAAAACCCCGAAATCCCGGTATATTTCGGGAAATCCCGGTATATTTCGGGATTTTTCGATCCCGAATTGTCCCGAAAAATCGATCCCGTTTGGCATCCCTAGTGCCTAGTAAAGACAAAAAAATTGATATTTAAACTCCAATTGCTTTAATGCAGACAAAAGGACCAAATTTAAGTTTTAGAAACATATAATTCACACGAATTTATTTTGAGATGTATCTGCCCAAAGAAAAAAAGGAAAACAAAAAATAAGAAATTATTGCCTTCAAATGACTTTCCAAATATTTATTCTACACTTTGCTGTTGTATTTTTTTGTCTTTTTTTTGTTTTCTCATTCACACTCTAGAAACTTTTTAAATTAAACTTTTTCTTATTGTTCTTCTTATAGAGGCATGGCCGGAGGTTAAAAATTTTTCTTAATGTTTTACGACTGCAGTTCTATTTGGATTTTATTTTTAATCTGTTTTCATTTTTTTTATTTCTTTCTTTTTTTATTGTATTTCCACAACATTTTATCAATATTTAAAGATCACATTAGAAGTCATTGAATTTGATATACGAATCATAGAAGAAAAAGTCGAAAGAAAAGGAAGAAAAAGGAAGCAAGTGTTGCAACAGAGTAACACAAATTACATTAAAAACTTTACTGCAATCAGATGTTGAAAAGATGTATATACACTGTATGTGTATGAGTGTATGTATGTATGTATGTATGTATATAAAGCGACAAATAAAAACGTGCAACAATCAAAGATACATTCCAGCGGATGTGTACTTAATAAGAACGACGACTACTTGTGCTGGTTATACAAGAGTATTTATTTTATATGAGCATTAATATATATACAGTGAGCGTCAAAAGAAACTGTACATTAAAATAATATACATTAATAAATTACCGTTATTTTTATTTAAAAATTGTTTCATTGCCAATTTTTAAAATTGAAACAAACAAAAAAAATCACAAAAAAATTTCGAAATATTTGACAATTTTTTCTGGGCTCTCTCCTTAAGTGGTAAAAGATGAGTTTGTTGTGTACAGTTTCTTTTGACGCTCACTGTACATAAGCCAAGTTAGTAAGGCAGTAAGGGAGGAACGATGAACAATGAGCAGCAACAGCATACAACAAATATCTCTAAGAGAACAGGCTAAAGCCAACATATGTCACTTACATTGCTTTGAAGATATGCTGTAAGGACCTGGCATTCGGTATTTAGAAAACGATGGTAGCAGGCAGGATTTTTTCATTTTCTATTCCCTCTTCCCTTTTGCTATATTTCAGCAGTATTTGTGAACAAACATTTTCACACCTTGCAAGGCAATACATATCGTGCCACATAGAGATAGACGTGTATGTGCTTTACAATACAAATGTTTTATTCCATCTATCCTGGCTTCTATTATGGGGAACATGTGAATAGAAAATCTATCAATAATACACATTGACTGTGGCTTATCGCTGCCGCAATCGATTTTAAGCAAAATAAAAATGAAATAAAAAAGAAAAAAGAAGAAAATAGAAACGTTGCGCACAAAAAAAACGAATGAAAATCTGTTTTACAAGAAATCAGAATCAAATTCTATTGAAATACTGCAGTATGGCAAAGGCATACAAAGAAGACTCTTTGCACAGATTATCTTACATACAAACATAAGCATACAAAAGTTATTTCAAATGTATGTTTGGCCGTCTGTTTGCAAAGCTGCCATGCAGTGACAGTGGTGTAACTACATACATATGTATGTTGTGATATGCTTGTGTTTGTATTTGTGCTAAATGAGATCACGGGAACTTGCTCAATAGAATCTTACAGAAAGACATAGAGAGCGAGAGAGAGAAAGAGAGAGTGAGAGTGTGGCAACAAGCTTACATAAACATTCTAAATATAGACAACATGAATGTCAGTTGCATTAACTTTTCACAAATAAAACCAATACTTAGTCTCATATTCATACACAAATGCACTCCATAATACTTAAATCATCCACAAACACACACAGACACACACATGCAATACCACAAAGATCTCACCATCAGTCACTATGTAGCACTGGGTAGTGCATGTGAAATTCAATGCTAATCCCGGTAAGCGTTTGTTACAAATGCTAATGGCATTCGGGCAGCTTTTTTTTCTATTTTTCAAACTTCAATAACGAAAGAAATTTTTTTCTCTTCGTTTTCTTTTCATTTCGAATTTAGTTCTTTGCTTTCTATCAGGTGGGCCATTTATTGGTTTAAATTGGAATCATCGGGTATTTCGAAGCTGGCAATACTTATGCCATTCTATTCTCTCTCCACTGAACGTCATGAATCGATTTACGCTTGAGTAACGTTGAGACTTATTTGGAAATTTATTATCGAAACAAAGAAAATTGGTAGGAAATTGCACGAAAATGTCGTACAAAATTTGGTTGCAGAGAAGGACCAACAGTGCCCAGTATAGGCGAGTTTATTGTTAAAGTTCGTGAAACTGGTTTCATTGTTGATGCGTCAAGATGTGAGCGTGCGCTTATAGTGCCCACAACCGAAAATATCGAAGCTGTGGTTGAGAGTGGGCGTGAGAATTTATCAACATCAACTCGTCATCGTTCTAAAGAATTGAACATTTTAGGCACCAGTTTATGTGGAATTTTGCGAAAAGATCTCGGTACGACGCCTGACAATGCTCAATTGGTTCAAGAGTTGAAGCCACATGACCATACGCTTCGTTTTCGCTTCGCTAGATGGGTCAACGAGACACTGCACTATGATGTTTATTTTCCCCGAAAAAAAAAATCAACTTTTCGGATGAAGATCATTGTCATCTTGGCGGGTACGTTAATAAACATAATTGCCATAGTTGGGGCTTAGAAAACCCACACGTGGTCTTATAGAAGCCAATGCACTCATTACGACTGTTTGGTGCGGCTTGTGGAGCGGTAGCAGCATTGGACCATATTTCTTTGAAAATAAAGACGGCGCAACCATTACTGTCAATGGAGACAACTATCGCACCATGATAACCAATTTTTTTGTACGCACTCTTCATGGTATTGATGTGAACGATGTTTGGTTTCAACAGAATGATACATCTTGCCACACATCTCATGCCACAAAAGATTTATTGCCTCAAACGTTTGAGGGCCATTTAATTAACCGAAATGGTGATGTCAGTTGGCCGCCAAGAAGCTGCGATTTGACACTGTTGGTGTATTATGTAGTAGGTGTTCACTATAATTGGGCGTAGAATCCAATGGGGACATCCCCTTTTTTAGCTAGGGACCAAGCACGGGTAGCCCTACTTTTCGTACTTAGCTGATTCAGCTTTCCCCTGACCGTCTCATACTGTTTTGGATTTATCCTCATAGGAGGACCTGAATGTCACACAAAAGTCAAGATGTAGCAATATTATCGAGAGGATGACGCAACTTGCCACACACCTCAAGCCACAAACGTCAAACGTTTGATGGCCGTTTAAATAGCCGAAATGTTGATGTCAATTGGCTGCCAAGAAGCTGAAACCGTTGAACTAAAAAAAGTGTTATGCCGACAAGCCAGAGAAAATTGATCACTTGAAGGCCAACATATGTGATGCCATTACCAAGACACGTTTCCATATACTCGCATAAGTGCATGAAAATTGTTTCGATCGCATGAGGTACTGTGAGGCCAGCCAACGCAGCCATATGAATGAATAATATTCCATTTCCAAGCGGACAAAATAAATTTGGCAAAATTTCACACCGTATTGTTTTATTGCATTTTTAATTTTAATTGGCCCACCCTATATATAAAAAATTTCTCTTCATTTTCCTTTTGCTTACAAGATTTCTAAGGAACATTTTTCTATATTCCCTTCAATTTCAATTCATTTTTTTTCCTTTCTTTGTAATCCAAAAAAAAAGAAAAAGAAGTTGAAGTCTTTTATTCCCAAAAGGTATATTTATACCACGAGTACAGAGTAAAGCAATTTTTTATTCGCTTAGTTACATTCACTAAAAACGTAATTGACTGTCAGGAATTTATTATGTTTAGTTTAGTATGTTGAATTATCACACACTAAGACTTTAAGATCATTACAATGGCACTCGAAAAGCAAAAGTTTTCCAGGGAAACAAAAATCAAATGAAAAAATGTTTCTCTTAACAAAGACGTAATGAAACTATATAATGACATACATATGTCCTCCTATTCCTTTATGTCCTTATCTGCTTAGGCAGATAAAGGTCGAATTGGTATATTTTGTTGGTGAAAATACGAAATGATTTTTGATTAAACAATGGTACGTACTCATGCAGTGCATTGTATAGAAACTAAGAATATCAGATTGTGGAAAGAGGTGGAAGCAGGGCTTAGTACTAATTGAAGTTGAATGGAAATTATTTCCACGATGTAAGTGGATGACATATATATATATATATATATATATATGACATATACGAATACCTAGTAATACATTGCCATTCGACCACGATCTACTGTGCTCTACACGCCACACATAACATACATAATTGGTCATTAGAACCCTTCAGCCAGGATTACGACCTAGGTTCTCACGTTACTTTCGTAGTATGCGCTAATTTTATACATGAGTAACGGGACATACAGTTTGAAGTCGGCCAGCCGCAGCCGCGGTCAAATGAATGAAATAATTTCCCATTTTTAAACGGAACAATTGTACTTCACAACAAAAAAATAAATTTGGCAAATTCTTCAAACCATTTTTGCATTTTTAAAATTAAACTTTTGAATACCCCACCCTTTATATGAGCTCTTTATGCCAATTTACTGTACACTGTGTTTCGCAGATATTTTACTTCCATTTTCTCTAACATTATCCCACTCAACAGTCGAATATTCTTTAGCGAATCTTCTTTTTCTAGTCAATGAAACTATTTTGGCCTTTACTTTATACTTCGACTCCAAACGACAGATTCCTAAGAAACTTTTTCTTGGCAATTTTTCATTTATTCTCAGAATTTTTGCCAGAAATTTGCTAAGAGGAAGTCTTCTTTTTTTCGCAATTCGTTCGAGATGTCTGAACTGGGATTGAAGTCTTCCTCGGACTTATCCTCAGGCCCACTGATATACCCCAATACCTTACATCGTCTTCAGATGTTCCTTTAGTCGTCTTGCGCCTTCTGTAGTCTTGTTACGCGTTCATTCACAACCAAACTTCACATTAGTGGTGAAAGGAGTCCTACTTGATGACTACCCCTAATTGTGCTGACCTAAGAGATTGCGTGTTTAGGACCTCTGCCATCCATGTGGATAGTATTTTTATTTAACGTCCTATTTATGACGTCGTGAGAAGTGTTGTCTAATGCACCTTCTATGTTCTATCGTGTTCTATGTTCCAGCATGTTGCCTAGGATACTGTAGTATAGTTATTTAACTTAATTTGTCAAGATTACGAAATAGCTTCTCGCACCCTTATTCTGTGTGTGTTAAATTCATCCATGAGTGGCGGGGCCTACAGTTTAAAATCGACTCCGAACGACAGATTTCTAAGCAACTTTTCAAGCCAATTTTATTTTACTCTTAGAGATTTTGCCAGAAATTTACTGAGAAGAAGTCCCCGAAGAAGTACGTGTTTCATATTTAATTTTATTGGATAATCTGGGCTAAGGTTTGAACCTTCGCCACACATCCACTAAGCCAACACACTGTTTACTAGACTACGGCGACTTCCGTATCCTTTATAATATTTCTTTTGTTTTGAAGTTTTTCATATGTTTTTAACATGAAAAACATGAGACCAATTCGGCTAAAGGATGTTTCTTTTTTTCCACTTTTCCTATGCCTTCGCATATCTGTTGGTAAATATTCCAGATCAAGACTACTACGTTATATATTTGTTTGATTTTTGTAAAAGGGCCGGAAAATTCAATTGGTTACCGGTACCATATACAGTGAGACTCAAAAACAAATGTACATTAAAAAATATGCATTAATAAATTACCGTTATTTTTATTTTAAAATTGTTTCATTGTTAGTTTTTAGAATTAAAACAGAAAAAAAAATTACAAAAAAATTTCGAAATATTTGACAAATTTTTTTCGGGCACTCTCCTTAAGTGTTAAAAGTTGAGTTTGGTGATTGTTAGAATTTGGTCCTGAGTGTACAGTTTCTTTTGATGCTTACTGTATAAGCCACAACCTGTCTCTCTGTCCTTATGATTGATTTCAGTTTATGATTTTATTGTTAAAAGAAAAACAAAGTTTTATATTGTTGAGTAAAATCAATTGAATTAAATTGAAATTCATAAATAAAATATCATAATTATTTATTGTTTATTGCAATATTTATAAAGTTAAACTAAAATAAATATGAAAATATTTTAAATAAATTTATTAAAATACCAAAAATATTTCCTCATAAAAACCATGTTGTAATTCAGGAAAAACTCTCGAAGTTACCATGTACTTGTACAAGTATTGTGCAAGCAAAAATATAATTTCTAAGCAACCCCAGAGATAACAATTTCATTTGGTTTTTAGTTTTTTCATAAAATTATTTTGCATTAATTTTTTATTTATTATTATTATTCCCTTCTTTTTCCTCTCTCTTTCCCCTGTCCATATACCTTAAGAGAATTGCAAATGAAAGTGGAGTAGAAATTAAAATAAATTTCCAGAAAAAATAAGAAATTATTTTAGAAAAATACGATTTTTTCTGGCTTCTAATCAACACTATTTGTTCTTAGAAAAAAAAAAAACGGAGAACAATATGAGAAGGTATGTATACTAGAGTGCAAGAGAGGAGAGCCGATAGAGAATATGTTTTTGGAATAACCACAGAATATAATTTGCAGAGTTTAAAACAGAAGCCACAAATTGTATTCTTACCTACACACTGGCCACTACACCACAGTGACAAGGTGAATTTTGTACTAAATAAACAACAACAACCAAAAAAAAAATCCAATTTTATTTTGGGGTATCAAAAGTGCATCATGTAGTGCAAAAAGAGAAAACAAATTTCTTAATCCAATACAATAATAACATGTGACTACATGAATAGGAAGAACCAAAGTTCATTTGTATTAAAAAGTTCATAGAATGTTCAAATTCTCTAAAGAGTTTAAATATTTTTCAAGTCTTGCAAACTAAAATATGCAACAAATATGAGAAAAATAACACAAAAAAAGGAATGGAAAGTAATGATCAAATTCGAGCATATGCCACTCTAGACTTCAATATATTGTTACGTTTTTACCTTTTAAAAACGTTTAAAATATAAGCTCGTAGATTGTAAATAAAATAAAAATAAATTTGTGTTCAGTTTTAATTAAATCCGTTATTGTTTGCACAATTCTGAGCGCTCTCTTCACAACTTGATGTAAACAACAATAACTGCTCTTCTTTGTTATTCCTCTGTTTATACCCTTTGCATAAAAAATAACAATTACTCGACAATTATTCGACAGATCTTTGTAATGGGGATCTTCAAACCATGATTACTCTCTTCAAACGCACTGCGTTTTCACACAATACTGACCGAATTTCGCTAACTCATTCGTCTGATATGCCTTGCCTTTTATATGGCAAGGTAAATAGTTTGATAAATGTTCTTGAAGGCGAATGTTCGTGACTTCGCCTTTTCGAAATCTCTTTAAATGTTTACATTCATCGTTGTTTACATTCATTATTGTTGTTTGTGTATTTTGTTTACATTTATTCTTGTAGTGTTGTTTGTGGATTTTTGTTTACTTGTTTACCATTTTTTTATGCTGGTGTTTGTTGTTATATTAAGCAGTACGATAATTTGTAAACAGGCTTGTTTACTTGAATTGTTTTGTTTTTGTAGATTAAGTTTATTATTTTAATGTTAAGCGATGTAAAAGCAAAACAACAGTATCTATATACATATTTCATTTTCGTAACAATATCTTAGTACGTAAGCCTTAGTGCAGTTCTAGCGGCCATGTTTTGAACGACTATGTCTAATGGTTGAAGAGACGAGATGAGGTCGAGGCCAGTCTGGGTAGTGAACTTCAAAGAACCTGCGAAGCCCAAGTATGCGAACATTTGTACTTTGTTTACAGTAGGGAGATAGGTCCTCTTAAAAGGTATTTAATTGTAAAATTGTACCGACTTGTATATGTTCGCGAAACGTTCTCACAGCTTTATACGAGTTAGAATGTAGTTCCCAGTAAAGCAAATCAAAAAATATTACTAACTCCACTGAAAAATCATTGTCTATAGGGTAGGGTATATTCCAAATAAAGTTGTTGGTGTTGTTATATACATATTTATTTATGGTATGGTATATGAAAGCATACATACATACATATAACAAAACAAAAATTTAAGAATATTGTGAAAAATATAATTTGAAAATATTTTTTTTTTTTTAATATAATTTGCATAAAATTGTAAGTTTTCTACAATAATAATAATAAAAATACGAAAAAAGAGGAAGAACAGAATACATATCTACAATGAAAATAGCTAAAGTAATAAAAATATCTCTACTACTACCACTACTACTTCAATTACTACCACTGCTAACAATAGAACTTGTAATGCTTTAAACACAGTACAACAAACAAAAATTGTGGCATACCTTAAGGGTTTAAGTATAAATGTGTTTGTAAATATTACAGTTTGTATGATATGTGCTTGTGTCAATATGCAGATGTGTTGATTTCTTTAGAAAATTAAACAAAATATTACAGGTTGTAGTAAAATTTTATTAAAAATAATTTTTAATTAAATGAACACAACATTTAAAAAATTAAAAAAATAAAAAAAAATTGTAACAAATTGTGTTTATTTGTTAATTTAACAATATTTTCCTTATATTTTTTTTTAAATTCAAAAACACACAAAAAATTTAAACAATTTATGCAAAACTGTATTCAGCAATTTACATTAGAATTCTTTACAATTTCATACAACACTTTCATACAACAAATACGTTACAGAAACTATTTAAAAAAATATATATTTTTTAAATAAAGTTTTTATTGCATTTGAATTTCTATTTTTTATATTTCTTATATAACACATGTATACATATGCATACACATATCCATGTAGGATATTTACTTTATTTGGCAATTGCCCAAAATATTATACAATATTAGGCCATAAAACTTATTTGAAAATCTATGCTTATACATATTTAGAAAATTCATAAGGTATAGAAAATAATCTAAACTATTGAAGTATTTTTTTAAGTTACATAAGATAAATCGCAATTAAATTTAAAAAATACTGTGGCTTATAATAAACAAAGTTTTGATACCCTTAAATTTTGTTTTTCAAGACTCCTCTTGCAAGCAAGTAAAGTCCACAAACTTCGCTGTTATAATTTTGTCTCTCATTTTAAAGACACACTGTTCTTGTAGTAATCACAGACGTCTTGATCGAAATGAAATATGTCTTGTCCAAAGTTTCTATTTCTTCAGGTCAACTCAATTTGAGCTGTTGTTAAATGTCACCTTAGCTCACTTTTGGTCTGACTATCATAGTGAAAAGGCGAAAAGGAAAAATCTAGATATTGGTGTTTTGCTTTTACATCGCTTAACATTAAAATTATAAACAAAAGCCTTCAAAAACAAAACAATGTAGTAAACAATCCTGTTTACAAATTATCGTACTGGTTAATATAACAAGAAATGCCAGCATACAAAATGGTAAACAAGTAAACAAAAATACAGCAACAAATACCAGCATAAAAAATGGTAAACAAGTAAACAAAAATACAACAACAAACGCTCCAAGAATAAATGTAAATAAAATATACAATCAACAATAATGAATCAGCAATATTTACTTATATAGAGATTTCGAGAAGGGAAAGTCATGAACATTCCCATTCAAGAACATTCATCAGACTGTTTACTTTGCCATATAAAATCCAAGGCAAAGCAGACAACTGAGTTAATAAAAGTTCAGTCAGTCTTGTGTGAAGACACGTTGCGTTTGAAGAGAGTAATCATGGTTTGAAGATCTCCGTTACAAAGATCTGTCGAGTAATTGTCGAGTAATTGTTATTGTTTATGCAAAGTATATAAACAAAGGAGTAACAAAGAAAAGCATTTGTTGTTGTTTACATTAAGTTGTGAAAAGTGGGTACACAGAATTGTGCGAATAATAAAGAATTTTAATTAAAACTAAACATAAATTTATTTTTTATTTTATTTGCAATCTACGAGTTCATATTTTAAACGTTTTTAAAAGCTAAAAACGTAACGTAGCTTTACTGTGCAAGCCCACTACATTTCATTATTGCACGATCTCCCATATGAGCATTGCAAACATACATACGATTGCTTACATCAATTTCAAGAACTCCTAAATGGTTCCCGCTAAATTTTTAAGAGTTGTCTCAGTAGAAATGCCTGCTCGAAATGCGTATATACCTAGGGTTTCGGCGATATGAATAAGAGAAATTGTTCATTAACAATAGAAGGTGTATTCAATTCTATTAACTCATTATAACACATTCATTAAATTCATTACAACACATTATTTTATTTATAGTGCAAGGATATATGCTCGGGTGTAAGGAGTGACCTCTCAGCAGGTTTCATGCTTAAAATTAACACACACAACATAAGTCGTGTGAGAAACTACGTCGCAATACTGATTGAAGGGTTGTAATTGACCAATTAAGTTATCAAGTAACACACACAACATAAGTCGTGTGAGAAACTACGTCGCAATACTGATTGAAGGGTTGTAATTGACCAATTAAGTTATCAAGTAAGTTCGCGTAGTATCAAATTTCTTCAATCAAAGCGTCATGCTTGGAATACTATCAGGGACCTCCTCTTGAAGCACAATCATTTTAGATCTAGAATTCCAGATATTCTATATATTATATGCACCAGTATTGCTGTTCTGCTTTTTAAAGGTCAACGATCCGTACAGCTGATAGTAAACACTAAAACATTTTTTCGCGTTATATCTCATACATTGCTTTTTAAAAATATCCATTTTATGTATGTATGTTACTGTATTGACATCAATCCTCTTATTGACAGCATAAATCCTCTCACTGTTAGCACCAGTCGTCTGTTTGCTCATTGCCGAGAATTCCAATATAAACCTTATTCTGCCTGCATAGCTGATTCAGCTTTTTGCTTTACTCTCATAAGAGACGAGTTCGTGAATGGCGGTCTGAATGTTACATAGTATTGCTATGTCTACTGTATTGTAAGAAGAATTTAGCATATCTTTCGATGGCACAGATTTTCGCATGAAATTTACCCGTAAGCTTCCAAATGGTTTCGGAATATTTCATTCTGGAGGCAAGAACTCCTGCTCCCGTTGCAATATTCGCTCTACAGTCATCTGTACACCAAAAAATTCTCCCTCTTTTAGAAGAGTATTTTCAGATTACTCCATTCATTTCTTTACTAAGCCTCGTTGCGAAGCTCTTTTTGAAATTACTTAGTCTGGTGGTTATATCCAGGGGATAGTTAAGGATTCCGTATGCCACGAAATTCCTTAATAAATTTCATGTTAGACTTGCCTCTCATAAACGTAACCATGTTAGAGGTTAGAGGACGTGTACTTGTCAATTAAGACAAGTACAGTACATGGAGGTCGAATTGACCCATTGTACAAAATTTGATATCCAGACCGACGTAACCATAGTCTCCAAGGTTTTGGTCTTCACTACCATTTCCAGTGGATTTAAATCGCCATGTCAAATCGCAGCTTCTTGGAGGGCAATTAACATCACCATTTCGTGTAATTAAACGGCCATCAAACAATTGGCGCAATAAATAGACTGTAACATGAGATGTGTCACAAGTTTCACAATCCTGTTGAAACCAAGCATCGTTCACATTAATACCATGAAGAGGTGGTACAAAAAAATCGTTTTACCTTTACTATAGAGACTCTAGAAGCTCTGATGAATTGTAGTCTGTATTAACAATACTAAAACAAAAATTTATTAGGAGATTTGGTGGTCTAAGGATTCGATTGGCTGACAGTTTTGTGTTGTCAACTGTTACCTGGACTCTTTGATTTTGGGAAAGGTTTTCCAACTCAATTGAATAACAAATGAATGGGGAGAAATCCAGAAGCTACATGAAACCCATAAGAAAACTCACGGGTGTTTTCCGAAAAGAAGTCTACCACACTGAAACATGTTCTAAATCCAATTTGAATAGAAGTTACAAAGGACGAATGAGGTCGCCGTAGTCTAGTAGGTAGTGTGTTGGATTATTAGACGTAAAGCCAGGGTTCGAGCCCCGGGCCAGACATCAAGACAAAATACAAAAAGTATTTCTTCGGCGACTTCTTCTCAGCAGATTTCTGTCAAAAACTCTGAGAGTAAATAAAAATTGCCATGAAAAAGTTTCTCATAAATCTGTCGTTCGGAGTCGACTTTAAACTGTGGGTCCCGCCACTCATGTATAAAATTGACACACACAACATAAGTGGTGTGAGAAACTAGGACGTTGTATAATGGGTAAATTTGAGTTCCGGGTACTGTACTTGTCTTAATTGACAAGTACACGTCCTCTAATCTAATCTAACCTACAAATGACGAAATTTTGCAACACTATCTGACGAACACTGGGCTTCTATGACATTAAATCGAGGATAGAATGTTACAGTCTGGAGAAAGTGCATTATTAGGTAGGAAAAATAGAGCTACCCTGTGCTGATCTTAGATCGAGTAAGAATTCGCGGCAATGACCAGGGAAATGAGCTTACGAAAAGGGAACTTTCCACCAAACAGATGGAGTCAGAACATTTCTGTGTAATGAGGCCAAGGAAAGGTATACATAACGTAAGGGAAGTCTGATTTATGTCCAGCAAAGGGGACATTTCGACTGCCTTCCATCCAGAGTAGTCTTTTAAATGAACGAATAAAAACCTACGATAAAATGTTACACACAGACCTAGTTTTATTTAAATTTATATATGAGAAGTGCTTACTTAAAGACCCACTAGCTTTAGAAATTTACAATGATTTTATGCAATGCAAGGACTTCATATCCTTCACTGTATTAAATTTTTATTGCTTTCGGTTTATACGAAAACAAACAATTTTTTAAATTTTAAATTATTAGATGGCACAACAAATTTCAAGGACTTCAAACTGGGTTATGAACTTTCTACTTCAGCAACTAATAAAGACTTGGCAATCACACAGACTCTCTGTGTCATGTGTGCAACAAAATGTTGCACATAGAAATGAAAAAATATTTGATTTCGCTGTCTTTTTTTCATTACTTTAGTTGGCAACAAGCTTTTCAGAGACAATTTTTTCTGTTTTTTTTTTGTGTTGCTGATATGACAAACAGAAATCAACAAATATTGCATGTAACGGGGAATATTTTTTTGGCAGCTAAAAAAACGACAAAAGTAAAGACAAAGTAAAAATGAATGTTCAAAAATAAAGGGTGGGCCATTAAAAGCTTAGATTTAAAAGTGCAATAAACAAACGGTTTGAAATTTTGCCAAATTTATTCTTTTGTTGTGAAGTACAATCGATCCGCTTAGAAATGGAATATTATTTCATTCATATGGCTGCGACCACGGCTTGCCCTCATTCGGACCAATATTCGTATACTTTTTTGAGCGTATGACGTCGTATTTCGGCAATGACATTATCGAGAACTTTTCGCAAAATTCGACATAAACCAGTGTGTGAAATATTCAGTTCCTGAGAACGATGATAAGTTGATGTTGTTGGATTCTCACGTACACTCTCAGCCACTTCTGCGATAATTTCGGGTGTGCGCACTGTACGAGCACGCTCACGTCTTGACCATCAACAATGAGACAAGTTTCACGAACTTTAGCAATAAACTTGCTGCGTATACCGGGCACTTTTGATCCTTCTCTGCAACCAAATTTTGTAAGACAGTTTCGTGGAATTTCCGCCGGAATTATCTTTGTTTCGATAATAAGTTTCCAATAAATTCCAACGTTGCTCAAGCGTAAACCGATTCATTACGTTCAGTAGAGATAATATACTGAATTCTGTGACAGAATAGAATGACATAAGCATTGCCAGATTCGAAATAGCCGATAGATGGCCCACCTTACATGAAAAAATAAATTTTAAAGGTTGGTTATGGTTTGAAAATTCAAAAAAAGAAAAAAACCTAAATATATGTCATGTTTTTTGTAAATCTCTCTGTCAAATGCTTCACTGATTTGGTCACCTCAATTTCACATATGAAAATAGATACGGGTTTGTATATTTGCAACTATTGGCCCTGTTGTGAAGGCCATAAAGAAACAAAAAAAAAAAACAACGAAACGGAAATTTATGTGGAAATTGTTCACTTTATAGCTTATAAGTTTGTTGTTTTTGTTTTTTATTTTCGCTCTTTCTCTCTCTCTTTGGAACATAAACTATAGCAATAATAAAGTGTAAAATTTCAAGTTTCCTAAGTGGACGTGTCCCTATAAACCACTGGCATACATACATATACGGAAAAAATAACAAATTTATGATAAAAAACAATATTTGTTGTTGTTGTTGTTTTTGTCGTTTAAGGATATTTTCAAAGTCCTTAGTTTGCCAAGTCATAAATATTAATAAGTTTTTGAAGTTTTAAAACAAAAATTTCGAAAATATTGAGTACTTAACGGAAAATATCGATATTTTTTAAGTAAATGTTAGTCATCGGAGACTTTGGAAATGGCTTTAAAAACTTTTCTAAAACAAGTCATGATTGAACTGTAAACTTTTATGGAAAATTTTTAATTGTTAAAATGACTTGTAAGCTCTCAGTTTATGCAAGTAAATAATGGCATTAGATTGCGAGTAAATTCGTTAAGCTTTCGTCTGTGTAAACAACTCAAAGGGATTGTGATGATTGGTTTGGAAAGGATATTAAAATTTTTTGTTAAATTGGTTAAATTTTCTACCATTGTTTAATTTCGAATCTGGCAATACTTACAGTCATTCTATTCTGTCACAAAATTCAGTACATTTTCTCCACTGAATGTAATGAATAGATTTACGGTTGAGCAACATTGGGATGTATTGGAAAATTATTTCCAAAACAAAGAAAATCGATCGGAAATTGCACTAAAATGTCGTAGAAAATTTGGTCACAGGGAAGAACCAACCGTGCCCTCATACTATACTCTATACTCAGGTTTAGTATACTAAGGTTTATTTCTAAAGTTCGTAAAACTGGTTTCATTGTTGATGCGCCAAGAGGAGAGCATATAGTTAGTAAGTACACCCGAAAATGTAAAAGCTGTGGCTGTGAGCGTGCATGGGAATCCATCAACATCAACTCATCATCGTTCTCAAAAATTGAACATTTCACATACCAATTTACGTCAAATTTTGCGAAAAGATCTCGATGTGGTGCCTTACAATGTGCAATTAGACATTCGTCATCGCCTCGCTTGATGGCCTAACAAGAAACTGCAGGATGATGTCAATTTTGCCAATAAAAAAATCATCTTCTTTTTGAATGACTTGGCGGGTACGTTAAAAAGCGAAATTGCCATATTTGGGGCTCAGAAAGTCCACTCCTTATGTTACAAAAGCCACTGCAACCATTATGAGTGACTGCTTGTGGAGTGGAGGCAGCATCATTGGCCCATATTTCTTTGAAAATGAGGATGGTGCAACAATTACGGTCAATTGAGACACCTATCGCACCATGATAATCGATTTCCAGTACCCGTCCTTACTTGTATTGATGTGAACGATTTTTGGTTTTAATAAGATGGTGCAACTTGCTACACAACTCACGCCACTGTCGATTTATTGCGTCAAACGTTTGATGGCCGTTTAATTAGCCGAAATACTGATATCAATAGTCCGATTTGACACCGCTGGACTATTTTCTTGCATTTCAAACTTATTTAACAGGGAATAGAGAAACCATAACACTGTCAAAAAATTTTTTTACACAAATTAAACCTTCCTAACGCCATTTAATGTGAGTGAATCCCACTTTTAGAAGTCGCCGTAGTCTAGTTGGTAATGTGTTAGCTTATTAGATGAAAAGCCAGGGTTCAAATCCCACGCCAGACATCAAAACAAAACAAAAAAAAGAAGTAGTTTTCGGCGACTTCCTCTCAGTAGATTTCTGGCAAAAACTCTGAAAGTAAATAAAATTGCCATAAAGAAGTTTCTCAAAATATCTGGCATTCGGAGTCGACTTTAAACGGTAGGTCTCGCCTTTTATAAATACAATTAACACGCATAACATAAGTGCTGCGAGAAACTAGATCCTTCCCAATGGGTTGTAATAATCAATTTAGTAAGTAAGTATGTAAGTTCTTACTTATTTATCTAGGCTCCGCCGTTACCACCAAAAATCATGTAAGTCTGGATATTAAGCGCAGGATCACTCTTACCAACAGGTGCTACTATGGTCTCAGTAGGCAATTGAGTATCAGAGACCTCTCTCATGCGACGAAACTTATGTTCCATAAGTCGCATATCCTCCCCGCGCTTCTTTAATGCCAGAGGCATGGGCACTATTGACCCTATTGGACGGTTACTCTTCATTTCTGTACATTAAGGTTACTCTTCGGTGAATCGATGAACACTTTAACCCTAATTGGTTACTCTGTTCGTCAAATCGACGAAGCTCTTTTACTCTTTATCATATAATTCTTTTATGTTTGACCAAATTTCGCTCATTTTATCTACAGTGTTTGTTGGCCACCCAACAAATCGTCGTTAAATCGACGAATAAACAAAAAAATTTTTTCGTCTACTGACTGCAGACTTTCATTATCAACTAACGTTGTTGAAAAAAAGAGCGAAATTTGGTCAAACATAAAAGAGTTATACGGTAAAGAGTAAATGGGCTTCGTCGATTCGACGAACAGTAACCGTCCAGAGTTAAGCACTGAAGCAGCAGCATGGAGAGTATTCGAGAGAAAAACCTTACGTTAGGTCTTCGGTCTAGTGCGAACTGGCGATAATTTCCGTATCCGATCCAACAGTGAGCTGTATGAGCTCCTCAATGACATGGACGTTTTGCAGCGTATTAACATCCAGCGGCTTTGCTTGCTCGACTATGGCGTGAATGAAGGAGGATGCTCCGACTTGACGGGGATTTGAAGTGGGGATAGTCAGTGAAGAGGACGACAGTGTTTGCGTTGAAATAACCAGATCGAAGAAGCCCTGTCATCGATTGGTGTCACCAACTAGAGTAGGCGCGCAAGAAGCAGAGGCGAAATCCGTTAATTTGGTTGCTAATAACCAATTTAGTAAGTAAGTAAGTAAGTTAGTTCTACAGTGGACCCCAGTTTTTGTTTACATTGCAACTAACCCTTCATTGCATGATTTTTTATTTTTTCGTGAAATAAATTACACTGCTATAATTCAGGCTCTATATTAAAGAAAAAGTATTAAAAAATATTTAGTTCACGTAATTAGCAGAAAATTAGTCAAAACTCATATGAAGGAAATTTCCATCAACATGCAAATCTACATGTTTAGCTCAGTACAAAGAAGACACAAAATAAAATATAGCTTTTTATATTATTTTTATTCCACATGATAATTGAAAAAACAATTATTGTTCTTATTGAGGCATAAATTTACTTCACATTTGCTACAAAATATTGTCGAATAGCCTTTGCAATTTGGATATTTACATCTGAGTGATCCTCGTACTTTTGACCAATGTTCAAAACCATATTTTCTAATATCTTTTGGGGGTGCAGGAGTTGTAGAACCTCTTTTTCTCTTTGAACACAGTTCTTGCTCAATTGAACTGCTTGGACGCCCGCGCTTGGAATTCGTCCCTTTATTGCATAAACCACAGGCCAACTCATTTCTAAATAGACTCCAAATTAGTATATCCTTTTGAGGCATTTCCTTTCCCAGCATTTTTTTTTATAAATTATCCAAGAATTTATAACTGCAAGATCAAATAAATGAAAAAAAATTCGCAAGTACCACTTTTTTGACCTTAATGTAATGTGGTTTCTTCCCAGAAAGCTGTCCATAAGATCTACGCCTCCCATGTGTTTATTGTATTCTTGGACAACAAATGGACAGGTTATGCTACTTTTTTCTTTTTTGGTTTTATCAAATCTAGTAGCTTGAGATAAAGGCAATGCTTCAGCTGTTCGAGAGGATTCCTGATCATCTATAGCGTCATCTTCTTCGACTTCGTCCTCTACATTATCCTGGATGTTTTCCTCTTGCAACACTTTTGCAATTTCAACAGCGTCTTGGTCCTCTTCATCAGAATTTTCAACATCAAGACCGTCTTCTGATAGCAAACCGTCTTCAACCTGAGTCAAAAAAGTTTCAATATCTTCTTCATTTAAATATTTCTAAAAAACAGTATTTTGTAGTTTATAATAAATAAGTTTTTGCAATACATTATAAATGCAGCTAGTGCATAATGATGTAAATTTCCATCATATAGTTTTTTGAAATAATAATAGGTATTTAAAAAAAATTGTAAAAAATATTATTAAAACATTTAGAACTAACCTTTTTTCCACTCATTTTCGATTTTTATTTTAAAAAATTTCGTCCGACCTTCTTTAAAAACACCAAAAGTACTTAAGTTTTTTCACACTTTACCAAATAGCAGTGGAATAAAACAAAACCAACGTATTTGTGGGGAATTCGCTTTTTTTACTTAACAATACAATTCAGTGTGTGAACTACTTATGTGAGATGTTGCCGATATCAAGCAATTTTTACCATTCCTGTTTCCATTCTTTTTTTTTTTTTGAAGAAACGTTATGATGGAAATTTCCATCACGATGCAATGAAGTGTTAAAAGACGATTATGTTCCGTATTAATTGCTGAGTGCCATTAAGTAATTGTAATTGTAATATTAGTTTAATCACTGACGGTAGTAGAACCGTTCATATATAATCTGGCACATGTTTCTATCTCCCCAAATACTTATTAAAGTCCATAAATTATGTTGGCTTCGATTTCTTTCTCTGATACACCGAAAAAGCAAAAATTCTTTACGAAATACTTTCTCTATCCTTCACTTTCTTTATATGCTTGTGAAACAAATTGACTGAACTTTATTAAAAGGAAAGAAAGGAGGAAAAAATATTTCTTTTTTATTATAAAACCGAAATATTTTCCAAAAAATTTCTAAAAGTTTATAGATTAACCTTTTCCTTCTTACTCTATTCGATGCTCTCTACTATTGCCAACCTTATTAAACTTGTGAATAGAAACCGAAAAAAAAGAACAAAGAAATCCTTGTATCAATGGTTGCTAGCACTACAACCCAATATTTTTTTCCATTTCACATATACTCACTAAATTATTTCCTCATTCTCCGCAACACAGCACTAGTCGTAGTTAAAATTCAGGTCGGGTTATGCACTAAATTACAAGTGACCCTATTTTTTTGCTACAGAAAAATCAAAAAAATCAGAAAAAAATAGAAAGGATGACTGGTTAGTAGTTGGGGGGTTTGAATGTCTATATTCATACGAGACATACGAGTATTGTGTGATTCGTTTACATTAAATTGTATTCGCAAAACCAGAATAGCATTTCGAACAAAATGTAGGCCAAGAAGGATTGGTTTTTTTTTTTGTTTTGTTGAGCTTAGAAAAAAAAATTACAAAACGGGAAGCCAATTAGGGGGTCTGATCTACAATTGAGTAAGGAATTTAGATTATAATAATTAGAGAACAAGAAAATAATGATGAGTGTTCAAAAAAAATTTTAAAAAATATCAATTCATTCAAATTTTGGGACTTAATGCCTTCATAATGAAATGAAAAGAAAAAAACGTGAAGTATTACTGTGACTTAAAGTTTTAAAATTACCTAATTAGTACACAGGTTATGAGTTCACCAGTCAGTCTACCGATATTTGTAAACAAATTTTTTTTACAAACACTGTTTCATCAACTTCTAAAGGGTGTGCCCTTTAAAAGTTTAAATTTAAAAATGCAAAAAAAAACAAAAAGGTTTTGAAATCTTGCCAACTTTATTTCGTTTGTTGTGAAGTACAATTATTTCATTCATATGGCTTTCAGGGCTGGCCTCACAGTACCTCATTCGATCGCCTCAATTTCCGTGCTCTTTTTCCGGTGTATAAGGCCGTATCTCGGCACTTGCATTACGAATAATGGCTTTCAAATGAACTCAAATTGTCTCCGTTTTGTCGGTATAACACTTTTCTCTAATGCTGCCCCACAGAATATACACCAACAGTGTCAAATTACAGCTTCTTAGCGGCCAATTGACATCACCATTTCGGGTAAGTAAACGGCCATCAAACGTTTGACGGAATAAATCGATTGTAGCATGAGATGTGCGGCAAGTTGCACCAACCTGTTGAAACCAAACATCGTTCACATCAAAAGTATGAAGAGAGCGGGTACAAAAAAATCGGTTATCATGCTGCAATATGTGTATCCATCGACTGTTACGGTTGCGCCATTCTCATTTTCAAAGAAATTTTGCTTATTAAAAAAATATGATTTTTTTTGCAAAATCGATATCATTGCGCACGTTGAGCCATTTAGCAAGGCGAAAACGAAGTGGATGGTCATGCGCCTTCAGTCTTGAACCAATTGAGCTGTGTAAAATATTCAGTTCTTGAGAATGATGACGAATGGATGTTGATGGATTCTCAGCCACATCTGCGATATTTTCGGGTGAGCGCACTGTACAAGCACGCTTACGTCTTGGCGTATCAACAATGAAACTAGTTTCACGAACTTTAACAATAAAGTTGCATATATTGGGCACAGTTGCACCTTCTCTGCGACCAAATTTTGTACGACATTTTCGTGCAATTTCAGACAAAATTTTGTACGACATTTTCGTGTAATTTCCGACGGCATTGTCTTTGTTTTGGAAATAAATTTCCAAAAAATCCCAACGTGGCTCAAGCATAAAACGATTCAATTACGTTCAGTGGAGATAATATTACTTGCCAGATTCGAAATAAATGACGGTTCAAATTGAATCCGATGGCAGACCCGATATAACACTAGTCAACAATACTGAATTAGTAGGTAGTGTACTAGAATATTAGCGTGATTGCCATCAGAGACTCTTAGCGTGAGCAAATTACACTTTTATGGCACGAGATGTCACATTTCATGAGCCATCTGTTGCGAAAGCGATTGATTGCCTTTTCACTCAACCTTAATTGAAATCCTTGCATCTGTTAAAACTGTTATTACAACGAAAAATTACACAAAAGTGAACTTTTTAAAGCGATCCATTACCATCACTGCCACACTTTTTTAAAAAAGTCTTGTGCTTTAATATGATACTCGTATGCTACTCGTATTGTAAAACGTAATGTAGACTGTAATTTATTATATACTCTGTTAAGTTGTAAGCTGATGATGATGATGATAATAATGACGATTACGATGACAATGATGTTGTTATGTGAGGGATTTGAAAAAAATAAAATGAAGAAAAAAAGTACGTAACTCATCAAACATGCATCAAAGTATGTATGTACAAAGTAATGCAATGTATTTATATACATACGTACATACATATATAAATATATTATACCATTAATAATACATACATAGATAGCTAAGTATGTTGTATGGTAGGTTAAAAGCAAACCTTAACTACACACAATCAGGAACAATCCATTGGGTTTCGTTTATAGTTCAGCAAGGAAAAACAAGGATAAAAAAGAGAAAGAATAACACCAAAAAAGTGAAAAACTCTTAAATGGATATGGATAGATGGAGGGAATGACGATAAAAAAATGTTAACCGCATTTAAGTGCAAGGCGACTACAGTTGGTTCTTAAGACCAAAAATTTGGCTCTCCGTGCGCCATACATTCAGATTTCTCCTGGCTTCAGCCTTATCATGTCCGTATCTGAAGGTACCCACGTATCGTTAATTGATTTCATAACTGCATTGTCAATTATAAGGTCGCAGGTCTTCAAAAGGGGTTCCCAATTTACAGAAATAACCGTAGAATTCAATGGCCTGCTCATTCGCTTTGCACTTTCCTGGAATACAATTATGCCCCAGTACTTACTTACATAATTGGCCATTAGCAACCCTACTAACGGATTTCGGCCTGAATTAACACATCCTTCCAGGCGACTCTGCTTTTTGTGCGCCTTCGCCAGTTGGTCAATCGATGACAAAGTTTCCTTTGTTGTTTGGTATTTCCAACGCAAACAAAGTCGTCCTCTTTGCTGACTTCCGCTAATTCCCGCATCAAATACACGTCTCGCCGCAGCATTTGCTATAAACTGTCTTAGTGTTCGTCAATTTGGAATCCAGTTCTCTGATTGTCGACTGGCTACCAGAAAGTATTTTCATAGTCATTCTACAGATATTTTCATTCCCAATAATCCTTACTGCAGCCTGTATGGATTACACTTTCATCTGGAATACTATGCTGTGTTGGATAGCCTTTTTTTTAGTGATGAATTTCTGAAGACTCCTAAAAAAATTGCTCTTCCATCCCTAACACACCTCTATTGCAAAAGGATGTCCTTAACCTTCTCGAGAGGTCGACCTTCTCGAGAGGTCGAAATGTAGTGTCATGTGATGTCAAATCATATTGGGATTTCAATTTCACTTCATATTCATATGTTGGAAACATAAAAGGAAAGCTTGATTATTGTAAAGAATATCGCAATTGGTCTGACTGCTTTCGTCAAATATCCACGCTGCAGCAATTAATTCAACTAAAATATCTTTTTGAAGTCGTCGTAGTCTAGTAGTTAGTGCGTTTTGCTTATTAGACATGAGGCCACGCTTCAAACTCAAGGTCAGACATCTCCAACAGAACGAAATATGAAAAAATATTTCTTCGGCGACTTCCTCTCAGCAGATTTCTGGCAAAACTCTGTGAAAGTAAATAAAATTGCCATGAAAAGTTTCTCAAAAATCTGTCTTTTAGAGTGGACTTTATACTGTAGGTACCGCCACTCATGTATAAAATTAACGTAATCCTGACTGTAGGGTTGTAATGACCAATTATGTATGTATGTACGTATCTTATTGGGGCCAATCCAAAGTGAAAAAATGCGAGTTACTGTCACAACTTTTAAAAAGATTGGTTACAAAAAACGGGGGGCCATATAGAGAGGATGTTAGGAGAGGCCAGGCATGACGTTACGGTATGCAGCAGGCCTGCAGGGACATCCAGGGCATGTAACCCAGGAATTATATACTGAATGTATACTGTGATGAAATGGCCGTGGTCTAATAGATAGTGTGTTGGCTTATTCGACGTGGAGCCATAGTTCGAAACCCAGGCCAGATATCTCGAACAAAACGAAATATTCAAAATTATTTCTTCGGCGAATTCCCCTCAGCAGATTTCTGGTAAAACCTCTGAGAGTAATTTTTCAACTGTAGGTTTAAACGGAGTCGATATGAAACTGTACGTTCCGCCACTCAAAGATAAAATTAACGAGCACACCATGGGTGGTGTGAGAAATTAGATCGTAATCCTGATCGAAGGGTTGTAATGACCTATAAAGTAAGTAAGTTAGCATACCATGATGGTCAGATAATTGGGCAATTGGAGTAGTGCAAGAGAGAGAGAGACATGGGCAATGAAAACCTGTCTTACAGCGACGCTAGAGCCTCTGTTGTATTTGAATACTCTGCACATGGTAGTAAAGACCAAAGCTTTAGTTAGGTCTTTAGTTAGGTTGATGGGAGACAAGTCAAACGTAAAATTGGAATCAATCGGCTGGCAACTTCCTCCTTCACTGTCCCTTGGACGGAACCTTTAGTCTCTATAGTTTAGGGATATGCTTTGTATCGAAACTTAATAACAGAAATGAATGGAATAATTTGGAAGATATGGTCTCAGATCATGTATGCATACTCAACAATGAGCAAACAAACGAGCTTGTACGTCAGTGATGGAGCCAGAATCCTTCTGTTGATGTTTGGAAAGAAGTCAACGAAAGACAAGACAAGACAAAGCACTTCCGAAACCAAGCCGATTTGACGCAATCTAAACTTTTGTTTTGAGAAATTGTAATAAGCGGAGATCTGTGGATGTTTGGAAAAGTATACTTAAAGAAAGGACAAATAGAGACATGCAAGAATCTTTTCCAAACCAAGTGGGTTTCAGGCAATCAAACTTTTTTGTGGCAAATTACAATAAGACTATCTAGGAATAAGCTAAGCATTGTAACCGGCATTTTGACAGCCCACTGTAGTCTTAAAGTACACTGACTTACAATGGGCGTTATCCCGAACGCATATTGTGGCATTCCAGATGGAAAAACCTGAGTACATATCATGTGCTAGGCAGGGTATTGTCATTGTTGAACAGTATACTGAGCAGCATATGGACGTCTGTAAGGGCATTAGACTTGCCGAAGACATTATAGGGAAATCTATAATTCCTCACGTGATATTTTGACCTTTAGAAGACTTTACTTAAAGTTGAATGTGTTGCAAACTCAATAACCTGCTGAGATCGTCGCTTTTGTGTTCCAAGCAGTTTCATTATACTGAAAAATCTATATGAACTCAAGACAGAAAAAAGTACGAAAAAACTATTAGTAACGTTGGCAACGTCATCAACGAAAAAGCAACAACTGCAGCGGCAACAAAAACTACAACAAAAAGAAAGGGGGGAAAAAGAAAAACTAAAAGAGTGACAAGAAATGAGTTGATAAGTTAAAATGTGTTCAAGTGAATAGACAGATACTCGACATAGATGAATAAGACTGAAAATAGATTCTCATATACTGATAGACAGACTCTCGCTCAACAGTCATGTTTATATATATATACTCTATACATAATAACATGCATACATGCATACATACATACATGTATGTTTAACGGTTGAGTTGTTTTCAGTAATGGCAAGCAGGTTATTGCCAGAGAAAGTAAATGAGAGACTGTATGTACGTGTGTGTCTGTATGTGCGGTAAGTAGGTTTGCTCCATTAAAGTGAAATCCTGTATGTATCCTGATGTGATACACTTTCAATACATGTATTCAATGCAACAAAAACCTGTGATTATGTAGGTGTGTCTCTTTTATATGCTACCGGGAAACGGATGTGGTTGCTCCTCTCCTTACAACACACTTGTTACTAACGTTTTATTAAAATAATGGTTGGCATGTAAGTCTTTATGTGTAATATTGCATACAACAACAAATAAAAAGGTCATTATATTACCATCTGACTCCTCATCCTGCTGCATTCTGATATCTAATATGATGTACAACAACACAATTTAAAATTTATTTTCAAGTGAGATTAACTGAAATTGTTAAAAGGAAGGCAATATTTAAGCCTCTTAGCTTAGAAAAGCAATGTAGTTTTAATAGCATAATAATGCACGTAAAATGCAACATGAAGTACAATAATAAGACAGCAGCAAGATTGTCAGAAGCCTTAGCCTAGACATCAACCAATTTGCCTTTTTTATAAAGACACAGAGACTAGCATATGTTCGTACAACAGAGGCAATGAAAACCTATCCTACAGCAGCACTGGAGATTATGTGTGATTTAAGTCCGCTTCACATGGCTGTGAAGGCCAAAGCTTTGAAGTTTATTGGTAGGTTGATGGGATGGAAATCTAACAGGAAACTCATTAAGGAATTTCATGGCCTAAGGAATCGTTTGGCTGACAGCTCCCACCTTAACTGTCCCCTATACAATACCAGTAGACTGTATGATTTTGGTGAGTACTTTGCAACAAGACATAGTAACAAAAACGAATAAAGTAATCGCCTTGAAAGATTAACAGAAGGGTCAATAAAGGATCTTGAAACAGAAGCAGAAGATGTTGCTCCCAGCATGAAATAGTCCATGCCGGAACGGGTATCTTTCAAGCAGAAGTCTACTTCAGCGAAAGATATGCTCAATTCAACATCGATAGGAAGTAAAAAAAAGGACATAGCAATCCCATTTGACAGTCAGGCCACCATTCAAGTACTCGGTTTTTATGAGATTAAATTGAAGATAGTTTGGAACTAACTGGAGAAGCCGAATTAGTTCTGCTGTGTCCCAGGTCATGTTGGAATTCTCTGTCATGAGCAAGCAGACGAGCTTACGAAGAGAGAAGCTTCCATGCCGCTGATGGCATCAGAACCCCTTCTGCGGAGTGGGAAGAGATGTTTAAAAAGATATGCTCAACGAAAGGAATTGAATATAAGGGAAGGCAAAGACTCTTGCCAAACAAAGTGACTTTTGAGGCAATCGAAACTTCTGTTAGGGAACTACAATAAGAAGAGATCTGAGTCACACTCTGCATCATACTATTCAAAAATAAACTTAGGTTGGTGAAAAAGATCATCAATGAATCATTTTTTTCGGTACTCATAAGCACTCATGAAATTTTGAATATAAGTGACACACAACAGTATTGAAAATTAACTACTCTGATTCATTCGTACTCACTACAACGTTTATTTATAAGGACAAGTTGTAATGAGTATGCATGCAACGTTGACATCAAACTCATACCATTCGAAATATGTTTGATTCATAAGCCAACTCATTCAGATTCATATCATTAGAAAAATACTCGGATTATTCATTAAAATTTACAGTCTTTGTTGTTGTTGCATTTACAAAAAAAAAGAGGCACATAAACTGGTTCTTTGACAGGGCACTATAGACTCAGAGTACACTTATTTTAAAAGAAGGTTCTCTCCAGTTCAGGTTCTGTGATGATGACAATGAATGCATTCCAGAAAGATAACTTAGTGAAGCACCATGCAGGGAGTTATTATTATCGACACCGTACAGTACATATGTACATATGTGAATATATAAGTGGCCACTACAACCCTTCAGTTAGTAATACAACCTAGCTTCTCACACCACTTATGTTGGGTGTGTTAGTTGTATACATGAGTGGCGGCATCTGTCGACTTCGAACGACAGACTTTTGAGAAACTTTTCATGGCAAATTTTATTTACTTTCAAGGCTATTGCCAGAAAACTGCTGAGAAGAAATCAACGAAGACATATTCTATCTTCGTTATGTTTTAGATTTTTGACCTGGGGTTTAAAAAATGGCCTCACGTTTAATAAACCAACACGCTGTCTACCAGATTATGGCGACTACATACATGCATCATGCTTACTAGTAATAACCTGAGGTTGGAAACTGATTCTTGGAAAGGGCACTATAGACTCGGGTTAATTTTATTTTGAGTGGGGTTTGTCTCGAACACAACCTGAATCAAGTGCAAGACAGGGAATTGTCATTGTTGTCACCGTTATGTTTGTATGTGTGAACTACAACTACAAACATAATTGATCATTACAACCCTTCAGTCTGGATTGCAACATTGCTTCTCACAGCACTTATGCTGGGTGTGTTATTTTTTACATGAGTGGCGGGTCCTGCAGTTTACAGTTGCCTCCGAAAGACAGATTTTTGAGAAACTTTTCATGACAAATTTTATTGACTTTCAGAGTTTTTGCCAGAAATCTGCCCTTTATAGTATCCTGAAGTTTATCAGGGAAATAGGATTGAAAGAGGGATACCCCATAAGGTACAATAGACCATATGGTCGCAGTAGTAAGATACGTCGGATTACGACCTAGTTTCTAATACCACTCATGGTGTGTGCGGTAATTGTATACATGAGTGTACTTCGAACGACAGACTTTTGAGAAACTTTTCATTGTAAAATTTATTTCCTTTCAGAATTATTGCCAGAAATCTGCCGCGAAATAGTCGCCAAAGAAATATTTTTTCATATTTCGGTTTTAAGGTCTGACCTGCGGTTTGAACCGAGACTTCACGTCTAATAAGCCAACACACTACCTACTAGACTACGTATTTTCTCCAGTACGCACATTCCCTTATCTTACTGGTAATTGAGATTAAGTGCGAAAACGATCAATAACTGCACGAATTGCTTACTCTCTAAACCGATTATGTTACAGTCAACATGGACGAAATGTTATATGAACTTCGCCAAGCATATGTGATACGTAGGGCTGCTCTAAGTAAAGACACAACTTGTACGCTTTCTTGCCGCTATTGTAGTCATATAAAATCCTTTCGATGCTTACTTTAAGTCATCATTCCAGTGTTTTATTTACAGAATTCTAATTTAAATTAAATTATTTATTAACCGCAGACAAACGTGCATAAAAATAAATTGCCAACCGTATTAACACATATTTTTTACGCAATAAAATATTTAATGATATGACTATACTGCATAAATACAACATGTACCACACACATGTTGTCTCAGTCATATTCAGGTGCACATAAATAAATCCCTAAAAAGAAGAAAACCATCACATTCAAAGTGTGTGAGTGATTCTAGCAAAATAAAAGAAAAATATTCAGAAAAGCTTACCGCAACAATAATAACTTCAAGAGCAAACAACATGAACTTTATACATGAATACAAGTAGTCAAGGCAACCAAAAATAGTTCATTAGCAGCGAAACAAACAATTTATGCGGGTGTGAAAAACAAATCCTTATGCCACCACCATCACCATTTCCATCACGATTTCCAATGAAAAACCTCAGCTACCACCACAATAAACAATGAAAACAAATAAAGGCACATGCCTGCATTCACATCGGCATACACGCAAGCGAATGATTATTTCAGCACATTCACAGCTATTTTCCCAGCAAGCATAAGTCGTTAGACTTCTTGTTTAGTCTTCAGTAATTTTTTTGATAAAAAATTTATCGATAAAGGCAATTTTAAATAGAAAATTTATAATAAATAATTTAGCGATACAAATTTATTTGTCGACAGCAAATTCATCGATGTCAATGATTTTTGTATAAAATTTATCGTTGTCATCAATTTTTTGTAGAAAATTTATCGATATCAACATTTTTTTTGGTAAAAAATTTATCGATTAAAGCAATTCTAAATAGAAGGCATAGCAGTTTTCTATAGAAAATTTATAGCAAAATCTTTATTGATGGCAACAATTCTTTTTAGAAAATTTATCAATGACAGCAAAATTCTATGGAAACTTCGATGTAAACAGTTTTCGATAGAAAATTTATCGATTTCTACAAGTTTCTGTAGAAAAATTTAAAAATTTAAAATTTATCGATGTCAACAATTTTTTGTAGAAAATTTATCGACGTCAGAAATATTCTATGGAAACTTCGATTAAAACAACTTTCGAAAGAAAATATATCGAAGTCACTAATTTTTTTGATAAAAAAATATATCGATTAAGACAATTTTAAATGGAAATCTTATTAATTCTCTATAGATAATTTAGCGCAAAAAATTTATTGATTCAAAAAATATATCGATTCAAAAAATATACCGTTGTCAACAAATTTTTGTAAAAAATTTATCGATAACAAAAATTTTTTTTTAATTTATCGATGTCAACAATTCTTTATAAAAAATTAATCTATGCCAGCATTCTATTCTATTGAAACTTCGATGTAAATAATTTTGATAGAAAATTTATCGATGATAGTAATTTTTTTGATATCGATTAAAGCAATTTCAAATAGAAAGCATAGCAGTTTTCTATAGAGAAATTTATATTATTAAAGCAATAATTTTCCTTTCATAATTTATCGATATCAATGAATTTCTACAGAATATTTATCGATAACAAAACCAAATCGTATATTTTGCACTTTTGTGTTTCCATGAAAAGTTTCCGCAGATCAGGCATCAAAACAAAAAATATGAAAAAAAAATTTCTTTGGCGACTTTCAGCGGATTTCTGGCAAAAACTCTGTGAAAGTAAATAAAATTGCCATGAAGAGTTTGTCAAAAATATATCGTTCGGAGTCGACTTTAAACAGTAGGTCCCGCCACTCATGTATAAAATTAACACACACAACATGTGTGATGTGAGAGGCTAGGTCGTAATTCTGACTAATGTGTTGTAATGACTAACTAAGTAAATCAAGTAAAACTCTGATAACTGCATGACTTGGACTACGCCGAAGACTTACAGAATTATCTTTTTATATTAAAATGAACTAAGGTTGGGGCTAAAGATAAACGTTTGAAAAGCAAAATCGATGGGAATTGGACTAATTGTTCCTCCGACCTCTTATCTTAAATGACATGGAAATTGAGGAAATAAATCTCTTCAGTTAGCAAAATAAGAAAGTGGCCACAATAATGTGTCGCTCCAAATCCGAAAATCTTTGATTCAAATATAAAGTCTGTTATCCTATAGGGTTGCATGGATCAGTAGAGATTAAGCACAGCAACAGGGACCCATCCTGATCGCAAGTACGTCATAAATTTTTTTAGAAAGCGTAAAATCGGTTATCCTATAAGGTTGCGCAGATCAGCATAGGATAAGCACCTGAACACAAATACATCATGAATTTTCTATAAAAATGTAACGATAGTTTCAATCTATTTTAACTTTTACCGGTTAGTGATAAATATCTTGGGGTTTGTAATGGCAGTATAACTATATTCGTCATGATATTTAGTTTCAATAAATACCAAAGGATGACATAGATAAAGATTTACAGATTTGCGGACAAAAACGGTCTTGTTGTGCAAATTATTTTAGTTTTTTGGAAATTCGAAGCCAAGCTAATTCCACTAGGACTAACAAATATTGTCTTGACTACACAACACGTACTGGTTTTAGGCTTCAATATCTATGTTGAAACATTAGCTTTGGATGTTGTGAAAAATATTGGCCTAGAAACGATATTCTAGAAAACTAATAAAATTAACTTCAGCAGATTTTACACAAGTCTTAAGGTGGTGGACTAAAAAAAACGAGAGTGGGTTGATAAAGTTCGAAATAACGACAAACGATGCGTGATTTAATGGATGAATACAAAAGCTATGGCATTATTATCTACATAATCAAGACGTTCTCCCATACTCTCCCTTATTCATTCCTTCCATTATTTAGGGAATTAAAAGAAAAATTAATATATCTGGTCCAGCACATGCTGGTATCACATGTATTACACAAAGTATAAAGAAAAGCGTACGAGAGAATGATGAGAGAGTTGCTGAGAGTTTTATTTACTTTTGCTTAGTTGTTGGGTAATATATATGCTCTGTTATGTCGTCCAATAAGGATTAACTTGGTTTCATCGAATCTGTCCAAAGCTTTGATGTCATATGAGTTCTCCAAAATTGTATACAAAGTTTGTTATTCTAGTTTAAACGTTAAAAATTACGGAGATACAATCAAAAATAAATTTGGATTATAGAGGGCATCTATATCGCGTTAGATGGCCTCTATAATAGTAGATAGCAATTTTAGATTTAAATAACGACATTTTCTATATACTTAAATCTAATATTTCTTTAAAAATAACTGCTTTAAAGTTTGCCATGCTTCTAAGGCATTTGGTTGTTATTAACATCTTATTAAACCCGAGTTACACATATGTGCACCACTCCTTTCTATTACTTTCAATAAAAAATTTAAAAAAAATTGCTTATGAATGTTTTATTTATACCACAAAATATATAAAAAGTGTATAAAAATCTGCAAAACCAATCATAAATGCTTGCTGGGTTATCAGTTGTATGAATTTAATATTCATTTGAATGGTCTTAATAATGTCTGTTTTGAATACTATTGTACGTGGGCATCATTATTTTTATTACAATTTTCTCCATTCATTTTGATTTTTCCATACGAGAAAAAAAATTAAGAAAAAAAAATTTATTTTCTTCCTTTTGTTTTTCATTTCTTCAGAGAATAAAGATTATTAAAAGACGAAACATGTGTGCGTTGAAATATAATTTTCATTTCACATCATTTTTCTTTTCATTTTACGTCGTCTTACTACGTCACAAAAAAAAAATTGTTCTTCAGTGTTTCAGTGCAGACCGCATCAGTGAAGTTACTGAACCTGAACAGAATATTGCTTTCAGAATTATTAAAAATTCCAAAAAAAAATCACTTTAAATGACTACGAATATATAAATTTTTTAAAAGTCTTTTATGGCCACAGATAAGATGGCCAAAAAATTATTCCCATTCTTCTAAAATGAATTCAATTAAACGGGAACACTTTCCCTTCTATTGAAGGAAAAATATGTCATGAGGAAAATCGAAGTCCTTTACCATATGACAACAAAAAAAAAACAATATTTTTCACAGAACTGTACATAAGTAAATCATTCGTTACATTAATGCGATTACAAACGACTGTCAGATAAGATTACTACTTTGACCAATTAAGTACCAATATAGAATGATTTTTGATGCTAGCCCATCCCATCCCTGTTTTCTAATGCCTTAAGAGCCACATGAACAATAAGCCAGCAATGACAAACTAAAGGGTCAGCATTCTTTTGATATTTTGGACATCAGAATCCGATTTGGTATTTACAGAATGCTAGACCGTCGCCGTGGTCTAGTAGGTAGCGTGCTGGCTTATTAGACGGGAGGCCTCAGTTCAAACCCCAGGTCAGACATCTTCAACTAAACGAAATATGAAATAATATTTCTTCGGCAACTGCCTCTCAGCAGATTTCTGGCAAAAACTCTGCGAGAAAATAAAAATTGCAATGAAAACTTTCTCAAAAATCTGTCGTACGGACAACACTCATGTGTAAAAATTAACGCACACAACATAAGTGGTGTGAGAAACTAGATCGTAATCCTGCCTAAAGGGTTGTAATGACCAATTATGTGTGTATGTATTCACAGAAACAAACAAATGATGGAATGGAAAGGCAAAGGGTGGAACATATGCAAAGAATGTAAAGTTTTTGTTTCACCTAACATGCTGTACCCAAGTCGCCACGCAGCCTGCATGTGACTTTTCTTGGATAGTAATCTAGAACCCTTCTAAATTGTTAACTTTTAATCAGGATTAACTGAGGAGCTTGGAAATCCACCACGAAACAACTTCTTTACAATCAAAACCAAAACACAAGCCTCTAACAGGATCCCCGTAAAAGTTGGCGACCAATCAAACATTTAAAGGTTATTCAGGATAGGCATGTGGAATCTACAGAGTAGGGGTTGCTAACCAACCGGAGGATGTTCTAATGAAATGCAGAACTGAAGTCACACACACCTACTACTGCCGCCATGCGAAAAAGTACGAATACTGGAGTGTATTTGTGGTTAGTGAAAGTCTTCGCCAGCATGTTCCAGCTTCAATACTGAGAACGATAGATTAGCCACAATCCACGTCAAAGCTAAACTTTAAAGATTTTGTAAAATTTTATGATACATTTTAAGCACGATGACACATACGATAAATGACCGGCTCACAACAATTATTTTGTGAGTTCGAGATTGAAGGTATCCTTATGTTCACAAATTCAGCCTCCATACGCTGAATGAGGTGATTTGATTTTGAATGAGGCGAGTATTTTGATTTCCGAAATACACACAAGCCGCATACTTATGCCCCGATCGATCCATATCTAAACGGACTAATTTCACTGTGATTGACAGAAGTCAATTTTTCCTCGATTTCGATGTCTGCGCGCTCTAGAACAATACAATACAAAAGGCTATACAAACCGGCGATTAAGAGGTACAAATGAGTCATTCTCCGCTAAGTTCTCGAATAAGGCCACCGATCGCTTCTGTCTACATACAACATAGATACATAGACTATGTGCAAACAACTTAAACTCTTTCCGCACTAGTGCATAATGAATTCTTTCACCATCAAAACTATTGGCACGAAGAGAAAAATATTACAACCCAACTCTTCGCGAGTCGTTTTTAATGCTTGCAGAGAGAGGAAAAGAGAAAAGAGACGTCACGTGAAAGAATTTGAAAATCGATTTGTACAGGAATAGGAACTACGGCGTATGCGAAAACCCCTGGAGAACATAATACTCCTACCAAACTTCATTGCGTTTACCAACCTCGCATAAAAATTTATATAATTACCAGCCATGCTATTCAAGTGTCTGAATATTCGGCTAGAACCAAAGGAAAATACGAAAAAAACTATAAGCTGATCCTGTACCGCCTACACCTGTTACATAAGGAAAATACTGAACACCATTAACAACTAACGCTATTCAATAACTCGGTAGAAATATTGGGCTATACAATCTATACAAGCCTCTATTGAGGATTGCAACCTCACTTGTCACTCCACTCGTGTTGTGCGTGTAGCATTTTATTCATGAGTTATGAGATCTTGAGTTTAACATTGATTTCATGGCAATTTTATTTGCTCTCAGAGTTTTACTAGAATACTATTGAGAGGAAACTGCCGAAAATTGCGGACTCTATAGTATAAAGTCGACTCCAACCGACAAATTTTTGAGAAACTTTTCGTCTAAATTTTCCATTTACTCTCAGATTTTTGCCAGAAATCTGTTGAGAGGATGTCGCCGGAGAAATATTATTTTTTATTTCGATTTGTTGGAGATGTCTGACCTAAGGTTTGAACCGTGGCCTTACGTCTTATAATCCAATACACTACCAACTAGACTACTAGACTATATTTTAACATTGGTAAATAAAAACTTTTACATCATGCCACCCCATATTCAACATCTTTTTTTTCGTTGTTTTGCTCTGTTCAATGTCATAAAATAAATCATAAAATTAAAATTATTTCATTAACAACAAATATTATTAAAGCATTTAGTAAATCATTTAAATTTTCCTGTTGTTTGAATATTCAAAAAAAAATATTTTTCATTCAATACGGTACTCCTACACAAAAAAGACCCTTGAGAGTAAAGGCATTAAGGAATTTTTATCTATGTATTGTTAAAGTAAAAATCATTTATTCCATGCAAGTAATGTAAAATTATAATAACAAGACAGAGAGAATGAATATGTATGTAAATATATAAGTATAGGGTGGGCCATTTAAAAGTTTAAATTTAAAAATTTAAATAAAAACAAAAACAGTTGGAAATTTTACAAAATGTATTTCTCTGTTATGAAGAACAATTGTTCCGATTGGAAATGGAATGTTATTTCATTCATATGACTGTCGCGGTACTGGCCACACAGTACTTCAATCTAGTGAGTCATTTTTCGTGCACTTTTTCAAGTGTATGGAGTCGTATCTCAGCAATGATATCACAAATGTTGGCCTTCAAATACTCAATTGTCTCTGGTATGTTGGCATAACACTTTTCTTTAATGGTGCTCCACAGAAAATAGTCAAACGGTGTCAAATCGCAGTTAATTGGGGGGCAATTGACATTACTATTTCGGTTATTTAAACGAACATTCAAACGTTTGACGTAATAAATCGATTGTGGCATAAGATGTGTAGCAAGTTGCATCAAGTTGAAACCAACATATCAATACCATGAAGAGAGCGCACAAAAAATATATTGATATCATGGTGCGATAAGTGTCTGCATTGACCCTAATAGTCGCAACGTTCGCATTTTCAAAGAAATATGGGCACACAGCCACTCGTAATGGGTGCATTGGTCTGTGTAAGACCACGTGTGGGTTTTTTGAGCCCAAACTACAGCAATTTTGCTTACTAACATACCCACCAAGGTGAAAATGAGCTTCATCCGAAAAGACGAATTTTTTTGGCAAAATCAATTGTGCAGTTTCTCCTTGGCCCATTTAGCGAAGCGAAAACGAAGCGGATGGTCATGCGATTTCAACTCTGGAACCAATTGAACCTTGTAAGGCGTCATACCGAGAACTTTTCTCAAAATTCAACGTAAACTAGTGGGTGAAATGTTCAACTTTTGAAAACGATGACGAGGTGATGGATTTTCACGCACGCTGTCACCCACAGCTTCGATATTTTCAGGAGTACGCACTGTGCGAGCACGCTCACGTCTTGGCGCATCATTAATGAAACCAGTTACACAAACTTTAGCAATAAAGTTGCGTATACTGGGCCCTGTTAATCTTTCTCCGCAACCAAATTTTGTACGAAATTTTCGTGCAATTTCTGACCAAATTTTGTACGACATTTTCGTTAAATTTTCGACCAATAGTCTTTGTTTTCGAAATAAATTTCCAAAAAAATCCCAACGATGTTCTAGCATAAATCGATTCATTACGTTCAGTGGAGATAATATACTGAATTTTGTAACGGAATAGAATGACATAAGTATTGCCAGATTCGAAATTAATGTTTCAAATTTAAACCGATAGATGGCCCACCCTATATATCACATATAATATAAATACACATCTCTGTGTATGTATGTGTACAAATGTATTGTTAAACATTATTTTCTAAAAGCCTAAGTATGTATTACGAAGGTTTCAGGCACGAAGATTTTTAGCAAAGTCTATATGGTCCCAGTCATGTATCTGGTTTTTCTTTTTATGGAATGAAAACAAATTAAAAACAACAAATTTATCCCTGGAGTTATAAATTGTAAAATAACAAAACAAAACATTTAAATTAAAAACAATAGAAATCAGACGAGAAGAAAATTCCTTATTTTTTCGAATTTTTTCTCTTGTTTCTGTTGTTTTTGTTTTTGTTATTGTATTTTAATAAAATTAAAATTAATTGAGCTTTAAATTTACCATAAAAAAGTTCAAAAATATCTCGTTTTTTTTTCGTACATCTCTTTTGTTTTACTTTCCATCTCCGTATGGAGTGTTGTCAGCAAATCAAATAATAATTTTCCCTTTTCTAACATGATTGCCACAACAACAACAAAAGGATATCTGCTGTTTGCTTGTGTGCGTGTATGTAAGGGTGTTTGTATATGAAATGAAAATTAGAAGAAAATTTATTTTAAATTAAACCACATGAGGTTGACTTTCACTTCAAATTTGTTTCGTTTTTTTTTCGATTTTTTTTTCATCTCTTGGCAACAAATATTTTGGTATCCTTCAAATTTGCTTTCTTTTATGTGTAAGTGTATGTGTACATGTTTGTATGAATGTGTTAGACACATACACATAAAAACCAATAAAGTTTTTTTGCATTTAAATAGAGGAGACAACCATACAATAAAGTCTTTGCCTTTTAAATACATGGAGATCATACAGCAGAATACCATTTAATTTTAAATTAAAATAGAAAAAAACAGAAAACAAAACAATACACATAAACACACACTGAACGAAAATTTTTCTATTCAGCCAAGTATTTATTTATTTATTTATTTATTATTTATTATTAATCATAGCACAACAAGATAATAATCTTATAAATGAAAGTGCTATGGGAGTACATCAAAGAGGAAAAAGTAATAACAAATCGCTCATTATATGAGTAATGAATTGAAGTACAGTATAAATAAAAATGAATAAAAATAAGAACATGATTTAACCTCAGGAAATAGCAATCGATACAAAAAAAAAATAGTATAAGAAAATATATGTAAAAAACTAAATTAGGAAAGATACAAATATAAAGAAAAATACAAACAAAGAAATATATTCATATAATGAGATCATACATGGGCATACTGCATTATAATTCTAATGCATTAAGCTTTTCAGTATTCAGTAAATGTTTACTGGTAATGAAATTTAGATTGCATTACCAGTAAAATTTTACTGATTACTGAAAAAAATATCAGTATTCAGTAAATTTTTACTGGTAATGAAATCTAGATTGCATTACCAGTAAAATTTTACTGATTACTGAAAAAAATATCAGTATTCAGTAAATTTTACTGGTTACTGAAAAAAATTTCAGTAAGTCAGTAATTTTTTACTGATTACTGAAAAAAAATCAGTATTAGTAAAATTTATTAATTACTTGCTAGTGGAATTATTTTCTGAAAAAATTGCCTACAGTTCAAGGATTCGAGTAAAATTTGCTCTGTTCAATAAGCTGAATTATTAACAATTGTTACTGGAAAAGCATTCATTAATTCAAAAAACTTGCAAGAAGAACAAAAAAGTAAAATTGTCAACAGTTTTTATCGTCGCAAACTATTACAAGTTCTATTTTGAATTATCTTTTGTTTACATTATCGTCAGAAAAATTTAAAATCAAAATATCTTACAATATCGACTAATCAAAAATTATACATTTACCTTTTTTTACAAGTTTTCATTAACTATATACATAGTTTTTGATGATATAAAATAGAAATTTTCCATATTTTTTATTTTCACTCTCTTAATAGGAATTTAATGAACATACTTAAAAATTTTTTTTTTTCAAATACACTAAATTTTTATTAGGTTCCACCTTTAGTGTATCTTAGAAGATTATTAAATTAGGATCTGTGACAAGGAATCGGAAGATAATATTTTTTCTTTATATCAATTTGTAATCCTGTCCGATTATTCAATATTGCAAAGCACCTAATTCACCAAATTTGGAAAAAATATAATTTTAAACTTTGATGTTTAAGCAATCAGAGAATTCAACATTTTTTTTCTCTGAAATAAATTTTAAATATAAGACTGATGCTGTCTGAATGGGTTTTTATTGTTTTTCATTTATTTATTTTCTAAATAGAAAAGTGACAATTTTTTCTTTGGTTGTATCTTTAAAGATACTCTGAGCATTTATGGGTTAATAAATAACAACTTACAGCCTGAAACTAAAAATAAATATAATTTCAATAGGTTTGCACAAAAAAAACTTAAAATAAAAAATCAAAATATGTATGTAAACAAAAAAATTGAACAGTTACTTATTGTCAATTTGCCTATTTATTTATATATTTATTTTTAGAACTGTTTTTCACACGAATAAAAAATAAATTAGTATTAGAAACAAGACAAATATTTCGGTGGTGTTGTGAGTACAACGGCGATCAGAAATCGGGTGGTCGTCGGTTTAAACCCAGCGGGCTACATCTTTTTTAATTCATATTTGACGTTATTTTAATTTTTGTTTTTTACAAATAAAGTCCGCCAAATAACTTTTTTTTTGAAAATGCTTTAAAAAAACTACTGAATATTTTCTCAAATTTATTTTTTTATTTGAAAGTACAATCCTTCCCGTTAATAATGGAAAATAATTTCATTCAAATGGCTGCCTCGGCTGGCCATGCAGTAGCCTACACGATCGGTCCAATTTTTAAGCACATTATCGATTGTGTGCAGCGGTATTTCACCAATGGCTTTACGAATATTGTCCTTTAAAGCGTCAATTGTCTCTGGCTTGTCGGCGTAACAATTATCTTAACAATTATCTTAACAGCACCCCACAAATTGACAAATTGTTTTGACAGGAACACATATAGCAGACGCACATTTTACACAGGAAATTTAAAATTTTGAAATAAAATTTTTTTTTTCGAAGAATCTAAAACGCCACAAGCAGTAGAGAGAGTACGCAGGCAATCAGATGTCCCAGCACACTCTGCTTCACTCCAACCAAGCCCACCATTATTTGCTATACTCAATTGGCTTCCCTTCCGAGTTTCTTTGTGAATAGGACAGTCAATATTAGAAATATAAATAAGAACTTCTGGTCTAAAGTTCCGGAAGCTCTGAATAGACCCTTGAGGTTTATACTAACTGTGTGGTGGATTTATTAAGGCTGCCGATATTAAACTTTTTTTTTCTAAATTGACTGACCACTCTAGGGTTTTCCAGGTGCTATGGTAATTTTGAAAAATTTTGAACGCTTGTTAGGGGACAAAATTTTCCCTGAAAATATCTTAATTTACTCAGACAGCCAGCTAACGAATGTGGTTTCAACGTCATTACTTGTCCATGAATCCGAAGATAATTCAGAGAACGTTTGGATCATTCAAAGCTAATTCTGATATGGGTATACATACATATACATATAATTGGTCATTACTACCCTTCAGTCAGAATTACAACCTAGTATTCGCACACCACTTAAGTTAAGTGTGTTAATTTTGTGGATGACTGTATAGGGAGCTACAGTTTAAAGTCTATTCGGAACGAGAGACTTTCTTGAGAAGAGTTAGATTAGGTTAGGTTAGGTTAGAGGACCTGTACTTATCAATTAAGACAAGTACAGTAGCCGGAGGTCGAATTGATCCATTGTACAACGTCCTAGTTTTTCACACCACTTATGTTGTGTGTGTTAATTTTATACATGAGTGGTTTAAAGTCGACTCCGAACGACAGATTTTTTGAGAAACTTTTTCATGGCAATTTTATTTACTCTCAGAGTTTTACGTCTAATAAGCCAACACACTACCTTACTAGATTACGACGACTTCTTCTGAGATTGTTTCAATAGCAAGATTAATTTTGCACGAGGTGGGCTTTAGTGTAGAGAATGTTTGCCGAGGTTCTGGATTACTTCGACCAGACAATATATTGTATTCTTGTAATGTCTCTCCCTTATTCTAACTCTGTCTCTTGTTATTCTAACCAACTTCGAAATGCTGTTCGGTATCAGTCGCTTGAGGTTACTTAGAACAGGTTCCAAATATGGTGTGCATTCTGGTGATTCATTATCCGTTTAACGGAATACATGTCAGAAAGATTTCTTTAAGTTTACAATGCTCAATCAAAATGTCGTTTATTGTTCTCAGTGTACTTCTTTACTGTGTGTTGCGTAAGTCAAAGATTTTCCTTTAATTATCTCGTAACCATTTTTACTTGGGAAAATTGTACGTCTTTCCCTAGCCTTGCTCTTAAAAAGTCACAGTTTTTTGGGATTTTTACTCCTCCTTCTCTACAGAAAGTTTCTGGCCCCATCCAAAGGTTTAAGTTCCTTTCCTTACTAATTCGCCTACGTGCTCATTCCTTTGAATTTCTATATGACCAGTGATCGAATACAAGGCGACCCTAATTTTTTGGTTATCTGATTCAGATTGATTAGATGTTACCAAGCTAATCTTGAGTGAACCTCATAGCAGCTGAGTACTCAGCCGGCGGCATGTCTGCGAAATAGTTCTAGTATGTCCTGTCCTCTGCACCTCTTGTCAAAGTTGAATTGAGTATTGAATCGATTTCTGCTTGGAATATACTACCGAATTTACGCCTGGATTCCGTATATTCATCCTTGAACCAAACACATCCGCTTATATTTTCATTTCTGTCCTGGACCCACCAGTGTACCACAGAATTTTCTCGTAAGAGTATGTTGCTTTCAAATTGCCCCATTCACTCTTAGTTTCCAGTCTCTTTGCGAAACATTACGTTTATGAGTTCCACTCAGAAGACGGTTAAAGGTCAACCTGTTCGGTTAAATGACCCATTGATGACCAACCTGTGGTTAAGCAAGAAGTGATGCCGACAAAGGCAACTTGTTTGTGCAATGCCGCGAGAAATTTATAATATTCTGTTTCTGTACCTCTACTCCAACTCATTACTTTTGAGTTTGAGGTGTCCTAGAACATTGTTGTTTATCTAGGACAGCAGCTATAATCGGCACTCGCTATTGGCAAGATGATTATTTTTTCAATTTTTAGTTAGAGGAGTTCGCTATTTTGCTTATCCGCTTATAAACAAATAATCAAAAACTTTCAAATCCTTTTACTTTTCATTTCATCATATCAGAAAATATCAGTGATACATCAACTGTTTGTCTATTTTCATAAAACCTACTCACTCTAATCGTCCCAAGAGTCCTTAATTCATTAAAAACACTAAAACAAGTTGTGCACAGAGAGAGAGAGTGCGAGAGGAGAGTGAAAATATTCAAAAGTTCTCTACATACACCATCAGTGGCATAAGTGCTCGTAAACAAATAACAGAATTTCTTTATTTTCTATAGATTTCTCATTCATTTATTTATATGCACATTCCTTTAGCAACGAATATCTGAATCAGGGATGGAAAATGCGAAAAACAAAATTTTGCAATAGCTTTCAACCTCTTACATATACATATTAAATGGAGATATAATGTTTCCAAAAAGGGCTAATACTCTACAAGACGCTCGTCCTCCCCGTGCTTCTTTATGACGGACGCAGCGGCATGGACACTACTAATCACTGATGCAGCAGCCATGAGAGTATTCGATAGAAAAGTCTTACGTAAGATCTTCGGGCCAGTGCAAATTGGCGATGAATTCCGTATCCGATCCAACAGATGACTTTGTTTGCGTTGGAAGGCCGTTGGCGCAAGAAACAGAGGTGCTTGAAGGGATGTGTTAAAGCAGGCCGAAATACGTTAAACGTTAATTAAGTGAGTAAGTAAGTTAAAAGAGCTTCTAAACTTTAATAATAACATAACAGCAATCTGTTCAGTCTGTTTTGCCAAATCACCATGGGCGGATATAATGTTTAACAATAATATCAAAATGGTTGTTCTGGTCGGCCAACGTGTAGCGTTTCTGATATTGTATGATCGCCCTCAAAGTTCGGCCAAAAGGACTATATGCAAAGTGGTGAATAAATTTGTATACACTGGTTACGAAAAAACTTGACTAAAACTCGTAAGTGGACGAAACCGAAAATTTGTCGAAACCATAGCCTCTTTCCGTAAAAGTGTGCTGGTAATT
This sequence comes from Sarcophaga carnaria, assembly GCA_958299815.1. Lineage (NCBI taxonomy): Eukaryota > Metazoa > Arthropoda > Insecta > Diptera > Sarcophagidae > Sarcophaga > Sarcophaga carnaria. The sequence continues at coordinate 99,979,319 of OY283152.1, read as the reverse complement.
TCGAGATATTTTATTTTGTAGACCACATAGGTAAAAACTGAAGATAAGCCACCATTGACAGTGACGTGTGTTGACTGAATGGCCTCTGAAACAGTTGGCAACTGATCCTAATTTTCATGAAAAAGCATCTTCATTTCTTGGTGTATGTGAAGTTCACATTGTGAACGAAGCAAATTATTGAATTTGGAATGATACTAGTTCACATGAGATCGAAGAGAAAACAGTGCATCCCCGAAAAGCCACTGTTTGCTGTGGGTTTCTTGCTGGCAGTGACATCAGTTCATATTTCTTTGAGGACAATGTTGTCTAGACCATCACTGCCAACGTCGAGTGCTAGAGGTTGATGATTACCAACTTTTTTTGGTCTAAATTGGATGAAGTGGACATCATCCATCGATGATATTTGACCTGGGGTTTGGACCGTGGCATCAATTCTAATAAGTCGTAACATTACCTACTAGATTACGGCGACTAGTAGCTATTGCTGAATACAAAAGAACGTACTCAATTGAATTGTAATAAAGTCGACATTTTCCTGAATGAAATTGTGGCCGATGATGAAAAATGTGGTACTTATAGGGACAATGATCTTTAAAGCATTGACGATATCATGATTCGGAAACTGAAAGAAGGAAACGCTGGTCTATATGAAGCTTAATTCAATCCACGAAGTCCCTTGCTAAAATGCACTTCTGTAGTAAGGTGGTCACAGTTGGATGCTGATTGAGTGGCACGAGGAGAAAGACGGCAACCAGGACATTTAAGATGAATCCATTTGTCCAAACTAGAGGCTATAAAGAACCTAAAGAATGTACAACATCTTGCTGAGATATCAGGCAGATTACCAAACATTTCCTTTATCATCATCACTTTGATGCCGTTTCAATAGTCCTGATCGAATGACAACTTTGCACGTTTTGGCACGGGCTCTCTATGTTGTAGAAATACAATTCGAGACTATGTTTCCATTCGTCTACAGTTTTTCCAAGTGCGGTAATGCAAGGGCACTACATCACCCAGCTCTATTGCCCAGTTTTTAAATGCATAAACAATTATTTTATGGATGACAGTTAACCAGGCATTAGTTACCTTAAGTGGATTGGTGGTGGATTGTTTGTTAAGTGCCCAGATTTTGGTTTGAGAAGAAATTTCCTACTTTCATTAAACTTTGTATATTGCGAAGAGGAAACTTTCAAAAATAACAAAGGCTAATATGCATTTATATTTCCTCTGACTCCTCCATAGGGCACGTTTAGTCTGTCGATTATCTTATTCAATTCACTCCAGACTTTACGCGTATTCGCAACATTTTTTATCACATTTGTTTCGATATCGCTAGCTGATGGGACTTCCCCTCCTGATCCTGGTGCCGGTGATGTTAGCAAACCACCAGGCAGTAGTTCATTCGGCTCGTTTAACATCTTTAACATTATCTCACAGGGAGGTAAAGTGAACTGATAATTGTGCAATTTAACGCAGTTAGATGATACACTTCACGTATTCCAAATTGAAATTAGTCTGGAGGTCTCAAAGTCTGTACCTTGTAATTTTAAAAATTCATTGTTCTTGACCAAATACGGTTGAATAACGACGACGTATCTGAAGTCGGCGTGGTCTAGTAGGTAGACCACGAGACCTCGGTTCAAACTCCAGGTCAGGCATCTCCAACTGAACGAAAAAATATTTCTTCGGTGACTTCCTCTCAGCAGATTTCTGGCAAAAACTCTGAGAGTAAATAAAATTGCCATGAAAAGGTCCCGCCACTCATTTATAAAAACTAACGCACACAAACATAATGGTCGTAATCCTGACTAAAGAGTTGTAATGACCAATTATGTATGTATATATGTAATGACGCCGTATCACAAACTGCAGCCTTCAGGGTCCACAATCACACTATTTCTTGATTTTTAACGATAAAGACAGTTCTGTCGTGCTTAGGAAAATTAAGTGCAATGCTACACTGAGTTCTGATCGTTTACAAACATGACAGTCATACTTAAATAGATCGAACGCAGAAAATCGCAAAGACCGCTTGTACACAAGGAGAACGCAAAAGCGGAATCCACCAACATCTAGAAACTGAGATCGACCAAATTAAACTTGAAGAAGAACAATACACGAAGAACTAGGAGAGTGAAGATGACAAAAAACCCCATATCAGTAAGGAAAGCTTTGCGGCAGCTTTGTGCTGCTAGCAGGAGAAATTAGTTTCCGATTTCCATCCCTGCTGTTGAGTACAACCATAATAATATTTGTGATACGGTTGTTTATGAGTTTGTTTATTTGGTTTCTTATAAATACAAATACATACACAAATACAAACACACACATATGCATTCATTGATATGTAGGTGCACATATTATGTTATATGTTTATTTCGTTATGGTTTTTTCATTTCATTTTGAATTTTTATACACAAAATTTTGTTGTTGTTTTTCTTTTCGGCAACACTTGTAACCTTTTTTTTCTGTGTTTTTCTAGGTGCATTTGATGAGTAAAGCAAAGTGTTGTTTTTTCTTGTTTTAGTTGTTGTTATTGTTCAAGTTTGCAGTGTGTTGTACATTTCTTTCTCTTCAATAGTTGTTGTATGTTTTTGGTTTTTTTGTTTTCGTTTTGTTTTATGTGTGATCGTAACAGTAAATGGAAAGCAATAAATGAAAATTAACATTTGAACGTTTAACATACGAGTACATATGCCAGAACAGGGGTATTTGCGAATTATAATTTTTGTACGGGTACCTGAATACATTCCTAAGTATTGAATAAGGCTTCATATGATTCTAAAGGGTGGGCCATTATAGTCTAAATTTAAAAATGCAATGATACAAAAATTGTTTGAATTTTTGCAAATTTATTCTTTTGTTGTGAAGTACAATTGTTCTGTTTAGAAATGGAATATAATTCCATTCATATGGCTGCCGCGGCTGGCCTCACAGTACATCATTCGATAGAATCAATTTTCGTGCACTTCTGCGAGTATATGGGGTCGCATCTCAGCAGTGGAATCACGAATGTTGGCCTTCAAATGCTCAATTGTTTCTGGCACAACACTTTTTAATGGCGAACCACAGATAATAGTCCAACGGTATCTAATCGCAGCTTCTTGGAGGAGAATTGACATCACCATTCGGCTTAATTCGGCCAACAAACGTTTGATGCAATAAATCAATTGTAACACGAGTTGTGTGGCAAGTTGCACCATCCTGTTGAAACCAAACATCGTTCACATCAGTACCATGAAGAGCGGCTACCAAAAAAATCGGTTATCATGGTGCGTTAGGTGTTTCCATTGACCGTAATGGCTGTGCCGTCCTCATTTTCAAAGAACAATGGGCCAATGATGACTCCGCTCTACAAGCTACACCAAACAGCCATTCATAATGGGTTCATTGGCTTCTGTAATGTAAGACCACGTGTGGGTCCAAAATAACCCAAAATATGGCAACTTTGCTTATTAATGTACCCACCAAGATGAAAATGAGCTTCATCCAACAAGAAGATCTTTTTAGACAAAAATTTACATTATCGTGCAGTTTCTCGTTGGCCCATCTAGTGAGGCGAAAACGAAGCTCATGTTCTTTTCGCAAAATTCAATGCAAACTGGTGTGTGAAATGTTCAATTCCTGAGAAAGATGACGAGTTGATGTTGGTGGATTCTCACGCACACTCTCCGCCACGGATTCTATATGTTTCCGTTGTACGCACTGTACAAGTACGCTTATGTCTTATCGCATCAACAATGAAAACAGTTGAACGAACTTTAGCAATAAACTTGTGGATACCGGGCACTGTTGGTCCTTCTCTGCAACCAAATTGTGTACGACATTATCGTGCAACTTCCGACGAATTGCCTTAGTTTTGGAAATAAATTTCCAATAAATCTCAATGCTGCTCAAGCGTAAATCGATTCATTACGTTCTGTGGAGATAATCATCTGAATTTTGTGACAGAATAGAATGACATAAGTATTGCTAGATTCGAAATAACCGATGGTTTAAATTTAAACCGATAGATGGCCCACCCGGTATAAATGAAATGCCATTTGTAAAGCTATTTTTTTATTTTTTTATTGTTATTATTGGTTCTTTCTATCTTCTGTATGTGCATTGTATATGCAAAATATGCTGAATGAAAAAAAAAACATGCAACATTCAGCATATGCTGTATGTATGTTGTATTCAATAGTCTTGTTAAGTGGCAAATATGAGTGGTTGGGTATTATGAGAGTGTTACGCCATAATATTTGGAGTGCAATTTTTTGAATATTTTTTTTAATCGTTCCTTCCTTTTGCCATGTTTTTGTTTTTAAAGAAGAAGTTTTAATACATGTTCACAAAACTATTTGTCAATACTTTGTAGCATTTTTAGTTTTATTTTTATTAAGAATTTTAGTTTTATTGCTACAATTCGTTTTAGAAATTTCGTTAAAAAAATACAGAGACTTTTAACGAAAGTTTTTTAGAAAACATATTTTTCATAACTTTTAACGCAAGGCAATTAAGATACCATATATATGCATGTATATGTATACATTTGGTTATAATTTCATTAAATTGTTTTTCTAGTTTTTTTTTTAATATATGTATTTATAAGGCTTTATTAGTGGAACATAAAAGTTTAGATTTGTAGAAATCCTAAACCACAAACCGCAGAAGTTTTATTAAAAATGTAAACATGAAAACAAAAACACGTTCCAAAAATATACACACACACATATATTCCAGTTATTTTAAGGTAAAGGTTTAAAATCCGAAACCAATTAGTATGCATTTTACCGTTACAACTTTTTATGAATAAAAACATATGAAACGTGTACCTTTTCATTTGGAAATGGTTGAAATGAACGAACTGCACTATACAACCCAGTAGGTTAGACTAGGTTAGGTTAGATTAGCGGGTAGATTACCTTTCACAGGCAAGTTCACTCGGTGGCCATATGATAAATTATGTTACCCGGTGTGAAGTAAGCTCTTTTGTCATAATCCGTTAGTGTTGGGTTTGTAAGTCGCCGTAGTCTAGTAGGCAGTGTGTTGGCTTATTAGACGTGAGACCTCGGTACAAACCCCAGGTCATACATCTCAAACAAAACGAAATACGAACAAATTATTTCCTCGGCGACTTCCTCTGAGCAGATTTCTACAAAAACTCTCTGAGAGTAAATAGAATTGACATGAAAAAGTTTCTCCAAAATCTGTCGTTCGAAGTCGACTTTAAACTTTAGGTCCCGCCACTCATGTATAAAATTAACACACACAACATAAGTTGTGTAAGAAGCTATGTCGTAATCCTGACTGAAAGGCTGTAATGGTCAATTATGTACGTTGGGTTTGCACCACCCTGAGCTGTGGATGAAACCGACCAGTTCCCTTAGTGACATGTTCGACACCATACCCAGATCTTCAAACATACAACTCAGTAACGTTCAAAACATTTTAAGACACTTAGACACCAGGTAAGGCAAGCTGTAAGTGAATGCCTATTACAGAACACTATGCTGCCGATTTCCATAAATGTTGTGGCCATTGAAGTGACCATTCAAGCAATGTGAAGGCGCCACATATTCTGCTAAAAATACATATAAACTCAAGTATACATAATGGGCCTATATAGCCTTTTAGTGTTGGGGCTTAGTTAATAAATAAATAAATAAATAATGGGCTGACCATTCAATCAACAGATCTAAACCCAATCTAGACTCCAGGAAGTCCACTTTAATAAAATTCAAACTTTTCAAAGTACAAAAAATGCCAGAAATGTGTAACAATATCCAGATAACTTGAAATTTTATTTCTCCAGCAGTTTGTTCTAAACTATAGCATACCCCAACGGCTTCTTCCAAAGTTTTTCAGTTTATAACAGCCATTTTACTGATGCTACATACATCTTCCAAAATAGATTTTATATATGCACGGGCAAATAAATAATTGGTTATTACAATCCCTTAGCCCGCATGAGTACAGCATACAAGAGAGAGTTCTGTTCGGTCAAATTAACGCACACTTGGACCATTTTTCGGCTGCCATGATCGTCTTGGCAACAACACTATTCGTAATGTGGCGCATAAATTCAGTAAATGATCAACCAAAGCTAATGAAATGCAAGAACTGCTGAAAACATTGCCACTGTTCATGGTCGTGTACATCGAGAATCCGATGCAGTCGATTTCGTGTCATTCAAACAAGCACTTGGCCTATAGTAGTCAACAATTTGCAGAATTTTGTATTCTGTCATGGGCATGCACCCATACAAAATTCTACTAAACCAGGAGCTGAAGGTTAAAGGTTATTGTTTGTTGATAACTGCAATTTTTTTAAAATAATAATTCGTTAAATATACTTAGGAGCAGATGGCAAATTACCTTAATATTCATTGAAAAATCATCTTCAGCGAAGAGGTCTATTTCTGAATGAAAATTGTAGAATTTGGTAATCTCTATGAGATTTAAGAGCTTTAAATCCACCCCAAAAAGGGCTCTGCTTGGTGTGTATTTGTATATGGATTTTTATTGGAGAACGACGTTACAACGCGTTGGCCATGCCATTACGACGATTTCCTACTTCTTTTCATCTGAATTAGTGGATCTGTACATCAACAATGTGTGATTTCAACAAAACGGCCTTCAGTGGCCCTTAAGCACTTATGCACTCTACAAGCGATTTGAGGATATGGTCGTCGCATGTGGGAGTGATGTGAGATGATCATCGAGATTAGGTGAATTGACTTTGTTAGTCTTTTGTTGTGGGGTTTTCCTTGAAGTCGCCATAGTCTAGTAGGCAGTATGGTTCAGAAATCAGCAATGAATCGTTTTTTCGCTACTCATAAGCACTCATGAAATTTTAAATATAAGTGAGTCAACAATATTAAAATTGAATTACTCTGATTCATTCGTACTTACTACAACGTTGATTTATAAGTATGAGTACAATGAGTATGAGTACAACGTTGATATCAAACTCATACCATTCGAAATATGTTTGATTCGAGTCACTCGAATCATTCATCAAAATTTGTAGTCCTAGTTGTTGTTGCATTTACAAAACAAGAAAAAAGAAAAAGACAAAGACAGCAAGCAAAGCAAACACACAACTTTCTAGTGAGTATTGTAATGTACGTACGCGAAACGTACTTATTTTGTGATTCTTGTAAATGTTAAGTCATGGAGAGTCGAAATCAACAAAATCATACTTGTTGTTAATTATGAGTATGATGATTACTTCAAACTTTGAATATGAGTAGTATGAATGTGATATTAAAATAAGTATGAATGCGTATAAAAATCAGAAATTTTCTGATCTCTGGTGTGGTTTATTAGACGATACTAACCCCATGTGAGATATCTTCAACAAAACGAAATTTGAACAAATATTTTACCGGCGATTTCCTCTCAGAACTTTTCTGCCAAAAACTCAGAAAGTAAATAAAATTACCATGAAAAAATTTATCAAAAAATCTGTCGCTTGGAGTAGAGTTTAATCTGTAGTAAATCATGTATAAAATGATCACAAACCCAACATAAGTGGTGTGTCGTTATCCCGATTGAAGACTTGTAATGCGCAATTATAAAATAAATTTTAAATATTTCATCTATTTTTAAACATACATTCATCCCTTTCAGATCATAGTCATAATCCCTAGCTTATCTACAGCATTTTGTAGGTTAGCTTCTGTTTATGTTTATAGATGCTGTTAGGTTTTGTTATTTACTGGTCTATTTGCAATAGATGTATGTATTGTATATGAAAACTAATTTAATTGGATCGAAATTGTCAAAATATAATAACAACAACAACAGCAATAACAACAATTTTATATCATCAACATTTTATCCCTTTATCTACATTGTATATAAAATATTTTCTTTTATTTTTTTTTTTCTTTTTTATTTCGATTATATTCTTTATAAAAAATAACAAAAGAAAAATTGGAATTTTTATTCTTTTCATATACAATGAAACTAACATGAATAGAGGGAATAATAATCCAACAAATCCTAAATAAAATGGAATAAAACCAGGATAAGACATTAAAATTGTGGATGTATGTATGTTTTTCTTTTATTTGTATACCTTGTTGTTGTTGTTGTTGTTGTAGACTCATCTATTGTCCTTTCATTATTATCTAAATAACCATTTATGTTATAAAGATATTAAATTTATGCACAATTTACCTTTTTAACCAAGAACAAATTTTCTCTTCAATAACAAACAATAGCTAACGAACAACAACAACAAAAACAACAACAATGATATGAATATAAAAAAAAGAAAATAAACAAGAACATCAACTGGAATTATCTTAACAGAAATTGTTAGAATAACCCAAAAAAAAACCAGAAGAAAACAGAGAAAATATGTGTACCAGAGAGCATAAGAGTATATGAGGTCAGGTTGTAAGGTTTTGTATAGTTTTGAACCCCACAGCCATAGACACAGACACAGACTTTATTTATTGTCATTGTATTGGTAGCTGTTGTTGTCGTTGTCATACTATCCTGCTTTTATCCTTTTAACTTAATTTCATTATATATCTAATCTGTTCTAATATTTTTTATTTTTGCTCTCTTTTCATTTTATTTTCAGCAAATTTTTGTTTCAAAAAATATTTTTTTTTTGTTGCCAGAGTTTACCTAAATACTTCCGATTAGATTTTTAATATCATTCTCTTGTTGTTGTTGTTGTTTTTTTTAGTTTTTATTTTTGTATAATATTTAAATTTCTATTCATTTATTGTTATTGTTGTTGGTTGGGTGTTTTAGTAATAAGATTAGTGTGACCATTTGCTTAGAGTCTGATAATGTAGAATTTTAATGTAATTTACATCCATCATGTACAGAAGATGTCATGTCAAAAATGTAATTTTCACCAAATTAAAGAACATTTGCTTGTTGTATCCGAAATAAAATTTAAAAAATTGTATTAAAATTTCAATACAATCTTCTTAAATAATATTTAATGGAAATAAGAAGCAGGCTTGTATTTGGTGGAAGCCATGGGTATTTTAGGTTCTTTTTTTACAGAAAAAATTACTTAACCTAGTCCCGATTGATTTCTATAGATTTTTTCTATCCGTTTCTTACTTACTTAATTGGTCTTTAGGCAGGATTACGACCTATCAACTCACACCACCTATGTTGTGTGTGTTGATTTTATCCATAAGTACTGGCATCCACAGTTGAATGTCAAATTCAAAGCACAGATTTTTGAGAAACTTTTCATTACAATTTTATTTAATCTTGGTTTGTCATATACATAACATACATTCTTCATGGATAGGTCTTCTTACATGGTAAGATGCAAGAATTCAATCCAAAATATAATTTAAAGACGGTAAAACAGGGTAGTGGTAGTATCATGGTATTGGCGTCATTCTCTTATTATGGTGTGGGTCCTCTATATCGTATCCAGAATGTAATGAAATCGGCTGATTACACCGAAATTTTTATAAATACAATGCTGCCGTATGCCTAAGAAAATATGGCACTCAAATGGGTCTTCCAGCTGGATAATGACCCAAAGCATACGGCAAAGTACACAAAGAAGTGGCTCCAAGATAAAAAAAATAATGTTTTAGAATGGCCAGCACAGTCCCCTGATTTGAACGCAATAGAAAATTGGTGGAACGAAGTTAAAAGGGCAATCAATACCCCTACATGTTTGTCAAAATTTGGTCGACTCAATGCCTAGAAGATGTGCTGCTGTTCTGGATAACAAAGGATCCGCAACAATGTAATAATGTGCCATTAAGGCTTCATGCAACAATATTCAGTACAAAATATCTATTTAGTTTTACTTCGGTTAGTTATAGCTTTAAGATTTCATGAAGTGTCCTTATTTTTTCACACTACAAAACTACATACATTCATACAAAATCACAAAAAAATCAAAATATATTATGGGAATAGCAAAAATGTTGCTTTTAATCTTTTTTCTACCATTTAACAAAAAATAAGTCGTTTAAACAAGAAAGATTTTTCGAGTTTTTATTCGGTTTTAAATATAATGTAAGTTTGGGTGGGTACTGTCCTTATTATTTTTCACATCACTGTAATTGGCCATTACAACCCTTCAGTCAGGATTACGGCCTAGTTTCTCACACCGCTCATATTGTTTGTGTTAATGTATAAATGCTTAGCGGGACCTACAGTTTAAAGTCGACTCCGAACTACAGATTTTTGAGAAACTTTTGATGGCTGTTTTATTTACTCTCACAGTCTTTGCCAGAAATTTGCTGAGAGGAAGTCGTCGAAGAAATATTTTTTCATATTTTCGTTTTGATGTCTGACCTGGGGTTTGAACTATGGCCTTACGTCTAATAAGCCAACACACTACCTACTAGACTACGGCTACAATATCTTGGCTTGTCGTTTCATTAAATTCAGTACAGGATTATTTGCTAAGCACTTTCTATATTTAAATTCAAATGTCCGCTATGGCTTCTCAAAAAAGGCTAGGGCTCGTTTAAAATTTTTAATTTTCCATGACTCTGACTTAAAAAAAGTTGAATTTAATCGATAGCTTCAGTTATGGTGGCTTTGAGCATCGCAGTGGTTTGTGACTTAGTCGCCTACACCTGCCTTTAGCCTACAAAAAACCACGCAACAACTACATACATACGTAATTACATACATAACATTATTGGTCATCTCAAATCTTTAGTCCTGATTTCGACCTAGCTTCTAACACCACCTATGTTGTGTGTAAAAATTCTCAACACAAAAAAAAAAGATTTTTTTAAGGATCATCATCGATACTTTTGATTCGATGCATCAAAGTTCAATAAATACGTTCTTGAAAACAGCTTAGATGGAGTTGGATGAGTTACAGTGATGGGACATGCGTTGGTATAACCATGGCAATGAGAGCATGTTCCTTAAAAGCAAAATGCCTGTGTTGAATTTAAGTTCAAACTAAGGTTAATTGGAGATAAGCTGACAAATCGAATGACACTTCATTCATTAACTTTCCCTCACACAGTACCAGTAACCTCTACGACTTCAGGAAATGTTTTGGAACCAGAATTGTTCATGGTTCATGGTTCATGCTCTTTTAACATAAATACAATTCTGCGGTACACTGGCAATGATCTTAAGAGAGACAGTACCAGAGAACTCTGAGAGTAAATAAAATTGCCATGAAAAGTTTCTCAAAAATCTGTCTTTCGGAGTCGACTTTCAACTGTAGGTCCCACCACTGATGTATAAAATTAACACACACAACATGAGTGGTGTGAGAAGCTAGACCGCAATCCTGACTGACTTTGCATGTATAGCCTGATGATCAGTTTATAGTCCCTTAATTTAAACTATAATAGTTTAGCGGGAATATCGCTACACTTTAACACAAGATCAACGTTGATTTGGCTGAGTTGTGTATTGCCATTAAATGTTCCATTCTTGGACTCTCAAATCAAATAAGCCAACACACTATCTACTAGACCACGGCGGCTACATTCACTTTGTTAAACTACAGAACCTTAGTGTCCTAAAAGGTGTTTCAAAATACTCTATTGTTTCACCCTCCATGTAATGAGGGTATAATTTATAGTTCCTGTTACTTATTTTCTTATTTCCTTGACATTGCCACCTTTACTCCCCTATTTTACCCCAAAAACATTGTATCACGTTTGTCACACTTTACACTTGTATTGCTTTCATTGCCATTTACAGGAAATTTATTTTATTTATTCATGTGTCTTCATGTCTTTATGTATTCGAACTCAAATTCCTTTTTAACTTTACAGTTTTGTAGCTGTAAAAATGGTTTTGTTGTTTGTTGTGAATTTTATGCAAATGTTTGGGCATTTCATAATTTACCCTTAAACGAGAGAATGACAGTTCGTTATTAATATTTAATATGGATTTAAATGGAGCCGAAAAGATAGAGAAAAAGGACAAGTTTCTCGTTGTCTCTTTGTCTTTGTGTTTTGTGTCAAAAGTAACCAAAAAAAAAAAAATGCATCAAAAAGTTTAACACTTTATGACAGATGAAAGAGAAGGGTTCAGTTGTGTTACTTTTTTTCGTACTTTTTTTTTAGTTAAGTTAGGAATTTTTGTTAAAGTTTATGAAATGTTTTAAAAAAATTATATGAGGCCTGCTTAAAATTTAAAATTTTTGTTAAAATTAATAATAAATTGGGTTTCAAAATACGAACATATTTACAAGCAATTCAGTTTGTTGTTTAGCTTCGCAGATATTAAGACAATGGCTGACTTCCAAAATGTATCAATACAAAGTATGTATACAGTTCTACTACGGTATATAAATTTTGTACATATGCAAAGTTACCAAACAATGCATCAACTATAAATCTGATGCCTGATTGCTTTTTGACTACGTTAAAAATACACATTGACGACGTTTTGAAATAGTGTACATTGTAAACATTTTGTACAGCGGCATTATGAAACACGATACTTTGTTCAAACACAAAGCAACTAACATTTTGTCAGTCAGAAAATGTCATCACCAGAACTCAAGCCGTCCAGATCAATTGGACGGCAGAGAATTCCCCCTCGTTAGCATAAGGACGAGATTTCAGCGGTGTAGAGACTTAAATATAGGGCCTTCGAACAGAGAATTTCAAACTCTGCCTACTAGCCAGCGGCTAGTAGACGTGAGGCCACGGTTAAAACATCTCCAACGAAATGAAATGCGTCAAAATATTTCTTCAGCAACTGCCTCTCAGCAGATTTCTGGCAAAAACTCTGAAAGTTAATAAAATTGCCACAACGTAAGGTCCTAACCACTAGACGATCACGGCCTTCGAGCAGAGAATTCCAAAATTTGACAATCGATAACGTCATATGAAGTCGCTGTAGTCTAGTAGGTATTAGACGTAAAGCCAGGCCAGACATCAACACAAAATATAATAAGTATTTCTTCGGCAATTTTCTCTCAGCAAATTTCTGGCAAAAACTCTGAAAGTAAATAAAATTGCCATGAAAAAGTTTTTCAAAAATCTGTCGTTCGGAGTCGACTATAAACTGTAGGTCCCACCACTCATGTATAAAAATAACGCAACATAAGTGGTGTGAGAAGCTAGATCGTAATCCTAACTCAAGGGTTGTTATGATCGGTTATGTATGTATGATATATGTAATGGCGGAACCAGGATAACACTAGACTACGACGACTTCACTACCACCAAAAATGATGTCAGTCTGGAAATCAAGCGCAGGATCACTCTTGCCAACAGGTGCTACTGTGGGCTTAATGGGCAGAGACCTCTCTCGTACGGCAAAACTCTACAAGACGCTAATCCTCCCCGTGCTTGTTTATGGCGCAGAGGCACAGTGTCCATGCCTGTGCGCCAAATGCACTGATGTAGCAACTTTAAAAGTAATCAAGAGAAAAGTCCATTGTTGTGCGAGTAGGCGAGTTGGCGATGATTTTCCTATCCGATCCAACAGTGAGCTGTATGAGCTCCTCAATGACATGGAGGTTGTGCAGCGTATTAACATCCAGCAAGACGGGTATTTGATGTGGGGTTCGTTTGCATTGGAACGACCAGAACTGGCTTCCTCGATCTATCATCGACTGGTGTGACTAACTGGCGTAGGCGTGCAAGAGATAGAGGCGCCTAGAACGATGTGTTCAGGGTGGCCGAATTACCTCAATCGGGTTATTAATGGCCAATTAATTGAGTAAGTAAGTAATCGTCGAAAGCCTGCAACGACGCAATCATTTTTTAATAATTTTTTTTCTACAATCCTGTACGTCTGGAAGGAACAATAGGCTACTTTTTATTTTAAAATTTCAAGTAGGCGAGGTGCCACGCCCACATACCCATATAAAAATGAATGTTTGTTTGTATATAACATATAGAACCGTAAACTATGCATTTGATCATGTTATGATCTTTAGCAAAGTTGTTGCGCATTAGCCGACGAAGGTTTCTAAGTTAGTATGACCAACTACCGACAGGTGGCGCCTCTGAAAATTTCTCAAAATCGATTAAATCGTAAACTGTGCATTCTTTAACAAAATTGTTGCACATGAGTCGACGGCCGTTGGTGCGATTAATTTCCGATGGATGGCGTCACTGAAAATTATTCAAAATGAATGACAAGCAATTGGTCGACCCACACCTCAAGCACGGAAGAAAAGAGCATTACGAGCCTCAGAATCAGACGAGCATTGAGACTGAAAAATCTTCGAGTATATACCGCTGAGACCCGTTAGCTTGAACCACTTGAACAACAAGAAGTGAGGTCAGAAACTAATCGAATGCGTATTACTCAGACCCGTTCATCTGAATCATCAGAACAACGGGAAACAAAATCAATAAAATGATTCAAAATTAATTGGACATTTGTGTAATGTCTTTAGTTCAAATTTATTTTAGTTGTTGGCGCAGCAACACGCGCAGGGTACAGCTAGTCCTTTATAATTTTTACCTAAAATTTTTGGTATTAAAATACAATTTTTTCTTAATTATTTTGACATCCTATGCAATTTCCATGAAGTCACAACATAATCAAGCCAATTGCTACTGCTAACAGCCTGTCAGAGACAATCATCTCAACTGCCTTGATGTTTATGAACATTTATTATAGAAAAAAAAATTCGAAAATATTTTCAAATTTCTTAGAAAATCTGGAATTAAAATTTGCCATAAAAGTACAATAAATGTCAACAGATAATTAAAAATTATGATAATTATTAACACAACACACTAATTGAAATGATGGGGCATATATACATACATGTGAGTATGATTTATTCATCAATAATTCATATTTAAGGCCATACAAAATATGCTAGTACAGCTGACATTAAAAAAAAATTATTAATCATAAAATGTGCATTTAAACTTGAAACAATAAAATGCTTGATTATTATTATTATTCACATACATTTTTATTTTTATTTCATTTGTCTGGTTTTGTTTTGTTTCTGTTTCTATTCTTCGAATATCATGGAGATAAATTAGGAAAATGAATTCCATTTAAAAATGTTCTCTTTTATGCAATAATTTTGCTTTTATTTCGTGCATAATTTAGACAAAGTACACCAGCAACAACAACTTAAAGTAATGAATAGAAAAATATTATCAAAGCAATCATTTCTTTTAAACAAATTTTTCTTTCTTTTCCACAGAATAAAAATAATGGCACTGTAAAGTCTTGAAACCTTGAAAGGCGAATACCAAAAGCAAAAGAAAATAGAAAAAGCGAAAGATAAAGCAAGCAATGCAAAAAAGAAAAAAAGGCATTGAAACAACCTATTAAATGTATACCCAAAATCCTTATTATCTTGACTTTATAACGGATCACCTTGGAATTGTCTTCATGTCAAATACAATCTTATTTAGAAAATAACAAAAACTCTTACTCACACTTGCACTCGCCCTCTAATAAAACCCCAAGTAATGTTTTAAATCGTTAAAAAACAACAAAACCCTCCACCCGTATCTAAACATTCATCCAGCCATTCATCTTCTTGCCGTACCTATCCAAGTCCTTTGATAATTTTTCTTAAAATTGTTACGTTACAGTATTCCCCAGAAATATTCATTGAAGCGGTTTCTTTTGTTTCTGGCATTGCTTTTTATAGACAAAATCTTAAGATACAGACAAGACATAGAAAAAAAAATAATAATAAAAAAAAACTTAAGAATTGAAGAAGAAAATGTACATGGAAATGCAAATTAAAGCGACTTCATGAATGAGCATTAAAAACGTGCCAGCTTTAAGGCAAGAAGAATTAAATTTTTAACCTGAACCTGTGGAAAATGATGATAAAATTGTTTTATTAAAATGTAACATAAACCAACACTTATGTCATGAAAAGATAGGATATCATAATCCGGATTTCAACAAAAGGTTCAACTTTAGGACATGAACTGGTCCTACACTAACCATATTCACAAACCACATTCACAAAAAAATATTAAACGATTTACTAGAGAACATTTTCAATTTAATAATAAAAGATTACAATTATAAAATACATACACACATATATAATTGGGTATTACAACCCTTCAGTCAGCTTCTCACAGCACTTGGCGGGTCCAAAACTTAAAGTCGACTCCGAACGAGAGATTTTTTGAAAAACTTTTTTATTTGCTGTCAGAGCTTTTTCCCGAAATCTGCTAAGAGGAACTCGCCGAAGAAATATTTTTTCATACTACCTTTTGTTGGAGACGTCCGACCTGGAGTTTGAACCGTGGTTTCACGTCTAATAAACCAACACACTACTTACTAGACTATGACGACTTTAATATAAAATACATGAATCAGATGTATTTCTTAACCTAACACGAAGTCATAAATAGGGAGTTAAATACGATTTTATATTGAAGGATAACAGAGCCAGATAGACAGTAGAGATGGTGGAAAATGACTATGGCGATTTGTGTAATTTAAACTTGAAAGCACTTAATGAAAGAGCCAATGTAATAGAGAGAGAACTTGTACTTTTAATAGACGTATCTATATTGTTACGTTTTTACATTTAAAAAACGTTTAAAATATGAGCAAATAAAAATAAAATAAATTTGCGTTTAGTTTTAATTAAAATTCTTTATTATTCGCATAATTCTGCGTGCCACTGTTCACAACTTTATGTAAACAACAACAACTGCTTTTTTATACACTTTGCATAAACAATAACAATTACTAGATAATTATTCGACAGACCTTTATAACGGAGATCGTCAAACAACGATTACTCTCTTCAAACGCACCGTGTTTTCACACAAGATTGACTGAACTTCACTCACTGAGTCGCCTTGACTTTTATATGGCAACGTAAACAGGTTCGAGCCCCAGACCAGACATCAAAACAAAATACAAAAACTATTTCTGAGAGTAAATAAAATTGCCATGAAAAGTTTCTCAAAAATCTGTCGTTCGGAGTCGACTTTAAACTGTAGGTCCCACCACTCATTTATAAAATTAACACACACAACATAAGTGTTGGGAGAAACTAGGTCGTAATCATGACTGAAGGGTTGTAATGACCAATTATGTATGTAAACAGTCTGAAGTAAACGTAAACAGTGTGAAGTCGCCGTAGCCTAGTAGGTAGTGTGTTGGCTTATTAGACATAAGGCCTCGGTTGAAATCCCAGGTCAGACATCAAAATCTCAGCAGATTTCTGGCAAAAACTCTGAGAGGAAATAAAATTGCCGTAATCCTGATTGAAGGATTGTAATGGCCAATTATGTATGTTATGTATGTATGTAAACAGTCTGATGGATGTTCTTGAAGGCGAACGGTCATGAATTCGCCTTCTCGAAATCTCTATTAATGTAAACATCGTTTATTATTATAGTGTTGTTGTATTTTTGTTTACTTGTTTATTGTTTTAAGCTATTGTTTGTTGTTGTATTTTTGTTTATTTTTTTCCATTTTTATGCTGGTGTTTGTTGTTGTATTTTTGTTTATTTATTTACCATTTTTATGCTGGTGTTTGTTGTTGTATTTTTGTTTAGTTGTTTACCATTTTTTTATGCTGGTGTTTGTTGTTATATTAAGCTGGTTTGTTTACTGCATTGTTTTGTTTTTGTAGCTTTTGTTTATAATTTTAGTGTTAAGCGAAGTAAGAGCATAGCATCAGTATCTTGATTTTTCATTTTCGTAACAGTATAGGACTTGCAATTGAGCAGAATAAAATCGAATACCCATGAACACTGTTCACGCTGGCCACCCTAATTTTAAGTTTAGCCTTAAGTTATTTTACAACTGTGTATATTTACTAATTAATTGTGAATTGTTAATTATAAAACCCGAAAAGAGATTATTATCAAATCCACCCCCGAATTGTAAGGTACGTTTGAGTGTCCTTGAAAATATAAATTTTTATAGAAATCACTAATCGATTTGTTTTTTATTCTCCTCGATAAAATATTTTATTTCTATTCGCTTCCCCGTTCACCCCCACATTTGGTCCTTCGAGCCGGATCATCCCCAAGATAAAATAAAATATTTAACGAGGATCTTTTTTGTAGATTTTGGATTCCTTTGTTGTTGGAGACCACACCCTTTTCACCGTTGGAATTTCTTTTTGTTTGTAATTCCTTTCCCCAAAAATTTGTTTCCAAGGTATGTAAAACACATATAATTTTGTGAAATATTAGTGTGAAAAGGAAGAAAGAAAAAGAAAAAAAAGAAGAAAACAAATAAAAAATATAAAAATATAAAAATTCAGTGAAGTGTCTCAGTGGTGTAAGAATATAAGAGAAAATATAAAACAAGAAAATAAAAACAAACGGGAAAAATATACACAAACAACACAGAGTGCATTGATCTTGCGTGTTGTTGTTGTGTACTTGTTTTATAAACAGCTGTAAGGTAGTCACAGAATAAGGTGGCCGCTGTTTCAAATATCTTATATTCTTTCAACAATATAATAAGCGAGTTGTATTGTTTTGTATATTTCGACTTATTTTGAGTCTGTTTGAGACACTTCTATTCTGACTTAATTAAAGGAAAAATATATATATTTTTTTGTTGATATTTTTTATATATTTTTATTAATTTTTATATATATTTTTTATTATATTTTTATAAATTTCTTTTTTAATTTATTGATTTACCTTTCTTAAGTAAATCTTTTTGTACCATTTTTTTATTTTGATGGGATAATTTCCCTTTTTATCGGTGATTCTTTCGCGAGCATATTTTTTCGTTTTTCGAAATATTTTCTTTCGTGTTCAAAGTCGAGATTTTGAATTTGTCCGTTTTCTAATTTATATCGAAGTTTTTTTTTCTCGTGAACCTTTTTTTTTGAAATTTACGACTTTTTCATCGCGATTTGAAGTTTTTCTCATTTGTTCGTATTCTTTGAAATTTACAATTGGGAATCCCCAGTCTTATCTCTTTCGTTTTCTTTTTATTGCAAGTTTTTTTTTGATAAACTTATCTCCATCCCAATTGTGATAAAATGGCCGCGTTGAGAAACTTGACAAGAAACTACAATCGCTTAGTCGATTTTGACAGTTTCATTCAAGCAATCCCTAAAGAAGAACACTCTGTTCACACCCTGAGTGTCCATCGGCAGGAGTTAACCCGTTTGTGGGAAGCTTTTCGTGACTCCTATGAGGATTTGTCGGAAAATGCCGAGGATACCAAGGTCTCTGCTAAAGACCTGAAGGCCAAGTATATGTCGGGATATACACTGTATGTTCAATGCGTCTCGCTCATTGATGGGTCAACTGACGGCCTTAAGAGCAAGGCCGCGAACCCCCCTACCAATAGTATCCCGATTCACCTTCCCCCCTGCGACACCCCAACCTTTACCGGTGATTACGCATCTTGGCCAACGTTCAGGGATATGTTTTCGGCCATTTATGGAACCAACCCTCACATTAGTAACATCCAAAGGATGTATTATCTTTTGCAAAAGACGGAAGGTGAGGCGAGGGACATTATTCGGACTTGCCCCATGACGAATGATGGTTTCGACATGGCGTGGCAGAACCTGGTAGACAGGTATGAGAATAAACGCGTTTTGGTGAATTCTCAATTGAAAACCCTCTTTAACCTCCCTTCCATATCCAAGGAGTCTGGCCCTTCTATTAAAGGTTTGCAACGGACAATCAATGATTGTATAACGAATTTGTCGTTGCTAGGCATACAGACTCAGAATTGGGATATAATCTTTGTCTACATTTGCTCCACCAAACTCCCCGAACACACCTTAGGTCTTTGGGAACAGACTCAGGGGCCTTGTTCGGACCTGCCGAAGTGGAGCAAGATGGATGAGTTCCTGACTGCCAGATACCGAACTCTGGAGTCGGTATCGGACATTATCGGCAGCCACAATTTTTCTCAAGGTACTGCACGGGTTAATAACCAAAGCAGCTCTAGTAACCCTCGAAAATTGAAAACCTTTGGGACCACTGTGGCCCCTAGCTTACCCCAACGAAAATGTCCGGTTTGCAACGAAAATCATCCCATTCGTTTATGTTCCGACTTTTTAAGAATGACGGTTAGTGCTCGCTTGGCAACCGTTAGGAAACACAAATGCTGCACGAATTGTTTGGCAGCTTCGCATGAATTCAAAAGATGCCAGAGCTCAAATGTTTGCTATATCTGCAAACAAAAACATCATTCGCTACTTCATCGTACCGAATCCTCCCCCCGGGAGAAATCGAGGACTGGTACTAACCCCGCTGACTCTTCTACCCCTATTAGCTCTCCGGAAATCCCTCGGTCTTCTCCTGCACAAAGGCGAAATGAAGTGGATGGTGGCCCATCTACATCCGCTGCTGCTCGATCTTTTCAAAATTTCGCCACCCGTATACAGTCCACCCCGTACTCGACAGTTTTATTGGGAACTATCCAGGTGAATGTAGTGCATAATGGTGTAGTTTTTCCTGCTAGAGCTCTAATCGACCCGGCATCTCAGGCTACTTTCATCTCCAGAAAGTTGCAACGGAAGCTAGATCTTCCAACCCTTTTAGCACCGGCTGCCACTGTTGTGGGCCTTAATGGCGCAGTAGCAGCAAACTCGACTAAGGTCTGTGTTGTTTCGCTGGGATCTTCCATGGATCCAGCGTTTAGTCTGACTACGGAGGCATATGTGGTTGACAAGCTAACTGGTCGATTACCCACTTACTCCTTGGCGAAGTTTGTTGACCTCAACACTCCCGAACTTCCGTTGACAGATTTGAAATGTGCCCATATGGATTTGCTATTGGGCGGAGATATATACTCTCAAATCATGCTTCCTGAGGTTAGGAAGGATTCTAAGAACCCCTTGATCGCTCAGCGAACTGTCTTTGGTTGGATAGTAACTGGTAGAATACCTCAGTTGAACCCGTTGGATTCCGTTGCTTCCTTCTTTGGGCAACTGGACTTGGATGCGAAAATTAGTCGGTTCTGGGAAGTAGAGGAAATACCGAAGTCGAAGGTATTGTCGCCTGAAGATCGCTTTTGTGAGGATCTGTATCGTCGTACGACTTATAGGACTCAAGAGGGTAGATATGTAGTTGCTCTTCCCTTTAAACCCGAATTTTCGACGGACTTGAATCTCGGTCCATCTCGAAAAGGTGCTCTCGGCCAATTTTTGAGAAATGAGTCTCGTATGTTGAAGAACCCTGAGATTAAGGATCAATACGATCAGGTTATTGAGGAGTACCTTACCCTGGGCCACATGTCGAAGATCGATCACGACGCTGTTTATTCTCCTAAACCCAGTTACTACCTACCCCATCATGCCGTTTTTAAGCCTGATAGCACCACCACCAAGTTGCGTGTCGTTTTTAACGCCTCTTGCCCCTCCTCTAATGGCTTAAGCCTTAACAGTGTCTTGCACACTGGCCCGATTTTACAAGCCGATTTGACTATTCTGATTCTCCGATGGAGACTGTTTAGATTTGTTTTCAATGCGGACATACAGAAGATGTATAGGCAAATACTGGTCGTGCCAGATCACACCCCTTTTCAAAGGATATTATTCCGTCGGAACTCCCAGGAAGATGTCCAGGATTTTGAATTAAACACAGTTACATTTGGTGTTAACTGTGCCCCCTATTTGGCCATAAGAACCCTACATCAGTTAGCTGATGATTGTAAATCGGATCACCCCTTTGCTTCTGAGATTTTGCGAAACCAAATGTATGTGGATGACATTTTGGCTGGTTCGCATTCCTTTGTCGAAGCTACTCGTAATCGTGATGAGATAATTCATGTTCTGAATTCTGCTGGCTTTTCCCTTCGTAAGTGGACATCAAATGATAGAGGTCTTATTGATGATTTGCCACCTGAACATCTATTGGATTCCCAATTTCTAAAATTGTCAGACGCCAGCACCGCTAAAACTCTGGGTTTACGTTGGAATGCGAGCATTGATGCATTTTTCTTCAAGCCAGCTCCAACGCCCGATTTCTCTGTAGTCACAAAACGATCCGTCTTGTCTCAAATAGCGAAGCTATTTGACCCCGTTGGGTGGTTGGCACCTAAAGTCATAGTTGCTAAAATTCTTATGCAACAAATTTGGAAAGACGGAACGGATTGGGACGAATGCTTGAAACCCATGACGTTTAACAGATGGCTTGAGTTTGTCGATGATTATTTGTACATCGAAAGGATTAACATCCCCCGTTGGGTTAATTTTAACCCTCAGTGTGAAGTACAACTTCATGCATTTTGTGATGCTTCTGAAAAAGCATATGCTGCCACTCTGTACAGTAGAGTCCAAACCCCGTCTGGTGAATTTGTCACCCACTTACTCGCTGCCAAAACAAAAGTTTCGCCTATAAAAGTGCAAACTTTACCCCGTTTAGAGCTCTGCGGCGCAACTCTATTGGCGAAAATGGTATTTTCACTTCGTAAGGAGCTGAATCTTACCAGATCGGAAGCCTTCTATTGGACAGATTCGACTATCGTTCTGTCCTGGCTTCAAAAACCCCCGTGCCATTGGCCAACTTTTGTGGCGAATCGAGTATCGTATATCGTGGACCAGGTAGGCACTGACAATTGGAATCACGTCGAATCTCATCATAACCCTGCTGACTTGGCTAGTCGTGGTATGAGCGCTAAGGAGCTCTCTATTTCAGATATTTGGTGGAAAGGTCCTGAATGGTTATCTCGTCCACAGTCTGAATGGCCACTGTCATTTTTTAAACCCAATAATCAGCTAGAAACGCGTTTGATACAGGTTAACGTTGCCCAGACGGATACGTCTGAAGAATTTTTGAGTCGATATTCGGACTTACCTCGTGCTCTGCGAGTCATGTCCTACATCTTTCGCTTTTATCACTCTTTACTCCCCGGAAAAAGGTCGACTCAAGTCCCCCTATCTTATACGTTGAGTCAAAGTGAGGTGAAGTCGGCAAAGGATCGTTTGATCATACTCTGCCAAAGTACCCATTTCCCCGAATACTCTTCACTGAAGAATGGCTCTACCTTAACCTCTAAGAATTCACTACTCGTGTTCAACCCCTTTATAGATTCTAGTGGATTTCTACGAGTTAATGGTAGACTCTCCCAATCACCTACTTGACCTACAACGAACGTTTTCCGAAGTTATTACCCTATAATGGCCGTTTTACGCGTCTCTATCTGGAACATCTTCATAAGTTTTCGGCTCATGCGGATATCTCTCTGATGCTGCGCCTTATGCGACAGGAATTTTGGGTTCCTAAAATGAAGAATTTGGTTAAGACAGTTGTTCACAATTGCAAAGTGTGTTCTTTATATAAAAAGAAACTCGGTCAGCAAATTATGTCTGCATTGCCGCCCGAAAGAACTACACTCACTCGCCCTTTTACTCATACCGGAATTGACTTTGCTGGTCCCTTTGATATAAAGTCATATATAGGGCGTGGTTGTAGAATAACGAAAGGATATGTCTTAGTATTTGTCTGTTTTGCTACTCGAGCCATCCATCTGGAGGCTACAAATGACATATCCACCGAATGTTTTTTGGCCGCTTTTGCTCGATTCTTCTCTCGTCGCGGTTGTCCTTCTCACCTCTATTCGGACAATGGTACTGCTTTTGTTGGCGCAGCTAATCTCTTGAATAAAGATAAGACTCAGTTCCTTGAGAGTCTTAAACGGCAGATTGTCACCAAAAATGCCTTTCAATTGGTAGATTGGCATTTTATTCCTCCTGGCGCTCCACATATGGGTGGCTTATGGGAAGCAGGAGTGAAAAGTTTCAAAACTCATTTGCGTAAGATATCCCACGCCCAAAGCTTCACTTATGAAGAATTCTCAACTATGTTGACAAGAATAGAGGCTTGTCTGAATTCTAGACCTCTTAGCTCGATGACAGACAACCCGTCTGACATCAATCCTTTAACCCCAGGACATTTTCTTATAGGAAGTGCCATCTTATCCCCACCGGAACCTGATTTTTCGGACGAATCCATAAGCTACGCTAATCGGTGGCGTAAGCTGAAAATTTTGCACCATTTATTCGCGCGTCGATGGAAAGACGAATATTTGGTTGAGTTGCATAAACGCAACAAATGGAAGGTTCCCCAAAGAGATTTTGTTGTAAATGATTTTGTTGTCATTCGTCATGACAATCTTCCCCCTAACGAATGGAAGCTAGGTCGGATCGAACGGGTCTATCTCGGCCCCGATTCGAAGGTGCGAGTGGCCGATGTTCGAACCGCCAATGGCGTTTTGACTCGACCAATTGTCAAACTCGTGCTGCTTCCTAATCATGGACAGAACTAATTTTTTTCTCTTCTTTTGTCCGTTTTGTTGATTGTATTTACAGATGTCGGAACTTGCACCCCGTCGACTAGCCGTGGAGCGTCCCCAAAATGAAAGCCTCGACGAAGTGATTGCTACCGCCAGCTCAAAGTGTCGTCTGTGTCCTGAAGCTCATCCTCTACGCAAATGTCCCAAATTCCGTCGGATGAGTCCCGTTAAACGGTTAAGTGTAGTGAAACGACACAAACACTGCATCAACTGTCTGGCACATTCTCACTTTGTAAAGGAGTGCCGGAGCAGAGATCGATGTATGGAATGCTTGCAGGAGCACCATACCATGCTGCACTTTCATCGTAGAGCTGACGGCGGCAGACTAGGCAAGAACAACGCTTC
Organism: Sarcophaga carnaria; assembly: GCA_958299815.1. Lineage (NCBI taxonomy): Eukaryota > Metazoa > Arthropoda > Insecta > Diptera > Sarcophagidae > Sarcophaga > Sarcophaga carnaria. The sequence goes on along the minus strand of OY283152.1, from coordinate 99,954,804 downwards.
GGAGACAAATAAGCCCAAGAGAAGCAATCGCAGAAGGAACCATCCTAAACGAAGAGCTGCTAACAACGCCAATTCTACTCATAGCAAAAACAAGAAGAGCGCAACCCACAACCAGGCTCTGGAAAAACCCTGCTCATGTGCTGGTCAACCTCCGAATTCTGGTAATGGGGCCATAATGGCAGCATCCAACACGGCTTCTGGGGCTACAATCGTAATTAACGTGCTGAGTAGATAATTTCTTTTTGATAACTCTTATTCTTATCTTGCTGTATTAAATTTAATCTTATTTTTATTGAATTTCCATTATACTGAATTTTATTGAACTTTACTGACTTTTAAATACAAATCTATATACCCTGAAATGTTAATTTATCTATGATCTCTGGCCAGGTGACTTCTCGGTCCTCTTGTTGCAATATTGCAAGGGGGGCGGGATGTTCACGCTGGCCACCCTAATTTTAAGTTTAGCCTTAAGTTATTTTACAACTGTGTATATTTACTAATTAATTGTGAATTGTTAATTATAAAACCCGAAAAGAGATTATTATCAAATCCACCCCCGAATTGTAAGGTACGTTTGAGTGTCCTTGAAAATATAAATTTTTATAGAAATCACTAATCGATTTGTTTTTTATTCTCCTCGATAAAATATTTTATTTCTATTCGCTTCCCCGTTCACCCCCACAAAAATTTCCAAAAATTTTATGTTGCTGAAGTAAACCGTTTTAAACACATACAAATAATAACAACAATTTAAAAAAAAGTTGGAATGTAATTTAAAGAAGAAAACAACTGACTTATTAAATATTCTCATAGTGGAGACCTTCGAGAGATTGAAGATTTAACCTTTTTAAGCTTGTTTAATACTTGAATAGAAATTTAAAAATTTTTATGTTTGAAAATTTTCTTAAAAATCTAATCTTTAATGAAAGCATGTTTTTCTCTAACACCCTGTAAATTGTTTCAGACCGTATTTGCTGCAGCACCTTAGTAAATGGCCTTCATTTTGGCTTTAAGCCATTTAATTTTTACTGCAATGATTTTGTGTTACCAAAATTAAATCTTTTTTTTGTTCTGTTTTTGTTTACAAACTAAATTTGCATATTTTTGTTTAAAACAAAATCTTCAAACCAGTTTTCTTTATGTATGAATTTTTCTTTTTAATAATAATAATAATAAAAATAAAGAAGAAAGAAAGAAATATTTTTGATTAAAAACTAAATTTGCATATTATTTACATAACCATGTACACACATAAACTTTTATTATTACACATGCACATACACACACATACACACACATTTTAAGAAAAATTAATTACCGTTAAAAGCATAAAGACTTTAAATATGCGACCGTTTTATATTCCCCCCCCCCCTTCATTTAAATGAAGGTATACAGACAGACTTCCTGTCTCTCTTTAAGTGTGTGTATATGACCCAAATGCGAAGAACAAAAACGAAAACAAGGAAATCAAAAGTCAGTCACAATTTCTTTTTTTTATTTTTCTTTTGGCCGCCAAGGAAAACTAGACTCTCGGTTTGGAAAAATATATGAAGAGAGATTTAATCATATACGATATTTAAATCTCAATTTGATTTGCATGCTCTTAATTTCTTCACCTTTTTCTTCTTTTTTTTGTCTCCTCTTTGTTGTTGGGTGCTTTTTCCACTGGCTTGGCTGTTTTAACCTCAAAACGAGTAGAAAACACCTTCGCTCCATATCTCATGGCAAAGAGAAGCACAAAAGGAGTCAAGCAGGAGTCTTTATATTCGTTGTCTGTCTCAAAATATGCAAATTTGTAAATGTCAACACGTAGCATAGTGGCAAAAACCCAAAAAAAAGGATCGCTTTTTCTTCTTCATCTTCGTCTCTTTGTTCCACTTTTATAGCAAACGTAGGCATTTAAAAGGTAGAACGTGCTATTTAACGTTAGTAACAGAAGAATATGAAATAAGAAAGTGAACAGAAAAAAAAATTGTTAAACGTTATAGAAATTGTAACACTAACCCTAGTCTCTAATCACAGTTAATACTTCATTTAACATTTAAAACTTTTTTTTGCAAGACAATATATAAGAGGAGAATTTACTTTCATTTTATGGCAGAATATTATATTTAAGATGATTAAACAAAATTAAGATATTTTAATTAAAAAATTAACCCAGAATTTTGTGTTTAAACTCAGAATTTCCTTTAATACGTTACATATAAAAGGGTAACAAAAATGGAGCCTTCAATGCCATACCAAAAAAGCAAAATCGATGTTGTTTGTAAATGATCATTACTTAAAGCAAGGGCTTTATACAAAAGCAAACTCCCAGTTGAGATATCAAAACCACTTTGGCAAGCCTATCTCTATCAATGAAGGTATCATTCAAGTCTGTATTCTTTACTATGCTGTGCAAGGAGAATGACATTTATCGTAAGCGTCCTTGTAGTAGTCGCCGTAGTCTAGTAGGTAGTGTTTTGGCTTATTAGACATAAAAGCCAGGGTTCGAATTCCAGGTCAGACATCAAAAGGAAAATATGAAAAAATATTTCTTCGGTGACTGCCTCTCAGCAGATTTCTGGCAAAAACTCTGACGGTAAATAAAATTGCTATGAAAAGTTTCTCAAAAATCTGTCGTTCGGAGTCGACTTTAAACTGTAGGTCCCGCCACTCATGTATAAAATTAACACACACAACTTAAGTGGTGTGTGACACTAGGTGGTAATCCTGACTGAAGGGTTGTAATGACCAATTATGTGTGTATGTATGTATGTTTTGTTAGAGATGTCTGACCTGGAGTTTGAGCTGTGGTCTCGCATCTACCCACCTACCAGACTACGTTGATTACTCTTTATTCGTATAATAAATATGATGTGTGAAACGTATGATTTAAATACGTGACAATAAAGTGCTAAAAACTAAAGTCAAGCACCGGTAAGCTTACACAAATACTTCAAAGCCTGGATTAAAGCCAAACGAGATTATGTTGAATGATTAATGAAATTATAAGCAGCTACTAACTGACGATAAAATTAATTTGTTATCATTCAACAGTTTGAACGAAGTAAGCAGGAAATTGTGGCTAAATTGTGGAGAACAGAAAAAAGGCAAACAATGTTAAAATTAAAATAAAAATTAAAACTTATTCGATCACAAATAAATACAAAATTTTTGAATTAATTATTACATACTTCTCAATATTTATATTTAATTGTATTGAATAGTAAAAATAGCTAACTGAGATAAGATAAGGCATTTTAAATAAATAAATATTTTCATCAGATACTTAATATAGTACATATATAATCCATTAATCTTACTCTTAATCAAATAAATTTTAAAGCCAGTATGATTCTTACCTGTAAAGAAGAAAGAAAAAAATATTAAATTTTAAATTGTTTAATCAAAGTATATGTATTATTTAATTTATTTAAAAAATGTATGGTTTTAAATCATAAATTTGATTAGTTATTGAAATTTTAAATATTATCACGTATCATTTATCATGTTTTCATTGAATTATTGTAGAAACGTTGAAGGTTTGGAGTTTGTGATTTAAAATTCTGTGATTTTTCAAATACTATGAATATTAAACACTATAGTGGTCGCCCTTCAACAAATTGCTTAACAATCACTCTAATAAAACTGTACGCAAAAGTTTATAAGATTTTGAATATAATAGACCTGAGGTATTAACAGCTATTATGTAATAAATTTTGAGGCCAAAAATAATCTCTTGAGAATTGAGTCCCAATTTGTCGTCAGTGAACTGAGAAATTAGTCGCCGGCTTATTAGGCGTAAGGCCAAGGTTCAAATCTCGGGACAAACATTTGCAAGAGTAGATATTTGGCAAAAGCTCTGGGTGTAAACAAAACTGCCATGAATAGTTTTTAAAAAACCGTCCCGGCACTTATGGATGAAATTAACACACACAACATAAGTGGTGTGAGCAGCTAGGACGTAATCCTGACTGAAGGGTTTTCATGATTTTAAATTTGATAATACAAGTATTCATCAAGATTCAAGCAGTAAGTGATTTTGACCATAATTATACCAAAAACCATTCGCTATGCTCCCAACAATAGATCGTCTGTGATTACAAACCATCTTCCAAAAATGACAGCTTTGACAAGGCTGAACTACTATATATTATGGGATATCTATCATGTGTTGCCGACTGCGACAGGACGTTATCTCGTTATCTCGTAGTTGGCCTGTTTAATAACGTTTGCATCTACTGTTCACTGTCAACTACGAGTTATCTCGTAGTAGAAACGTTACTCAATAGGCCAACTAGTTACTACGAGCTATCTGCTCCTGCTACTACGAGATAACTCGTAGTTGGCAGTGAATTCGTTAAAGTAGCTATTCATTTAATTTAAGTACATCTTCATTAAATTTTTAGACCTATTTTTAAACAAGTTTTAAAACTTTAAAACCATTAAATATTTCATGGAAAACAAATTCAACATGTAACACATTTAATCTTCTTAAAGAAACCCAAAAATTTCTGTTCAACTTTAAACTTCTTCAATATCCTTCTTAGAGAAAACTTTTTGTTGTTCAACAAAATTCTCTTCCGGAAAAGGCCTCTCTTCAAATATTTATGAAAATTACTTTAATAACTGTTTTGTTTGGAAATTCTTCGTTTTCCCCTGTTGGCATACTCTGATTAATTAATCAGTCGAGTTTGTTTGTCATGTTTTTTCTTTCAAGTCATTTTTCAGAAATATTCGTAACTTTGCCTTTTACAGAGACACACTCATCATCTAAAACGAAAAAGAACAAAAAAATATTTCAAAAATGTTGCCGCCACTTGGCCAATTCACACCTTACGTCACATTTAAATAAATTCTCCTAAGCAAATAGTAATGAAATCCATAAGCTGGCCCATCTACGAGGCATTTTGTGGTCGTTTTAAAGATTACCAATCTATTGCCATTCAAAGAGGGACAAATAGAAACACAGCTTAAACGAAATAACATGCCAATAATGTCGAAGCGGAAATAAAAAGAGAATCAAAAATAAATAAAAACAACAGAAAAACTGGAGAAAAAATATATTTAAAAAATGCAAAAGTTTTCGAATGTCATGAATATTTATGAGTTAGAAAAACTAGTGTCCTTTTTCCCTTTTTGTTCCTGTTTTTTGAAAGAAAAATTTTGTTTAGACAAAAAACTAAAAAGACACAGAGAGAGAGAGAGAGAGAGAGAGAGAGAGAGAAAAAGAGAAAAACAATAGAAAAAAGGAAACGTCAACAAAAAACTAGCTGTGGTGATTGTTGTCAAAAAGTTTGTACAGAAATACAATGAAAAAAGAAAAAAATGTGTTTGAATTCCTTTTTTTGTAACATTCCAAATGTAAATTTAAAATACGCAGCAAATGTTGAAAGAAACAAAACTAAACTTTTTAGGAAATAGTTTTAACTACTGTTTATACCCTACCCCTACTCCATCCTTTATATGTACATATTTACTCGCTAATATTGGGTAAATTTTGAGTGACAACAAATGTTCACATGTAACTTTAAAAAAGCAGCTCTTAAGCTGCTCCTGGTATTCTATCAGGATCATCCGAAAATTGACAGCTTATAGCGGTCATCTTAGTGAGGTTCCATTTAACAAATTACATACATATGTACATACATAATTGGTCATTGTAACCCTTTAGTCAGGATTACGACCTAGTTTCTCACACCACTTATGTTGTGTGCGTTAATTTTTATAAATAAGGGGCGGGACCTACACATTAAAATCGCCTCCGAACGACAAATTGTTTGAGAAACTCTGTATGGCAATTGTATTTTACTCTCGGAGTTGCTGCCAGAAATCTGCTGAGTGGAAGTCACCAAAGAAATATTTTCTTCATATTTCGTTTAGTTGGAGATGCGTGACCTGTGGTTTGACCCGTGGCCTTACGTCTAATAAGCCAACACACTACCTACTAGACTACGGCGACTTCAATCAATGATAGGTGCAAATAATCAAAATTGTTTTATCAAAATGGGTATTCTGTTCGCGCAACGTACCGCTTGCTTGCCCATTTCACGATTGCCATAATTGTTCTAGCGTCACCATAGTCTAGGAGATAGTATGTTGGTTTATCAGACGTAAGGCCACGATTCAAACCCCAGATCAGACATCTCCAGCAAAACAAAATATGAAAAAATATTCCTTACGGCGACTTCCCTTCAGCAGGTTTCTTGAAAAACTCTGTCAGACTAAATAAAATTGCCATAAAAAAGTTTCCAAAAAATCTATAGTTAATTAATAATTAATTATTAATCAATTAATTAATTAATAGCAATTAACTTTAAACTATAGGTTCCGCCACTTGCAACATAAGTGATGTCAGAAGCTAGATCGTAACCCTAACTGAAGGGTTGTAATAACCGATTATGTATTTATGCTATGTAAATGTTCTCTTCGAATAAAATCACATCTAAGCACATCTTCCAGTTTAAGATTACTGACAGGACTGTTCGCATTATGGTGCACAAACTCGGGTTCACTTGTTCAGAAACAATCGACCAAAGCCGAGCCGTATGTCGACAAAATACAAGATCTGCTGAAAACATTGCCGCAATAGAATCTGAGACATTTGATTTCATGCCGCTTACAAAAACTCGACCTTACACGCAGACCACAACTTGGCAAATTTTGCAACATGACTTAGGTCTGTGCCTATACGTCGACACAACACCCGCCTCAACTGGGTTCCAGGCCACTGTGGCGTAGAAGAAAACGAAAAGACGGACGAGCTGGCACGCAAGGGATCAGAGACGTCTAAAGAGGAGACGGATATATGCGCTCCTACAAGAATTTTTTTCGAATTTGGCAAAAACAGGTTGGAGTTCAACAAACCATGGGTGGTCCAACATGCCTTCTTGCAGAATGTCAAAACTGATGTGTCCAGCAGTGAATAGCAGGAAAACCAGGAAAACACTTGATTTCCACAAGAGAATGGTTCACAGTCTAATAGGTATTTTCATTAGATACTGCGCTATTGGCAGTTTCGTTAGCAAGATTGGTCTTCCCCATCAGTATTATTGCAAAAGCTGTCAGGATGTGAAAGAAAAGGAATCGTTACAACACTTTTCAAATGATACTGCCTTGCGCTTCAAAACAGAGGCCATCGGTTTTTGGGTGACAGAACGTTTGAAGATCTAAGCATGGTGGCGAACGTACAACTAAAAGACCGTCAGGTTTCATCCGAAACTCGGGGTGGTTCACACCCACTACTAACGGATCATGGCAAGGGGGCTTAACACATATTAAGTAACACAATGGTTCACATAGGCTACCGACTAAACTTGACTGTGAACGACAAGCTACCCGCTAACCTTATCTAAGTTAAACTAGGTCGCGACCGTATACAATTCAAAGGTAAACGGCCATAGCCAACAACTTGTGTGCACTCAGTAGCAATTGGAAATTCACTCTAATTCGTACCGAAAAGTAATCTTCAGTGATAAGATTTATTTCTGGATGAATGGGTACGTGAATAAACAAAATTGTCGAATGTGCGGCAATACCGACCCACTTTAGATCCAAGAGCGTTCAATACATTACTAAGAAGTTGCCTATTTGATGTATATTTTGGGATGGCGGCTACATTTGGTCACAGTTCTTGTCAATCACTGTCATTGTCAACGGCGAGCACAATATATTGACGATTATCGACTTCTTTTAACGCAAATTGGATGATGTTGACACCAACAAGTGGTGGTTTCAACAGGATGGCACTTACGCCACAGAACTCCTGCCACTTTGTACACTCTGCACGAATGAATTAAGGGCATGGCTATCTGACGAGGAGGAGATGTGTACGGCTCAACGGGATCATTCGCTTTGACCTCATTAGACTTTTTCGTATCAGGTGTTCTTAAGTCCTGGTTGTAAGCGTACAATTCATAAACTAAAGAAGCCCTCAAAGTCAATATAACCCATGTTATCGCTGAAATTCTGCCTAATTTAGGTGTCTGAGTCATAGAAAATTTGACATTTCAGATACTTTTCTTACATAAAAACTGTGACAAATATTTGAACAAACAATGGGTCTTTCAAACGTATAAAAAATTTCGATGATATCTCACACACACACTTAATTTAAATTAGGCTAGGAAGCGCTTAATAAAAGATCCGAATTTATGTATGTATGTACATACGCAAGTATTAACACTTTTTAGATGGATTTTGTGGTTATACACAGCGCTTAAAAAATGTTTTGAATTTTTTGCATGTAACAAGCAATTCCTATATAATATGCTCCATACAAACATACATATGTATGTGTATATATTTATCCATTCATATATACTAAAACTATGTACATATTGTTTGAGAGTGTGTTAATTTGTGTACGTTTGTCTATGTAGGTCATTGAAATATCCTAAAAATGCAACAATACCGTACGTAGAAAAGTAACTCAAAAATCACTTGTGATAGTTTTTTATTTGAAACAAAACTGTGTGACATACTCACACACTTTATTACAAAAAATATTGTAAAAAACGGCAAGAGATTGGCATGACCTGGTTATTGACCTGTAATTTGAAATGACACAACTTGTTGTATAGAAAAGCTTGGTATTTTTTGCTAAATTGTTATGAGGTTTTTATAAAAGCTGTTGAGCTGTTAAGGTAGTAGTAATTTAAGGTATTCGAGTTAAAACAAAAACATTTTACAAATTGTTTTAGAAATATTTGTGGAAAAAATGTGTTTTTTTAATTGGTTATCCACCCCATTGGCTTAAAAGCTGCTAAATAACTGTCATCCGAAGTGCCATTCATTTACGAATATGAATAATTTAACAACCAAAGAACAAATAAAAATCTTTAAAATTTAAAACAAAAGTTGAGATCCAAACTTAACCACATTATAAGCATTGCGGGGTCAGTATAGTCATCATAATCTACACACTATGCAAGGAATTACTATTGTATTGTTGTCATGAAGAGGTGACTAGAACTCCCCGTCAACTTTATTGGGTACGCGTTTAATCTCTGGTTCAAGCATATTGCCCTGACAAACAAAAGGATGTAACACGGTGGCAACAATGCCATTTCTCTGCACAGGAAAAATCACTTGGCTTCATTCCAGAAGCTGTGCAGGGTAATGGCGTTGTTACCACCGTTGTAACCACCGTTTTTACCACCGCCATTTCCATGTACAGCTTCTAGAATGAAGCCAAGTAATTCTTCCTGGGATGAATTACGGTCTCGCATAGTCTAGTGGATAACGTGTTGGCTTATTAGACGTGAGGCTACGGATCAAACCCCAGGTCAGACATCTGAAACAAAACCAAATACGACAATACATATTTCTTTCGGCAACAGTCTGTCACAAGATTTCTGACAAAAGATCTGAGAGTAAATAAAATTGCCACGAAAAGGTTTTTCACAAATTAGTCGTTCGTAGTCGACTTTAAACTGCAGATCGCGCCGCTCATGTATAAAATTAATACACACAACGTAAGCGGAGTGAGAAGCTAGGTGGTTACCCTGACTGAAGGGTTGTAATGACCAATTATATATGTATGTATGTATGCAGATTGCAAGACTATGTTCTGATGTTTCATTCTCATCGTCACAGAATCTATATGATTGGTTCAAGACAATCCTAATGACGCAGACCTATTCTCATTGTAATTTCAAAACAAATGGGGGCCTGGTACGATCTATCAAAGATCTATTGCTTAAGTCACGAAATCCTCTTACATATATGATATTAGACTTGGCTTTCATCCTGACTTTGGTCTTCACTACCATGTGCAAGAGACTTAAAACCAACAGAACTTCCTACAGCGCCACTGTAATACAGATTCTTATTAACCCTGTTATGACAGCACGTGCAAGTCTCTGTATCTTGTCCACCCCAATATATACTGTTTTCAAATTTGTTTTCACTGCCCAGACAATAGGTCACTATCGGTCTGATTATCTAGGCAAACATCCAATGCATAATTCCTAGATTGTACAAGAAATTGGCAATATTATGGATTTGAAGAGACTGCAAGCGTTACAGAAGAGGTCAGATCTTGCGTCATATTAGAGGAAGATTGGTGTATAATGTGAAGCCCACAAACCTTCAAAGACCTTTCAAACTGATTTTTCGAATAAAAATTTCTTCAGCATTAAAGTTATTTTTTACTTGGTTACGCAAGTCGCCGTGGTCTAGTAGGTAGTGTGTTGGCTTATTAGACGTGAGGCCTAGGTCAGGCATCTCCAACTGAACGAAATATGAAAAAATATTTCTTCGGCGACGTCCTCTCAGCAGATTTCTGGCAAAAACTCTGAGAGTAAATAAAGATTGTCATGAAAAAGTTTCTCAAACATCTGTCGTTTGGAGTCGACTTTAAATTGTAGGTCCCGCTACTCATGTATAAAAATTAACGCACACAACATAAGTGGTGTAATCCTGACTAAAGGATTGTAATGTAATGTATGTATGTATGTACGCAAGCATACAAAATTGTTGTATTTGGCGATTCCAGATGGTCATTACAACCCTTCAGTCAGTCTAGCTTCTCACACCACTTAAGTTGTGTGTTAATTTTATACATGAGTTGCGCTACCTACAGTCGAAAGTCGACACCGTACGACAGATTTCTGAGAAACTTTTTCAGGGCAATTTTTATTTATTCTCGGAATTTTTGCCAGAAATTTGCTGAGAGGCATCCGCCGAAGAAATATTTTTTTCATATTTCATTTTGTTGGAGATGACTCATAGGGGTTTGATTTGTGGCCTCAGGTCTAATAAGCGTTGGCAGTATGTTGACGCTGCCTACTAGACTACGGCGATTACAACGCTTTTTATTCCGGGTAAAAACTATGAAGTATGAAACGTATCAATTAAATACGTGACTATGAAGTGCTAAAAATTATAATCAAGCATCGGTAAAATACATAATTGGTCATTACAACCCTTCAGTCAGGATTACGACCTTGTTTCTCACACCACTTATGTTGTGTGTATTAATTTTATACAGTTTAAAGGCGACTCCGAACGAGAGATTTTTTTGGCAATTTTATTTACTCTCAGATTTTTTGCCAGAAATCTGCTGAGAGGAAGACGCCGAAGAAATACTTTTTGTATTTTGTTTTGATGTCGGGCCTGGGGTTTGAACCCTGGCTTTTCGTCTACTGAGCCAATACACTACCTACTAGACTACGGCGGAATCAGTAAGCTTAAAAAAATACTTTGAAGCCTGGATTAGGCCCAAACGAGATTATGTTGAGTGATAAATGACATAATGAGCTGCTACTAACTGACGATACAAACAATTCAGATGCCTACTTGTCATCATTCAATATTTTAACTACTAGACTAAGGCGACTACATTTGCATCCACAGATTTAATAATATTAGGGAAGTGAAGATTTGCATAGGCTTGGAGAAGTTTTAATTAATTTTATTTGTATTCCATTTGTTAATATTTGCCAGATTTTAACTCCACTTTTCAGATGTAATTTCATTGTGGTGGAATGTAATGATGTTTAAGGAGAAAAGGTTTTTGGAAATAAATTTCATACGATATTAATTAAACATTTTAAAGAACACTTCCATTAAATTTTAATGTTTACTTTGTGGACATAAATTGTTGCTTTAATTACTCCGAAAAAAAAAATTTCTTAATAAACGAAGAAGAGATTTTATTGCCTTGAATGAAATTAAAACAGCAACAGTAGCAACCAGTTTCGTTTTATTTTTTTTTATGTACGAAGAAAAAGTGTGTTCATTAAGCTTATGTTCGTTCGTTTCATTTTTTTTTATTAAGAAAGTTTTTTAAGAAAAATCAACAATTCATTAGTAAAAAACAAACAAAGAAAAAAACATTTTGAAGAAGAAAATGCACAAGAAAATTTATTTTAATGACACACAACGAAAAAAGAAAAATACAGAAAAAAAATCAAGATTTCTTGTAACGTACGTCATACGTCCTCCTCACAATTCACTTGCACACACATGGACTAATTGCAAACATGCTGCTGCTTTTAAAAGCGAGGAAAAAAAAACGCTTCAAATAAATACTAAATATTAATAAACACTCGTTTGTTACACATATATGTACTTGTATATGTATTAGTAAGTATAAAAACAAGTACGCAAGTACTTAAAATTTATACAATCAGAATAATAACAACAACAACAACAACAACGTACATATTAATGTTTATTTAACCTACTATTTAATATGAGTGTATTATTAAGTATTTGTAAGTTAGCGTATATGAGAGTGTAAGAAGAGTACGTAGCAGCATTAACAAACAGTACCAGCCTGTAAATATGCAATGAATGAATAAGGCTTGTCCTTAACTTAAATTGTTGGAGTGTGTGTAATTTCACTCACTCACTTTGCCTTTCTCTCTCTCTATGAAACAACAACTTGATGCTTTAGTAGTTATTACAACTGCTTACCGTTGGGTATGTAAGAGACTTATGTAAGCAAAGAGAGAGATGGAGAAAGTGTGGGAGTGTAGAACAATTTATGAAACGTTAGTATAAGAATAAGAAAATATTGCATAAAGAAATGAAAACACAAGAAAAGGTGTGTCAAAAGTAATTTGTCTTCTATTTTATAGTCAAAGGAGTTTTTTCCTTTTTCCACACTAATTTACACCAAAACTGTTATACACCTACACACTCTCAAACATTTTCCCAACTCATATGCTAATACTAAGCTATGTTTCTCTTTTTGGGCTCTTTCTGTGCGTAAAGAACTTAAAATATTTAAATAAGGGTGGATGGTTTGCTTTTAATAAATGCTGTTGCTGTTGCTATTATTATTTTCTATAGCTTTTGTTTATTAAAATTTATGTTTTACAATAACAACAACAACAATACAAAGGCAAAACAAAAGCTTAACAAATGTGTTGTATAAAATCAAGTAAAGAAAAACAAAAAAAAACTTTTTGTTTCTCAAAAATTCCTAACAATCAAGGGTGTCATGAAGTCTCTTTCTTTGACATTGTTTTAGTGTCAGGAAAAATATTTTGCAAAATTTTGTGCCACTTTTTCTTACTTTAGAGTCTGTATTAGACAAGCACAATACATGGATAAAATGTTGTTATAATTTTGGAATTTTATTAAATAAGTAAACAGCAGTTTTAATATACTCGTACATAGCAAAACATGAATCCTCAGGATGAGAATTGTAAAAAAATAATTTATTGTTTTTATTACAGTTTATTAAACACAATTAAAGTCAAAGGATTTCTAAAAACACTATGAAATTAAAGGAAGAATCCTGTTATAACGCAATTTTTTTTTTTGTGGATATTTCGAAAATTTTTGTTTTCATCGACAGTCTCGAACATTATATGGAGAGTTGTCTCGACATTAACATAACGAATGTTCGTTATCAAATACTCCTGGCCTTAGGAGATTATGCAAATAGGCACAGTCTTTAATGTAGTCCCACAAAAAATTCTCATGGGTATCGAATTGCTAGAATTTCACATGGTCATAGCATTCTGAATTCATTTGGTAATGGTTGTAGATCTTGGGAATATACGGTTCAAAATAAATCTGTCACTTTTTCCGAGACTCTCTTCCAAGAAGTCGCCGTAGTCTAGTAGGTAGTGTGCTGGCGTACTAGATGTAAAGCTAGGGTTCGAGCTCCAGGCCAGACCTCAAGACAAAATACAAAAAGTATTTTTTCGGCGACTTCCTTTCAGCAGATTTCTGGCAAAAACTCTGAGAGTAAATAAAAATTACTATGAAAAAGTTTCTCAAAAATCTGTCGTTCTGAGTCGACTTTAAACGGTAGGTCCCGTCACTCATGTATAAAATTTAACACACACAACATGAATGGTGTGAGAAACTAGGTCGTAATTCTGACTTAAGGGTTGTAATGACCAATTATATATGTATGTGTGTATGTCTCTTTCAAGAGATTTTAATTTATAATTTTAATTTTAAGTTTGCTTGCTCTCGTTCTGCTGGCCAATTAGGTTACAATTTCGCGTTCACTTCGTTGACATGATGAAAAGTAGAGGACAAAGCTATTTGTATCGTCAGTTAGTAGCAGCTAATTACTTCGTTAGTCCCTCAACATAACCTCTTTTGGCCTTAATCCATGCTTTGAAGTATTTGTGTAAGCCTATCGGTGCTTGATTATAATTTTTAGCACTTTATAGTCACGTATTTAATACATACGTTTTTAATACATATATGTTGTAGTCGCTTATTAGCCGTGAGGCAACGGTTCAAACCCCAAATCAGATAACGCTACACCCAGGGTTACGACCTAGCTTCTCACATCACTTAGGTTGTATGTATTCGTGTTACACATGAGTGGCGGGACCTACAGTTTAAAGCCGATTCCGAACGACAGATATTTGAGAAACTTTTCATGACAAATTTTTTACTTTTAATTTCAGGTTTTTTTTGTCAGAAATCTGCTGAAAAGAAGTCGCTGAAGAAATATTTTTCATATTCTTTTTTTCTTCTAGTGAGCCAACTCACGATCTACCCGACTACGGGGGCAACAGAAAGTGAAATTAAACAAAATGATTGCCAAGCTTGACAAGAATCATACGAAAATGGAATCATACAAATGGAAACAATACCAATACTCCGTGTCTATGGCGATACCCAGGAGTATCTTCGAAACGGAAGTTTATGCGTTCAAAAGAAGTGCTCAATTCAACTTGAATAAGAGATACAAATGACAAAACATAGCAATACTACCTCACAGTAGAGCACTTGGTTCTTATAATGTTAAATACAAGATAGTATAGGACTGTTTGGGGAAGCTGAATCTGCTAGATAGACAGAACAAATTTACCCACTGCTGGATCCCAGGATAAGTGGAAATTTTCAAGAATGAGCAAGCAAATTAGTTTGCTAACAAGGAAGCTTTCACGCAGTTGAATGAGCCAGAACACATCTGTGGAATGGGAGCCGATATTTCAAAGACAGCCCAATGGGTTTGAAGCAATCAAAAAATTTTGTTTGAGAATTAAAATAAGAGAAGATTTGAAATCCAGGAATAATCAAAGATGACCGGTCTTTTGAGAAGGCACATTACACTCTGGAGAAGATAGGCCGGAATTCTGACTGAAGGTATGTACGTTAGACTCCGAATGTAGATTCTACGCCGATTAGAGTAAACCATCGGAATACAATCTTGGAACCTGTGGGACATTAATGCAATCCGGGAGAATTACCTGCGTGCATATCAGATTCTAGGCAGGGAATTGTAATTGTTTATACCAAGCAGCATTCTGAAGTTTGTCAGGGCAATGAAGACATTACACAAATAATCTATAAAGTCCGCTCGTCCTAGTAATAAATCTTCTCTTCACGACGACAATAATAGGTAACAAAAAAATATAGGCGGTCTATCAAATTATCTTGGCGTTACTAGCCGTAACTAGCGTTGAGACTCACACACACTTCGATTCTTTTCGATGAAAAAATTAACAAATAAGCTCTATAAGGTGTCTGCCTTTTTATGAATAAAACGGGGAGGATTTGCTTTAAATCTGCCTCGAATCTGTCTTGGAAACTCATAGAATCCTAAAGAAACACTGGTCACTGGCATTTATGCACAGCAGAAGCGACAATGTCGAGGAAGAGAAGAAGGTGTCATATCACTTTCTTTGACATTCTTCGCTTTTGGTGGACTTTAGACGATGGCGAGTATGTAGAATTAATTATTAAAACTTGTTTAAACAGAGGAATTTTAGGGAAAATCGCTGCACTGATCAAATTAATAGGAAGATTGGGAAATAGTGCCAGTCAGGCAGAAAAGAAAGATACATGGTATAATAGGCATAAGGGTATTAAAATGCTGAAGTTGTTGTACTGTGGTAGTTAATGTGGTAGCTTATTAGACGGAAACTGCGCTCAGACACTTGAAACAAAACAAAATATGTATAAGAAAAAAAATATAAAAATATGAAAAAAATATTTTTTAGGCCACTTCCTCCCAGCAGTCTTCTGGCAAAAGTTTCGCAAAAGAAATTTGCGGAGTCGAATTCGAATTGTATGATCTGATCCTCCTGGATAAAATTAATACATAGCAAAAGAGCTGTATATGTCATAATTCTAACTAAAGGGTTGTAATAACCCATTAATTAAGTAAGTCTTACAACGTGAAGTCTTCGAGTCTTCGTAGTCTAGTACATATTGTGTTGGCTTATTAGACGTGAGAAATACTTTTTCGGCGACAATCAACACACCCAAAATAAGTGGTGTGAAAGGCTAGGTCATAATCCTCACTGAAGGCTTATTATGACCAATTATGTATGTAACCTGTTTATACTAATTTAACCGTAGATCGAGCCTTAAAAAAACTTCATAATTCTAGCTTATGTATCACTTTTGATAAAAAACTATATATTTACTATTATTACATTTTATTATTACTTTTATGAAATTTGCGCCAAAATTTTTGACATGATGTACATTGGCATGGTTTTTTACATAAAAATCAAGCACTTCATGTCAGCTTAGTTTTATTTCTTTCTAAATGGTAATAATTTGACGTCTAGCACCCTGCTTTGTGGCGATTTATAAGTTTCCAATTGGTTAGATGGAACAGCCTATTGTCACTCGCATCAGTAACACTCTCAGTT
Organism: Sarcophaga carnaria; assembly: GCA_958299815.1. Classification (NCBI taxonomy): domain Eukaryota; kingdom Metazoa; phylum Arthropoda; class Insecta; order Diptera; family Sarcophagidae; genus Sarcophaga; species Sarcophaga carnaria. The sequence goes on along the minus strand of OY283152.1, from coordinate 99,938,230 downwards.
AGGGGTTGGCTGAAACCTGATGGTACAAACCATTCTTGTGATTCGTTAGAAATATTTGTTGTCAACGCATGTGAGGTAAAAAAGTTTCCCGTTGCAATACAACATCGATTATGTCAATAACAATTTTCTCTCTTTGATTCCTCTCCGGTTTCCCGGATACGTGTTTCCCCAAATACTGCTGTAAATAGTTGCTACGCACGTAGCATGTACTTGAATCTAAAACTGACAATTCGATTTCGGTGGACCACGAAATTTATAACGACCACCAAATTCAATTAGTTACTAATCTATAGCGACAAAATTAAATATGAGTTGAAAAGGTGATAAAACAAAACAAAAGGAAAGAAAACATAAATCAATACCAAGCATTACTCTTTATGAAGCTTGATTTATACAAATATTCTTAAATTAATTTCCCTAACAATCACTGTAAGTATTCCATCATTAAGTATCAAATTTCAATTAAAATTGCTGGAGGTAATTTCCATTTTCCACAATAAAACTAAAAAGTTTTTGAATTCTGTTGCTAAAAAACTTTAATTTGAGATGAAAATATACCAAAAAGGAACATAAAAATATAAGAATCATTATTTAAATATATTTTCATTAATTTTCTTTCCTTTTAGGCGAACAAAAAATTAAATTTTTAAAAATCTTAAAAAAGGATATATGGGCTGCTCTGAAAGTATGATAGCTAGTCCCAAACTATTTATAAAGTATTATTTCTTGCATAAAACTACAAGTTGTGTGATAAAACTTTTATGAAAATGGTTAAAATTTTCTAACAAAAAATTAAGATAAATATATTTTTTTTTTAGAAAAAAATTCTTTTCATTCGGATTTCAAAAAAAGGCTTTAAGCATAATTATTAAAGGCTGCAAGACTTTCAGCTCATTTTTCGAAAAGGCGTCATGAGTGTAAATCTATCATTATCGAAATCGAATGATTCTGTTATCTCATACGTATGTAGTTGACAGAAATATTATCATCTGTAATAAAACGTCACGTGAGATAAATATGAGAAGAGCAGTAAGAAACTACTAGATTTTTTCGTCCCAAACGACTAAAGGCAGTTTTTTTCTGTTCCAAGTAGTACCATCTTTGGCGATAAACATCCTGTTATCATGTTTATTGCTGCTAATAATTTCTCCAGTTCATAAGACGAGCTTCTATTTTCTTCTTCTTCAAAGTGTTTAGCAGCAGGAATGTTACATATATAATTAATATATAATCGGTCATTACAACCTTTCGTTATAAATTTTATATATCTGACCTGAGGTTTGAACCTTGGTCTGGCGTGTAATAAGGTAACACGCTACATACTAGACTGCGATTAGTTCAATCAATATCAAGAACATATCAAGATTAGAAAATTCCATCTTTTCACTTTCGTCCCACACTTACATAACTTTCAATTCCTTTTCAAATACCATAAATAATGTATTATTTACGATAAAACTTCACAAAATCAAAATTAAATACACGACACCAAAAAATCTCTAGGAAGGTCGTATGTATCAAAAATGATACATAAGCCAGAATTATGAAGTTTTTGAATTTTGTAACTCCTGTTTGAAATTTTATTTTTTTTTTATTGGGTTTAAAATAATGGCGATAACAATACTAACGAATTAAAGGGTGTTTTTTATAGAGGTATAGAACTTTAAGTTGGCATTACTTTTCAAGATGGCGACCGATTTAACAGCTGTCAAGTGATTTATTCTCAGTTTGGTTTGGCAATTCATCATGAATAGACTCACGCCTGAACAACGCTTGCAAGTAGTGCAATTTTATTTCAAAAATAATGGTTCTGTGCGGAAAACGTATCGCGCACTACGTCCATTTTATCGTCGACAAAATCGTCCATCAGAGCAGTTAATTCGATTAACCATGGAACGTTTTCGCACCACGTTTTCTCTTATTGATAACTCGCATCCCCAGAGACGCTGTACGGTGCGTACAGAAGAAGCTATTGCTGCTGCAGAGCGTAGCATTGAAGAAGACCCGAATGAGTCCATCCGCCATCGAGCACAGGAATTGGATCTGTGTCCATCCACTTTATGGAAGATTTTGCGGAAGGATCTTGGTTTGCGTGCTTACAAAATCCAACTCGTGCAAGAATTGAAGCCAAACGATCATCAAGTAAAGCGTAGATTCGTCGAATGGGCCCAAAACGAGATTACCGTTGTTCCCGATTTTCATAAGCGAATTTTGTTTAGCGATGAAGCGCACTTCTGGTTGAATGGCTACGTCAACAAACAAAACTGCCGCATTTGGAGTGAAGGTAATCCTCAAGTGTATGTGGAAACACCGTTACATCCAGAAAAACTGACTGTTTGGTGCGCTTTATGGGCTGGTGGAATCATTGGTCCGTACTTTTTCAAAAACGATGGTGGCCAGAACGTTACAGTCAATGGTGATCGGTATAGAGCCATGATTACTAACTTTTTCATTCCTGAATTGAATAACCATGATGTCCAGGAGATGTGGTTTCAACAAGACGGCACAACATGTCACACAGCTCGTGCCACAATAGATTTATTGAAAGACACGTTTGGTGACCGCCTAATTTCACGTTTTGGACCTGTGAATTGGCCTCCAAGATCTTGTGATTTAACACCGCTAGACTGCTTTCTGTGGGGCTATGTAAAGTCATTGGTCTATGCGGTAAAGCCACAAACGCTTGACCATTTGGAAGACAACATACGCCGTATTATTGCCGATATACGGCCACAAATGTTGGAAAAAGTCATCGAAAATTGGACGTCCAGATTGGACTACATCCGCGCCAGCCGTGGCGGTCATATGCCAGAAATCATATTTAAAATGTAATGCCACAAGATTATCTTTCGGATAAATAAAGTTCATATCAATCGAATAATCCATCGTTGTTTTATTGCAACTTAAAGTTCTATACCCCTATAAAAAACACCCTTTATAAAAATATCAGACATCTAACTTTTTCTGAATTAAAGTTATATCGCCTCAAAAATTGAAATTTATCATTTTTAATACAAAGCTCGATCTACGGTTAAAGACGATGTTTCATACTATAATGCCAAGATAATAAATCAAATACTACATTGTGTTAAAACACAAAAGAAATCTAACAAAAGTGGCCCTAAATAACTCTTGTTCTTTATGAATAATAAAATTACTTTTTAACAAAATATTATCTTTTTCGTAAACTAAAGTAATTTAAGTCATATTTTACAAAAATTTTCATTTAAACCATGCAAAAAAAAATTAATTGCACTTCTATTTTGCTTTAGAAAACATAATATTGTTTAACTATTACCCACTCCAACTTGCTGTAAATACCCGGTTTATAGCTGTTTTGCTTTCTCACACTCACTGACTCTCCCTCTTTCTCTCTATTGGAAGCTTTTAAATGTAAGCTAAAGTTAACAGTTCTCCTAATTGCTGCTAAAACAGAGGAGTTCATAGCAGCAAAAACAAAAAAATATTTTGAAAGGGATCTCCATTTTTATTACGATATAACTGTTAAACACATTAGCAACATTTAATTTAAAATATGAAATAAAATGCAACAAAATAACCACACTCTCTTTCACACACACACACACACACATACACATGTACACCATTAAGATGAATTATATGCGAGTGTGAGTGTTAAATGGTTTGTAGTTTATATTTTAAGTACACTGTTAAACACAAATGAATTGAAGTCTTTATGTAAATGAGGTATGACTATGCGAATGTGAATGTGTGTATGAGTGTATATATGTACTCGTATATATGTAAGTATGTATGTTTATTATATGATGATAAAGTAAACTATGATAATTACATTTGGTTTTTTGTTCTCACTAACACTACCGCTTAAACAATATTGAGAGAGAAGTTGAAATTAATTACTTTGTGGTATAAAATATTTAAACCTAGACACACACCACCCCACACATACAACAAACCTTCTTCCCTAGTAAGACGTGTACATTAAACCATTTGTCTTCTATGCTTTTGGAGTAGAGTTTGAGTACTAGTCTAAGGGAGTTTTATCTACATATAGTGGTAAGTGTGTCAGTGTAAGTGTTTGTATGTATGTGTGTGTGTTTTTGGTATAGAATTACACCTTGAAGTACTTAATTACTTTGTAATATATCACGTAAAAACATGTTTGTTTTACTTTTATTCTCTCCCTCTCTCTCTTTCTCTTTCTCTCTACTTTATTATTTTTATTCTTGTTTTTTGCTTTTAATTTGCTTCCAAAAATGAAAATTTAAAGAATTTAAATGCTGGCACTTAAAAATATTTTTATACGATCCTTGTAATTTCCTTTTACTTTTTGCGTCAACATTAGAAGGCCATTAAATGTGGTACCAATTTGTCTAGAAATACTTTTGCTTTTTTAATTCACTGTTTTAAAAATAATTGAATTGAATTTATGTTATAAAATATTTTTTTGGGACATATAGGGTGGGCCATCTATCGGCTTATATTCCAATCATCGGTTATTTTTGGAATCTGGCACAATACTGTCACAAAATCTTGTATATTATCACCACTGAACGAAATAAATCGAATTATGCTTGAGCAACGTTGGAATTTATTGGAAATTTATTTCCAAAACAGAGACATTTGGATGTAAATTGCACGAAAATGTTGCACAAAATCTGGTTGCAGATATATACCGGGCCCAGTATACGCAAATTTATTGCTTCAGTTCATTAAATTGGTTTCATTATTGATGCGCCACGACATACAAGTGGACAGCAAAAGTCTTAGTACTCCAATATATTTTGACAAAAAAAAGTTCCCACAGTCTTAATACTCTTGCACAAAGTCCCGATATGACTTCAAGACAGTATTTAGGAGATCATTTGAAAGAACGGTTACGTAATCGCTAAACCGCAAACAAAAGTCATCCGAAAAACTTGCTCCTGGTGCCACCAGAAAACACTAAACAAAACTTGTATATTCAATTACAAATGGGTTAAATGGAGTTTTTGACATTAAGGGATATTCAAATACAAGGGGTATTTGAATTATAAATTTACTCAGGGTTCTCCTTGGGGGTACCTATGGAGTCATCTGAAACTTTTCCTTATTTTTCGATTGTTTTATGAAAAACAGTGTAAAATTGTTTATTTTATAATAAAACAGAAAAAAATTAATAAAATAAATACATAAACTATTAATTTTTATACAAATTTTTGGCTAAAATTTATGAAATTCCTAAAATATATTGCCGTACAAAGATTTTTGCTGTCCACTGTAATGTGCTCTTACAGTTCGTACCAAAAAATATCGAAGCTGCTGTGGTTAAGAGTGTGCGTGAGAATCCATTAACATCAATTCGTCATCTTTCTCAAGAATTGAACATTTCACGCACCAGTATACATTGAATTTTGCGAAAAGATCTCAACATGACGCAATATAAAGTTCAATTGGTTCAAGAGTTGAAATCGCATGACCATCCACTTCGTTTTCGCTTCACTAGATAGGCCAAAGAGAAACTGAACGATGATATCGATTTTCCCAAAATAAACAATCATCTTTTTTCGGATGAAGCTCATTTTCATCTTGGTGGGTGGTAAGCAAAATTGCCGTATTTGGGTCTCAGGTCATGTTCACTGCTAACAGAATGGTGCAACTTGACACACATCTCATGCTAAAATCGATTTATTGCATCAAATGTTTGGTGGCCGTTAAATTAGGCGAAATGATAATTTGGATTGACTGCCGAGAAGCTGGGATTTGACACCGTTGGACTATTTTCTGAGGGGCGTCGTTAAAGAAAAATGTAATGCCGGCAAACCAGAAACAATTGAGCATTTGAAGGCCAACAGTCATGATGCCATTGCCGAGGTGAGACCCCATACATATGAAAAATTGAACGAAAATTGGTTTGATCGAATGAGGTATTGTGAGGCCAGCCGTGGCAGCCATATAAATGAAATACTATTCCATTTCTAGCCGGAATTGTACTTCTCAGCAAAAAAAATAAATTTGGCAAAATTTTTGAACAATTTTTGTTTTATTCTATTCCCACCCTGTAAAATAACATAAATAAATTCCTAAAATCTGAATTATTCTGTCTTATAACAGGGATCTTCCATGCAGCAGATAACGGTCATCTTGTTGAATCTGCATCTGACCAATCAGTTGTCATTTATTCAGTCTATTTGGCCATAGGCAACTATGTTTGTTCTCTTAAGAGGTTCTTAACTGAACTTAATTTTCATCGAACAATCATTTCAACTGAACAAACAAAATTGTTGAAATTATGTATACAGCATTTCATAACACGGTAAATAATAAATTTTTTTATCAAAATCTATTCAGGCGACATACCGCTCGCTTAACCCATTTTACAATCGTCATATTCGTCCTACCGAGAGAACTGTTGGCAATGTGGTGGATAAATACGAATACTTTGTTTCAGTGAACAAAGTGTACGTTGACAAAACGCCTGATCTACCGAGAATGTATAGAAGAATCTGAGGCAGTCGATTCCGTGTCCCTTAAGTTTTAGAAAGCCACCTGAAACAGTTCGGAACGCATCCGTAGGTTCTCTGGAGAAAATGTCTTTATATTGTGTTAATTTACACGAAGAAGTTATGTCATGAAGATAAGTAGTTATTTCACTCGGGGGTATTTTGAATCATTGTGATGGTGATAAAGGAACAAAAGGTGGAAGAGTCATAAAAGAAAGGTGGAAAGAGAAGATAAAAGAGTGCATTAAACATAATTTCCTACAGACGCGTATATAGAACGTAGACAAAACCGCGATATCAGCGGGGCCTTTACATCAAGGATAAGTATTTTCTAGAAAAGATAAAAAGGAAATTGGTACGATGACATCAGTCGAGCGAAGGTCTATGGTTACATTCATTACTTGCATGAGCTTAGCTCATGCTTAGCTTTGTACCGACGACTATTATAATGTCCCGTATAAATCACACCCGGATTTTTATGAAGAATGCTCCACCTAGTCACCATAGTCTAGTAGGTAGTGTGTTGGCTTCTTAGACGTGAGGCCACGCAAACGCCAGTTCAGACATCTCAAACGAAACGAAATATAAAAAAATATTTTTTCAGTGAATTCCTGACAGCACAAATCTCGGTCAAGAACTGTGAGATTAAATAAAATTGGAGTCGACTTTAAACTGTAGGTGCCGTCACGTATGGATAAAATTAACACACAAAACATAAGTGGTGTTAGAAACTTGGTCGTAATCCTGACTAAAGAGTTGTAATGATTAATTATGGATGTATGTCTGTATGTACGTATGCCCTACCTAGTTCGAAATAGGTATGTCATTAATCTGGGCAGATCTAAAATCCTACTTTAACGCATTGGCTCAAGCCATATAAAGAAAATACTAACAGCTGGTAGTATGATACGCTGTACCACATTGCCTTCAAGTGGTATACAACATTACCTTCATATTTCTTTAAATCGTTTGTAATGAAATTTACAATACTTTCTCAAATATATCTGTTTAGTATTTTTCCCAAATGGATTTGTGGAATACTAACATATTTTTATTTTAGTCGTACAAAAACTAAAAATTAGACAATTTGAAAACAAATGAGTAGACGAGTACACATACATTACACGTGCTTACTCTACTACGAGTTATGTTAGCATATGTGGTATAATATTATGTAACATATACTCTATAAAACAAATTTCTATTTTAAAACTTTTAACCTTAATTTTTTTGCTTAATGCAACTTATGATTTATTTTAAAATAACCGCTTATTTAATATCAATATACAGTCATAGAAAAAAAGTCTACATACAATGGTGTATGTTGACTTTTTCTCGTAAATTTTTATTTTTTTTAATAATTGCTACGTATATTTTTTCATATCCGTTTTGATCTTCAAAAATTCTTGTAGAAGCCATGAAATCTTTTTAATTTTAAGAAAATCATCGGTGTATGTAGACTTTTTCTTGGACTGTACGTATGTATGTTTAAGTAAATTATTTCTAACAGATTCAATAGAAAATGTGTCTCTAAATTTTCCCATTCAATTGTGCCGTTCTATATTAAATCATTTTCATTTTGCCTCCACACAAAATTTTAACAAGAAACTACTTTAAAAAGACAAAAACAATATAAAAAACACCCGTCCTCCCTAAAAATGTTAAACAAAATATCCTTTTTTGTTTAAATGACATTCACGTACAGAGCTTGTATTTTAATTTGTCCTTGAAAACTAAAACCCAAAAAGGGAAAAAACTTTTTTGTTGTTTTTTTGGTTGCAAAGCATACAAGAGAGAAAGAAGAATAACTGAAGGCTACAATTAGTAGTGACTAAAAATATTTTTTATTTTAAAATAAAAGCAAAAATTTATTCACAAAATATTATAAAAAAATAATAAAACTTTGTCTCTCATTATTGGCAAACAGAACAGGCATAGAAAAGAAAATAAAAATAGAAAGGAAACATGTGCCAAAAGAGAAGAACATGTTAAAAGGCAAACATTTGCTTTGTACCACACACACTACACATGGAAAATTAATCAAAAATTCCAAAAAAGAAAAGGCTTTTGGAAGAAAAAATGAAAAAAAATATTACAGTGGGGTTTGCTTTAATTGGTGGCATGTTTTAGCAACCATTTATGGTCCTCATTAAATTAGTGTGGCATTCGAATTCCAAATTTCCCATGGCATTTCATGGGCGGCGTTGTAATACCATAGAACTGAGTTTGCGTCCTCACTACATAAAAACAAAGAACCGCTCTCATACATTATATGATAGTAGCACTTAATAACCGGAACATGCCACTACTGTTCTCATCCCTTTAGGGATTGCGTCCGAAAGAAAACCACTCGTCTTTTAAGGCCAAGAATAAATCATGCCGTTTCAAGATGCCCAGCTCTGAAGAGAAGCGTATTCCAGTGAGAACGTTCTGCAGCGATCAAAACAAATGGTGATCAAAAGTGGCAAGATCTAGTCTTTCAAGCAAAAGAGGTTAAATGTCTCATTCCCTATTCTCCGTCCATTTGATTTCATCAAAATTTTGTATTCCTCTTTAAGTCTTATTTTGTGGAACATGATATCATTCAAATGTCCGCCAAGGCTTCCTTAAGTCGAATTTTCCATGACTGTGCCATATACATAAATAAGGCTGAATTCTAACAATTTCGTGAGTTATGTTGACTTTGCGGACCGCTGTGGCTTGTTTGCATAGACCTACAATTTAAGAAAACCCCACAAGAGAATCACAATCTCGGTGCTTACATCACTTCACCACTGCTGAAGATTGCCATGCCCTCAAATCACTCGTGCAGAATATCTAATGCTACATGAGCTGTCGGGCACATATCGTCGTCCAGTTGAAACCTAACATAGTTGGTATCCAGACCAATCAATTCAGGACAAAAGAAGTTGGTAATCATCAACCTGTAATGCTTGCAGTTGACAGTGACCTCGTCAAAGGCATTCCCACACAAATATGGACCGTCGCCAGCCAAATATACATAACAAGCACTGAATCTTTCGGTATGTATTGAACGCTTTTGGATCTCATGTGAATTGATATTCTCCTGCAAACTTATAATTGATAGTGCACTCATGGACTCCATCAACAACAGATGGTTGGTTTCGTTATAAGGGTGAAACGGTGCTTAAAACTGACCAAAACTGGATAGAGATTGCACGAAAAGTCTGCTTAAACTCCAAAGAAGAACACTCTGTATGATTATTAGGCTCATTACAGGGCATTTTATTATTGACATGCATGCGCGCAGCATTACATAATTAATTAATTTTCATACATGAGTGGCGGGACCTACTGTTTTTAAAGTTGATTCTAAACGACAGATTTTTGAGGAACTTTTTGTTCCAAAAATCTGTTGAGAGGAAGTCACCGAAGAAATACTTTTCGTTTTGTTGGAGATGTCTGACCTGGAGTTTGAACCGTGACCTCACGTCGAATAAGCCAACACACTACGCGCTAGACTACAGCAACTTGATGGAGATCCTGCAAGGCGCATTGGTCTTGAATGGGAAACAGTCCACCAATTGGGTACATGCTCATCCCAATGTTGGAAGAGAAAAAGGCATCTTGGCATTAAAAATTTAAATGATTTGTATGACCTATCACGCACTAACACTGGCATTCTGATGGGCATCATCAGAAGCTGTAACTGATTCTCAAGCTAGCTAGCTAACGAAGAACTGTGGTAACACATTGCGCTTTATATGGTCTTAGTATGTCCGTTAACTTCTTTGGGTGGATAGCTACTTTTACTTACGTAACTACCTAATCGTAGGGGAATTTATAGTACTCATAGTTTCTTCTAACATACATGCATACATACGTAATTGGTCATTACAATCCTTTAGTCAGGATTATGATTGAGCTTCTCACAGTACTTATATTGTGGTATGTTAAATTTATACATGAGAGGCGGGATCTACAATTTAAGGTCGATTCCGAACGACAGATTTTTTTGAGAAACTTTTCATGGCAATTTTATTCTACCCTCAGAGCTTTTGCCAGCTTTTCGTGTAATTAGTTTTGTTGAAGATGTCTGACCTGAGTTTTGAACCGAGGCCTCATGTCTCATAAGCCAACACACTGCCTAGTAGACTACGACGACTAATTTGGAAAATTTCTGATTGATGCCAGCTCGAATTCGTTCCAGACTTTTTGGGTTAAATTATCAAATCAGTGAACATTTTTAAAGATGTTTTTTGGTTCTCAGGCTTCTTCACAATCATTGGTTTGAAGATAACATGGTAGAAACACCAATACAATGGGTTGGTTTGGGAAAGGATATGGTTAAACAAGGGTTAAAGCAAATGCTTTCTTACCATAAAGAAAACAGTGGAAGTTGTTATCGATATCAACATAAATAAGCGATCTGCATTGGATGGTGAAGAGTTCTTTATAGAGCATCATTATCATGTATACTGCCTGGCAAATTGCTCTTAAAAACCTGATGATGCTGCTGAAGGTAACACGCTACCTATTAGACTACCTACTACACTAAGACATATGCATTTTACGATAAATTTAAACTTTAAATTCCTTTAGCTTCCTTGCCTATATTAGGGGCAATGGTATTTAATTTTTTCTTTTTATTTTCTATTTCAAAATTCTGAAATTAAATTAAAATTTTCTTCTCTCAAGCTGTACAGCAGATAAGAGTTGTGCTATTTGGCTAAAGCCAACATTTCTTTATCAGCCCACAACTTGGAAACACTTAACATTTGTTTAAAACAACTTAAACTCTGTATTTCCCTCGTTCTCTCTCTCTCTCTCTCTCTCTCTCTGTTTCTTATTCAATTATCATTTGGCATAGTGAAGCACAGATATTTATGTATGTATTTAAGAATGCATTTGTGTTGGTTTGTTTGTCGGGTTAGTTTTATTTGCTTTTTTAAGGTCATATGCTCATAAAGTGGGTCACTTAATAGAAAATAGAGAACAGTAGAGCAGTGTAGAGCAGGCAGGCGGTATGAAAGGCATGGTAGAAGACATACAGTGAGTGTCAAAAGAAACTGTACATTAAGGATAAAATGATGAAAAATCACCAAACTTAACTGTTAGCAATAAAGGAGAGTTCCTAAAAAAATTTGACAATATTTGGTAATTTTTGGTAATTTAAAGGGTCCGCCAAATAACTTTTTTTTTTGAAAATGTTTAAAAAAAACTACTGAATATTTTCTCAAATTTCTTTTTTTATTTGAAAGTACAATCCTTCCGGTTAATAATGGAAAATAATTTCATTCAAATGGCTGCCTCGGCTGGCCATGCAGTAGCCTACACGATCGGTCCAATTTTTACGCACATTATCGATTATGCGCAGCTGTATTTCACCAATGGCTTCACGAATATTGTCCTTTAAACCGTTAATTGTCTTCAATTGTCTCTGGCTTGTCGGCGTAACACTTATCTTTGACGGCACCCCACAAATAATAGTCCAACGGTGTCAAATCGCAGCTCCGAGGTGGCCAAACGACATCAGCTCTGCGGCTGATAATGCGATCTTCAAAAACAGGGCGCAAAACATCGAGTGTAGCTTCGGCTGTGTGGAACGTAGCGCCGTCCTGATGAAACCAAATGTTGCCAATATCCTCCTCTTCAATTTTTGTGAACAAAAATTCGTTCAACATGGCCCAATAACGATCGCAATTGACTATAACGGCCACTCCTTGCCCATTTTCGAAAAAAAAAAATGGCCCAATTATGCCTCTGGACCAAAATCCGCACCAAACAGTGACTCGTTTTGGGTGCGTCGGCTTTTCAATGAATGCGTGCGGGTTTTCTGTGCCCCAAATGCGACGATTTTGCTTGTTTACATACCCGCCAAGATCAAAATGAGCTTCAACGGAAAAGATGATTTTTTTTTGCCAAAATCGGCATCTTCTGTAAGTCGATCGCAGGCCCACTTAGCGAAGCGAAAACGCATTGGATGGTCAATTGTCTTTAACTCCTGAACCAATTGGACCTTGTATGGCGTCATATCAAGGTCTTTATGCAAAATTCGTGTCAATAATGTCTCCGAAATGTTCAATTGAACGACGGTGAATTGATGTTGATGGCGCTTCACGCACACTTTCTACCACAGCAGCAATATTCTCGGGTGTACGCACTGTTTTTGGCTTTTCACGCCTTGGTTTATCGATGAGGATGCCAGTTTCTTTCACTTTTTTTCACAAGATAACGAAAATACGGAGCTGACGGTGCTTCTCTTCTTCCAAAATCCGTACGCAATTTTCGCACACATTCTGCAACATTACCATGATTTTCAAAGTAATGTCGCAATATTTCCCAGCGTTGTTCAATCGTATACACAACCATATTCGTTCAGCGGAAGGATAAAACTAATTATCTGTCAAATCAGACATGAGCTAAGTGCTACCATTCACGAAATAAGCACTAGTTGAATAAAAAAACGTTAGATGGCGGACCCTTTAATTGCTATTGTTTATGCAAAGGGTATAAACAGAAGGAATCACAAAGAAAAGCAATTGTTGTTGTTTACGTCAAGTTGTGAACAGTGGCTTACAGAATTAGGCGAATAATAAAGAATTTTTATTAAAACTAAACACAAATTTATTTTTATTTTATTTGCAATTTACGAACTCATATTTTAAATGTTTTTAAAAAAGTAAAAACGTAACGTTTTTTAATGTACAGTTTCTTTTGACGCTCACTGTATATACAACTAAGAGAGTCTATGTATATGGTTTCTACAATTAAGCTAAACCTAATTGAAAGTTAATTGTTGGTAACTTTCTCTAACTTTTTTTTACCATTTTCTTTGAGCTGTTGACATAATATAATGCAACAACAACAACAACAACAACAACAACAAAAGCAATAGCAACTAATTTACTAACATAAACCATAGTATTGTGGCGGTCTATTAAGGTTCTATTTTCTTCTTAGGTTCTATTTCTGTTTCTTTTTGGCTTTGTTTTGTTGTTGCTTTTGTATTACTTTTACGCTGTATTTATTTGTTTCTCTAAGTACAAGTCTTTAACACTTAATGACCAAAGTAGTTAAAGTGGTTTTGTTGTTTTTGTTCTTCATTTTCATTTATTTGCTAATCCACAGCACTATATTGGATTTGTTTATACGTATTTTAAATAAAATTGTCATGAAAAAAACAATGGAAAAGTAAAAGCCGAAGACATGCATTAGCATTTAAATGCACATAATTTAGCCTTTCATTGTGTTGCCTTGTGCCACATTTCTTCTTCGTTTTTCCATTTCAATTAAGTATTTAAACGAATTTATTTCTTAGTTTCTTAGCCCAGTTGTCAGTTGTTCTTAGAGTCGCATTTGCTTGTCTTGTTTGTTGTTTGTTATCTTCAAATCGCATTATGAAATGTCTTTAAGTACCCCCTAGAGAGTTACAATTTTATTTATTGCTTGTTTATAAAATGTTGTTGTTGCAAATAAAATGTCATTAAATACTGTGCTTAAAAACTCTTGTCAGCGAACTTAATTTTTCTATGTCTTTTCTTTCATTTCGCTGCAGTAATGAAGGCAAAAAACCCGAGGAAAAAATCAAAGAAAAACGAAAAAAAAATTAAATCATTCAGTCACTTAACAGTTCATCGTAATAAAACGACAGTGAGTGCATCAAAAAGTTTGTAATGCAATTGGCTAAGATAAGTAGCATTTGAAGAGTCTTCGCAGATAACACTTCTATACAATAAGACGAATAAGAGAAGCTCTACAGTAAACCCAACTTGTATGCAGGGTTTATAAAAAGCTGACTTCAGCGTAAAAGTTAGGTTATGTAGCGGATCAAATGAAATTAAGTTAAGCGTTTCGTTTGCCTGCGAAAAAATATTTTTGTTCCACAGAATATCGTATTGAACTCTCATGTACAGCACAGCAAGAGCTTCTTACATACATAATTGGTCATTACAACCCTTCAGTTTGGATTACGACCTAGCTTCTCTTGTCACTTAAGATGGGTTTGGCAGTAAATGAGAGCAAAACAAAGTATATGTTATGGACAAGTAAAGACGTGCGGCGTATTGATTCTCAGATTATGGCCGATAACTATACTTTTGATACAGTCAAGGAATTCATTTATCTTGGCTCCGCCGTTACCACCATAAATGATGCCAGTCTGAAGATCAAGCGCAGAATCACTCTTGCCAGCAGGTGCCACTACTCAATAAGCAATTGAGTAGCAGAGACCACTCTCGTACGACAAAACTAATACTCTACAAGACGCTCATCCTACCCGTTCTTCTTTATGGCACAGAGGAATGGACCCTATTTAGTACTGATGCAGCAGCCTTGAGAGTGTTCGAAAGAAAAGTACTGCGTAAGATCTTCGATACAGTACGAGTTGGCGATGATTTCCGCATCCGATTCAACAGTGAGCTGAATGAGCAACGACATATACGTTGTGCAGCGTATTAATATCCAGCGGCTGCGCTGTCTCTGCCATGTCGTTCGAATGGAGGAGGATGCTCCGGCAAGATGGGTATTTGATGCGGGGATCTGCGGAAGTCGGCGAAGAGGACGACCTTGCATCCGTTGGAAGGACCAAATCGAGGAAGCCCTGTCATCGATTGGTGTGAACAACTGGAGTAGGCGCACATGAAGCAAAGGCGCCTGGAAGGATGTGTTGCGGCAGGCCGAAATCCGTTAATCGGGTTGTTATGGCCAATTAAGTAAGTAAGTAAGTAAGTTCTCTTATCACTTATGCTGTGTGTGTTAATTTTATCCATACTAGAAGAGACCTACAGTTTAAAGTCCACTCCGAACGACAGATTGTTTCCATATTTCGTTTTGTTAGAGTTGTTTGACTGGCAGAGAGCTTCTCATTCAGTAGCTATAGCGATAGACACTTAGTCAGGATTATAACCTAGTTTCTCGCACCAAGCATTCTATTTGTATTAATTTTATCAATTCGTGACGGTACCCGCAGTTTAATATCCACTCTAAAGGACAAATATTAGAAACTTTTCATAGCGATTTCCCAGAACTTTTAACAAAGGACTGTTGAGATCAAGTGCCCAAAAAAGAATATTGTTTTCATATTTTGTTCTGTTCGACCCACTAGACTACGGCTACTAGCGAAGCCTATTAGTCCAGGGATAGCTAATGCTTTATTAATGCAACACCTTTTTGCTTTGCCATACAAGCATAAAAATCGAATAGAATACGTTTTTATTAAAGCCTGTCGAACTACAACCCATATACTCACGAAATAATTGGATGATCTAGTTCCACTACTCAGTAACTTTTACTGAAACCAATCGACATTCGATTGTGGATAGTGCTCAATTCAAGACATTGTTATTGGTTTCTAACTTTTGTGGTTATTTTATTTCCCTTCTCTAGAGATTTGCATTCGCCATTTTTCACAAAAATTTAAAATACCGACACTATTTGAAGTTACTAATGTAGCAACAGGATCGGCGCTAATGACTTGTTTAAGCTGTTAGCAATAAGGACTTCTAGTTCTTTTTTATGCTATCGCATCGTATTTTTCCTCAAACTAATAAACCATCATCCAAAGTTTGACATTTTGTTGCTACGTCTGTCAAATTAAATATGATTTACTCAACATGTTCTGAAAAATCATTTTCACCGATAAGGCCTATTTCTGAATGAATGGGGACTTGAATAAACAAAATTGTAGAATTTTGGATGATAGTGGATTCGTATCATGAAATCCAAGAACATCCAATGTATCCCGAAAAAGTCTCTGTTAGATATGGATTTCGGGCCAACGGCCGGATTTCTTTTGTAGTTGCCGTAGTCTAGTTTTTAGTGTGTTGGCTTATTACACGTGAGGCCATGGGGCCACTAGATTAAAAACTAGGTCGTAATCATGACAAAGTTGCAATGACCAATTATGAATGAATGAATGAATTTCTTTGAGAACGAACGCAGTCACAGGACGTTGACAGAACTACATATCATGCCACACAGCTCAATCCACATTGAATGATGATGTGAAGCGAAATCATGCGCTTTGAACTGGTGGGGGAAAAATATTCTGCGTTAGGACTTAGTGTGAAGAACTACCTTCAATGATGTGAAAATTTCTTTTCAGAGAGATGAAAAACAAATGATATTACGCTGACTTTACACCTTCGAAATAGTAAGATCTGCAGTGAAGTCCACTTCTGACTATCTGCCGAACAAGATATGCGTTAAATCAATACATGGTAGTCACTATGGGTCAGCATTCCCTGGGTATAAATACTCCCGGGTTAAGGATACTTCACAACTGCTACTACAGAAACTGTAATGACGGGTAGAGAATACTTCACAACGTCTTCTACAGAAACCATAAGGCCGAGAATGATTGGCAGCTCTTTTGAACATCTTTTGTATTATTGAGCGCCAATTGGAACTTAAAAAGATTTGTTGGCACTCAAAATTAATGTATTCAGCCAAAGTGTCCACACATTCAGCACACTATTTGAATGGTGGTTGGAAAGCAGATATCTAGTGTAGCATATGTATATATAATAAGCACTAGAGTGGGACCCTGTATTTGGAAGGTTGCCAATTTACCCTAAACTAATCTGTCTATTCAAATCGCCTTACCCTAGTAGGTTTGTGTTGACTTAAAATTCGAGCGCTTGTGTTTCAAACCCCAGCTCAGACATCTGCAACAAAACGAAATGTGAAGAAAATATTTCTTAGGGAACTTCCTCTGGCAAAAACTCCGGGAGTAAATAAAATTTCCATAAAAAGTTTCACAAAAATCTGCCGTTCCGAGTCGACTTTTAGCTGTAGGTCCCGCAGTTCATGTATTAATTAACATAGTCAATATAAATGGTGTGAGAAGCTAGGTCGTAATCCTGACTGAAGGGTTGTAATGACCAATTATGTATGTATGTAATCTGTCTATTCAAGTAGCCGTAGCCTGGTACGTACTGTGTTGGCTTATAAGACAAGCGCCTGTGTTAGAAACTCCAGCTCAGACATCTCGGATAAAAGACTACCTACCTCCGCAGTCTGCTGGAAAAAATCCTCTGTGTGCCATGAAAAGTTTCTCAAGTCGGTCGCTCTGACTTGATGTTAAATTGTAGGTCTTACCACTCATAGATAACATTACCACCACCTGGGCGTTGAGAGAGACTAGGTTGTAAGCCTCGCTAAAGAATTGTAATGACCAATTAAGTGAGTAAGAATCTGTTGATTGCATTAAGTCGCTTGGTTTAGTACTTAACAACAAAGGTGAACAATTCGGTTTCAAATTTGGAAGAAAACGAAAAAAAATATTTTTCATGGTTTTCGAATCAAAGGAATTTCGAACGATGTCCAAATGATCTGTCAAAGAAGACAATAATAATTGAAAGATCGGACAAATCTTTCGCCTTTTGACTAAGAGCAGGAATTAATGAACAAAGTTTCTTACCACTACAACCGATGCAACAATGACGCGATACAACAGAGACTTTTGTTTCCTCGCAACGAAAGTTGTCAACCCTATCGTTCTAGAAACTGAAAAAAAACTGGATCAATGAAATATAAAGAATGAATAGAATAATGAAAACCTACTTTAACCACTGTAGCTCACCACACTAATTTCGAATTGATAATAAAAAAAAATAAAAAAATTCGAGACTCGAAAACAAAAAAAAAAGAGAATGAATATTTACAGTTCACTTAAATGTCAGTTGTTTTTGAAGCAATAAAAGTCAGACTAAAGTTCCATTATTTTTCTCAAAATTTTTTTTCCAAGTTTTGTAAATTTTTTTTGTTTTTTGTTATTGTCTTCCACTAGTTTTCAGTTAAATATGCAAATTATAGCAATTTGAAATGAGAGCAGACCACTTTAACCACATAAAAGCTAATTTTTCTAACCAGGACTTTGGACTCTACCGCAATATTTTGCTACTTTATGTTGGACGTTATTTTATTGTCGTGCTTTTTTTTCGTAAAACTGTTCTAAGTATTGTGTGGAGAGACAAGACGATTTAATATACTCTGAACAAAAAACAAAAAAAAATACAAAATAAAAGCATGCTTTATAGGCAAAATGACTGGAGGTTTTTTCTTCCCTTCTTTTTGCTTTACGTTCCTAATGGTTTGCTGTGTATCTGTAGCCATCAACGTGGCCAAAGTCACAAATAGGTTGGATAGATGCAATTTTAATTTCTTGTTGTTTGTCTCCTCTCTCTCTCTCGACCAAAACCCAAAAACAACCAAAGAAATTAAGGAACAATAAAACGAGTCTAGAAATAAAACAAAAGCGAAAGAAAAAACCTCAAATATCCACAAAAAACCTACAAAATGAAGAATGACTTGTTTTTAAGACTAAATTGTTGGGCTCCTTAAACTTTTTTTGTTTTTTCTTTGAATATATTGCAGGCAGAAATAAAATGCAACAAACAACAGCGTTATTGTTGTTGCTGTTGTTATTTTATATTATCCTTAAGGGTCATTATTATTGTTGTTTGTATTGCTTTCGGTGTTATTAAGCATTTTTTTCTCTGTGTACACGAAGTCAACGTAAATCTTATTCTGTTTCTTCTTTTCTCTTTTCTTTTCAGTAATAAATGTCGTGCAAACACAAGTTAATATTTATTGTTACGTTTTACTGTATGTGTGCATGTTCTGTAAGCGTGTGTGTTTGTGTGTGTGTAAGGATATGTTGCATTCGAAGACTACAAAATATTTTTTTGTTTTTCTGTAGAACAGATAAAGTAATATTTTATCTCAAAGCATTTTAAGAGAAATAAAATGTCACTTGAATGATTAAGTAGCCATTTTGTATTTAAAACTTATGCCATGAAAGCATTGAATTTATTTCGTAAACAATTCATAACTTTTTCACAGCATACGAGTGTTGGAAAATAAGTCCAGTAGAAGATTCGTGTTCCTTCGACAAACTCAGATTTGTCAAACTCATCACCATTTGCGTGAGATGTAGAAACATTCATATGCACATAATTGGTTATTACAACACTTTAGTTAGGATTACAACCTAGCTTCTCACATCACTTATGTTGTATGTGTTCATTTTATACATAAATGGTGGGAACTACAGTTTAAAGTCGACGCCTAACTACAAATCCTTAAGAAACTTTTCATGGAAATTTTATTTCCACTCAGAGTTTTTGCTATAAATTTGCTATAAGGAAGTCACCGATGAAATATTTTTTCATATTTTGTTTTGATATCTGACCCGGGGTTTGAAACGTGACCTTACCTCTAATAAGCCAACACAATACCTACTAGGCTACATTGACTACAGCTTGAGAAGTAATTGGAGTTAAATCTCATTGCGCCGAGTCACTTCATTTGCATAAATCAATCCTTTGTGGAAGAAAAATGCTGTTCCAACATACATAACATACGTAACTGGTCATTAAAACCCTTCAGTTAGAATTACCCATAGGTGACGGGACCTACAGATTAAAGCCGACGCTGAAAGACAGATTCTTGAGGAACTTTTCATGGCAATTTTTTTTCTCTTAGCAGTTTTCGCCAGAAATCTGCTGAAGAGAAAGGCTGCCGTTAATGCCTTCTTGAATGCGTTCTTGACTTTTGTAGTTTAAATTTTCCATTCAGGCAACGTTTTTAAGAATGATTTTTGATTCTCAGACTTCATGCTGAAGAATTGTTGAGTCTTTGAATCTAACGCACATGGTTCAAAATTCCGGTCAGACATCAAAACGATAATAAGAAAAATATTTCTTCGTCTTCGTCAGATTTCTGGCAAAAACTCTGAGTATTAAAAAATTGCCGTGAAGAGTTTCTCAAAAGTCAGTCGCTCGGAATCGACTTTAAACTGTAGGACTCGCCACTCATGTATAAAATTTGCGCACACAACATAAATGGTGTAAGAAGTTAGGTTGTAATCCTGACTGCAGGGTTGTAATGGCCAATTATATGTGTAATGTATGTACATATATACAACAACCAGTATTAAATTGAAGTTCTATTTCACTTATAGTTTATCATTTCTATTATAGCCCTTAGTCTTCTGTTATTATCCAATCTAATAATAGAAATTAGGTTGAAAATTTATTTAAATTGAAAAAAATGTTATCTTTTGAAACTTATTTCTTAGTTATTAATGTCTAGGAAGAAATTATATTTTAATATCTAAAAACTATTGTTTTCAAACACGTTTCAAAATAACAAATCAATTTTTCAAAGAAAAAAAAAAACATTTTAATTATCAGGGTCGTACAAGTTGATGTTCGTCATTGTTGACATTTAAGAAAAAGAGAAAAACTTTGTAAGAAAAAAGGTATGCGTTAATAACGTACGGCGAACTATAAAAGAGAAATTTCCGAAAATAGTTTCCTGTTTATAAAGTTCAGTAATTTGAAACTTTATGTTAATACGGTAGTGACCTATAAAATTCATTATAATTGCGCTAATAATAGAAAATAATGTCATGAAAGGTTTTTGAAGAATTTCAGTATTACGTCAAGTCACTGAAATATTCTTTTATATTTCTTTTTGTTGCAGATGTCTGACCTGGGGTTTGAACCGCGGCCTTACGTCTAAATAGCCAACACACTACCTACTAGACTACGGCGACAATAGATAAAATGAAATAAATAAAATGATTACTAAGTTTGGCAAGTATCATACGAAAGCGGATTCATACAGACCCATGCTACGAAACCATGGAGATATAGGGGTATATTCGAAACGAAAGTCTATGTCTTCGAAAGAAGTTGTTGTAGTTGTTACTAAAGCTCAAAATCATTTTAAAATTAGCAAAATTGAGTTTTTAAAATCACTAAAAGATGTTTAAAAATCTTGCATCCATCAAGCATTTGATGTAAATGTGTTGAACGTATAAAAACAAACGTCAAACTCAATACGCCAGAGACAGAAATTAAAAATGTACAACTAGTTGCTAACTGCACCACAGTCCACTTTGCGAACAAACTTGACTGTCCACTAGTTAGTTGTCATTCGGTTATGTTAGGTTAACAAGTAGTTTGCCGTTCACAGGCGAGTTCACTCGGTTTTACATATGACCCAACGTTAGTAGCAGATTTCAGACATCCAGGGCTTCGGATGAAACCAGCCCATTACCTAAGTGGTACATTTGCCACCATGCCCAGATCTTCCAACATTTTGTCACCGAAAAAAACCGCTGACATCTGTTTTACAGTGCAGGGCACTAACAAAGAAGGTGTTGTATTGATTCATGTGTCTCCCACATTCTGGCAACTTCTGTAGTAATCCTGATGGGCCAGACCTGTTAGAATTTGCTGTTAGAATGCGAGTCGTTCTTTTGTCGCACTCAAGTGGTTCCCTGGTTTTCCTGCAGTTTCACAATTTGGCAACCAGTTATCGGTACAATATCTTTTATGCGAGTGCCCTGCATTTCAAAACAGACCTCAGCGGTTTTTGGTAGCGAACATGCAACTAAGGGAACCGACTGGTTCTATTCGAAACTCGGAACTCAAATCTACCACTAACGGATCATGGCAAGCGAGCTTACCTCAAACTGGGTAACACAATGGGAAATATGGACCACCGAGTGAATTTGCTTGTGAACGGTAAGCTAGCCGCTAACGTAACCAAATATATGGAGACTTCCAAGGAACAAATCAAAACGATGTCAAAACATATTCTAAATATTGTTACGAAAATGGAAAATCTAGATACTGGTGTTTTGCTTTTACATCGTTTAACAATAAAATTATAAACAAAAGCTACAAAAACAAAAGCAATGAATTTGTTTACAAACTATCACACTGCTGGATATAACAACAACAAACACCAGCATAAAAAGGATAAACAAGTAAACAAAAATACACAACAAACACTACAAGAATAAATGCAAACAAAATACACAAACAACAATAATGAAACAACGATATTTAAATTTATAGATATTTCGAGAAGCCATGAACATTCGCCTTTAGTAGCATTCATAAGATTGATTACCATGCCATATATGTTAAAGTAAGGCAAAGCAGGCGAGTGAGTCAGTAAAAGTTCAGTCAGTTTTGTTTGAACACGCGGAGTGTTTGAAGGGAGTAATCGTGGTTTGAAGATCTCCGTTACAAAGATCAGTCGAACAATTGTCTAGTAATTGTTATTGAAAAGGGTGTCAACAGAGGAATAACAAACAAAGCAATTTTTGTTGTTTACATCAAGTTGTAAACAGTGACACACAGAATTGTGCGAATGATAAAGAATTTTAATTAAAACTAAAAACACATTTATTTTTATTTTTTTTCCAATCTACGAGCTCTTATTTTAAACGTTTTTAAAAAAGTAAAAACGTAACACTATTATTTTCAAAAAGACAATAATAAGTGTCTGTTAAAACATAATTTTTCTTTACTAAGAATTTATTTTATATAGAATTTGTGAAAAGCATATGAATCTCACCCTGCTTGTGTATTAAAATTCCTTTTTTATCACTTTCAGTTTCTAAACCAAATATTTACTTCGATTCTTTTCGATTCAATTTAATTAAATATAAATTTCCATTTAAATTTTCACACAATATTGTTGCATCAAAGTGTTGATATATGTACGTACATATGTACGTTAAAATATTTGCAAAATGTTTCGCTCAACAGACAAAAAAAAAGATGAAGAAACGAAATTTATATTGAATTTATTAGTTTTATTTTGAAGAATTTTTACAGAAATTTATGGTTTATTGCTATAAATAGTTGGTCAAAGTATTTACAAATATTTGTTAAATTATTTGCCAAACGATTTTGTTTTTATTGCCGTTTTGTTTTTTTTTTTTTTTTGAATTCATGAAGACATATTTACTGCGCATAAGACAAATATTTATTGATTATTTCCATGCATAAATCATAATAATGATTATTGTTTCGTGCATATTCTAATTTAATTAAACTTTATTGAGAACATATTTTATGGCATATTGGTTGCAGACAATTTCTGGAATTTGTAACACATGATTCAAGAATACTTTGCAATGGCTAAGGGAGGCGTACAAAATTAATTTGAATAATTCTTAATACGTCAATAGAAATATTTATTCTTTAGTCCTTTAACTACATATGATTTCCAATAAATCTATTGGTAGTAAATAAGTTATAATGTTTTAGTCAATAATATAAATGGAATTGATTCAAATTAACTTTATGAAATCCTTTTAACAACAATACAACACATCTAAATTGTGGTAACATATATTGTTCCAAAACAACCAGAACAAAAATAAGTAAACAAGACAAATAGACTACAACAAAATACACACATTGAACGGTACACAAAATTATCTAAATAAAGAATGGGTCATTAAAAAGTTTCAATTTAAAAATGTTATCAAACAAAAGCGGTTTGAATTTTTGTGCAAGTTTATTGTTTTGTTGTGAAGTACAATTGTTCCGGTTAGAAATGGAATATTATTTCATTTATATGGCTGCCGTGGCTGGCCTCACAGTACATCATTCAATAGGACCAATTTTTGTGCACTTTTTCCAGTGTATGGAGTCGTGTCTCGGCAATGGCAACACAAATTTTGGCCCTCAAATCCTCAATTGCCTCTGGTTTGTTGGTGTAACACTCTATCTTAACGGCGCCCCACGGAAAATAGTTCAACGGTGTCAAATCGCGGCTTCTTGGCGGCCACTTAACATCACCTTTTCGGCTAAATAAACGGTCCTCAAACATTTGACGCAATAAATCGATTGTGGCATGAGATGTGTGGCAAGTTGCACCATCGTTTTGAAAACAAACATCGTTCACATCAATAGCATGAAGAACGGGTACAAAAAATCGGTTTTCATGACACGATAGATGTCTCCATTGGACGCATGCACCAAACAGTCACATGTAATGGGTGCATTAGCTTCTGTAAGACCACATGTAAATTTTCTGAGCCCAAAATATGGCAATTTAGATGAAAGATGAAAATGAGATTCATCCGAAAAGATAATTTTTTTCGTCGAAATCGACGTAATCGTGCTGTTTCTTGTTGGAACATCTATTCCAATAAATTGCAACGTTGCTCAAGCGCAAATCGATCCATTACATTCAGTGGAGATAATCGGCTGAATGGTGCTAGAATAGAATGAATACTTATGTCAGATTCGAAATAACCGATGGGTCGATTGTTATTAAATTCTTTTGGCTTGAATTGGATGGTCTGAACACTCGCGGCATATGGTCTCAACAAGACACAGGTTCGTGTCACACAACATTCTGTATAAGCGTTTTGAGGGTATGCGCATCTAACTTGGAGATGAAGTGAATTGGTGACCAATACCGTGCGGTTTGTCCACGTTAGATTTTTTCTTGTGGGTTTTTTTTTAGGCCACAAGTGCAAACGAATAAGCCACAAATTGCGGCGTTCCTCAAAACCAACATAAACCATGCCATCAGTCAAATTTAGCCTGATTTATAGGCCAGAGTCATAGAAAATTTTGGATGTTCTCTACACAAAGAAGCCGTTTAGAACAGTTGAACGATGTTATATTGCAAACATAATGGCATCAATGGCCTTTCAGGCAAATAAAAAATTTCGATATTATCTCACACACATACATACAGGATTACGACTTATCTTCTCAAACCAGCCTTGTTGTGTGGTAATTTTATATCTGTCCGAACGATAGACTTATGATAAACTTTTCATGGAAGTTCTATTTACTCTCAGAGATTTTGCCAGAAGTCAGCTGAGAGCAAGTCGCCGAAAAAATATTTTTTCATATTTCGTTTTGTTGGAGATATTTGACTGGAAGTTTGAACTGTGGCCTCACGTGTAATAAGTCAACACTCTACCTTCTAGACTACGGCAACTTCTCACACACACTTTGTTTTATTTAAAAAGATAGAAAGCGCTTTAAAATACTCCACAGAAAATAATGTCATACCTCAACACCATTCCATTTCCATTAATTGACCATTAACAACCCGATTAATGGACTTCGGCCTGCGCCAGTTGGTCACACCAGTCGATGACAGGGCTTCCTCGAATTGGTCCTTCCAACGCAAACAAGGTTCTTTTCTTCGTCGATTTCCGCAGATCCCTCGCATCAAATACCCGTCTCCCAGGAGCATCCTTCTCCATTCGATCAACGTGGTCGAGCCAGCGCAGCCACCTTATTAATACGCTGCACAAACGTCTACGTCGTTGAGGAGCTCATACAGCTCACTGTTGGATCGGAGGCGGAAATCATGACCAACTCGCACTGTACCGAAGATCTTAAGTAGGACTTTTCTCTCGAATACTCTCAAGGCTGCTGCCTCAGTGTTTAATAGGGTGCATGTCTCTGCGCCTTAAAGAAGCACGTGGAGGATGAGCTTTTTGAGGAATATTAGTGTTGTCATACGAGAGAGGTCTCTGCACTTATTGGTAAGAGTGATCCTGCGATATCCAGGCTGACATAATTTTTGATGGTAACGGCAGAGCCAAGATAAATAAATTCCTTGACTAGCACGGAAGTCTAGCTGTTAGTAAGAGTGATCCTGCGCGTGATCTCTGGACTGACATCATTTTTCGTGGTAACGGCGGTGCCAAGATATATAAATTCCTTGACTATATCGAAAGTATAGTTATCGGCCGTTATCTTGTCGATAACATATACCTCGTTTTGCCCTCATTTACTGCCAAACCCATCTTAGAAGACTCCCGTTCAATAGCACTAAAGGCAGCAGTAACGCTGGGTTCGCCCTATGACGTCAACGTTGTCAGCGTACGCAAGCAACTGGACGCCTTTTTTTTAAAAATACCTCAACACCCCCTACACATAATTAAGCGATACTGAATACCAATTAATTTCCTTAAACAATCACTTTAATTGACCAATTTAACAATAAAAAGCAGGCCACTATTCTCTTAACTTCATTTACTTGCATATTATTATTAGAAAGCAATTTAAAACCAATTATTAAACGAAAAAACGAGGAGTAAAAAATAAGAATCAATTACTGGGTTTTGTTTACGTACATATTTTTATTTGTTTCAAATAAAATACTGTGCGTGTGTGTGTGTGTGGTTATTATTAACCTTTAACGTCAATTGCTTTGCCTTGCATTCGATTTTCTGTTTTAAGGATTGTCTTGTCTTGTCTTGTCTTTTGCTAAGTCTTTAGAAGTCTCTATATTAATGTCACTACTACTCTTAATACTGTTGTTGATGTTGTTGTAGTTGTTATTATTATCATTATTGTTGTTGTTATCTTCTTCTCTTTTTTTATGATTATTTACTGCAGATGTCACAATAGTGAACGTTCATAAACAACAATAGAAAAACCGAAAAAAGAAAACAAAATAATGAAAAGCTTTTTACTTCTTTGGGTTATAAAAACAAACAAGAAGAGAACAAGAAAATATAAACAATAACAACAATAACAACAACAACAATAATAATATTAACAATAACTTTTATTTAAGTCAAAATGAATACACAATAAAAATTCTCTCTTATACTGATACTACAACAAACAACAACAACAACAAGATGTACATGTAATAAAAACTATGCGTATGTATGTTGAGCAGATCCCCAGAAAAAAGGTGTCATTGTTTCAGTGCTTTATGGTGCTGATAATGAAGAGAAAGATGAAGAAGGAAAAAATATTCCAAAAAATAATGAAAAGGATACCATGAGACAGCAAATAAGAACACAATTTATGTGCATTCCCTACAAATACAGAGTGATATGGAATGACTTGTACAACATTACATATATACATACATAATTGAAGATAACAATCCTTCAGTCATTATTACGATCCAGCTTCTCACACCACTTAGGTTGCGTGTGCTAATTTTATACATGAGTGCCAGAACCTGCAGTTTAAAATCGATTCCGAACATTAGATTTTTGAGGAAATTTTTCATGGCAATTTTTGTTTTAATTTCACAGAGTTTTTGGCCGAAATTTGCTGAGTGGAAGTCACCGAAAAAAATATTTTTTTTGTTTCGTTTTAAACCGTGGCAATACGTCTAATAAGCCAAGACACTAACCTACTATACTCTTGCGACTGCTGAGAAAAAAAATATAATCATGGCCGTACGTCTCACTTCTTGAGAAAACTAAACAAGAAAAGCTATAACGAGGTCAAATAGCACGATTCCAGTGGCCAGTTCACATTACTTTCATGTGAGTTGACCATGTTTTAATATCTCTCGCAACAGAATAGCCAATTTGTGTGGCACATAGGTCAAGAAAAGCTATAACGAGGTCAAATAGCACGATCCCAGTGGCCAGTTCAAATCACTTTCATGTGAGTTGGCCATGTTTTAAAATCTCTTGTAATGGAATATTCAATTTATGTGGTCCACAGGAGAGTCTCTTTCAAACCATATGTCGTTGATGCCCGGATCAAACAATTCAAGCCAATAGAAGTTAGTAAACGTCTTTAGTAAACACCATTGAGACGGAAGGTCTGGCTAACTCCAATCCTTAAGAAATGTAAACCGATTATGCCACCAACCCTAAAAACCGTACCAAACAGTGACTTTTTCGGGATGCTGTAGACACTTTTGAAACTCATGTGTATTGACATCGTCCCACATTCGACAATTTAGTTCTTTCATGTACCCATTCATCCACAATTGAGCCTAATTGCCGTAAATGATTTTTCGATACAAATTAGGGTCAGTGTTGCCAATAATTCTAGAACCCATTCAGAAAATAAACGGAGTTTTCTATGGTCGTTTACCTTCAGTTCCTAGTTTATTCAAATTTGTACAAGTGTAGGCCCAAGTTACAAAGCAAAATTTGCTATGTTTTGGTATCCGAAAGGCTGAGTTCTTTTGAGCGATGCAAAATCATGTGCCTTTGACTCTCCTGCTTACTTTCATGGACAGAAGTTTTATGCAGATTGCACATTTCGTCGTCGCTCGTTCGTTGGTGGTTCGTTTACTGAACTTGTGGTCAGGGTTTTGTTGCCTTGCCTCCATACATACAAACAGACATAGTACGTAGTTGGTCATTGCAAACCTTCAGTTAGGTTTACGATCTAGCTTCTCACTCCACTTATGTTGTGTGTGTTAATTTTTATACACGAGAGGCGGGACCTACAGTTTAAAGTCGATTCCGAACAACAGATTTTTGAGAAACTTTTCATGGCAATTATATGTACGAAAAAATATTTTTAATCTTTCGTTTTTTTGGAGATGTCTACCCAGGGGTTTGAACCACGGCCTCACATCTAATATGCCAACACATTACCTACTAGACTATGGCGACTGTTGCCTTGCCTACACCGTATAAAAATATTGAGTTGCAGAACTTAAACGGGATTAAACTAGCTATCCTGGTGCACTTCATAGTGGAGGGTCTGGAGAACGTTTAAGAAAATCCATAAGAAGGTATTCGATTATCTTTTGCTGAAAGTGAGTAAGCTAGTACCAGTGATAGATACTTCTAAAAATGCTTTACATGACCTATTGACCGAAAATTTAAAGAAATTCAGTATATTATCTCCACTGAACGTAATGAATCGATTTACTCTTAAGCAACGTTGGGATTTGTTGGAAATTTATTTCCAAAAACAAAGGCAATTAGTCGGAAATTGCACGAAAATATCGTACAAAATTTGGTCGCAGAGTAGGATCAACAGTGCCCAGTATACGCAAGTTTGTTCTTAAAGTTAGTGGAATTGATTTCATTGTTGATGCGCCAAAACGTGACCGTGCTCGTACAGTTCATACTCCCGAAAATATCGAAATTGTGGGTAAAAGTGTTCTAAAGAATTGATCATTTCACGCACCAACTTACGTCTAATTTTGTGAAAAGATCTCGGTATAACGCTTTACAAAGTTCATTTGGTTCAAGAGTTGAAGTCGCATGACCATCCCCAACATTTTCGCTTAGCTAGATGAGCTGGCGAGAAGCTACACGATAATGTTGATTTTGCCAAACAAATCATATTTCGAATAATGCTGATTTTCACCTTTGTGGGTATGTAAATAAGCAAACTTGCCGTATTTGGGGCTCAGAAAACCCACACATGTTCTTACAGTGTGTAATGCACCAATACAACCATTACGAGGGACTGCTTGGTACGGCTTGTGGAGCTTCCGGAGCGCGGAAGCCATATGAATGACATAATATTCCACTTCAAACTGGAACAATTTAAATTCACCACAAATTGTATTTGATTGCATTTGAAAATTTAAACTTTTAAATCGCCCACCCTTTACATGAGGTCATGAACTACAGCACATAGCCTGAGGTTGGTTATGATTACTGGAACAAAAATCTTTAGTGTTCCAAATAGACAACAAAAGAAAACACTTTATGTTACACAAGTTTTCTTCTTGAATGCAAAAACTTATATCAAAAGAGAGAATACTGTAGCCCTTCTGTATCTTATTTTATTTGTTACCCTGTTTCGATGCGTTCGTTCTATCTTCTCAGTAACAAGAAGTACGACGTTGATTATCCAATAAAATATAGTAAATAATACTTAAAGTATGATAAAGAATGCAGTAAAAAAATATAAAAATGCAGTGCCATTTGTAATTCCAACACCAGCATAAACAAACTCACACAGAAAAAAATACAGACAGACTTATAAGTGACAAAAACAAAAATTTTCTAAAGGAATGTACTTTTAACATATTTTTTCTTGTTTTTTTTTTTAATTTGAATTAACTAAACGAACAATTGGGATTGGATAACAACGAATAATGAAGACGTTACTATTTTGTGTAAAAAAGAATTTTGAATCGAAGTTTTTTAAATTTAAAAAAGTATCACATACATGTCTTAACGTAAACAAGATTTCAGGCAAGTTCACTCGGTGGCCTATGTGGTTCATTGTGTTACCCAGTGTGAGGTAAGCCCTTGTCATGATCCGTTTGAACCACCCCCGCTTCGGATGATACCGGTCAGATCACGCTATGCACGTTCACCACCATGCACAGATCTTCAAACGTTTTGTCACCCAAAAACCGATGACGTCTGTTCTGTAGCACATGGCGCTCACATAATAGGTGTTGTACCGATTCCGTTTCTACCACATAATGGCAGCTTCTGCAGTAATCCTGGTGGGGTAGATCGAACTTATCAGCAAAGCTGTCAATAGCGCAGTGTCTCGTTAGAATTCTTTTTAGAATGCTAACCGTTCTCTTGTCAAACTCATATAGTTGCCTGGTTCTCCCGCTGCCCACTGTTTGACGCATCAGTTTTCAAATTGGGCAATCAGGTATGTTGGATGATCCAAGGTTTATTGAAAAGAATATTTGTAGGGGCGTATATTGTCTTTCTATAGTGTCCACCCCAGACATCTCTGATACCTTCCGTAACAGTTCATCTGCCTTTACGTTTCCCTCTATGCAGTGGTGTTGTGCTAATTTTTTTACCGGAACGCGTTCCGGACTCCGGTTCACGGTTCGGAAAAGCAAGCCGGTTCGTTACAGTTTTTGTTCCGGTTCGGGTTCGGTTGAAACCCTTGTTTATAAAAATACTTATAAAAATTCGTCAAAAATTAGAAAAAAAAAATCAGCAATTCTTTTTAATTTTTTTTTCAAAACGTAAGCCAATTCTCGTTATCAGAAATCATCTTTAGTTCCGGAACGCGTTCCTGTCCAAAAAGGAAGTACCGGAACAACGTTACGGAGCGTTCCGGCTCGACAACACCACTGCCTCTATGCCACAACAGACCGGATCCTAGGAGGGTCCATGCAACTCTTGACACTCTTTGATTTGACGAGATGTAATCCCAGCGCTTTCATTGCTGTTTGACTGTCCACACATATGATCAAGTTCAAAGGATGTAGGTGCCCAATGCAGCTTGTTCAATAGCAAAAATCTCCGCATGAAATACTCTGGCTTGGTTAGGTTATCTGTATGATAGCAGGACACTGCTGTTTGGAAATTCATCAACCAGGTATGTTGAACGACCCACGGATAAGCCGTTATAAGTGCCAATAATGTATTTTAGTCAGTAGGCCAATACGTTTGATGATTAAAACGAAAAAGTTTATTTAAATAACGTATCAACAGCTGATCTACTTGTAATCTGTGAAATGGCAAGACTCACAAGCATAGTGTCAGTATCCATTGGTAGTGGAAATAATGCGGAGTCTGAAAGACAAAAACTGTTGGTATTCAGGGCACAAACATTTGATGCACTGTTCATTGAGAACAAACAGCATATTTTACAAATTTCGAAAGAAGCATTCCCATGTAAGAGCTGCAGCCTTGACGAAGTCCATTTTGAGGCTTTGCAATTCGTTATAATAAAGGGTGGGCCATTTAAAAGTGCAATAAAACAAAAACGATTTAAAATTTTGCAAAAATTATTTGGTCTGTTGTGAAGTACAATTATTCCGGTTATAAA
The DNA here is from genome assembly GCA_958299815.1 of Sarcophaga carnaria. Taxonomy (NCBI): domain Eukaryota; kingdom Metazoa; phylum Arthropoda; class Insecta; order Diptera; family Sarcophagidae; genus Sarcophaga; species Sarcophaga carnaria. Next base: position 99,906,531 of record OY283152.1, on the reverse strand, counting down.
TGGAATATCACTTCATTTATATGGCTGCCGCGGCTGGCGTCACAGCTCCTCATTCGATCGGATGAACGCACTTTTTCGAGTGTATGGTGTGGTGCCTTGGCAATGGCATTGCGAATGTTGGCTTTCAAATACCCAATTGCCTCTGGTTTGTCGACATAATACTTTTCTTAAACGGCGGCCCACAGAAAATAGTCCAACGGTGTTAAATCGCAGCTTCTTGGCGACCAATTAGCATTACCATTTCGGATAATTAAACGGCCATCAAGCATTTGACGCAATAAAGTAATTGTTTCATAAGATGTGTGGCAAGTTGAATCATCCTTTTAAAATCGAACATCGTTCACACCAATACCATGAAGAGCGGGTACAAAAAAATCGGTTATCATAGTGCGATAGTTGGCTCCATTGACCGTAATGGTTGCATCGTCCTCATTTTAAAAGAAATATGGGCTAATGATGCTTCGGGCTCACAAGCCGCACCTAAAAACCAGCCGTCATACATAGGTGATTTGGCTTCTGTTCTGGGTTTTCTAAGACCCAAATACAGCAATTTTGCTTATTAAGGTATCCACCAATATGAAATTGAGTTTCATCCGAAAAGATGTTTTCTTTGGCAAAATCGACATCATCATGAACTTTCTCGTTGGCCCATCTAGCGAAGCGAAAACGAAGCGGATGGTCTTGCGCCTTCAACTCTTGAACCAATTGAACTTTATATGGCGTCATACCGAGATCTTTTCACAAAATTCGACGTTAACTGGTGCGTGAAATGTTCAATTCTTGAGAACGACGACGTGTTGAAGTTGATGGACTCTCACGCACACTCACAGCCACAGCTTTGATATTTTCCAGTGTACTCACTGTACGAGCACTCTCACGTCTTGGCGCCTCAATAAAACCAGTTTCACGAACTTTAGCAATAAATTTGGGTATACCGGGCACTGTTCGTTCCACTCTGCGACCAAATTTAGTGCGACATTTTCGTGCAATTGTCGACAAATAGTCTTTGTTTTGGAAATAAATTTCCAATAAATCCCAAAGATGCTCAAGTGTAATTCGATTTATTACGTTCAGTGGAGATAATATACTGAATTTTGTGACAAAATAGAATGGCATAAATATTTTCAGATTCGAAATAACAGATAGATGGCCCATCCATAGAATCATTAGAGCAACATTGTTATGCGGCTTGTTCTTTACTGTTTTGTTGATAATACTACAGAATGAGGAAATCATGAAATTATGGAACTTATTTTAGAAAAACGAATATTTTATAGGAATACTCGCTTGCCACCCAGATTTCCAGATGATCACACAAAGCTTTAGAGAAAGAATTCAATGTCTTGATCCTATTTGGTATGGTCTATCTACTGAGGTCTTTAATTTTAACGCCTCTAAGTACTATTCTAACTCTCAGGATATATCAGCCATTTTCAACACAATGCACACCATAAGTAGGGCTTATATCCCAAGCAACAGATATCAGCATTTGTGCTTTGTAATCCTGTAGTGATATTTAATTTTTTTATGAATTTTCTTCGATTTTCGATTAAATATTCCCTTGACAGAGGCATTCATTCATATGTCTGTGTCTGTGTGTATTAATTTTATTTCAGCTGAATGAACACTGTACACAAAAACATGGCTGTTGACAAAAAATCTGCTTTAAATGTCGCTGTGTACGTTGAGTACGTGTTTTTATTTCACAGTTTCATATGCTCAATGTTTGCCTCGTGTTTTTTACTCTTTTTATTATTTTCATGGCATTGTTGCTAACATTGAAGTTGTTGTTGTTGTTGCCATTATTACTACAACTATTGTTGTTAATGCTGTTGTTGTTGTACATGCATGAACATTATTAAAAAACATTCCTTTTCATATACAAAGACAATCATGTTCATTTAAGAGAACCTTGTTTTTTATTTGTTTTGGGCTCCTTTGAATTCTTTATGGAACTCAACTACACAGTGTGTACATACACACATATGCATTATTTTTATAGAAATACTCGTATGTCTGTTTTTGTGTATGTGTATTTGTACATATTATTTGTAATCATCGTTGTTTTTATTACGAATACGTATACATTTCCAAACGCATACGACTTTCCTTTTCATTTACTTGACTAAGAAGAAATTTTCTTTGGCATTCATCCACCACCCTTTCCGCTTCACTCTATGCTGTGTGCTCTTTACTCTTGAATTCTTTTAAATGTCGTGTAGTACGTGGAAAATGAACAAACGGAGAGAGGCATAATAGGGAGGTTCAATACGATTTGCTCAAGTTCACACTGCTTTCTTGTGCGAAAACGAAAACTACTTTTAAAGGAAAAATTATTTTAAAAAATTTTTTTTGTATGCCCTTACCGCCCTAATATCAGTGCATGCAACGACATGTTATTCTTTATATGACTGGAGCACTTTGGTGAAATGTATTTCCTATCCGTGTGTGTGGTTTATTTTGAAAATGTTCTTTTGCTTCGTTTATATTTTACTCATTTCTATTGGTTTTATTTGATTGTAAAATAAAAAAAAAATTCTGCTGTTTTGACGAAAAATAAAATAAGCAAGAGAGACGCTTTCAGCATTGCGTTGTTGTCTGGAATACAATCTTAAAATCCTCTTTTTGAGATCATTTAATAAAAAAAATAAGAACAAAAAAGTGCTTTAAAGAGGCATTGAAGATACATACAGTCGAACTACGGTGTGTGTAGACTTTTTGATTTGACTGTAATATTTAAATGCAAAAACGTCGATCTACGACTAATGAAATAAAGAAAATAAAAGGGAGACACTGGTGTAATGATGTTCTGAATGAAGAATGCATTTCTACGTGAAGAACTAAGGCAAGAGCAGTTAGCTTTGGAACCGAAGTATCATACATCGATCCAGTTACAATAATGATGCAACAATCTATTGAAGAATGCTCAACATTTTGATTCGTATTCTGAGGCCCTGAAAAGGCCTTACACTCTGAATGCCACTGAAATGAAAGAATGTTTTATCGAAAATAACACATTTTACACATTTTTTATGATAGGCTTGCTTAGACAAGGCAGTATACCTTCTTGCAGCATGAGGTCCTACTCCAATCTGTATTAAAGACCATTTTGCTACCACAATCAATCCGTGGATCGAACATTACCCACAGGAAACCAACTCGAATCTAAAATAAATCTTGTTATTGCTGCAATCGTTATATACGAGAGCTCGATCAAGCATGTAAGGAAGTGAGTGGTCAAAAACTTTCGTCTTTTTATGACAAGAGCAGAGTACTGTCATATGAAATCAAAGACAGTCTTCCAGCGAAAGTCATTTGCCGGAATATCAAGTCTTTTGGCAATGCCCATCTCTTGCGAGGTGCAGATTTAAGATGCTTGGCTTTCCAATTCTTGCCAGCTTGACGGAGCTATCATCCATTGATGTCAAGGATATAGCTTCGTTTATCAAACTTTCGGGCTGGTTTTCCAGCGTAGGGAAGTCGTGCTGTTAATATGCAGTCCTTGCGCTGACCAACTTCTTCTTCCCTAGTTTGATAAAACTTGGTCAGTACAGAGACTGCGTTCACCTGTGGCGTCACAACGAGTAGTTATGCGTGCTCAAGTGAGCTTGTGGTAACAAAGCTACCGCTCCAACCTAACCTAACCTAAGACTTTTGGCTTGCCTATCAAAAGTACAGAGGATCTGTGAGAGTTGCTATTGTACGATGGATGGACAAACGATTATAGGTCCTCTTCTTATCCATGCGTGTATAGCAGAGTCTAGCAATGTTGCTGTCAACGAATTTCCCTGCAAATGAGGTGAGATAATCTCATATTTAACCAAAGTAATCGAAATGCTTATGCCCTGTAATATGTCGGAGATTGGGAACTCTGTACTGGCCCTGGCTAGCTCATCAGCAATACAATTTACAACAATATTCTTATGTTCCGAAACACATACACACACATTTGGCTGTTCTGAAATTTCCCTAAGAAATCGGCGGCATTGATGGACAAGAACGAATGTTGAAACTGCGTTTGCAAGAGACTTACACGCAACATGATTGTCCCAAATCAAAGGATTTTAAAGCAAGGGATTTTCAGGAAAAATCTTGCCACGAAGCAAGCCTTGCGTCACTTTCAATATTGCCATGAACTCCGCCTAAAAATACTCAAGCGGTCAGGCAGAATATAAGAAAATCGAATATCAGAACCCGTAATAAATATACCGGATGTTTCAGAAAAGGTGTCAGACAGTTTTGCCTCTCATTAAGCAAATCTCGTCAGTAATAGTATTCTGACAAAAGTGAGTCAACATTTCAGAGCCATTCCTTAGGGTATACATGACCACTTGAAAGACTTCAGTTGGTTTAATGTAATCCCTCGGATAATGTGTTGGCTTATTAGACGTAAAGCCAGGGTTCGAGCCCCAGGCCAGACATCAAAGACAAAATACAAAAAATATTCCTTCGGCGACTTCCTCTAGCAGATTTCTGGCAAAAACTCTGTGAAAGTAAATAAAATTGCCATGAAAAAGTTTCTCAAAAATCTGTAGTTAGGTGTCGACTTTGAACTGTAAGTCCCACTACTCATGTATAAAATGAACACACACAACATGAGTGGTGTGAGAAGCTAGGCCGTAATCCTGACTGAAGGGTTGTAATGGCCAATTATGTATGTATGTTATGCCAAATGGCTTCAATAAGTTTTTCAAACGAATGAAAAATGTCGATGATATCTTACGCACACTTTCTTTTATTTAAATTTAAAAATTGGAACCCTTTAATAAAAGACCCCATGTTCCAATTAACTTCTTTTATGACTTTCAAGTAACATTTTTAACTCCATGCAATTAAAATGCTTACATTAATGCAACAAGCAATTAAGGCTGCAATTTACTATTGAAGTGAACATTTATAAAATCCCTCTTAAAACGTCTTAAAGGAAAAAGAAAAATTTTTACAATTAAGCCTTCGTTCCTTCGTTTCTTGCTACTCTTCAAACAAAGTAAACTGCATGGAGAAAAAAAGAAATGCACACGGTACCTACTCAAACTAAATACTTCTCACGCACACACAAAAGAGAGAAGAGCTTTAATACTAAATACGACAAAACTGTTGAAAAAATATGTTAAAGCCTAAAGGGGCCGCCATAAAAAAGGGGAATAAAAAAAGGAGGAGTAAATATGCAGGATAATGTGTGTTAAAATTGATAAAAATTCATTAGTTGAGTTGGGTAGACAGATTAAAGAGGTTGCATGAGTGTTTCTCCGGCTACGAAGGAGTATTTGCACATTTTTCTTGTTGTTGTCTTACTGTTTAGAACAAGTAACACAGCAAACACTTTAACTGCAGATTCTATTATTTTCCACAAATACTTAAACAAATACAAACACAAACATACACATGCACATACAAAACCAACTCCAGCTGCACTTTGTGTCAGACTCACTTGAACAAGTGAAATCCTTGTTACACATACAGATCCAAAAGAAATGCAACAAACCTCTATCAAGTTAAACTCAACCATTACATTCATACGCACACACACACACACACACAGACTTGCAATACAAACACAAACATGTTGAGAAAGGAAAACATTGCAACAAAACGAAAAATGCCAGAGAAAAAAAATCAGGGATTTCCTTATTCTATAAAAGGATACAAGAGGGAGAAACTACAAGAAACTAGTTTTTGTATGTAAACGCTTGTATTATAGTTCAGAAGAGTCGAAGATGAAGCAGCAGATGTTTCATTATTTGCTATTGTTGTTGCTGTTGTTAAGATTTTTAAAACAAAAGTTACGCAAAGAGGAACATGTTGAATGCTAAACCAACAGTAACTGATAGACCACAGAACAGAGAGAGGGAGAGAGAGAGAGAGAGGAAAACATTTACTCAAAGCACATGAACTACGATGTAATACTAATAGCAGGCGATAACTATTTAGAAATACTTAAATAGGCAAACAGCATAACATCAACGATTAAGATTAAGATTAAGAGAGAGGCGGCATGTCTTATGGAGGACTAAAACTGAATGAACAAAGTCCTTCAAAACAACCCAATAAATATACAAGGAATGTGTTGGTTGTAGGCACAGATGGTGGCCAACAAAATGTTAATCCATTATTATTAACATCAGATATACAGACATACATACATAACTGGTCATAACAACTCTTCAGTCAGGATTACGACCTAGTTTCTCACACCACTTATGTTGTGTGTGTTAATTTTTATAGATGAGTGGTGGGACCTACAGTTTAAAGTTGATTCCGAACCACAGATTTTTGAGAAACTTTTCATGGCAATTTTATTTACTTTCACAGAGTTTTTGCCAGAAAACTGCTGAGATGAAGTCGCCAAAGAAATACTTTTTGTATTTTGTTTTGATGTCTGGCCTGGGGCTCGAACCCTGGCTTTACGACTAATAAGCCAACACACTACCTACTAGACTACGGCGACCTCATCTGATATGCTGCACATAACTAGATTACTGAAACTGATCCAATTCTCCATTCTCTCTTTCGCTAAAATATTAAAAAAATTTTATCTGCATGGAATAATATCGTCATCGATAACTGTGGTTTGAAGTTTAAGTATGACAAACTTTGTTGACGTTTCTGTTTCAGTAAGGCTTGACAAGTCCTCATAAATCACTTCATTCTAGACCAACTCTTCCAAATTGTTGAAATCTCCTTTAGAAAACTAAATCTATTCACGAAGTAAGCAAGCAATTTACAATTGCCGTTACTGTGTTAACATTACATACGTATATAATTGGTCATTACAGCTCTGCAGTCAGTACTACGACCTGTTTTCCTGTTTTTTTATTTTTTTTTTTGTTTCAAAAGATTAATCAGCTAAAAACCAACGATATTTGGTATCAACAACATAATGCAACTTGTCATACATGCCAATTAATAATCAAATTATGCGGATGTGGCTCATGCTATTTTAAATCTCGGAATTTGCTTTTTAGAAGATATGTTAAGCTAAAGGTGTACCGACAAATATGGTGTAAATATTAATGAGTGGAACGCTTTTGATGTTCTGGATAAGAAAATTCAAAAATACTTCACTTCATCAGATCTCCCTACTATTTACACCACTTGTATTCGATCGAGAATGGCCCGTTGCCACAAAGTCTATTTTTAGGATTCTCGCTCATTAATTTTAGGTGCTCATTAATGAAGATAGAGCATTCCCTATGTGGAATTCCCTACCTGCAGAGGTCTTTCCTGCAACTTATAATACAAAAAGATTAAAATCTCTTGTCCACAAACGCTACTCCTTCTGCCCTTCTTTTCATAACATATTTTCCTGAGTCCAACACAATGCACTGCATGGGTGGCAGCCACCCCCTGAGTGTTGGTTTTAAAAAAAATATTGGAAACAAGTCTTTTCCACAAGAATGAGGACTTGAAAAGATCAACTTGATCAACTGCTCTTCATCAGAGATATTAGTAGTAGACATGCGGCCTTCTAAGAATCTGATAATAGTCGTGCCGAACTGAAAAATAGAATTTATGTATTAAGAATTTCATTGAGAACCTATGAATTTAAGATGAATAGGCAGGCTACCTTTTTTGACACAATTAATAGTCACTCGCCGTAGTCTAGTAGGTATTGTGTTGGTTTACAAGATGTGTAGCCAAGATTCAAATCCCAGGTTAGACATCTCGAACGCAAAACGAAATATGATCCTGCTACCCAAGTATAAAATTAACACACACAACATTATGGGCGTGAGAAGCTATGTCGTAATCCTAACTGAAGGGTTGTAATGACCAATTATGTATGTATGTACGTACGTGTAACTTGATTGGGGCACACATTTCGGAACATTGGGGATAATAATGTTACCCACAGGAACTGTTGAATAAATATTAATAAGGCCTAAGGCTCTACGCATAAGTAAACGGTTAGGTGACGACGGCTATGTTAATTAAAACCATTGTTACGAAAATGAAAAATCAAGATGCTGGTATTTTACATTCACATCGCTTAACATTAAAATTATAAACAAAAGCTACAAAAACAAAACAATGTAGGAAACAGACCCGTTTACAAATTATCGTACTGCTTAATATAACAGCAAACACCAGCATAAAAAATTGTAAATATGTAAACAAAAATACACCAACAATAATACAAAAATAAACATAAACAAAAATACACCAACAACACTACAATAATAAATGTAAACAACGATGTTTAAATTTATAGAGATTTCGAGAAGACGAAGCCATGAACATTCGCCTTCAACAGCATTAATCAGACTGTTTACTTTGCCATATAAAAGGTAAGACAAAGCAGGCGAGTGAGGCAGTGAAGTTCAATCAGTCTTGTGTGAAGACGCGGTGTGTTTGAAGAGAGTAATCGTGGTTTGAAGATCTCCGTTACAAAGATCTGTCGAATAATTAACTAGTAATTGTTATTGTTTATGCAAAGGATATAAACAGTGGAATAACAAAGAAAAGGTAATTGTTGTTGTTTACATCAAGTTGTGAACAGTGGCACACAGAATTGTGCGAATAATAAAGAATTTTAATTAAAACACAAATTTATTTTTATTTTATTTGCAATCTACGAGCTCATATTTTAAATGTTTTCAAAATTTAAAAACGTAACACTATTTTAGTTGTGCATGCTATATGCTGTCAGTAAATAGATACAGAAATAATAAAAAAAAACAGAGAACTATTAAGAGAAACTGCAGTGTTGCACTACTCTATACAAACAGTAAATAAAACATTTCCGTTCTCTCACAAATTTACTACCCACACGAATGAGTAATTTTTTCTCTTTGCTTAGATTTTAATCAGAAATATTAATCATACGCTCTCTGCAACTACAGCAAAGCAATGTGTTTTTAGCACCCTTAATTTGGAGGAAAAAAATTAAATTTCTCATTGAAATCTTTAAGAAAATTCTTTAAAATCTGAATTTTTTTTTCTTTTCTTTAAAAAATATCTTGTGCAACCCGTTGTTGCACTTTCCTGCAAAAAAGGGGGGCTCCTTTTATAAGTGTGCTGCATTGTGCGTACGTGTTCGTATTGTTGCTTTTGTGTTGCTGGGTTTTCTTTACATGCTGATACGCATACACACAAATGCTTAAAAAAATTATTTTTGTTAACAAGAGACACAACGAATGAATGTTCATCTTCTTCTTTATTTTTCTTTTTTTTTTTGCTGTTCTTCCTTCTTTCTATTTTAATGAAAAACAAACAAAAGGATAAAATTTTAAACAAAGAATGACGCACAAAAACAAAAAAGTTTGTCTTCTATAAACAAGTTTTTTCTCTCCCTTTTCTCTCTGTTTCTCTTTATTTTTCTTGGAATTATTTTTTTCCAAAAATTTCAGTTTTTTTTCTTCGTATTTTTGTTTTAATTTTTGTTGCGCGTTTTCGAGAGCAGCTTTTGTTCTTTTGTATGTCCTTCAAGAATGGCGACAAGTTTTTTTTCGTTTCTTCTCTTCTCTTCCTTCTTGATTTTATAGCTGAAAACAATGAGTGCAAAATTTTGCGAGTTTAAAGAAGATTTTATGAAAACAAAAGCGGTATAACAGCAACCAGCAACCATACATATTTGTTTATTTAAAAGTGCTTTCTGAACACTTACATACATATACATACGCATAAAAATTTTAAAGCTTTTAAGCAGCTGACCAGCATACCGCAAAAGAAGAGAAACAATTTTTTTGAAATTAAAGACTCTGTGGTTATCATGATTATTGCATTCGTATCATCATCTCTACTGAATATGTAAAGTTTTTAAGATTACAACTCCTATCGTTGTCTCGGATTAATAGATCTGAAAATCAGTGTAAAATTACACCATTTTGGGTATAAAATTTTCTTTTTCTACAACTTATTTGTTTACATAAACTTCTTTTAAAGCGTTATCCATTCAGTTGGTCCCAAACTCTAATATGCTAAATATTGTTACGTTTTTAATTTTTTTAAAACGTTTAAAATATGAGCTTGTAGATTGCAAAAAAAAAATAAAAATAAATTTGATGCTTAGGTTTAATTAAAATTCTTTATTATTCGCACAATTCTGTGTGCCACTGTTCACAACTTGATGTAAACAACAGCAATTGCTTTGTTCGTTATTTCTCTCTCACCCTTTGCATAACAAATAACAATTACTAGACAATTGTTAGACAAATCTTTGTAACGGAGATCTTCAAACCACGATTACTCTCTTCAAAAGCACCGTGTCTTCACGCAAGATTGACTGAACTTTACTAACCCAGTCGCCTGCTTTGCCTTGCCTTTTATATGGCAAAGTATACAGTCTAATGAATGTTCTTGAAGGCGAATGTTAGTGTTTTCGCCTTCTCGAAATCTCTATAAATGTCAACATCGTTGTTTACATTCAGTATTGTTGTTTGTGTATTTTGTTTACATTTATTTTTGAAGTGTTGTTTGTAAATTTTTGTTTACTTGTTTACCATTTTTTAAGCTTGTGCTGGTTATTATATCAAGTAGTACGATAATTTGTAAACAGGTTTGTTTACTGCATTGTTTTGTTTTCGTAACTTTTATTTATACTTTTAATGTTAAGCTTAATGCTTTTAATAAAAGCAAAGCACCGGTATCTAGATTCTTTATTTTCGTAACAATATCTTTCATTTGAAACCTAACTTTCGATGAAAAATTCACCAAGTTGTGGTATTGGAAACGCTGAATTCTTTTGAGAAACGCAAAAGCGACTGCCTCAGTTTCTCCACACATATTTAGGGACAGGGGCACTGTTGTTGACAGTTCGATGTATGGCTATTGTTCGTTCATTTATTTTATCAGAGAACTCTAGTTTAACAATTACAATGCGATTAACATTCTCAGGAGGACACAATTGATCATTACAACCATTCAAATACGATTACAACCTAGCTTTTGCACAGCATTTATATTATGTGTGTTAATTTCATACATAAGTGGCTGTACCTACAGTTTAAAGTCAATTTCGAACGACAAAATTTTTAAGAAACGTTTCACGGCAATTTTTATTTACTCACAGAGTTTTTGCCAGACATCTAGTGAGCGAGGAGGAAGTTGCCAAAGAAATACTGTTTTCATATTTCGTTTTGTTGATAATGTCCGACCTTGGAATTAAACCAGGGCCTTACGTATAATAAGTCAAGATAATACCTACTAAACTACTAGCGACTACTAGGATTACTAGGACGATTATGGCGATCGTAAAATTAGAAAGCGTGGTAAGTTGCTTGACCAAAAAAATTATCGTCTCAAATGCTATATCCATACATAACATAATTGGTCATTACAACCCTTTAGTCAGGATTACGACATAGTTTCTCACACCACTTATGTTGCGTGCGTTAATTTTTATACATGAGTGGCGGAACCTACAGTTTAAAATCGACTCCGAACGACAGATTTTTGAGAAACTTTTCATGGCAATTTTATTTACTCTCAGAGTTTTTGCCAGAAATCTACTGAGAGGAAGTCGCCGAAGAAATACTTTTTGTATTTTGTTTTGATATCAGGCCTGGGGCACGAACCCTGGCATTACGTCTAATAATCCAACACACTACCTACTAGACTACGGCGACTACTAGGATTACTAGGACGATTATGGCAATCGTAAAATTAGAACACGCGGTAAGTTGCGTGACCGAAATAATCGTCGTGTTAAATGCTATATCCATCCATGGTAATTTAGCAACTTCAACAAGATGGCTGTTATCAACTGTCAAGGTACGGAAGTCCCGGTTGGAAAATCCAATATAAAGTGCAAGTCAACCAATAATTAATGGTCGCTTGACCGTTCGCAGCGACGTAGAATTGCTGACATCTTTCAATGCTTATATTCTTCAGCAATGAAGCCCATTGCTCACTAAGTGGTTACGTCAACAAACAAAACTGCCGCATATGAGGGTCGCAGAACATAGAAATTACGAAAAATCATTTGCGTAACTATTTGGTGAACATTATGCTTCTTTTCGACAGAAAAATCATTTCCGTCTATTCTCAGACGTCTCGAGTACTGTCGTCATAAGTATTGTCTCGAGACTAAAATGTAAAATGAATCATTGGAGCGCATTCCTAATAAATCGCAGACGGAAACACTTGGGTGCATGCCAGGTGCTGAGCAGGCAATTGGCATTATTAACAACGAACAGCACCTTGAGGTTTGTCAATACTATAGACTTGGAGGAGACGTTATTGGGATACTCTATAGATGAAGGGAGTACTATAAAACGCATGGTCACAGTAACCCTTTTTAAGTATTTATTTATAATAATAATAATAATAATGGCATATCTTCAGATCGCTGTCGCCGTGTGAAAAGTGATCATTTTGGAATGACGTTTCAGCAAATTAATGCCACAAGTCATACAACAGCACTGATTTTGGTTTAATTGCATGCAAAGTTTCTAGAAAAGCACCATTTTTGTATCCATTTTCTAAGAATTTATGAAGCGCATTTCTTCGGTCTTATTTTCGATATCAAGCTGTCCTGGAAAAGCGAAAATGTTCTAGCGGATGAAAAAGGCCTCTATTACATTCTGTGCTTGTAACAAAAGGTTGTGAAAAAATTATGGCTCAGGCCTATGGCGAATCATTCTCTGTATACCGCGGTGGTGATAACAATAACCAACGACAGAATGATTAACCTGACGACGCCTCTAAAAACATTTTACGTCCCTTGACATTTACAGCTAAAACAAGTCAGCTTTTCTGAGCGATTGTACAAGAGCACGGATCAAATATGGGTCAACTATCAACTGTATTGACCAAATGGCACTGTACAATGGCCTCTTAAGAAAATTAAGTAACGCACGTGGTTAAGGCCTCTGTTCAGGTTTTTATGTATGTTTCGAAACTGAATTGAACTGTGGCTCAAGGAATTTTTTAGAAGTCGGCTGGTTTAACTCACTCGATAAGGCTGCAACTGTCTTTCTGATGGAATTGTCAGCTATATGAGATGCGATATGGATTTAAGGATGAAAATATTTCAAAAATGCATACCTAAACGGCTACTAGAGCACTGGGATCTTACTCAACGAACTCCATGATGGTTTATTGTTGTCGCCAATATCTTAACGAGATAGCGGAGCAGTACGACATTCATATTATACTGGAACATGCTGGTACTTTATGAAGCGAATAAACTGACCAAGTGTAACACAATCATCGAACTCTCTGCGAAGTTACGGATTCTGTCACCATCATGTAAGCGGTTTGGGATACGAGGAAGATAGCACAGTAAATCAGGCTAAAGTTGGATAAGAACACGCTCAGAGCAGTTGGATATTTCAATATGGCCAGTAATGAGAAGGAGGTACAAACCATTTTTGTGTCCGTTTCCTAAGAGTGTAAGCAATTGACGTTTAACTCAAACTTTTTCAGGTTTATTCTCGATAGTAAGCAACAAAGGGTTGTGAAAAAATTATGTCTCAAATATATAATAACCAATGCATTTATCTTGGACATGTGACAATAGGTTTCTGCAGAAGCTGTAGAGATGAAGAAGCGGAGGAACCAATTATTCACCTACTGGGTACATACCCAGCTTTATATCGGCGAGGGCAAAAGGGTCTTGATGTATTGAATGCACGTTAACAATTAAAGTCGCTGCAGCAGAAGCTCTCAATGGTTCTTATAACAGGAGGAATGTATAACTTGGTATCACATACTTGGACATACAAGGCCTAAGTGTATCTACTGGACCACTCTATTTTTTGCATCGATTTTCGTCTACTACTTCGAACGCAATTGGTTTGATTTGACGTTCTTAATTGTGATTTTGTCACAAGACTTTATCGTCTTTGTAAACAATTTTTAATTGCATTTCTCTCTCTTTTATTATTATTTTCTTTTTTTTTTCAGTTATTTTATATTTTGTTTAAGAGTTTCATTCATTAATTTCTTTAAAAACTTTGTTGTGCTTCTAATTAAATAACTTGCAGCTCTTTCCTGATGCTTTCACGTTTTCTTTAAAAAAAATTTTTTTCTTTCTACGAATTTAACAAAAGGGGATCCATTTTATAATAGAAAATGCATCAAAGCATTGTTAAAATAATGATTTCTTGTTGTTTTCTCTTTTTGTTTTTAATTTACTTTTCTTTCTTGCAGCTGCTTTAAGAAAAAAAGGAGAAAACTGAATTTTTTTTTCCTAAATTTTCTTCAACAACAATTTATTATCACACCCTTGCCGCCCGCATACATATATTACAGGCAATTACTCTCTTATAAAAAGAAAACTTGCTAGAAAGCTAGAACAAAACAGGCTAGAAAAAAAGAATAAGAAGAAGCAATGAGAAGAATATCTTCAAAATTGAAAACTAAAAACTTTAAACGAAAAACTATCGTTTAAAAGTTTAAATAAGTATGGCAACGACAATATATTTCTCGTATAAATTTCAAGTTTTTTTTTACTTGTATTTTTGTCTTTTGACCAGAATAGTACTACGAAGGACGACAATGTCTTTGTTTCCTCAAACAACAACAACAACAAACTAAGTTGAGAAGCTACAGATAAGACTTCCTTTCTTATTTTTAGATATTCAAACTGTAAAACTTTTCTTAAATACAACAACAACAACAATAAGTGAACAATTTTTCAAATATACTCTGAAAATAATAAAACGTTTGTTCTCTTTAATCTAATACAGTGGGCTAAAATATTGCATGACTAGGGTCTTGAAAGCTTTTATTTGTTAAAGATGACTTCATACACATGTGGGTCATGCCATATAAAATGGAGGTCAAATATCTGGGCATAACACTAGGCAGCAAACAGACATGGAAGGCTCATACAGCGAGAGGCTTAGGAGAGGCTAGATATGTCATTATGATACAGAGAAGGCTTGCAGGGTAATTGCGGGAATACAATCAAGGAATTAGGCATGTATAACATGTTACCTATCGGGCAAATCTCTGGGCATACAGAACAAATCTGAAAACAACTCAATTGGAGTTAAAGAAGATACAATGACAAGCGGATGTTGATATAACATGGGCAATGAGAATCTGTCTTCGTTTTATTTAAGCCCGCTGCACATGATAGTTCATGCTATGCTTAGGTTGATGAGAAAAAAATCTAATATAAAATTCATGGGGGATTTTTGGACCTCAGAAATCAATTTGTCTGACAGCTATCTCCTTAACTATCTTCTAGACAGAATGGAAATAGATTTAGTAACAGAAATGATAGGAGTAATCTGGAAGTTGCATACTCTCTTAAAACAGGAACTATTTTGTTTTATACAGATGGGTCAGCAACGGATCTTGGCACAAGAGTTGTTGTTGTATTTCCCTTGGGAAAAAAACTTCCGGTTGAAACAGCTTCCGCTTGGTTGCCAACCCTGGGGCGGTGTGTGGTCGGGTTGTTCCGGAGCATAGATCCGATTCCGTCGTGGGAACGTGGCACAAGAGCAGGGATTGTTGGTCCCAGAATTAAATATTCCGAGTACATGGGTAAACTTTCGCGAATCTTCCAAGCGAAAGTCTTTGGCGTCGAAAGACGTGCTCAATTCAACTTGAATAGGAGGTACAAAAGACAGGACATTACAATACTACTTAACAGTCAGACCGTCATTTGAACACTCGAATCCTATGAAGTTAAATCGAAGATGGTATGGGACTGTCTGAAGAAGCTGTATCAGATAGGTAAGCCAAATAAGGTTACCCTCTGGCTGAATGCCAAACGACTTTGCAAGGAGAGGAACTTCCATATCGTTGATGTGGCCAGAAACTTTCCGTGAAGTGCAGGATCATGTGTGAATTCTCGGCAATGAACGAGCAGACGAGCTTACGAGTCTTTGATGGAGCCGTAAATTTTTTATGTATATTTGGAAAGTTATGCATAACGAAAGGAAAGATAAGTAGAGGCAAAGACTCTTCTCAAACTAACCAGTAATCTAAGGTTGATAACCGGTCTTTTGACAAGGCATTGTATCATCATTATACAAAATGAGATTTGTCTCTAACCCAACATAGGATATGGAAACAACACTTCGAAGGTATCTTAAACCACATATCTGGTACATACTTTATGGAATAATTAAGTACGAATTTTCCATCAATCGAAAGTAGAGAACCACTATATAGTATACTAGACCCATAGGATGTAGAAATTGCACTGTTTGTCATCAAGTTGGGAGACTTATTTACGTCAGACATCCGCAACATCACGAAATATATGAAAAATATATTGCGCCATAGTCTAGTAGGTAGTGTGTTGACTTATTAGACGTGAGGCCACGGTTCCAACCTCAGGTCAATCATCTCTGGCAAAAACTCTGAGGATTTCTGAAAAATTTCTCAAAAATCTGTCGTTCGTGATCGACTTTAAATTGTAGGTTCCGCCACTTACGAATAAAATTGACACACGCAACATAAATGGTGTGAAAAGCTAATTCGCGATCCTGACTGAAGAGTTGTAATGAGCAATTTTGTATGTATGGATGTATGTTATTACAATAGAATAAATGCTTTGACAGTTGCCCGTCTATCAGAAAGTATTTTTATTATTTCCAGAGATACTGTCATCCTTACTAGTTATGAACATAATTTCAAACCCTTGAAAAACACGGCAATGGTGTGGTAGCCTTCTAAAAGGAGTTACTTTCTAAGCTTTGTATGGATGGTTTACGAGGTGGGCCACATCATATTTCCATTATCCTTTATCCGGAATCTCCATTCATAAATATTTACTTACTTAATTGGCTATTACCTTTTAGCTTCTCACAAAATTCAAGTTGAATGTGTTAATTTTATGCATGATTGATGGGACCTAAAGTTTAATGACGACACCAAACAGCAGATTTTGTAAAACTTTTGATGGCAATTTTACTTACTGTCCCCAATTTTTCTAGAAGATAGCTGAGGAAAAGTCGCCGAAAGAAATTTTTTTCTTCATATTTCGTTTTGTACGAGATTTCTGAGCTAAGGTTTGAACCACGGTCTCATGTCAAATAAGACAACACACTGCCTACTAGACTACGATGACATCGACCTTCATAAGTAGAACATGAAAATTATCAATTCCTTCGCCTTACTTTATTATAGGATGGAAAATTTACGGAATATGTCAATATTTGTGCCATTCTATTCTGTCACAAAATTCAGTATATTTTCTCCACTGAACGGAATGAATCGATTTACGCTTGAGCAACCTTGGGATGCACGATTATGTCGATTTTGCAAAAAAAAAATCAATTTTTCGGTTGAAGCTCATTTTCGTCTTGGTGGGTACGTTAATAAGCAAACTTGCCATATTTGTGGCTCAGAAAATCCACACGCAGTCCTACAGAAGCCAATGCAGCCATTACGAGTAACTGTTTGGTGGAGCTTATAGAGCGGAGGCATCATTGGCCCATATTTCTTTAAAAATGACAACGCCGCAACCATTACGGCCAATGGAGACACCTATTAACTGATTTTTTGTACCTGCTCTTCATGGTATTGATGTAAACGATGTTTGGTTTCAACAAGATGCTGTAACTTGACAGACATCTCGTGCCACAATCGATTTATTGCGTCAAACCTTTGATGGCCGTTTAATTAACCGAAATGGTGACGTCAATTTGCCGCCAAGAATATGCGATTTGACACCATTTGACTATTTTCCTTCTATCTACTAGACTATGGTGACTTCGAGCTTCATAAGTAGAACATTAAGTTCATTGTGTCATAATTATCAATTCCTCAGCCATATTTTATTACCTAACACTTCAGCTGTATTGTATTTGTAAAGTTTTATTCAAGTGACATATAATGTGCCTGTGATTAAATCAAATTAAACTATTTAACAGGATATGCCAAGACTTTATTGTTTTCTTTTTTTTACACATAAAAATCGTACATAAACTGTGAACAGTTTTAATGATCATAAAACTGAATATTCTTGCAACTTAAAAGCCCACACATACATACTTGAAATATAAAATAAAGCAATAAAAAGGCAAATACATAGCGGAAGTTAAATAATAAAAAGAAAATAAATAAATAAAAACAAGAGAAGGAGGAAAACTTTTATTCGATTAAATCCAACGACAACTTAAATTTCAGCACATGATAGTAAAAAAAAAAAAGGAAACACCGTCACGCAGGCACTCACACTTACTGTACGAGTATATTTGAGAGAGGAATGCCAAACGGAACAGAAATGCAAGATGAGGCATCAACATTAGCAAAAACAGAAATGAAAAGAAAAAAATTTAATAAAATGGAATGGAATGGAATCGACTGGAATAGAATGGGAGGAAAGCGTATAAAAAATATACGAAAAAAAAACAACTAACGGAAAACAATAAAAAATTCGTGATAAAAATTTATGTAAATAAAACAAACAAACACTCACTAATTCACTCAGTCACACACTCAGACACTCTGTCAGTCACTCACTTACCATACTTACTTATCACTTGCGTTCCTACAATACTCCTACAAACATTACCACATCAAAAGTCTGTTAGCTTTTACTAGTGGTTGCTAGTGAAACTATAAAGTGTAGCAGCAATAGCAACAACAGCAGCACCCTTACTACCATCGGGTGGGCTATCTATCGGCTTAAATTTGATCCTCAGTTATTTCGAATCTGGCAATACTTATGTCATTCTATTCTGTCACAAAATTCAGTATATTTTCTCCACTGAACGTAATGAATCGATTTACGTTTAAGCAACGATCGGATTTATTGGAAATTTACTTCCAAAACGACGACAATTGGTCGGAAATTGCACGAATTGTCGAGAGAAGAAACAACAGTTCCCGGTATACGCAAGTTTATTGCTAAAGTTCGTGAAACTGGTTTCATTGTAGATGCGCCAAGATGCTAGCGTGCTCGCACAGTGCTCACACCCGAAATTATCGAAGCTGTTGCTGAGAGTGTGCATGAGAGTACATCAACTTCAAATCGTCATCGTTCTCAAGCATTGAACATTTCACGTACCAGTTTACGTCGAATTTTGCGAAAAGATCTCGGTATGAGGCCTTACAAAATTCAATTGGTTCAAGAGTTGAAATCGCATGACCAGCTGCTTCGTTTTCGCTTCGATAGATGGGCCAACGAGACATTGCACGATGACGTCGATTTTGCAAAAAAAAATCATCTTTTCGAATGAAACTCAATTTCACCTTGGTGGGTACGTTAATAAGCAAAATTGAAGTATTTGGGGCTCAAAAAACCCACACACTGTCGTATAAAAGCCCATTACGTGTGGCTGTTTTATGCGACTTATGGAGCTTGGTCAAAGGACACACTTATCGCACCAAGATAATCCTTTTTTGTACTTTCTCTTCATGGTATTGGGGTGAACGATGTTTGGTTTCAACATTTGGCTTTCTAGGGGCGATATAGTTGGTCCTGACCCCCCCAGTCTATCACCATACGACCTCATCAATGGATGGGTCAGGGAGGAAGAGCAGAGGCGTTTGGGGAACGGATCGGATTGTATTGTTTCTCGATGTCTATGGCCTGCTGTGGACAATAGGAGAATAGGTTGGCTGCTGGGCTTGGATAAGGCCAGCTTAAGGTTGGTTGTCGGTTTTATCACGGGGCACTGCGAGATTAAGTCGCTGACGGGGATCTGGAACAGACCCCAGCCGGACTATTGCACGGCATGTTGCGAAGAGGAGGAGTTGGAGACTATCGAACACCTCTTTTGTAACTGCCCAGCTCTTGGTAGGTTGAGGTTGAGGACCCTTGGCGGGGCCTTCCTTGAGAGTTTGAATTCTGTGTCGAGAGCCGACATTAAGGCTCTCCACAGATTCATTAGTGGCTTAGGCTGGTTGAGAGGCACTAGGGCTTCATCAGTGTAGTCGCGCTCTCCTCTTTTTGTTGTGTCAGGTCTGTGTAGTTCCTCCGCTTTCCATTCTCCCCTTCCCAACATCCTCTCCTCTTTATCCCTCTATTATCCTTCCCTCTTTAAGGACGTTGTGCAATGGGTCAATTCGACCTCCGGGTACTGTACTTGGCTTAATTGATAAATACACGTCCTCTAACCTAACCTAACCTAACCTTGGTTTCAACAGGATGGTGCAACTTGACACACATCTTATGCCACAATCGATTCATTGCCTCCAACGTATGATGGTCGTTTAATTAGACGAAATAGTGATGTCAATAGGACGCCAAGAAGCTGCGATTTAACACCGTCGGACTATTTTCTGTGATTGCGCCGTCAGAGAATAGTGTTATGCCGACAAACCAGAGACAACTGAGCGTTTGAAGGCCAACATTCACGATGCCATTGGCGAGATACGACCTCATACACTGGAAAAGGGCATGAATATTGATTCGACCGAATGAGGTACTGTGAAGCCAGCCGCGGCAGTCATATGAATAAAATCATATTCCTTTTCTAAACATTTCGGAACAACTGTACTTCACAACAAGAAAATAAATCTGGCAAAATTTCAAACCGTTTTTGTTTCCTTACGTTTTTAAATTTAAACTTTTAAGTGGGCCCACCCTATATTATGGCATTGGCTATACAACCAACTGTTGTAGTTGAAAACAATTAAATGGAATGGATTCCATGGGTTTTTTTAACAACACTTTAGTAAGGAATTTGCATCCGTTTTATACGTTTGTTTTTTATGATTTTTATATCCGTGTTGTAGTAACCAAACTTTTTTATTTTTCTTCCATTTGCCTGCTTGTATTCATTCACTCGGCGTTTTTTCTCTTCTTTTTAATGAAACCACAAATAAAAACTAACAGCATCTGAAAAGTGTTAAAAATCCTCAGTATTTATTCAACAAAAATGTAAAGCGTTCGTATACAAATAAAAAAATGAGTTTAGAACTCCACAGCAGTTGTTATAAAAAAAAAACAAAAACATGAGACGTAGAAGGCGTGAACGAGCTGTGTAGACAAGATAATATAATGAAATGTATGTGACAGTGGCACATCGATAGAAAGAATTTACAAGTCAACTAAAATGTTTAATAGTTTACAACACCTTTGAAGGTGGTGCTATAAGGCAGTTGATTTGCAATAATTTTTGAAACAATAGTTGACGCTCTTCTTCTTATAACCAAATCCAAATGTTCTTTGAACATATATGTTCAAAATAAATCTCTTTGCAAATACAATGTATTCGATTACTAGATGACGGCTACTGAGTTCAAAACTCAGCTCTGACTATCGCAAAAAGTAAAGACGAATAAATGTGCTCTGAGTATAGCATCGCACTCTTATTGAATCTATTAACTTCACTTCTCTTGATTGACACTTGATTTGATCAATATTTACATCAGGTGAATCAAACATAAGTCATCAATGAGTGTCTACAATCTTTTTGTCCCAGGAAATTTATATTTATGTAGGGTAGGGTGTTCCGAAATTTGACAGTTGCTAACGGGCATAATGCTGAAGTTTCAATATGATTCTGACATGGACGACCATGGACAAAGGCATATGATTGCTGAATAGTCTCTGGAGCAGTTGATAACTGACCCTAAAAAAATATCCTTTAGCTGTTCTGTATGTAAGGATCCAAGGACTTACTATACCTACCTACATACATAATTGGTCAGCTTCTAATACCACTTATGCTATGTGTTTTAATTTTATACATGAGTGGCAGTACATACAGTTTAAAGTCGATTGCGAACGATAGATTTTTGGGAAACTTTTTCATGGCAATTATATTTACTCTCAGTGCCAGAAATCTGCTGAGAGGAAGTTGTGAAAAAAAACTGGTTTACGAATCGTGGGCTCACATCTAATAATGCAACACACTACCTACGAGGCCATGGCGACATCTGGTAAATTAGTTGTCATTTATTCAGCATGGACAATCATGGACAAAGATGTGTGTTCGCTGAATAGCCACTGGAACAGTTTGATAACCCAGTTTTAAAGGTAAAATGATCTTCAGCCATTTGGTATGTATGTAAGTATGTTACCAAGTAAAATTTCCGAATTAAAGAAGATGCTAATCCACAGGAGATCTAAGAACTTACTATACATACATACGATTACGACCAAGATTCTCACATCACTTATGATTTGGGCTGGCGCCGTCATTGATCCAAAACGATGGTCAAACTATCTCTGTCAATGACAAGCACTAAAGATCGATGATTATCAACTTCTTTTGGCCTAAATTGAACACAAATAACAAGTGATTACAACAGAGCAATGCTACCTATCACATACATATCTTATTGTATATTTTTCGGTAACTATTTGAGGGCATGGTCATCTGACATGGTAGTGATGTGAACTTGCCACTGAAGATCATGCGATTTGACCTCGTTAGACTACTTCTAAAGGAGTTTTATACGCAGATGTATACAAATAAGCCACAATCCACAGCGGTCTTCAAAGCTAACATAATTCAGGCCATCGTACATATTCAACTTGGTTTATGCGCCATGGAAAGTTGGACAATTCGGATGCTATCCATTCAGAAAAGTGGTGCCGGTCTTTTATTTCACACATAATGGTAGAGATAGGTATTTCAAACGAATAAAAATTTTCAAAGATATCTCACACACACTTTGTTTAAATTAAAATTTAAAGATAGGAAGTGTTTATTAAAAATTTACTGAAGTCGACTTAGTTTAGTAGGTACTATAGTGCGTTGACTAGCTCAGACATTGAGACCAAAACCAAATGCGAAAGGAATATTTCTTTTAACGACTTCCTCTTAGTGCTCTTTTGACAAAAACTCTGAGAGTAAATGAAATTACCATGAAAAGTTTGTCAAAAAATTTGTCGACTTCAATAGCGAGAGGAAGAATGAATTAAATTAGAATTTTTCTTGGCATAAATTTTGAGCAGTTCTCGTTCAAAGGAGATCTTCAGTAGAAGGTTGTATGTTTGCTCTGCTTGCTGTCTTTTTCTTTTTTGTTTACGTGTCTTTCTTCTCTCTTTGTAAACGCAACAACAACTAAGACTGTAAATTTTGACGAATGATTCGAATCACTCGAATCATTTATGAGTACTATAAGTATTTTTCTAAATTTATGAATCTGAATGAGTAGGCGTATGAATCAAACATATTTCGAATTTTATGAGTTTGATGTCAACGTTGTACTCATACTCATTGCAAACTGTACTTATAAATCAATGTTGTACTGAGTACGAATGAATCAGAGTAGTTGAATTTCAACACTGTTCACTCACTCATACTCAAAATGTCATGAGTACTTATGAGTAGCGAGAAAGCGATTCATTGCTGATCTCTGCTATGGACTCGTTTTACTTTCTCTAGCCTTAAAGGCAACTACTGTCTTTCCACATACAAAATCGTCTGCATTTCTAGCAAAGAGAACTCAAAACTATCCTTGTCGCTATGGACTCGTTTTACTTTCTCTAGTCTTAAAGGCAACTACTGTCTTTAGTCAACACGTTTCTTTCCACAACATTATCGTCTGCTTTTCTAGCAGATGGAACTTTTAAAATTTATTTAAAAAAGTCAACAAAAGGCGAAGAAAAAATAAAACTTAAAAACTAACATCGACTTACCGTGTGCATCTTTAGAGGATAATGAACCGCCAACCATACCGGAACCCAAGCCTTTTACTCCAATGTTTACACCACCACCAACGCCACCAATGCCAACGACACCCATGCTAACAGCAACAGGCGAACCCAGGCCATGCAATGCTGCTGAGGAAGAGTGGAGACGTGCTAATGCATATTGTGTTGGTAACAATAAAAATAAAAACAACATTAATATGCTGCCAAAGGTAGTAGTGTTGTTGTTATTGTTGTTGGCTAAAGGTGTTAATGTTCGAGTCCGTATTTTTGCTTTTGCTTTTGCTGTTGCCTTTGCTTTTATCGGCAAAGACGTTGAGAGCAGTAGTGATGCTGGTAAGTATGATGATGATGATGATGTTGTTGTTGTTTTTAAACAATAACTACAACAACAATTGCGCCAAGTTGTTGGCATTAAGATATGACATTTATAGCACTTCATTTTATTGTTTCTTAACAATCAACTTGTTTAACACAATCTACCGCGCAGCCCAGCTTCAACGTGCAATGCTTTTGGCCCCCTTCCCAGTTCTTAGGCAGCTGTTTGTTGTCTTCTGTTTATTGTTAAGGAAGAAAGGCGAAATTCTTAAAGCTCTTTTCTTATTATTTTTCTTCACTTTTTTCTCTTTCTTTATGTGTTTTCTTGTGTTTGTTTTAATTTGTTTTTCACTTCTTTAATAATAATTGCAAGACGTACGTATTTTTCATCAACTTAATGTGAAATGTGCTGGGAGGGAGGAAGAGAGTGAGAAAGATAATTTCATTTCATTCACACATTTAAAAGCAGTATTTTACTGAATTCCTTTCTGTACGTTTTCTTCTCTTTGCATTTTAATTTTGCAGGTGTTTCTGCTTGGAAGCCTTTTTCATCTCCTGCCTTCTTGAAAGAGTTTTTTTTCTTTTTTGTTTTTCAATTATGATATGAAAATGATATGGCTCTGGTAACTGCAAGAAAATGAAGAAGAAATATTTTATTAAAAAGGAAAATGAAAGAAGAATTCAATAAAAAAATTTAATATCTTTAACTCGGGTAAAACAATAATTACACGAAGCGCATTCCAATTATGCCAAGTATATCGGATTTATTTGTTATTCATTATGGCTTTAATTATGGCCAATAATAATTGGTAATAATGTCTGGCATTACTCGCAGAGAAATTCAATTAAATTTCTGCTGAAATTGCAATATATTTAATACAGAACAAAAGTATTTCTCAAGGCAATAAATTTTAAAAATTTCGTAACACTTTTTCTTTTAAACTTAACACAGCAAAATTCTCTTTAAACAGTTCAGTGTTAATAAAGACGAAAGGAAGGGTAAATCATATTTAAAATGTATTTCACAATCCTTCGTTCTGAAAACATAACAATAACATTTTAAAAATGTAAAATTTCTATCATTTTTATTCAGATCCACGAACATGGCAAGTTCTAGACTAAAAGAGTTTGGCATAAACATTTTTCAATCATTATTTACTTAATATTCGATTTGAAAATTTAATAAAAATTTAAACTTTTTCTTATATTTTAAACACGTTTTATTAAAGTTTTATTAGTAGTCGCCGTAGACTACCTAGGCGTAGTAGTCGTTTTAGACCAACACACCACCTACTTTTGCATATTCGACGTGAAGTCACGCTTTGAACTCCAGTCAAATTTAAATCTTGCTTTTGTAACAATCATTATATTAAAAAGATTGGTCAAGAATATTAGAAAGAGTGACAACATTCTCATCCCATTCTTCGCATCTACAGCTCTTCCAGAAGTGATTTGCGTGCAAAAGTTATTTGCCAAGTCTTTCGGTTCATGAGAATCGAAATTGTACGACGAATGGCCAAGTATAGAAGAGAGTAGGTCCTCCTTATATCCATAATTATCCAGCAGAGTCTTGCAATATTGCACGTACCCTGTTGCCGCCAACGAGATTGGGCCTACCTGTAAATCGAGTGATACATACATAATTGGTCATTACAACCCTTTAGTCAGGATTACGACCTAGTTATTCACACCACTTATGTTGTGTGCGTTAATTTTTATACATGA
The DNA here is from genome assembly GCA_958299815.1 of Sarcophaga carnaria. Taxonomy (NCBI): domain Eukaryota; kingdom Metazoa; phylum Arthropoda; class Insecta; order Diptera; family Sarcophagidae; genus Sarcophaga; species Sarcophaga carnaria. The sequence continues at coordinate 99,881,030 of OY283152.1, read as the reverse complement.
GTGGTGGGACCTACAGTTTAAAGTCGACTCCGAACGACAGATTTTTGAGAAACTTTTCATGGCAATTTTATTTCAATTTAACTAAGGTAATCAGAATAATCCGCTGCAGTATAGTAGGTAGTATGTTGGCATATTAGACGTGAGGCCGCGCTTCAGATCCCAGGTCAGACATCTCCAATGAAAGGAAATATAAAAACATGTATATCTTCACCGACTTTCGCTCACTAGATTTCTGTCAAAAACTCTGAGAGCAATTAAATAAAATTGCCAAGAAAATTTTCTTAAAAATCTGTCCTATGAAGTCGACTTTAAACTGTAGGTCCCACCACTCATGGATAAAAATAATTCACACAACATAAGTCATATGGAAAAACTAGGTTGTAGTCCTGACTGAAGGGTTATGTATGTGTGTAAGATATCATCGACATTTCTTATTCGTTTGAAAGACCTATTGTCGCAATTATATTTGGAATATAACATCCTTCAAATGGCCGCCAAGATTTCTCTATATGAAACGCATCTGATATGTCGATAAATCTGTCTGAATTTGATCAATAACATGAATTACATTGGCTTTGAGGACTGCTATGGTGTGTGGTTTATTCGCATACATCTGCGATATAAGAAAACCCCACAAGAAAAACTCTAATGGGATCAAATCCTACGATTATGGAAATCAGTTTACATTAACATACGTGAGCTGGCCATGCCCTCAAATCGCTCGTGCAGAAAATCTATTTTGTCATGACTTATGTTGCACGTAGTGCCATCCTCTTGAATCCAGATGCCAAACAGATGGTAGCCACCAACCTATAGTGCTCACCGTTGACCGCGAAAGAAGTTCCCAATGCAATATGAATCTATGATGCCCCCAGCCTAAAATCCACACCAAACAGCAACTTTTTCGAAAAGCATTATGCATTATCTTAGGTTGATTTGTATCGTTCCAAATTCAACAAGTTTGTTTCTTCAAGTATGCATTCATCTAGAAATGGGCCTCACCGCTGAAGATTAATTGTCGATGAAAATTAGGGGCAGCTGTCAACTGCTGTCTACACATCCCATTCAGAGAACACACATACGTTTCTATGGTTGTTTTCCTTCAGTTCCTGTGCCAGTTTAATGTATTTTGTATGGATGGATAATCAAGTCGGCACACTTGACGTCTGGGCAGATGTTGCGTTTGGTTTACGTACGTGTGTTAGTCGATCGTTTATTAAGTCGGTAGACTCATCACTATCCTTTCGATATGATGATCATGGCAAGCGTGCACTGCTTTTCCCGAGCAGAACACTCATTTTGATAATTTTTTTGATTTTTATTTTATATTTTCACGTGTTGTTGAATACTATAGGGTGGGTGATTTAAAAGTTTAAATTTAAAAATGCAATAACAAAATTTTCCAAAATTATTATTTTTGTTGTGAAGTACAATTGTTCCGGTTAGAAATGAAATACCATTTCATTCATATGACTGCGTGTACTGGCCTCACAGTACCTCATTCGTGCACTTTTCGGATACATGGGGTCGTATCTTCATATTAGCATAAAAATGTTGGCCTTTAAATGTTCAATTGTCTCTGGTTTGTCGGCATAACACTTTTCTTTAACGGTGCCCCACAGAAAATAGTCCAACAGTGTCAAATCTTAGCTTCTTGAAGGCCAATTCACATCACCATTTCGGGTAATTAAATGCCATCAAACGTTTTACGCAATAAATCGATTGTGGCATGATATGTCTGGCAAGTTGTAGCATCCTGTTGAAACCAAACTTCGTTCACATCAATAACATAAAGAGCGGGTATAAAAAAATCGGTTATAATGGTCTGACAGGTGTCTACATTGACTGTAATGGTTGCGTCGTCCTCATTTTCAAAGAAATATGGGCCAATGATACCTCCGCTCCACAAGCCGCACTTAAAAGTCACTTGTAATAGGTGCATTAGTTTCTGTAAGCCTTTGTGTGGGTTTCTTGAGACTCAAATAATATAATTTTGCTTATTAAAGTACCCACCAAGAAGAAAGTAAGCTTTAACCGAAAAGACGATTTTTTTTGGCAAAATCGACATTATCGTGCAAGGTATCGTTGGCTTATCTATCGAAGCGAAAGCGAAGCGAATGGTCATGCGGCTTCAACTCTTGAACCAATTGAACTTTGTAAGGCGTCATAGCCGATATCTTTTTCGCAAAATTCGACGTATACTGGTGCGTGAAATGTTAATCCTTGAAAGCGACACAAACTCTCAGCCACAACTTTGATATTTTCGGGTGTACGCACTGTACGAGTACGCTGACTTCTAGGGGCATCTACAATAAAACCAGTTTCACGAACTTTAGAAATAAACTTGCATATACCGGACACGGTTCGTCCTTCTCTGCGACCAATTTTATTTGTTTTGGAAATAATTTTCCAATAAATGCCAAAGTTGCTCAAGCGTAAATCGATTCATTACGTTCAGTACAGATAATATATTGAATTTTGTGACAGAATAGAATGACCAGATAGTATTGCCAGATTCGAAATTAAACGATGGTTCAAATTTGAAACGATAGATTTGACAAAACAAACTGAATACATTGTAACTTATTTGTCAGATACAGCCTTAACTAAATCGTGGATAACGTTTAGTTTTCGCTCTGTTTATACTTCATTTATTTTCTATTTGGCAACTTCTAGAACTTATTGTTTATTATGGTTGTCAATCGTGCATAATGTTTGTGGCCTCTATATATAGTTTTGTTATTGTCATCTAAGCATTGTTTGTCCCTATTTTTCCTTGTTATTAGAAAATATTTCGAAAATAAACACTGAAGTGAAGTGAGTGTTATTCTACTTAACCTCACTAAGAATAATTGCGAGAAAAAAACACTCCACTTTGGTGAAATTTCCCATAATTTTTGTTGCTCCAATATCAAGTGACTTTTAAAGGCAATCTTCATGCGCAAACTTAGAGAATAAATTTTAAATTTCATGAAACTTTGTGAAAAATTGCATGCAAATTTGCCACATGTAAAGACGTTATGAGTGTACATTTAATAAAAAAAAAACGGGTAGAGAGAAAGAATCTTTTGTCATGCTTGTTGATATTGTTTGTATTCCATTTATAATTTTATTGTTGTTTTATAAAACTTGAAACATTTTTATTAAAACTTCCTTTGCACGTATGGATATCTAAGTAAGTATAACATTACATATACACACAGACAGACAGACATATTTATTGTAAACATAATTTCGTAACTGAATAGAATAACTTCGTCATTGTTTCACATAGCAAAACATGCAGTGTCACATTTGTTTTATCTGCGTAACACTGTGCCAGCACGTGTGTGTATGTTTTATAACATATGTATACGGGATACTGTTGCTACTGTAGTATTGTGCTGCTTGCTGTTTTTAAATAAACGCTGTGTGTGCATGTAGAACTAAACGGAAACAGGCCACGTTTCCGTTTTTACTGTTTTCCATTTTATATTTTATTGTATGCGCCTCTTCTCGCTTACTCCTCTCATATTTACACAAATGTATCGTACGTATATTGTATGTGGTAGTGGTAGTATTTGTTGCATGTTGTTTGTGCCCTGCATTTAAAGAACCATAAATGTCGGATGTAGAGACTATGAAAATTGTAGACCTTTAATACATACTCCTTCCTCTGCACGCATACATATATAATATTTGTTAAACACTCTGCTCTGTTTCACTCTCTGAAAGTTATACAAATAGCAAATATGTGAAAGTAAGGAGTGTGCAGCAAAAAATTTAGGTATAAAAACTTCACATTAACGTAAAATTATTTCAAGCTCAGCAAGCTTCTGGCAAAATCTCTGTAGGGTAAATAAAATTGCCATGAAAAGTTTCTCAAAAATTTGTTGTTCAGAGTCGGAATGGACAAAATTAACACACACAACATCGATAATATCAAAATGTTGGGTTGTAATCCTTAACAAAGGGTTACAATCACTAATTAAGTAAGAAAATGACAGCCAGAGTTGTGAATTTTACCACCTAGCAGATTTGGTTGTTGTACTACAAAGCTTGCTTACGCTGTTGGCTTATAAGACTTAATGCCACGGTTTAAATCCCAGGTCAGACATCTCGAACGCAATGAAATATGAAAAAATATTTCTTCGGCGACAACTTCTTTTCTGCAGATTTCTGGTACAAACTCTGGCAACAAATCAAATTGCCATGCAAAGTTCCATAAAGATCTGTCGTTCGAAGTGGACCTTTAACTGTAGGTCCCGCCAGTCATAAACAAAATTAGCACACACAACATAAGTGCTGTGGAGAAGCTAGGTTGTAATCTTGACTGAGAGGTTGTCACGGCCAATTATGCATGTTTGTATATATGTTCAAGATTGTTCAGGTATCTTTCAGAATATTTTCCCACCACAGTTTTAACTCCTGGCACGTCATTTTTGCGTCAATTAGAGGGATTATATGGATGAAATGCAAAATGTGCCGCGAGATATTCTGACCAATTACTGAGACCGCCGTCCAAACAACAAATTCTGATTCTTCGCCATGCTTTCTTTAACAAAAGTTATATTTTTGGCAGTAGGTTCATTAAGATGATGCACAGGACGACATCTGTAGCGTTTCCAGTATCTCAAAATGTTTTTGTAATCTTCCCAATTACTTGCACTGTTTTGGAAAGGTATGCTCAACAAAAGAGAAGATTACATTCGTCATTACAACCCTTCAGTCAGGATTACAACCTAGCTTCTCACACCAGTTATGTTGTGTTTGTTAATTTCATATATGAGTGTCGACACATACAGTTTAAAGTCAACTCCGATCGTCAAATTTTTTGAGTAACTTTTCATGGCAGTTTTTTCTTTACTCTCAGAGTTTCTGCTTGAAATCTGCTGAGATGGAGTCACCGAAGGAATATTTTTTTTATATTTCGTTTTGATGTCTCACCTGAGGTTTGAAGCGTGGTCTCATGTCTAAAAGCCAACACACTACCTACTAGACTACGGCAAATTATTTTAAATCCTTTCCAATTATTTGCACTGTTTTGGAAAGGCATGCTCAACGAAAGGGGAGATAAATTGACGAAAAAATACTTTTCTAACCAAGTAGATTTCAGGCAATCTAGGTTTATGTTGGGAAATTACAATACAAATGCATCAGGCTCTCGAGGAATAATTTGAGGTTATTAACCGGCATTTTAAAAGGGCATTGTAGGCTCAGGATACACTTATTCATAATTGGGAATTATTTCAAACCCAACATGTAGATTCTGTAACGCTGAGAATGAATCATCAAACCACATTCTTGGAACCTATGGGACATTAATGCATGGTAGAAGGAAACATTTGACAACGTATCAGGTTCTAAGCAGGGAAAAGTCATTGTTGACATTGAGCAGTATTCAAAACTCTTTGAGGGGAATAGACTTGAATGGCACATTATAGAGTACAATAGATCGTATGGTAGTAGTACTAAGGCATCTCTGTGTATACGTCAATTATAACGACCATAACAATCCAGTAATGTTAACATGTACATACATACATACATACATACAGTTCGATTAGACAGATAAGTGGCTTCAGGACTATGCCTGATGAAGCGGTATTGGTATTAGTATTGGTATTGGCAAAGACAATACCGATAAACATATTGGCGGATGAAATTAGGCGGATACACTTTCGCCGTCTTGAGTATCCAGGACAAACAGCAGCTATAAAACCAGAGGAACAAAGGACTTCCATGCACAAATGGCAGTCACGATGGGAGAACAGTTTAAAGGGAAAATGGACATTTCGCCTTGTCCGTGATGTAACCCTTTGGGTGGAAAACGAACATTACGAGCTGAACTACTACGTGACCCAGTTCCTAAGAAGCCATGGGTGCTTCAGGAAGTACCTGCTCAGAGTTGGACATGATACTTCCCCTGTATGCCTAAAATGTGTAGATGAGGAGGAAGATGCGGAGCATATTCTAACATGCTGCCCCAGATTTAGATGGCCCGGAGAAACGAGTTTCGGACCAACTCGGCTTATGGAAGAGGTGTTGAATTCTAGGATTCTATGGAGCCAATACAGCCAGAGAATGGCTGAAGTTATGCTAGAACTTCGAAGGTTGGAGGAACGGAGGCGAAGTTTGATTTAGTGTGATAAAGCTTTAAAGGCAACCAGCCCTCCGCGAAGTAATACTTTACGGCAGTCCCGCTAGGGGAGAGTGGTTGTAGAATAAAGGGGGTGGTTTTAGTACGTAGTGATGGTGAATCGTGCATCACTTTGTTGGAACAAAATTGTTTCTCGATGATTCCCACCTCCGGCCCAAGACAAAAAAAAAACATACACACATACATACATAATTGGTCATTACAACCCTTCAGTCAGGATTATGACCTAGCTTCTCTCACCACTTATGTTGTCAGCGTTAATTTTATCCATGAGTGGTGGGACCTACAGTTTGAAGCCGACTCCGAGCGACAGATTTTTGAGAAACTATTCGTGACAATTTTTATTTACTCTCAGAATTTTTGCCAGAAATCTTGTAAGAAGAAGTCACCGAAGAAATATTTGTTGTTGCTTCGTTTTGTTGGAGATGTCTGACCTGAGGTTTGAACCGTGACCTCACGTTTAATAAGCCAACACCTTACCTACTAGATTACGGCGACTATATAATTGAATTTTACACCACTCATGTTGCGTGTGTTAATTTTATACATGAGTGGCGGGACCTGATATTTTTCCAAGAAATTTTTATGAAAACTTTTTGCACCTTTTTGTTGTAAATGTCTTCACTTCTAACTTATATTTAACTCTTCTGACCAAAGAATTTTTTCGCTCTGAGCGTCGTCTATCTATAAGAGATTATTTGTCTTGCATTGCTGGCGTTTGCAAAGCCTTTGTAACTTTCATTTCCACGCAGTCTTTCAATACTTAAACAGTGATACTGTGATATAGTTTTGCAGTTAACGTTTATGAACGTGAACAAAATGGATTTTTATTAAAAAATATTTTTTTTTACGGTAACTTTTATTAAGCACTCTACAAAACATGAATCCAGAATTACAAACAAAATTTATTCGTGCACACTCTTTAAATAGAATATGATTGCTTATGTAAATGTGTGCGTTTATTTCTAAATGGAAAACAAATATCCTCTGTTGTATGTATGTATGTATGTATACATATGTATTTGTATTCCTTCCTTCACTATATTAAAACCCACTTTATATTATAATAAAGCACAAAACACCAACAACAGCAAAAATAACGATAACGATAAAATGTAGTAAAAATGTTTCTATTAATGTGAAGGGAAACCAAACAACTGAAACTACTTACTCACGCTGCTACGTCTAAGGGTGAGAAGTTCAAGTGTAATTGGAACAAATAAATAATTCTTATGGCATAACCAAATATGTACTTGGTAATAAAATAATAAAAAAAAATATTTTTAATAGACGTATAAATAATAGAAAAAATATTGTCATACAATAAATATGTGTTTTATTGGAATTTTATTTGCAAATATTTGAAGGAAAAAATTTTTATAAACGAAATGCATTGGAATTATTTGTGCTCTTAACTTACGTATTCGTTATGTGATTGAAAATAATATTAAAAAATAAAAACAATCAACGTAAATCAGGGAAATAAAAATACGCAGAGAAGCGTTTTATTAAACTAAAAACGGCATTTAAAAATTCTGCTTAAAGTACTTGACTACCAACCTACGCATTCCTGGTTCGAGCAAGACAGAAATAAATGATTCATTATGATCTTCCATGCTTTTTGGGATTTTGAAAAACTTAAAAGAATGAAACATTACATACATAATTGGTCATTACAACCCATCAGTCTGGGTTATGGACCTAGTTTCTCACACCACAGATGTAATACATAAGTGGCGGATTTTGAGAAACTTTTCATGAAACATTTCTCCTCTGAATTATTAATCCAAAAACCCCTCATATAATTAACATCAAACATCGCGAGAAACAACAGGTTCCTTCAGGCAAAATACCATCTCAAAATGGCAACGCCAATGGAATGAAGAGGACAGAGGAAGGTGGACGGCGAGACTTATCCCGGACGTTGGGCTATGGATTTAACGGAAAATCGGAGATGTGAACTACTACACTACACAGATGCTATCGGGACATGGGTATTTTAGAAAGTACCTGCATAAAATGGGCAAGAGCGCCTCCCGTTATTGCCTTTACGAATAGGAGGAAGTAATTGATGATGCAGAGCACACTATTTTCGAATGTGCACGCTGGGAGAGCTATCGTTCTGAACTGACGTCAATAGTTGGAACGATCACGGCGGCTAACATAGTCGGAGTTATGATTGCGAGTAGAGAGAATTGGACTTCAGTGGCGAACTACGTGGATCGTATCCTAAGACTGAAGAAGAGAGATCTCGAGGCTGCAGAACATGTAGGCACGCCGGCATAGATGATAGTTGCACACGTGTCAAACAAAATCCGACACAGGGACCTGGACGAAAGGAATAGTGGGGACACTTAGATGTCTCCTCAACTTTCGACACGCAATCCGGACGCGGATATGAACACACAGGGGCCAAAGGGCCAAAAGGACTCCACTCCGAAGTAATACCACCGTAGTTCCGGAGTGGGCACAACAAGTCCACTAGATGAGGGGGGATTTAGTGGGTGAGGGCCCCATACACGGAGGATGTGACGACTTCCTCTATGGTGCGGTTAGGTACATTTACCCCTCCTCGGCGGAAAAAAAAAACATCGCGAGAAGATCAGGCAACGGGAATAGTCCTTGAAGTTTCTAATCACTATGCATTGTATACGGTCTTTGACAGTTGAAAGCGTAATATCATAACAAACGTAATTTGTCATTACCACAACCCTTTAGTCAGGACTACAACCTAGTTTCTCAAACCACATATGTTGTGTGTATTAATTTTCAAAACATAAGTGGCGGAACCTACAGTTTAAAGGCGACTCCGAACGACAGACTTTTTGAGAAACTTTTCATGGCAATTTTATTTACTCTCAGAGTTTTTTCCACAAATTTGCTGAGAGTAAGTCGTCGAAGAAATATTATTTTCATATTTCGTTTTGATTGAGATGCTTGACCTAGAGTTTGAACCGTGGCCTCACGTCAAATAAGGCAACATACTACCTCCTTGAATGAACACCTAATGTTTAAACCCAGAAAATAAATCGCGAGTTTAATGCACACTATATGTGGCCATCCGGATGCAAAAAAGACTACTTCTTTTGATGGTTGTAGACTTGGTAGTCTTGAAAAATTCACTGCCTGTGACAGACAATATAAGTTTATAGATCCTCTTCGTCTCTTACGCATGCAAAAGTATCTCTGAAAGCAAATAAAATTGTGATGAAGAGTTTCTCAAAAATCTGTCGTTCAGAATCGACTTTAAACTGTAGGTCCCACCACTCATGTATGGGGAGCGGGTATGTAACTACAAGGCAACGCTACTGATTGGCTTCAACATGGCGAAGCCCGGAGCTATCCTTGCAAGTACATGCCAAGCAGCTCACAGCCTCCGTATCTTAGATTAGGCGCTCCCCGGGTACTGGTACTCAGCATCCGCTGGGTACTTGCTAATGTGAGAAGGCAAGATTGGCGATTCGGCAATTCGACCTGGACTATGTATGAAAAATCGATTTTGAAGATGACGCAAGTGGGCTGACGTTTGGTGCATTCTGTTACCTGAGTACACCGAATGAAAACCGGTCGAAATGGCTTTCAGGCTAATGTTGCAGACGCCTCCGTTCCGTTAAATCCGTGGCAGGGCTTCAAGTACGTTCGATTATCGTCGCCATTTAGTTGGTGATGCAGGTTTAGTTGAGATGATTAGTGTCCGACCTGGCTCTGAACGCAGACTCCCATGAAGATATGCGTCAACCCTCGCGAGGACCTCACTGATCACCATAGGCACCCTCGGGGTCTTTAAGGGACAACTGCATAGTCGATATGAGATAGCGGCTTGAAGATGGAACCCGAAAGAAAAAATGAATAAGAAAATATTAGAAGTGGAAGAAATGATGCAGGGTGAAGTTGCCTTTCTGAGCAGTCCGAAAATCAGGCGATCACCGGTGAAAAAATCCCAGACAACGGCGAACTCTCAGAGCACATCTGCGAGGAGCACTGGGCTAGAGAAGGGTGGCACGACACCAAAATCTGCGCAGGAGGGTGCGCAATCGCATGTACCACAACCAGTGCATGGTGGAACAGGAGAACCGCCTTTGGGGCACAGTTCCCCTAGACAGGAGTTCATATGAAAGATGAGAAACTCAGAGGAGGAGACCTTTACTAAGTGCCAAAGCGTTATCCGCAGGATAAGAGCGGCAATGACGAAAGCAAGGAACATCAGCATGGATGTTCAGAGCGGAGTATCAGGATTAGAGGAACTCATCGATATAATGAAGAGCTACAGGGAAAACTGGAAGGCTGCAGAAATGGAAAAGGAAGCGAGTAGGGCTCTTGAGATTAACAGGAATAACAGGAACGACGATGTCTCCACACCTGTTAGTTCCCTCAATAAGAGAGGCGCCTCAAGCCCCGCGGATACCCGCCCGGAAAAGAGGCCGAGAGGAAAACCGGCGGACACGGCACAGCTCAAGGATACAGTGAACGAGGAATGGAAAACAGTGAAGAGCAAGAAAACGGCAAGGAAGGAGAAAAAGGAGCGACAAAAAATTGTGAAAGAACGTCCAGAGGCTGTAATCATCCACCCAACCGAGGGGCGCAGATACGCTGACGTTCTGAGGAACATACGGAGCAAAATAAAACCAGAGGAATCGGAGATAGCGATACGAGCCGTCCGGAAGACGAAAACAGGTGCTATTCTCATTGAAATGGGTAAACGAGGCAAAAGAGACGAGTTCAGGGAGAACCTAAAGAGCGTCCTAAATCAAGAGGCAACCGTAAAGGACCTTGTACCTACGGTCACTTTAGAAATTCGAGACCTGGATGCCCTCACAACCACTGAGGAAGTTTTGGCAGCGGTACAAAGAGAAGCGGGCGAAATGAATCCGGATATATCCGTTCGTATAACCGGGGCGAACAGCCGGGAGCAGAAAAGAGCCTTGTAACAACCTCTGCAGGGTGTGCGAATGCGCTTCTGAAACTACAGAGGATCAAAATAGGCTGGACAAGCTGTAGAATAACTATCAGGGAAGAACCGACACGCTGTTTTCGATGCTTCGGAATAGGTCACAGACGGTGGGAGTGTGGTGGACCGGACAGGTCAGACCTATGTATGAAATGTGGAGAAAAGGGGCATAAGAGAAAGGAATGCCGAAAGGAAATGAAATGTTGTATTTGCTCTGCCGGGTCGGGAAGATCTCTGGATCACCTCCCGGGATCGCGGGGTTGTGAGAGGACCTTACGGAAGGCAGCATGAAGATATTGCAGCTAAATATGCATAGAGGGAGGGTGGCTTTTTCTTTGCTATCGCAGATAGTCAGGGAGCAGGAAGTTGACGTAGCTGTTATAAGCGAACAGTATGCAGCTAAAAATAGCGGATTCTGGCTGGGTGATGAAACATCTACAGCGGCTATATGGATAACGGATAACCAGGGCCCCCGACCGAGAAGATCTGGTAGGGGGGATTGTTTCACCTGGATACAGTTTGACGATATTACTCTAATGAGTTGTGAGAAATTGGCCAGAATCGAGGATACAATAACGCAGATTGGCGGCAACCTCATAGTGGCAGGCGACTTTAACTCCAGAGCTGTAGAGTGGGGAATGCGGAATACCAACCCAAGAGGCAGACGAATTGTGGAGATGGCAGCTCGAACCGGCCTGATCTTCGCGAATTTGGGGAACGTATCTACCTTTAGACGACCGGGATGCGAGGGCACTATCCCTGACATAACTATGGTCTCGGAGAGCATATGTCACAGAGTCAGGGACTGGAAGGTATTGGAAATATATACGGGTAGTGATCATCAGTACATATCGTACACCTTTGCTTCGAGAAATAGAGGAGAGGAGAACAATTACACTCCGAACAGTAGAGGATGGGACGCACGAAAATTGGATAAAAACCGGCTGATCTTGGAGGTTGACAGATTGTGTGGCAGTATTGAGCTCTCGGACGACGCGAGGACGAGAGTAGAACAAACTATGAAGATAATAGGACGCCGGTGTAGGAAGGCAATGCCCTTGTTGAGACCCCCGAATAGCAGGAGGAAGGCTGTGTACTGGTGGGACGAAAATATTGCAGCACTCAGGCGAGAGTGTCTACGACTACGACGGAGGTACACTAGAGCTAGACCCAACGGACCGGCCGTTGACGAAATGCGATTATACAAAGAGGCAAAGAAATCTCTGAAGGAGGCGATATCGCGCAAGAAAAAACAGGCGTTCCAGGAACTACGCGATGACATAAACCTAAACCCTTACGGATTAGGATACAAAATTGTAATGGACAAACTGAACAGGAGGAAACCAGTGGGAATTATGGACGAACGAGTTATGAGAAATATAGTGGATACACTATTCCCTACTCATGAATCGAGGATCGAACAACGGCAGAATACACTCGGTATAGAATTCTTACCATTTACCGAAGAGGAGCTGAAAATAGCTGCAGCCGGACTAAAACCCGGCAAGGCACCGGGGCCCGATGGCATCCCGCCTGAGGTAGTGCGGGAAATTGCCGATCAAAGACCGCAACTCTTACTGGGAATGTACAACGCGTGCCTAAGAGAATGTATTTTCCCCGAAATATGGAAGAAACAACGATTGGTGTTAATAAGCAAGGGAAAGGGCGACCCGGAGCACCCATCCGCGTACAGGCCACTGTGCATGCTGGATACGTCAGGAAAGCTGCTCGAGAGGCTTTTGAAGCCACGGCTTACCGCTGCTATTGAGGATAGAGGAGGACTGTCTGCCCGGCAATATGGTTTTCGACCCGGTCGGTCAACAATTGGCGCTTTGAGAGAGGTGACTGAAGCAGCAATGGTCACACAGCATGGGAGTCACTTTAAGAGGCCTGTGGTACTGCTTGCCACTTTGGACGTCAAAAACGCGTTTAACAGCCTTAGATGGAGCGATGTACTGGATGCTTTGGAGAACAATTTCTCTGTGCCACATTACATTCTGGCCATGATAAGTAGTTATTTGAGTAACAGGCAGCTGGTGTATAGCACAAGCTCGGGATCAAGAGTGAAACAAGTAACATCTGGAGCGGCACAAGGATCTATCCTCGGCCCCGACCTGTGGAACGTTAGCTATGATGGAATTCTGAGGGAGGATATGCCGGACGGAACTTTCTTGGTTGGATACGCAGACGATATCGCAGCTGTTATCACGGCCAGGAACACGGAAGAGGCACAACGAAAATTGAGACGCGTTATGCTAAGGACAAAAGCATGGTTGGATTCCCACGGCCTAGACCTGGCCATGCATAAAACGGAATTGCTGCTAATCACTGGTCGTCGTATCCCCTTGCATGTGGACATGAGCATTGGAAACGAGACAATTAGGACCGAGAGCTCGGTGAAATACCTAGGAATAAGGCTGGACCCCAGACTGACATTCTCGTATCAGGTTCAGTACTCGGCTAACAAAGCCCAGAAGATCGTCGGACAGCTCAGCAGATTAATGGCGAATATTGGAGGACCGCTACCGGCGAGACGGAGACTCCTGATGGATGTTGGAAACAGCATTATGCTTTATGGGAGCGAAATTTGGGCCGAAACACTAGATGTTAAGAAGAGGGCAAACTCACTTGTATCGGTACAGAGAACGGTTGCATTGCGTGTCGCGTCGGCGTACCGTACAGTGTCCGCTCCGGCCGTACTGGTGATACCGGGTATAATCCCTGTGGATCTGCTGGCGGCAGAGCGGATGGAGATTTATAAGGCGAAATCGGCTGGAAATCATATAACCGGTTACTTCAGGGAAAACACCATTTCAAAATGGCAACAACGATGGAACGAGGAGGATAGAGGAAGATGGACCGCGAGACTTATCCCGGACATAAGGCCATGGATCGGTCGGAAATTTGGAGAGATAAACTACTACGTTACACAGATGCTATCGGGTCACGGATATTTTAGGAAATATCTGCACAGAATGGGCAAGGCCGCCTCCCCTTACTGCCTGTACGAGGAAGGGGAGGTAATTGATGACGCAGAGCACACTGTTTTCGAGTGTGCACGCTGGCAGAGCTATCGCTCTGTACTGCAGTCAATAGTCGGAACGACCACAGCCACTAATATTGTCGGCGTTATGACTGAAGATAGATCTTGAAGCTCCAGAACGAGTAAGCATGTCGGCATAGGTGATACTGTCACACGTGCCGGGAGTAACCGAGACGATGATCTAGACGAAAGGAATAGTGGAGACGCTTAGATGACTCCTCAACTTTCGATTCGCAATCCGGACACGGATATGAACATGAAGGGGCCAAAGGGCCAAAAGGACTCCACTCCGAAGTAATACCACCGTAGTTCCGGAGTGGGTACAAACAAGTCCACAGGAGACGAGGGGGGGATTTAGTGGGTGAGGGCCCCACACACGGAGGATGTGACGACTTCCTCTATGGTGCGGTTAGGTACATTTGCCCCTCCTCGGCGAAAAAAAAAAAAAAAAAAACCACTCATGTATAAAATTAACACATACAACATGAGTGGTGCGAGAAGCTAGTCCGTAATGATGACCGAATGGCATCTAAGATGTCAAGTACTTTGTTTACAATAATCAACGTGATATCGGCCGCATAGCTCACAATCGTGACACCATCTGAATATAAGCCTTATTGTGCCATCATACATCGCATTCCAAAATGTTGGTGCACTTACGCAGACCTATGGGACGCTTTCTGTGTCCTTGTACTCCCTAACATTCGCTTCATGATAATGAAATGTACGGTGATTGAAGTAATTTCGTATTATTTATAGAAAGTTTTCATGTCGAAATTTTCTAACAAGGATGAGACGTTATTCCAATTCAAAGCATTCTGGACATCCAGTTTGATTACCGCACAGAATAGTATTCTCTTATAACCACCGCTACATTGCTCTGGCGCTATCGTTACAAGGATAACGTAAAGGCTTTAGGCGAATAATATGTAATATTAGGCCTGCAACCTTCAACATGTTAGGTTAGATTATGTTAGTGTGGTAGCTTTGATACCAAAAGCTCACTTGAGCACGGCCCTTTGTGGCGCCACAGGTGAACGCAGTCTATGTAATGACCAAGTTTCTGCGAACCAGGGAAAGGGAAGTTGGTCAGCACAAGAGCTGCACATTTAAAGCACGACTACCCCACGCTCGAAAACCAGCCCGAAAGTTTAATAAACGAAGCAATATCCTTGACATCAATGGATAGCTGCGTCAAGCTGACAAGAATTGGAAAGCCAAATAACCTATATCTGCATCTCGCAAGAAATGGGGTTGGCAAAGAAAGTGGATAACAGTCTCCTCTTCCTCAGCGGATCTGCACCCACGGTAGAAGTCGTTAAATGGGAGCTGCATTCTTTCCGCGTTATGTCTGCCCATAACACAGTGACCTGTAAGCATGTACTTGGTGGCAATTACATATTCAAAGCTGCCAGATAAATGAGGCACCAATTCGTCAAATATTTGCGAAAAAAAAACGTCAAAATCGTCAGAGACGTTTATTGAAATCGTAAAAAAATCGTCACAAAAAATAAAGAAATAAATTAAAAGTTTTATTAACCAAAATTATTTCTATTGTAGTAAAACATATAAAGTCAATGTATGTACATATCTGAGTTCAAAAATCAAACATTTAACCAAAAATTTATTGGTAATTAAAAGCTACCGTTCCTCATCTTCATTTGTTAATTTTTTTCCAAAAAATTGAGAAATTTTATATCATTTTCAGGAAAAATTTTTTTAAGTTTTAAAAGCGCAGCAATAATATTACATCTTCTATATGGGCGGTTTAGATATCAGGGAGCCCGAAGCTTTTGATGTTCTGAGCATGAAAATTCAGTCTAATGTTGGCTGAAACCGACATATTTTTCAATTCCTTGGCTTCTTAAGACGGCGCAAGAAATACTTCACTTTATATATCCGACCGGGAATATAATACAACTCTCATGTATGGATCGGTGACACATCATCTATTTTGAGACATCTTGACCGCGTACAAGAGAGGGTGCTCGTTAATGACGGTAAAGTATCAAACTCTATTGGTTCATTGGAGTATCATTGCAATGTGGCCTATGTTTCACTGTTCTATCGCTACTACCACAGATTTTGCTCGAGCCAAATAAGGGAGCTTGTTCCCAAGAATCGTATATTCCAATGTAAAACTCGACTTTCTCGACCAGCACATCCGTATGTGGTCGATTAGCCAGTGGATCGGACACTGCATTATAAACAAAATTCGTTCTTTAATCGGACTATTTGTATGTGAAAATCAAGTCCTGCAGAGGTCTTTCCAGTTACTTATAGTATAAAAATATACAAGCCTAGTATCCATAAACACTGTTTTCTCTTTGCTCCTTCCCATAACATATTTTCATAGTTCCAAACACAATGTCATCCATCCCTTTAATGTTGGTCGTATAAAAAAAAAATAACGGCGCTTGCCTTTCTTCTTCCGATGGTAATACTAGAAGCTATACCCGAATTTTTAAAATTGTCTGCAACGGTAAATGATAAATTATGAGCAAATACGAGGTTATTTAGGAGTTGGAATTTTTTGGTTTTTAGGGTATTAAAAAGGCATAAAATACAGAAAAATCATCACAGGTATTCGAAAATAACTTAAGAATATAATACTTTATTCCTTGTTATTACTAACATAAATTTCCAATAGTAACAAATGCAAAGTAAATACAAAGCTTAAATTGGCTTTTAATGTACTAAAGTTATGAACAGGATGTAAAATTTTAATTTTTAAAAATCGTCAAAATAAGGGCATAAATTGTCAAATCGCCAATATGATATTTTTGGAGCTAAAAATCGTCAAAATGACGATAAATCGTCAAATTTGGCAGCTGTGTACATTCTACGTATTATCCGCTTAAAATCTTTAAAAACTTTGCCAACTGTTTGCGATGAGGAGTGGTCAGGCTGCTACAAAAGCTACAGCTGCTATCACTTTGAATAAATTTCCTCCTCAGGTTTCAGAGGTAGAGTTAGAATGGAATGCAGATCAGCAGTCGCATGCAACCGAAACCTTAGTCTTAGGTAACCTGCATTAAATGAATACCCAAGCTGCATATTTAGATTGCTTCCCAACATCCTTGTTATCTTCACGTAAAAATCAAAAATTTCAAAACTTTTCCTTGTAATTTAAATGTTTTTCTTTAAGTAACGATTGTAAAATCTTTCCTTTTGCTGATTACCTTCTCAAAAAAGGTCGATGTTCCCAAAAAACAACTTTAAATTGTTTAAGCAATTTTCAATCAAGAAAAATAAATTTAATTTCAAAAATATACTCATGTTTTCCAAGCCCTGAATAACCTTTTTGTCTAGAGAATACAGGATATTTCTCCCTTTTTTTTTTTGGTTTTTTTCTTTATGTATCTTTAGTCATTGGATTATAAATGTGTTGGCCATTCATTATCCATTTCCAATTTGTGTTGCTTTTGCTCTTTAGTGGCTAAGCTCGTTGGTTCGTTCGTTCGTTGGTTCGTTCGTTGGTTCATTTCATTTTTAGACCCATTATTATTACCATTTAAGTTTATTACTCCCTCTACTATCATTTTTAACACTTATCTATTTAACAATTTTATTTTCATGCTTCACTAGGACACAGCCTTCTTCCGGACACACAATTTATTTCTGAAAACAAGAAAAAAAAAAATATAAAAAAACTGGCAATAAAAAGCAAAAAAAAACGAAGAAAAAGCACCTGAAAAGGGAAAGAAAAAAAATCTAACCATGATTCCTTAGTATTTGTTTTGGACTTTCATTTAAACACACCTTCATTTCAAAAAAAGCAAGAAAAAAGGTGGAAAAAAATAACACATCCTTTCGCATAAAATGTTTGTATTTGTCTCAACAACCCCACTCGTCTGAAAAGGTACTTTAGACACAATCACACTCATTTATCTTCAACAAAACAACTGAAGCCAAAGACAAACTTATGTCGTTTCTTTTCCTTTCCTTTTTTTCTATTATTTTCTGTTATTTTCTTTCGTTATTTTCTTTGTTTTTTTTTTATCAACTATTAGATGTTTTGTTTTGTTTTCCTTTTCAAACCAATTGGTATTTTAGTTCCTGTTTCATACACAGTCACTTGTCATCGTCTATAATGATAATAATGGCCATTGAAGCGATCATTGGAAACATAAGTTACACTTACACTCAAAATTAAACGCACACACACTTACATATTTAAGCAAGGAAAAAGCTTTGAACAGTATAGTAGTTATACCATTCAATTTAAAGAGTAAAGTACAGAAATACATACGTAGCTAAAGTACTCTTTAGGTTTTTGCCGTAAAGGTTGTATAAGGTACCCATGGATTGTAAACCGCATTTGTTCTGTACCCTTGAGTTCAATAAAGATAAAGGAAAACTACTATTCAAGGAATCGAAGTTAAATCAGATTTAAGAAAATCAACAAATAAAAACAAAATAATGACAAAGTTTGCAACGTCTAATTGCTTAAAGAGTGTCCCTTGGCCATCGTTAAAATCGACCCACGGTTATCATTGTACCTATTAGATGTTTGAACTGTCGCCAACTTCAGGCATTACTTACTTTAGTCAGCATTACAACCTAGCTTCTCACATCACTTATGCTGTGTGAGTTAATTTTATTTTTTTTTTTTTGAATAATTGGTGCTACAGTTTAACATCGTCTCCAAACCACAGATTCTTAAGAAACTTTTCAAAGCAATTTTAATTACTCTGACAGTTCGCCAGAAGACTGCGGAGAGATATTCGCCGAAAGAGAGAATTCTTTTTCAAATTTCAAGATGTCTAAGCTAAGGTTTAAATCTTACATACATACTGTTACGTTTTTACCTTTTAAAAATGTTTAAAATTTTTTAGTTTGTTTTAATTAAAACACAATTCTGTGTGCCACTGTTCACAACTTAATGTAAACAACAACAATTGCTTTCTTTTGTTATTCCTCTATTTATGCCTATTGCTTAAGCATTAACAATTACTAGACAATTACTAGACAGTTCTTTGTAACGGAGATATTCAAACCACTATTACTCTCTTGAAACACACCGCGTCTTCACACAAGACTGACTGAATTTCATTAACCCAGTCGCCTGCTTTGCCTTGCCTTTTATATGGCAAAGTAAACAGTCTAATGAATGTTCTTAAAGGCGAATGTTCGTGTCTTCGCCTTCTCGAAAAAATCGTTTGCATTTATTATTATAGTATTGTTAGTTTATTTTTGTTTACTTGTTTACCATTTTTTATGCTAGTGTTTGTTGTTATATTAAGCAGTACGATAATTTGTAAACAGGTTTGTTTACTGCATTGTTTTGTTTATGTAGCTTTTGTTAATAATTTCTATGTTAACACCTGTATCCAAGTTTTTCATTTTCGTAACAAGACATATATAATTGGTCATTACAACTGTTCAGTAAGGGTGCCCTGTTAGTCTAGTGGGTAGTGTGCTAGACAATTTGCGTGAGGGTCGTGGGTTTGATTTCAGTGGTGTTGTCGAGCCGGAACGCTCCGGAACGTCGTTCCGGTACTTCCTTTTTGGACAGGAACGCGTTCCGGAACTAAAGATGATTTCTGATAACGAGAGTTGGCTGACGTTTTGAAAAAAAATTAAAAAGAATTGCTGATTTGTTTTCTAATTTTTGACGAATTTTTATATGTATTTTTATAAACAAGGGTTTGAACCGAACCCGACCCGGAACGAACCGGCTTGTTTTTCCGAACCGTGAACCGGAGTCCGGAACGCGTTCCGGTAAAAAAAAATTAGCACAACACCACTGTTTGATTTCCACCAGAGGCTCTGACCTGTGACACTACATCGAGCATATGGTCAAAGTTACTCAGCGCGTACATAATTAGAATATAATTTGTAATTGTATTGTAATTAATAAATAAATAAATAAATAAAATAAATAAAAATAAACTATTCATGTAGGATTACGACATAGCTTATTAGTATGAACATACATGAGTGGCGAGACCTACTGTTTAAAGTTGATTCCGAACGACAAATTTCTAAGAAACTTTTCATAGCAAATTTTTTTTACTCTCACAGTTTTTGCCAGAAATCTGCTGAGAGCAAGTCGCCGTAGAAAAATTTTTTCATTTTTCATTTTGTTATAGATGTCTGATCTGAGGTTTGTACCGAGGCCATACGTCTAATATTATAGTACAGTGACTCCAAAAAAAGTATGCAGCACTTCGATAACTCCACACATTTTTGTTACCAAGTCTCGTAGCGAAGCATTTTTCAAAATCATAGGGTCTACTGGTTTTGTCTAGGGGACTGTTAATAAGGGAGCTATCAATCGGTATTATAGGCCATCAAATTTGTCCAAAAGAAGTTGATATTCATCGACCAAAAGAACTCTCCGTTGACAGTGACATCGTTTTTCACAGAAATATTGATCAACACCGAACAGTTTTGGGAGGCATTTGACGCCTTTGGATCTCATGTAGATTTCATGTCGATAAATATTAGTGTCAGATTCCAACTGCTCTAGAGCCTATTCAACGAACGCACTTGTGCCTGCCAATTCTCAAATTTAGAATTTTCTTTCTTTTATACCGACTGAAATCAACCCAAACCCCCTGATGATATGATGAATTTCTGCCATTCGTTTAAATGTACCTGCAAATTGTCATAAAAATTGTCGAAATTATTATTCCTGTTTGAAAACGTTTCTGTGATTAATAATGTAAAGCCCATTAAATAGTCATCATAAAGTTAATTTTATTTGTTTTTCCTTCAGGCCTGCTCGTGTTCCACTTGACTGCGAGTAAAGAAGTTTCGAAAATTTTTTAAATGCCAACGAATTCTATTTTTCCTATGAAGAGAATCTCTACCGAATCGTGTATAATAAGCAATAAGTGTTACAACAACAATAAATACAAAATGTTTTATCTCTTGTTGGTCATAAATTATTAATTTATTTGATTTCTCTGGAAGCAAAGTAAAGAGAAAATAAAATAGAAAATAGAAAAACGATTTTAATCAACTTTACGACTTAAAAGCTTCTGACCGCCCACATTACAGTTCATTGTCTTGATTCCTTTTGTTCTTTGCTCGTTGATACACACACCTATTTTGCTGTTGTTGCCGATGATGTTCGTTATTTTCTAACGAGCAAATTTCCAATTGAATTATTATATTATTTTTCCTAGAGACATGTTGTTATTGCTTAAATAGAAAGTCTCATTTTCTTTACCAAGCAAGTAAAATCTTTAATGGGAGTTCAGACATCAAAACGAAAATACGAAACTCAGAGTTTTTGCCAGAAATTCTGGCAAATGATAAATAAAATCGCCATGAAAAGTTTCTCAAAAATCTATCGGTCGGAGTCGACTTTAAACTGTAGG
Source organism: Sarcophaga carnaria (assembly GCA_958299815.1). Taxonomy (NCBI): domain Eukaryota; kingdom Metazoa; phylum Arthropoda; class Insecta; order Diptera; family Sarcophagidae; genus Sarcophaga; species Sarcophaga carnaria. The sequence continues at coordinate 99,859,569 of OY283152.1, read as the reverse complement.
TCCCACCACTCATGTAGAAAATTAACACACACACCATAAGTGGTGTAAAGAGCTAGGTCGTAATCCTGACTGAAGGGTAGTAATGACCAATTATAGTATGTATATGTTATGTATTTATGTAAAGGGAGTTACTTGGGGCAACAGCAGCAAAAGTTGCTTAAGCAGAAATGGATACTTGAGGATAACGTTTAAGTATAAACTAAGCAAAGTCAGAGTCTGATCCTACACAAATACAAATTATATGAAAATTATGACACTGTATTTTAGCATGTACAGTCGTCGTTGTCTAGTAGGTGGTGTGTTGACTAATTAGACGTGAAGAAACAGTTTAAACCCTAGGTCAGACATCAAAAAGAAAAATACGAAAAAAATATTTCTTCGGCAACTTCCTCTCAGCATATTTTTGGCAAAAACTTTGAGAGAAAATAAAATTGCCATGAAAAGTTTCTCAAAAATCTATCCTTCGGAGTCGACTTTAAACTGTAGATCACGCCACTCATGTAAAAAATCAACATACACAACATAAGTCGTGTGAGAAGCTAGGTCATAATCCTGACTGAAGGGTTTTAATGACGAATTATGTATGTACGTATGTCTCATACCAATGTTTTCACATCTATTCAGAAAAGCGTGTGTTTAGAGCCTTTTAAGTTTTAGACTGCAATCCTGTTCTATAAAATGGGCGATTTAAAATTAAATTGGTTTGAAATTTTCCCAAATTTATTCCCTTTTATTGTGAAATGCAATTGATCCGATTAGAAATGGAATATCATTTCACTCATAAGGCTGCCGTGTATTGGCCTCACAGTACTTCATTCGATCGAAACAATTTTCGCGCACTTTTTCGCATATATGGGGTCGCATCTCGTCAATGGCATCATGAATGTTGGCTTTCAAATGCTCAATTGTCTTTGGTTGGTCGGCATAACACTTTTCTTTAACGGCGCCCCACATAAAATACACCAACAATGTCAAATCGCAGATTCTTAAAGACCAATTGGTATCACCGTATCAGCTAATTAAACGGCCATTTAACGCTTGATGCAATAAATCGATTGTGGCACGAAATGTATGGGAAGTTGAATCATCCTGTTGAAACTAAACATCGTTCACATCAATACCATGAAGAGTGAGCTCAAAAAAATTGGTTATCATGGTGCGATAGGTGTCTCCATTGACCGTAATGGTTGCGCTGTCCTCATTTTCAAAGAAATATGGGCCACTGATGCCTCCGTACCACTATCCACACCAAACAGTCACTCGTAAAAAGTGCATTGGCTTCTGTAAGCCCAAGTGTGGGTTTTCTGAGCACCAAATATGAAAATGTTGCTTATCAAGGTACCCGCCAAGATGAAAGTGAGCTTCATTCGAAAAGATGATTTTTTTTTTTGGGCATAATCGACATCATTCTGCAGTTTTTCCTTGGCTCATCTAGCGAAGCGAAAACGAAGCGGGTGGTCAGGCGGCTACAACTATTGAACTAATTGAACTTCGTAAGGCGTCATACCGAGATCTTTTTGCAAAATTCGACGTAAACAAGTGCGTGAAATGTTCAATTCTCGAAAACAATGACGAGTTGATGTTGATAGATTCCCCCGCACACTCTCAGCCACATCTGCGACATTTTCGGATGTACGCACTGTGCGAGCCCGCTCACATCTTGGCGCATGAACAATGAAACCAGTATCATGAACTTTAGCAATAAAGTTGCGTATACCGGGCACTGTTGGTCTTTCTCTGCGACCAAATTTTGCATGACATTTTCGTGCAATTTCTGATCAATTCTCTTTGTTTTGAAAATAGATTTCCAATAAATGCCAACGTTGCTGAAGCGTAAATCGTTTTATTAAATTCATTGGAGAAAATCTACTGAATTTTGTGTCAGAATAGAATGACATAAGTATTGCCAAAATCAAAATTAAACGATGATTCAAATTTAAACCGATAGATGGCCCACCCGATATATATGAAATCAATTACTTTAAAAATTATATGGCAATATAAAAGCAGTTAATAAACTTATGAATATATTACGTTTATATTAACTAAACATCTCATAAATATTTTGATAAAGAATCAATTTAAGAAAAACAATTTAATTCAAGGATTTCAAACCTTTTTTTATTTTTCTATGGATAACTGGTATTTTGTGCAGCTTAATAATCAGTAACATGACAGAAAAGTAATAAATTTTTATGTTCCTAAGAAATACATCAATACAGAGCGGGAGTCAGGGAGAGAGACAGAGAGAGAGGTATTTCCTTGAAATTTATTATGCAATTTAATAAATATGGCTTCCTTTTGTTTCCGGCTGATATTTATACAGTGTTTTAGGCGGTTTTTGTTGTTATAAATAACCCGTCAGATACAAGCACATGCCGGGCAAGAAATTGAGAAAGTAAATGAAAATCAGGATATGTTTTGCTTGTGTGTTTGGCTACTTACTATACACAAGGAAAGAAAGAAAGGATATGGCTTATCAACATGCCAAAGTTAATGCCTATTGGCATTGAAATCATTTTCCAAAAAGAAACAATAATAAAATGAGAAAAAGGGAAGAGAAATACCAAATAAAATTGGTAGATAAATAATCATTTAACACCTACTTGACAGAAGGCGCACACGGAATTAAATCATGGCCGCCATGGCCATCTCCGCACAGCACAAATGCTATCCATCACCACCTTAAAAGCAAATGCGCGTGCCATGGATGCTAATGCCAAAGACAAAAAGACAATTTGATAAGAAAATCTCTCATGTCGCTCAGTGTAGTGCATGCACCGTTTATATTGAAGGCAATCAAAAGGAAACTGGGAGGAAAAGGGAAAAAACTAATAACAAAAGTGAAAAGGAATAATAAATTTCAATTTCAACGAAATATTCCCACAATATATACACACGTATACACGTATATTAGATAGCAACCACAACAACAAATCAAACAGTAAAAACCGCAAGTCATTTATATTTATAAATTCCACAAAAAAGAAAGCAAGTAAAACAAGAGAACACAAAAAATATTAAAAAAAATAAAAAAAAATAAAAAGAATAACAACCAGCATAGAGAAGTTGTCTTCTTGTTGATTCGTTTGAAGATGCAGCATAAAAAATAAACACAAAAATCAAAAGGAAGTGCCTGCTTCCTCTCTCCTACACAAAAACACAACGAAAGCGTACACTTATATTGAATCAAACGCCTATTTTCTTCTTCTAAAACAACAAAAACAAACAGAAATATTGGTAAATAAAAAAACGCCTTGTTAGCAATATTATCAAGAGAGAAAAAAACGTATATCCGCAGTACCCCAGGACCTTTATAAGGTCAAGAAATAAATGTAAAAATCAAATAAAAATTGCAAAAGACCAAAAAGGAAAACAAAAATGGGAATATTGTCAGTCATTGCTATTGCTTTGTAGGAAATAAAAATAAACGTACAAATATTATTGGAAACTAGAAGACTTCACACACCGTCTACAATCGATCAAGAACGACTTTACAACTATAATTTACTTAAGGATCTGGTTGTGGTACGACTATGCAACTATAATTTACATAAAGATCATATTGTGGGGTATAGATACTTAGGAATAATATTTTCTATTAGTAGTCTAGTAGGTAGTGTGTTGGCTTACTAGAAGTGAGGCCACTGTTCAAACACCAGGTCAGACACATCCAACAAAACGAAATTTGAAAAAGTAAATTTTCGGCGACTTCTGCTCAGCAGACTTGTGGCAAAAACTCTGAGATTAAATAAAAAATTGCCATAAAAAGTTTCTAAGAAATCTGTCGATCGGACCCGATTTTGAGCTGTAGATCCTGCAACTCATGTATAAAATTAAGACACACAACTTAAGTGGTATAAGATCTAGGTCGCGTACGTATCCTTATGTACCGGAAACCAAATATGAGTTACGTTTAAATGGTCTGAAAGTTTCGTGCTAAATATTCAGTATTCATGGACAAGAATGGACTTTGAAACTAAGTTCGTGTTCAAAATTGCCATGACCTCGGCTTGGAGTACACTGCATAAACAAAAAGTTTTCCCTGAAGTAACTATCAAGATTAATGGAGGTAAAGAGGTGCTTATGACATTAGATGTCCATAGCCAATCAAAGTTAAACGAAATAAAGAGCTGCAAATAACTTTGTATGGCCATTCACCTAGACGGCAAATCGAACAACTGAACTTATATTGTGTAGAGGTTCTAAAATTCTGTGATCAGATGGTATAGCACGCTGGGTTAATGGGGCATAGATCTATCTTTTGAGGATTGACGAGCACTTTTACTTACCTAGCTCAAGACTGCTCCCTACACTATAGTAACGGCATCATGATGATCAACCAAATAACAAACCCAGTCTATGACTCTAAACATGGTAGGGTGTGGGAAAAAGTAAATAAATGAATACGAAAAAAAGAAAATGGGAAGAGAAAATACCAGCAAAAGAATATAAATAAGAAAATAAAAATAAATTATACAAAATGTTTAACCTCCTGAAATAAATTATAGGAGGCAGCAGCATCCAGTAATGGCAGTAAACGTAACTGTTATAGAAACAACAGCAAAAAGGATACAAAAAACAATAACCATCAATGGAAATTCAAAAATGAAAACAAAAAAAGAAAAATACAATCGATTCACCAGTCAAAATAAAACGAAGAAGAGAAATTACCCACAATAAAATGGCAGAAGCCATAAAAATTTCAACTGAACAGTTAAACAATAAAAATAAATACAAACAAACACACATATACATGCATACATACATCTATACAGTTTGGCAAATATAGGCCAAGAAAAGCAAATAATACAAGAAGGCAGAGATAAAGCCCATAAGGAATGCCATGACGTTGAACGAAAAAGGAAATTGACAGAAACAGTATTAGCAGCTACTGCAGGAGGCTGTAATGATGGTGGTAGTGGTAAACAGAATAAAAACGTAAATATTTTCTTAAAAATTTCTAAAGAATTACGTGGGCTTTTGGAATATAAATCAGCTGCTGCTGCTTTAATACCTGTGTTTAGTGATACATTTTTTGCTAAACTAGGAGGCTGGCTGAAGGAAAAAAAATTTAATAAAGAAGAGGATTTAATCAGGTTATAAATATAATGATGAATAATAGTTGTTATTGAATATAAATATGTATTAATAATAATAAGGTATGATTATCTAATTCACTAGAATATGCCTTGTAAAGAGGCATTGTATCGAAACTATGAATGCGGAATGAAAATTTTCTTTTCGTATCTTGTACGTCAACCTACAGATCAAAGTAAGAAGAACAGGTATTACGTGGCAAAATAATTTGAAATATTTTTATCCTGCTTATCTCCTATTTGCTATAATTAGTTGCTTATTTTTCTTCTTCTTTATTTTATGAAGACAGTTTAATATCGTACACGTGCTACTGTTTAAGAGTTGTACTAAGAAATGAATTTTCTTTTAATTGAGAAAAATTTTAAAAGTCATGCTATTTAATAAGAAACTTAATAAAAACAACAACAAAAAAACAACAACGAAGATGAAAAATCAAATTTTGAAATGAACTTGGAAATTAGAAATAATGACGCATGAAAAATAATTCAGGCTAGAGAGTCTATCTACATACAGCCAAGCCTTAGGCTGTATACGACAAGGTGGTGTTAAAAAACAAAAACTAAAATTTGTAACTTTATTGAAAACTGTTTTAATAGTAAATAGAAAAATTGTAAACTACATACACCCCCCCAACATAGCTTACAAACATACATACATAATTGGCCATTATAACCTTTCAGTCAGGATTACGGCCTAGCTTCTTACACCACTCACGTTGTGTGCATTAATTTTATACCTGAGTGGCGGGACCTACAGTTTAAAGTCGACTCCGAACGACAGATTTTTGAGAACCTTTTCCTTGGCAGGCTTATTTACTCTCACAGTTTTTGCCAGAAATCTACATACATACATACATACATAATTGGTCGTTACAACCCCTCAGTCAGGATTGCGACCTAGTTTCTCACACCACTTATGTTTTGTGTGTTAATTTTATACATGAGTGGCGGGACCTATAGTTTAAAGTCGACTCCGAACGACAGATTTTTGAGAAACTCTTCATGGCAATTTTATTTACTCTCAGAGTTTTTTCTGCTGAGAGGAAGTCGCCGAAGAAATACTTTTTGTATTTTATTTTGATGTCTGGCCTGGGGCTCGAACCCTGGCTTTTTGTCTAATAAGCCAACACACTACCTACTAGACTAGAGCGACTTCCAACATAGCTTACTTTCTGTTAAAATTATAAACTCATAGACAACTACCCCTGCAACGTTATAAAAGGTAAGCCATTTAAAATTTTAAACTTCAAAATGACAAAAAACAAAAGCGGCTTAAAATTTTTCCTCAGCAATGATATCACAAATAATGGCTTTCATATGCTCAATATTATGTTATCTTAATATTCACCCCTTTTAAAGGCAGGCATGCATATCAAAGAGAAAGGTTAGTTTCAACATTTTATTTTTTTTTTTTTTTTTTGGTAAAACCAGCACTCAGGGGACCGCCCCTACTCATGCAGTGCATTGTGCAGGTTTAGGAAAATAGGTTATAGGAAGGTGGAAAGAGGGAATAGTGTTTGTGGACATTTGATTTAAACTTACCAATATCGTACCTGACGGGAAAAACTTCCGCAGGAAGATCATTCCACAAGCGAGCAGTGCGGACAGAAATTTTTTTCTGTAATGCATTGTGCAGTTCACTGGATAATCAACCACAAAAGTATGTGCTCTGCGAGAAGTACGAGTACCATGGCCGATAGAGCCATTATGATGATTGGTCAGAAAGTGGACTAATTATGTGAGAAGTTTCTTATAGCGTAGGACATCACACAATTGAATTGAAGCACATTTAATTTATAAAATATGTTACTGTGTGTATTAAATGTATTTCGGCGTTTAAATGTAGAGCTGGAGTATTAATTAAATCTATCTTCTTATCACAAATTCCTACAATTTCTACTGTTTATATAGTAGTATTGGTGCTTAACAACTTCTACACTGTACACGAGTTTTCTTCTATCCACGCAATATTGCCAAAAACATACCTATAATAACCATATTTACCCTGACTACTCGCTTCATAACATTTTTCATTTCTTTTCTTTCCTTCACCGTATATTTACAAATACACTCTTAGTATGGTTTTGTTTTATTTGTTCTTTTTATTAAATATTACGTTTCCTCTTTCATTTATTTATTTGTGCTCTGTTGTTGTGGCATTCAAACTCCCTAACTCCCTGTCTATCAATTGCCTTAAGAACTCTGTTTTGCTACAATTCCCTGATGTTTTATGACTATGCGTAACGTAACGTAACGTATGTGTTGCAAGTAGTAGATCAACGTACTTTCATCACAACAATCAGCATCATCATCATCAGCGGCATCATCATCATCGTAGTTTATATTATCGGAATGTTGGCTTTATTACGTTTTATTCCATTTTATTTCACAGTTTATTCTTCATTATTTTTCAGTTATTTCTCCTTTTTAGTACATCATTTAGTAATACTCACGAATATATTGCTAATAAAGTAAGAAAACGGGGAAGAAAAGAACGTAGGAAAAACTTATAAAAACATTTTCGCATTCCGATTACGTAGTAAATTACCATTTAAGGGCGGAGAGAGACGAAATACGTTTATTTCTTTAAAACTTACGGGAGTTAGTATCCAGTTATTGGGTACTATTTTTATAAATTAACACCTTCATCTCCACGATAGTATCAGAAAAATTTTCACATGGGCCACGGTAACTTTTTTAGATAATTTAGTTAAAAATGTATCACAAAAAAATTTTTTTTGCCAAAATTCCCGGAAAAACACTATTTTTTATGTCAGACATATATGGCTGACATGGCCCAGTATTAAAACTTTTTTTCTCGACAAGCTGTGTCAGTCTTATACGACTGGCGAATGGGAAATATAATCTCTTATTGGTCGAACAATAATATTTAAATAGCATAGCCCCAAGCATCATGTCTCGAAACAGATTTGAAATACACTTGTGGGCACACAATTAAGTCACCTATGCAACATTTCTCATTTTTGTAAAAATTAAAAAATTTAAGAAAAATGGAAACAAAAACAACTTATATTTATTAATTTCATATGCTTAATAATTAATTAACAACAAAAACTTAAATAGTTTTTCATTGTAAAAAATGTTTTGGTACGGAGTTGGTATCAGACTTAAAATTTAAGTGGACACATAATTAAGTCATCTGAAAAAAATATTGAAAATTTAATTTAATTGCTTTATTTTTGACCCAAAGTATTTTGAACCTTTAATATTTTGTGGGGAACCCTTTTTGGAATATTATTTCAGTGCATCTGTGTGGCATTGAGTTGATTAAATTCCGATGCTGCTTAGGACTAATGTTATCCCATTCTGCCTGGATAAGCTTCCAAAGTCCTTTTTTGCTGCTAGGTTTTTTGGCTGCAACTGTTCGTTTTACAATTCCCCAATGATTTTCAATAGGGTTCAGATCGGGACTTTAAGCTGGCCAATCAAGAACCCTTATTTTTTTAGCCAGGATGAGTAAAGCTGACCCATTCCTCATATCTACTCAGACTATATAATGCATTGAGCTGGAACACGCTGTCAAAATATCGGCAAGGACCGTAAGAAGACGCTTGACAGAAAATAATCTCCATGAACGTTTTGCGAGAAGAAAACCTAATGTGTCCAAAAAAAATATTCAGCAACGCTTGCGGTTTGCCAAAACCCACCTCCATAAAGACGACAAAATTTTGGAAATTAGTCGTATGGAGTGATGAGCCCAAGTTTAATATCTTTGGAAACGATGGCAGACTCTGTGTAAGACGTCCTATCAATACACAATTATACCCAAAGTACACCAAAAAAAACCTTAAAGCATGGAGGTTCGCCAGTAATGGTTTGGGGTTGTTTTACCTCATCCGGCGTTGGTCCACTGGTAAGAATCGATGGGAAAATGACTGTATAAGAACATCCTACGGAACAATTTGACTAAAGATTATGAGGACGAATTACCACTAGCATGGATATTTCAGCATGATAACGACCCGAAGCAAACATCTTGGGTAGTTAAAGCTTGGTTTGCAGAGGAAAAAATAAGCGTTCTTGATTGGCCAACTCAAAGTCCCGATCTCAACGCTGTTAAAAATCTTTTGAGGATCGTAAAACGAGCAGTTGCAGCCAAAAAACCCAGCATCAAAAAGCACTTTGGCAGCTTCTCCAGGCAGAAAGGTCCTAAGCAGTATCGTAATTTAATCAACTCAATGCCACACAGACGTACTGAAATAATACTCCAAAAAGGGTTCCCCACAAAATATTAAAGGTTCAAAATAGTTTGGGTGAAAAATAAAGCAATTAAATTAAATTTTCAATATTTTTTTTCAGATGACTTAATTATGTGTCCACTTAAATTTTAAGTCTGATACCAACTCCGTACCAAAACATTTTTTACAATGAAAAACTATTTAAGTTTTTGTTGTTAATTAATTATTAAGCATATGAAATTAATAAATATAAGTTGTTTTTGTTTCCATTTTTCTTAAATTTTTTAATTTTTACAAAAATGAAAAATGTTGCATAGGTGACTTAATTGTGTGCCCACAAGTGTATTATTACGCCTCTTACATTTTTCAAATAATGAAAATGCTATTCCTGGTGACATACTCTTGTTCCTTCGAAAGGCAGGCTTGTTTTCCGCCAGTATATACCTAATAAGGTGCATAAGTATGGAATTAAACTTTTTAAGTTATGTACCTCAGATGGATATACGTGGGCAAGCAAAATCTATTCTGGAAAATCTGAGATTTGCTTAGCAGCAAAAGTATGTGAGCATCTTTCACAGGGGCTTCTAAATGAAGATAGAACATGTACGTAGACAATTTCTATACCAGCTACCCGCTAGCATTGAACTTTCTTTGTCAGAAGTCGCACGTTGTGGGCACTGTAAAGGCAAATAAGAAGTTTATGCCAAAGGAAGTTTTGAACGCAAATTTGAAGAAAGGAGAAATGATAGCGAGAGACGATAAGAATGGTATTGTAGTACGTAACTGGCTAGGTAACCGATATGTTAGAGTACTGACAACAAAACATACTCCTGAAATGGTGGATAGAAACGCAAATTCTGCTAGCACAAGTCGACAAAAGAATAAACAAAAACCACTCCCAATTTGTGTATATAACAAAGGTAAAGCAGAGATAGATATTTCTGATCAAATGGGTTCCTCTAAGAAAAGGAATAAAATGGTACCGGAAGTTAGCAATAGAATATGTTCTTGGAATATCAGTAGTAATTGCTTACATAATATGTATATAAAATCAATAATAAAAGCAACATAGGAATTAGACAATTTCGGGAAAATTGCTCACTGAAGTGCTTAGCTTAAGCTCGGAGAAAACTAAAACCAAAAAAAATTCAACTCATACTCTAAAAATAATGTATACTGCTGAAAAAAAGAAAATAAGAAGAGTGTGCAGTGGATTTTACGCTCAAATAAAAGAAGCAGAGGGCGAGATGCAGCAAGAAAGAAAAACGCACTGCTAAGACTGCGAACAACAGTCCTTTTTTGCATAGAATGTTTTGGACAACATAATAAATGAATATAATTAATTACATCAAAATAAAAATTAATAAAATGTATTTTTTCAACTGAAACAATATACCATTATAGTGGGTGATTTTTTAAGAGCTATAGGAAAAATTTTCAAAAAAAAAAACACATAAAATTCAGAAAAATGCATGAAATCTTTATTTGAATCGATAGTACGGTCCATATAATTTAATGTTTGAAGATTATTTCATGCAAATGTTGACCGCGACTGCGCCTCAAATGGTCCATCCGCTTAGTCCAATTTTGGCATACTCTTTCTAACATTTCGGCCGATATCTCACAAATAAATGCTTCAATGTTGTCTTCCAATGCGTCAATTGAAGCGGCCTTGTCTGTATAGACATGAATTTTAACATAGCCCTACAAAAAATAGTCTAAATGCGTTAAATCGCTTGATCTAGGCGGCCAATTGACCGGTCCCGTGAAACGTGAAATAAAATGTTCACCTAACTCTCCTCTCAATAAGTCCATTGTTACGCGTGCTGTGTGGCATGCACGTCTTGTTGAAACCACATATCATGCAAGTCAAGCTCTTGCATTTTGGTCAAAAAAGTTGGATATCATCTCACGGTAGCGCTCACCATTCACAGTTACGTTTCTATCCACAGCATCTTTGAAGAAGTACGGTCCAATGATGCCACCAGCCCATAAACCGCACCAAACTGAGACTTTTTCAGGATGCATTGGTAGCTTTTGCAATGCTTCTGGCTGATCTTCACTCCAAAATCAACAATTCTGCTTATTTACGTATCCATTGAGCCAAAAATGAGCTTCGTCGCTGAACACAATTTTTCGATAAAGGAGTGGATCTTCGGTCAACTTTCTAAGAGCCCATTCACCAAATTTGCAAGCGTTGTTCGTTTGTAAGACGATTCATGGTTAAATTATAGACCAAACTGAAGATGTTTGACAGTGAAACAAAACACGAAACGTGCGTGAGCTGTTTAAACAACTGTTGCGAAAAAGATAATAGCTAAAAAATCACTCGTTATGTTCATTTCATTTATTGTTTGTAGTAAGCCAAGAAATTTTCATAATGCAAATGTATCGCTTGCGTCGGACATCTATGGTTTACGTGGCCTTCTACCAAATCTCGTACGTCAGACAGATATGACTGACATGGCTCATGCAGTACTACTTAGCGCCAGACACATATGAGTGACATGGCGATGAACGTGTTAAAAAAAGCTTTTAATACTTAAGTTGAGATATACTTGAAGAAATTTTATCAGATACCACTCGTATGCAATTAAATTTAAATTTCTTCTTAAAAGATTTTAACTCAGTTTTTAGTTCCAAAGTTGGTCAGTCACCATTGGTGTTGTGAATTATGTTCTATTTTAAGCCAATGGGATTCAGTCCTCTATTATTCTGAAAAGAATATAACGATTAATTTTAAAGAAATTAAATTTTTGAAACTTTTGGAATGTTTTTATAACTTTCGGTTTTCGATTTCACTGCTTTTAACGCCTACCTTATAATGCAACTCTCGTTTACTAATCACTGACTCAGATTTCGTCACTGAATAACTATTCATTAATAACTGGCAGCGTCGTTTTTTGGCTTTTTACTTATACTCCTTTCTATTATATCTGGCAACTTTATAATATTCCTATGAAATTCTTGTTTTTGGATTTTTAATCCTTGTTTTATACCCATATCGTACCGTACGATGTGGGTATTTTGTTGTTGTCTGTTTGTTGTTTCTTTTGTCGACGTAACAATATGTCCGTCAGTCTCTGTCTCATAATTAAAAGACAACAATCACACACACAACGTTAGTTATGTAAGAAACTAGGTCTCGTAATCCTGGTTGAAGGGTTCTAATGACCAATTATGTAGGTATGTACGTATGTAATATGGAAACATACAACGCTATCAATTAGGAAACTTATAGATTTCGTTTGACTATGTTATTATTAATCTTTTAATAGAATTCCTATCATAGACTCAATATATTGAAAGAGGTATTGTGAAATTGAATTTATTTGAGTTTTCTTACTCATGTGGCGGTTGTGTTGTATTGTGGAGATCATCTCCTTTCTTCTAATATTATTATCATAAGAAATCCCCGAAAAAATATCTTCTATTTATTGTATTGAAATTTAATAACAACAATATTAAATTTATTTAATAATGTTTTCCATCACATGGCATATAACATATTAAATAAATATTTATGCAGATACATTTGCCAATTCCGTCAAAAAACCTAATGCAGATATATGGTATGTACAGTAAATGCTTTATATAGGGTGGGCCATTTAAAAGTTTAAATTTAGAAATGCAATCAAACAAAAACGGTTTGAAATTTCGACAAATTCATTCGTTTTTGTTGTGAAGTAAAATTACTCCGGTTCGAAATGGAATGTTATTTCATTCGTATGGCTACCGTGGCTAATCCCACAGTACTTGATTCGATCGGACCAATTTTCATGCACTTTTTCGAGTATATGGCATATCTCGGGAATTGCATCACGAATGTTGGCCTTCAAATGCTCAATTGTCTCTGATTTATCGGCATAACACTTTGCTTCAACTGGGCCCCACAGAAAATAGTCAAATAGTATCAAATGGCAGCTTCTTGAAAGCCAATTGACATCACCATTTCAGCTAATTAAATGGTCATCAAACGTTTGATGCAATAAATCGATTATAGCATGAGATGTGTGACAGGTCGTACCATCCAGTTAAAATCTAATATCATTCACATCAATACGACCGAGAGCGGGTACAAAAAAATCGTTTATCATGGCGATAGATGTCTCCATTGACCGTAATGGTTGCGCCATCATCATTTTCAAAGAAAAATGAGCCAATGATGCCTTTGCTCCACAAGCCTCAGTAAAATGTTACTCGAAATGGGTGTATTGGCTTCTGTAAAACCTAGTGTGGGTTTTTTGAGCCCAAGCAATTAAGCAATTTTGCTTATTAACGTACCCACCAAGATGAAAATGAGCCTCATTCAAAAATATGATTTTTTTTTGGCAAAATCGACATCATCGTGCAGTTTTTCGTTGGCCCATCTAGTAAAGCGAAAACGAAGCGGATGGTCATGCGGCTGCAACTCTTGAACCAATTGAACTTTGAAAGGCGTCATACCGAGATTTTTTCGGAAAATTCGACTTAAGCTTGTGGGGAAATGTTTAATTCATGATAACGAAAATGAGTTGATGTTGATGGATTCTCACGCATACTCTCAGCCACAGCTTCGATATTTTCGGGTGTACGGTCTGTACGAGCACGCTCACCTCTTGGCGCATCAACAATGAAACTAGTCCATATACCGGACACTGTTCGTCCTTCTCTGCGACATTTTTGCACGACATTTTCGTGCAATATCCGACCAATTGCGGGTGTATGTACTGTAAGAGCACGTTCACGTTTTGGCGCATCAACTATGAAACCAATTTCACGAACTTTAGCGATAAACTTGCACATACCGGGCACTGTTGTTCCTTTTCTGCGATCAAATTTTGTACGATATTTTCTTGCAATTTCCGACCCGCGGCCTTTGTTTTGGAAATAAATTTCTAAGAAATCCCAACGTTGCCCAAGCGTAAGTCGATTCATTACGTTTAGTGGAGATAATCTACTGAATTGTGTAACAGAATAGAATGACAGAATTATTGCCAGCCTGAAAATAACCGATGCTTGGGATTTAAATGGATAGATGGCCCACCCGATAGTATATAGTAATTATATGGTTCACATAACAAGTTTATTCACATTCTATCTCTCTGTCTTTCTCTTTCTTCCGTATTTATGAATAAACGACTAGAGGAGGAGTACACAGTACATATAAGTTAAGGATGTATAAAGAGATTTATATTTCCATACATACATACATACATATTTCAATCTACTATGACTCTCTAATGCATTTTAGGTTATTCTGACAACAACAAAAAACAGAACAAAACAAAAATAAAATAAAAATAATAATAAAGAAAATAAGAGATACAGAGATACACTAAAGCACTGAAGCAAAACATAAATTAAATTATATTTTAAGAAAATCTCATAAGCCAACTGACTCTGACTCTGCTGTTGTATTGTGTTGTGTTTTTTTTTTGCCTGCCACAATAACTTCCGTTTAAAAATAGAACGTAATTTATATGGAATTACTTAAACTATATGCGTACGTATCAGCAATCTAGTATTCAGTACTCCAACGAGTATCTTTAGCTTCTAAGTAACTCATGTTGTGTTGTTTTACGGACAAACTTGAATTGAATATGAATTTTAGTATCGACTTGAGCCGCATTAAGATGACAAGAAATGCTTAAAATCAAGACATTTATAAGTAAAAGAGAATCTGATTTCATTAATGTTGGAGCTTTTTTGTAATTAAAAAAAAGCTTACAACATTGGGGTGCAGAGCAGCAGAAGACTTAGCAATTATAGTGGTGTAGTAATGTTCATATTCTAAGACGGAGAGCATTTCAACAACATACATACATACATAATTGGTCATTACAACCCTCCAGTCAGGATTACGGCCTAGCTTCTCACACCACTCATGTTGTGTGTGTTAACTTTATACATGAGTGGTGGGACCTACAGTTCAAAATCGACTCCGAACGACAGATTTTTGAGAAACTTTTCATGGCATTTTTATTTACTCTCAGAGTTTTTGCCAGATATCTGCTGAGAGGAAGTTCCCAAGAAATATTTTTTCAAATTTCGTTTCTGATGTCTGACCTGGGATTTGAACAGTGGCCTTTTGTCTAATAAGCCAACACACTACATGCGAGACTACGGAGGCTTAAATACTTCTGTTTCGTACAACATTTCAATAAGTGTGTAAATACCTAGTGTAGTTATATAAATTCTGTTACGAAGACAATATATGTTAATAAAGGGTCCGCCAAATAACTTTTTTTGAAAATGCTTTAAAAAAAACTACTGAATATTTTCTCAAATTTCTTTTTTTATTTAAAATATTTTCCGGTTAATAATGGAAAATAATTTGATTCAAATGGCTGCCTCGGCTGGCCATGCAGTAGCCTACACCAGAAGATGCCGATTTTGGCAAAAAAAAATCATCTTTTCAGATGAAGCTCATTTTGATCTTGGCGGGTATGTAAACAAGCAAAATTGTCGCATTTGGGGCACAGAAAACCCGCACGCATACATTGAAAAGCCGACGCACCCAAAACGAGTCACTGTTTGGTGCGGATTTTGGTCCAGAGGCATAATTGGGCCATTTTTCTTCAAAAATGAGCTAGGAGTGGCCGTTACAGTCAATGGCGATCGTTTTCGGGCCATGTTGAACGAATTTTTGTTCACAAAAATTGAAGAGGAGGATATTGTCAACATTTGGTTTCAACAGAACGGCGCTATGTGTCACACAGCCGAAGCTACACTCTATGTTTTGCGCCCTGTTTTTGAAGATCGCATTATCAGCCGCAGAGCTGATGTCGTTTGGCCACCTCGGAGCTGCGATTTGACACCGTTGGACTATTATTTGTGAGGTGCCGTCAAAGATAAGTGTTACGCCGACAAGCCAGAGACAATTGACGCTTTAAAGGACAATATTCGTGAAGCCATTGGTGAAATACAGCTGCACACAATCGATAATGTTCTTAAAAATTGGACCGATCGTGTAGGCCATTTGAATGAAATTATTTTCCATTATTAACCGGAAGTATTGTACTTTCAAATAAAAAAAGAAATTTGAGAAAATATGCAGTAGTTTTTTTTAAAGCATTTTCAAAAAAGAAAAGTTATTTGGCGGACCCTTTATTAGTCAACATGGCCTATTTTTTTTAAATAAACAATTTTAGATGATGTTTAAAGATTTCAATGACAGAACGTCACAATCTTCCTATGAAATTGTTTTTGTTGTATTTTTGATCTTGGTTTTGTTCCAGAAACCATATTTGATTACGGTTTTCTTCACATATTCCTGCTTATTGGTTTGTGTAATTCTGTGCACCATACGATGTGGATATTCTGTTATTGTCTGTTTGTCATGTTTCTTTATTTTCTTTTTGTCCGTGTAATAATATGTCTGTAATTTTATGGCTCTTAATACAAAGGAAATACATAGTTTGCAGCAGGCAACAGATATCAAAATTTAAAAAAAAACTTCCTCATGTATTACTTGCTTGACAACAGTCTTACCAAAGTGCCTCCTGATATTGAAAAACATCAGGAGAGTGAGTATTGAATATGAATGAATTGAATATTATCTCATCATGAATATCCCAATCAAAGCAGCGGAAAAACACTAGACTAAACCACAAGACAACAGCCAAGATACCATGGTTGAGGGAAAAGGCCAGTTCTGCGAAAGCTATAGCTCAACAAGAATACGCCAGACTAGATAAGATGACAAGGAATAGTACACGAGCAGAAAAAAAGGCTATAAATTAAAGTAAATTGCAAAATAAAGCACGGACCCCATATTTACTAACAAACATTTGAAGGATGAATATCGGAAGACCAGTTGAATTTCACCCTTCAGACAAGGCGATCGCTGGGGTCTCTTACACGTCGTGATGAAGAGTCTGAGCTCGGTATTCCAGCAAAGCTTATCATGCTGTGCAGAAAGATGTTGGGCAACTACTGCATCTTCATCAAGGTAGACCGCCCCATGTCAAATAAGGCGATCCCTTATCCTGCTTCTTTTTAGGGGATTGGGAGTACATCGCACGAAAGTATCTAGTTCCTTGCGTACGCTGACAAAATTGACATAGTAGGGCATACCAAGTGAGATATTACTGCTGCCATTAGTGCTATTGAACAGAAGCCTATCAAGAACGGTCTGGCATTAAATGAGGACAATACAAATTATATGTCGACTAGTAGGAACATGTGGCGTATTGGATCACAGATTACGGCCAATAATGAATATTACCAGTGAATTTGTTTGTCTTATCTCCGTCATTACTAACAAAAATAATGTCAGTCTAGAGATCATAAGAAGGATTCCTCTTAGTAACAGGAGTTCTTATAGTCTCAATTTGTAACTTAGTAGGAAAAACTTCCCTCGAGGGTGGAAACTAATACTTCCACTCATCCACCATCTGGTTCTCCATTCCACAGAGCTGAGAGTGTTCGAGAGAAAAATCCTACTTATGCATTAAATGTGAATGAGCTGTCTCGGCCATGACATTCGGATGGAGGCGGATTTGAAGGAATCTTATCATATTTATTATCTTGCTTTCCTATATCATTCTATTGTTACGTTTTCACCTTTTTCAAAACGTTTAGAATATGAGTTCGTAGATTGCAAATAAAATAAAAATAAATTTGCGTTTAGTTTTAAATCAAATCTTTATTGTTCGCACAATTCCGTGTGCCACCTTTGGCAACTTCATTTAAACAACAACAGTTTGCTTTATTTTTTATTCTTCTTTACACTCTTCCGCGTACACACTAAGAATTGTTCGTTAGACCTTTACAAAGGAGATCTCCAAACCACGATTAATCTCTTCACACGCAATGCGTCTTCAGATAAGATTGACTGAACTTCACTAACTAACTCGCCTGGTTTGTCTTGCCTTTTATATTGCAGGGTAAACTGTCTGATGACTGCTCTTGAAGGAGAATGATATCGCCTTCACGAAATATCTATAAATGTAAACATGTTGTTTACGTTATTGTTGTTTGTGTATTCTGTTTACGTTTGTCCTTGCATTATTTTGTTGTCGGTTTGTTTACTTGTTTATCACCTATTTTATACTGATGTTGTTGCTATACATACATACATACATAATTGGTCATTACAACCCTTCAGTCTGGATTACGACCTAGTTCCTCACACCACTTATGTTGTGTGTGTTAATTTTTTACATGAGTAGCGGGACCTACAGTTTAAAGTCGACTCCGAAAACAGATTTTTGAGAAACTTTTCATGGCAATTTTTATTTACTCTCAGAGTTTTTGGCGGAAAACTGCTGAGAGGAAGTCGCCGAAGAAATACTTTTTGTATTTTGTTTTGATGTCTGGCCTGGGGCTCGCTTTACGTCTAATAAGCCAACACACTACCTACTAGACTACGGCTATATTCTTGTTTATTTGTTGATCATGTAAACAAGTTCATTATTTTTGTTTTTGTAGCTTTTGTTTATCATTTTAATGTTAAACGATGTAACACCATTACCATTTTCGTAACACTATTAAAAAATTTAATCGTTTTCCTAAAGAGTTTCTAACAAACCCGATTTTCCTATTTGACTACAATTTCAACTTCTTGATTTATTTGTTTTTCTATCTTGTCACCATAAATTTAATTTAATATTCATTAAAATTTTACTAATAATTGCATTTTTCATCTCTGGATTTTTCATGAACTTCTTGTCAAATATCTCTGCAGCTACTAAGTAAAGTTGTGTTAATAGTTTTTGCCTAAAGAACATAGAAGATTAGTCCATAAACTACACAGACATGGAATCAAATTTGGTCTATAGCAGCGACTCTTCCCTCGTATACACTTCTTTTACATTTAAAGCAGATGCATTTACCCATGCATGACAGTGTTCAATTACAAAATATTTGTAATGGAGTGGTGGTGGTATTGGTGGTTATTGAACTTTCTCACCCTCTCTCTATATGTGTATGTATGTGTTTTAAATTGTATTTAAAAACTTGTCCATTTTTATTCAATATTTTTGCAAAATATTTCGTAATTTTTTCTTTACCTCTTCTCTCTTACACTCTCTTTAGTTGACATGTTTTTTAAACGACAATTTTAAAGTTTTTCTCTTTATCAGTTTAAAGTTTTTTTTCTTTTACTTTTAACGAGTATGAATAACACACACACACATACACACACAAAAGAGAGAAAGAGAAGACACAGTCAGAGCCTGAACAAAAGCCAAAGTGAAATTGAACTCGCACTCGAACTCATACTCCGTACTCTGTACTCATACATGGGAAAACTTTCATAATATTTTGTATGATAAAGGAAAGTCAAGTGTATAAATGTTTTTGTTGTTGTTGTATATTGATTTTAAAAACGTTTTTAGAAAGTTTCTCTTCTTGTATTTATTACACAAAGCTAAAGAAAGTTTTTACTTTCCTCCACTCTTGTTGCTCTCTAAGTGGAGTTTCTTACTGTCTGTAGCAATATTTTTTTTTTGTTTGGACGCCACAACGTAATTTTAGAAGTCACAGACGTAGACATTTTGGAAAACAAAAATCATTTCTAAATTGAATTTAAAATAGTATTTCAAAGAAACAAATGGAAAAGCGATGAAAGAAAGTTTTAATAGGGTATGTCAGTCAAATGTTTAAATGTACCTGGTAAAGTACGATTTGTAACACAAAGATAAATCAAATCAAAAAGAAACTTCAGTAGAAAAAAACTAAAAATCGTACTTTTCTTTAAAGATTTAAATTTAAGATTCGCAAAGTTTCTTTTTTATTATACAACAGGCCAAAAAGGCGTAATGCCTCCAATTTTGAAAGCTTTAATTACTGCATTTCATCTGAAGTTATCAACATACATATGGACATACATACATACATATAGACATACATACA
Organism: Sarcophaga carnaria; assembly: GCA_958299815.1. Classification (NCBI taxonomy): domain Eukaryota; kingdom Metazoa; phylum Arthropoda; class Insecta; order Diptera; family Sarcophagidae; genus Sarcophaga; species Sarcophaga carnaria. Next base: position 99,839,432 of record OY283152.1, on the reverse strand, counting down.
TACATACATACATACATGTATCACTAACTACTACGTGACCCAGTTCCTAACTGGCCATGGATGTGCAGGAAGTACCTGCACAGATTTGGACATGATACTTCCCCTTTGTGACCAAACTGATGAGGTGAGATGAGGAGGAAGATGCGGAGCATATTCTAACATGCTGCCCCAGATTTAGATGGCCCGGGGAAACGAGTTTCGGACCAACTCGTCTTATGGAAGAGGTGTTGAATTCTAGGAAACTATGGAGCCGATACAGTCAGAGAATGGCTGAAGTTATGCTAGAACTCCGAAGGCTGGAGGAACAGAGGCGAAATTTAACTTAGTGTGACAAAGCTTTAAAGCTAACTAGCTCTCCGCGAAGTAATACCTTACGGCAGTCCCGCGGGGGGAGAGTGGTTAAAGAATAAAGGGGGACGGTTTAGTACGGAGGCACCAGTGATGGCGAATCGTGCACTCTTTTGTTGGAACAAAAGTGTCTTTCGAAGATTACGACCTAGCTTCTCACACGACTTATATTGCGTGTGTTAATTGCATACATGAGTGGCGGAACCTACATTTTAAAGACGATTCCAAACGCCAGATATTTGTAAAACTTTGGAAACTTTTCATGGCGATTTTATTTACTCTTTTGGCAGAAATCTGCTGAGAGGTAGTCGCCGGAGAAATATTTTCTCATATTTAACTTTGTTGGAGTTGTCTAACCCGGGGTTTGAATCGTTTCATCACATCTAATAATGCAACACACTACATACTAGACTGCGGCGACTACAAGTTATCAACAGTAACGTGCAATTGATGTTTGAGTTCTACATGGCAAGATCCCATGTAAATATTTTAAATTGAAAAATCATACACAATTGCTAGAAAGTAGAGGAAACCGCCTCGCATAGTATATTACCTTATCGACATACATCGAAGCCATCGAATTTATTTCTTTTGCTCTCACCAATGGAATCTGCCAATCACGTAAATTTGTAGAAAATCTGTATTGTGTATATAATTTCTCTGTTTTTTACTATCCACAGTACTAAGGGAAAGGACTTTTTGATGCCAAATTGCTAATCGCACATCCAAAAGCTGAGCAATGAAGTGGAAAATATTGATGACCTGCTTGCGGTAATATTCACCATAACTGCACGGTTCAGAGACATATGTTTATCATGAAGCTTAATTTACTCCTATTCAGACTTAACAATGCTCTCCAGCATTTCCCATATTCAGCCACATATTCATGCTGCTACATAATATCGAACAACTCGGTTTTCAATACATCCAAAGACTTCAAGTCAACATCTTGTGATTCCAAAGCAAAATTACTTGTCTTTTCATTGCTGGCCACATGCATACATAAATAATTGGTCACTACAACCCTACGATCTAGCTTCTCACACCAATTATATTGTGTGTGTCAATTTCATAGATGAATGACGTATTAACATCCAGCGGCTGCGCTGGCTCGACCATGTCGTTCGAATGGAGGACGATGCTCCGGCGAGACGGGTATCTGATGCGGGGATTTGCGGAAATCGGCGATGAGGACGACCTTCTTTGCATTGGAAGGACCAAATCGAGGAAGCCCTGTCATCGATTGGTGTGACCAACTGGCGAAGGCGCGCAAGAAGCAGAGGCGTCTGGAAGGATGTGTTACGGCAGGCAGAAATCCGTTAATCGGGTTGTCAATGGCCAATTAAGTATGTAAGTAAATAATGCGCCTAGAATACTACCTGACCATCAAAAAGGGTAACATTAACAGCGAAGGTCGATAAAAGCACAATACATACATAATTGGCCATTACAACCCGTCAGTCAGGATTACGGCCTAGCTTCTCACACCACTCTTGGTTTGTGTTTTAACTTTATACATGAGTGGCGGGACCTACAGTTTAAAGTCGATCCTGAACGACAGATTTTTGAGAAACTTTTCATGGCTGTTTTTATTTACTCTCAGAGTTTTTGCCAGAAATCTGCTTCAAAGAAGTCGCCGATTAAATATTTTTTCATATTTTCGTTTTCAACTGAGATTTGAACCGTGGCCTTACGTCTAATAAGCCAACACACTACCTACTAGACTACGGCGACTTCTCACCAATGCAACTCTCATATTTTCAAAGCGGGCGCTATTTCTAGGCTTTGGGCTGGCTAAAATAGATCAATAATCTGCTTAGCAGGAGAAGAGAGGCTGAAACAAAAAAATAATATGAATATAGGAAGTGATAGCCAACCTTAAATTAAAATTCGATAACTTTTCCCGCTTGTTACGAAAACTATATTGAAGTATACATCCATAAGTAACCAATTTAATCCTGCTGCCATAAATGTTACGAACGAAAGTGAATTTCCAATAAAGTATTGTGTTAACAATTGTTATGAAATCAAATCTGTTTATTGACATTTATTAAATACATTTAATAAATAAAAACTAAGCAAAAAAACAAAAATAAGGAAAAAACGAAACAAAAAGTGATAATAAAAATTAAAACACACAACAAAACGCTCATAAAAATCTATAAATACAGGAGAAAAGATACACAAAAAAATCAGCAGCAAAATATAGAAAAAAAATTTAATATCGTTATGGAGCATTTGGGACACACGTTCAGCACAAAACAATTGTCTATAATAACAGCAACAATAACAGCAACAACAACAGCAAAAGCAGCAATATAACAGCAACAGCAATATAGCAGCAGCACGATTTTATTTCGTATATAAAATTTATACAAAACAATGGTGGAAATAACACGAAACGTTTCATTCATAACAGTTAACATAATACACACACACAGGCATACATACATTTCAACAGATCGCCATTAAAGCAAGCATTTGTGTTTATGCGATTGAACGCATTAGAGTAAGAGTGAAAGAGAGAGAAAGTAAATGCGGCAGGAATAACCAAAAAAAAAATTATTTCTCTTGTTATGATAGCTACGGTCATTTATATTTATGATTATAATTGTCTAGAGATAAAACACAAACATAGACGCAACATACATACTTAAAAATATAACACATACTGACGCACACATATATAGACTAACAGAAAACAAGTGTAGGTTTGTGATACAAGCAATTTCGTTTCGTATTGTATTGTTATTCCCGCTCCCATCCACCTTTATATCGATTGAATGCGAATAATTTTCATGACACAAAATGTAGACGATCCGTTCGTCTATTCATGTAAATGATGTAGAGATTAAAATTATTTTGAATTTGTTTGTTTAGTCCAAGGAATTGTAATTCTTATTGAATGGCAGGTAGATAGGCAAAGCAAGGAGGGGATCATTATCCAGTCTATGTTTACTGGCAAATGCTTTGCAACAAAACTTAGTAACAAAACTGAAAGAAATCATCTGGAAGCTGTACGCTCTCTTAAAAGAAAGACTATTTTGCGGCATACAGATAGAATAGGAGCAAAAGTTTTTGGTCCCAGAAAAAAGTATTCCGAGCTTACAGGCAAATTTGCGGGTATTTTCCAGTCGCATGTTACTGTATGTCAATACAACGTGGCTAAGAGATATAAAATATACATACTAACATAATTGTGCATTACAATCCTTTAGTAAAGTTTACGACCTATTTTCTCACACCACTTATGTTGCGTGTGTTAGTTTTATACATGAGTGGCCGAGGACCTACAGTTTAAAGTCGATTCCGAACGACAGATGTCCTATCTTTGGAAACGTATGCTCAATGAAAGGGAAGACGAAGATATGCAAACACTTTGCTTAAGTCGAATGGCTTTGAAGGAATCAAAATTTGTGTTAGGAAATTACAATATAAGGAGCTCTATGTCAGGTATAGCACAAGAAAGAAACAATCTGAGGTTGGTAACTGTTTTTTGGAAGGACACTGCAGAATGAAGGTCAAGTCATTCAAAATGCAGATTATTTTGAGCCTAAGATGTATAATGTATGATGACGGAACATATTCGTGAGACCTGGGGACATGAATGCAACAAGGAGGAAACGTGACATTATTGACACCGAACAACATCCTGAAATTCCTCAGGACTATAGGCTTGGAGGAGATAATATATTGTAAGGTCGTAGGATTAAGGTATACCTTTACGACAATAATAATAACACTTGCACCAATCACTTGGATTGCTTTTTGGAGTTAACAATGCGAAGAATGTTTATCCAACAAACCCTAAACCATTACCGGTATCATGTAACAGTCAATTAAGATTACCCAAACAATAACAGAGTTTAACAGGCAGCATTATGAGCTGGGCCATGGTGAATTTAGGCCCTGGAATCCAAAGACACAGAGCAAAGAACTGTTCTGTACTACAAGCAATCGATTAACGATTTTTCTAGATATGACACCAGACGCATTATTTAAGTACTACACCATACACCTTAGTGCGACCAGCAATGAAAACACAAGTAATCTTGCATCACAGGATGTTACCATAAAAAATCTAAAGTCTATCGATGTATTGAAAACCGCGTTGTACGAATGGCTAAAACAACAACCACAATTTGTAGTGACCTGGATATGGTAATGTTTGAGAGTATTGTTAAGACTAAATAAGACTGACAGAAGTCGCCGTAATTTAGTAGGTAGTGTGTTGACTTATTAGACGTGAGGCCAAGGCTCAAACTCCAGATCAGACATCTCCAACAAAACGAAAATATGAGCAAATATTTCGTCGGTGACTTCCTCTCACTAGATTTCTGGCAAAAACTCTGGGGGTAAATAAAATTGGCGTGAAAAATTTCTCAAAAATTTGTCTTCGGAATCGACTTAAAACTGCAGATAAGGGTGTTCTTAAGGATAAAATTATTCCACACAACTTAAGTGGTTTGTAAAGCTAGGTTGTAATTTTTACTGAAGGGTTGTAATGACCAAATTATGTATGTATGTAATTAGGTATGTTGAAGAAGAGGAGACCAACGAATGGTCTCATTCTCATGGTAATTGGCACAAATCTAGCCATCATGTAGGCTTGTTGAGTGCTCACCATTAGGAATACCATTTTTCTTTACACGTTGAACAGGAGCAATAGTTTTTGGCACCGGAATGAAATATTTCAAGTCCAAGGAAAAACACGAATGTATTTTCTAAGCGGAAGCCTATGTCATCGAACGAGAAGCTCAATTTAACATGGATAAGAAGTACAAAAGTCAGGAGATATCAATATTATCTGACAATAAGGTCGCTATTCGGCTCTTATGAACTTTTATGAACGGCTCTATTGAAGAGAGTATGGCTCTGTCTACGGAAACTAAATCGGTTAGGTGGAACACATAATGCCACCCTCTGCTGAGAACCAAGTTATATGGAAGTTCATGGCAATAAGCAACGAGCTTATGTTCAACAAAAGAGAAAATAAATGGAAGCAAAGATTCTTCTCAAATGAAATCGATTTGAAACAATCAAAACATTTATTTAGAAAATAGAATAAGAAAAGATCTAAGTCGCGCATTAGACTATCAAGAAATACTTGAGGTTGGTAACGGTCGTTTGTCGCGTAGACTCAGTCAGTAAACACAGACTACACTTATTCACAATGGAGTTGTCTCGAGGCGGAACATATTCCTTGGACATATGGGATATTAATGCAGCCCTGGAAGAAACATTATTATGAGGCGAGATTGTAGGGATACCATATAAAATTTGAGGGGAGTACAAAACGTCGTATAGTCGCAGTACTAAGGCACTTCTTCACTTTTCTAAGAAAAGTACATCAAACTAATGAGAAGTAAAAAAGTAGATGGGCTCATTTAGAGAACGCGATCTTAGAATAGTTAGTCTTCATAGTTAAGTAATTATTTGTCCAAGTAATTTTCATTTAATTGTATAAAAGTCTCAAATATTTTTCATTTTCATTATTTCAACTGAATACAGGAATTAAATAAAGAGAGTACGTATACACATAACAACACAATACTTGCCACATAAATCTGTCAAACTTCATTATCACTTTTCAAATTTTATACTCTTCGTAACACTTGCCTCAACCACAACAGCAACATTACAGCGAGAACAACAAAATCAATCAACCTTAACCGACTTTTCTTTCTTTTTTTGTTGTTCAATGCACGACTCTTTGTCACTATCTTCTATGCAATTTGGTTTGATACCCTCTTGCCATTCCATCTTTCTATCACTCGCTCCTTCTATTTCTTTTTTCTTTCTTCTATATTTTTTACAATTTCTACCACAACAAAGAAGTCTTGTATACATACATTCGCTTATATTCCGCTGGTATGATGGTTGTATGACACCATTTGGGTGTAGATGCCAAAGAAATTAATGGAAAATAAAGCAAAAATTAAAAAAAAATCAAAAACTCAGAGTATTTTCGAAAATATAGAGATTGGTGGGTGTATGGAGGTTGTTTCGATTGCTTGTATTTGATTTGTATAGGGTGGGCCATTTATCGGTTTAAATTTAAACCATCGGTTATTTCGAATCTGGCAATATTTATGTCATTCTATTCTGTTACAAAATTTTGTGTATTATCTCCACTGACAGTAATGAGACGATTTACGCTTGAGAAGCGTTGGGATTTATTGGAAATTTATTTCCAAAACAAAGACCGGGAATTGCACGAAAATGTCATACAAAATTTGATCGCAGAGAAGGAACAACAGTGCCCGGTATATGCAATTTTATTGCTAAAGTTTGTGAAACTGGTTTCACAGTTGATGCGCCGAAACGTGAGCGTGTTCGTACAGTGCGTACACCCGAAAATATCACAGATGTGGCTGAGAGTGTGCGTGAGAATCCAGCAACATCAACTCAACTGATCGTTCTCAAGAATTGAAGATTTCACGCAACAATTTACCTTGAATTTTGCAAAAAGATCTCGGTATGACGCCTTACACACATAATTGGTCATTAGAATCCTTCAGTCAGGATTACGACCTAGTTTCTCACACCCCTTATCTTGTGTGTTAATTTTATACAAAAGTGGTGGGACCTACAACTTAAAGTCGACTCCTAACGACAGATTTTTGAAAAACTTTTCATGGCAATTTTATTTACTCTCAGAGAGATTTTGCCAGAAATTTGCTGAGAGAAAGCCGCCGACGAAATACTTTTTGTATTTTGTTTTGATGCCTGGCCTGGGTCTCAAACCTTGGCTTTACGTCTAATAAGCCAACACACTACCTACTACACTACGGCGACTTCTAATTCTTCTTCTTCTTCTATGACGCCTTAGATAGGTTCAATTTGTTCAAGAGTTGAAGCCTGATGACCATCCACTTCGTTTTCGCTTTGCTTGATGGGCCAAAGAAAAACTGCACGATGATGTTGATTTTGCCAAAAAAAAATCATCTTTTCGGATCAAGCTCATTTTCACCTTCATGGTAGGTACGTTAATAAGCAAAATTGCTGTTTTTGGGGGTCAGAAAATCCACCCATAGTCTTACAGAAGCCAATGCACCAATTATGAGTGACTGTTTGGTGTGGCTTGTGAAGTGGACCTATATTTCATTGAAAATAAGGACAGCGCAACCATTACGGCAGCCATATGAATAAATTAAAATTCCATTTCTAAGCGGAACAATTGTACTTCACAACAAGAATAAATTTGATAAAATTTTAAATTTAAGCTTTTAAATGGCCCACCCTATACTATATAGGACGGCACACTCAATATTTTATTTCAATCATAGCAAATATTCAATCAATGCTACTAAGCCTTTCTCCAGTATTTGACAAGCTTCCTTTACAGCCTCTCACACCCATACACCCACACCAAAACATACACATACTTCCTTTTATAACACTTGTAGCAAATACAAGAAACATTGCCATCCTCCTTGTATTTCTGCCTCCCTCTCTCCCTCTGTTCTTTGTAGCTTTTTTTTTAACAGAGAAAAAAAAGTAACTTAATTTACTTCTTCTTCTTTTTTCTCCCTGTTTCTCTCTCTATTTTTTATTTATTCTTTTTTTGAGTACTTTAACAGCGACAATCAAGCCACCAGACCCGCAAACACCCAGTCAACCTTTTTGTTTCTTTTTTTTTGTCGTCCCTTAAACAAACTGTTGAATATTAAAGAGAGAGAGGCTGTTATAGTTGCGGTGGGTGTTTGATTGTCGGTCTGTTTGTCGGTTGGTTAGTTGTTGTTGGTTTGCTCTATTCTGTCTATTTGTCTATTTTAATGCCAGTTACAGTTTATATTGCATATACACTCACTCATATTTTTTTCGGTTTTTTTTTTAATTTTTTGAACAAAAAAAAAATAAATCTCTCCCTTTTTGTTTAATTTGTGGTTTTATTTAATGTTGTATTTATTTGTTGTTTCTTTTTTCAATAGCATTTCTAGTTGAAAATTTTTGTGAAAAATATTTTCGTTCTCTCATTCTCTCGGTCCCTGTATTTGGTCCCTATTTTAATGTGTCAAGTTTGATTAGTGTTTGTAAAACCCTTAATAACTGGCCGTATTACAGTCGTTCGTTGTGAAAAGTAAATAAAAACCGAAAAACAAAAAACAAATTCAAGTTGAAATGGCATTCAAGAGCCTTAAATGAAATTTAAAAATTTAATTGGCAACAAAGATTCGTTTTTATTTTTATTTTTAAATGAAAGAGTTTTGAAATGCAAATTTTAACTGGAACGAACATCTTCAACGCCCAGCATGCGGTAGACTATTAAAAAGTATTTACCAATTGATGCAATTAATTGATTAGAATTTTGGGGAAAGAAAATCTAATTGTTTGCATAATACGGGAAGCAATAGTCAAATGATTTGCTTTAAAAAAAAAGTAAAAATCTGTGAATATCACAGTACCGTACTTACAAGTATACATACATTATTGGTCATCACAACCCCTTAGTCAGAATTACAACCTAGCTTCTTACATCAGTTATGTTGTGTGTGTTAATTTTATACATGAGTGGCAACCTATTCGATATATTTTGATCTGCGACAGATTGTGTGCACCGCGAAATTGACTGCCTTGGATTTTCTGCATACTCTCACGAACATCGACGATATTTTTTGGCGTTCCTTGTATTTCTTCAACATATCGGGTGGCATCAATCGGTTCAAATATGAACAATCGTTTAATTTCAAATCTGGCAATACGTATGTCATTCTATTCTGTCATAAAATTCAGTATATTCTCTCCATTGAACGTAAGAAATCGATTTACGCTTGTGGAACGTTCGGATTTATTAGAAATTTATTTCCACAAGCAAGGACTGTGGGTCGACAATTGCACAAAAATGTTGTACAAAATTTGATTGCAGAGAAGAACCAACAGTGCCTGGTATACGCAAGTTTATCGATAAAGTTCGTGAAACTGGTTTCATTGTTGAGGCCCTAAGACGTAAGCGTGCTCGTACAGTGCGTACACCCGAAAATATCAAAGCTATGGCTGAGGGTGTGCGTGAGAGGAACATCAACTCGTCATCGTTCTCGAGAATTGAACATTTCATGTACCAGCTTAAGTCAAATTTTGCAAAAAAAATGTTGATATGATGCCTTAAGTTGGTCCAAGATTTGAAACCGCTTGATCACCCGCTTCACTAGATGGGCCAACGAAAAAAATAAAAAAACATCTTTTCGGTTGAAGCTCTTTTACATCTTAGTGGGTAGGTTAATAAAAAAAATTACCGTATTTGGGACATTGAAAATGAGGACGGTGCAACCATTACGTTCAAAGACAAATATCGCACCATGATAACCGATTTTTTTTTACCAAATTTGGCAAAATTTCAAACCGTTTTTGTTTTATTGCTTTTTTGAATTTAATCTTTTCAATGGCCCACTGTTCTCGGTATATGATATATCCATCCATTGTGGTTTCGCAAGACAAACTGAATAAATGACAACTAATTGAACACATTTAGCTTTAATAAGATGGCCGTTAGCAACTGTGAAATTTCGGTTGACCCTGTTGGAAGATCTATTAGAGAAGGAATTTTATTCTTTGGGCTATTGAATGTTAAAATACCTTTAAGTTTTATAAGCTGTTTTACGGTTTGACTTTTATAGTACTTGAAGTCGCCGTAGTCTAGTAGATAGCGTGTTGGTTTTGTGTGACGTGAGGTCTGTGTTCAAACCCCCAGAACATGTCTTCAGCGACTTCCTCTAAGAAGAAGTTTTCTGGCAAAAACTCTATGAGTAAAATAATAATTTCCATGAAATAGTTTCTCAGCAATTTCTGTCGCCTGAATTCGACTTTAAACTGTAGGTACCGCCACTTGTGGATAGAATTAACAAACACACAAGAGTGGTGTGAGAAACTAGGTTTGTAATCCAGACTGAAGAGGTGACCAATTATATACATATGTATGTGTTATCGATGTTGATCAATATAAAAACATCGAATGGTTTGGATGTATCGATAGGTTACATCGCGTGATGTATGCACAGTCATGAATTTATAAGCTTTCCAACCTTTTCCGCAAAACGAAAACAGCTTAGTTGGTTGTCGTTAGATATTGTGGCTAATTTTTCTGTTTTGGAAATTTTCTACAAAAAAGGCAAAATATAGAAGTCGTCTTAGTCGAGTAAGTAGTGTGCTGGCTTGTTAGACGTGACGCCATGGTTCAAACTCCAGGCCAGACAACTTCAACAAAATGAAATACGAAAAAATAGTTCTTCGACGACTTCCTCTCAGCAGATTTCGAGCAAAGCAAAAACTCTGAGAATAAATAAAAATTGAATCAAAAATCTGTCGTTCGAAGTGTATTGTATGGACATACATCACCTCTTGTGATCATAGAGAAACCAAATCTAATACGTTACATCACAGATAACGTTTGGTCTGCGCTGTCATTCGAAAAACTCCTGTAAGGAGAAAAAGCCGCTGATCTTGGAATCTGTAAGCTAGCACTCCTGCGATAGATTTCTATTTAATATGCCCAATTAAGTTTGTCCTTGAAAGTATACATATTAATATTGTTTAAACATTTCTTCTTCTTCATTATTGTGTTCAATTATCAATATTTTATTCAATTCAAATATTAAAGACAAAATGAAAAACAGAATGCGCCTACGAAGAAGTTTGGACACCATTAATCACTATGGCTGTTGACTTACAATGCTTTTCGTTACGTTTAATGATGATTTTGACCCAAATTACAAAACAGTTTACATAGTTTATCAATTAGTCGAAAAATCGTTATAACATTTTTGTTGTTGTTGTTGTTTTGTTTGTAACAAACTTGTGTTAAATTATTATTAATTAAATCGTAGTATTTTTATATTTTCTACACCCTCTAGCTTACAATCCATTACTACCCCAGCGTAGCATGGCATTGTCGTCGTTTTGACTAATTTGTTCAAACAATTTGTCCTACAATAGAGGAAGAATAGGAAAATAAATAAAAATTCGTTTCAAGATTTATTTTTTATTTGAATATGATTTTTTTGGTTTTTATTTCCTTCTTCGCTCATCACCTGCTTTCACCATGGAATTGCTGACAACCAAAGTTTGTTCAGCGTACGTTCTTTGGTTGCTTGCTTTTGTTTAATTAGAAAAAAGACCAATTAATCTACAATTAATAATAATTATTAGCATTTGATTTCTCTACTTCTTCTTCTTGTTGTTCAAGGACAACATTATAACCTAAAAGATGAATGGTAATGGCGATGGTAGGGGGAGTAGCGTATGACATTTTACACTAATTATGGAAAATTATTGTAAAACACCAAATAAAAGTAAATAAAAATTATTAGAGGTGTTGGTAGGCACAAAGATAAATGAGAAATTGTGTTATAATTAATAGCTAAGAGCACAGTGCTGAAATGCTTTAATACAACCTATGGTTAGAGAGAGAAAGTTTTATTATTAAAGATTTCCATTGAATTCATGGACTATTGAGTGAGTAAATACATTATCGTGTATATAAAGAAATTATAAACAATTAAAGAAACATTTTCTTGTTTACAGATATTATTTCTGTGAAGAAGTGTTTACACAATATTAATAAGAATACTTTCAAGGACAAACTTGGTTATAGTAATACGAAATCTATTGCTGAAGTGCCAGCTAAGCTACTACTTAGAGATTCAATGATCAGCTTTTTCTATTTTCTCCTTCCTGGAGCTCTGCGAAGTCACCGTAGTCTAGTAGGTAGTGTGTTGGCTTTATGAGACATGAGGCTACGGTTCAAACCTCAGGTCGGACAACTCCAACAAAACGAAATATGAAAAAATATGTCTTCGGTGACTTCCCCTCTATCTGGAAGAAAATAAAATTGTCAAGAAAAGTTTCTAAAAGAATCTGTAAACTTTAAACTGTAGGTCCCACCACTCATGTATAAAATTAACACACACAACATAAGTGGTGTGAGAAACTAGGTCGTCATCCTGAGTAAAGGATTGTTATGACCATTTCCTTACGTACGTACATACTGGAGCTCTGCGAATGATTCTACAGTTCAAACAACCTATCTGTGATATAACGCATCAGATTTGGTTCCTCTGTGATCACAAGAAATGATCGATTTCAAACAGTATGTCCATACATACATCACTAGTCATTACAAAACCTTCGGTCAGGATTATAACCAAGCTACTCACGTTGCTCATGTTGTGTGTGTTAAATTTTTACTCATAAGTGGCAGGACTCACCAATTTAAAGTCGATTCCGAACGACAGACTTTTAGGAAACTCTTCATGGCAAATTTTTATTTATTTTCAGAGTTTTTGCCAGAAATCTGCTGAGAGAAAGTCCACTTTTAAACAATTTTTTTTTGTCTGTTTTAAACCATCTTCATTCTTCCATCAGAGTAAAACGCTTAAGTTTTCTAAGTGAAAAAGTTCTTAAGTCTTCTAATGAAAGCGACCTACAGGCCTCTACTTCATTAATCGGTATTTACAAACCCTTCAGTCAGGTTTACGACCAAACTTCTCAGAAAACTTATGTTGTGTGTGTTAAATTTTTAGCCTTAATGGCAGGACCCACCAATTTAAAGTCGACTTCGAACTTTGAGCAACTTTTCGTGTCAATTTTATTTACTCTCAAAGAGTTTTTGCGAAAAACCTTCTGAGAGGAAGTCGCCGAAGAAATATCTTTTTATATTTTGTTTTGTTCGAGGTGTTTGACCTGGGCTTTTTAACCGTGGCCTCACGTCTAATAAGCCAACATACTACGTACTAAACTACGGCGACTTCAAGAAGTTCGCATAACGAGTTTTGCATTTGCAATCTTGTGCAGGAGATGAAAGTATCAGCCACATCCTTATGAGAATTGTTTCTGTTTAGCAACTGTCGGCACGATTAGCCTGACTAGGCAACTGTGTACATCAGTATGTCGAACAGGTCAAAATGGCCTCTACAGTAATTTAATTTACATCATTAAGTGTGTTCCATAGGCATCAAAAGTACAAAGTCCAGACTATATGGTGTATATGTACATCAGAACTTTGCACTGAAGCTCAATCGTAGTTAGTTGAATTAGAGTTTGACAGAGTTTTTTCTATAGCTTCCGTCAATTCAATTTTATAAACAGGCTTAAGAAGCAATTAATTAATTAATAAGCAATTAAATTAAGTAATTAAATTAATTAATTTCATAAAAAAAAAATATTTCATTACTAACTACTTACTATTCATACACTTACATGTAAGGGCGTATGATTTATGCAAAATTATTTTATTTGAATATCACTCATACGTAGGAAATGATAAATGAAGTGATATTTAGTAGGCATCAGAGAGCAGCAATGAGTATTCAAAACGATGAGTAGATTCGAATCATACTTATAATTTCTGATACTTATACGCATTCATACTTATTTTAATGTCATACTCTTACTACTCATATTCAAGGTTGGAAATACTCATGGTACTCATGCTTAACAATACGCATCATGTTATTGATTTCAACTTTCCATAACTCAACATATACACGAAGCACAAAATAAGTATGATTCGCGTACGAACACTAAAATACTCACTAGTAGATTGTGTGTTTGCTCTGCTTGCTTCTCTATCTTTTTTGCTTAAGTGTCTTTTTTCTTTTTTGTAAATGCAACAACAACTAAGACCATAAAATTTGATGAATAATTCGAATCACTCGAATCATTTATAAGTATTATAAGTATTTTTCTAAAGTTATGTATCAGAATGAGTAGATGAATGAATAGTTCGAATGTTATAAGTTTGATGTCAACGTTGTACTCATACTCATATGAGTACGATGAGTTCTTCAAACTTTGAATATGAGTAATATGAGTATGATATTAAAATAAGCATGAATGCATATAAGTATCAGAAATTATGAGTATGATTCCAATCTACTCATCTCAATATATCATTGCTGATCTCTGGTACAGACTCTATAAACCCTGTTTTATAGTACAGACCGACCTTATTACTAACAACGCAAAAAAGTGAATGATAAGCTTTCAGTTATTGTAAAATAATATCAAAAAATATTAAATAAATAACAATTTAAATTTATATCGTATTTTTCATTTTTATTTTTATCGTTTATATTAATTTTTCCCATTTTGTTTACATTAAAAATCAATTTATTTTTTTGTCTTGAGAGAATTTTGTAGATATTTCTTGTGGTTTTTTTCATTTTCCTTTTATCTTTTTTTTTTTTGTTTCGATATCAAATGACTTTCTTGAAATCGTTCAATTACTTTAACCCTCATGCGTAGGAGAGTCTGTCTATTGTATGTATTACCGTTAGATTGACTGTTTTACTTCGAAGATATTTAAATTTCTATTTACACGATACAATTTAAATTTAATGCTTGAGATAATGCTTGAAGTACGTTTTTAAAAACTTAAAAATAAAAACGAATAATTTATTGAATAGAATAGAAAATAAATGGAGACAGTGACTGCTTCAAAGTTCACTTGAATGCACATAAAGCAATGCTTGATACCGACAATTAAAGTTAGGGCTTTGCATCTAAGCATGCCTTGTTTAGAATCCAGCTGAACAGTTTAATGAATCGATCCGATATCAAATAATGATAGTTACATTACATACATTCATACACATTCATTATGCGCCTTAATTTTTATCCATGACTCCGAACACTGCCTTGTTTTTTACATTCAGAGTTTTTGCCACAAATCTGCTGATAAAGATGGTTACGTTAGATTATCGAGAAATTGGGAGCCAACGTGGAAAAGTACAGTGATGGCCTTATAATTAGAAACGATGTTTTTGGAACAGAGTTCTATGGAGTGACGAATTTAAGTTTAATTTGTCCCAATCTAATGGAAAAACGTATGTAAGACGTCCTCCCAACAAAGCCTTTGCTCCCAGGTACACAGCGAAAACTGCAAAACAAATTAACAAACACACATGTCGTTTCTAATTATAAGGCCACCACTGTATGTTTCTAATTAGAGATGGACACAAACAGTAGGCATCATAAACAAGTGTACAATACTCTGTTTCTTCTCAAACGCTCTACAACCTCTTCACCAATCATTTTTAGGCAAGCAAAGTCTCTCCACATGCTCTTAAATCATGCTCTTAATCAGCATATACCCAACAAAATAGCTGATCGGTAAGCTTCTTATCCAATTTTGATGAGATAAGTCTTGCAATGAAGCAAGATTCTGCCTTAACGCAGGATTTGTTAGCATCCAGCAAATGCTTTTGCTTAATGGGTCGCCAAACAGAGATAAGTCAAGCATCTATTTTCATACGTGGATTAGCATTGCAATCACCGTAGTTTTGTGGCTAGTATTTTCGCTGTGATTCAAACTTCAGATCACGCATCTCGCACAAAACAAAAAGTAAAAAATAAAAAAAAATATTCTTTTCTGCAAATTTCTATCAACAGTCTTCTGAGAAAATCTTGGATAAGTTTCCAAATTTGCTGTTCAGAGTAGGCCCCTCAACTCATGGATAAAATTAACACACACAACATGGGTGGTGTAGGAAGCTAGGTTATTATCTTGACTAAGAGGTTGCATTGATCAACCAAATGAGATTCAAACAAAACTGCAGCAAGATAATCATGGCAGATGCCACCCTGATTGTTTCGCCTGAAAGAAATCTGATAGCATTTGTCACGGCATCTGCCATCCTGATTGTTTCGCCTGAAAGAAATCTGATACCATTTGTCAGGGAATATGTATTTATCTTAAAATTAAAGAAATAAGGGGAAAAAATTTATTATTCTCAAGTTCAAAACCACTCTGCATAGACTTCTTCCGATTCACCAGAGATGACCATGTTATAGGGCCAATCTTTCTTCCTTGGAAGTCTAGTGTGAAACCTTCCATGGAGACTACGTACGTCCAAATGAGGTAGAATCGTATTCACTCACTCATATGTTTATTTAAGTTAAATTTCTATAGTCGACACTAAGTTTAAATGAATTCCTCTTAAAAAAAAATAAAGATAAAATGCCTATTTAATGTCCCCCTGAGTTGATATCTGATAACCTGCTTTTTTTTTTTTTTTTTTTTTTTCTTTTTTTTTCTGTAAACAGAAATCCTTGCTATTGCCTGAAATTCGGAGTCAATAATGGAACTTACATTGCACAAAACGAAAATCAATATTATAATTAATACCACATTGAACTGAATTCTTTTGTAGAATTTATGTTGAGCACCAGCCTGTCACGTCTTTGCGCATGCAATATGTATTTCACAAGCACTTCAGGGTTGTACGAACTCAATTTTCTTTGTCAACTTAACCATCAAACACTCAGTCCTTATGTACTTGATTCGAAAATAGTATGGAAGTTTCTGGGAAAGACAAATCAGCTGGGTAGGGAAATTAGTATTATCCTCTCTGGCGTCCCAGGTCATGTGGAATGCCATGGCAAAGAGCTAGCAAATAAGCTTAATAAATATTTGGAAATGATAAAATATTTGATAATGATGTAAGTCATGCATCGGATTCTTCAAAAACCGTCCTTTTGCTAGTACATTGCATACTTAAGAAACTCATTTAATTAGTCATTACAAAACTTGAGTCAGGATTACGATCCAGCTTCTCTCACCACTTATGTTGTGTGTATTTTAATTTTATCCATAACCGAACGACAGATTTTTGAGAAACTTTTCATGGCAATTTTATTTAATCTCAGAATTTTTAGCAGAAATCTGCTGATAGGAAGTTGCCGAAGAAATATTATTTGCGGGAGATATCTGACCCGGTGTTTGAACCATAGCCTCACGCCCAACACACCACTTACTAGACCACAATGACTTCTTAAGGAACAATTGTTCAGAATTATAATCGTTTCGACCTCACATTTACATAATTGGTCATTACAACCCTTTAGTCAGGATTACGACCTAGTTCCTCACACCACTTATGTTGTTTGCGTTAATTTTATACATGAGTGGTGGGACCTACAGTTTAATGTCGAGTCCGAACGACAGATTTTTGAGAAACTTTTCATGGCAATTTTTTATTTACCTTCAGAATTTTTGCCAGAAATCTGCTGAGAGGAAGTCGCCGAAGAAATATTTTTTTATTTTGTTGTTTGAACCGTGGCCTTACGTCTAATAAGCCAATACACTACCTACTAAACTACGGCGACCTCACATTTATATATTCTATGGAAAGGAAACATCGATACACATGTTTGTAACCTATGACTGAATATGAGGGTGTATATTTCATTAGCATTGAGAATCATAGAGAAATTTGTCAGACAGAAAGGAGACATTATAGGCATATCCCACCCATAAAACAGATCGTACGGTCGTAGTACTAAAGTAGCTCTACACGACAATAATAATACTCATGGACTGAGCAATGAGTTTCCAAACTGAAGAGAATTTTATTTGAAAAAAAGCATCCCCAGAGCCTGTTGCTGTGGCACACAATTGGCAAATCAGTGGTGTTGCAAAGGGTCACCTTTTTTTCCTGACCAACACTCAGGATATGACTTCTATTCATGCAGATCATTGTGTTGGAATACAGAAAAGGTAGTTTATAGAAGAATGGAAAAAGGGGTAGTAGGCTACATTTTTCAAATGCCCAATGTATATACCTTCGTCCCTTTATTTCGAGGATTGCTTCTTAGTAATAATTCTCACTTTCTATTTTCTATTGAGAGTGATCATATACATACATACATAATTGGTCATTACAACCCTTCTGTCAGGATTACGACCTAGTTTCTCACACCACTTATGTTGTGTGCGTTAATTTTTATACATGAGTGGTGGGACCTACAGTTTAAAGTCGACTCCGAACGACAAATTTTTGAGAAAACTTTTCATGGCAATTTTATTTACTCGCAGAGTTTTTGCCAGAAATCTGCTGAGAGGAAGTCGCCGAAGAAATATTTTTGTATTTTATTTTGATGTCTGGCCTGGGGGGCTCGAACCCTGGCTTTTCGTCTAATAAGCCATAAGAGTGATCATATATGTCAGGCAAATAAGCAGGCAATCGGAATCATCCAGAGTCTCTGGTGAGATTTGAGACCCTCGATACTTGAACCTTAGCACACTATAAACTAGGCCATCTGGACTTTAATTGTTGTGTGAGTTGGTCTTTATACAAGTGCCCTAAGTGGTAATTAGTTACGATAAGGTCGTGGATTAGTTTCCCAATATGATCGCCTTAGAAATAATGTCTTCGTTTAGTTGTAATTTTTATTCAAAGTTTTCTTAACACCAATGTTAAGAAGCGCTTTCGGTAATTAAAAATAATTACTTTTTGTTTTTCCCAGTGTTTTTCCCAGTCTTTTTTTCCTTACACATTCATTTGTTATTGCATACTGTAGCGAACAAATAATAAGAATAATTTAGAAATAATTGTTGAAATAAATTTTTATGACACTTACATGGAATAAATGACAACGAAATTATTATTTGTGTAGACGACTAATTGAAAGTAAAAATAATTAATTCGATTACATCGAGGCATTTTGATTTTGTTATTGAAATACATACACTCTCACATTTAATTTATTAAAGTAATTTAGTTACAAATTTGTTGCAAGAATTATAAGAAAATTATGGAAATTTGAAAATTAAAAAAAGAATAAGACGACGATAAATTATTCA
Organism: Sarcophaga carnaria; assembly: GCA_958299815.1. Lineage (NCBI taxonomy): Eukaryota > Metazoa > Arthropoda > Insecta > Diptera > Sarcophagidae > Sarcophaga > Sarcophaga carnaria. Next base: position 99,820,504 of record OY283152.1, on the reverse strand, counting down.
TTACATTTTTAATGTTTAACTCCTTAAATGTTCAACCCAAAGAAGGGCTGGTTTACAGAAAAATAAAATACAAATAAAACACAAATGCTTTGTTCAACTTTAAAACAGCAAACCTATCAAAACATGTGTATAATGAAACTAAAATATAGGAAAAATGAACCCAAATTTCAGAATGCTTCTCGATGTTAATGAGACACCCACCCTCGTGGTTTCCTCACAGATACCACATAGTATGTGCCTCGCTTTTTCATTCTCCCGGAATGTAAAAATAAATTTTAAAACGATTTTAATTCTGAAGAAGTCTTGCTTTTAAAGTCATCGAAAAGTTTCTTAAAATCTGTCGTTCTTAGCCGATATTAAATTGTGAGTCCCACTAATTGATGAAACTAACACACACAGAACATGCATGGTGTGCGAATATAGGTTGTAATCCTGACTAAAGGGAACCGAACGAGATATTTTGTACACAACATTATGGTGCCAGTATACAATGGCATTCCAAGCAATTGTAGAGCGAATGAATTGACCAGAAGCGGCACAATGCAATGAATTTTCTGCTTTGGAAATCACTTTGCAGACATGCGACCTTATATTGACAAAACAATCACAATTAATCAAAGCCGGACGCTGCAGAATGGCACAGAAAGTCTGGCCAAAAGTAAATGGAAGACTCTAGAAAAGTCTGGTGACTAAATCTCTCATGTTAATACCATATGAGCTTTGTTCGAAGTTTTTATTTACTTTTGGTATCCTGTCATTCCTTATCGAGCAAGTATTTCTAGTGTTGAAGAAGTCTTCTTTTTTCGATATTTTAAAATTAATTCGAAATTAATTTAAATGCGAATTTATTTCGATTACGAGTTCTTTAATTAATCCCCTGCTTAAACCGCAAAGGAGTACGCTCGGTGTGGTTGAGCATTGCATTATAGGCACTCATGCAAGGCCAATTGGACTTGAACACTTGGCAGATGGTTTTTGTAGAAGCTGTAGAGACGAGTAAGAGAAAAGAGAAAAGTGTTTATCAGCTATTGGATGTATATCCAGCCAGAGAAGTGAAAGGTATATTGGTGTCTACAACGATCTAAACTATCTGAATGCCTCTGAATAGTTCTGGCAGTAGGGGAAATTTAAAAACTGTGTTATCACAAAGAAGTTGCCATAGTCTAGGTAGTGTTTTTGCTTATTAGATCGTGAAGCCCTGGTTCAAACTCCAGGCCAGACATCAAAACAAAAATATGAAAAAATACTTCTTCGGTGACTTCCTCTCAGCATATGTATGGCAAAAACTCTGACAGTTAATAGAATTGCCTTGAAAAGTGTCTCCAAAATTTGTAGTTCGGAGTCGACTTTAAAATGTAGGTTCCGCTACTCGTGCGTAAAATTAACACACACAACATAATGGTGTAAGAAGCTAGGTTGTAATCCTGACTGAAGGCTTGTAATGATCAATTATGTGTATGTATGTGTCATCACAATGGGCCTCATGTTGCCTAAGTGTATCTATGCAACTTCTTTTTGTGTAAATAGTCATCTTTAACTGCCTAACTACGTACTGTTGAAAAACAAGCCATCGAACACTAATTAAAGACAAGAGAAATCAATTAAAATTAAATATATGGGGTACAGGATGCGTATGTATAATCACATGATAAGTATTTTTATTGCGCAGTGTATCAATCATGTTCTATTCTTCTTATTTTCGGTATTAATTGCTAACCAATATTTGACATGTTTACTGATTTGATTGCACATGAGCCCTTACATTCTTACGTACTCCTTATCAATTCAATCTTTTTTTATTGTTGTTGTTGTCGTTTTTTTTTTTGTTTATTTAATATGGTATTTATTATTTTTTAGTTGATGATTATTTATTACATGGAAATGGTAATATTATAGGGAAGAACAAAAAGAGGAGAACAATCGAATAAAAACTATAAATTATGGAGTAATTTAAGCAACTTACACTACATTTCATAGACTACCTCTCTATCTCTCTCTCTGTCCCTCTGTCTGTTTGTTCGTTTATAATGAATACCATGCTTTGTTGTTTACATGTGAGCATGAATAACAATAACAAATCGTTGTTACAATACAAAAATTTGTTTTTCGTTTACATTGTTTATACAGAATAGAACTGAAGGAGAACATTATGAATCTCGCTTGCTGTTTATACTAAAACACACTTATACACTTATAAATGTATGTATTTGTATATGTATGTGTGTATGTTTGTTGTTTTCATTATTATATTCCCTTAACACTAAATGTCAACACGAGAGAAAATAACAAAACAAACATTTCTTCTACCATAAACCACCATTCCCAACTACAATTCCATACAATCCCCCACATACTCAGTTATTATTGTATGAGGAGAGTATATTTATTTATGTGGGTACTTTTTTCTCTCTCTCACTCTCTTTCACTATTGCCTGTATCACTGTATGTTTGTGTATAAGCATACTCTACTGGTTTGGAATTTTTTTCTCTTTTCGTTTTTTTTTTCAAGCACAAGTATGTACACATGTATGTATATATGTATGTATGAATGTTTGTATTAAGGTATGTTGTGTACGAGTATGTCACTTAAAATGAAAGTTAACATTATTATTTTGTATTCATCTGTATTGGTATGCGGTGTATGAGTGTCGTCTCTCTGCTGGTATTCACATATAAGCTTGACTCTATGCATGGTTGGTTATAAGCATGAATACAAAAAAAAAGAAAAAAACACCGAGAGAGGAAAAACTGTAAATAAAATAAAACAGTTTCTCATGTAATATTATACAAAAACAAAAAAGGCTGTAGTATACAAACAGCAACAAAAACAACAGCAAATAACTTTAATTGCAGGAAGGATTATTATTATTTCACTTCTCTTTTGTTTTGCTTTGCTGTTGATGTTATTGTTGTTGTTGTATTTACTATTAAATTTGTCGTCTGTCATAGTTCAAGTTTGTAACTGGTATGGTTTGTAATTTTCCTTGTATTTATTTTATTTATCTGTTGTTGTTGTTATTTGTAAAAAGCTCAACATTTATTTTTCCTTTTCTGTTTCTCATTTAATTTGTACCGTTAGTTTTGTTTCTTTTTTTTCGTTTAAAGTTTAATTTAAAAATTCAACTCCATTTTAATACAATTTTTTCTTTTTTCTCTTTAACTCCATAACTATTGTTATTTTGTATTCTTTTGTATTTATTTTAACATTAAATTTTAAATTTTTAATGTTTTTAAACTGTATACATGCATGCATACTTTTTAAATATACAGTGAGCATCAAAAGAAACTGTACATTAAAAAATATACATTAACAACTTACAGTTATTTTTATTTTAAAATTGTTTCACTAATAGTTTTTAAAATTGAAACAAAACAAAAAAGAAAAAAATTACAAAAAAATTTCCAAATTTTTTCAAATTTTTTTCGGGTACTCTCCTTATGTGGTAAAAGTTGAGTTTGTTGATTGTTAGAATTTTATCCATAGTGTACAGTTTCTTTTCACACTCACTGTACTTATACATACACATTGTATACATACATGTATACATACGATGTACATAAATTAATAACAATTTTAATACATTGTTTGCCAGCGTCTGAATATTTGACCCAATTTCTGTTGATTGAATGTAAAAATAATAAGAATTTTATAAAAAAAAAACTGAAATAATTAATCGTATGCAACATTGTCTCTAGTGACAATGTGGCATGAAGTTTAAAATTAATCAGTTTGTTAAAATGTTGTTTTTTTATTTTTTGAAAGAATTTTTCACATACAAGTTATCTTAGCTTTTAAATAAACATGCGTTACTTTCAGCTTAATACAATTAATCAATGTTAATAAAATATTATTAAAATTAGTTGGTACTTTGTTGGCTTACTAGACCTGAGCCTGTGGCTCAAACTCCAGCTCAGTTAAGAAATTAAAGAAAAATGAGACATGAAAAAATATTTCTTTCAATGATTTTCTCTCAGCAATCTTCTGACAAAAACTCTGAGCGTAAACATAATTGCCATTAAAGGTTTCTCTAATATGTCATTCGATGTCGTCATTACACTATTGCTTCCCCACTTCGTGAACTAGAACACAACACAGTTGGTGTGGGTTACAGTGACCAACTAAGTACGTAAGAGATGTACCTTCCTCTAGTATCATTCACTTTATGAAAGCTTTAATGTATGAAATTGCTAAGGCTCTAAGTAATTTTATTGGGATAACCACCATCTGTTTTAGTCGTTGTAGTCTCCTACGTAGTGTATTGTCTTATTAGACGTGAGGCTACGGTTCAAGCCGCAGATCAGACATCTCGAACAAAACGAAATTCGAAAAAATAAATCTTCGGCGATATCTTCTCAGTAGATTTCTGGCAAAAACTCTAAAATAAAATTGCCATGAAAATGTTCTCAAGAATCTGTCTGTAGATCTTACCACTCATGAATAAAATTAACACAGTTAGTGGTGTGAGACTTATCTTCGTCTCCACTTAGCCTGGAATACATTTATGCCCCACAGGTTCCAAGAATATATTCCTAATATTCATTCTCGTCCTCATAAAATCTACATTTTGGGCTTCCATTCTAAATAAGTGTACTCTGAGTCCCTGATGCTCGGTTACCATGGATAGTTAACCATGGATAGGTTACCCATAGATAGTTTGCAGCATGACTCAGGTCACTTCTTATTGTAATTTCCCAACGAAAGTTTTTATTGCTTTATTCGCACTTGGTTTGAGAAAGGTATTTGCCTCTCTTTATGTTCAACTGCAATGAGCATACCTTTCAAAACATCCACTTTCACTCCACTGAAAGGTTGGGATCCCAAACACGAGGTGGAAATTCCCCTCCTCGCAAGTTCGTCTGCAAGCTCATTTCTTAAAATTTTCTGACACATGGCAGAGGGTAATTTTATTATGTCTACAAATCCATTTCAGCTTCTCCAAATAGTTCCATACTATTCACGATTTAATCTTGTAAAAGTTAAGTACTCAAATAGTGCCCTAGCTGTCAGATAGTTTTCATTCAAATTGAATTGAACACATCTTTCGGTGGCATAGACTTCCAATTGGTGGATAACCATGGCCTAAGGCTGAAAACTCTTTCTTCTGTTCTAAGATGTGTTCTTTACCTATCTGGAAAAATTCAATATTAATGGACCATTTTACCAAACCTTATTTATTTATTAATTACAATGCAATTACAAATTATATTTTAATTATATACGAGCTGATTAACTTAGGTGGGAATCGAACCCACGACTCTCACGCTACTAGTCGAGTACACTACCCACTAGACTACGTGAGCACCCTTTACCAAACCTTAAAACTGGAAAGAATATGATAAGTATAGCATGGAAATTATCTACAAATGTCTATGACGGGCTACTTTGTGTTGCTTCAAAATAATACCTTAAATAGTGAAATAAATAAAATAGCGACGATTAAGTCACGCTAGACAACTGCAGAAACACAACATTTTGTAACAAAAATACTTATCTTAGAGCTTAGCGATTTCTTCATCTTTTAAGTGAGCTTTAAAATGAAGAAAAAAAATTTTAAACTCTGCCTCCATTACACAGAAACTTAACATTAACATTGTCATGAATGAGGACGATATTAGACTTCACACCTTGATAGTAAGTTGCATACAACTTTGTTAGATTGCTTAGCGATTTCTTAAACACCTTACAAATAATAAATAAACTAATTTTGTTGCCAGTACTACGATACATACATATCCCAATGCCTTTTAATAGCATGGTAAGTAATTACAATTAATTATCCACATTTCACTACACACAAGTCACATTTAACAGATTCCTTATCGTTTTTATTCATGCTGAATTAGCCTAAATATATTAAAAAAAAGGTTTTAAGTTCTCATTACAGATATAACGCAATGTTATGGTTACCCAAAACATATGAACCACCACCAAATGAAGAAAGTACCACCCGATCGACCAGCCTTTCCGAGAATACTTAGCAGCTGCAGTACAAGTTAATATGAAATTATATATTCTTTACAAAGCTTTATAAAATATATATACATCCTCAATTTTAAAAATGTTTGCCAACCATCCGTAATGGAAACTAGCCCTATAATAATGTTGGTCTATACAAACAAAAATAGCTTAAACCGAGCAATTAGTATTTAAAATATGTTTAGAAAATGTACCACGATATATATGCTATATGTTCTCCTCATTTAGGATCCGCTTAGCCCATATCGCGTTCAAATTTCATAAATGAACCGAATGTCTACGCTGGACAGTCGAAATCAAACAAAATGTACAACAAATAGAAGTAAAAAAATTTTAATAAATTGGATTCTCGAGAAAGTTCAATTTGAAATTCGAACAAAAAAGAAAATCATTAAACGAAATATACGGCATTTTGGGCGAAAAAGCATAATGGAGATGCATTCAAACTTCCCAACTAAGCACTCTCAATTTGATCCTGACATCTAATACATCCTTGCAACTTTAACACCAAAATTTCAGATCGAAAACGATAAAAAACAATTTCTGTTACAGCATCACTTCCTTAAACTCCAGAAATTTCGTAAGCAGAATCGGCTCATTTTTACTTTTCTAATTTAATTAACAAAACAAAATTCAATAATTTTTTAAATTTAAATCAAATTTGATCCATGAGTAGCGAGACCAGTGTAACATTAATAAAAACAAAGTTGCACTAGAGCTCTATAAATGGTCATACAAGCACAAACTATCATACTTTAGTTATCCTCTTTGACAGTTATCTTTAAATGTTGATTCTCAACCTTTGCGTTCACTTTAGTGCACATGCAAGTCATGCCAACATTACAAGATGTGCTGTCACTTGAAATTTCTACATATTTTAAGCTTCAGTTACTCCAGCACATAAATATGATTTAAGAACTTTTTGTTGTAATAAAAAAATATTCCTACCTAAATTGATATCCTTAGATGACACGCAATGAAATGTGATCTTCTGTATAACCAGCATCCTTCATGTAAACTGTATAGTCAATATTCAGCTCTAATATAATTATGCTAATTGCCTGCCAAACTCAATAAAAAATTTCTCAGCTACAAATAATAAAATGAATAAAATTATATTCCATACATAGCTACAGTTTAAACAGTAAAAACGAAGACATAAACGGTTATCTATCTTTCGGTTTCAAAAGTAAAGTTCAATACATATGAACGAAATACAATGGCATTTAAATGACTGCTTTTGGATTGATTGGATCAGTCAATTGCTATAAGGTAGTTTCCGATAAATTTTTTTCTTTAATTTGGACTCATATTGGTTTTAAGTGATTATGCCACAATTTTATTTGTCGACGTAATCACTGAGTGATTTAACGCTTGAGTAATTGTTTTGTTTAGTGAATTGAACTTCGTATGAATGGGTACCCAAATCTAAACATAAAATATGCCAAAATGAGCCAAAAAAGAGCCACAATGCATAATTCATATCGTTACTTTTTTACCTTTTAAAAACGTTTAAAATATGAGCTCGTAGATTGTAAATAAATTTGTGTTTAGTTTTAATAAAAATTATTTTTTATTTGCACAATTCTGTGTGAGACTGTTCACAACTTGATGTAAACAACAACAATTGCTTTTCTTTGTTATTCCCCTGTTTATACCCTCTTTATTAACAATAACAATTACTAGGCAAGATATTTGTAACGGAGATTTTTAAACCACGACACCGCGTCTTTACACAAGACTGACTGAACTTCACTAACTCATTCGTCCTCTTTGCCTCGCCTTTTATATATTAGAGTAAACAGTTTGATGAATGTTCTTGAAGGCGAATGTTCATGACTTCGCCTTCTCGAAATCTCTATAAATGTAAACATCGTCGACCATTATAATAATGCCGTAAATATGGATATAGTGACAATGTTTTTGAAATTTTTAACTATTTTAATATTTTTTTCAATTGTTAAACGAATCATATTCACAAATGACAAACATTCCAATAAATAAAGAACATTTCAGATGAAAAAGATTTCACAACAGACAACCCTGTCACTCTATACGATATAACTCTATACGATATGACAACAACTAGAAATTGTAATTACTGCTTAGTAAACATCAGTTGCCGGTCTTCTGGCAAAAATTCTGTGAGAATAGAATAAAATTGATATGAAAAGAGTCGACTTTAAACTTTAGGTTCTGCCTCTTATGCATATAATTAACTGATACAACATCGTAATGACTAATTAAGTACATATGTATGTAAGTAAAAAATTTTACGCTGTTGAGCTTCTGGATCCCCAAATCCAATAGTGTGTTCTGCAATGATTAAATTGCAGAAGAAGAGCAGTTAACATATCAAAAGAACTTTCAACAACATTCCATGCGACCGTTAATGCTAGTACGATAAGGTGTACCTCTGGAAAATAAATTTTATAGTTGATGCTGAAGAAAGCAGTCTTTTATTTCAGCAGTTAACCAATGGGTCAAATCAACCTCCGGGTAGTGTACTTGTCTAAATTGACACGTACACGTCCTCTAACCTTTCGCTTTAATTAATAGCAAACAAAAACCTAAAACTATGGCTTGAAGTTTCACTAAAACTCCGCCAAAAAATATGCCCATATTCTGATGAATATGAGAAAAAAAATTGTTATGCACTGTCAATAATATAAGACAATAGCTTCAAAGTATGCCTAAAAGTTTTCCAAAAGTTTGACCAAAAGTACGCCAACTGACATTCCAAATCAATTGTACAATATTTTGTAATCATCATCACTATATTTATTACTTGTTTTTTGTTTAAAAAAAATTAAAAGCATTTTTGTCACTCACTGTAAATAATAGCAGACAACAGCTTTTAAGTGTGCCAAAAAAGTTCGCCTACAATCTTCCTAAAAGTATGCCGGTCAATATTCAAAATCATTTCGATAGTGGTTTGTAACCCTCAAAGGAATATTTTTCAGTGACTTTATTAGAGAAAAATTAATATTTATTATCACTGTAATTAACAGCGAACAATAGCGTAAAAGTATGACTAAAAGTTTACATAAACGGTTGCCTGGAAGTATTCTACATAAGATTAAAAATCATTTCAACAGCACTTAGTACCCATCTTGAGAATATATTTCATGGCCTTTTTTTAAAGAAACAATTTTAATTGTTATCTCGCACTGCAAATAACTATAAACTAGTATGCATACTAGCATGCCTACAAGTTAAACTATATTTCTGTGTAAAAGTATGCCGCTAAATAGTAAAAATCATTTCAACAGTATTTATCCATCATGAGAATATTTCATCGATTTTTTGTTAAAAAAAAAATTATTTTTTTATCGATTTTCTGTCAAAAAAGTAAATAATTTTTATCTTGTACTACAAGTAATAGCAAGCAGGATCATAACAGTATTATTAACAGATTGCGTAAAACAGTCTGTATGTCGCTTTTAATATTTAAAAATTCATTATACACAGTAAATAGTATCCATCATGAGAATATTTTTCATCGATTTTTTGATAAAAAAAAATAAATAATTTTTGTCTCGCACTGAAAATAACAATAAACTAATATGCATACAAGTATGCCTGAAAGTTATAATTAATTTATGCTTAAAAGTATGCCGCATAATATTAAAAATCAATTCAACAGTACTTTGTACTTATAATGGTAGTATTTTTTCATCGATTTTTTGTCAAAAAAGAAAATTATTTTTATCTTGTTCTATAAGTAGGAACATAAAAGTATTCTTAAAATTTTACCCAAAAGTCTGCCTAAAAGTATGCCGCTTAATATTAAAAATCATTTGAAAAATATTTTGTAACCATCATGAGAATATTTTTCACAGTTTTTTTTCAATCTTGCACTGTAATTAGTAGTAAACAACAGCATAAAAATATGCTTCAAGGTTTGCCTAATAAGTGTGCCTACTAGTATGCCGCTTAATATTAAAAATCATTTGAAAATATTTATTAACCATCATGAGAATTTGAATTTGAAAATCATTTTTGATTTTCATAAATCATTTCAAAGGCTTACTTACCTTTAATTTGTAATAAATTTCTATTATATTCCCTTGATAGTTGTAAGTTGTATTTAAATTTTTCACACAATCATTTTGAATATTTAATAAAAATTATTTCATTTTCTTATTTTTTTTTTTTTTTTTTTTTGTAAATTAATATTTAACATTTATTTGATATATTTTAACACTAATTTCTATTTAGGAATTTATTTATATTTATTATTATGAAAGAGAGATTATTATTGATTTATTTAATTTAAAAATTTATTTTAAAATTTTTCCCCAAACACTTTATTTTTGAACATTTAATTCATTTCATTTCAAAGATATGCTTTTATGGCAGATATGGCAGATATGGAATGAAAAATTCATTTTAAAATTAAATCATGATTTTTGTTATCACAATGCCATCAAAATTTAAATGTAATTTTTTCCTTTATTTTCGTTTATTTTGTTGTCAGTTAAATGGGTTTTCATAGGATTTTTTTAAACACTTGTTTTTTTTTCTCCTGATGAATGGTTAAATTCGTAATGCGTTTGTTTTTATTTATCATGCACTGTATAACAGCTTTAATTGTTGTTTTAGTGATGTCTGATGAATGTTATTTTTATTCTTCTCTCTCTTATTTTACATTATTTTTGTGCCTCTTTAACGCTATACCGTTAAAGGCAACGGCATATTTTAAAACAAACAAACAAGGGGAAAAAATGGGAATTTCTTTATAAAAATTTCAACTGTTGTGGAATGTACAATTGTGTGTCCCTTTACTTATGGCTGGTTATTGTTGTTCTTGTTGCATATTTTTTATTTTCATATGCTGTTTGTGTCTGTAATAAAGTATTTTATTTCTGCTTTTGCTATGTCACTGTATATATCGTATACGTTTATATGTATGCATGTGTTTGTATGGCTGAGTGAGTTAAATATCCTCAAGTAATCCTTGACGTTAACAACAATAAGCATGAGGCTTTAAGCACCAGCTCTGTGAAACACAATAATCCAACACTAAGACATTAACAACAACAACAGCAAACACAACAACAACGATACAGTATTCTTAAATGAAGCACTGTTTTCATTTATAAAACATTATATACACACGCACACAGACACTCATACCACCATCTCAATGACACAACATACATACATACATTCTCCATTTACATACAAATGTCCGGCACGTTAAACACGGAAGCAACATCAGCAACAACAAAACGTCACAGAGAAACAAAAAAAAAACCGTAAGAAATAAACCGAAACTCGAGAATTTCACTTGATTTTCACAACAAGACAAGCCAAAACGAAGAAAAAAATGCTGAATAACGTCAAAAACCCAACAACACAAATTCGCACACGATTATTATTTTATATATGTTAACGAGCATAAACGAAAGCATTTAATAAAATAAAATACATTTATTTTCCTTCAATTTGCTGCTTCTTTCACTTCACTTTGTAACCTTTTCATATACATTCTTATGCATTTCATATTAGTTTCAATCAATTTACTGAAGGTTTTCTTTAAAAAAAATTTCCCGTTTTTTTTTCTTAAAAATTTATTTTTCAATCTTCTTTATAATTTTTTTAATTTTTTTCTTTTTATTTTATTTTCAACATTATAAACAACATGGCAACACTGGTGCGCACGTCAACAAATACACCGTCATTATTTTATATACATTAACACTCCGACGGATGAGCTAAAACTGAATTTTTAGGTAAAACTTTAACTACGCAAAGGACATCGTGTGTACTTTTTTCATACAAAACGAAAAAACAACAACAACACAGTACATTTACACCAACATACACTTGTTATCACACACAGAAACTCAACACACCCTCGTGCTCATCTTACAAAAAAAAAACATTTTTGAAAGTGTGTTAAAACTCAACACAAAGTCTCCACTCTGCTTTAAAGAAAATAATACAAGCACTTATACAATCACAAAAATGAAGAGAAAGCTTTTTATGTTGTGGCATAAAAACGCAACACGAAATCATTAAAAAAAATGTTCTCTTACTCTCTGTAATGCGCTCTCTTTGTTTGTGTTGTTATGCTTAATGGCTGAATAGCATTTAAAATAACTCGTGTTTTATCGAATTAAACAAAAAAGTTTTGAGAAAATAGGGTATTCGTGGACTGAAAATGAAAACCGGTTAATAAGAAATCGGTAAGGAAGGTTTTATTTGTGAGTCAATAGTTTTTAACCAAAAATGCCTTGAATTTGCTTACTTTAAACTGTGCTGTATGGTAATATTACAATTACAATGTAGCAATGTATTGTATAGGGTGGGCCATTTAAAAGTTGAAGTTTAGAAATGTAAATGAAAACAAAAATGGCTTAAAATGTTTCCAAATTTATGTTTCTGTTAAGAAGTGCAATTGTTCCGGTTAGAAATGGAATATGATTTCATTCATATGGCTACAGCGTCTAGGTTCACAGTACCTCATTCGATCGTAACAATTTTCATGCACTTTTGCGAGTGTATAAGGTCGTATCTTGGCAATATCATCACGAATATTGGCCTTCAAATGCTCAATTATCTCTGGTTTATCGGCATTCAACTTTTCTTTAACGGCGCCACACAGGAAATTGTCCAGTGGTGTCAAATTGCAGCTTCTTGGCGGCCAATTGACATCACTACCTCGTCGAATTTAACGAGCATCAAACACTTCACACAATAAATCGATTGTGGCATGTGATGTGTGGCAAGTTACACCATTCTTTTAAAACCAAACATCGTTTACATCAATTATCATAGTGCGATAGGTGTCTCCATTGACCGAAATGGTTGCTCCGTCCTCATTTTCAAAGAAATATGGGCCAATTATGCGCCGCTCCACAAGTCGCACCAAACAGTCACTCATAGTGGGTGTATTGTCTTCTATAAGACCACGTGTGAGTTTTCTGAGCCCCAAATACGGCAATTTTCCTTGTTAACGTACCCATTGATATGCAAATGAGCTTCATCTGAAATGATGTTTTTTTTTGCAAAATCTGCATCATCGTGCAGTTTCTCGTTGACACAATAAATCCCAACGTTGCTCAAGCCTAAATCGATTCATTACATTCAGTAGATATACATAATATATTGAATTTTGTGATAAAATAGAATGCCATATGTAAGTATTGCCAGATTTGAAATAACCGATGGTTGAAGTTTAGGAAAATATCAATAACGGTTTAGATTTATCTGTTCTCTCTATACAATTCTTTCTTTGCAACTAAGTAAAGTTTATATGCAGTCATCCATTTGCGACTTTACAGAGGAATAATCATGTATGAATATGATCTAATTGTCTATGTTGCGATTATGAAATGTACCAGAACTGTAAGGGGAACATGGAGTGCTAACTAGCCCCTTAGGAATCTATGATTTTGGGAAAGAAATTTTGTAACGAGATTTAATAACAAGAATGAATGGAGTCATCTGGTAGCTGCATCCTCTCTTAAAAGAAGAACAATTTTGTGATACATACATAGATGATTCAAGAACGGATCCTGTAATCCTGCTTATTCCATATAAAAAACAATTAGGAATGTAGAAAACGGCAACCATGGGCTAAAAAATTTATGATCATAATAAGTTGTACTCTCCTCAAACTTTATTGGGAATCCCTATAATGACTCCTACAAGCCTATTTTTCTGAGAATCTTCAGGTTGCTGTTGTTGGTGTCAACAATAACAATTCATTGCCTAGCGTTTCCTCTTGAAATGCATTAATGCCTCAAAGATTACAATAATTGCTCCAATGATTCATTCTCATCATCACAGAATCTATCTGCTGGGCTCGAAAAATCTCGTGTTGTGAATAAGTTTACTGAGGCTAAAGTTGTCATACATACGTAACATAATTGATCATTACAACCCTTCACTCGTGATTACAACCTTGCTTCTCACACCAATTATGTCGTGTGTTAATTTTATACATTATTTTATTTAGTCTCAGAGGTTTTGACAGAAATCTGCTGAAAGGCAGTCGCCAAAGAAATATTTTCTCAAATTTCGTTTTGTGGGAGATACCTGACCTTATATCTAATAAGCCAACACACTACATACTAGACGACTTCATCTGACCGCTTATCATTCTTAGGTTATTTCTTAATAGTTTGCTACATGACTCAGATCTTTTCTTAATACAATATTCTAACAAAAGTTGTAATTTCCTAAAAACCTCTCGGCTTGATAGAAACTCATCTCCTAATCTGACGTTAAGCAGCCACTTCCAAACAGCCACCTGCTATCCCCAAATGATTTTGTCTCTAAAAACGGCGTGGAAGCTCCCATCCTAGAAACCTCGCCGGGTTACTCATTGCCTAGAATTCTCACATAACCTGAAACCCAATAGGGGATATCCTTCTTCAGTCAGGCTAGTTGGTTTGGTATCTTCAGGCAGTCCCATACTATCTATGATTTATGCTCATACGAGCCGAGTGTTCGAATTGCAACCTAACTATTAGTTTAGTATTACTGTTCGCTGACTTTTCTATTTCCCATCGGAGCTGAATTGAACACATCTTTCGATGGCGTAAATTTCTGCTTAGAAGATATCTGCGGATTTTCTCAGAACATTTTATTCAAGGAAGAAAAACTCCCACTCTTGTTTCTTGATCCTCCCTTTACCCGTATGTACATACATACATAACTGGTCATTACAAACCTTCAGTCAGGATTTCGACATAACTACTTACTACACTTATGTTATGAGTGTTAATTTTATACATAAGTGGCGGGATCTACAGCTTAGCATCGACTTCGAACGACAGATTTTTGAGAAACTTTTTATGGCAATTGCTAGTTTTCGCCTGAAATATGCTAAGAGAAAGTCACCGAAAAAATATTTTTTCATATTTCGTTTTGTTAGAGATTTCTGGTCTGGGGTTTGAACCGAGACCTCAAGCCCAATAAGCCAACGCACTACCTACTAAACTAGAGCGACTCCATCTGTACACCACAAAATATTCCCTCCTTTAAAAACGTATACAGCTTGTAGATTACTTCATTCATTCTTGTTATTATGTCATGTTGCAAAACATTTCCCAAAATCATAGTCTCCTGGTTCTGTCCAGGCTACACTAATGGACAGTAAGACAATAGTCGTCCATAATGGAATTACTTTTAGATTTTTCTCCCATCAACATAACATAACAAAGAATCTAAGGCTTTCGTTTTCACTACAATGTGCAGCAGACTTAAGATCAATAAATCATTACCCCTGTTATGCAATCAGTACCTGGAATTTGTTCTTGGGATGCATTAAGAATTGCTCCAACGATTCATTCTCATCATCATGTTGGGCTCGAAACAGCTTGCATACTGAGTTAGTGTTCTCTGAATCTACAATGCTTTGTCAAACGGTACTGCGGACTTAAGCGTAATAAATCATTGCCCCTGTTATGCAAACACGCGCTAGTCTCAGTATCGTGTCGAACTCCATTTCAGTTGTTTATAAATTTATAACAGTGGGATCTTAACCAGTAAGGGTGTGTATACCACTTAATTACATAAACAAATTAAAGCCAAGTTTCCCAATTAAGAGGACTTCTCTTTTAAATTTAAAAATTTTAACAGACAAATCCCTTCATTTGTTTCAAATCCATTCATTATTTATTATTTATCGAATTTCTCTTTTATTTTATGGTTTTTCTAAAGCTCTTTTTTCATTTCTCTTGCTTTCTCTTACTTTTAAAAATTCCCTTTTACAACATGCAAGTATTCATTCATGTTTTTGGGTTTCCGGTACTAATACAGGGAGCTTGCCTTTAATGTTTCGGTATTAAAAAATGGAAAACAAAACCAAACAAACAACTAGAGAATCAAGACTTTATTCTCGTACTTGTAACAGAGTTATTAAACGTTAATTTCATATTCCTGGGGGCATTTTTGTTGTTAAATACTTTCAAAAGGCTTTTTAGGTAAACGAAAACGAAAACAAACATTTTTTTTCAACTTCGCTTGTGGATTTAAGTTTCATTTCTGTTTTGTTTTTTTATTCAAAAACCATTAAATAATTGTTTGTAATTGTTATTGTTGTTGTTATTGTTTTTGTTGCTCTAATTTGTCTTAAATTTGTTGTTGGTAATTATAGTTTTACTTTTCATTTGCCTTGTAATGCATTTGTAATTTTGATAAACAAACAACAACAACGAAAAAAAAACCTCATGTTGGTCATGTAATCTGTATGTATGTTTTCTGTATTACAATACTAAACAATTTGTTGCGTGTTACGCTGTTTAATAACTATGACCAGAGTAATATATTCCGTTAGGCGGTAAGTCTAGGTCTCTAAGCGTTAAAGTAGAGTTAAAGTCTACAAAAGTTTTTGATATTTAATTATGGTAATTGTTAAAGTGACTTTTTTGTTACATGTTTGATTTCCCTTTTGTTTAACACCAAAGTGTAAATAGAAATACACACACACACACACGCACCTACATAAAATAATTGTCAATATTTTTTAAAGGGTTTTAAATTTTGTTTATTTGTCTGTTATTATCTTGTAAGTCTGTATTATATTGTTTTTTTGGCTGCTTACAAACCCCTATGGAGCGTATAATTTATTTTAAAACAAAATATTGCTCATACGTTACCAACCACTAGATCATAATGAATGTAAGCCCCAAAAAGTATGCTGTATATTTAGAAGAAATTGTAATGTTAGCCATATTTGGAACGTATAATATATTTTCAAACAAAATATTGCTCATACGTTACCTGCCAATAGAACATAATGAATATTAGCCCCGTGAGGTATACTATGCATTTAGAAGAAATTGTAATGTTAGCCATACTTAGTGTCATAGAATCGAAGTGTGCATATCGTATAATTTATCTGTAACAAAATATTACTCATACGTCACCTCCCACCAGAATATGTTGAATTTTAGAAGAAATTGTAATGTTAGCCATATTTAATATCAGTGGCGATGTACGTATGTATGATAATACTCGTTGTAATTTATCAATGCTTCGAAGCAATTCGATGTTTGTTTTATTAATGTTTTTTATTCGATCTATCGAATATGCTAATACTTATGCTAATACAATATGTCGTACATAATCGATTTATATACAGTGGGAATCAAAAGAAACTCTACACTATGGATAAAATTCTAACAATCAACAAACTGAACTTTTACCACTTAAGGCGAGTGCCCGACAAAATTTGATAATATTTCGAATTTTTTTTTAATTTTTCTTTTTTTCCTTCAATTTTAAAAACTGCCTATGAAACAATTTCAAAATAAAAAATAACGGTAATTTATTTATGTATAATTTTTTAATGTACAGTTTCTTTCGACGCTCATTGTAAGTAATCAAATGTTATGTAAATACATTCTTGAATGTAAGGTAGAATATGATGAGTTTGCGTTCACCGTATCTTTAATGGCGCTGCAGCTTCTGTTGGATTTAAGTTCGTTTCTTCTGGTAGTCAGAATGAGAAGCTATTTTATCGTATTGTATTGTATCGTGACTAGTGGTAAATGCTATACATCGATGTTTTAAAAACACTCAATGTAACTAAGCAACATCGATGAAACATGTAAAAACTTAATACAAGCTCTGTCGGTTCTGTGGGATTTAAATCCACTGCATTTGGTAATAAAGTAGAAGCAATGGAGACTATGGTTAGGTTATAGGGAGACAAGTATAATGCAAGATTCACAAGGGAGTATCATCGCCTAATAGCTGACTATACTCCCCTTAACTGTCCCCTAGATAGCACCACTTAAGTCTATAATTTTGGGAACTGCTTCGCACACTAGACGTAACAACAAAAATGAATGGAATAATCTGAAAGATGCATACGTTCTTAAAAGAGGGAGTACTTTATGGTATACAGCTCGGCCAAGGATAAATCTTGGGACAGGAGCGAAAGTTTTTGATCCTAGAAGGAAATATTTCGAACCCATGTGGTTTCTTGCGGGTATCTTCCAAGCGAAAGTCTATGCCTTCAAAAGATGAGCTCAATTCAACTTGGATATAAATTACGAAAGACACGACATAGCAATACAAGAATGAATGCAGTATCTGCAGGATGCATACTTTTTAAATGAGGGACTATTACTCTTTTAAGTGAGGAGTATTTGGGTAACGAAAGGGTCTAAGAGCAGGAACGAGAGTTTTTCGTCCCTGAATGAGATATTCTGAGCCTATGGGGAAACTACCAGACATCTTCCAAATTGAAGTTTATGCCATCGAAAGATGTGTTCAACTAAACGTTGATTGGAGATACAAAAGACAGGACACAGCAATACTATACTAACAGCCTGATTTTTATTCGACCTCTAGGCTCCTATGAGTATAAATCGAAGATAGTATGGGACTGTCTGAAAAAGCGAAATTAGCTGGACAGACTGAATAGGAATATGCACTGTTGGGTTTCAGATTATTGGAGAATCTTCTCCTACGTCCCAGATCATATGGGAGTTCTCGGCAATGAACAAGCAGACGAGCTTGCAAAGAGGGCAGTTTCCATGCCGCTGATGGAACCCGAAACCTTACGGGAAGTGGAAGCGGATGTTTAGAAAAGCATACTCAATCAAAAGGACGATAATGAGAAACGAAGACTTTAACTAAACTAAGCAGGTTTGAGGTAACCAAAACTTTTGTTAGAATATTGCAATAACACTAGATTTGATTTATTTATCAGACTATTAAGAACTAATCTAAGGTTAATAAACCGTGTTGCTTATTGGGTACACTTTCGTACCCAACATGTAGAGTCTGTAACGATAATCGTGCAACCTGTGGGGTATTAATGCATTCCAGAAGAAAACCCCTGAGTGCATACTAAGTGCTAAGCAGGGAATTGACATTGTTGACACCGGACAGCATGCTAAGGTTTGTAAGGCAATAGGCTTAGAGGATACATTACAGGAATACTCTGTACATTATAAGGGGAGCACAACAGATCGCATGGTCTCAATACGAAGGCACTTCTTTACTACAATAATAATACGGCTTATTTATGTTTTAATTCATTCATTGAATAAACAATTCATTTCAACTTACCTCGTATATTAAACTACAGAATTTTGTTTTTCAACATTGATTTCAACAAAGGCTCTCGTTTAAAGTTCTTTGCTGTGAAAATTCTTTTGTTATATGAAGTGCTTCTCTGTTAACATCCTTAAATTCTATGTAAACTAACAGTTCTTTGCTTAATTGAGAGTTTTAACAGTTTAACAGCCAAAATATGTTGGACACAATGTAAGTTGCGTTAAAAACTGGGAATACTTTTTAATAACAGCAACAGATAGAGTGTGTTATTAACATTATAACAGTTTAGTGTTTATTTAACATTAAAAACTATTTTTTTTTCATCCCTAACACAGATGTTGTATACGTTGAACCCAACACGTGCTGTTGTTTTTAATTCTTAGGAGGTGAACATCATTAACTTTTAATAAAAAAATCGATTCAGGATCAAAGTGCCCAGGCAGACCCAAACTTCTAGTAACGAAGTGTTGAGATGGCAACCTCTCTGTCAAATAGTTTTTAAGTATGCTGTCGTCTGTACTATAGAATTTCGCTTGAAAGATATTTTAGAGTTTCTCTATAGATTATAAATATTTCACTCTGGGAATCATCCCTCTACTATCAACTAATCCATCTCTAAACGATTTCCTCGCTTGCAAATTGCTCCATTCGGATCTTCTTGCTTAAACTGTGCTGCAAAGCATTTTTCAGTAAATAAAATTAAAAATTGTCAAAAAAAAGTTTCTCAAAAGTCTATCGTTTGGAGTCGATTTTAAACAGTAGGTCCAGCCACTCATCGATAAAATTAACACAAACAACGTAAGTGTTGCGAGAAGCTAGGTTGTAATCCTGACCAGACCAATTATGTATGTACGTATATATGCAAAGCATTTCCCAAAATGTTGGACTTTGCTGTCTCGGCATAATTAAAGAGGTATGTGACAAATCTCATGTTAAACATGTGTAAGAATATTTTTAATGGCTTTGATCTCCACTACCATACTTAAGAGGTTAAAATCCAAAAGTCTCTAGCCTTGCCACAGGCCACATTCTCTATAACAGTCCCTACCTCTTATCGATCTCCATCTGAGCTAATTTCAAATTCGTTCTGCCTGTCTAAATAATGGCTCAACACCGCACAAATGATCTAACAATTCTGGTATGCACTGATTCAATGCATCACTCTTTAGTTGCCCTTCCCGTGGAATTTCGGGAGTTTCCTCTTTCTCATGTGTGGGATTACTGTAGTTGTAACGATGCTGGCCGGGAATTAGCAGCACAGATCAGTGTTCAAAGAGGCAATTGCGGTAATATCCGGAAAATGCCGGTAAATATACACTCACAATAGATGCCGGTAAATATACACTCAAAATAGATTAGCCCGCTTCAAGTTGTTTGTCCAACACCTTCCGTTTCTGTAGTAGTCTTTCTTCAGCGCTACTCGTATCATTTTGGCTACAGTAGAAGCTCTCGGTTTTACCTGCTTGGAGTCGGCAGTGATACAGTGTGTGGATCTAAAATTATCGGTATACCGTAGCAAACATATTTAAATGAAATGAGATTCCAGAGTACAAGTATTTGTCCATAATAACCAATAATAATACAAATAACGCATCTTCGCCCTCAGGGGTACCTAGACACGTTTTTAGGGACATTGGCTCTATTTTTTCGGTTTCAGTACTAGTTGCGTATTTATTGTGTAGAATATAAAATATTATAAACAGTATGGCCTTTAATTTGATGTATGACACGGGCGAATAGCTTTAGCCGTTCCAGAGATATGTGTGCAGTCTTACCTCTAAACATATGCAGAAATACTTGGCTTTCCTTTATTTAACTCAGATTCGGTTAGGTAAGGTGGCGGCAAATTTTTGAAAGAAAATGTTAATTTAGGCCAAGCATTTAGGTCAATTGTGATACTATTAAGCATTCCGTAGAGGGAACCAATCTGAGTTCAAAACAAAACTTGCTATTACATCAATCTTTATGTCAGAAACACAGATAGAAAATGAGACCTTCGTCTTTATACGACAAAAGCAAGGCCCTGACACACGAGATAAAGGAAGATCTCTTACTCCTCCATCTCCTGCAGATGTCATTTTACGTCATGCCAAGTCTTTTGGCGTCAACACCAAAAGGCAAATGACCCATGAGAATCTCAATAGTGCGTGACAGACTAACGATTAAAGTTATTCGGTGCTCTTCTATCAATACGTGACCAGAAAAGTATACCGACCAAATCAGCCACCCTTTTAAACAAGTGAATAACATCCACTTTAACTGAAGCAATCGGAATAGTCACTCTAGTTTAGTAGGTAGTGTGTTAGCTTATTAGACGTGTGATCTCGGTTCAAACCACAAGGCAGACATCTCTAACTAAACGAAATATGAAGAAAATATTTCTTCGGTGACTTCCTATCAGCAGATTTCTGGCAAAAACTTTGTGAAAGTAAATAAAAATTGCCATGAAAAGTTTGTCAAAAATCTGTTCTTCAAAATAAACTTTAAATTGTAATTGCAACTCCATGTATGAAATTAATACACACAACATAAGTAGTGTGAGAAACTAGGTTTTAATCCTGACTACAGGGTTGTAATGCCAATTATGCATGTACGTGTTATGTAATCGGAATACCTATGCCCTGTAACATGTCGGAGTTTGCGAGCTCCTTACTCCCTGGCCAGCTCATCAGATAAGCAATTTCCCAAAGTCCCAGAACCCATATAATGGATGAGTAAATGAAATTGCCATGAAAAGATTCTCAAAATATCTGTCGTTCCGAGTCGACTTTAAACCGCATGTCCCGCCACTCATGTATAAAATTAACGCGCACTACATAAGTGCTGTGAGAAACTAGTTCATAACCCTGACTAAAGGGCTATAATGACCAATTAGGTATGTATGTATTATGTATTCGGAATACTCTGTAATATGTCGGAGTTTGCAAGCTCCTTACCACCACTGGCCATCTCATAAACAATGCATTTTCCTAAGTTCCAGCGCCCATATAAGGGTTACCTATGGACAATCTGAAATGATCCTCACAAATCGTTGGAAAATTCGAATTAAAAAGAAATGAAATCTTTCCTCAAATGTTTCCATTTTTAAATTACAACAAATTGCTACTTTGCTGCCGGGTACTGAGTAAGAAAACCTAATAACTTCTATCATGTGGCTCATTTAGACGATAGAAATTAATGCATATACCCAATATATTACATTTTGATCCCAATTCTAATAAACAGTGCACCCAGAAAAAAGTGTGTCGAATACTTTTTTCAAATAAATATTTCTCAAAAATTTTCAATAACAAACCTACAATCAACTTTTTAAACGTTTTTTAATAAAATGAATTAAATTTTATTAAAAAACGATCTTTTTGGAAAAACATAAAATCGTAACACAACACAAATGCCATGCCAGCAAACATTTAAAAGTTTTTTAATAATCCTTTCGAATGTCGAAAGACCAAGTGGGAGAAAAAACCCTTTTTGCTGTTGTTTGTTTTGACACAAATTAAAGGCAAGAGGGACAGTCTTCCTCTTGTAATTGCAAGGACAAATGTAATAAGAAGAAACATACAAAGAGAGAGAGAGAGAGAGAGAGAGAAAGAAAAATAAATTGTTTCAAATTGTAAAAGGAAAGAAAAAAAGACAAGTAAAACTCATCTGTTTTTGTTTGGCTTGAGTTAATAATGTTTGTATTAAAAATAAAAACAAAAAAAAAACAAAAAATAAAAAATAAAATAAAAAGAAAAAAAATGAAACAAAAATAATACAAAGCTGAAGAGAAAGAAATTTTCTTTTTTTAAAAAGAATTCCAATATGTGAACAGGCAAAACTCTCATGCATGGAATAGAGGAGTACAGACAGTGTCGCTCAAAACTAAATGAACAAATCATACTTCAAAGGTCACTACTTATAAATGAGCAAAGTATTCATATTTTAAATTTATTTGCTGTAGCAGAGTTCGTTCAGAAGTCTTTGTAGTCTAATAGGTAGTGTGTTGGCTTATTAGGTGGGATTCCATGGTTCAAAACCCAACTGAGAGATCTCAAACTATACGAAACTTTCTTTCATCTATCTTTTGGCGAAAACTGTGAGAATAAATAAAACTGTCGTTCGGGGTCGACATTAAACTGTACGTCCCGTCACTCATGGATAAAATTAACACACACAACATGTTTGGTGTTAGAAACTGGGTTCTAAACCTGACTTAAGGATTGTAATAACCATTGAAGTAAAATGAATACAACAGGAATATGCATACATACGCACATAATTGTTCATTACAACCTTTCAGTCAGGTTTACAACCTAGTTTCTCACACCACTTATGTTGTGCGTGTTAATTGTAGACATGAGTGGTGGGACCTACAGTTTAAAGCCGACTCCGAACGACAGATTTTTGAGAAACTTTTCATGGCAATTTTATTTGCTCTCAGAGTTTTTGCCAGAAATCTGCTGAGAGGAAGTCACCGAAGAAATATTTTTTTTTCATATTTTCGTTTTGATATCTGACCTGGGGTTTGAACCGTGGCCTCACGTCTAATAAGCCAACACACTATCTACTAAACTACGGCAACAACAACTAAGAACACTTCATGAAATGCATTCTAGAGGAAGACTAAAATATATATGACTGCCTCAAGTCATTAAGCCTAAGAACAAAAACAAAGCTGTGAAGTACACCAATTCAAAGGAGAGCTGTGACAGTAATGTGGAAAGCCAGCAGGTCTGCAGAAAAACCATTTATACCACGAGAATGAAATCAAAATTTTCACAAAATATTGTTAACTAAAGCATTGTGGCACATCCCCCCTTTTGTTGAACTGCCAACCTTGATTGATTGATTGATAGTTAAGCATTGAGCAACATGCCTGATATTTGCAGAATCTAGCAATTGAAAAAGAAGAGAACTCTCTTGTCTTTTGGAAGAAAGTCGATTATGCTACTAACTTTCGTAATTGCTTGACGCTTTTAGTTTGGACGTATGTCGGAATTAATTGATTGATAGATAGACGTTAAGTAAGATGCTTGATATAATTATTTGCACTGTTCTACCTATTTGAACAGTTCTACCTATAGAAAGGAGGCAAACTCTCTTGTCGTTTGGAAGATAATCGACCATGCTCCTAAAGGCTGCAATTTGCTTGATGCTGTTAGATTGGGCGTATGTTGGAATTGATTGATTGATAGATAGACATTAAGTAAGATGCCTGATATAATTATTTGCAGAATTTTCGTAACTATTTGACCGGCTCTACCCATAGAAAGGAACTGAACTCTCTTGTCTTTTCGAAAAGAGTCTATTATGCTTCTAAAGCTCGTAATTGCTTGATGCTGTTAGTTTGAGCGTATGTTGGAACGTACGTGTTACCCGTTTTATCTTTATTGAAGGAATTGTCAGGATAAGAAAGGTAAGGAATTCGTATAGTAGTACACAGCCTAATACTTGGACACAATGGTACATTCCATTATTCGGACTGTATCAAGAACATGTTGCTCATAAAATTATAAATAAAGACTATGTAGACTATTTATACGTTTTGGTTTCGAATATTATGAGAGAGATGAATGTAGCTAGATGGTCTGATACTGTCACTTTCCAGTATATATAGCGGGGAAAGAAACTAGAGCTCCTTTTGGGCCTTGGCAGGAATATAATGGGTGCAATTACAGACCACTACTTAATTCGACATATTTCAAAGTATACGTAATTAAAACCCTTTAGTTCTCATTCCACTTAGGTTGCGTGTGTTATTTTTTTATACATGAGTGGTGGGTACCTACAGTTTAAAGTCGACTTCGAACGACAGATTTTCGAAAAAGTTTTCATGGCAATTTTATTTACTCTCAGAGTTTTTGCCAGAAATCTGCTGAGAGGCAATTGCTGAAGAAATATTTTCTCTTTTTTCATTTTGTTGGAGATGTCTGACCTGGGGTTTGAACCGGGGCCTCACGTATTGTAAGTCATCGCACCACCTACTAGGCTAGGCGACTTCAACGTATAGTCTCCTTTATTTATGACCATAAAAGCTACGTCATTTATCTAAGATACCAAAATATCACCAAAAGTACAGCCCTGTGCAACTCTTACTCTTTCGGAATGGAATTGCTGGACTTTAATTGTAAAACTCTAACAATTTGCAAACAGAAAATGATAAGAGCAATATAATTTGATGTACTTGTTCTACGATCCTGGAAATTTGTGCCGAGCGCATACTTATGCTTATATGCATTTATGCATTACAGACAGAATTCGTTCTTTAGCCGGCCAATCCATAAGTAGAATTCCCTAACCCGCAGAAGTCTTTCCTGCGGCTAATAATATAAAAAGATTTAAATCTAATGTCCACAAACACTACTCTCACTGCCCTCCCTTCCATAATATATTTTCCTAATTCCAAGACACTGCATGAGTAGAGAGAGCATGAGAGTCCCCTGACTGTTGGTCTTAGAAACAAAATCGATATACGCAAATATATAGGGTGGACCATTTAAAAGTTTAAATTTAAAAAAGCAATCAAACAGAAACGGTTTGAAATTTTTACAAATTTAGTTCTTTGTTATGAAGCAAATTTATTCTGGTTGGAAAGAGAAATTTACTTCATTCATATGGCTGCCGCGGCTAGCCTCACAGTCGATCATTCGATCAAACCAATTTTCATGAACTTTTTCGAGTGTTCGGGGTCGTATCTCGGCAATGGCATCACGAATGTAGGCCTTTAAGTGCTCAATTGTCTTGTCGGCATAACACTTTTCTTTAACAGCGCCACACAGAAAATAGTCCAACTGTGTCAAATCGCCGCTTCTTGTAGGCCAATTGACATCACTTTTTCGGCTAAATAAACCGACATCAAACGTTTGATGCAGTAAATCGATTGTGGCATGAGATGTATGAGAATTTTCAGCATTCTGTTGAAACTAAACATCCTTCACATCAATACCATGAAAACGGGTACAAACAAATCGGTTGTCATGGTGTGATAGAAGTCTCCATTGACCGTAATGGCTGCGCCGTTGTCATTTTCAAAGAAATATGGGCCAATAATGTCTCCGCTCCACTAGCCGCACCAATAATGCACTCGTAATGGGTGTATTGGGTTCTGAAAGACCACGTGCGGGTTTTTAGAGCCCCAAATACGGTTTGTTTGCTTATTAACGTACCCACCAAGATAAAAATGAGCTTCAATCGAAAAGATGTTTTTTTTGTTGCAAAATCGATATAACTATAAATCCTAACGTTGCTCATGCGTAGATCGGTTCATTACGTTCAGTGAAGATAATGGACTGCATTTTGTCACAGAAGAGAATGACATAAGTATTGCCAGATTCGAAATAACCGATAATTTAAATTTAAACCGATAGACGGCATACCCTATATATGTATAAATCCCTAAACACTTTTAACGCACATTTGAAAGGTTTTTTGGAAGTTCACATTTAGCTCTTTAACTGCTGCTTTTAATTGAGGTGAGGCCCAGAAAGTCTCCTTTACAGCCATTAAGCATGCTTGATGGAAAGTATCAAAGGAATTAAACGATAATCTTAACGATTCAATACCAACAAACATCGCCAACTTTCTTTATTTCACTTGACTATCTAAATTTCATATTCTTTGTTCAAAGTTGAAGCCGCCGTAGTCTAGTAGGTAGTGTGTTGGCTTATTAGACGTAAAGCCAGGGTTCAAGCCCCAGGCCAGACATCAATACAAAATACAAGAAGTATTTCTTCGGCAAAAACTCTGAGAGTAAAAAAAATTGCCATGAAAAGTTTCTCAAAAATCTGTCGTTCGGAGTCGACTTTAAACTGTAGGTCCCGCCACTCATGTATAAAATTAACACACACAACACAAGTGGTGTGAGAAACTAGGCCGTAATCCTAACTGAAGAGTTGTAATGACCAATGATGTTATGTATGTATGTGTTGAAAATAAAATTCCAACTTTGTTAAATTACTTTTGTCACACACTGTATTCGTATATTTTACTTTTAAAAACAATTGAATGAAATTGTTTATATTTTACTTATGAAAGAATCATTGGAATATAAAACAATAACAACAACAATAACAATCACAACAAACAAAAAAAATTAATAAAAAGAGAAAAATTCAAAATAATACGAACGAAAAAACGTGCACCCACGTTCACCACCAATACCGACACTTTAAAAAATATGGAAATAAAAAACCTTTTTCTCTTTAATAAACAACAAAAAAGGAACTAGAAGCAGCAAAAAAAACTCGGAGACAATATTTAAAAAAAAAGAAACAGAAACAAAAATAAAAATAAAGACAACAACAGAAAATATGAAAATAAAACAAAAAGTTTGAATAGATTACAATGACAAAAACAAAAACAAAAAAAAAGAATATTTTTATTCAATTGAATAACAAAAATAACATAAAAATTCGTTGCTTTTCTTTCTTGCATTTTTTATTTCAGTTGAAGGGACACGGAATTCTTTATTTCATATTTTGCAAGTCATAAAAGTGACAAACACTGGACGGGCAGCCATTGGGCAAAACTCGAGAAGAAAGTCAGCGGTCAGGGTCGTTAGTATTAAACTCTACTGAATAAAGAAGAAAATGTTTTCTATGAGACATATGGTCTTATAAAAGCCAATGCACTCATAACGAATGACTGTTTGATGCGGCTTGTGGAGCGGAGGCATCATTTGCCCAAACTTCTTTGAAAATAAGGACGGCGCAACCATTACGGTCAATGGAGACACCTATTGTACCCATGATAATCAATATTTTTGTACCCGCTCTTCATGTTATTGATGTGGACGATGTTTGGTTTCAAAAGGATGGTGCACCCTACCACGCATCTCATGCTGCAATCCATTCATTGCGTCAAATGTGTGATGGCCGTTTAATTAGCCGAAATGGTGATATCAATTCGATCCAAGATACTGAGATTTGACACCGTTGAACTATTTTCTGTGGGGCGTCGTTAACGGAAAGTGTTATGCTGATGAACCAGAGACAATTTGATTATTTGAAGGCTAACATTCGCGATGTCATTGCCGAGATATTACT
Source organism: Sarcophaga carnaria (assembly GCA_958299815.1). Lineage (NCBI taxonomy): Eukaryota > Metazoa > Arthropoda > Insecta > Diptera > Sarcophagidae > Sarcophaga > Sarcophaga carnaria. Next base: position 99,792,472 of record OY283152.1, on the reverse strand, counting down.
CCATACACTCCAAAAGAAAGAAATTGTGTACGATTGAATGAGGTACGGTAAACCTAGCCGCGGCAGCCATATGTATGAAGTGACATTTCGTTTCTAACCGGAACAGTTGTACTTTACAACAAAAATAAATAAATTTGGCAAAATTTCAAACTGTTTTTGTTTTACTACGTTTTTAAATCTAAACTTTTAAATGGCCCACCCTATACTTTCAATTGTCTTGAGAAACTCGAGTATGTTTTAATCTGGGAAATTAAACTCACAGTTTAGTTCCTAACTAACATTATTCTTCATTCTGAATAGTGCATAGGGCTTCAGCCATTAGTTTATACTGGACTCTATTGCGAGATGTTTGGCTGACATCATCTCAAAGTATTTTGGTGCTTGTATGGCTTGTATGTGCTGGCTTATTAGACGTGAGTCCTCGGTTCAAAGCCCAGGTCAGACATCAAAACGAAAAATATGGAAAAAATATTTTTTCGGCAAAAGTTCAGTGAAAGTAAATAAAATTGCCATGAAAAGTTTCTCAAAAATCTGTTGTTCGGAGTCGACTTTAAACTGTAGGTCCCACGACTCATGTATACAAATTAACGCTCACAACATAAGTAGTGTAAAAAACTAGGTCGTAATCCTGACTAAAGGGTTGTAATGTATGTATTTCCGCATCAACTACTTTTTAAAACTTTTACCAACACATTGTGCTCTTCTGGACGGATTCCAGCGAAGCGAAATTTATTTAGCAGTGTGCCAGCACTGTTCTCAGTTGACCTACCTACCCCCATTATATGTTCCTCCACAATAGCACAGATTTGGCTTGCCACTGTTAGCACATCAAATTAGTGTATTCGATTCGACTACCACATATACAAAATTTGTTGATACTGTCATCTTGTTGCAACCTACTTGCATACTTAATAAGTCATGACAATTCATTAGTCAGGACTACAACCTAGCTTCTCGCCGAAAGAAATAACTTTTTATACCTCATCTGCTTCGAGATGTCTGAGGCAGCGGTTGTACCTTGTGCTCTCATCTAATACTGGTCTACATCAACTCGTTGCAGCTTAGCCTGTCAAATTAGTTGTCATTTATGCAATCTGTTTTGTAAAAACGCAATGGCTTACCAACGAATAACATGGGTTCACTGGATCGACTCAGTTGGCAACTGCTGAGAGCATTCTGAGTAAGAGAGCTTATTCGCCTTTTGTCGCCATTTATACGGACCTTTTTCACAACTTTATTAAAATGAATTAGGATTATGAATTATTGCACTCACCTTATACTTTGCAGGGTATCCGTATAAAGCCTCCTTTGTGCTTATTTTACCATGGTTATAAGCTGCTCGGTGTGAACAATACCAGTTCCCCGCCCAGCATCTGATAGTTACCCAGGTCCCATCGTCAGAGAGAATCTACATGTTAGGCTGAAGTGGACTCTCTTTATGAATAATAATCGCACTCTGCTGCGCCAAAAAACGAGTTGTAAACCATGCATATCTCAGATCTACTCTATATATTATTCCCAGCGAAAGTTTCAGTTGCCTCAAGACTACTTGATTTCTGAAAAATCTTTGCCCTTTTTCTTTCCTTTCGTTAAGCATACCTTCCCAATTATACGTTCCACTCTGCAGAAGGGTTCTGGCCACACTAACAGCATTGAAGCTCCATTCCCCACAAGCGAATTTACTTGCTCATTGCCGAGAATTCGCACATGACTTGGCAGCCAACAGAGGGAATCCTTATTTTTCCTACCGATTAAGTTTTCGTCAAATAGTCCCAAACTAGGTTTGATTTAATTTTATTAGAGCCGTTTGAAGGCGTGCTTGAATGGTAAAAGTGCATTGCTATGTTTGGTGCCTTTGGTACCTCCTATCCACTTCAGCTCGGAAGATGCCAGTGAGTTCTCTCATGAACTCGAAGTATTTCATTTTGGGACCAAAAAGCTCCCATTCCAAGATTCGACCTTGACTCATCTGAATATAACGAAATATTCTCCCTTGTAGAGAAGATACAATTACCAGTATACCAGGTTAGTTAACTTGTCGCCGTAGTCTAGTAGTGAGTGAAGTGGCTTATTAGACGTGAGGCCACGGTTCAAAACCCGTGTTAGACATAGAAAATATTTGTTCGGCGACTTCCTCTCAACAGATTTGTGGCAAAAACTCTTGAGAGTAAATAAAATGGCCATGAAAAGTTTCCCAAAAAAATCTGTAGTTCGGCATCGAATTCCGCCATTCAGGTATAAAATGAACACATACAGCACAAGTGGCGTGAAAAACTAGGCCGTAATCCTAACTAAAGAATTGTAATAACCAATTATGTATATATGGAAGTATTTAAAATGATTTCAATAAAAATTTTAAAAAATTTAATTAAACGTAATGCTGTAGATAAAAATCAATCACAGTCTTTTAAACAAATTATTTTAATAACATTCTTTGGAAATGGTCTTTCAAAGATGGTTGCTTTATTCAATACTTTTTCTTTTGTTTTCTCTCTTTTTTTCTTTTGTGATTTCTTGTTATAAGAAAATACCTGTCCTGTCATCATGTCTTCGCATTTGATTTAAAAGGAAATTTCAAAATGCCTTTTACAACTTAATCATTTATTTCTATTTATTCTGCATATATCGGGTGGGCCATCTATCGGTTTAAATTTGAACCATCGTTTTATTTCGAATCTGGTAATACTTATGTCATTCTATTCTGTCACAAAATTCAGTATATTATCTCCACTGAATGTAATGAAACGATTTACGCTTGAGCAACTTTGGGATTTATTGGAAATTTATTATACTATATATTATTTATTATACGAAATACGTATATTTATTATACGAAATATATTTATACGAAAATTTCCTACAATATTTGGTCGCTGAGAAGGACCAACAGTGCCTCAATACGCGAGTTTATTGCTAAAGTTCGTAAAACTGGTTTCGTTGTTGATGTGCCAAGACGTAAGCGTGGTCGTAGAGTGCGTACACCCGAAAATATCGAAGCTGTGGCTGAGAATTTGCGTGAGAGGATCCATCAACATCAAATCGTCATCGTTCTCATGGATTGAACATTTCACGCACCAGTTTACGTCGAATTTTGCGCAAAGATATCGGTATGACGGGGTTTCAAAGTTTAATTGGTTCAAGAGTTGAAGCCACATGACCATCCGCCTCGTTTTCGATTTGCCAGTGACGCCGATTTTATCAAAAAAAAAAAAAAACATCTTCTCGGATGAAGCTCATTTTCATCTTGGTGGTTAGGTTAATAAGCAAGATTGCCGTATTTGGGGCTCAGAAAACTCACACGTGGTCTTACAGAAACCAATGCACCCTTGCGAGTGACTGTTCGTTGCAGTTTGTCGAGCGGGGGCCCATATTTCTTTGAAAATGAGGAAGGCGCAAACATTACTGCCATTGGAGACACCTATCGCACCATGATGAGTGATTTTTTGTACACGCTCTTCGTGGTATTGATATGAACGATGTTTGATTTCAACAGGATATTGCAACTTGCCACACATCTTCGGTCAGGATTACGGCTTAGCTTCTCACCACAAATGTTGTGTGCGTTAAATTTATACGGGAGTGGCGGGACCTACAGTTCAAAGTCGACTCCGAACGACAGATTTTTGAGAAAGTTTTTCATGGAAGGTTTATTTACTCTCAGAATTTTTGCCAGAAATCTGCTGAGAGGAAGTCGCCGAAGAAATATTTGTTTTCATATTTCGTTTTGATGCCTGACCTGGGATACGAACCCGTGCTTTATGTCTAATAAGCCAACACACTAAATATTGGACTGCGGCGACTTCTGGGTATGTTAATAAGAAAAATTGTCGAATTTGAGGTTCAGAGAACCCAGATGTGATCTTACTGAAGCCAATGCACCTATTGCGAAGGACTGTTTGGTGCAGCTTGTGGAGCGAAGGCATCATTGGCTCATTTTTCTTTGAAAATGAGTATGGCGCAAGGAGACTCTTATCGCGCCATGATAAACAATCTTTTTGTAACCATTTCATGGTATTGATGTTAACGATGTTTGGTTTCAACAGGATGTTGCAACTTGCCACACATCTTATGTTACAATCGATTTACTGCGTCAAACGTTTGATGGCCGTTTACTTCGACGAAATGGTGATGTCAATTGGACGCCAAGAAGCTGGGATTTGACACTGTTACACTATTTTCTGTGGGGCGCCGTTAAAGAAAACTCTTATGCCGACAAACCAGAGACAATTAAGCATTTGAAGGCCATTATTTGTTATTCCTTTGACGAGATACAACCCCATACACGGAAATTGATCTGATCGAATGGGGTACTGTGAGGCCAGTACGGGGCAGCCATATGAATGAAATAATGTTCCATTTATAAACGAAACAATTGTGCTTCACAGCAAAAATAAATAAATTTTCAAATTTAAACTTTTTAATGGCTTACCCTTTGTATTCTGTGGAGTCTTCTACTTCTTGAAAATGAAAAGAAGAATAAAAAAGAGAACTAAGATGTGAGAACTGAGGTGTATTTATTTTCATATTTATTTTGTATTCATTGTTTTACAGAAATTAAATTGATGTTGTATGTTATACGGATATGCTGCATGAATTGATACCTTTTTCTACGTATTTTTCTACATTTTTTTCAATTTTTTTATTTTGTTTTGTTTTCATTTTGTAAAATGCATTTCACTGATTTCGTATTTGTTTCTAATGTTTTTTCATACATTTTTCATACATTTTTCTAAATTTTTTTTTAGTTTGTGTTATTGTTGTTATTGGTTTGAAACGTGCTATCAATTTGCATCGATCAATATCACAACCAACTAAAAAGATTTCAATTTAATAGCAAAAGCAATACAACAATAACAAGCCAAATGACAACTTAAACTGAAGTAAAGCAAAAAATAAAAGAATATGAAAGAAGAAAAAGAAAGAAAAGGAGAAAAAATGATACAATAACGCAACTAAAACTAAATAAACGAAAATGGATGGGATTCTTGTAAATAAAACAATCTGAGTACGAGTACGAATACAGTCAACCCTCATACAAACGCGGTACTCTCAGAATGCGGTTTCAATATAACGCTGAGCCCTCCTATAACGCGGTACTCTCAGAACGCGGTTTCCATATAACGCGGAGCCGTCCTATAACGCGGTACTCACAAAACGCAGTTTCCATATAACACGGAACTGAAATTGTGACAGCCCTCCTCCTATAACGCGGTACTCTTACAGCGGTCTCCGTTCAAAAACATGCCATAACTTCCTTCCGCATAGCCTATGAATGACTCTAGTAACTAGTTGTTGTAAGGTGGTTTAATATAAGTTTTATTTTCGACGCAAAAGCTCAGCCGAGATACATAAACAACATGTGTAATTCCGAGTTTCTTATAGCGCGGTTTCCATACAACGCGGTAGACGGTTTCCATAGAACACGCTACGAATTACCCTGGTTTGTGTTGTAAAATCCGAGTTTCATATATTGCGTTTTCCATACAAGGCGTTACGCACTCACCGCGTTACAGTAGGGTTGACTGTAAATGTTTATTGCTACTACTGGTTACACTTTTAACCAAAGGATGAATAAACAATGAAAAATAAATTTCAAAATAAAATAAAAAAAAATGTTTTCTTAAAATTATACACAATAAAATATAGTTACAGTGAAAGAAATAATTGAGACTTTTGGTTTAAAATCCAAATGCCTACGGGTGGAAGGATATTTGATATTTTAAGCGCAACTTCACTTACATTTTCTTGTTTACTGTAGAGTGCAATATCATCCCTTTTGTCTTTTTTATTCGTTTGAGAAAGTGATTGAGATCAACTTCGTGGTGCAGTATTTCTACTAAAACAACCCCTCTATCTCTTACAAGGACATACTTTCCAGGGCCGGCTTTTGCCATTACTTCGGTCCGCTGAAAAGACCCATTGGCTCCCTGAAAAGAACCATTTTAGTCGCCGTAGTTTACTAGATAGTCTATTGGCTTATTAGACACGCAGCCACGGTTCTAACCCCAGGTCAGACAGATCCAATAAAACGAAAACAGAAAAAATATATCTCCGGCGTCTTCTTCTCGATTTCTACTAAAGAGTATAAGAGTAAATGTTCGGAGCATTGATTCCGAACGACAGATCTTTGAGAAATTATTCGTAGCAATTTTTATTTACTCTTAGAGTTAATTTTTTTATACTGCATGGGCAAAGTGAGCGATTTCCACTTTGGAAAAATGAGTAACGAAGAACACCGTCGGTAATATCGTTGACAACATACCGAAATGCGAAACCCGATATAATGTCTTCAGAAGCAACGTTGAGTGCGTACTCCACAGGAAAAACACAGACCAGGATGAATGTACACTAAAATGAGGTATGAGAATACGAGCGTATAGCATGAATCAAAAATGTCATATCCAAACAAGGACGAATAGAAAATGGTTCTTTACATAAATACGTACATAGCTGATCATTACAACCCTTCAGTCACACCACTTACGTTGTATGTACTAATTTAGTACATGAGTGGCGGGACCTACAGTTTAAAGTCGATTTTGAGCGACAGATTTTTGAGAAACTCTTTCATGGCAATTTTATTTACTACCAAGTATAAAATTAGGTCGTAATCCTGAATAAAGAATTGTAATGTCAAACTATGTATGTATGTATGTATCAAAAGAACCACTTTTTATTGCCCTCGTTTGGGTACCGCATTTTTGAAATCAGACGTATGCCACAAGTTCGTATTCTCGTGCCTCATTTTATGGTACATGCATCCTGGTCTGTATTTCTCCTTTGGGGTACATACTCAAAGGTGTAGCCCTTGCGCTGATCAACTTCTTCGATTAGTTTAGTGAAATTCAGTTAGTACATGGACTGCGATTACCTATAGCGCCACAACGGACCGCTGAGTTGAGCTTTGGTAGCCAAAGCTACCACTCCAACCTACCTACCTACATTTTTTTTTATTAGAGTATCCTGCACTTCAACACAGACGTCATCGGTTTTTGTGTGACAGAACGTTAGAAGATCTGTGCATGGTGGCGAACGTGCCACAAAGTGAGCTGACCGGTTTCAAGCTTGGGGTGGTTCAAACCTACAAAAGACGGATCTTTAGAAGGGGCCTTACCTCACACTGGGTAACACAATGGGCCATATGGGCCACCAAGTAAATTTGCCTGTGAACGGCAAGCTGTCTGCCAACCTAATTTAATTCACATGTCATTCCGTTACTAGTGTTAACAAAATAAAAGAATTTCTCCTTTTTAATATTCTTGAATATGCAGCAAGTAATGTTACTTTACATTGTCTTTATGCCATATTTTGTAAAAATATGCAAATGTTTTTTATATTATATAGGGTGGGTCATCTATTGGTTTATAACTGAACCATCAGTTATTGCAAATTTAACAATGCTAAACAATGCCATTCTATTCTGTAACAAAATTCAGTATATTATCGCCATTAAGGTTTCGATTTAAGCTTGCGGAACGTTGGGATTTATTGAAAATTGATTTTCAAAACAAATGTCGTGCAAAATTTGGTCGCATAGAAGGATGACAGGGCCCGATATACGCAAGTTTATTGCTAAAGTTCATGAAACTGGTTTCATTGTTAATGCGCCAAGAGATGTGCGTGCTCGTACAGTCCGAAAAGCCAATAATATCGAAACAATGAGAATCCATTTACATCAGCTCGTCATCGTTCTCAAGAATTGAACATTTCACGCACGAGTGTACGTTGAATTTTGCTAAAAGATCTCGGTATGACGCGTACAAAGTTTAATTGTTCCAAGAGTTGAAATCGCTTCGTTTTTGATTATGCCCAAAAAGAAAAAAATCGTCTTTTCGAATCAAGGTCATTTTCATCAATTCAAAATTGATGTATTTAGGGCTCAAAAAACGTGATCTTACAGAAGCCAATTCACACATTACTGTTTGGTGCGGCTTGTGTAGCGGAGGAATCTTTGGCCCATATTTCTTTGAAATTTTAATCTATTTTTGTTTTAATACATACATACAATTATATACATAATTGGTCATTATAACCCTTCAGTCAGTATTACGACTTAGCTTCTCACACCACTTGTGTTGTGTGCGTTAATTTTATAAATGAGTGGCGGGACCTACAGTTTAAAGTCGACTCCGAACGACAGATTTTTGAGAGACTCTCCATGGCAATTTTATTTACTTTCACAGAGTTTTTGCCAGAAATCTGCAGAGAGGAAGTCGTCGAAGAAATATTTTTTTTCATATTTTCGTTTTGATGTCTGACCTAGAGTTTGAGTCGTGGCCTTACGTCTAATAAGCCAACACACTACTTACTAGACTACAGCGACTACTATTTTTGTTTTATTGTATTTTTAAATTTAAACTTTTAAATGGCCCACACTATTGATACCCCTCAAAATATTTCCTAAAACCCCAGATATTTTTTTCAAGTTCTCGTTTTTTGTTCACAAAAAATTTTTCTTTATTTTTACTTTTGATTTGATTGTGTATTATTTTTATTAGTTTATTGAATAAAAATAAACAAAAAAACTAAAAAAACAGAATTTTTGTTGTCACATAAGCTGGAAGATACATCATCGGCAACAACAACAACAACAATAATAAATGCATACAACAACAGCAGCTCAACAATATGCCAAGCAAACTAAATAAACCAGCAACATTGCAGTACATATTGTTAAATTCCTTCATGAAGTCGTACATCATTGTTGATGTACTCGTACAACAGCAGTAGCAGCAATGGCATCGATAACAGCAAATTTTCTATGTATTGTTGGCCTCTCTATACAGTAAGTGTAGACGTTTGGCAAGCATTGTTGCAACACTGTTGGCTGCAATCACATATTGAAGCATTTCAAAAAAAAAAAAAATTTTATTTTATTTTTCTCTTTCCATCAATATTTTGTATCGTTGTATCGCTTTTGTCAATTCTTTTAGATTTTTATTTGAAGATTTATTGTTATAAAATGTGTGTGCATTCAGTATTTAATAAAATAAACTGCTACTAAAGCAACAACAACAAGAATAACAAAAACTAATACAAAACAACCGAAACAACAGTGATGGATGTGCCTCGTGTAACTCGTCATCAAATTGCAATAAATGAGCGTATATATGTGTGTATGTGTATGTGTTGTTGTATTTGTATATATTTTTTTACAATCAACATTTATTCAATCATTCAGTCAGTCAGTCAGGCAGTCAGCCAGTCATTCATTTGTTCATTCATCTCGCTACAATTGCTTTGAAATGGACTTTTTGTATTCCCCTCAATATAATCAAATGATTAATAAACAGAAACGAAATGGAAACAGAAACGGAAAGGTTTGTTTTATTTCAAAATATTGTGTGCATTTCCAGGAATCATTCGTTCAATTCAGTTTCAAATTTATTGCACATAAATTTTGGCAGAATTGCTTAGAATTTAGTACGAGAATTTCCATGTTAATGAAGCAAATGCCAATGCATTGACATTCATTGGCATTCATTACCATGAATGAATCCATCACTCCTCTCAATTACTCTTAAGGGCGCCTTAATGTAACTGTTTTAGTTGCTTTTTAATTTCTGTATGGGGTTTATGAACTCATTTTGGATGGTTTGCACATTGGCACCGTCAGCTCTCTTGTCTTTACGGAGAATGGAGCCACTACCTATCCATTTAGACAATTGGTTCCAACAAAATGACATAATTTGTCATACCGCAAGCCTTAGAATTGTTTTATTTCAAAATCAATTTGTTGACAACTTTCTTTCCCAAAGTGGTGTTGTCCTCTGCAACCACATTCGCGCTAGTGAACACATCTGGAGTACTTTTAATACAACTATGTGAAGTCATTGGTCGACAAACCAACTCTTGAAGTATTAACATTGAAAGCTTATATTGGGGTCTTTCATTAAGCGAATGCAATCTTCAAATCAAAAGAAAGAAGCAATATGTTAGAATATAACATCGTTCAGACGACGTCGTAGTCCAGTAAATTGTATGTTGGTTCAAACTCCAGATCAAACTACTCCAACAAAACGAAACCTGAGAGAATATTTCTTCGCCGTCTTCCTCTCAGCAGATTTCTGGCATAAACTCCAGGAGTAAATAAAATGTCCATGAAAAGTCCTTCAAAATCCTTCAAAACCTGCCGTTCGGAGTCGCCTTTAAACCGTAAGTTCCGCCACTCGTGTATGAAGTTAATACACACAACATAAGTGGTGTGAAAAAAAAACCATGGCCTAACCAGCTAGCATTTGGAAGAGGTTAGGTTAGAGGACGTGTACTTGCAATTAAGACAAGTACAGTACCCGGAGGTCGAATTGACCCATTGTACAACGTCCTAGTTTCTCACACCACTTATGTTGTGTCTGTTAATTTTATACATGAGTGGTGGGACATACAGTTTAAAGTCGACTCCCAACGACAGATTTTTATTTATTGAGGAACTTTACATGGCAATTTTTATTTTACTCTCAGAGTTTTGCGTCTAATAAGCCAGCACACTACCTACTAGACTACGGCGACTTCAAGCATTTGGAAGATTGTTTTTAAAAAAATCACCTTGCTGAGTCTTTTTAGAGTACTTTTGGTGATCAAAAACTTATTAGTCAGCTACACGATTAAAAAAGGACTCAAAAATGATTCACGTCAATGAGTAAAATGAGTTCGATTTAAAATACAATAAAAAATTGTATAGCAATCGGAAATTAATCATCCAGACGTTTAAAATGTGACTATTATTGACGTTATTTGTTGTTATCTTCTACTTATTCTGAAGATTGAAAAACGCTTAATCAAAAAAAGATCATGCAGGTGTTTGAAAAGTAATTCTAATTACGTATTTTATGATCATATGTTGCGCAGATAGATGAGTAAACACTGTTTTTTTTTACACCGTATCTGTATAAATTTTCATTTATGTAAAAGATGGCTATGATATAAAGTTCAATTTTGTTTTAAATAGAAAATTTGTTTTTTAACGAAAAAAAATATTTTTTTAAATAAACTTTGATGTCTTATGTACATACATCACGAATATAAACTTCTTAACTAAAAACACTTGAAGATATAAAATACATTTTGAAATGCGACTAATAAATGACTCAAATTATAATCATAAATGACGCAAAAAGGAGTCCAAATTAATACAAACATGACTGATAAATGACAATAAAAGTACTCCTAAACATACTGAGAAATTACTCATAAAAGACTCGTATGCGATTAAACGATGACTGAAAGACCACTCGAAAAAGAATCATAAACGAAGGTAAATAAAACTAATAAATGATCAAAAAGCAATTCGAAAACTACTACTACTAGAAAAATGGTCGAAAATTACTCTAAACTAATATAGAAAATGACTCATAAATGACGTTTTAAGAAAAGTCGCGGGTAGCCACTTTTTCTCCCGACAAAAGAGTCTTTTATGAGCAGAAAATGAGCGCATATTCTACTTTTTAATCGCACAGAAGAATCAAAAAAGACTCGAATTTGATTAAAAACTTTCAAAAATGCTGGCTGGGATATTGGCACATGTGTGAATACTTACGTGTGTATGTGTATGTATGTATGTTTATATGACAGCGTTCAAATATCTGCAGTCTTCTCTGGCTAGAGCGCATCCCAAATGTTAAATTTTCAATGAGTCTGGCGTATAAATCGGGTTGTAAATGACCGTAGGCGTGGGGTTATGTTGACTTTGAGAACCACAGGTGCTTGTAACCTTTTCGCGTATACCTGAGACTGAAGAAAATCCCACTAGGAATAGTCCAACGGGTTCAAATCGCACAATATCGGTGAACAGTTCACATCACTTCCACACGAAACGACCTTGTGGCTGTATGGCTCATCGTACTATCCTGTTCGAACCAGATATCGTTGGTGTCCAGATCATCCAATTCTAGCCAAAAGAAATTTGGTAATCACCGTCCTATAGTGCTCGCCTTTGACAGTAATGACCTGGCCAATGTCGTTCTCAAAATAATGTGGATCGACAACGCCGCCATATGGCCACATCAAGCATTGGACATTGGTTTGAATGTTCCCTTAGGTTGGTATGTGTAGCATTTTAGAACTGAGCTGTAGGCCTATGTAGTTATCTAAGCATTAACTTTTAATTTGTTATTAAATTGTTTATAAATAAATAATACATGTTTTAGAAACCCTATGATGATGCAAATATGCCTTAAAGTATGTTTTAAAAAGAAAAATTCATTGCTAGTAAATAACTGAGTGAATCACATATCTAGAGTTTAAACAATATTGTGCTGCATTTTTTAATAATTTTACAGAGTGGAGGAACATATATGAGGTTAACCATTTAGTGGTTACAGGACCACCTATATTCATCTGAAGTATCATTCACTTATTTAATAATTTCCAATTTACGAATATTTACCGTACAAAACTCTGAGAACGGATAGAACTTTTAAGAGGGGTATAGGCGAAATGTTACCACAATAGTCTGAATTTTGGGTATATGCCAACAAAGGTGAGAAAAAAAGAAGGCCTCATATCATTTATATTGAAAGCACTTCATAAACCTGTATACATTTACATCAGATGCAGGATATTGAGAGAAGGGCAAAGCGCATATAGAGCAGAGCACTTATGAGAAGAGAAATAAAGGAATGAATATTCGATTCCTGGTTGAGATATTTCACGGAAATGAAGGAAAAATATCTGCAATTTACAGCCATGGAACGCTTATTTAAAGAGCATTTCAAGAAAAGCCTAGGATGCGATAATGATATCGACGCCTCCGTTCTATAAAATTAAATTCTAAGTCGAAAAAGTGTGTTTTGAGTTATGAGCTCTCAAAGTTTTCACGCAACATACGACTATATGTGTATTCTAAGAAGATTTTTCCCTATAACTTCGGAACGGATAGGCGCATCTTGACCAAATTTTGACAGTATTTAAGTTAGAGAACGTAAAATTAAATTAAAAACGTTCTAACTACACTAAAAACGTTATAGAATGGAAGCGTCGATATGTAAAAAGCTTACAGAAAAATCTTGGGCATGCAATCAAATTATGCACTGAAGGATATACCATGATGGTGAAGCCAATTGTGGACTATGGGACTATTTTTAAAACAGGCAGAACCAATTTTAAAACCCCACGAAAGGATTTAAATAAGATTCAAATACTGGCATATGTTGCGGGGCAACGAAAACCTGTTCTACAGCAGCGCTGAAGATTGTTAGATTATCGCAGTTTTATTGTAGTGAGGACTAGAACATGATTATAATAATGATTCATCGTCATTCATCTCATCACGAGATTCTGACCTCACAAGTCGATGGGCTTGCAGATCTTTCCTATAGCGCCCTATGGACAGAACGCTTAAACTGTATGATTTTGAAAGTACTTCGCAACGATACTGGATAATAAGAGGCAGTGGAGTAATTTAAAGACTACATTCTCGTTTAAGGGGAAAACCATTCTGCGGTAGGATCGTGGACAAATCGTAGGACAAGTGAAATGTTCGGAAACAATGGGTAAACTCTCGAGTTTCTTCCATCTGGAAATCTATGCCATCAGGTATAATGGAATGTAGCATTTAATTAGGCCGTCATATGAGTATTTGGCTGTTATGAGCTTAACACGAAAATAATATTGGACATAGGAGATATGGGCATTCAGGATTTCAAATGCAGTCAGGATTCCAAGTAATGAGCAAGAAGATTAGGGGATTGTGCGTCGCTGATAGAGCCAGAAACTTTCTATGGTGTAGGAAGAAATTTTTAAATATATATACTCGACAAAATGAAAGATGAAGCGCGATGGAGATTCTTAAGACATTCTAAACTTTTATTAGGCAATTACAGCATCATACTGTTCAAGAGTGATCTGAGAAAAGTATCAAGTATGCAGGCTTAATAAATATTTATTACGTACAGAAATCACTTCAAGCGCAATGGAAGGAGAATGTAGCGTCAGAATAATTAAATGGAATCCGTAGAACATAAATGTATCTCAGTGGAAATCATCTGAATGTACATTAAGAACTTAGTGGGAAATTACTCTTATTAATACCAACATGTCATCGAAGTCTAATGGGTAGTGTGTTGACTTATTAGACGTTGTGACGAACATAACAAAAATTGAACAAATATTTCTTAGGCGACTTTCTCTCAACAGTCTTCTGATAGAAACTACCAGGGAAAATAAAATTGCCATGAAAAATTCCAGAAAAATCTGTCATTCAGAGTTGTAGGTCCTGCCACTCTTGAATAAAATTAGCAGACACAACACGACGTGGCTATAATCCTGACAAAAGGTTAGTGAGCAATTAAATAAGTAAGTACGTACGATACAACGTAGTCGCCCTTAGACGTGAGTCCAAGGTTCAAATCTTAGATCGGACATATCTAACAAAAGGCAATACAAAAAAGTTTCTTTCGGCAACTTCATCTCAGCAGATTTCTGGCAAAATCTCTGAGAGTAAATAAAATTGCCATAAAAAGTTTCTCAAAAAATCGAAGTCAACTTTATATTGTAGGTCCCGACACTCATGTATAAAATTGACACACAAAACAAAAGTGGTGTGAGAGCTAGGTTGTAATCCAAACTGAAAGGTTATACTGACCAATTGTATATGTATGTAGCCTTTACTCCTGACTAAAGTTTAATGACCAATTAAGTAAGTAAGTACGATTCCAACAACATATTGAAGTTTGTCAGGCAACAGAATTGAGAAAGATTGTAAAGTTTATATAGATTGAGGGCAACTCAATAGATTGCATGGTTGCAATACATAGCGAATTATGGACATAAAATGTAATTGGCCATTACAATCCTTCAGTCAGGATTTCTCCCCAGCTTCTCATACCACTTATGTTGTGTGAGTTAATTTTATACACGAGTGGCAGGATCTACAGTTTAAAGTCGATTTCGAATGATATATTTTTGAGAAACTTTTCATGGCAATTTTATTTACTCTCGTACTCTCAGAGTTTTTGCCAGAAGACTGGTGAGAGGAAGTTGCCAGGGAATTATATTTTACATATTTCTTTCCGTTGGATTTGTCGGACCTTAATGTTTGGAGCGTGGCCTCATGCCTAATAAGCCAACACACTGTCTAATAGACTACGGCGACTACAATCTTTTATGTTTAAGAAAAAACGACATTTTTTCACTTTTCTTCAAGTTTTCTTTCAAATTTTTTATTCTTAAGCATGTTGTTTTTTTTTTAATTTATTCTTAAATTAACAAATGTTTTAAAAGTATAATAATTTATTTTTTGTTTGTTTTCTTTTGTTTTATTTCGTTGTTGTAAGGAATTCTCAATACACGATACAATAATTTCGCTGCACAAATACCGCTGGCTCTCTACTTCAAAATTAAAATAATTTGTGATTTGTTTTCTGTTTGATTAAATCTAAAATTAAGATTAAATTTAATAAAATAAATAAATAAAATAGTTTTCTTTTTAACTGCTTAAAAGCAATTACGAATTGCTATGAAACTTTACGTAATATTTTCTAAAAAGTTAAGCAAAATAAAATAAAAAAATAAATAATTTTCGTTAAATTTCTTACTACAAGCTAAAAGCCAATTTGTTTAACAATTAAATTAGTTAATAATAATAGTAAATAATTTAAATATAAAATAAACGAGAAGAAAAAATAATTAAACAACATTTTAGGAAATATTAAAAACATTGTTTATATACCGCTAATAATAATAATAATAATTAAAGGGGGCGGGCATACCTCCAAAAGAAAAAAAACAAAGATCCATAAATCTTGAAATTTAAATTTCAAGAATTTATTTTTAATGAATACCAACGCCCCTAATATTTTAATTTATATTTTGTGGTTTTTAAATTATTATTTATAGAAATATTTTATTTAATTATTCATTCTATTTTATTATCATTTTTTATTTTTATTTTCTTTTTTTAGGGTTTATCACAATGACATCATCACTTGAGATTTCTTTCTTTTCAATCATTTTTTGTTTTTAATTTTAATTTGTTTTTTATTGTTTAATATTTAATATATTTCTTCTTTTTTACTTTTATTTTATACATATATTTTCTAGCTTTAAAATGGCTGTTGTTGTTGTACTTAATTTTAACCTTAAATTAAATTAAATTAAACTACTTCGTTCGTCTGGTGTTCATTGTTGTTCAAATATTTCATCTTGTGTCCTCTTTTATTATTAGAAAAGTCAAGTTGTTTATAAAATAAAAAAAAAACATAAATTTTATCACAAATAAGTTACGTCCGTTAAATAATTTAAATTAAAAATAAAAATTAAAACATAAAAATTTAATAATTAAATAGAAAATTGATACAAAGAAATGTCAGCAAGCAAATGTTTTAGGAAAACTTTATTTTGCCATGATTTCCATGATATCTGCAAAGGGGGGTTTGAGTTTAACTCTGTATACGAAGATGATCATCACCAGTGATCCAAGTCTCTTATGCGATTAACAGGAGGATTTCTGAAAATATAAAAGAAATATTATTAAGAAATTAAGAAGCCATTAACAAACTATTAAAATCAGCTTCAAGAACTAATACAGAGGTCTTCAAAAAAGTACCTTGTCTGTATTTCGTTTTCAAAAGTATATCCAAAGCAAATACTCTGAAAGCTACGATTTCGCGGAAATGTTTTTTGCATTACCAGGCTTAAGTTTTGTTATTGTGGACAAAACACAAGGATTAGATTAGCTACAGCAGACGATCCCTGTTCGAACATTTAAATCACTATTCGGCAATAATTTAAAGACTATTGATTCTTAAACGCTAGATTAGGTTAAATGGTCCCTCTTCGGCCAACACTTGGAACAATTGTAACACACATTACAACCCTTCAGTCAGGATTAAGACCTAGCTTCTCACACCACTTATGTTGTGTGAGTTAAGTTTATCCATAGTGGCAGGATCTACAGTTTAAAATCGATTCTGAAGGACAGATTTTTTAGCAGCATTTCACGGCAATTTTATTTACTTTCACAGAGTTTTTGCCAGAAATCTGTTGAAGGAAGTCGCCCAGGAAATGTTTTTTCATACATACATACATAACTGGTCATTACAACCCTTCAGTCAGGATTACGACCTATATTCATTATAGCTACTAACTCTCATTCCAAAGCATTTCCCAAAATCATAAATTTACTGGTTCTGTTCAGGGATAAGTTAAGGATGTAGCTGTCAGTCAATCCAAAGACTGGATTTCTGTCATCATCCCCCTAATGCCTCCTCCAAGCTTATTACATACATACATACATACATACATATATACATAATTGGTCATTATAACCCTTCAGTCAGGATTACGACCTAGTTTCTCACACCACTTACGTTGTGTGTGTTAATTTTATACATGAGTGGTGGGACCTACAGTTTAAAGTCGACTCCGAACGACAGACTTTTTTGAGGAGCTTTTCATGGCAATTTTATTTACTCTCAGAGTTTTTGCAATACTCTGCCAAATGATTGGTTATTCTTAGCGGTCTGACTATCAGACAGTATTGCTAAGTCCTGTTTTGAGCACATCTTTCGATGACATAGATTTGCGTTTAGAAGATATTCGTCAGTTTCCACATGACCTCGGCATTTTTAATTCTGGGACCAAAAATTCCTACTCCTGTTTTAAGATCCATTCTTGACCCATTTGTATACCACAATATAGTACGCAGCTTTCAGATTTCTCCATTCATTATAGCTACTAACTCTCATTCCAAAGCATTTCCCAAAATCATAAATTTACTGGTTCTGTTCAGGGATAAGTTAAGGATGTAGCTGTCAGTCAATCCAAAGACAGAAATCCACATCCAACTCCCAAAATAATAGAGTCTAGCGGTTCGGTCCATGGAATCGTTAAAGCGGTAGCTGTCAGCGAAACAATTCCTTAGGTTCCTAATGAATGCCTACATATAAGACTTGTCTTCCATTAACGGAACCATAGTCTCTAAACCTTTGATCTTCACTACCATGTGCAGCATATTTAAATCAAACAGAGCCTCCAGCGCTGCTGAAGGACGGGTTTTCTTTGCCCATGTTATACCAACACTTGGGTCCTGTTAACCTAACCTAATTTAATGTTCTCTAAAATAGAAAGGTAAACTGCATAGTGGGTCAAATATAGACTGATTTTTGCTTAAATGGAAACAGTTGTGAATTCCCATTCCATCTCAGACTCCATTTTAACCTAAAAAACAATAATTTCACAAGAAAATATAACGAAATTAAACTTACGGTAACATTCTCGACAATGCATGCTTATGTAACGGTGATATTTGTATGGCCGCCGAACCCATCGATGAACCAGAATCTTGTGACAACGTTCTCTGCATATGCATCGGATGTGCTTGTATATGTTGGGCACGTCTAAACGGATAACGCCAAGGACTCTTTGGCACATCACTTTGGAATCCTTTATTCTCTACACCACCGCCCGCATTCATGTGAGGATGTGCATGCACATGGCTGGACATATGAACAGGCATATTACTGCCCGAACTGCTGCGATGGTGTTGCAAGTGTGAGTTATCGCGTGCCTTCGATGAAAGACGACGCAATATGCGTGAGCCAAAGCCAGGCGGATCTTCTATGCTGCGGCTGGTACGTTTGCGATAACGCACATCACTGGACTCTTCCAAGATGACATGGCGATCGTACGGAGTACCATAGTAAACCTCCAATACCGTTGAGAACGTATGTGGCCATACCAAATCAATGATTGATATTAAGACACCTGCTATGAAACATAAAATACCTGAAAGAAAGAGAGAGAAAAGCAATGAAATAAAATATCTTAAGGAGCTTAAAAAGTTTTTTATTTTTATGTTGACATACGTACCTGCTACTAATAGAAGCCAATAACACCAACCCAAATGAAACTCCAAACGACCACCCTCCATGTAAATCGTTAATGGCCTCTTCGGCAATTGACAATAGTAACCCACATTTGTGCCAATCAACAAAGCGCCAGTTAATGCCTTCATGTATGCACCGTAACGTGGCACAGCGATAAGTAACAAATTCATTAGCAGCCAAGAGGCCAACGATGCCCACAGCATTATGCTGGCAAAATAGCCAGCAGCACGATATTGGCCACCCCATGAAAATCCTTCACGGCCAAGACTAAAGTACTCAGCCACGGTTAAGATGGGAAATGGCAAGCCACGCTTCAATGCATCGCGATAATTGTTACTCATATCGGTGGCACCTTCCCAAGTAAAACGTTCATTGTAATCGATGTCCGGTGGTGTCCAGTTGCCAACGGGTATCGCTGGAAACAAAAAAAAAACGAAATGTACACTTTAGTATTATTTTTAAAGCTGGTTGAGGGTAGATATATTTGGTATTTGTTTGGTTGTATGTTTCATAAGTGCTAAAGAACAGCAACAACAACAACAACAGCAATATCAACAACAAATAAATGCACTTCAGACAGTTGAAAAGTCTGTAGAGTGTAAATGCTGATTTCGTTTTACTTCATCTTCTTAATTTTTGTGTTTTTTTATTTATTTTTCCTTTACAGTTCTTCTCAGTATTTTTCTCCTCTTATTTTTGATTCTCTTTTTCATTTTCTTTGTTAATAAAGAAATGAAGTGAGAGACGTTAATTAAATGAAATATTGGATGGTTTTTTTGGTCGTTTTTTCTTCATTTAAATTTTTTTTTTCGGCTAACAACAAACTCAACAATATTTATTAAAAAATTTCGCAAAAAAACTATGATTATCGCATAAAGTTTTTAATTAAACCAGAAAGTGAGCTTCACTAAGCTGAAACGAATTTCTTATACCCTGCATGACACACTGTTGTATACCCCAGTTAGTCAAGAAACTCAAAATTTTTGTGGGAATAATTCCAAAGGAAATAAAGTTGGAGTTTCAAATATCAAATAGGATCGAGAACACAATCCTAAATTATTAAATATTATAACAATATCAGGTCTTTTGCTAGGCGCTTCCTATCATAACATAACATAATTGGTCATTCCAACCCTTCAGTCAGGATTACAACCTCGTTTCTCACACCCCATATGTTGTGTGTCTAAAGTCGCCTTGACACTTTGGTGAAGTATTTCTTAATTATACACACAAGCAATCCATGTTCGAATCACGCTAAAGTTGAAAAGATTTTTCATCGTGATTTTCGAAGAAGATTCAATTCCACTCCACAACTTTGTGAAACTTGTTCTGTGTAGAAAAATTTATTCATTCCGAATGTGTTTGGAGACTCAGTGACTTTCAGGTCATATCAATTTGCATCAATATTTACACTGCATGGATAAAGTAAGCAATCTCCGCTTTCGAAAAAATGAGCAACGTGTGTTAAATGGAAAAATTAGAGAATCACGTCCCATAATATCGTTGACAACATACTGAAGTACGAAAGCAGATACAATGCCAGAAGGTACATTGAATATGTACGAGTAGGTAGGTAGATATGGAGTGGTAACTTTGACTACCAAAGCTCAACTTAGCGGTCCGTTGTGATGCCATATGTAATCGCAGTCGCTGTACTAACCAAATTCCACTAAACTAATCGAAGAAGATGATCAGCGCAAGTGCTGCACCGTTGAGTATGTACACCAAAGGAAAAAACACAGACCAGGATGCATGTACAGTAAAATTTGGTATGAGAATACGATCGTACAGCATGAATTTGACTTCAAAATTGTCGTAACCAAACGAGGGGAATAGAAAGTAAATCTTTTCATACATACATACATACATACATACATACATACATACATACATACATACATAATTAGTCTTTACAACCCTTTAGTCATACTATTTACGTTGTTTGTGTTAATTTTTATACATGCATGGCGGGACCTACAGTTTGAAGTCAATCCAAAACGATAGATTTTTGAGAAACATTTTCATGGCAATTTTTTTTTACTCTCAGAGTTTTAGCCAGAAATCTGTCGAGGGGAAATCACTGAAGAAATACATACCCATACATACAACCTAGCTCCCTTTACCACTTATGTTGTTTGTATTAACTTTTATACATGAATGGCAGGACATACAGATTTTTGAGAAACTTTTCATGGAAATTTTTATTTACTTTCACAGAGTTTTTGTTGGAAATCTGCTGAGAGGAAATCGCCGTAGAAATATTTTTTAATATTTCCTTTTGTTGGAGTTGTCTGACCTGGGGTTCTAACCGTGGCCTCGCGTCTAATAGGCCAATTCACACTGCCTACTAGACTACAGCGACTTCCTATCTTTAAATTTAAATAAAACAAAGTGTGTGTGAGCTCTTATCAAAATGTTTTATTCATTTGAAAAACTTTTTGAAGCCATTGTGCGGAATATAACATTGTTCACGGCTTCTTTGGGTGGATAACATTTGAAATGTCTAATTTTCCATGATTCTGGCTGAATTTAACCGTGAACAACAAATTCAAATCGCATGATATCAGTGGTCAGTTCACTTCACCTTCAAGTGGGGTAACCATATCTTTAAATCGCTCGTGTGAAATACCTAACATGGCAAGAACCGTGAGGCACGTAGCACAGTGCTGTTGAAAACACATGCCTTCGGTGTCCAGATCATAAAAGATGTTGGTAATGTAGTGTTCGTCTTTGACAGTGATAGCCTAGTCTCAAAGAAATGTGAAGTGAAAATGTCGAACGGCCACAATCCACACCAAACATAGTCTTCTTCGGTATGCGTTGGGTTCTTTTGGATTCCGCGTGGATTGGTATCGCCACCAATTCGACGATTTTGTTTGTTCCCGTACCCATTCATGCACAAATGGGCCTCAGCGTTGCAAAAGATTTTTCGATCAACTGCATCGTATTCTCTCGCATACTGTCACTGACAACGTCGTTTCTTCGACAGATCCTGACTTTCGCTGGCGTGTTGCGCTATAGTTTACTAATCCAGTCGATTCGCAACATTTCCCATATTGCGAATAGTACTCTCGTAAAATGTCCGAAGAGACTGAATGCAAAATTCGTTCCTTATGAGGTCTGACAGTGTGTGCCACGGTTCAAACCCCATGTCTGATATCTTCGACAAAACAAAACTTCCTTTCCAGCTGATTTCCGTCAAAAATTATGAGAGTAAATAAAAATTGCCATGAAAAATTTTCTCAAAAATCTGTCGTTCAGGATCGACTTTAAACTGTAGGTCTAGTTTAACCAGTTCAACCCCTAGCATAGATGTTCCAAACAGAACGAAGTATGTAAAATATTTCAACGCCGATTTCCTCTTTCTTCTGAAACATAGCCTGAGAGCAAATAAAATAGCCATTAAAAATTTTCTCAACAATCTGTGGTTCGGTG
This sequence comes from Sarcophaga carnaria, assembly GCA_958299815.1. Classification (NCBI taxonomy): domain Eukaryota; kingdom Metazoa; phylum Arthropoda; class Insecta; order Diptera; family Sarcophagidae; genus Sarcophaga; species Sarcophaga carnaria. The sequence continues at coordinate 99,770,213 of OY283152.1, read as the reverse complement.
TCGACGTTGAACTGAAGATTCCGCCGCTCATGGATAAAAATTAACTCACACAACATCCGTGGTGTGGGAAGCTAGAACGTAATCCTGGCTAAAGTAAAGGGTCCGCCAAATAACTTTTTTTTTTTTAAATGCTTTAAAAAAACTACTGAATATTTTCTCAAATTTCTTTTTTTATTTGAAAGTACAATCCTTCCGGTTAATAATGGAAAATAATATCATTCAAATGGCTGCCTCGGCTGGCCATGCAATAACCTACACGATCGGTCCAATTTTTAAGCACATTATCGATTGTGTGCAGCTGTATTTCACCAATGGCTTCGCACCCCACAAATAGTAGTCCAACGGTGTCAAATCGCAGCTCCGAGGTGGCCAAACGACATCAGCTCTGCGGCTGATAATGCGATCTTCAAAAACAGGGCGCAAAACACTGAGTGTAGCTTCGGCTGTGTGGCACATAGCGCCGTCCTGTTGAAACCGAATGTTGCCAATGTCCTCCCTTTCAACTTTTGTTAACAAAAATTCGTTCAACATGGCCCGATAACGATCGCCATTGACTGTAACGGCCACTCGTTGCTCATTTTTGGGGGAAAAATTGCCCAATTATGCCTCTGCATCGGCATCTTCTGTAAGTCGATCGCAGGCCCACTTGGCGAAGCGAAAACGCATTGGATGGTCAATTGGCTTCAACTCCTGAACCAATTGGACTTTGTATGGCGTCATACCAAGGTCTTTATGAAAATTCGTCTCAATGATGCCTCCGAAATGTTCAAATATTGAGAACGACGGTGAATTAATGTTGATGGCGCTTCACGCACACTTTCTGCCACAGCAGCAATATTCTCGGGTGTACGCATTGATTTTGGCTTTTCACGCTTTGGTTTATCGATGAGGATGTCAGTTTCTTTCACTTTTTTCACAAGATAACGAACATACGCAGCTGACGGCGCTTCTCTACCTCGAAAATCCGTACGCAATTTTCGCACACATTCTGCAACATTACCATGATTTTCAAAGTAATGTCGCAATATTTCCCAGCGTTGTTCAAACGTATATAGAACCATATTCGTTCAGCGGAAGGATAAAACTAATTATCTGTCACATCAGACATGAGCTAAGTGTTACCATTCAAGAAATAAGCACTAGTTGAAAAAAACGTTAGATTGCGGACCCGATATAAAAATGACCAATTAAGTAAATAACTAGGTTTGAAAACAAGATGGTCATTACCAACTGTCAATGTTCAGAAGTCTCTGGTGGAAGACTTGATATAAATGGTATAAATATGAAATAGAAGACAAGGCCGGTACTACTGAAAGTCGATTCTACTTTAGTTCACTGCAGAACTACAAAAAAAATTGTTTTTTTAGTCATTATAACCCCATTCGTCTGTCGCATAAATAGACAATTTTTGTTCAATTAGTTTAACAAATAAATTTCAATTAACTTGATGTCACTTACATACATACACTGTGATGTACAAATAAAATATACAATAATAATCACAAGTATATACACGTCTAAAATAAAATACATGCTCCATACGATTACTAACAAGGCAACATACAATTGACAACAACGGCAGCATTGCCACAATAATCTGTTGTAATAAACAAAAACTGTTGCAAATAAAAAAAACAAAAATTGTTTAACAAATAATTTGCAACAACCAACAGCATTGTCAGCAACTGATGGAATAACCTTAAAGCATGTGTAAATCAAGTATCACTCTCGCGCTGATAATTTCCGTAAGTCATGTATAGGAAAAGCCTGATAATTTTAAATGTAACACAATTCAGTGAATTGAGCAAACAACAATTTAACCAAATCGGTTAGCCGATCTGACGACCAAACCCACTACCACCAACACGCCGCACAGCAGCCACATGGCAGCCACACAGAATTTGGCTTGCAACACCTGAACAGGTATTGTTTTGTTTGGTATTGAAATTCAACGGAACGGACAGCTTAAATGACAATTGCAACGCAAAACAAAATTGCAACATTTTTGTGTAGAAACAACAGTTTTTGTAGTAGTAACAACAGAAGTACTAGCAATAGCAGTAGTGACAACGCATAGAAGCCAGTAAGGCAACTGTAACAACAATTGTAAAAATGCATGGCATTGCGAAGGCGACAACATCTGAGCAACATTGTAAACGCTTTTCTATTGCTGTTCATACATACACCGCTCATATGGAATGCATTCAGAAAATATTCCAAAGGTTAATATAAGTTCGTATTGTATTGTTTTGTATGCAAAGATATTTCATACCTTTTAAATTACAAATGTTTACAAATTGCAGAAGCTTTAAATAATGGAATCATCGTTTAGAGTTCATGCCTTAGAAAACGATATTCGATACAGAAAAGGATCCTGCTGTCACCATTAAAAAGCATTAAATTTTCTAGGCCCTAAAATAGGTGCTACTACATCCAATATTATACGTATATACATCGGGCTGGCCATCTACTTACATACGTACAACCCATCAGTCAGAACTATGACCTAGCTTTTCACATGACTGATATTGTGTCTGCTAATTTTATACGTGAGTGGCGGCACCTACAGTTTGAAGTCGATTCCTAACGACTGATTTTTTGAGAAACTTTCCATGGCAATTTTATTTACTTTCACAGAGTTTTAGCCAGGAATCTGCTGAGAGGAAGTTGCCGAAGAAATTTTATTTTTACATTTTCGTTTTGAACCGATGCCTCACGTTTTATAAGCCAACACACTACCTACTAGACTACGGCGACTACAGGTGGGCCATCTATGGGTTTAAATTTAAACCATCGTTTAATTTCGAATCTGGCAATACTTATGTCATTCTATTCTGTCACAAAATTCATTATATTATCTCTACTGAACGTAATGAATCGATTTAAACTTGAGAAACGTTGGGATTTATTGGAAATTTATTTCAAAAACAAAGACAATTGCTCGGAAATTGCATGAAAATATCATGCAAAATTTGGTGGCATCGACTAACAGTGCCTGGTATACGCAGCAAGTTTATTGCTAAAGTTCGTAAAATTGGTTTCATTGTCGAAGCGTTAAGACATGAGCGTGCTCGTACAGAACGTACACCGAAAAATATTGAAGCTGTGGGTGAGCATTCGGGAGAAAACAATCAAATTTGTATCACGGTTTCGAATTTAAATATTGAATACCTTCAATTGCGCGCAAAATAATCTATCCATGAAGTCGCCTGACTTCCGATTTCTGACTGCTAACTTGCAAACAACGAACATCAAACGGCACTAGCTCTGGTGAACGAGGCTTCTATTAGTATGAATTATTTCTGATTCCTGTACATCCAATATGCAAACCATAAACATTTGCGCAGACAGGCAACGACAGATGGCAAACCCTAGCATTCTAGAACCTAATACTACAGAGCACATGCTTTATTGGAAAAACTAGACGAATGATATTGAGGATTGGTTTGTTTAGGTTTAATTGGCAGCAGCTTTAAAAAGCATAACGAACTTGGATATTAAAAAGTCCCGTTATAGTACGAATAGTACCTATTCCGTCATACTGTAGCTTTCCAAACCATCGCTTCAAGGTAGAGGCTCCATATAAACCATCTTTGGCTAGATATGTATGTTCTGTCAATAAATTCAGGTTTACCTAGAATTCTTCTCCTCGGAGAAGATGTTATGTAGTCTCCTCTTTCTTTCTGGTTATTACAGCTTCTGGAAAAGCCATTATAAGGTATTCCCAATTTGTGGTAGCACACACCCATAAAAGAGTATCGCGTTATAACTACAATGAGAGTGCTACAACGGATCACGGTCTTCATGGTGTGCTGAAATTTTTTTCCTTTTCGGGCCAAAGTTGTCTGATCTTTGTACGAACAGTTTAATTATCCCCTCTAATTTGTCTGCCCCTTATTTGAACTGTTCCTTGTACACATACATACATACATGATTAGTCATTACAACCCTTCAGTCAGGATTACGACCTAGTTTCTCACACCACTTACGCTGTGTGTGTTAATTTTATACATGAGTGGCAGGACCTACAGTTTAAAGTCGACTCCGAACGACAGATTTTTCAAAAACTTATCATGGCAATTTTCTTTACTCTCAGAGTTTTTGCCAGATATCTGCCCTCTCGAACCCTGGCTTTTCGTCTAATAAGCCAACACACTACCTACTAGACCACGGCGACTACAATGCTTGGCAAATCCATCATTCAATGCCCGGTTAGCCTTAGGGAGTAATCATGTCTCTCGACAATCTGTGACTGTCTAAGATGCTATGTTCTAACCATCTAGAGATGTAATGGCCTTTTAATTATCAGTAAATATTTCGACTCGATATGTTCTGATACCGAATTTACATAGCGGATGGCTATTATTTACAACCATTTAGTCAGGATCACAACCTAACTTCTCACGCCACCCATATTGTGCGTGTTACTTTGATCCATGAGTGGGTGGACCTACAGTTTAACCTCGACTCCAAACGATAGATTTAAAAGACTTTACATGGCAATTTTATTTACTCTCAGATACTAGACAGTAATTTTATTTATTTTATTTATTTAATCGTTTATAACCACACTCTCTTAACGAACTGATCTAACATTTAAAAACATTTATTCTACGCACACATACATACAATTATAAGTATTTCCTGCACCTCAGAAAGCGTTTGCTCAGGGAAAACCAAACTAATCTTGTCGACATCTTTTGTTGGCCAGTCAACCAAACAAGCAACCGACACAACACAACAGGAAACAAAAATTAACAACAACCACTAATAAATGCCACCTTTGGAAACGAACCGTAAAAGATTTTAAAAATATTGGCAACATTGAGACTCTCACAGTAGAATGCCATAAACAAGCAAACAAACAAATTAAACAATACAATCGTAGTTTAAAACGTATGTACATATACAGACAAACAGAATTTATTTTTGTAAAGAAATCAGTACCAATAGAAAATTTTCAACGGATTGGTTATTTACAGATCATATCATCCAAAATCAGTGAATGATATATTAAGACCACGCGTTTGGGTCTGATATGGACTCGTTTCTTATTAGCTGACATATTGATTTGTGGTCGTCGCTATATAGTGGTTTACTAGATGAAAACTCAGAGTATTTCAAAACTTAGCCCTGACATCCTGAAAAAATTTTAAAAAAAATTCTAAGCAGTATTTCAATAAAAGCTCTGACAGTAACTATAGGGTGGGCCATCTATCGGTTTAAATTTGAACCATCGGTTATATCGACTCCCGCAATACTAATGTCATTCCTTTCTGTCACAAAATTCAGTATCATTATCTCTACTGAACGTAAGGAATCGATTTACGTTTGAGCAACGTTGGGATTTATTCGGAATAAATGGGCCAACGAGAAACGGCACGATTTTTTTGTACCCGTTCTTCATGGTATTGATGTGAGCGATGTTTGGTTTCAACAGGATGGTGCAACTTGCCACACATCTCATGCCACAATCGATTTATAGCGTCAAACGTTTGATGGCCGTTTAAATAGCCGAAATGGTAATGTCAATTGGCTGCCAAGAAGCTGCGATTTAAAAGCGTTGAACTATTTTCGGTGGGGCACCGTTACAGAAAAGTGTTACGCCGATAAACCGGAGAATTCGCCGTAGTATAGTAGGTAGTGTGTTGGCTTATTAGACGTAAAGCCAGGGTTCGAGCCCCAGGCCAGACAACAAGACAGAATACAAAAAGTATTTCTTCGGTGACTTCCTCTCAGCAGATTTCTGGCAAAAACTCTGAGAGTAAATAAAATTGCCATGAAAAAGTTTCTGAAAAATCTGTCGTTCGGAGTCGACTTTAAACTGTAGGTCCCACCACTCATGTATAAAATTAACACACACAACATAAGTGGTGTGAGAAACTAGGAAGTTGTACAATGGATCAATTCGACCTCCGGGTACTGTACTTGTCTTAATTGACAAGTATACGTCCTCTAACCTAACATAACCTAACCTAAACCGGAGAGAATTGAGCATTGGAAGGCCAACATTCGTGATGTCATTGCTGAGATACGACCTCTTACGAATCAGGATTGCGCAAGAAAGCCAGAACTCTCTGAAAAAGATAGTAAAAATTCTAAGGTTACCCTCAGGTGCCGCTTCTGGACAGGAAGACATAGAAGATAAGAGCGTAGCAGAGACGCTTGGTGAGGCTAGAATAACTACTCATTTCAACTAATGCAGTCGTGAGATTGTCACGCCTTTCCTGAGGGCTAAACAAATGATCTAAAACAGACTGCAGTCATTCGCACAGTAGAGATCGGAAAATGAAAGAACTTCTGAAGAGTCCACACAAATCTATGACTTTATGGACTTGCAAAGCACACGATTTTCCCTAAACATACTTAGACAGTGGGACATTGATTCTTAGGAATGCAGACAAAAGGATTAAGAACGGCTTACAACGACTTCTGCAGAAGCTGTAATAACGCGTAAGAATAGGAGAGCACAGAACATCATTACAGAAACTTAGTAACGAAAATCAATGGAGTAATCCAGAAACGAATATGCCGTTTTAAAAGAGGGACTATTTTGCGGTTTACAGATGGGTCACAAACAGATCTTCAAAAGACAATAGGAGATTTTGGTTCCAGAAAGGAATATTCTGAATCCATGGAAATACTTGAAGGTGGCTTTCCGGCGTAAGCTTATGACAACGAAAGATATGCTTAATTCGACTTGGATAGAGGATATAAAAGACAAAACAGTAAGATCGCTGTTCGAACATTAGCCTCTAAAAATAATCGAAGATTGTGTCGGCCGGTCCAGGAAAGCTGCATCGGCTAGGTAGTCAAAATAAGATTACCCTCTGCTGATTCTAGGATCATGTGGGAATTCGTATTGCCAAGAAGCAGACGAGCTTGTGAGAAAGAGATCGATTATGGGGCCATAAACTCTGCTGTAAGTGGAGACAGCTGTTTGAAAGGGAATGCTAAACGAAGGAGGCAAAAAAAGAGTAAAAACTCTTGTCAAACCAAGTGATTTTGAAACAATCAAAACTTTTGTTGGGACATTACAATATAGGGAGTTCTAAATCATGCGTCAGTCTAGCCAGAAATAGTCTGAAATTGATAGAAAGTCTTTTGATAAGACATTATTAGACAAAGGGCACTCGTATTCAGTAAAAAATAGCTTCTAAATTTTTAGCTCAATGTGTAGATTCCTTGGGAGACGAAAATTAAAAAAAAATGTTCAGATGTACCTCCATTTATGCTATACAGTGTAGATTTGTTAACGCATGTACATGATGATTATTTGTAACCATAACAGCGTTAAGTAGCATTGCAAAGAGTAGCAATATTATAATAATATTCCATTCTATTCCATTTCATTTCATTTAATAACGAACTTAATTATGGAAACACTTAAAAGGTCTTTGCTGCAGACACAAGAGTACATACATGTGTACATCTACCAATTATTTAAATAGAACAACAGAATATTAAATATTAAGCCACGTGTATGAACTGCAACCCTAATGATATTAACCAAAGTATGATGATGGTGTACATATGTACAGTGAGCGTCAAAAGAAACTCTATACTATGGAGAAAATTCTAACAATCACCAAAGTCAACTTTTAACAATTAAGGAGAGTGCCCAAAAAATTTCACAATTTTTGGAATTTTTTTTTGTAATTTTTTTGTGTTTTTTTTTTTCAATTTTAAAAACTGGCAATGTTACACATTTTAAAATAAAAATAACGTTAATTTATTAATGCACTTTTCTAATGTACACTTTCTTTTGACGCTCACTGTATACGGATTTCTACTGGTGTAGTGTAGGTGTATAGAGAAATATAAACAAAAAGTTTAATTAATGCATACATACGTACATTATTATTTGCACAAAATGAATATATTATTCTCTCTCGCTCTCTCTTTCCCTCTCTCTCTCTCTCTCTCTCTCTCTGTTAGATTCTTATAAATTCATATACATTTATTGGTATATTGAATCATTTAACAAATATTTATTCATTATTTCAAGTGGCATTTAAATATTATATTTGCTACGTATTCAACATTGTCTGTAACTCTATAAGTATGTTGATAATAATAATAATTGGCGTCATGTTACCAAGATTCTAAAGGCTTTACATTAGGGCAGTACCTATCCTATGAACAAAAAAAGGTGAACCAATATTGATCCTCATTTACATATAAATATTTTATTATTTATTTCTTTATCTTACCCAATAATTTCTTTACAAATATATGTACCACCCTAATAATTTTGTGGCAATAATTCGCAGCTCTTAAAACATAAAATAGGATTATCACCGTTATACAATATATACATACATATATAAATCGTATTAAAATGGGATTTTAAATGAAATTATTATGTAACATTGTAAATGGATTTATTAAACAAATTATTGAGTAAAAAAAAACAAACAAATTAATTGTAGCAAATTCATCAATCAGTATCGATCATCAAACTGTGACAGCAAAGGTTTGCACACGGCTTGGTAAGGTCATAAGGTGTACTTGATCATGTCCAGAGAATATTAGTCGTTGCAAAGTTGTTTAACAATTAAAGTCATTGATATGTGTGTCCTTGCACAAAAACACCATGTAGACCACCATTAGATAATCCCAAACGCACAGTAGCAACACATAACCTATAACACGATAGTCTCCTAAGTCTAGATTAAGTCTTAGGTTATTTTAGGCTTTAAACTGTGGGTGCTCTGCCACACATGTATGAAATTAACACACAAAACATAAGTGGTGTGGGAATCTAGATGGGAACCCTTCAGTCAGGTTTTCGACTTAGCTTCTCACATCGCTAATGTTGTTTGTGTTAATTTTATGCATAGGTGGCGGGACCACTGTTTAAAGTCGATTTAGAATGACAGATTTTTGAGAAGCATTTCATGACAATTTTATTTACTCTCAGAGTTCTTGCCAGAAATCTGCTAAGAGGAAGTCGCCGAAAGTAACACGGCACGTCATATTGGTTAACTGCCACAACAAAAGCTATAACGACCGGCTTATAGGGTAGATGTTAAGTTCTGGAATTCTTTGGAGCCAATACAGTCAGCGAATGACTGAGGTTATGCTGGAACTCCGAAGATCAGAGGTACGAAGGCGAAATTTAATTTAATATGCGACAGCTTTATAGCTAACCAGCCCCGAAATAAACCCGATCCAAAAATATATCATGATAATGCAACAATTGGCCCGGCCAAGGATGTCAGAAGACAAGAAATATGAATCATCCATATTTTTATGAGAAAATGTTGGCACTGACATATGTAGTCAAAAGCTGTTTATTCCTGCTCTCCAGACCCACAGCCAGTATAGTCGTTATTGCTAGAAGGTCAAGTTTTTCAGCATGCCTACTATGAAACGGTGGCCAGTGAGAATCGATGGATGGTCATGTAATTAAAGAACAGTGTCCAACAGAGATTCAGCCTCCCTAGTGGAAAATTTGCAATTTAACTAAGCCAATAAGAATTCTTATGCCTTGGAAAATGTCGGAGATTGAGAACTCCGTACCGGTAGTGGGCTGGCTTATCAGACCCCAGGTCAGACATCGCGAACAAAACGAAATACAAAAAGTATTTCATCGACGACTTCCTCTCAGCAGATTTCTAGGCAAAAATTCTGAGAGTAAATAAAAATTGCCATGAAAAGTTTCTCAAAAAGCTGTCATTTGGAGTCGAATTTAAACTATCCAGCCAATCATTTATGAAATTGACACAAACAACATAAGTGGTGTGAGAAGCTAAGTCGTAATCCTGACTAAATGGTTTTAATGGTCAGTCATGTATGTATGTATGACTATGTCCCTGAATCCACATAAGAGTTACCTCTGAATGTTCCGAAGAGAAGTCCTCGGCAATCATGGACCAGGACTTACTTGACAAATGTCGAAGCAAAACTAGCATCTTGCTTTTGGATGATAGCTTTTAAGCCTCATACGTTCATTACATTACTTTTCACAGGCTAAAATGTTCCATACTTTTCGATCAGTGTGTGCTCCCCAATTACTTATTTTAATTAAAGTGTTGCTATCAATCATTTAATTGTCTGCGCAACATTTCCTTAACATTTTAATAACTCGGCATACAAATATGCCACCATCAAAAAAACTAATCATGAAAAACCAAATTTTTTCTTTAAGGAAAACTAAAACGCTATATCGAGATGCTTGTTATAATTCCATTACGCTTAACCGTAACCATTTCAAACTTGTTGCACAAATTTACCAAAAATAAATTCGAATATTAGTTGAATACACGTTTTTTTCTTTCTGTATATACAAGGTATGCGGAAGTACATGATATCGACAACAGAAAAACACCCAACTGCCATGCATGTTATTAGTAAACGCAAGTATTTGCTGCCACCAACCACCAACACCATTATTGAATTCAATTTACGTATCGAATAAATGCAAATTAAATATTATGCGCCGCCAAGTTTTATAAACTGTTAAATGGTGGAGGGGAGTGCGAGGGGGAGGGGAGGGTAGAAATAACAAAATCAATCGTTACAGACATTTTTTCTTCAAGTGCGAATGCAAGCGAACAAACCAAGCGCAACCAACTTCACTATTTGTGTAGATACACGTACCCGTAAGCAGCTATAGTGGTAGTGGTAGTGGTATGCCAACACTTGCATTAGTTTGTGGAAGTTTTTTTGGCGGTACGACAAATAGAGGCCGGTATTGTAACGCCTTTTACTGCCACTGTCACAGTCAATTGCTTTACTTTGGTTTGCCTGTTTTCAATCTCTTCAAATGCATTGCTTTGCCTTCTATGGCTGACTTGACTTGCTTAAATCACTGACTGAATATGCCAGTCTGTCTGTCTGTCCGTCTCTCTGTGTTTCTTATATTGTTAGAGTAAGACCAGCGTAACGCCTGCCTATTTGTTATGACTTGTATTCCAAAATTTTCAATTTCATTTCGGTTCGCACTTAATCTTACAGTCAAGAGCTCAGTTGCTGCAGCAACATTGTCGTTATTTGCTGATTAATCAAGCATGCGTATGTTACACATGTACCTCAACATTTTTTATTATTTTTCTTGAATGATAAATAAAATATTAGACAACATTATTTTACTGTAAAGACTGGAAAAGAATGTATTCTTTAAGCATATTGGTATTACTCTCAGTGGGGAGAAATCACTCCACCTGACAATTTGTTGAGAGCAAGGTAGTGGCTCTAGATATTTCCAAAAACATTTGATAGGGTATGGCACCTCACACTTCTATAGAAACTTATTGTTCATGGTGTTGATAGGTATTTCCCCTAATTTCTCAGCCTTCGCCCCATAACGGTTTGAAATTTTGCCAAAAAAAATTTTTTTGATGCAAAATACAATTGTTCCGGTTAGAAATGGAACATTATTTCATTTATATGACAACCGCGGCTGGCCTTAGAGTATCTCATTCGATCTGACCAAAATTCGTGCACTTTTTCAAGTTTATGGAGTTGCATCTCGGCAATGGCATTACGAATGTTGGCCTTCAAATGCTCATTTATCTCTGGTTTGTCGGCATTACACTTTTCTTTAACGGCGTCACACAGAAAATAAACCAAATCGCAGCTTCTTCGGCTAATTAAACGGCCATCAAATGTTTGAAGCAATAAATCGATGTGTTGCAAGTTGCACCATCCTGTTGAAACCAAACATCGTCCACATCAATACCATGAAGAGCGGGTACAAAAAAATTGCGTATCATGGTGCGATAGATGTCACTATTGATCACGCAATGGTTGTGCCGTCCTCATTTTCAAAGAAATATGAAAAGAAGCCGTACCAAAAATTAACTCGCGTAATGGGTGCATTGACTTCTGTAAGACCACTCAAGGGTTTTCTGAGCCCCAAATACGGCAATTTCCTTATTAACGTACCCACCAAGATTAAAATGAGCTTCAAACAAAAAGATGAATTTCTTTGGCAAAACGGAATCATCGTGCAGTTTCTCGTTGGCCCATCTAGCGAAGCGAAGACAAAGCGGGTGGTCATGCGGCTTTTGAACCAATGGAACATTGTAAGGCGTCATACTAAGATCTTTTCGCAAAATTTGACTTAAACTGGTGCGTGAAATCTTCAATTCTTGAGAACGATGACGAGTTAATGTTGATGGATTTTTACGCACACTCTCAGCCACAGCTTCAACAATGAAACCAATTACACAAACTTTAGCAACAAACTTGCGTATACCGGGCACTTTTGGTCCTGCTCGAAAACCATATATTTTCATATTCTCATTTTTCTCACAGATCACATCCGTTTGTGTTCGATCGGTTATCGGACTATCAGTATGTGAAACCCCTAATCTGCAGAGATCTTTCCTGCCACTTATAATATAAAAGGATTCAAATCCTATGTCTACAAACAATACTCCCTCTGTCCTCCTTGCCATAAGCTATTTTCCTAAATTCAACGCAATGTACTGCATGAAGAGAGGCCATCCTCTGAGCGGGCAAGCGAGAGCAGCACTTTAGCAATCCAACGAATCAAGCTTCGAATATTTAAAGCATGCGTAAAGTCTACTAAAAGGCAAGCAGAGACATCAAAGCAATAGGTTTGAAGGCTTAAAGTCATGGTAGTCTGGTGGGTTGTGTAAGCTTGTTAGATCTCAAACATTTCGAACAAAATGAAATATGTATGAAAAAAAAAATATTTTCTCGGCGACTTCCTCTCAGAAGACTTCTGTCATAAACTATGAGAGTAAAAAAAATTGCCATGAAAAGTTTCTCAAAAATCTGTCGTTTGGAGTAGACTTTAAACTGTAGGTCCAGCCACTCATAAATGAAATCATTGCACACAACTAGGTGGTAGTCCTGACTAAAGAGTTGTAATAACGAATTAAGGAAGTAATTAATTAATTAATTAATTAATAGGCTTGAAGGAGATATTATTGGATTACTCTTTAAAGGACTACAAGGGATCAAATGCAGGCTGTACTAAGGCACCTCATTGCGACAAATAATAAAGTCTACTTTGCTATACGGTTCTAAATTGCTTATCTTATGCACATATTGAGGTAACAACAGCATTATCTACAACAAAATGAGTTCTTTAAAGTCTTGTTTAAATTTTATTTATTCTGTCAGTAACAATATTTTACGAATTTTCTCAAAATTGTGTACAGTATTATAGCATCAGACAACAATGGATTAGATTAGGTCGGAGTGGTAGCCGTTGTGATGCCACGAGGTGAATGCAGTCCCTGCACTGACCAAGTTCCACTAAAAAAATCAGGGAAGAGGAAGAATTTGGTCAGCACAAGGGCTGCACATCAGAAGCACGACTACCCCACACTGGACATCAATACATGATAGCTCCGTCAAGCTGAAAAGAAATGGAGAGCCAAACAACCACTGACAAAACAACAATAGATTGGACATTACAATTATTTAGTGAAGATAACAACCTACTTTGCTATAGGTTCTAAAATCTTGCTAGGCTCCAACGCAATCAGCGATAAATTTTAGGTTTTTATCAACAAGTGCCTTAGAGTCACATGTAGTATCATCTGGTATAACACCATTAGCAAAACAGATTTGGGAATAATAATACGTATGAATCTGAGGAGTACACGAAGACAATTTTTCCATCGTAAGAATTCAGTCTTTTAGATTATGGGTTTCAAATATTATCTCTCTCTTATGAAAACAGGCAGGCAGGCACTTGATTAAGTGGTTTTATTTATTGTTGTTGTTATTATTATTATTTCTGTAGTTGAACTTCACATATTTTATTTATGAAAATATCGGCTCACAGTTGGATGCAAGTACGAATAGAAAGATTTATTGAGAATCATAAATACGATATTATTACTGCTGGTGCTGCTGCTGTTATTGTTGTTGCTGTTGCTAAGGCATTGTGTTTGTTACAATTTAAACGATTTCTTTGAGACATAAACGAGCATAGAAAACGAGAGAAGGGAGGCTACAGTGACTCAATATTTTTAGAGCTGCAGGGTTACAAAAAAAATCAAAATAACGATTGCAATTCTTGGCACTATTTGCGTGAGTAAATGCGTGAGTGCATGTGAGTGAGTGAAGTGTGTGAATGAGAGAGCAAGCATTATGAGTGACAAGTTATTGAATTTAAAATCGTTTATAATTATTGCTGCCTTTGATTCTGCTTCTATTTTTTCGGTAGATTTCTAAGCGTTTTTTATTGCGCACGTCTAATGTGACTTGCAATCGTTCATTAAGTGCGTTTTTATTATTGTTTTTATTGATGTTGTTGCTGTTGTTATTGCAATTTGTTTTCCTCATATAGTTTTTATTTGTTATAAAAAGTTTATTTTTTTTTGTTTTTGAAGTTATTTTTCGTTATTTTTTCAATTCTTTTTTCCTCGAGTGTAAGGTTACAACATTGACAATGAATTGAATTTTTTTCTTCACTGTGTAGCATTGCATTTTGTTGCAATTACATAATGCGTGTGTGTGTGTAAGTGAATTTGTGCGTCTATTTGTTGAATTATGTTTTCCGGTATTTAAAAAAATCGTGATTTCAAGTGGCATGAATAAATTTTTGTTTTTTTTTTGTTGGCACAATAAATAAACATTCAATGCGTTATTGAATAACTTCATGGGGAGAGACTACATGGGGAGAGAGATTGTTTTTATCTCGTTTGAAAATTGTATGGCAATTTATGCCACTGATTTTAGGAAATTGTTTTTCAATAAATGAAAGTCATACCCGTACTCGTTCGTATATGTTTTTGAAATTTCGTTTTCAAAACTAATCATCGTAATTTGAAAGAAATTCAATTTTTGTTTATCGTATGAACCACATATTTTGTGGTAAAGTGTATGTCGCAAAGGAATTAACTGCAGCAATATATGCAAAAAAAATTATTTATTCAGTCAGGAACAATATTTAACGAATTTTTACAAAATTACGCAGAGTATTGTAGTATAAAACAACAAAAGATTGGTCATTACAATCCTTTAGTCAAGATTACAACCTAGCTTCTCACACAACCCAAGTTCTGTGTGTTAATTTTATAAATGAGAAACAGAAACATTTTATGACATCATTAAGTTTCAGTGTTTTTGACAGAAAACTTCTGAGAGCAAGATATCGAAAGAAATATTTGTTCGTATTTCGTTTCGTTCGACATGTCTGGGCTGGGGTTTAAATCTTGATCTCACGTCTAATAAGCCAACACACTATCGACTTTAAGCCTTCAAGCCTGTTGCTCTGGCAAATTTTAGGATGAATAGAACATTCGATTTTATAAGTTCAACTAGAAATTTCTGATGTAACGGCATTCTTGGCAATGGCTTCAAGCTGCGTGACAATGTAGACTGTGGTATATTTATTAACCCTTTCCACTCCAAGCCTTTTTTTTCTTTTATTCCACCAGCTCCACGCTAAAATTGCGTTTTTTAACTTTTAGGGGGTTTTTCGTATTTTGTAAATAAAATTGATTGTTTCTTAAATGATAAACTTTATTTTATAAGTAATTACAGGATACTATATTATAATTCTTAATTCTATTCTTTATAATCCCTTTTGGTATGGTATTTTTCGAAACAAATACCGGGATAAAGCGAAGGTTTTGCCTCACATGTTTTGCAAAAATACCATGTTTCTTTTCTCCCCCCTTTTATTTTTCGGTTAGAACACACAGCACAATCCTTGTGCTTCCCCCCAGGTTGTAAATAAATAAAGTGAGGGGTTCCATCGAGAAGTTGTTCTTCTGTATCTGCCGCAGCCGCGGTTCTGCGACTTGTTTCGGTGAGTGACATGAGCAAAGTTTTTCTGTACTTCATATGACTCATTGCTACTTTTCCGTTTTTTTACATTCCACTCTTTATACAATACGTATGAATTTATAATAGAGACTTCTAGCCCCCAGAAAAATAGTTTTCTCCACCATTTGAGTGTTTTTCTTATAAAGCAGATAATACTAGATATAACTATAACGATTGGTTTTTTACTTCGGTTCTTGTGTTTATTTATAGTTGGCGTACGACTTCCTATGTTTCTTCCTCTAGTCCTCCTTTGGATAATTTGTGGATCGGATGTATAAAAAGTGCTTAGCACTGTCACTACTCTGGTATCACACCAAGCTAGTGAAAGGGTATTGCCTATGCGAAAAGCAATTGTTTCTTCTCTCGGCAACTTGGGTTTTTTATTTCTTGTGGTAGTCCTTTTCGGTTAGGCATAATTGTGCCGGTCAAAAAGCATTTATTTTCAAATAATTCCTTGGCCAAAATTAAGTTAGTATAAAACCTATCTGTTGCCACGTTTCGTAGTAAGTGTGAGACGGCTTTATCAAAAACTTTAGTAAAAAAATCCCACCTTTTTTAAAATTGTCCGCAAAAAGAAGTATTACCACTATGTCGAGGGTCACTCGACAGTGGAGCTGGTGGAACAAAATCAATGTCGAGTGACACTCGACATTGGAGTGGAAAGGGTTAAGGGTTCTGATAGGTTCTGAAAACCGCGCAGTACTTGTTAGATGACCGAATATATCCTTAAAATCTCTTGATTTACTAGACAGCTACGCTGTTATTAAGTTCCTAGTTTTCTACATTCGTGCTTCGCCATAAATGCCGATAATTTCGCCGAGAAACTTCGGATCATTAAATAATAACTCGTATATCGGTTCCAGAATATAGGAATATCGTTGGAAATTGCATTTCAGATGAGCTAGCCACAGTCGGTACACAATCTCTTACATGTTACAGCGCATAGGTATTCCTATTGCCTCAGATAAATTGAAAATTCTCTAGTCATTTTACAGAGGCTCAATCTCGTTGATAACAAGAGGGTACAAGCAATACTGCTTGACTCTGCTGAACACGTATGGATAAGAAGAGGATCGAATCACTTCTGTCCTTAAATCGCATGGTCATCCATCGCACAATAACTATTCCCACGGTCCACTGTGCTTTTGGTAAATTAAATATTTGTGTGAAATCTACGCTTCTGTGTGAGTGCGAAATGTCGAATGTTCTCACCAAAGGTGTAAACATTTTGTAAATTTTCTAAAACCTAATGTAGTCTATTATGTTGGGTTCTTAGGCGTGAGACCTCAGTTCAAACCCCAGGTCAGATATCACAAACTAAACGAAATATTAAAAAAATATTTCTTCGGCGACTTCCTCTCAGCAGATGTCTCACAAAGACTCTGAAAGTAAAATAAAAATTTCAATGAAAAGTTGTTCAGACCTGTCGTTCGGAGTCGACATTAAACTGTAGGTCCCAACAATCATATATAAAATTAACACACACAACATAGGTGGTATGAGAAACTAGGTCGTAATCCTGACTGAAGGGTTGTAAAATTATGTTATGTTTGTAATGTACTACATATCTAAGTTATAGAAGAATTTAGCAAAGGCAACTGGCAATGAAACCCTGAAGTAAAGGCTGATTTCTATTTACTACACCTTCTATTATCAGAAACGAAATAAATTTCATTCGTTTCAAAAAAGACTTAAAAACCCATGGTAATCTTTAAGGAAATTTTTAAAACCAATTTTTTATTTTAATTTCCTTTTGCTTGGCCATAAATCTTTAGGGGGGTAAATCCAAACGATTTACACTTTTCCGTAATCACACAAGAAAGCAGAAACTGAAAGGAAAATTTAATGTAAAAAGAAATACTCGTGCAAAACATAAAAAAATTCCCATCCCATAACAATTTATGGTGGACAACGCAAGAGAAATATTTTATGACACAATAGCTACAACAACAACAAGTGACAACTAAATTGTGAACAGCTAGTCGTCATACTAAGCTGTAAACAGCCAGCCGTTATTAATAAAACGGTATTAGTATAGGCCCCGTATAGGTAGGCTTTTATTTCTTATTTCCTTTTCAATGTTTTTTGTTGCTGCATTGATTTTCACGTTTGCTTGTTGCAGAGTGTGGTTCGGTATCTGTTTCTACGCACTCGTTCACATTGTGTGACAACGAACGGCCTTCAGTAAAAGGCAAGGTTACAAATATTTGTGGACCTCATATTTTATTTATTACAGTATGTTGTTGTTTAATATTGTTGTTGTTTGTGTAACCATATAGGCATTTGTAGATTGTGTTACCCAGTCCATATACATATTAATGCATAGCGCGTTGTCCAACCGGCATAATAAATTTATGTACACTTGTATGAATTATTTTTTTTCAGTTTTTGTTTTTGTTTCTGTGCAATCGAAAGCCTGCATTCCTTAATCACTGCCATAATCACTAACAAACAACCACCTCAACTGCTGCACAAAGCTCTAGTCACCTGTTATAAACGCATTTTGTAAACTCATTCGCACAAAAAAAAGTCGCTTTCGATTTTGTTTTCTTTTTTGGACAACAACCAACAAAAAAAACTAGCGTTTTACGTTTAAAATACGTTTTTTTCACTCAATTTTTCCAAAAGTCATTAAACTGTATACTAAACAGATTTACAGCTGATGCAACCTAATTAGGTATAAAGGGTTGAACAGCTCTTCCTATATTTAAGTTCAAAAATAAAACAAAGTGTGTAAGAGATATCATCTCAAAACGTATTGATGTCCTTATAAATGGAACATAACAGCGTTAAAAAGTTCGGCACAGTTTCTACGGATGGAGTGCATCCGAAATGTCCAATTTTCTATGACTGTGGCGCCTAAATCAGGCTGAATTTCACCGATGTTATAACTTCTGTTGACTTTGAGATCCGTTGCGGCTTGCAAATTATTCGCATAGACCTGTGACTTAAGAAAACACCACAAGAAAAAGTCCGACGTTATTAAATCGCAGGATCTCGGTGAGCAGTTCATATTGCTTTCACATGAGATATCCATGCCCTCAAATCACTCGTTCAAAAAATGCAATGTGACACGAGGTATTCATACAATTCACGGCATAAGAAGTTGGTTAATCAATGACCCATAATGTTTGCCATTGATTGTCACATGACCTCCACGTACGATGACCATGCCCTCAAATCATCCTCAATCATGCGGAACATTCAATGTGACACGAGCTATTCATTCTGTTCATGCTATAAGAAATTGGTAATCAACAACTCATAATATTTGCCAGTGACTGTCGCATGACCCCCACGTAAGATGACAATGGGCACTATTAAGCACCGAGGCAGCAGCCTTGAGAGTATTCGAGAGAAAAGTCCTACATAAGATCTTCTTCGAGAGAAAAGTCCTACATAAGATCTTCAGTACGGTGCGAGTTGGCAATGATTTCCGCATACGAGCCAACATTGAGCTGTATGAACTCCTCAACGATATGGACGTTGTGCAGCGTATTAACATCTAGCAGCAGCGCTGGCTCGGCCATGTTATTCAAATGGGGGAGGATACATACTTACATACATAATTAGTCATTACAACCCTTCCGTCAAGATTACGACTTACCTTCTCGCAGTACTTATGTTGTGTGTGTTAATTTTATATATGAGTGGCGGAAGGTACACTTTAATGCCGACTCCGAACGACAGTTTTTTTTGAGAATTTTTTCATGGCAATTTTATTTCCTCACAGAGTGTTTGCCAGAAATCTACTGAGAGGAAGTCGCCGAAGAAATATTCCAATTTCGTTTTGATGGAGATGTCTGACGTGGCCTCACATCTAATAAGCCATCACTTACTAGACTACGGCGACTTCACGGAATTAATATTATCCCAAAATCTACAATTGTTTGTTTGTTCTCATACCCATTTATCCAGAAATGGGTTTCATCGCGTTGAAGATGATTTTTCGAACAAATTCGGGTGTGTAGTCAACTAGTTCCCATTCAGCGAACACATGTTCCCTGTCTATGGTCGTTTATGTTCAGCTACTCAGGGTCAGTTGAACATTGTATGAATGCAGGCCCAATTCACAATGCAAATACGTCAAGTTGTTATCTACGAAAGGCCGAATTCTTATGATCAACTCAAATTGACATTCTTGGATTCTATTACAGATTCTCATGTATAGAGGCGACGTTTTCGGCAGATTTTGCATTTCGTTGACGTGCGAATATTTGTCGATCGATTTACTGAACAAGTGGACTCCAATTTATTTACCACATTACGAATAGCGGTCCATTAGGAAGAACAATTGTTGTGTTCGTAAAATGGACAAAGCGGAGAGTACATTGCCCGAACAGAATATCCATTTTGATAAAAACAATGTTATTATTTGCACGTGTTGTTGAATGTTATATAGGGTGGGCCATATATCGGTTTAAATATGAAACATCGATTTCGAATCTAGCAATACTTATGTCATTATATTCTGTCACAATAATCACGTAATGAATCGATTTACGCTTGAGAAACGTTGGAATTATTGACGTAAGACTCTGCACGATGATGCCGAAAAAAATCATCTTTTCGGATGGAGCTGTTGGTGGGTACGTTAATAAACAAATTCGCCGTATTAGAGGCTCAGAACACCCATACGTGGTCTTACAGAGCCAATGCACCCATTACGAGTGACTATTTGGTGCGGCTTGTGGAACGGAGGCTTCATTTGTCCATATTTCTTTAAAAATGAGGGCGGCACAACCATTACATGGAGACACCTATAGCACCATGACACAGCAATTTTTTGTACCCGCTCCTCGTAGTATTGATGTGAACAATGTTTGGTTTCAACAGGATGCTGCAACTTGCCACACATCTCATGCCACAATCGATTTATTGTGTCAAACATTTGATGGCCATTTAATTAGCCGAAGTGGTGATGTCAATGCTAGCCAAGAAGCAGCGATTTGACACTGTTGAACTATTTTCTGTGGGGCACCGTTAAAGAAAAGTGTTATGCCAACAAACCAGAGACAATTGAGCATTTGAAGGTCAATATTCGTGATGTCATTGATGAGATGTGGCCGCATACACTCGACAAAGTGCAGGAAAATTGGTGCGATCGTATGAGGTACTGTGAGGCCAGTACACGGCAACCATATGAATGAAATCATATTCCATTTATAACCGGAACAATTGTACTTCACAACAAAACAAAATAAATTTGACAAAATTTCAGATCGTTTTTGTTTTATTGCATCCTTAAATTTAAATTTTTAAATGGCTCCAACAAAATGGCACTTAACAAAGTTCGGAAGTCTGCGTTGGAAAATTCTATAAATCCCTCAAATGACCAACAAAAAAAACCCCAATAGAAAGTTGAAATAAAAGAGATTGGACTAAAAAAAGCCCATAAACAGGATATATTTCGACTCCTTTTGCTACAAACTCTTTCTAAATTGTTCCCGAATTAGTAGTTGTCTGATGGTGATTATACGAAAGCTGTTACTAATTAGTCGCCGTAGTCTAGTAGGTAATGTGTTGGCTTATTAGACGTGAATCCACTGTTCAAACCTCGGGTCAGATATATATTTCTTCGGTGACTTCCTCTCAGCACATTTCTGGCAAAAACTCTGAGAGTAAATAGAAAATTGCCATGAAAAGATCTAAAAAAATCTGTCCTACGTAGTCAACTTTAAAATGTGGGTCCCGCCACTCGTGTATAAAATTAACACACACAACATAAGTGGTCTGAGAAGCTAAGTTGTAATCCTGGCTAATAATGAATGTATGTGAGTTACTAATTAGTCGACTGTAACTGTTGATAAAAACAAATTTATACGGTTGTATGAGTAATTCAGTTTAGCTTGATAGCGATATTCGTTGGTATGTCATCGTTGTTATTCACAAAATATTTATGCACTGTAATGTAACGTACATATGTATACGTGTATTGTATGTGTGTATACGAGAGGAGGACGTATACATTTGTTATTACTAAAATGCAAAGGAGTGTACAGATATGTGCGTAGAGTGTGTTGAGAGTGAATGTGTTTTGATTGCGTATGTATACAGTAGACAGTATGCGTTTTACGTTTTTGTACATAAAAAACGTTGCATTTTTTTAAATGCGGATGGAAATAGTTTTTTAATTTTTTTTTTTTTGTGATTATTTTGGCATTAATTTTGTTGCCTTTTTTGTGTTTTTGTTTTTGTGTGGCAGTTAAACGCATTTTTATTGTACGTTTTTTTGTTTTATGGAGGCAATTGTGGCCGTTGCTTTGGTTTTCCTCCTTTTTTTCACTGGCAAGTTCAACCGGTATTTTTATGATTGTTGCTGTTATTATTGCTTTTGTCTTAAAGAAAAAAAAAAAACTCAACGAAACTGTTTAGTTTCTACAAAAAAAAACATAAACAAAGAAATATAATTTATGAGTTCCTTAAACAATATTGGTGGTATACACATACATATTAACCCTCAAATGGCTAAACAAAAAATATATTCTTAAATAAAAACAAAATTGAAATTAAAAGAAATGAAATTTAAGAACATAAGTAACAAAGATGAATAGAAAATCAATTGTTTTCTTATTAATATTCAACTAAAACTTTCAAATCATTCATGGGTTTAACCCCTTATTAAATATTAAGCATTGCTCATAGCCTCAAGGCTTATATGCTTTAAGATTAAGCTTTGATTATAATTTTTTCCTATCTTCTTTAAATTTCCAATAATTTGCTTAAATTTTTGCTTAAAATTTTCTGTTCTTACTTGGCATCTTGAAATTAATTCTAGACAAACACAAGAGTTTATAGAGAAGAATATGAAAAAAACCTCGTCTTTGTTTATGACTTGACGCATTTAAGCATTAAGAACGCGCTTGTGTTCTTATCGCCTGGCTTCCGCATGTCATACTTTTCGGAAAGTGCTTTTGTTTGACTTGTGAGTGCAAAAAAAAATAAAACTCCGAAAAAAATCAAACAAAGAATCGTTTTCAGTTTCTATTTTTTTTATTAGAAAGTAACTCGATTATTCTCTTCAATAAATTTGTTTTGGTTAAATGTTTTCATTCTTATTTTTTTTATTTATTATTATCTGCCCTGTTCTATAAAATAGGAGTAAATTGAACTAAGAATTCTGGATTATTTTATACGTTGAGTCTTGAAATTAAATACAAAGTATGAAGAAGAACAACTGTTCTTATCTTACGTAACGGTATTACAATAATATACCGTTAGTTTCCTTTGCGAACCTCTCTGGAATTTAAAGAGCCCTTACACCAAATTTTAACTTTTTGTATTACACCATTCAACCCCGCCTTTCCTAAGTATTCTTCATATCGACTGTAGACATCAAGCTGTTGCAACTCTCGCAATACTACCGTCAGCTTTCCGCAGACATCCTAACTTTTTGTACGTTACCAGTCATTCCTGCCTACCCTAAATATTGACTGACCTTCCAATTCGTCGTATCCACTGTAAACCTCAAGCTGTTGCTCCTCTCTCAATATTGCCATCTGCATTCCGCAGACTGTGTCCAATTCATCTCCCTCAACACTTTATAATTTCTATGTCAACTGGAGTTTGGTCGATTTTCAACTACAAGTAATAATTGAAGATTGTTGCTGTCAAAAATATTTTCAGATATGATATTATAACTGTGGTACATTCTTAGTTTCAGCATATTACCACTCACATTCAACCTTATTAATCATAGACTCTACATAGGATTTCAATACACTCAGAGAAAAAGAGAGCGTTTCCTGACTTACTTACTTAATTATTGGTCATTACACACCCTTTAGTAAAGATTACAACCTAGCTCCTCATATCACTTATGCTATGTGTGTTAATTCTATATATGAGTAGCAGGAGCTACAGTTTAAAATCGATTCCGAACGACAGATTTTTGAGAAACTTTTCATGGCAATTTTATTTACTCTCACAGAGTTTTTGCCAGAGTATTGCTGAGAGGAAGTAGCCGAAGGGTATATTTGTTCATATTTCGTTTTGGACCTCGGGTTCTTGTCTAATAAGTCAACACGCTACCTACTAGACCATGGTGTTTCAGAATAGCAAACTAATAAAACATTGTCCTCCAACCTTTTTTCAATGTTGTTTTTTGAATGTTGGTTTTTCAATGTTGAATACCGTGCACTATATCACACAACGTTGTCGTACTCTGACTGCTAAGCTTAGGTTAGGTTTGGTAAGGTAGCGGATCCGCGTTGAAGGAAGCGGTGCCATTGAGGCCAGTATTTAGGACAGTATTTAGGCCACAATTTATACCACGAAAAATAAGCAATACGGCGATTAAATATTCCCCAAATCCAAAATAAATCTTGCTATTACAGCAATCTTTATATTTAACCATTCCGGTAAGGATGGCAGAAAGTTGGGGTCAAAAACCGCCGTCTTTTTATGATAAATTCAGGGAACTGACAGATAAGGTAAAATAAGTTTTTTCCTTCTCCTCAGACCCACAGTTTCTGCACGAGGCATTTCCCGGAAAACGAACAGTGGCACTTAAGATGCGTCCTTGTGTTATGGATGGCCATGCTATTTAAGGATGGAAGGGAGACTATCCTCTTCTTATCAATATGTGTACGGCAGAGTCTAGTATATTGCACGTACCCTCCCGCTAACAATGAGGTTAAACTTTTCTCAGGCAATTAGAATGCCTAAGCCCTGTAACATGTAGGAGATTGCGAGCTCCGTACCGTCCCTGATATGCAATTAAAAAGGATATCACTATGTTCCGGAACCTCAGAATGATTTGAAATTTGCCTGAGATATTCTCGTTTAAAATATGTTCGTTACAGACTTAATGGTGTTGTGGCTGTCGAAATAAATCATAAGAGAGTTTCTTTGCTGGGCTGAGCTTTGAAAATGTCTACCGTTTTTGAGAGAGTAGACTTACGGGTCAATGTGTCAGTGTGCTAGACTTTCAAACGCCTTCTCAAAATCTACGAATGTGAAGTAACACAACACACTGTTCAGGAGTGATTTGAAGGGTATTCATGTCAACCAAACATTATCTTTATGGCCGAAACGCTGCTTGTTCGTTGCGTAATAACAGCATACAGGCGGAGGTGAGAGTATCATTAATAATTTGTGTGACGAGAATATGTGTGATATCGATGTGTCAGCGAAAATGATTCCGTTTTGAAACAAATATATCTAGAAGTTGCCGTAGCGTGATTACTTATTAGATGAGAGTACGTGGTTCAAGTCCTACTGAGACATCGAGAATAAAATGAAATTTAAAGAAAAATATTTCTTTCGACGGCATCCCTTCAGTAGTCTTCTGGAAAAAGCTATGAGGGTAAATTAAATTGCAACGAAAATCTTCGCAAATCTTTTACAAGGAGTCGACGATAAAGTGTAGTTCCTGGCACTCATGGATAAACTTAACACACACGACATGGATGGTATGACAAACTGTTTTCCTCAACAGGACTGAATTATTGTTCCATAATTCTGCTTTTTTTTGTTTCTTTCTTCTTTTTCTTGCTATTTCTGCCAATCATCAATTACTTAAGTAAATCTTTATAAAATTATTATTATTATTATTGCTGTTGTTGTTGTTGCTTTTGCTCTCCTCCACCAGCAAACAATAAAACCTACAACCAACCAGCACTTATAATACATGCACACACCCGCTTCTTAAGATGTTCTTAAGCATATAGGCGGGGGTGGGGAGTAGAGTATAAAGATTGAAGTGATGATCAGGCTAAAATGAACAACAAATCACATAAGAAATCAAATACTTCAGCGCGGTTGCCTGACTAGCGGGCGTTTTCTTCTACACCATCATCTGCATCTTCAGCTTGTAAGTCATAACAAAAGGCGAAATGTATTATAAGAGAGACAGGCAAAGAGGCATAGAGATAGACAGACAAACAGACATTTTAAGAATGAATGAAATAAAAATTACAAGTCAGTGAATAGCAAAGCAAAGGCTTGTTACGAAAAGATAAGCAAAAACGAACTTCAAATAAAATAAAGTGAAATGAATTGAATTGAAGTGAAGTAAGCTGCAGAAGTAAATTGTTAACCAGAGCCATTGAATATTAAGCGTTTATTGTAGAGAAACAACAACAATTTTTAACAATTTAATAAAACTTACTACGTACCACGAGATGACGATGATGACTATGATGGTATGAAGCGCAAAATATTAACAACAACAAAAAACACATTCGCACACACATTTCAAATCCGCAAACGCATCGCATCGCATCACATCATAAGTCTTGTGATTTCTCTAATGGCACACGACACAATTGTTGTCTTTAGCCAAACAATAAACAAGAAATCTACGTACATACTACGTACTTTTGCTGGCTAACCTATCTATCTGCCTACCTATACAGCATTGGCTCTTCCTTCCTCTATGTGGTAATACCCGTACAATTGTCATATCAAACAGAAAGTCATCGTCATTGTCATCAGCATCAGAAAAAACATTATTATGATGGAATTGCCGATGATGATGATGCTGATGACTATACTCAGTTAGATTATGTAATTGAATTTAATTTGCAATAAAAGCAAGAGACAAAATAAAATAATTCACATACCAGTTTATGAAAACGTTAAACAATAAAAATAAATAAAAAAAAATAAATAAAAAAATTACAACAAATGTAAAAGCGTAGTATTTAGTATAATAACTCTAAAACGTAAGTATTTAGCAATACAACTATTTACGTTCCATTATCCGTCCATCAACATTAAGTTGCGCATTCATATAACGGTATATTATGGCTTCAAAGATGTATTTTAGTAATCAAAATTAATTCCTAGTTTTCACTTTTACTCAATGCAAAAGCAACTTCTTTTTAAAGCCGACTTAATTAGCGACAACAACCATTTAGTCAGGATTACAACCTAGTTTTTCACGCCATTCATATCATGTGTGTTAATTTCATCCTTTAGTGGCAGGACCTACAGTTAAATGTCGAATCCATTCCGAACGACATGTGATTTCCATGACGTGGAATTTCCATGTACATTTACATACATACATGATTGGTCATTACAACCGTTTAGCCAAGTTTACTACCTATTTTCTCACACCACCTATGTTGTGTGTATGTATTTTATACATGATGGGTGGTACCTACTGTTTATTGTCAACTCAAAACGACAGATTTGAGGAACTTTTCATGGCAATTTTATTTTGCCAGAAAACTGCTGACAGCAAGCAGCAGAAAAAATATTTTTTCATTTAGTTCGAGATGTCTGAGCTAAGGGTTGAAGCACTAGCTCTCCTCCAACAAGCCAATACACTGCTAGACTAAGTGCCATTATTACAACTTGCCGTTAATTAAAGGGAGTATTTGTAGTCGCCGTGGTCTAGTAGGTAGTGTATTGGCATATTAGACGAAAAGCCAGGGTTCGAGCCCCAGGCCAGACATTAAAACAAAATAGAACAAGTATTTCTTCGGCGACTTTCTCTCAGCAGATTTCTGGCAAAAACTCTCTGAGAGTAAATAAAATTGCCATGAAAAGTTTCTCAAAAATCTGTCGTTCGGAGTCGACTTTAAACTGTAGGTCCCGCCACTCATGTATAAAATTAACACACATAACATAAGTGGTGTGAGGAACTAGGTCGTAATCCTGACGGAAGAGTTGTAATGACCAATCATTTATGTATGTAAGACTGTAAATTTTGATGAATGATTCTAATTATTCGAATCATTTATGAGTATAATTATTTACATTCTTAGTTGTTGCATTAACAAAGAAAGAAGAAAGACACATAAACAAAAAAGACAAAGGCAGCAACCTTCATGTTCGTACGCGAATCATACTTATTTTGTGATTCGTGTATACAATGAGTCATGGAGAGTCGAAATCAATAACATCATGCGTATTGTTAAGTACGAGTCCCATGAGTATTTCAAACTTTGAGTATGAGTAGTATGAGTATGACATTAAAATACGTATGAATGCGTATAAGTATCAGAAATTATAAGTATGATTTGAATCTACTCATCGTTTTTAATACTCATGGCAGACCTCTGGTTTGAAGCATTGGCTCTCGTCCAACAAGCCAACACACTACTAGACTAAGGGCCATTATTACAACTTGCTTTAACTAAAGGGAGGATTCTAACAGGTAGATTAATTGATTTTCATTATTATAAGTGGACAATAAGGTAGAAGTGAGCGTTAAGCTAAAGCTTTTAAAGTTAAGTTTATGTTTGAACTTGCCATATTATATATTATTTTCATTATGGCAACTTCAAATTTAAACAAAATGAGAATATGCAACAAAAAACAAAGCCCGCAGTTGCCACTGTGTTAAAAAAACTTGTATAATTGAACAGTTTTATCGACACTGCCATATTTTTGAAAAAGTTAACTTTATTTTATCTGTAGGAAAGAAGTTAAAGGTGACTTTAAAGTTCACTTTAGCAAAAGTTACCTTTAACTGAACCCAACTTTAACGGCAAGTTGTAATAATGGCACTAAGGCTACTTCAAATTGCTTGTCATTTATTAAGTCTGTTTTGTCAAATCATCCAGAATGACCATAGACAAGCGACGTGTGTGCGCAGAATAGGCTTTGGAACAGATGGCAACTGACCTTTATTTTTATTGAAATGATTATCTTCAGCGATGAGGCATTTCCTGGGTACGAGGACATATCAAATTATCGAATTTGGGAACACATGAGATTGAATGCATTCCAAAAGAGTCACTGTTTAGTGTCGATTTTGGGTTAACGTATGCCTCTCTTTCAACAGCGAGCACTATATATATATAAACTTCTTTTGATCTGAGTTAGATAAGCTGGAGACCAACAATAAATGGTCTCAACTGATCGGCTTTACGTAAAACAAGACTCACGCCACATTGGATATTCTACAAGACAAATTTGAGGGCATCGCCATCTACCGTGGAGTTATATAAACTGGCCACCGCGATCGTGCGATTAGACCATGTTAGACTTTTTCTAAAGGGATTTTAATAAGTCACAAGTGCATGCGAACAAGCCCTACGATGTGCGCCAACTACAGGGGTATAAACCTTCTCCCTATCGCATATAAGATTCTTACGGTTGTATTGTGTGAACGCATGAAGCCAATCGTCAAAACTATGATTGGATCTTATTAGTGCGGCTTCAGACCTGATATTGACCAGATATTCACAATAGGTCAAATCCTGGAAAAGATATACGAAAAACAAGTCGACACACATCATCTTTTTGTGGACTATAATGCAGCCTTCGATAGCCCCATAAGGGATCGTGTTTTTGCCTGCGATGCTGATAAGGCTATGCAGAATGACGTTGAGCAATTCCAGCAGTTCTGTCCTTTTTATACCGTGCGATACTCTTGCCAACAAGTGCTACTATGGTCTCAATAGGCAATTGAGTAGCGGAGACCTCTCTCGTACTACAAAACTAATGCTCTACAAGGCGTTCATCCTCCCCGTGCTTCTTTATGGCTCGGAGGCATGGACCCTATTAAGCACTAATGCATCAGCCTTGACAGTATTCGAGAGAAAAGTCTTACGTAATACCTTCGGTCAAGTGCAAGTAAGCAATGATTTCCGCATCCGATCCAACAGTGAGCTGTATGAGCTCCTCAACGACATGGACTTTGTGCAGCGTTTTAACATCCAGCGGCTGCGCTGGCTCGGCCATGTCGTTCGAATGGAGGATATTGCTCCGGCGAGACGGGTATTTGATGCATTTGAGGCCAGTATTTAGGACAGTATTTAGGCCACAATTTATACCACGAAAAATAAGCAATACGGCGATTAAATATTCCCCAAATCCAAAATAAATCTTGCTATTACAGCAATCTTTATATTTAACCATTCCGGTAAGGATGGCAGAAAGTTGGGGTCAAAAACCGCCGTCTTTTTATGATAAATTCAGGGAACTGACAGATAAGGTAAAATAAGTTTTTTCCTTCTCCTCAGACCCACAGTTTCTGCACGAGGCATTTCCCGGAAAACGAACAGTGGCACTTAAGATGCGTCCTTGTGTTATGGATGGCCATGCTATTTAAGGATGGAAGGGAGACTATCCTCTTCTTATCAATATGTGTACGGCAGAGTCTAGTATATTGCACGTACCCTCCCGCTAACAATGAGGTTAAACTTTTCTCAGGCAATTAGAATGCCTAAGCCCTGTAACATGTAGGAGATTGCGAGCTCCGTACCGTCCCTGATATGCAATTAAAAAGGATATCACTATGTTCCGGAACCTCAGAATGATTTGAAATTTGCCTGAGATATTCTCGTTTAAAATATGTTCGTTACAGACTTAATGGTGTTGTGGCTGTCGAAATAAATCATAAGAGAGTTTCTTTGCTGGGCTGAGCTTTGAAAATGTCTACCGTTTTTGAGAGAGTAGACTTACGGGTCAATGTGTCAGTGTGCTAGACTTTCAAACGCCTTCTCAAAATCTACGAATGTGAAGTAACACAACACACTGTTCAGGAGTGATTTGAAGGGTATTCATGTCAACCAAACATTATCTTTATGGCCGAAACGCTGCTTGTTCGTTGCGTAATAACAGCATACAGGCGGAGGTGAGAGTATCATTAATAATTTGTGTGACGAGAATATGTGTGATATCGATGTGTCAGCGAAAATGATTCCGTTTTGAAACAAATATATCTAGAAGTTGCCGTAGCGTGATTACTTATTAGATGAGAGTACGTGGTTCAAGTCCTACTGAGACATCGAGAATAAAATGAAATTTAAAGAAAAATATTTCTTTCGACGGCATCCCTTCAGTAGTCTTCTGGAAAAAGCTATGAGGGTAAATTAAATTGCAACGAAAATCTTCGCAAATCTTTTACAAGGAGTCGACGATAAAGTGTAGTTCCTGGCACTCATGGATAAACTTAACACACACGACATGGATGGTATGACAAACTGTTTTCCTCAACAGGACTGAATTATTGTTCCATAATTCTGCTTTTTTTTGTTTCTTTCTTCTTTTTCTTGCTATTTCTGCCAATCATCAATTACTTAAGTAAATCTTTATAAAATTATTATTATTATTATTGCTGTTGTTGTTGTTGCTTTTGCTCTCCTCCACCAGCAAACAATAAAACCTACAACCAACCAGCACTTATAATACATGCACACACCCGCTTCTTAAGATGTTCTTAAGCATATAGGCGGGGGTGGGGAGTAGAGTATAAAGATTGAAGTGATGATCAGGCTAAAATGAACAACAAATCACATAAGAAATCAAATACTTCAGCGCGGTTGCCTGACTAGCGGGCGTTTTCTTCTACACCATCATCTGCATCTTCAGCTTGTAAGTCATAACAAAAGGCGAAATGTATTATAAGAGAGACAGGCAAAGAGGCATAGAGATAGACAGACAAACAGACATTTTAAGAATGAATGAAATAAAAATTACAAGTCAGTGAATAGCAAAGCAAAGGCTTGTTACGAAAAGATAAGCAAAAACGAACTTCAAATAAAATAAAGTGAAATGAATTGAATTGAAGTGAAGTAAGCTGCAGAAGTAAATTGTTAACCAGAGCCATTGAATATTAAGCGTTTATTGTAGAGAAACAACAACAATTTTTAACAATTTAATAAAACTTACTACGTACCACGAGATGACGATGATGACTATGATGGTATGAAGCGCAAAATATTAACAACAACAAAAAACACATTCGCACACACATTTCAAATCCGCAAACGCATCGCATCGCATCACATCATAAGTCTTGTGATTTCTCTAATGGCACACGACACAATTGTTGTCTTTAGCCAAACAATAAACAAGAAATCTACGTACATACTACGTACTTTTGCTGGCTAACCTATCTATCTGCCTACCTATACAGCATTGGCTCTTCCTTCCTCTATGTGGTAATACCCGTACAATTGTCATATCAAACAGAAAGTCATCGTCATTGTCATCAGCATCAGAAAAAACATTATTATGATGGAATTGCCGATGATGATGATGCTGATGACTATACTCAGTTAGATTATGTAATTGAATTTAATTTGCAATAAAAGCAAGAGACAAAATAAAATAATTCACATACCAGTTTATGAAAACGTTAAACAATAAAAATAAATAAAAAAAAATAAATAAAAAAATTACAACAAATGTAAAAGCGTAGTATTTAGTATAATAACTCTAAAACGTAAGTATTTAGCAATACAACTATTTACGTTCCATTATCCGTCCATCAACATTAAGTTGCGCATTCATATAACGGTATATTATGGCTTCAAAGATGTATTTTAGTAATCAAAATTAATTCCTAGTTTTCACTTTTACTCAATGCAAAAGCAACTTCTTTTTAAAGCCGACTTAATTAGCGACAACAACCATTTAGTCAGGATTACAACCTAGTTTTTCACGCCATTCATATCATGTGTGTTAATTTCATCCTTTAGTGGCAGGACCTACAGTTAAATGTCGAATCCATTCCGAACGACATGTGATTTCCATGACGTGGAATTTCCATGTACATTTACATACATACATGATTGGTCATTACAACCGTTTAGCCAAGTTTACTACCTATTTTCTCACACCACCTATGTTGTGTGTATGTATTTTATACATGATGGGTGGTACCTACTGTTTATTGTCAACTCAAAACGACAGATTTGAGGAACTTTTCATGGCAATTTTATTTTGCCAGAAAACTGCTGACAGCAAGCAGCAGAAAAAATATTTTTTCATTTAGTTCGAGATGTCTGAGCTAAGGGTTGAAGCACTAGCTCTCCTCCAACAAGCCAATACACTGCTAGACTAAGTGCCATTATTACAACTTGCCGTTAATTAAAGGGAGTATTTGTAGTCGCCGTGGTCTAGTAGGTAGTGTATTGGCATATTAGACGAAAAGCCAGGGTTCGAGCCCCAGGCCAGACATTAAAACAAAATAGAACAAGTATTTCTTCGGCGACTTTCTCTCAGCAGATTTCTGGCAAAAACTCTCTGAGAGTAAATAAAATTGCCATGAAAAGTTTCTCAAAAATCTGTCGTTCGGAGTCGACTTTAAACTGTAGGTCCCGCCACTCATGTATAAAATTAACACACATAACATAAGTGGTGTGAGGAACTAGGTCGTAATCCTGACGGAAGAGTTGTAATGACCAATCATTTATGTATGTAAGACTGTAAATTTTGATGAATGATTCTAATTATTCGAATCATTTATGAGTATAATTATTTACATTCTTAGTTGTTGCATTAACAAAGAAAGAAGAAAGACACATAAACAAAAAAGACAAAGGCAGCAACCTTCATGTTCGTACGCGAATCATACTTATTTTGTGATTCGTGTATACAATGAGTCATGGAGAGTCGAAATCAATAACATCATGCGTATTGTTAAGTACGAGTCCCATGAGTATTTCAAACTTTGAGTATGAGTAGTATGAGTATGACATTAAAATACGTATGAATGCGTATAAGTATCAGAAATTATAAGTATGATTTGAATCTACTCATCGTTTTTAATACTCATGGCAGACCTCTGGTTTGAAGCATTGGCTCTCGTCCAACAAGCCAACACACTACTAGACTAAGGGCCATTATTACAACTTGCTTTAACTAAAGGGAGGATTCTAACAGGTAGATTAATTGATTTTCATTATTATAAGTGGACAATAAGGTAGAAGTGAGCGTTAAGCTAAAGCTTTTAAAGTTAAGTTTATGTTTGAACTTGCCATATTATATATTATTTTCATTATGGCAACTTCAAATTTAAACAAAATGAGAATATGCAACAAAAAACAAAGCCCGCAGTTGCCACTGTGTTAAAAAAACTTGTATAATTGAACAGTTTTATCGACACTGCCATATTTTTGAAAAAGTTAACTTTATTTTATCTGTAGGAAAGAAGTTAAAGGTGACTTTAAAGTTCACTTTAGCAAAAGTTACCTTTAACTGAACCCAACTTTAACGGCAAGTTGTAATAATGGCACTAAGGCTACTTCAAATTGCTTGTCATTTATTAAGTCTGTTTTGTCAAATCATCCAGAATGACCATAGACAAGCGACGTGTGTGCGCAGAATAGGCTTTGGAACAGATGGCAACTGACCTTTATTTTTATTGAAATGATTATCTTCAGCGATGAGGCATTTCCTGGGTACGAGGACATATCAAATTATCGAATTTGGGAACACATGAGATTGAATGCATTCCAAAAGAGTCACTGTTTAGTGTCGATTTTGGGTTAACGTATGCCTCTCTTTCAACAGCGAGCACTATATATATATAAACTTCTTTTGATCTGAGTTAGATAAGCTGGAGACCAACAATAAATGGTCTCAACTGATCGGCTTTACGTAAAACAAGACTCACGCCACATTGGATATTCTACAAGACAAATTTGAGGGCATCGCCATCTACCGTGGAGTTATATAAACTGGCCACCGCGATCGTGCGATTAGACCATGTTAGACTTTTTCTAAAGGGATTTTAATAAGTCACAAGTGCATGCGAACAAGCCCTACGATGTGCGCCAACTACAGGGGTATAAACCTTCTCCCTATCGCATATAAGATTCTTACGGTTGTATTGTGTGAACGCATGAAGCCAATCGTCAAAACTATGATTGGATCTTATTAGTGCGGCTTCAGACCTGATATTGACCAGATATTCACAATAGGTCAAATCCTGGAAAAGATATACGAAAAACAAGTCGACACACATCATCTTTTTGTGGACTATAATGCAGCCTTCGATAGCCCCATAAGGGATCGTGTTTTTGCCTGCGATGCTGATAAGGCTATGCAGAATGACGTTGAGCAATTCCAGCAGTTCTGTCCTTTTTATACCGTGCGATACTCTTGCCAACAAGTGCTACTATGGTCTCAATAGGCAATTGAGTAGCGGAGACCTCTCTCGTACTACAAAACTAATGCTCTACAAGGCGTTCATCCTCCCCGTGCTTCTTTATGGCTCGGAGGCATGGACCCTATTAAGCACTAATGCATCAGCCTTGACAGTATTCGAGAGAAAAGTCTTACGTAATACCTTCGGTCAAGTGCAAGTAAGCAATGATTTCCGCATCCGATCCAACAGTGAGCTGTATGAGCTCCTCAACGACATGGACTTTGTGCAGCGTTTTAACATCCAGCGGCTGCGCTGGCTCGGCCATGTCGTTCGAATGGAGGATATTGCTCCGGCGAGACGGGTATTTGATGCAGGAATCTGCGGAAGTCGCCGAAGAGCACGACCTTGTTTGCGTTGGAAGGACCAAATCAAGGAAGCCCTGTCATCGATTGGTGTGACTAACTGGCGTAGGCACGCAAGAAGCAGAGGTGCCTGGAAGGAAGAGTTCCGGCAGGCCGATATCCGTTAAACGGGTTGGTAATGGCCAAGTAAGTAAGTAAGTATGTGAATAAGCCACAAATTAAAGTGATCTTCAAAGGCAACATAAACCATGCCCACGGTCAAATTCAGCAAAGTTCGGGATACAATTGATTCTTTAAATCTTGTCAGAATAATCGGCATCTATCAGTTTCTCTTGATTTATCGTATATTATCGTGTAAAGCCACTTTTAAACTCTATAGTCAAAGGGTAACAGTCTGATCCTATAATTGTTAACACAAAACATCGGGACGCCTTTTTTTGAAAGCATATATCTATCATTGGACAGATTTTATTTTATTAGCGATACTATGGCTCGGTGTACGTTCCATAATAATATTGTTTAGTGATCGCGTCTATAATAATGTTTGTTTGCAATATATTTGTTGTCTAAATTCCATTCCTCATCTAATAAATCAATTTGCAATTCACATTCCTGTTTGCCAGCCAACAAAATAGTTGCTTAAAATAGAATTTTGAATAGAAATAGACAAGCAATTCAAAACTAATAAATCATTATAGTTTTTTTTTTACTTTTGTTTATTTAACAAATTATTGAACTTTTAAGTTTTCTAAACAAAGAGAGAACATAACAGAATTAGAATTGAAAACAAAAACACAATTTCGTTAAAGTTTTGCAAAAACGTTAAATTTTTTTAAACAAAATTGGCTGTTGAATCTGTTTTTTTTAAATACAAAACAGTTTATGATGCACAAAATAGTTTAAAAAAATGATAATAAAAACAAAAAATAGAGGGGAATAACATCAGATAATCCAGAAAGTTATTTTCAAAGAGAATGATAGAACTAACATTTTAATATTGTTACGAAAATGAAAACGATGTTCTGCTTTTAAATCGTTTAACATTAGAATCGTAAACAAAAGCTACAAAAACAAAAACAATGAACTTGATTACATGATAAACAAGTAAACAAAAATATACCAACAAAACAGAAGTACAAAAAAGTGATAAACAAGTAAACAAATATGCAACAGCAAACATTGCAAGAACAAATGTAAACAAAATACACAAGCAACAATAATATAAACAACATGTTTACATTTATAGAGATTTCAAGACAAATAAATGGCAAGGCAAAGCAGACTACGGAGTCAGTATAAGTTCAGTCAGTTTTGTGTGAAGAAGCGTTGTGTTTGAAGAAAGTAATCGTGGTTTGAAGATCTCCGTTATAAAGATCTATCGAACAAATTGACTAGTAATTGTTATCGTTTATGGAAAAGAGTGCAAAGAGGAATAGCAAGCAAGCAATTTTTGATGTTTACATCATGTTGTGAACAGTGGCACACAAAATTGTGCGAACAATAAAGAAATTAATTAAAACTAAACACAAATTTATTTTCTTTTTATTTGCAATCTTCGAGCTCATATTTCAAACGTTTTTAAAAGGTAAAAACATAACACTATTTAACATGGTTCCAGGCCACTATGGCATATAGGGAAATGAAAAGGCGGATAAACTGGTGCGAAAGGCATCGGATATGTGTGAGGAATAGACTATAGAGGGGCTATATGCGCCCGTACAGGAATGGTTTTCTAAATTAGAAAAATCGGCATGGAATTCAAAAATACGGTGGGTGGTCCAACAAACCTTGTTGGGGAATTTCCAAACTGCTATGTTCAGCAGTGGACAGCTGCAGAACCAGGGAACTACTTGAGTTCGCTAAGAGAACTGTTCACATTAAAACAAGAATTTTAAAGGGACATTGCGCTATTGGCCTGCCCCAAAAGGGTTACTACAGAAGCTGCCATTATGTGAAGGAAACGCAAATTTATGCGAGTGCCTTGCACTTCAGAGCAAACGTTATCTGTTTTTAAGTGAGTTTTTGTCACTAAGGGAACTGACCAGCTCTGGAGCTCGTGGTGGTACAAACCGTCCACTAACAGATCAAGACAATTGGGCTTACCTCATACTGGATAACTTAGTTGGCCATATGATCCATCAAACCTAACATTATTTTTTGTTGAATTTTGCCCACACTTCAGTTAAATCCGGAATATGAATTCTTCAGTCCCTTACTATTATTTGTGGTTAAATGGGAATAAGCAAGAAGAGACAATAGCACTGTAAGCCTAAAATATTGTCCATTTGGTAGTCTAGGTAAAGTACGCTCTTTATTGGCTTAGTAGGCCCGTGGTTCATCATCTCGAACAGCGCAGATATCTCAAACAAAACGAAATAAAAAAAATTCCTTCGGCAACTTCCTATCAGCTGTCTTCTGCTAAAAATTCTAGGTGTAAATAAAATTTAGTCTTTTAGTTATTGTATTGGCTTATTAGACGTGAGATCACGGTCCCAACCCGAAGTCAGACATCTCGAACAATACGAAATATGAAGAAAATATTTCTACGGCGACTTCCTCTCAGCAGATTTCTGGCAAAAACTCTGAGAGTCAAAAAAGTTGCTATGTAAAGTTTCTCAAACATCTGTCGTTCTAGGTCGCCTTTAAACTGTAGGTCCCGCCATTCATGTCTGAAATTAGCACATACATAAGTGGTATG
Source organism: Sarcophaga carnaria (assembly GCA_958299815.1). Classification (NCBI taxonomy): domain Eukaryota; kingdom Metazoa; phylum Arthropoda; class Insecta; order Diptera; family Sarcophagidae; genus Sarcophaga; species Sarcophaga carnaria. The sequence continues at coordinate 99,732,613 of OY283152.1, read as the reverse complement.
AGAAGCTGGGTAGTAATCCTGACTGAAAGATTGTAATGACCAGTGAAGTTAAGTAAGTTAGTTGACAGATGTAGCGACAACAAGATGGTCGTTATCAACTGCAAGACTTTGGAAGACCCTGTTAGAGACTATATACAAATTTACATTCGAGGAACCAATTCTTATACATTTCATCGGTTGTCAATTGTGGCTTGCAGAAATGTAGCGTGTGTTTACAGCAATTCCTGTATTAAACTGGTCATATGAGTTATAAAGCTGTTCACTAACTGTATCAATTTCTCAAGACGACTTAAACGAAAGTCAGGCACTTTATTACAGGGAACCTTATGTGGAGTTTATTCCCTAAGTCGTCGGCCTATAACACCCGAATGAAGTTTGGCTTACCAACATGAGTAGTAGAAATTCAAGAACAATGGATTGTAGTCCAACCACGAGACTGAATAGGTTTTCTGTTCCCGTAGAGTGTTTGCCAAAAGAAACAAGATGACTGAAATGAAAGCCAGGGGCTTTAGCATATAGAACCTTAGGTGGAAATAGTTTTATTCCCTAAATCGTCAGCATATGACACCCAATTGAAGTGTAGCTAACCAACAGGAATAATAGAAATTGGAGAATAGTAACTGTGCTGGTTTTCTGGACCGTAAAGCGTTTGACAAAAGAGCACGTTGTGTGATTATCACCACAATTGTTGCATTCTTTCAGAGATTAATCACTTTCAAATTGAACAACATAAGCCTTAACATTTAAGCCCTGATTAACCAAACGTCCACGGGACGTACGTTAATTTTGAACATATAAAGAGTAAAGTAAGTGCCTTCAGGAAAGGCATTACGGTTCGGTAATCGTGCTCATTTCTTTCGTATTTTAAAAACGAACGTAGATTCCGTTATGTCCCGTGGACGTTTGCCTAATCAGGGCTTAAATGTTAAGCCTTTAACCAAATCCTTTAAACAAAATTTTCGATCTACAAATACTTGCCTGTTCTTCATTACAACTTTGAAGTTCATTCATTAAATGTTCATTGAAAATTAAGTGGTTTAAACATGCAGGCTTTTTTTCAACAAAACAAAATATCAAAATAAAGAGGGGAGCCCAATTAAATTTGAAGCAATTTTTTCAACAAAGCAAATGCCACCACCACCCAACCAACCAGCCAACTTTTTAAGTCTTTTAATTTAATTTTTTCAATTTTTTTTTTGCTTCTTCTTCTGACTGCCAAAAGCTCAATAAACATTTTTGAGTTCTTTAGCCATTGAAGTATTGTGCTTTAAGTGGATTTTTTTATTTTTCTTCATCTTTTGCAAAGTATTCGATAAAAATAACTTGATTAGTGGCATGTTACGTTTGAACTACAACGATTAACCTTTTTTCTTCAGGTTTTCAACAGTATTGCCTTTTCTTCTTTCAGCGGCTGCTACACTCTGTTTGAAATAACAAAGACTGCAGCAGTAACAATAAAAACAACAAAAGCGATGAAGAAGAAGAAGAAAAAACACAGACGTTATTTTTGACGTTTCTTGACTTAAAACGATGTCATGACATGGTAGCAGCAATACTACAGAGTATTGCTACCAGACATACACCATTATGTGTGTGAGAGCAGGGGGATAAAAGTATGAATTCTTTAAGTAGTAAGAGAAGTAAATAAAAATTTAAAAAATAAGAAGAAAATTAAACAATTTCAGTAAACAAAATATTATTTAGGCATTATGGCTCTCATAAATTGCCCCAGGCAATGACGTTTATGAACCCTCAAGTTTACAGGCCTAGCCATCTCTACCTACGTGCCTGCAGTGACATTTTCTACTCCTTCACAAGATATCCATCTTCAATCTGTTAATTCCATGTTTAAAGAGGTCATGCCCCATATAATATATGTCATATTCCGCCCAATCATGCATAGGTTTCGTTTCATTGCTATTAGATTGAGATTTGACAATAACGCTCTTCTCTTTGCGACAGAACAGAATGATATAAGAATTGGCAGATTCGAAATAACCTTATCAGTATATTATCTCCGCTGAACGTAAAGAATCGATTTAAGCTTAAGAAACGTTGGTATTTATTAGGCCAACGGGAAACTACACGACGATGTCGATTTTTCCAGAAAAAAAATCATCTTTTCGGATGAAGCCCACTTTCAACTTGGTGGGTACGTTAATTGCAAAATTTTTGGGGCTCAGAAACATGGCCCCAAACATGGTCTTACAGAAGCCAATGCATGCATTATAAGTGACTGTTTGGTGTGGCTTGCGGAGCGCAACTATTATAGTCAATGGAGACACCTATTGCACCATGATAACCGATTTTCTTGAACCTGGTCTTCACTTTATTGATGTGAACGATGTTTGGCTCAACTGGCCACACAGCTCATGCCGCAATCGAATTATTGCGTCAAACTTTTGATGGCAGTTTAATTAGCCGAAATTGTGATGTCAATTGGCCGCCAAGAACCTGCGATTTGACACCGTTGGACCATTTTCTGTGGGGCGCCGTTAAAGAAAAGTGTTATGCCGGCAAACCAGAGACAATTGGACATTTGAAGGCCAACATTTGTGATGCCATTGCCAAGATACGACCCCCCATGCATTCGGAAAAGTGCTCGAAAATTGATGCGATCGAATGAGATACTGTGAGGCCAGCCGCGGCTGCCGTATGAATGAAATAATATTCCATTTCTAACGGCAACAAATGTACTTCAAAACAAAATAAGTTTGGTAAAATTTCAAACCACCTTTGTTTTATTGAATTTTTGAAGTTAAACTTTTCAATTGCCCAAGCTTCAAATCCTAGGTTTTTTGGGTGCCCTTGTAGTGTAGTAAACAGAAACGCTAATGTATTCTCCACTTCGCCACTCCGTTAGTAATAATTTAATGCAATTTGTAATTGTATTGTAATTAAGAAATCAATAAATATTCTTACAAAATGTTTTCATACCTTAACAGCACTGTCTAGCCGCCATACTACTACTACTTCTACTACTACTAATCGTACACTTTAACATTAAAAGAAGAAAAAAAACGAGTAAAAAGAATAAAAATAAAGAGTGTTTATTGAGTCTCTATGATATGGTTGTGGTAAATTTTTATTTAGTTTGATACCATCCGTCCCATTATTAAATGGCGAATAATAGTGGCTTATTGATGAGATTCTTCGAACAGAGACAGAGAGTGACAAACATTGTTTCGTGATTTTGTTTTAACTTAACAAAGAAATATTTCTGGAATTTTGCGATTGTAAAGTTCTTTAATACAAAAAAAATAATTCAAATACGCTATATATGCCGTTATGTGATTAATCTCTACCAGAGATCAGCAATGAATCGCTTTTTCGCTACTCATAAGTACTCATGAAATTTTGAATATGATTGAGTCAACAGTATTGAAATCCAACTACTCTGATTCATTCGTACTCAGTGCAGCATTGATTTATAAGTACAAGTTGCAATGAGTATGAGTACAACGTTGACATCAAACTCATAACATTCGAACTATGTTTGATTCATACGCCTACTCATTCAGATTCATAAATTTAGAAAAATACTTATAATACTCATAAATTATTCGAGTGCTTCGAATCATTCATCAAAATTTATATTCGTAGTTGTTGTTGCATTTACAAAGAAAAAGCCAAAGACAGCAAGCAGAGCAATCACACAACCTTCTTGTGAGTATTGTAGTGTTCGTACGCGAATCATATTTATTTTGTGATTCGTGTATACGATGAGTGATGGGGAGTCGAAATCAATAACATCATGCGTATTGTTAAGTATGAGTACCATGAGTATTTCAAACTTTGAATATGAGTAGTATGAGTATGACATTAAAATAAGTATGAATACGTATAAGTATCAGAAATTATAAGTATGATTCGAATCTACTCATCGCTTTGAATACTCATTGCTGACCTCTGATCCCTACACGGAATTCATAAATATTTAAATCGTTTTCCAAGACTCTTCTTATTTTTTAAAGGACTTAGTATTTATTTATTAAATATTTAAATCAAAATACTGGTCCACTGGTGGTACGAAGTATTGTGGGCCTAGAAGTGAATGTTATCGGCAACAAGTTAGGTATACAATGCCAATAGACCCGGTGTTAACGAAATACGGACATTAAAGAAGACGGAGAAATCTGTCTCTGAAAGATCCAATAGCCGCGCAATAGACTTCAGGCAGTTGCAGAACTACTACGCATCTGGACTGAACTCCGGAAAGTTACCAGAATTCTACCAGGGCATATAACCTAAAATAATACTAGAGAATGTTAATTAAAGATCAGAAGTCTTAGTGAAAATGTACAAACATTGGATGTACAACACTTGCCTAATGGAATAGAATGAAAAAGGCGAGGAATGGGGCGACCGGAATACCTATCTTAGTATGTATATTTATGTGCAATACAATTGAAGAGAATCCAGGTGAATATTGCCTTTATGTCAAAGCGGCTCGTAAATCACTTCGCATGATGAATAGTTCCACTAGCGACGTTAGACATGAAAATCGCCTTCAATAAAGTTTGAACGATCGATTGAGAATAACTTCTCAGTACCACACTATATCCTGTCTGAGTGACAGATGGCTTACTAATGATATAAGCTCGGAAGAAGTTAACATCAGGAATGGTGCAAGGATCTATCATTGGTCCCGATCTTTGGAATGCTAGGTACGATGCAACTGTTAAAAAATATATGCCACATAGAATACTCCTGGTTGACTAAGCGGATGAGAATGCAACTGTCACCAGACATAACAGGATCATGATGAGAACGAAAATATGGTTAAAAGACTAAGTTTACAAACAGTGTATGACATATCACCATACATAGAAAATTGGACTCTTTAGTCAGGATTACGACCTAGTTTCTCACACCACTTATGTTGTGTGTGTTAATTTTACACATGAGTGGTGGGACCTACAGATGTGAGAAACTTTTCATGGCAATTTTATTTACTATCCGTGTTTTTGCCAGATATCTGCTGAGAAGTAGTCGGCGAAGAAATATTTTTCATATTTCGTTTAATTTAAAATGTCTGATTTGGGGTCTGAACCGTGACCTCACGTCTAATAAGCCAACACACTACCCACTAGATTACGTCGACTTCATATCACCATAGTAAGAACGAATTCTACATGCCCATTAATGACTTTAGTTCGAAAATTAAAAGCGACAACTTCAGCATCACACGAACCCTGAACAGTGTGGAGTCGGAAGTAACCTTAAATTATCATAATTACACCATCTGGAGTCATCTTTCACACGGAGATACATAACTATACATTGGTATAAAGAACCAAGAGCTAAAGTCATCAGATTTGGGGACATATATGCGTTAGCGGAAGATGAAAAACTCTATAGGAGAGCAGCTGACATCATCTGAAGTGGCCGTAGTCTACTAGTTAGAGTTTTAACTTATTAGACTTGAGCGTGTGGTTCAAACCCTAGCTCAGACTATAACAAAAACGCATTAAAATATTATTTTCAACGACTTTCTCTCAGCAGTCTTCTACTAAAAATGCATACAGTAAAGAAAATTGTAATGAAAAGTTTTTCAAACATCTGTTGTTCGAAGTCAACATTAATCAATGGATGCCGCCTTAGAGAAAATTAACACACTCAACTTGGATAGTGTGAGAAGCTAGGTTGTAATCCTAGAGTAAGAGTAAGAGTAGGAGTTTATCACAGGTTAAATTAAGATATCATCAGAAACAAATACGATAACATTATAACCTAAAAAATGTTTAAAGACTTCTTACAAGTCGATGTTCATTTCTTTTGAAATTCTCAAAAAACCCCACACAATTTCAAAAGCACATTGACTTCCACTGATATTTACTTTTTAAATTTTTTTTAAATGTAACTCCATAAAGACAGATAAAATTCCACCTTTTGCATGAAAAAAAAGGTAGACAAGTACTCCCCATTTTTTTTTTCCTCAACAATAACAATAACCATCATCGTACACTAACTCGTCGCTACTTAAATTGACATTCCAAAACTAAAGAGGCAACAGAAAAAAATACGAACTCCATTACCACAAATCCACGAACTGTTAATAAACGCAGACTTTTTGCTTGCCTGCTCCTATCCTCCCAAATAATCATTCTATGTCTCCTTCTTACTTTGACAATAACAGCAACAAAAAAATATTGTCATGCAAGTGAGTAATCATTACCAGCGTCATCCAAGTCGTTAGGAGATATTTTTTTTATTTTTTTCACCAACTTTTCAAACTGATTGACACACCTACACAGCGAAAATGACACTTGTTTTTTTATGAGTGTCACATTACGACTAGCAAACGAGAAAAAAACAAAGATTTTCGCAAGAAAAAACGCTTTCGCAACTGAGCAATCTATACCGGTGAAGCGAAACGCTTTAGTAATACTTGTGCATGTCGATTAGAAGAGCAGCATATGAACGTTTATGAACATAACAGACGTTATTTTCTCTCTCAAACTCAAACTCTGTTTATGTTAGTTTGTGTCATTTAAAAGATTTTCAAAATTGATTTCAATTGAAATGTAAGAATGTGTGGAGTTTTTCAAATTGCTCAGGAGGATCTCAAACCACAAAAAAACTTTGGATTTTAAATTCCTTAAGTTAAGAAGACAAAATAAATAAAATTCTTGCAGCTCTTTGGCATTACAAATCAATTTTCTTAAAAATCATTACTTCAAGCATAATTTAATCCTTGAAAACACTGGGTTTGAGTAAGATAACACCAAACACGAGATCATAAATTTTCAATACAGATAATGGATAAGAAATTGTTGAAATACAAATATTGAAAATATACACTCAAAGAAATCGTTTAGTACATTAATGAATTGCATTAAAATTTTATTAAATATTCAGAGAATTTCAAATCAAAATTAAATTTAAAATTCAGAATTGGGATCGTTAAAGATAATTTATCGCTGCAAATCAAGGTCAAATGTAACACCCATCTTGATAAAACAATTTTATTATTTGTATGTATGTTGCTGAATGTTCTATCCGTCCATAGTGTTTGGGAAAAACATACCGCATTTTTATCTTGAAATCTCACTTAATACAAAGTACCAAGGCTTACTCGTTATTTAGCAGGTTTGATGGGTAATCAGCAGTCAAAAACGAATTAAAGCAGTTACTCCTGAAAGAGAGGGAATGAAAAAACTCACCATTTCAATCAAATTCTCAGTACTCATGCCACAATCTTGAGAAGCCACTGTCTATTCTAGTAAACTGTGTGATTCCGTATAATTTTGTGGAATGGATTCGAATGGAATGCGGCCTATACCAACGTTTCCAAAATGCTGGATAGACTAGCCTATGGTATACACGTAAAGAATGCTAACATTAGATTTTCTTATAGGCTGCCTGAGGACGTCATACATATATACACATAATTGGTCATTACAAACCTTCATTCAGGATTACGACCTTATATTGTGTGTGTTAATTTCAGCCGCGAGTGCCAGACCCTACAGTTTACAGTCGACTCAGAACGACAGATTTTTTGAGAAACGTTTCATGGCAATTTTATTTTACTCTCAGAGTTTTTGCCAGAAATCTGCTGGGAAGAAGTCGACGAAGAAATATTCCAATTTCGTTATGTTCGATATGTCTGATCTGTGGCTGAAACCGAGGCCTCATGTCTAATAAGCAGGCACACTACTTACTAAACTACAACGACTTCATGAGAACGTCATAGCCGAACCAAAAGTTACACAATAATTGTTGGGTGATGTACTCAATCAACCAATTTCTGATCCGTAAAGATCATCACCATGACGTCCATTTTTGTCCTTTAACACCGTCGGTTTACCAAGCTAATTTCGAACAAGCAAAGTAAGCTCTAACACAGGGTCAGACCATAGGGGTAACGCAGGAAATTTTGCAATTACCGATTGCCTCAAATGGACTACGCTCTGATTATTGTATAAATAACCTCAAATTCATTGACAACTTGAACGCACCGTCAATATTGCAGGATTTTGCCGAACAAGAAGCGAACTTATTTGTCTCTTTTTCTTGAATCGCCTACACATCTCTTGCCAGGCTACTGCTCCTTTTATATATTTTACCACATGACTTTAGTTGAAAAGGAAATCGGACGCAAGTTCCTAGCATATTTCAGGTAGAGGTTGAGATTCTGAGCACCTCATTTCATGCAATCTTTACTGCATTCTTCAAATAGCGCAATATCAAGAATTACTATGGAGTCGGATTGGTTTTCTATAGGGAGTCTTTGACTCTCGGGTTAAATATCGCCTCTTAAGACCGTAATGGGCTTAAAGATGATTATACCCCATAAAAAGGGTTCCGCTATCGTACCTAACCTGAGGTCTTAGTACAATGAAAGCATAATCTTATCTGGATGAAAAAGTAAAGAGGTTGTGTTGCAATTTTTATACGACTTAACCTGACCATAGCTATCCATCATTCTCAATTAACAGCTCTCAAAACCTCTTAGGTTTAGGTTAGAGGATGTGTACTTGCCAATTGAGACCCGGAGGTGAAGTTGACCCGTTAACCTAAAGGAAAGAGGATAATAGGGGGATAGGGAAAAAGGGTAAGAAGTAGGAAAGGGAGAATAAGGAAGCGGAGGTATTACACAGACTAACAAACACACAAGAGGGCGCGACTACACTATTGAAGCCTAGCACTTCTCAACAAGCACAAACTTATAATGAATCTATGAAGAGCCTTGATGTCGGCTGTTGACACAGAATTCAAACCCTACAAGGAAGCCCCTGCCAAGAGTCTTCAACCTTAACCTACTAAGGGTTCGACAGTTACAGAGGAGGTGTTCGACAGATTCCAACTCCTTCTCATGGCAACATACCCTGCAATAGTCCGGCTGGGATCTGGACTGCGAACAAGTGGCCCGTAATAAACCCAATAACTAACCTTAAATTGGCCATATCCAAACCCAGCAGCCAACCTGTCCTTACACTGTCTATAGCAGGCTATAGTGGCTTTTTCCGAAAGTCCGTACCTCCTCTCAGGAAAGCACTTTGTCTTTCAAGTTTCTGTTATTTCCTGCCGCTCTATAAAAAAATGTATTCCATTCTGCTCTTGAATCATTATAAAAATGTGGAATACGGACGTATGAAATCTATTCCATCGTTTCCCTTTTTTCCTCTTTAAAATAAAGACAGTGAACTTCCTTAAGTTCAGTCTACAACCACATATTTAAAGTGTATTGAAAGTGTATGTAAAATGTTACAATATTTTAAAACAAAAAAAAATGTTTACAATTCTACATACAATGTTCAAGAAAAGTTTAATAACTCTTAACATCATGTAGTCTGCTGGTGTTGGCTGCTGGTGATTGAGGTATTGGCAGCATTTTTTAATTTATGAAAAACACATGTACTCAACACACTAACTTCTGATAATAATTCCAACAAGACAGATTCAATACAAATGTAAGAAAATTTAAAGCAAAATATTATACAAAAAAAGGAAAAAGGGAAGTATTCCCTAAAAGGCAGGCTTTGTTCAATAACTGAAACTTATATGGTGATAAAGATGAAACTAGATCAGTAGAATAATGCATGGAATCACGCCTAGGAAAACAAATAGAGTTAGAGATCCACACTTGCTTAGAAGTCTCAGTGACCGATCAATAACCAAGCAAGCATGAAACTTTTAAATTATTGGACTTTTTTAAACACTTCCTATCTTTAAATTTAAATAAAAGAAAACAAATGTGAGATATCATCGAAATTTATTCGTTTGGAAAGCCTGTTGATGCCATTATGTGTCGAATATAATATCGTTCAAATGCCCGCCACGCCTTCTTTGAATGGAAAGCATCCCAAATACTAAATTTCCCATGACTCTGGCTCACAAACCAAGATAAATCTGGCCGACGACATAACCTATGCTTGGCTTTGAGGACCTAATTTGTACCTTAAGAAAACCTTACAATAAAAAGTCTAACAGGGTTAAATTGCACGTCTTCGCTGGCCACTTCACACGACCTCCAGGTAAGCTGAACATAACCTCAAATCGCTCGTTCATAACGTACAATGTGACAAAAGTAGCATTAATCTGTTCAAAACACATCATCAGATCCAGATCCTGCAATTCAGGTAAAAAAAATTGGTAATCATCTACATCTTGTGTTCGCTGTTTACAGTGATGTCCTGTTCAATGTCATTTTTAAAAAGAAATATGAAACGATTACGCCGCCAGCCACACCAAACATGACTTTTTCAGGATGTATTCGCCGCTCTTGAGTCTCGTGTGGTTTGCCCAAACTTCGACAATTTTATGTATTCACGTATCCGTTCATCTAGAAATGAGCGACATCCTGCATACTTAATATAATATCTCTTTTATCACGAATACGATCTTGCTTCTCCTACCATCAATGTTGTGTGTGTCATTTCATAACTGGCTGACCTTCAGTCGACTTCCAATGACAGATTTTTCTTGGCTGTTTTACTTACTCTTTGAAATTTTGCCAGAAGACTGCTGAGAGAAAGTCGCCGACGAAATATTTCACTATGTTTGAGATGTCTGGGCTGTGGCTTGAAACACGACGACCTCAAGTCTAATAAGCCAACACATTACCTACTAGACTACGACGACTTTATATTGGCCTCATCACTGAAGATAATTTAAGTTCAATTGCCAACTGTTCCAGTGCCCACTCAGCTAGCACACATCGTTATCTATCTGCTGTTATCCACAGTGATTTGGCAGAACAGATTGACTTAGTCGCCGTATTGGCTTATCAGACATGGGGCCACTTTCAAACCTTAGGTCAGACATCTCCAACAAAGCGAAAGTATATCTTCGACGACTTCCTTGCAGCAGATTTCTGGCATAAACCCGAAGAGTAAATCAAAATTGCCATGAAAAGTTTCTCAAAAAATCTGTCGTCCAGAGCCGAGTTTAGTAGGTCCCGCCACTCATGTATGAAATTAACACCCATAACGTAAGTGGTATGTATGTAACTGAATAAATAACAACTAATTTGACAGATGTAACGGGTGATTTTTTAGCTATTATCTTTTTGGCAACACTGGTTTAAACAGCTCACGCACGTTTCGTGTTTTGTTTCACTGTCAAACATCTTCAGTTTGGTCTATAGTTTAACCATGAATCGTCTTACAAACGAACAACGCTTGCAAATCATTGAATTTTGTTATCAAAATGCGTGCTCTGTTAAGAAAGTTCATCGTGCGCTTCTTCCATTTTATGGTCAGTTTAATCGACCCACTGAAGCGGCTATTCGGGCAATTGTGACTAAATTTCGCACCAAATTTACATTGTTGGACATTAAACCACCAACACGCTTACGTAGAGTGCGAACTGAAGAAGCTGTATCTGCCAGTGTTAATGATGACCATCAATTATCGATTCGTTGCCGTTCGCAGCAATTGGGCCTGTGTTACTCAACAACGTGGAAAATTTTGCGGAAGGATTTAGGTGTGAAGCCTTTCAAAACACAACTGGTGCAAGAATTGAAGCCGAACGACATGCTGCAACGCAGAATTTTTGGTGAATGGGCTCTTGGAAAGTTGGCCGAAGATCCACTTCTTTATCGAAAAATTGTGTTCAGCGACGAAGCTCATTTTTGGCTCAATGGATACGTAAATAACCAGAATTGTCGATTTTGGAGTGAAGATCAGCCAGAAGCATTGCAAAAGCTACCAATACATCCAGAAAAGGTCACAGTTTGGTGCAATTTATGGGCTGGTGGCATCATTGGACCGTACTTCTTCAAAGATGCTGCGAATGGTAACGTAACTGTAAATGGTGAGTGCTACCGTGAGATGATATCCAATTTTCTTTTTGCCCAAAATGCAAGAGCTTGACTTACATGACATGTGGTTTCAACAAGACGGTGCCACATGTCACACAGCACGCGTAACAATTGACTTATTGAGAGGCGAGTTCGGTGAACATGTTATTTCACGTTCGGGGCTGGTCAATTGGCCGCATAGATCGTGCGATTTAACGCCTTTAGACTATTTTTTATGGGGCTATGCTAAAGTTCATGTCTATACATGCAAAACCGCTTCAATTGACGCATTTGAAGACAACATTGAAGCATTTATTGGTGAGATACCGGCCGGAATGTTGGAAAGAGTATGCCAAAATTGGACTAAGCGGATCGACCATTTGAGGCGCAATCGCGGTCAACGTTTGCAAGGAATAATCTTCAAACACTAAATTATATGGGCCGTACTATCGATTTAAATAAAGATTTCATGCATTTTTCTGAATATTATGTCTTTTTTTTTGAAAAAATTTCCTATAGCTCTTAAAAATCATCTATCAGTTTCAACAAAATTGCCGTTATCAACCGTCAAAGTTTGGACGTCGTGATTGGAAAAGTAATAAAAAGCTTGAAATTATTTTGAAATGTAATAATTGATTGGAATTTCGTCTGATAGCTATACTTCCCCTTTCCATTTTTCATGTATGTACAATGTACAATTATTACTTCATTTTCCAGTAAAAAAACAATAGACAAGGTGAGATATTTTTATGACTTCTTACACAGCCCTTGTAAGGCAGCAGCAGCAAAAAAAAATACAAAACAGAAATGATTGTCATATTCAATGATTACAAAAACAAACACAAAGACAGACGGGACAGCTAGTCAACCAAAAAAAAAAAGAAGGCAACCGAACAACATGCAAAGTAAAGTTTTGTAATGAATCTTTTAGAAGTGATTGCTAATCAATGCCTTAGTATTGCGCTAAGAGATTGAAAAAGGTGACACCAGGCGGCGGCAGTAGTGATATCGGCTTTAAATCTGCCAAAAAAAAAAGTATAATCCATCTAACATTTACCAACAACAACGAAAAAAATGTTATTGTATTGAAAGAGAAGTACGAGACAATTGTTCAATAGCGGGCATACAGAGAGAGGGTGAGGACAGATTTGTTTTGTGTCTTTAAGTTGATATTTGAAAAGTAAAATTTTTGATGTATAACTTTGACAAAGCAAACCAAACCAAATGACAGTTAAAGCCACAGACGCTATAATAAATAGTCTACGATAATGGCATAAGACGACAAACCTCATAAAGACGTATGCCAAAAATAATAATAAAAATGAAGTAAAAAAATTGAAACAAAACTTTTGTGGTTTTCTTATGTAAAGGTAAAGACATTTTCGTTTTTTAATTTTTGGTTGTGTGCTTTTTTGTAAAGGGGGTTTTGAACTTCTAAAGAAGTAATTGAAAGATCTTAACAAAATGATATGCACAACAGTGTTGGCAACTGAAGTTAAAAACCTTTTAAAATGCAAACAAAGACATAAGAAATCTATGAATGAATGGCTTTGGAATACATATTGCATACGTTAATGATTGTCATATAAAATGTAATACAAGATAATAATTTTAAGGCTTGTGATAGCTAACAATAAAAAACAACAACATTACAAAAATTTAAATTAAATTATAATGAAGTGGTTGTCGTATAACAAAACTAATTAAAATCCACTGTAGACGGAAGCCAAATAACAATTAAATTCGAATTCATTGTTAAATTCATTTGACGATTGTTTTCTGTTGTATTTTTTTGGCATTTTCATTTAAACTAATACTCTAAAACTCAATACATATATACATATACCTACTTATAGATATGTATATGGTATGTATACAGTATATAAAACGATGATGCTATCAAAATAAAATGGCGGATTATATAAATCGGCTTTCATTTAAACTGATATTCCAGATCATGTAACAATTATTTGTTTTCTTTTCAGCTTAAGTTATATATTGCAGGTTACATTTAATTGTTTTGTTTTGTTTTTAATTGTTTAAATAATAGGTATTATTTATATATTTAAATATTTAATTTCTAGTTGTTACAGTTTTTTTTGTTACTGACACATTAAAGCCTTTTCACCTCTATTATAACATTTAATTTGATGGGTCATAGTAGGCCAGGGGAAAGCCACATGCCATTTCAACAAAAAATCGTAGAAAAATAAATGGAAGTGAATGGCGATAGAAACCTAAAATTACAAGGCAAGTTTTGAACTTAAAAATCGTTTAAAAAGTTAGAAGAAAAGATCAAACATACAAACATAAGCGTAATAAGGATTATTGTAACAAACATACTACATATTAGGTTAGGTTAGGTTAGGTTAGAGGACGTGTACTTGTCAATTAAGACAAGTACAGTACCCGGAAGTCGAATTGACGACGTTGTACAGTTTCTCACACCACTTATGTTATGTGTGTTAATTTTATACATGAGTGATGGGACCTACAGTTTAAAGTCGACTCCGAACGATAGATTTTTGAGAAACTTTTTCATGTCAATTTTATTTACTCTCAGAGTTTTTGCAAAAAATCTGCTGAGAGGAAGTCGCCGAAGAAATGCCTTTTGTATTTTGTCTTGATGTCTGACCTGGGGCTCGAACCCTGGCTTTATGTCTAATAAGCCAACACATTACCTACTAGACTACGGCGACTTATTGGGAATTCATATTCAAAAATTCAATTCGCAATTCATATTCAAAAATCTAAAAACGTTATTCACAAACTCAAAGAAATCTTTAAAGAAACAAAAACGTATTCTTAATTGGCGCATGGTAAAGATGGTGCTAGTTTTGATTACTTGTGTGTGTTTTTTATTTCTTTCTACGGTTGTATATGAAAGTTAAGGGTGAGCCATTTAAAAGTTTTAATTTAAAAATGCAATCAAACAAAAACGGTTTGAAATTTTGCAAAACTTATTGTTTTGTTGTGAATTACAATTGTTCTGTTTAGAAAACGGAATATTATTTCATTCATATGGATGCCGCGGCTGACCTTACAATACCTTATTCGACCGATTCAATTTCCCTGCACTTTTCCGAGTGTATGGTGTCGCATGTCGGCAATGGAATCAGGAATATTAGCCTTTAAATGCTCAATTCTCTCTGGTTTGTCGGCATAATACTTTGCTTTAACAGGGCCCCACAGGAAACACACCAACAGTGTCGAATCGCAGCTTCTTGGCGGTTAATTAACATTAACATTTCGGCTAATTCAAGGGTCATCAAACGTTTGACTTAATAAATCAATTGTGGCATCAGATGTGTGGCAAGTTGCACAATCCTGTTGAAACCACATATCGTTCACATCAATAGCATGAATAACGGGTACAAAAAATGGGTTATCATGGTGCAATAGGTGTCTCCATTGAACGTAATGCTTGCGCCATCCTAATTTTTAAAGAAAAATGGGCAAATGATGCCTTTGTTGGACAAGCCACACCAAACATTCACTCGAAATTGGTGCATTGGATTCTGTAAGACCACGTGTGGATTTTCTGAGTCCCAAATACGGCAATTTTGCTTATTAACGTACCCACCAAGATGAAAATGAGTTTCATCCGAAAACATGATTCTTTTTCTTTTGCAAAATCGACATCATTGTGAAGTTTCTCTGGTCATGCGCCTTCAACTCTTGAACCAATTGAATTTTATAAGGCATCGTACAGAGATCTTTTCGCAAAATTCGAAGTAAACTTGTGCGTGAAATGTTCACTTTTTGAGAACGATGACGAGTGGATGTTGATGGATCCTCTCAGACAAATTCTCAGCCACAGCTTCGATATTTTCGGGTGTACGCATTGTACGAGCATGCTTACGTCTTGGCGCATTAACAGTGAAACCGCTTTCACGAACTTTAGCAATAAATCTGCGTTTGCTGGGCACTATTTAGTACTTTTGTACGGAATTTTCGTGCAATTTCCGATCAATTGTTTTTGTTTTGGAAATAAATTTCTAATAAATCCCAATGTTGCCCAAGCGTAAATAAATTCATTACGTTCAGTGGAGATAATTGAATGAATTTTGTGACAGAACAGAATGACATTAGTACTGCCAGATTGGAAATAACCGATGGTTCATATTTAAACCGCTAGATGGCCCAGCCGATATTTAGTGTGTTGGCTTATAAGCTATGGCTAAGAGTAAATAAAACTGCAATGAAAAGGTTCTTAAAAATCTGTCGTTCAGAGTAGACTTTAAACCTGAGGTCCCACTACTCATGTATTAAATTAACACACACAACACAAGTGGTGTGAGGAGCTAAATCGTAATCCGGACTGATTTATGTATGTATGTATTAAACACTGCGGCTTTAAGCACAGTGGTCTGTAACACCGAATGTTTGATATTTTGTTTTTAATAAAGATCGTGAATTAAATTGAGAATGCAATGTTATCGGTTGAAGGAAACAAATGACAAAATTTTTAGAGGTTTTAATAAGTTAAGTTTAAGTTTAGATGGGTGGTCGGTTTACTTAAATTTCATTTACTAATCCTAAACTGAACAACAATTTGATTTAAAACGAAAATAATTTCCTGAAATTTTCTTTTCATTACGATTATGATTATTTTTTCCTGGCTGGTAGGCATAACATGTTTCAAATCTATTAAAACTTGCAAAGAAAAAATCAATTTCAAATAATTGAAATTAACGCACTCACGAAAACTCTTGGCATTTTATTCGCGCATTAAAAAATCCCTTTGAAAACATAATGATTTCTTAAGACCGCAAAACACAAAGAATTTTTTTTTGATTCTAAGTACAGCGCACAGCCAATCAAAAATAATGAAAAAACGAAATTTATCGTAAAAATGTTTGTTAATAAAAAATAATTTGAAGTAAAGAAAGAAACAAACAAACAAACTTACCCGTCAATGTAACATTGACATGCATTAGACCAATATGGGTGCCTATGCGAGCCGGTAATTTCTCACGCGAGAAGGCTTTGTATGGTGCTATAATTGTTGTATGTGCAACATGCCATGCTGAACCGAGTCTTGTGACTAGAAAAAATAAAAAAAAATAAATGTTTAAAACAAAAAGAAAACATACATACATTTACATATAAAATATATAATCAAAAATACTATGTATTCATAATGAATAGTTCATAAAAATACCAACAAAAAAAAAAAAAAAATACGAAAAAAAAATTTGTCTGGAAAAAGAGTCAAAACTTCACATTTAAGTTGCTTGAAATCTATAATTTAAATAAGCAATTGTGTATTATTATGTATGGAGTTAGAAAATAAATTTGTAATTTCGCGACACCCATAACTCGTTAAACGCTTGATTTTTCTCTTAAAACCTAACATTTTAAATTTTTCATGCATATTAACGGATCTGAGGGGTATTTTTTTATGGATTTTTATGTGAACACCAACACCACATATAATGTCAAATAATTTATAAATTTTATTTGGAGTTTTACATGTTTTTTACATGCAGTACTGGAAGAAATAATAGGGACAATTTTTTTTTGTTCAATAACATGCCAGACAGTTTTTTATTTAAGAAAAAGAACTTCTCGTTTTCTTTCGATTTAGCAAATATAAGCAAATTCCTATGAAGAAAATAATAGGGACACTTTTATTTCCTTAATAAACATGCTAGACAATTTTGTTTACTAAGATTTTATTGAAGCAACTTCAGTTTTTCTTTCGAATTCAAATTGATTTCTAAAAAGTAAAAAAGTACAAAGATTATGTTGAAGGAACGTCAGTTTTTCTTTCGAATGAAAATCAATTTCCATACAAGTAAAAATACAAGCATTTTTCTATGAAAAAAAAATAATAGGGACAGTTGCTATTCCCCTTAATAAACATGCCAAACAATTATGAACACTAAGCTTTTATTGAAGGAACTTCACATTTTCTTTCGAATTAAAATTTATTTTTAAAAATGTAAAAATACAAGCAAATTCCTATGAAGAAAATAATAGGGACACTTTGTATTGCCATAATAAACATGCCATGACAATTTTTTCACTAAAATTTTACTGAAGTAACTTCTCGTTTTCTTACGAATTAAAACTGATTTCCAGAAAAGTAATAATATGAGTAAATTCCAATTAAGAAAATAATAGGGACACTTTCTATATCTTCAATAACATAATTGCACGAACTTCTCGTTTTATATTGAATTAAAATTGATTTCCAAATAAGTAAAAAAACAAGGAAATCCCTATGAAGAAAATAATAAGGACACTTTCTATTTCCTTAATAAACATGCCAAAGAATTATGTACACTAAGTTTTTATTGAACAAACTTCTCGTTTTCTTTCAAATTAAAATTGATTTCCGAGAAAGTAAAAATACGAGCAAATTCCTATGAGAAAAATAATAGGGACACTTTCTGTTTCCTTAATAAACGTGCCAGAAAATTTTGTACACAATGATTTTACAGAACGAACTTCTCGTTTTCTTTCGAATTGAAATCAAAAAAGTAAAAAAAACAAGCAAATTCCTTTGTAGAAAATAATAGGGACACTAATTTATTAATATTAGTATCAAATACCGCAGGTTGCACTTTGATTTAATATCGAGTAACAATACGGGATAGTAAATTGCCATGGAGAGCTCATACAGACAGCATTTTGTAATTAAAATACGCAGAGAAATTCTGGGAATGCAACGTTTTTTCTTATAAGACCAACTAATGACCCCTACTCATGCAGTGTATCGTGTTGGAATTAGGAAAATAGGTTATGAGCAAGAGGACAGAGGGAGTAATGTTTGTGAACATAAGATGTAAATCTTTTTATATTATAAGCGGCAGGAAAGACCTCTGCAGGTAATGCGTTCCACATATGGATAGTCTGGCTAGGGAATAAATTCTGTCCACAATACAATGTGCTCTCCACTGGCCAATCGACCACAAACGAATGTGCCCTGCGATAAAGACGGCTACTACATAAGAATACACGATTTTCGGGAACAAGTCACTTTATCTCGCTAGAGCAAAATCGGTTGTGACGATGCTCCAGTGAATTAATAGAATTGGATACTCTACCGGCATAAATGAGCAATTTCGCACTTTCCTGTACGCCGTAAAGTAGCCTCAAAATAGACTTCGAGGCACCGGCACATACATAAGAGTTATATTCCATTCTCGGTCGGATTTATTGCACCGAGCCACTTGAAAGCTTCTTTATGTGCTGGTTCCAGCGAATGTCACACCGAATTTTTATGCTCAGAACAACAAGAGCGTCTGATTCATTAATATTTATATAACCCATAACTACAGATGAGACAATAGTACTGCTGCGCTTGTGCGTTAATACACAGCATTGGCCAAGACGGTATTTTGGAACACGAACTGGAGATTTTGGTTCCGGTTACAAGCAATTAGAAACCCGCGACTATCTTCCAAGCGGAAGTCTATGCCATCGAAAGATGTGCCCAATTCAACTTTGATAGGAAGTACAAAAGGCAAGACATAACAATACTACCTGACACTCAGGGCGCCATTTAAGCACTCTGCTCTTAAATGGTTAAACTGAAAATAGTACATGACTGTCTAGAGAAACTGAATAGGTCAGGTAGGGAAAATAAAACTAATCTTTGCTGGAACCTAGATCAGAAATTCTCTTTCAGGAGCTAGAAGATGACTTTGCGAGAAGAGAAGCTTCCAAACCGTTGATGGCGCTAGAACCCTTCTGTGGAGTGAGAGCGAATGTTTAGAAAGTTATGATAAAGAGAGGCAAAGACTCTTCTACCGAAACCAAGTGGGTTTTAAGGCAATTGAAACTTCAGTTGAGACACTACAATATGAGGGGATCTGACTCATGCCTCAGGCTATCGAAGAACAACTTCAGGAAGGTAAGCAGTCTTTTCACAGTGAGAAGTAGGAATGAATCATCGTAACAAATTCTTGTAACCTGTGTAGCTCTAACGCATGCCAGGAGAAAATACTTGCCATCGAATGTTAGGTAGGGAAATGTCGCTGTTAACAAGGAGCAGCATATTGAAATTTTCCAGGACAATACCTACAGAGAAGCTAGGTCGTAATCGTGACTGAAGGGATGTAATAACCAATTATGTATTTAACACCTGAATGACATGAACGTCACGCCGAACTGTTATCGTGAGATGAGATGTTCGCGACAGCTATTTACCGATTTGAAGTCCGTTAGCAAGGAACGCATTATTTTGGTAGCTGCCTGATTTTCAGAAAGTATGGTAATATCTTTTCGTAAGTATTAAAGCCCTTTACAATTCTCAATACAGCTTGAATTGAGGTCACTTTTGCCTGGAAGATGCTTCAATGATGCGGGAACCTTATGGACTTAACTATGCCCACCGCTAACTATCCTCAACTCCATTTTATTTGAAGCCACTAGTGAAAACCTAAACAGAATCATTGTACACTGCAGCACTTTTCACTATTCGGAATGGACGTCTCGAACTTCCCTGAAAAGTCCCCGAAAGTTGTAGTATGAATACTTCCTACAGTCCCGAATTCGCTGAGGATCCTCGAGTGACCAATTTTGGATTCAAGCCAAGCGCCAGTCGGTCAGAGATGTCCTCTAATCTTAGCTGCCAAGCTTCTACAGTAAAGGTTAAGTGGAAAGACACATAAAATTTTCTCCAATGCTAACGTAAGTGGTACCGATAATGAAGTGACAAAATATAAACCCAATTGAAAAGCTTTGGAATTTCTCTTCTTTTAATTAAAAAGTTCACCTCAGTTTATTTAAGAAAATATTGTAATATTAAGAGTGTCCTTTTTATTTCTTCCAGTACTGTACATAGCATACATACATACATTTCTAATACGATATACGATAATTTGTTTGATTTCTACTCACTTAATATGACTAGTCCCACGAATAGACTTAATGTGACGGTTGAAAATGTTGTGAATTTCTGAAAATAAATATAAAAAAACAATTTAATTTTATTTTTTAGCGTTAAAAATGATTTTTATTGTAAAATTGTTTATCAACAAAAGCAATATGAAAAACAAAAAGTCATGAAATTCAAATTAGTAAAATGGAAGCCAATTTGCAAAAAAAAAATATCGATTCTGACCCTTATGCAAGCACTCTTTCGATTGTCCAGAAGCTAGGAGTACAAAAAAAGATGTTCGATTTTAGGATCACACACGAGATAACACAAATAAAGCTTTACAAACCAAGTTTCCATCTGTAAATCTCTATTGATTCTGAAGCGTATGGAAACAAGAGCAACCGAAACCAGTCATTGTCGAATGGTGACAGAGAATGCTCAGCATAGAACTACTTTCCTATGGCCAAGCTTTAGTTTGGACTTGTACTGTTAACGAAAGCGTCTCACATACAGTTTCTTTGAAGTTTATTTCATTTTATTCAATTCATTCATTCATTCAATCATTCTCTCCTATTTTATTTCAAACCATCCAGTCATGATAGCCAAAACACCATTTTAGTTATTGAATGAGGTTAGGTTAGCTTGGAGTGGTAGCTATGATATCACGCATAGCGGCTCTTTGTGATGCCGCAGGTAAGCGCAGACCCTGTACTGACCGAATTCCATCGATTTAATCGAAGAAGTTGATCAGCACAGGGGTTGCACAAATCTGCTATGCTAGAAATCACCCTGAAAGTTTAATAAGCAGAGCTATATCCTTGATTTCAATGAATGAAGGACTTTGTGGTACTATGGTTATAAGCCGAGGACGTAGAGGAAGGGAAAAATTGCTCTTCGTTTAACAATATTTTCGAAAGAGATTGTCAACATTTAGTCCTTGATGTTAAAGATGTTGCAAACATGCTAAAATGGTATGTAGTATCTACGAATTTTAAACGTTCGCCCTTTGAAGCTTTAAAACCTATGTTCCTGAGGACATGAAGGGGTTGAACAGTTCAATATTCAAATCAATTAGGGTACGGGGCACAGGAATACACAGATAAAATTAAGGTCGAATGAGATTGTCAATGCTGGCATTACTTTTATACCTTGGAAGTCGTTTGTATGCCTATGATCTTCTGAATATTTAAGCTATGCTATGCATGCTCCAAATAATATATGGGCGAATATAAGTGATTGCAGCATTGTCAAGCAGACTTACAAGGTTTCTGATGAGATGAATAGGGGCAATGTGGCCTTACTTGTCTTTGTGATAATACGTTGCTCATAGAGCTTGTCGTAGCTGGTTCTGACGCTGAAGATCAGGATGTAATTTGACTAACAGGATCAAGAGGAGAGTGAGTGATTTGTAACTAAAAACATTGTAAGCTTTGTAAGAATGCAATGAAAGGCATGATTGACCATTAAATAATTATTATACGCGAAGAAGTAAAAGCAATAAAACAACAACAAAATTATGTGGAATAAGTAGAAAAATAAGTGAGTATTATGAGCTGCTACAATCTAGTCAAGGGATTGTTTTTAATTTCAATTGCCAACAATTGAAGAGACTCAAGCAAGCGACACAACCGATCAACAGAAAAAAAGGGGTGTGTTTCACTACGCCAAACCTCACACATCCTTTATGATCCGACAGAAACTGATAGAACATGGCTGGGACATTTTGATATATACATACGAGTATATGTCCGTATGCACCGGGGCACTTTCAGATTATTAAATACATCGAACTGTGAAAAGCCTTTTAAAGGGTTAATGTTGGCCAAACAGTGACTTTTTAGGGATGCATTAGACACTCTTAGATTTTATACGGAATGGTATCATATAGAATTCAACAATTTTTTTTTTTTTTTGTCACGTATCGATTTTCAGAAATGGGCCTTATTTCTGAACATGATTTCTCAATGAAAATTACGATCAATTGATTAACAACTTCAGAGTCCATTCAGATAAATCAAGTCTTTTTCTAGGGTTGTACATGGTGATTTGGTAAAACAGATTGAATAAATAACAACTAATTGGACAGAAGTCGATATGAAGTTGCCGTAGTCTAGCAAGTAGTATGTTGGCTTACTAGACGTGAGGGTCACGGTTCAAAACCCAGGTCAGACATCAAAACGAAATTTGAAAAATATTTCTTCGGCGAATTCCTCTCAGCCGATGTCTGGCAAAATCTCTGAGGTTAAATAAATTAGCAATGAAAAATTTCTTAAAAATCTGCCACTTGGAGTCGACTTTAAACTGTAGGTCCTCATACATAAAATTAACACACACAACATACGTAGTGCAGGAAGCTAAGTCGTAATCCTAATGGAAAAGTTGTAATGACCAATTATGTATGTTATATTATGACCAGAATGTGTATGTGTCTCCTTAAAACTGCAGCATAGGCATAGTCCAGGTTGGACCAAAAAAAAAAACTTTAAACGAGCTGTAACAATTTTACACGCGGAATTTATGTCCTCAACACAAAATCGCTTTGAAAAAAGTAAAAGTAATTTAAATACCACACCATTGACATTATTGGGTGTTAGCAAAAGTCTATGTGTGTGTCAAATAAACAATAAATATTTAAACTTTTAGTTTTCACAATCAATATCTCTCTACCTCTCGTTTAATGTGGCGAGTTCTCTCTTAAGTGTAGACGCTTAACCATGTCCATGTCTGTCTGTTCGTCCGTCTGTCCATATTATAAAGTATTTATTCATTAACTTTATGTGACATTAAAATTAATTTTGCATTTATGTACGTCTGTGACATGTATGAGAACCTTAGTTTTTTACGTTTATTTCGTTTTTTAAAATAATTTTTTACCAGCCTTATTATTATTTTTATTATTGTTGTTATGGTTGTTGTTGTTGTTGTCGCTATAGTTATTTTTGGTGTATTTTCAATTTGATCGCTCCATTTATCTGTAGTTATTATAGTCAACAATAATAACAACAACAACGACGACGACAACAACACATATGGCAACGTTTACAATAATAAAAAACTATTATTTTGTCAGTTGTTGTTCTCTTGAAAATAATAGACAGACCGACATATGGACAGACAATTTAATATGTAGGAATGTATGTATACGTACATACATGTACACATATCGGGTGGACCTTCTATTGGTTTCAATTTGAACCATCGTTTATCATCGAATCTGGCAATACTTATGTCATTCTATTCTGTCACAAAATTCAGTATATTATCGCTACTGAAGGTAATTAATTGGTTTACGTTTAAGCAACGCTTAAGATCTATTAGAAATTTATTTCCAAAACTAAGACAAAACTAATAATCTACAAGATGCTCATCGTCCCCGTACTTCTTTATGGCGCAGAGGCATGGACACTATTAAGCACTGATGCAGCAGCCTTAAGAGTATTTGAAAGAAAAGTTCTACGTAAGATCTTCGGTCCAGTGCGAGTTGGCGATGATTTCCGCATCCGATCCAACAGTGAGCTGTATGAGCTCCTCAACGACATAGACGTTGTGCAGCGTATTTCACATCCAGCGTTCGAATGGAGGAGGATGATCAGGCGAGGCGGGTATTTGATGCGGGGATCTGCGGAAGTCAGCGAAGAGGACGACTTTTTTTGCGTTGGGAGGACCAAATCGAGCCCTGACATCGATTGGTGTGACCAACTGCCGTAGGCGCGTAAGAAGCAGAGGCGTCTGGAAGGATGTGTTAAGGCAGGCCGAAATCCGTTAATCGGGTTGTTAATGGCCAATTAAGTAAGTAAGTAAAGTACGACAATTTGTCGAAAATTGCACGAAGATATCATATAAAATTTGGTCGCAGAGAAGGACCAACAGTAACCGGTATACGCAAGTTTTTTTTTTTTTTGCTAAAATTCGTAAAATTGGTTTCATTGTTGATGCGCCGAGGCGTGAGCGTGCTCGTACAGTGCATACAGGCGAAAATATCGTTCTCAAGAATTGAACACTTCACGTACCAGTTTACGCCGAATTTTGTGACAGATATCGTTATTACGCCTTACAAAGATAAATTGGTTCACGAATTGAAGCCGCCTGAGCATCTGATTCGTTTTCGCTTCGCTAGATGGAACAACGTGAAATTGCACGATGATGTCGATTTTGCGAAAAAAAAACGTATCTTTTCGTTTGAAGCTCATTTTCATCTTGGTTGGTACGTTAATATGTAATTAATAATGAAGTCGCCGTTGTCTAGTAGGTAGTGTATTGGCTTATTAGACATAAGTACCCAGGTCAGACATCAAAACGAAATTTGAAAAAATATTTCTTCGGCGACTACCTCTCAGCAGATTTCTGACAAAAACTCTGAGAGTAAACAAAATTGGCATTAAAAGTTTCTCAAAAATCTGTCGTTCGGAGTCGACTTTAAACTGTAGGTCCCGCCACTCATGTATAAAAATTAACGCACACAACATAAAGTGGTGTGAGGAGCTAGATCGTAATCCTGACTGAAGGGTTGTAATGACCAATTATGTATGTATGTTAGGTATGGTAAGTGTATAAGCAAAATTGCCGTATTTGAAGCACGGTCTTATACGCGGTCTTACAGAAGCCAACGGATCAGAGGCCCATACTACCTTTACGGTCACTGGAAACACCTTCCGAACCATGATAACCGTTTTTTTTTTGTGCTCGCTCTTCATGGTATTGATGTGAACAATGTTTGGTTTCAACAGGATGCCACACATCTCATGCCACAATCGATTTATTACGTCAAACGTTTAATGGCCGTTTAATTAGCCAAAATGGGGATGTCATTTAGCCTCAAAGAAGCTGCGATTTGACACTGTTGGTGTATTTTCTGTGGGGTGCCGTTAAAGAAAAGTGTTATGCCGAATAACTAGATACAATTGAGCATTTGAAAGTCAACATTCGTGATGCCATTGCCGAGATACGATCTCCATACAAATGCGAAAAAGTGCACTAAAAAGTGGTTTGAACGTACTGAGGCCAGCCGCGGCAGCCGTATAAATGAAATAATATTCCATTTCTAAGTGGAACAATTGTACTTCACAAAAAACGAAATAAATTTGGCAAAATTTGAAAACGTTTTTCATTGCATTTTTAAATTTAAACTTTTAAATAGCCCACCCTATACATACCTAGGAATCTAAATCTAAATTTATATTTAGTTTTACGTTTTACGTTTAACGTTTCTGTTTCTGTTTTTCCAATCAAATGAATTTTAATCGAAAAATCCAAAATCCAAACAAAAAAAATTTACCATAAAAATGCGCCTTTTATTCAATTAATGCAAATTTTCTAATCATTTTTGCATATTTAGAGAGTCAGCCATTCATTTATATTTTATGTATGTACGAGTATGTACATATGTACACATATTAAGTTTGTTTTGGCATTACATACAAACATCTACTTAAACATGTTTAAATGAACGTATTTATATATGCATGTGGATATCATTAATTTTAATCCATTCGGTTCATAGCCGTAATTTTATTTTTAGCAGACATTTTTTTTCAGTCGCGTTTAAAGGGAATGGTAATGGAATTGGTAATTGCTAGACTCTAAACAAAAATTTAAAACAGAACAATTTAAATAAAATTAAATCAGATTTTCAACAGACGACCATTTGTGGCTGTTTGTTTGGGTCAATATATTGCAACATTATAATCCTTCAGTCAGGATTACAACCTAGCTTCTCACAGCACTTATGTTATGTGTGTTAATTTTATACATGAGTAACGGGACCTACGGTTTAAAGTCGATTCCGAACAATAGATTTTTAAGAAACTTTTTCATGACAATTTTTTACTTTCTCTCAGAATTTTTGCCAGAAATCTGTTGAGAGATGAAGTTGCCCATGAAATATTTTTTCGTTTTGTTGGAAATGTCTGATCTGGGGTTTAAACCGTAGCCTCACGTCGAATAAACCAACATACTACCTACTAGACTACGGCGACCAGAACATAGGGATGGTAGATAGGTAGGTAGAAGTGGCTGTCCCATCGATGGAGTCATGAGCGGACACACTTAGGCCGCACACAGTGATACCCCAGTTTAACATTCGCCCCTAGTCCAGGAACCACTCGGAGCTTTCGATTAAGCGGCTCAGACTGCCAATATCCATGCATGACAGTTCATACAGATCCTCCTTGTAGTAGGCTCCCAGGTGCCTCTTTCTCCTCCGACCAAGTGCCGGGCACGTGCACAGTAGGTGCAGAACATTCTCTTCCTCCTCCGCATCTCCACAGCTTCTGCAGAAACCATTTGCATGGTGTCCAAGACCAATACGCTTCTCATGCGTTCCTATAATACAATGCCACGTAATAACTCCGATAACAGTGCTGAGCTTACTTTTTCGGAGCTTAAATAGAGTCGCCTCGCGCCTCCCTTCCAGCCTTGGCCAGATTTTTTGCGCCGTTCTACTCGTGTCCGAAGCTGCCCATTTACTGTTGACAATCTCCACGATTTCATTGTCAATTATAAGCTTGCAGATACCCAAAGGGATTCTTAATGAAGAGAATTCATCGGAGAGTTTGATGGTCGTGCCCCATCTGGCCAGTTCATTCGCTCTGCAGTTGCCGAGAATGTCCTTATTTATGTCACGGTACCCAAGTGATACAAACACCATATCGATTCGCCGCCTCGTTAAGACATCTGTGACAGTCGTCACATCGTCCTGGAGTTCATTACATTAGAATTCCAATGCCCTGATAATCGCTTGGCTATCGGAAAGTATGGTGATTTTCCGCCTGTGAACATTTCTGTCCACAATAATTTTCAGCGCAGCCTGAGGACATAGGGATATCGACGATAATTGTATTGATGATGAACTGGCTGCGAGCGGTGTGAAGCCCATAATCTCCGACATGTTATATGGCATATATGTACATATATGTTCCGATTGCCTCAGTTAAACTTGGAATTTTACTCCTTTTTCTACAGGAAAACTTAACTTGGACGGCAAAAGAAAGGTACGTGTAATATAAATGAGAGGAGGATTGAATGTCTAGACGTGCAGACATTCACACAATTGTCATTCTAACGGGTCATTGTCGTAGGGAAGGCATGGCAATTAATTTGAAATTCCTTAGAAAGACTTCTGTATGTTCTGTGGGTTTAGATAATGAATGGCTTTCCGTGCTTCAATATCAAGTACTTTAACAGTCAAATGAATTTTTTTTCCACTAAAAAGCCTTTATTTATGCCAAGTAAAAACAAAATGGCGGTTAAATTTTAAATTATAAATAATTTTTTTACACTTAATATGCAATATGCAAATAATAAAAAAACTTATTTACTGATTTAATTTGTTTAATAGCCAGTAAAAAATGCATTTTTTTAAATCAATTAATAAAACTAAAATCTATACTAAATGTATGGTGGTGTATCATTTAATTAAATCTGTGCTTTTATTTAAATATTAATTAATAATTTATAGAAAAAAAGGGTGCACTCACCTGTTTTCTTACACCTGGAAATATAACTAAAAAAGCAACATAAAATGTTGCAAATAATACAGATACGGCAACAATCGATACATCGCCCGTCACGGGGGTACGATTTGAAAATGAATAAAGTGTGGGTCCACCATCGTCTCGAAACGCATCAAACCAACCCTTCATGCTTTGCAAACGTTACAATGCTGCAAATGGATAAAAATAATAACAAAAAAATTTATTATTAAAAATGTACGTTGTATTGAAAATTAATTATAAATTATTTAAACAAAATTCTTTATTTTTATTTTTTTTTTCAATGACATGGAATATTTAGTTGTTTGCAAATAATAATAATTATTATTATTATTAAACGAGTATTACTATTATAATTTTAATTATAGAGATTAACACTAAATAACAGCTGTAGCCTTTTTAAGAAAAAAAAATTAATTTAAAAAATTTATTTAAAAAAAATTTTTAAAAATAAATAAAAATTATCTTGATTTCGAGGGCGACACAAAAGGCTGAAAAGAATTTGCAGCAGTTGGTATAAAAAAATTTAATTCAATTAATTGATAAATATGTTGTATGCTATGTGTCCCATGTATCGATAACGGCATAGTACAAATTGCCTTCAGCAATGGCATCGCTTCACTTTTTTAATTGAAATTTATTTGCTGAAAAGTAAGCAAACAAGTCAATTCACAGGTAAGTAATTATTACAAAGAGTACGCTTCTAAAGACTCGAGAACTTAAAATGAGTCATCTATCGGTTTAAATTTGAACCATCGTGACAATTCTTATGTCAGTCTATTCTGTCACAAAATTCAGTAATTTATCTCCACTGAATGAAATGAATCGATTTACGCTTGAGCAACGTTGGAATTTATTAGAAATTTATTTTTAAAATAAAGACAATTCCGTCAGAAATTGCACGAAAATGTCGTACAAAATTTGGTCGCACAGAAGGACCAACAATGCCCGGTATACTCAAGTTTATTGCTAAAGTTCGTGAAACTGGTTGAATTGTTGATGCTCCAAGACGTGAGCATGCTCGTACACCCGATAATATCGAAGTTGTGGCTGTGTGCGTGAGAGAGAATCCAGCAACAACAACTCGTCATCGTTCTCAAGAATTGAATTTCATGCACCAGTTTACGTCGAATATTGCGAAAAGATCTCGGTATGACTCCTTACAAAGTTCAATAGGTTCAAGAGTTGAAGCCGCATGACCTAACCCTACAATTCGTTTTCACTTCGCTAGGTGGGCCAACGAAAAACAGCACGATAATATCGGTTCTGCCAAAAGAAAATATCATCTACATTAATAAGCAAAATTGCCGCATTTGGGGCTTAGAAAACCTACACGTGGTCTACAGGAGCCAATGTACCCATTACGAGTAACTGTTTGGTGCGGCTTGTCGAGCGGATGCCAATATTTCTTTGAAAATGAGGACGGCATAAACATTATGGTCAATGGAGACATCTATCGCACTATGATAACCGATTTTTTATGCCCGCTCTTCATAGTATTGATGTGAACGATGTTTGATTTCAAGAGAATAGTGCAATTTGTCTCACATCTCATGCCACAATCGATTTACTGCGTCAAATGTTTGATGGTCTAGAACCTGCGATTTGGACCGTTGGACTATTTTCTGTGGAACGCCGTTGAAGAAAAGTGTTATGACGACAAACCAGAACAATGATGCCATTGTCGAGATACGACCGTATACACGCGAAAATGTGGGACTACTACAGATGGTTAATTTGATGGGAGACTATGGAAACTGCAAACTCTTTTAAAAGATTGGTCAAGAATGGGTCTTGGAATTGGAGCAGAAATTTTTGTCCCCGGAGTGAACAAGAAAGTCTATACCATCGAAAGATGTGCTCAATTCAACCTGGATAGGAGATACCAAAAATGGGGCATAGCAATATTATCTGACAGTCAGGCTGTTCCATATGAGCACTCAGCTCTTATTATGTTAAATCGAAGATAGTGTTGAACTGAATGAGGAAGCTGAATCACACAAAACAATCAACATTTCTGAGTCTTCCTCATTTTATAACACAAATCTTGGTTAAAACTGCAAAGTGTCCTTATTATTTCTAACAAGCATTGCTTTTAAATGTTTAATTCATCTGCTATGCAATCAACCACCTTAACCACTACATTAAGCCACTAGAATTTCAATATCTTTGTCTCTTGGAAGTTGAGATAAATAAATATTGAAATATTAAAGTGTTCCTACAATTTCTTTCAACACTGTTAGGAATTCCCATATCATTGTGCGGTTTATTTAACCTGAGTATGAGCATGTAATTTGAACAACAAACTTTTGAAGATAAATTGTGAAATAAAAAGTAATTATTCTTGATTTAATTTCAAATATTAATTGCTTTGAGTTGATGAGATTCATAAAAACGGATTTTTTTTTCGATTTTTTTCGAATCTTGAGTAAAAATCCCATTGGAAACAAATACATATTGAATGTAACCCCATCATCTCATTTGGTTTTTACGTCTGGTTTTTGTGGTTTCAATATGTGAATCACTGCGTAAATTCACTGTCTTAATGGCAAAACGGTTGTAAATAAACCAAACACACAAATTAAAAACGTTAACAATAAAATAAAATTAGATGAGCTGATCTATAGCTGGCTAATAAATAAAGACGAGTATAAAAATTCTGAGTTACAAAGAAAAGATGCTTTACACCTAGATTTTATAGACTTTAGGAAAAGAGCTTAAACTTTACATTTTTACATTAAAATGGTAAAGGCATTGGCACACAAAAAACGATTTCATATCCTCAGAGATAATAAATACAATACCTATACACTGCAATTAATTCTTACATAGCTTTGTTGAAGAATTTTTCTCTATGTTTGGCTACGAATTTTTCAAGCCAACTGTTACACACAAATTTAAATGCTCCGCTTGTTTAATGGAGATTGAAAGCTAGTTTTAAAAGATATTTTGGGAAGGACTATTTATTACGGATTCCACATTCTACATTGAGCGATCGTTATCCGCACATGAATACTTAGATGACTTTTTCTGTCAGATATGAACGTTTATCATACCAGAGGCTATTCGATGTTTTCATTATAAAACTAAAATCGAAAGCGGATACAGGTATCGCTTAGTTTATAGGGAGATCCTTCTTAATTGTACCGAACATTTTAACTATTGTAGCGCACATATTGATTGCCGCATTTTCTATCACTTGCCAGCTAATTATAGTTAATTGCGCCTTTAGCTATGTCGTTACCACCCTTATATATTAAAATTC
The DNA here is from genome assembly GCA_958299815.1 of Sarcophaga carnaria. Classification (NCBI taxonomy): domain Eukaryota; kingdom Metazoa; phylum Arthropoda; class Insecta; order Diptera; family Sarcophagidae; genus Sarcophaga; species Sarcophaga carnaria. The sequence continues at coordinate 99,701,276 of OY283152.1, read as the reverse complement.
AGTTCCTCCAAAGCTGTCCCTCAATCAAGAGTTGATTGGTAATTACAAAGGCGTACAGTCAGTACATGTTTTTAAGGTTCTTACCCTTGCTTGGTTCTTCTCGCAATGAAGAGTAGTTATCTTACGCCTTAGCGGTTCTGGATTGTATATTAATTTTCCAGTTCTCTTTTGCTATATAATATAATTCCAAGATTTTTAGCGTTATTGGATGGACATTGACACTAGGGATAGGGAATTGAGGGATTTTATATCTGTTGACGTAGAAAACTAACTCTCTTTGGTTAACTCCTAACACTATTTTGATAGCAGTCTCATCGCAGATACCATTATTATTATTGTCATAAAGATATGCTTTAGTACTACGACCATACGATCTATTGTATTCTCTTAAACTTTATAGGTTATTCCTACAATGTCTCCTCGAAGCTTATTGCCCTGGCAAATTTCATGATACTGCTTGATACTAACGAGAACAAATGCCTGTCCAGCAATTGATATAATCCACCCATAAATGTTCGGGTGCCATCACCGGCGTAGAAGCTCCCATTTTCACAGGATCGTCTGATTGGTCATGGTCAAGAATTCTCACATGACATGAGCCACAGCTATAACTAACCTTATTTTTCCTACCTAGTCTATTAAGCTTCTCAAGATCGCCACGCATTACATATACACACACTATTGGTCATTACAACTCTTTAGTCAGGATTACGACCTAGCTTCTCACACCACTTATGTTGTGTGTGTTAATTTTCTACATCACTGGCGGGGCCTACAGTTAAAAGTCGACTCCGAACGACAGATTTCTGAGAAAATTTTTCATTGCAATTTTATTTTAATTTCAGAGATTTTACTAATAATCTGCTAGAGCGAAGGTCGTTCATATTTCGTGTTGTTCAAGATGTCTGACCTGGGGTTTGAACCGTGACTTTACGTCTAATAAGCCAACACACTACCTACTAGGCTACGACAATAACATATATACACTAATGGAATACTCGAATAATAAGCTTTTGATGCTGATTTCTCAAACAAATTTCCAGAAGTAATTGTAGAAAAATTATTTTATTCAGAAAAACTGACTGTTTGGTAAGACATATGGTCTGGTACTTTTGTCGAAAATGATAATTATTGTCAGAGCTCTACAACTTCATGATAACTGACTTTATTTTTTCCTCCAATTGAAGATCATGAACTGGATGCTACATGATTTCAACGACATGGTGGCATGATCTACAAAATTCGACTGAATAGGCTTTAATGCATCCATAAGTCGCTGTAATCTAGTTGATAGTATATTGACTTATTAGAAACGAGAGTATGATTCAAAGTTTAGTTCAGACATCTAAACGAAATATGAAAACATATTACTTCGACGACTTTCTCTCAGCAGATTTCTGGCGATAAATTCAAGAGTAGATAAAATTGCCATGAAAAGTTTCTCAAGGATCTGTTGTTCGACGACGTTTTTAAACTGTAGATTCCGTCACTCATGGATAGGATTAACACACAACATGGATGGTGTTAGATGCTAGGTTGTAAACGTGACTAAAGGGTTGCAATTGTAAATTATTTTTGTTTTAATCAAAACATCTTCTTTTTTCCATCTTTAGTTAAAAAATTAACCAAAATGTGTCGCCGTAGTCTAGTAGGTATTGTGTTGTCTTACTAGACATGAGGCCTCGATTGAAACACCAGGTCAAACAACTCCATCAAAACGAAAAATGAAGAATATTTTTTGAACGACTTCCTCCCGGCAGTCTTCTGGCAAAAACTCTGAGAATAAATAAAATTGACACAAAAAAATTTCTCAAAATTCTGTTGTTCAAAGTCATCTTTAAACTGTAGGTCCTCGTCGCTCGTGCATAGTATTAACAACACAACATGGATGGTATGAGGTTATAACGACCAATTATGGAAGTTTTAAACCAAACATTTCCTTTTATTTCGATTTATGGTTCAAAAACTAAAAAAATGAGTCGCCCTGCTCTAGTAGGTAATATGTGGGACTAAACGTAAGCCCACTGTTCAAACCCCGAACTTTGTGTGGAAGCTAGGTCGTAATTCTGATTGAAGGGTTGTAATGGCCAATTAGGTATGTATCAGAGATCAGCATTGAATCGCTTTTTCGCTACTCATAAGTACTCATGAAATTTTGAGTATAAGTGAGTCAACAGTACTGAAATCCAACTACTGTGATTCATTCCTACTCAGTACAACATTGATTTATAAGTACAAGTTGCAATGAGTATGAGTACAACGTTGACATCAAACTCATAACATACGAACTATGTATGTTTGATGCATACGCCTACTCATTCAGATTCATAAATTTAGAAAAATACTTATAATACTCATAAATGATTCGAGTGATTCGAATAATTCATCAAAATTTACATTCGTAGTTATTGTTGCATTTACAAAAAAAAGAAGGACACATAAACAAAAAAGAAAAAGACAGCAAGCAGAGCACACACACAACCTTCTTGTGAGTATTTTAATGTTCCTACCTATTTTGTGATTCTTGTAAATGTTGAGTTATGGAGAGTCGAAATCAGCAACATCATACGTGTTGTTAAGTATGAATATGATGAGTACTTCAAACTTTGAATATGAGTACAGGTTCCATGATATTAAAATAAGTATGAATGCGTATAAATATTAGAAATTATGAGTATGATCGATTCTACTCATCTTTTTGAATACTCATTGCTGATCTCTGGTATGTATGTATGGTTCCAAAACAAATTTTTAATTTATTATTAAAAAGTTTAAGAAAGTATAGGAACACAGACAAGCGTAGACAACCGTTGGCTTAATTAGATTTAAAACAACATTTCCAGAACAAGTTGTCAGTTGTAAGATTTCTGAACTGACCTGCATGTAAAAATACTTGTAATATTAAACAAGATTTAAAATAAACCATGGCTATATAAAAATTGATTTTTTATTACGAAATATTATTAAAAAAAAATAAGAAAAAACAAATTTTTAAATTAAAAATACAAAACAAATCCTATTCAATACAATTAATCTTTGGTTTTCGATTATTTTTCTGAAATTTTGTTTTTGTTTATTTTTCAATTATATTAACCTATATTTTTGAACAACAACAACAAAACAATAAAAATATTTGGAACAATTTTGTGTTTAATTTTTAATGCTACGAGAATATAACAAAAAAAAAACCCACTCTTGTGGGGGAAAAAAATTTTAAAATTTCCCAACAAATTATTGCCAAAAAAAAAAATGGAAAAAAAAATTAAATAAAATCCGCGTAAAAAACTCAACTACAAGCGGATTTAAAAATTTTTTTTCACCATAAAACCCACAGCAGTCGGTTCAAACAACGAATGACGTGGTAAAAAAAAGTAAAAAGAAATCTAAAAATCCAATAATATTAAGCAGTAATACCAGAGAACAATAAGAATAATTTTTTTGAAAATAAAAAAAATAAAACAAAGACAATAAGAGAATATGATTGCGGAAAAATATCATAAAAACAATCATATATCACATCATGAAATGAAATGAAATGAAATGAGTTTAACCCTTTGTGAACGGCGAGTTAAAGGGTTAAGATTTAAACTTTATTGTAAAATACTTCAAACTGTGTAACAAAAAGCGCAAATCTTCTTCTTATATATCGGGTCCGCCATCTAACGTTTTTTTTCAACTAGTGCTGATTTCGTGAATGGTAATACTTAGCTCATGTCTGATTTGACAGATAATTAGTTTTATCCTTCCGCTGAACGAATATGGTTGTGTATATTGACCATCCAATGCGTTTTCGCCTGCGATCGACTTACAGATTTTGCCGATTTTGGCAAAAAAATTCATCTTTTCAGATGAAGCTCATTTTGATCTTGGCGGGTATGTAAACAAGCAAAATTGTCGTATTTGGTTGCAAAATTGTCGGAGGTAGGTGCGATTAATTTCCGATGGATGGCATCACTGAAAATTATTCAAAATGAATGACCAGTAATTGGTCGACCTACACCTCAAGCACGGAAGAAAAGAGCATTAAGAGCCTCAGAATCAGATGAGCATTTAGACTGGAAAATCTACGAGTATATGCCGCTGAAACCCGTTCGAACATTTGTGTAATGTCTTTCCTTCAAATTTATTTTAGTTGGTGGCGCAGCAACACGCGCAGGCTAGTTGGTTTTATAAATTTTAAAAATCATTCAAAATCATCTCAAAATTTAACACAAAATGGGTTAATTATTTAAAAAACAATACAATGATTTTTTTAAAACAATACAATGAAATAAAACAAAAACAAACGAAAAAAAACTTCAATAATTCTTTTTTATTATAACAACGATGACGTTTATTTCAAAGCGTTTTTGGTATTTGGAAGTTAATCAACAAACACCACAATAACCATGATGACGATGATGCTGTTGGTGATGGTGATGGTACTGGTACTGTTGCCGTTGCTGGTACTCAAAGTTAAAATCGAAATAGAAACCGTATTAGAAACAGAAATAAAAAATAAAAAACTAAATAAAAATTAAAAACCATACCAATCAAACGTACAAAATCCGGTTAAAGTAGTTTTTGTTTTAATTTTTTCTACGTTTATTTTTGTTTTTTGTTTTTAATTATTCTTTCGTTTTCTAAACATAACAACAAAAAAAGGAATTCATAATCAAGAATCTAAAAAAGTGATTCAAAGAAATATTCAAAGAAATCTTTAAAGCAACAAAAATGTTTTCTTGATTGGCGTATGGTAAAGGTGTTGCTAGTTTTGATTTCTTGGGTGTTTTTTTATTTCTTTCTACGCTGATAGATGAAAGTATAAATTATTGTTTAAAATAAATTTATGTTCAACATATCGAAATGGAATGGACTTTCCTGAATTCGAATCTTTTTTTTTAAAGAGCAAAACAAATAAACAGCTGATAGGCAGTCAAATAACAGCCCTAGCATTTTAACACACAAATAAAGGGTGGGCCATGTAAATTTAAAATTGCAAAAAAAAAATGGTGTGAAGTACAATTGTTCCGATTAGAAATGGAATATTATTTCATTCGTATGGCTGCAGCGTACTGGCCTCATTCGATCGAACCAATTCTCATCCACTTTTTCGAGTATATGGAGTCGTATATGTCGGCAATGGCATCACGGATATTGGCCTCAATTTTCGCTGGTTTGTCGCGGCTAGCCTCACAGTACCTTATACGACCGGACCAATTTTCGTGCACTTTTTCAAGTGTACGGGGCCATATCTCGGCCATGGAATCACGAATGTTACCCTCAATTGTCTCTGGTTTGCCGCGGCTATCCTTACAGTACCTCATTCGATCGGACCAATTCTCATGCACTTTTTCGAGTGTATGAGGGTGCACCTCGCCAATGTTGTCTTTTAATTGCTCAATTGCCTCGAATTAGTCGGCATTACACTTTTCTTTAACGACATCCCACAGAATATACACCAACAGTGTCAAATCGTAGCTTCTTGGCGGCCAATTGACATTACCATTTCGGCTAATTAAACGGCCATCAAACGTTTAGCGCAATAAATCGATTGTGGCATGGGATGTGTAGCAAATTGCAGCATCCTGTTGAAAACAAACATCAATCACATCAATACCATGAAGAGTGGGTACAAAAAAATTGGTTATCATGGTGCAATAGGCGTATCCACTGACCGTAATGATTGCGCCGCTCTCATTTTCAAAGAAATATGGGCTAATGATGCCTCCGCCCTACAAGCCTCACCCAACAGTCACTTGTAATGACAGCATTGGCTTCTGTAAGACCTCGACGTGTGGGCTTTCTGAGCCCCAAATGTGGTAAATTTGCTTATTAACGTACCCCATCAAGATAAAAATGCGCTTCATCAGAAAAGATGACTTTTTTTTTGCAAAATCGAAGCGAAGTGAAACGGATGATCACGCGCCTTCAACTCTTGAACCAATTGAACTTTGTAAGGCATCATACATAGATCTTTTCGCAAAATTCGACGTAAACTGGTGCGAGAAATGTTCAATTCTTGAGAACGTTGACAACTTGATGTTGATGGAATTCTCACGCACAGTCTCAGCTACAACAGCTTCGATGTTTTCATGTGTACGCACCAGAGATCAGCAATGGGTTTTCAAAAAGATGAGTAGATTCGAATCATACTCATAATTTCTGATATATACTCATACTCATACTACTCATATTCAAAGTTTGAAGTACTCATCGTACTCATACTTAACAATACGCATGATGTTGTTGATTTCGACTCTCCTCTACTCAACATTTACAACATTTGCTTTGCTTGCTGTCTTTGTCATTTTCTTTCTTCTTTTTTGTAAATGCAACAACAATTAAGGCTGTAAATTTTGATGAATAATTCGAATCACTCCAATCATTTATGAGTATTTTAAGTATTTTTCTAAATTTATGAATCTGAATGAGTAGGCGTATAAATCAAACATATTTCGAATATTATGAGTTTAATGTCAACCTACTCATACTCATGCTCATTGCAACATGTACTTATAAATCAATGTTGTAGGGAGTACGAATGAATCAGAGTAGTTGAATTTTAATAATAATCAAATCAATCATAATCAAAATTTCATGAGTACTTATGAGTAGCGAAAAAACGATTCATTGCTCATCTCTGGTACGCACTGTACGAGCACACTCATATCTTGTCGCGTCAACAATGAAACCAGTCTCACCAACTTTAGCAAAAAAAAACTGGGCACGGTTGGTTCTTCTCTTCGACCTCATTCTGTACCAGATTTTCTTGCAATTTCCGACCAATTGTCTTTGTTCTGAAAATAAGTTTCCAATAGATTCCAACGTTGCTCATGCGTAAATCGATTCCTTGTGAATTTTGTAACAGAATAGAATGACATAAGTATTGCCCGGTTCGAAATAACCGATAGTTAAAATTTAAACTGATAGATGGCCCACACGATATTTCTTATTGTTTAAGACAAATTTATGTTCAACATATAGGAAATGGTGTGGATTTTCAAGAATGCAAATATCGGGTCCGTCATCAAACGTTTTTTTCAACTAGTGCTTATTTCGTGAATGGTAACACTTAGCTCATGTCTGATTTGACAGATAATTAGTTTTATCCTTCCGCTGAACGAATATGGATCATCCAATGCGTTTTCGTTTCGCTAAGTGGGCCTGCGATCGACTTTCAGAAGAAAATGAGCAGGGAGTGGCCATTACAGTCAATGGCGATCTTTATCGGGCCATGTTGAACGAATTTTTGTTCACAAAAATTGAAGAGGAGGATTTTGGTTTCAACAGGACGGCGCTACTTGCCACACAGCCGAAGCTGCACTCGATGTTTTACGCCCTGTTTTTGAAGATCGTATTATCAGCCGCAGAGCTGATGTCGTTTGGCCACCTCGGAGCTGCGATTTGACACCGTTGGACTATTATTTGTGGGGTTCCGTCAAAGATAAGTGTTACGCCGACAAGCCAGAGACAAATGATAATTGATTCGTAAAGCCATTGGTGAAATACAGCTCCACACAATCGACAATGTGCTTAAAAATTGGACCGATCGTGTTGGCTACTGCATGGCCAGCCGAGGCAGCCATTTAAATGAAATTATTTTCCATTATTAGCCGGAAGGATTGTACTTTCAAATAAAAAAAGAAATTTGAGAAAATATTCAGTAGTTTTTTTTAAAGCATTTTCAAAATAAAAAAAGTTATTTGGCGGACCCTTACATATTTTGTTTAAACACCCGTTAATATGGAAATTAACGAAATTATGACATAAAAAATTTCTCTTCCAAAAAAAGAAAAACAAAAATGTGTTAATAATTGCTTAATATGGACTAATTCTATTAAACGATGAAATAAAAACTCAACGAAATTATGAAATTGAAAATAGAAAAAATAAATAAAAATTGTTTACGATTAACATCCATCCATTGATCAGTGTTTTTAAGCAATTTGAATTGATTTTAACACTTTTACTCTTACTACCATTGCTGCTAAGAGCATATCAGTGTGGTAAACATTTTCACAAAAAAAAAATTTTGTGTATTTTTCTATATTTTCACAAAATTATTGAAAAATAAATAAATGGCACACGTGTTATTAAAAATTTAACACATTTTTATAGGAATAACAATAACGATGATAATAATAATAACAAATAAAAATAAATTTTAATAAATATTGACACAATAATAATTACATTTAATTTTATTAAACAAAAATCAAAATAAAAACAAAGAAGATAAAAAAATATGAATTTTTTTTCAATAATTTTCATGTTGTTGTGGCTACTTTTTCACAGTCTGGCAGTTGGTAAATAATAAAAATAATAACAAAAATAATACATATACATATGTATATGTACATACATATAGTATAGTATTTAACAACATTTTTATTTTGTTGTATATTTTAATAATTATTAAATTTTTATCCGTTTGTTGTTTTTGTTTATTTATGATTATTTTATACAAAAATTTTATTCAACAAAATAGGCGTATGTACACATGTAGTATGTACAGTGTGCAGCGACCATAAACATGCATAAAACTGACATGCAATTAAAATATTTTATGGTTGAATCAAAGAGCTTCCAAGCAGTTAAGGAAAATAATAACGGTATTGGATTTCCTTCAGAACATCGCACATAAGAAGTCTTCTGATAAAAACTCTGAGTAGAAATAAAATTGTCATGAAAAGTTTTCCAAAAATCTGTATTTCGCTGTTGACTTTAAACCGCCTCTCATGGATAAAATTACAATACACAAGATGGGTGGTGTGAGAAGCTATGTTGTAATCCTGACTAATAGGGTTGCACTGACCAATTATGGATGTAAGATTAATAATGCTAATGTGTGTGTAATCTCATGCCAATTTTTTTATTATTTCCCTTGGTAACATATGATTTCACCAAAGGTTTTCCACTCAACTTTGTTTAAAGCAATCGTCTTAGGTTAGGTTAGGTTAGAGGACGTGTACTTGCCAATTAAGACAAGTACAGTACCCGGATGTCGAATTGACCCATTGTACAACGTCCTAGTTTCTCACACCACTTATGTTGTGTGTGTTAATTTTTATACATGAATGGTGGGACCTACAGTTTAAAGTCGACTCCGAACGAGAGATTTTTGAGAAACTTTTTCATGGCAATTTTATTTACTCTCAGAGTTTTTGCCAGAAATCTGCTGAGAGGAAGTCGCCGAAGAAATACTTTTTGTATTTTGTCTTGATGTCTGGCCTGGGGCTTGAACCCCGGCTTTACGTCTAATAAGCCAACACACTACCTACTAGACCACGGCCACTCCAAGCAATCGTCTTAATTGTTGGTGATTGTTTATGAATAGTACCCTGATTTCATAGATAACTTCATTATGTTAGTATTTGTAAGTCATATTTCACTTCTATGTATAGGATGGGCCTTTTGTAGGTTTAAATTTGAATCATCGGTTATATCGAATCTGGCAATACCTATGTCATTCCATTCTGTCACAAAATTCAGTATATTACCTCCACTGAACGTAATGAAACGATTTACGCTTGAGCAACGTTGGGATTTATTGGATCAACGAGAAACTGCACGATAATGTCGGTTTTGCGAGAAAAAAAGCATCATCTTAGTGGCTACGCTAATAAACAAAATTGCCGAATTTGGACTCCCACGTGGTCTTAGAAAAGCCAATGTTGCCTTTACGAGTGACTGTTTGGTGCAGCTTATAGAGCGGAGGCATCATAGGCCCATACTTTTGTGTACAAGAGGACGCCGCAACTATTACGATCAATGGAGACACCTATCGCACCATGATAACCGTTGTTTTGGTGCCCGCTCTTCACAATCTTGACGTGAACAATGTTTGATTTTGCATGCCACAATCGATGTATTGCTTCAAACGAAATATAAAAAAAAATTATTTTTCTAGGCGATTTCCTCTCAACAGTTTTCTGCCAACAATACTGAAAGTGAATAAAATTGTAAAAGTTTCTAAAATCGATTGTCAGAAGCCGATGTTAAACTGTAAGTTCTGCTAGTCATGAATAAAATTATAACTCACAAGATGGGTGGTGTGACAAGCTAGATTGTAACCTAGACTAAAGGGATGTAATGACCAATTACGCACGTATGTATGCAGGCTATGCTGGGCATAACATTATCTGTCAAATTTATTAAGAAAATGCAAAGGTAACCAAATAAGTTCTAATCGCCGCAGTCTCTTAGATAGTAAGTTGGCTTATTTGACACGAGTTTGTGTTTCAGATCCCAGCTCAGATATTTCTAATAACACGAAATATGGAAAAACACAGAATAAATAAAATCGCCTTGCAAGGTTTCTTAACTCTGTCGTTAGGAGTCGATTTTAAACTGTATGTCCCGTCACTTATGGATAAAATTAAGACACATAAGATGGGTGGTGTGAGAAACTAGGTTGTAATCCAGACTAAAGGGTTGTATTGAACAATTAAGCAAGTAAGGTAAACTAAATTAATAAATAATTTCTGAAATACGTACATAAACATTACCAACTGATGACAAGTAAAACAACGCCCGTTAGAGAAAACAAAACCACCCCAATTATTTAAGACGCCTACACGTTATTGAATGCTACAGTGAATACAAGATATTTTAGACACAATTTTTCAACCATAAGACAGACAGACAGACAGACCACAACTAAAAGCAGCATATTGCCGATGCAAATGCTATCTAATTTCATATGGCTTGGCAATAACAACAACATTTGCTAGTTTAATTAAAAACTACAATTAAAAAATTTTTTATAGTTGTGGCAAACAAATGCACATACCATGCAAACATAAAAATACAGTTGGTGGAGAGTAACTTAAATAAACATTTGAAGGCATTTAAATGAAATTACAATTGACATTATTATTGCGAGAGTTTTTTTATGTAATTTTTAATGTTTTTATAATTATTTATTAAAAATTTTTTTCATTTGTATGATGACTTACCAAACTTGTCAGCACATAAAAATAATAAATGGCAAGGGGGGATAATAAAATAAAACGAACGACGCAGCGATTCAGAGATTCAGATTCTGTTAAAATGAAATAAACTGCTGCTGCTAATGCGGCTGCTGCTTCTACTATGTTTGGTAGAGTAATTCCGGTGTTGAATGAAGTTGGCTGTTAATGAATCGCGTTATTACAGTTTAATCCAGTTTTATTTTGTTTTTCTTTTTTTATTGCTGTTATGCTTGTCAAATTTGGTGGTTTAATTTCAGCTAGTGTTTGTAGTTATTGTTGTTGTCAATTTGTCAAATAATGATGATAATTATGTTGTTGAGTTTCAAATTTTTCCACAGAACTTTTATTTTTTATTTTAATTTTTCTTTTTTGCTCTTTTTTTTTTTGTTTCTATAAAAAATATTAAATTTTATTATTGGTTTTTTCTCTTTTTTTCTTTTTTTGTTAAAAAAAATAAATTTTTAAAAGTTGTAAATTAGTTGTAAAATTTGACACATTGTTTGTGTCCTTTTTGCTGGCAGAGATTTTAAATTCTATTCGGCTGCAACAAAAAAAATTTTAAAAAATTATTTGATTATGATTATATGATTTAAATAAATATTTATTTAATAAATCAACAAAAAAAATTTTTAATTTCTGCCAAAAGTGTTTAAATTGAACACAAACAAAAAACCAGCAAAAAATCTAACAAATCCTGTAACATTTTGAAGCACTTTTGTGTTTGTAAGTGTGTTTGTATTAAATGTGTTTGTATTAAATGTGTTTAGAAAAATATTAAAAAACTATATTTATACGACATATATATATAATAAACAATTTAAATAAGTAAATAAAGTAAATTATTAAAGACTGTATAAAGACACTATATAAAGACACTTAAAATCTGGACCCTTCCATTAGATTTTAAATTCAAAAATTCCCAAAAAAAAATTCCTTTAATCACAACCCATAGCTGCTCACTCCAATAGACCATATTCAGGATCAGACCTTTCATTAAAAAGCTTTAGATCTTATAAACCTACATACATACAAAATTGGTCATTACAACCCTTCAGTCAGGATTACGACCTGGCTTCTTACACCACTTATGTTGAGTGTGTTCATTTTATACATAAGTGGAGAGACCTACAGTTTAAAGTCGTCTCCGAACAATAGATTATTTGGGAGAAACTTTTCATGGCAATTTTTATTTACTCTCACGGGATTTTTGGCCAGAAATCTGCTGAGGGGAAGTCGCCGAAGAAATGTTTTTCATATTCCGTTTTGTTGGAGATGTCTGACCTGGGGTTTGAACCGTTGCCTCATAAGCCAACGCAGTACGGCTATTTCAAATTTTTTAAACCCGATCTTTAAATTTAAAAATAAAACCAACTGTGTGTGAGACATCACTGCAAAAATTGTATTCCTTTGAATAACCTATTGATGGCATTATGTGTGTCGTTCAAAAGTCTGCCACGGCTACTCTTAAGGCGGGTTCACCCACAAGTTTCTGAAACATTTTTGGTTCGGAGAAATTTCTTGTTTACTGAGAGTTTTCTGCAGCATGATTCACCCATTTCAGAAACTTTGTTCGTAAAAACAGTGCTGCCATATTTAATTGAAAAAGAAATAAATGCATATGTGCATAAACTTAAGAAAGTTAATTATATGTGTGTCGAAATAAAGAAATAAAAAATTAATATTTTTAACAAAAAATAAACAGTATTTGTGGTGAATTATTTGGTAAGAATAAAAACATCTTGTTCTGCGATGGGTATAAATCATTTGCTACTTCTGTTCGCCATTGAAGTGACCAAAGTAAAGTTACTTGCAAAATATATTTATGAAAAACGAAAATCAAAGATTTGAAACAAAGAGAAGCTTTGGCTTATTTGGCTTTGGGTATTTTCACTCACTAGTTTCCGAAATGCGTTTAAATGACGTAGATTAATTTATAAATTTTCATCGCATGGACCCTGGGACTTTCGATGAACTTCTGCAAATATTGGTGTATTGTATAAATTTCATATGGTGTGGCAACCTTTTCTAAAATGGTTCGGACCAAATTTAAAATTAATTTAATTCACACTGAGAGTTGTTCGCACAAAATAATTTCGCTCGCTCTCTGAGAGAAACGTCAAACTCCATATAAAAAAAATTTTGTCCGAACCAAAAATGTTTCAGAAACCTGTGGGTGAACCAGGCCTTAGGGGAGAACATCTGAATTGTTCACAACGATGGCCTCTTTCTCAAAGAAATATGGAGCGATGATGACGACAGACTAAAATCCACACCAAAAAGTGATTTTTTCGGGATGCATTGGACGCTCGTGGATTTCATGTGAATTGTTGTCGTCCCAAAATCGACAACATTCATTCAGAAATGGGCCTCTTCCCTGCAGATAATTTTTGAATGAAAATTAAGATCAGTTGCCAACTAATCCAGAGCTCATTCAGCGAATCAGTTAAATTTGTCTGAGTACTGGCCCAAGTTATGGCTCAAAATTCATCAAATTGTGGTCTCCGAGTTCTTGTAAGCCACGTGAAATCAACTGCCTCGGTTTCACCTGTACATTATTACGGACAATAGCGATATTTTCGGCAGATCTTGCATTTCATAAACATATGTATTCAATGTGCGAATGCTAAACACTATCAATAAAGTGAAATAAATCAACTGCCAATCGAAACAGGTAGATCTATAAAATCACTGGAGGTCAACACTTCATCTGGGATTGATAACATTTTCCTAGAACACCTCACACCTTTTAATAGTTAGTTCTAGTCTTTAGAAATTTTCCCGAATGAGATCGCTAAAGGCGTAATTGCGAGTTTGCCGGAAAATTCGCATATCAATAATGCTTCTAAGTAAGTGAGTAAGGTGGTCGCGCAAATTTTGAAAAACAAATTGTGAACAAGTCTTGCGCCTGAACTAAGAAGTGAGCAACTTTATTTTGCCTTATCGTGACTTTACAAAACGAATAACATCAGTTTAGAAAACTAGAACGTTTGCGCTAATTTAGCTGCGTAATGCGCTCAAATAAAAATGCTCCTACTTGGAAACCATACGTCAACAATACCAAAGGAAAACTTAGATCAGAAAAAAGAATACGGGTACGTTCGTAAATGCAGTAGTTGTGCAACATTGCAGCATAATAAAAATGAAATGTTCAAAAATGCAATACTTGGCAGCAGTGACTTGCGTCGAACGTTTTTTTTTGCAGACAAATGGCAATGCTGTCGCAAATTTTTGCAAATTTAGCAACAGTTTGATTTCGACAACATTGAAGTTTCGTGAAATAGAAGTTATTAAACAAAAGAAAATTTTGCTTTATTTGCAGAAAAATGGAAAAATAATAAAATTTTAACGATATTGTTATAGAAAATTTTAATTATTTATATTTTTAGTTACGAGGAAGATTTCACATTCAACATACAAAAATTAATAATACGAACTAGACTGGATATGGAGTCGGTCTTCCAAGAAGGGAGAAAGAAGAAGTCAGTATTGCGGGGAAAATCTTATTAAAAATTAAAGAAATCAAACCGGACTTTGAAATGACAAAAGAACAAATAAGAAAATGGCTGTAGAATACATTATCTTGATACCGGTTTATTACTTCAAAGTAATTTTTTATTTTAGGAATATTCTTTTTAGTTTTAATTGATTTTTAATAGCCAGAAGTCTTTTAATTTTTTTCCTTATTCCTTTTTTATTATAATTGAATAGAAAGCTCTCAGGTCCACAGTCTAAATTTTCAATAATATTTGCTATTGTTAATTTTGAGAACATTTTTTTTTTTAATTTTTGCAGAACGTTCTAAAAAGCAAATTCTGTTTAGTTATTGTGCAGTAGCAAGCATCTGCAACAGCTGATCACGCATTAGCAACAAAACTTGGCATTACTGCCGCAGTGGTGCAAAAATTTGCTGAATTTACGAACGCACCCTACTTCTGTGACAGGCCAGACTGAAGAAGATCTGCCAGAACCTAGTGCTAGAAACTGAAGTAAAAGTGTACTAGACCGATAAGTGTGAAAATCAATTTTGAATATCAGGGAAGAAGAACTCTTCATTAGTCACCATAGTCTAGTAGGCAGTGTGTTGATTTATTAGATGAGAGCCGGTCGTTTAAACCACAGTTTAGACATCTTGAACAAAAAGTAATTAAAAAATACAACAGCCTTCTGAAAAAAACTCTGGGTGTAACTTAAGTTGTCATGAAAAGTTTCTAATATTTGTAATTCGGAGTCGATGTTAAACTGCCGAATACCACCGCCAACTCAGGAATCAAATTAACACACATAACATGGGTGATTAGAAAAGCTATAATGAAGTCTGTTCTGAAGCGCAGGGCACTCACTTAAAAGTCAGCTTCTGCAGTAATCCTGATGGGGCAGACCAAGCTTGTCAGCGAAATTCGAAAAAGCTCAGTGCCCTCTTAGGATTACTGCTAGAATGCAAACCATTCTCTTGTCGAACTCAAGTAGTTCCCTGGTTCTCCCGCTATCCACTGCTGGACAAAGCAGTTTACGAAATTCGGCAACCAGGTATGGTAGACCACCAACGATTTTTTGAATTCCATGCTGCTTTTTCCAATTTAGAATATTGCGTCTCAAATAAGTCTTAGTAAACTTAAAATATTAAATTTAATAAATATGACACTAAAAAACTACCATAACCTTAAAATTCTATGATCCTTAAAAATGTATGGCAAGCATTTTCTTTATTTGAAAAAAAAAATAAATTCATTTTCCCATTAAATTAATAAATATTTCATATTTTTTCTAACAATTTTTCTTTATTTTTTTAATTTTTTATTTTTCATATAAAAAAAATTTCCTTGACACCTTTAGAATTCTGAACGAACAAATGGAAACAACAAACAGAAACAAATAAATATTCCGATAGAAAAAAAAAACAAAAACATCACCTTTAAACTTCAATTGTTGTAAAGGCATGCAGAATGCTAAGAGAAAAAATAAAAACAAAAATAATTTTTTTTAATATTTTTCTTTATTTCTTTTAATTTTTTTTTTTCTCTTTTTCTCTGTTTATTTTTTATTTTTCTTTGTAGCGAAATGAAAAGAAAAAAATATTTAAAAAAAAAATCCAATTTATTTTGCAATTTTTTATTTCTACACCTTAAAAGGTTATGAAAAAAACCAACAACAATACTACGGAGGTGAACGAACAAAATTTTTATAATTTTTTGAAAAACAAATAAAACAAAACTAATTTTGTTGCATTTATTTAATTAAATGTTCTTTCAACTTTTGACACTATATTCCAAAAACAACAAAAAAAACAAAAAATAAAAAATAAATACACCAACAAATAACATAGCAATAACAACAACAACAACAACAACACTAAGAACACAATAAAAATTGAAAATAAAATTTATTATTAAATTTGTTTGACTTAACAAAGCCATGAATTGAATTCAATTCAATTCAATAAAAAGCCAAAAAAAAAACCCCCAAAATAAAAAAATTTAAATAAATCTTTAAAACAACAAATGCAATATTAAAATACAAATAATCGAATAACATATGGATCGATACATGCATGTTCTAATATGAGTAACTACGAGAGTAGTCATATATACAGTAGCCGCTAAGTAATTAGAATTAGAGATTATGAAAGCCAATTTTTAGCGAACTTGTAAGGGACTAATTGCTTTGGTTTCTTTCACATTTCTAAGAACAACATTTGTTGTTATTGTAGTTGTTGTTCAGAGTTGTTGTTCTTCAATGTCAAAACTCCTCTTACAAAACTCAATAAGCTAATCCATGTTCAACTGGCCCGAAAATGTTAGAATCTAAAAACTTTGCTCTCTTACTAGAACTGCAACTCACAGCCATACCTAAATTAGATCACATACGTATGTACATACATAATTGGTCATTACAACCCTTTAGTCAGGATTACGACCTAGTTTCTCACACCACTTATATTGTGTGTATTACTTTTATACATGAATGGCGGGACCCACAGTTTAAAGTCGACTCCTAAAAACAGATTTTTGAGAAACTTTCCATGGCATTTTATTTACTCTCAGAGAGTTTTTGCCAGAAATCTGCTGAGAGGAAGTCGTCGAAGGGTTGTAATGATAAATTATGTATGTTACGTATGTAATTAGGGATACGTAAACAAACAAGATCATAAAATTTGAGGCGATAACAATTCGCATAAGATTAAAAAGCTTTCAATGCCTCCCAAAAAAGTCACTGTTTGGTGCGAATTTTGGGCTGGCAGTGTTATCGGTCCGTAATACTTTGAGAACGACCTTGATCAGGCGAGCACTGTTGGTTGCTGATTGATAACTACTTTCCACTTGAATTGGATGATCTGTATACTAATGACATGTGGGTTCAGCACGACGTTTTAAAAGAAAACATTGATGTTTTTTCGATGCAAAACATGGTTAAGGCGATAGTGCAACAGGCTTTAAATGCTGATTTTTCTAATATAATTCTCTTCAGCAACGGAGCTCCTTTCTCACTCTATGGTTATGTCAGCAAGCAAAATAGCCTCATATGGGGAACCGAAATGTAATTGTGGAAAGGACTTTACATCACAGGAAACTACTTTTTGGTAGGTACTATGGTCAAGAAGAGTCATTGTGCCCTAGTTTTTCGAAAATGACCGAAGAAGAACGTTTATCTTGGACAGCAAATTTAACGATCTAATAGGGTTCATAGAAGTCGCCGTAGTGTAGTAGGTAGTGTGTGGACTTATTAGAAGTGAGGCCACAGTTCAAACCCCAGGTCAGATATCTCGAACAAAACGAAGTGTGAAAAATTATTTTTTCGGTGACTTCCTCTGAACAGATTTCTGAAAGTAAACAAAATTGACACGAAAATTTTCTGAAAAAAATGTAAACCGTAGGTTCCGCCACTGATGTATAAAATTAACACACACAATATAAATGGAGTGAGAAGCTAGGTTAGTAATCCTGACTGCAAGGGTTGTAATGACCAATTATGTATGTAATTAGGGTGAAGTCGCCGTAGTCTAGTAGGTAGTGTGTTGGCTTATTAGACGTAAGGACACGGTTCAACCTCAGGTCAGACATCAAATCGAAAATATGAAAATATATTTCTTCTGCGATTTTCTCTCATCAGGTGTCTGCCAAAAACTCTGTCTGAGAGTAAATAAAATTGACATAAAAGGTTTCTCAAAAATCTGTCGTTCGGAGTCGACTTTAAACTGTAGGTCCCGCCACTCGTGTATAAAATTAACCCACACAACATAAATGGTATGAGAAACACCACTGAATGAAGAGTTGTAATGACCACTTACGTATGTAATAGTTTTCATAAACGGAACTGACTGGCTAGAGGGATATCTTTAGAAGGAAAATTGTTTTGTCTTATAGAATAGTACGTCATTTTCGGCATAATATTTGATTGTTACTTTCGCTTTTCTATCTTCATCATATTTTTTCTTCCTTTTTCTTTAATTTTCTTCCTTTTTTATTTTCACTCTACTCTTATTTGTTTTCTACTTTTTATTTTCTTCATTTCTTGTTCTGTTCCTCATAAACGGTCACAATCGACCAATAGGTCTCTGGGTGAAGATGTGAAACTATTTATACAATGGTGCAACACAATTCCATCCTACCAGCGGTCGGACGGTATGCGGTTTTAACAGTACGTTACCATAATCCACACAATAAAATCGATTCTGG
The DNA here is from genome assembly GCA_958299815.1 of Sarcophaga carnaria. Classification (NCBI taxonomy): domain Eukaryota; kingdom Metazoa; phylum Arthropoda; class Insecta; order Diptera; family Sarcophagidae; genus Sarcophaga; species Sarcophaga carnaria. The sequence goes on along the minus strand of OY283152.1, from coordinate 99,682,648 downwards.
TTTTATTTTATAAAAAGTTTTCAGAAAGAATATTTTCACATTCCTATGACGTCACTTGACCTCCAAGTTTATGAAATTTAACTGCAACAAAGGCCTTATTTGCGCACATTACCAACCCTAATTTTGGAGGAAACCAATATTCGTAAAGTTATTGCTGAAATATCAACCGAATTGTATGGAAAACTAATGTTTCTATTATTTTATTTTGATATTCCAAAATTAAAATAAAAAAATATAAAATTTTTAAACATAAAATTTTCTAGTAACTAAGTTGACACTATTTTATTTTTTTTTATTAAAATTTATGTCATTACTAATTAGTTGACCTCGTCTCATACTGATTGTTTTGCATTCATGAACATGTACAAACATCTGATAATTCGTAAATAATATTACAAACAAATAAATACAAAACAAAACAAAACACAAAAACACCGTTATAAATGTTAAGTTAAGCATTTTTGGTGTTTTTGTTCAGAAGCCGGTTAAGCCTCCTATTTTTATTTTGCTAAGCTGTAAGCCGGTGTTGTTGTTAAAGTTATTGGCAATAATGTTGTTGTATATGATTACAACACTATACGCGGAACACACCTTAGCGCCAACAAGCAGAAAAAAATGAAAAATATTAAAGATAGAAAAAAAGACAAAACAAAAACAAAATCAAGTGAATAAAACAACCAGAAAAAAGTTTCTCTTTCTACCTCCGCCAAAAATCAAACAAAACACAAAATTTACATTGAAAAGTGTTTTATAGGCGGCAATAAAAAAAAACAGAAACAAACGCAACAAATTTTCAATGATTATTTGTAACAATAAACAAAAAATTAAAAAAAACCATGAAATTTCACGAGTATTTGATATGAAAATCTGTATTTATGACAGTTTCATGCAACAATTCAAATCAGGCACTTGCTTTATGATAGCAACATTGCTCAACAAAAAAAAAATTAAAATATCATGGCTCAACAAAACCACATTTTTCTTTTCGTTTGTAACTCTTCTCCTCTTTAGATTTCATTGAAAACAACAACAAACACCAAACATTTTTTAATACTCTTCTCTTCTCTTTGAAAGCTGTTTACATTTCCGTCTTTTCATGTTTTATTTTTTATTTTTTTACTTTTATTTTCTGTTTCTTTTTCCTTTTCTTTAAACTAAAACGTCGTAATACACGTAATAAACAAAAACAACAAGAAATTTCACTTTCATTTGGTCTTGAAACTGTTAACAACTGAAAAAAAGAGATCAACACGCAATAAGAAACAAAAAAAAACTTGAACATAACTAAAATGGAATGTGTAAAGTTAAGCCAACAACAACACCATCACCAGCTAACATATCAAGTTTTGAAAATAAGCCTGCCTCTCTCTCATTATTCTCTTTTCTTTTGTTGAAACTCTCACTTTTCTTTTGGAGCACCGTAATGCCTGCATTTAGTTTATCAATTGCTTTATCAATCTTACCGTTACAAGCAGCACATTTATGCGGGAGATTCAAAACAAACAAAAGAAATACCTGCGCTTGTCACATTATCAACTGGTTTGTTTTCATCTTATTCGTAAATCTTTGATGTCACTTTCTTAAACGTGACTTCAAGTTAAAGCCTGAATGCTTTTGTATGTACATACGTATGTATGTACGTTTGATAGAATATTTAAAATTTAAATAAAAAAATATTCGTGTTTTAAATTCATCACGTTGCAGAGAAATCATGCCTGAAAACGTAGAAATCTAATGAATTTTTAATTTTAACAAACGACACACAGTGGGTGTCATAAGAATCTTACAGGGTTCTAAGCAGCTGTTTATCTGTCGTGGTATTGGCAGCAGAAGCTTGATTTTTAATTAATTTCTAATACTAGCGGGTGGTTTCTTAATCGTTTGAGTTTTGAAAATGAAAAGAAAAGAAAAAAGAAAATAGAAATAAATGCCTGCCATTTACTGCCGCAGCTATGCTGGCATCTGTAATGTTATCTTCCAGGAATTCTGGCTGACTTATACCTGCCCAAAGTTGACTTAAGTATCTCCACAAAAAACAAAAAGTAAGAAAAATCTCATAATCTTCGTAGCCAATAAAGTGCTACAAAATGTTAGATTCATTGTCCATTAAACATCCCTCACACTAGATTAATGACTTCACGTAACGTATGTGGCATCGTCTTCTTGAAACAGCATGTCAATCAAGACTCAATCTTCCATTTTCGGCAAAAAAAAAATTGTTTGTAATCCGGAACATCAGATTGAAGTTTGCTGAATACCCGGTCATTACAACACTTTAGTCAGTATTACGACCTAGCTTCTCATACCACTCATACTGCTTGTGTTAATGTATACAAGAGTGGCAGCTTAAAGTCGCCTTCGACCGGCAGTTTGTTCAGAAATCTTTTCGTGGCAATTTTTTTCTCTCTCAGAGATTTTGCCAGAAATATGCTGAGAGGAAGTCGCCAAAGAAATATTTTTTCGTATTCCGTTTTGTTTGAGATGTCTGAGTCAGGATTTAAACCGTGGCCTCACGTCCAACCAGCCAACACACTCCCTTCCAGACTACGACGACTTCATTCCGACCTTATTGGCAACAAAGATGCGGGTGAATTAATAATATCAGGTTCAGCTTTAAGGCTACAATAGAGGATTTGGATGTAGAAAAGTAAGGTTCCAAGAGTCATATTGCCAAAGGTTTACCTATAAGATACGAAACCAATTTTAAACATGAATAGGAGCGAAATGAGAACTATTATAGGAGGATTAACGGAGGCATCGCTCTTTAAGCACAAGATTAGCAAATGGAATAGGAATATCTCCGATTTTTGTGAAGCAGCAGAGTAAATATTGTATAATTTTTTATGCTACTGTCCTTGTCTGCAGGTACGAAGGCGGTGATGCTAGTGTAGTCGATTTGTTGAGGAATCGCTAGATCTGAAGGGCTATAAATTTGAGTATCTAATAGGGTTCATAAACGAAATAGTCTGGCTAGGGGCATATCTCTAAAAGGACTGATATTAATCTATGGCTGCCATAATGGCGAATTGATAAATTTTCGCCTTTCTTTCTTACATTCAATAACTTTTCTTGATTGTTTTCCCATCTCCTCCTTTCTCTTGTTCTTTGCTTTACCATTAATTTTCATTTATAAAGGGTAACAATGGGCCAATGGGTCTCTGGGTGAAGACGTGAAACTGTGAATACAGCAATAAGCCATCCTAACTTAACCTAAAGTTTGTAATCATCGTACTTCGGCTCCATTATCTATAAATTTGCCATTTTATCGTACTTAAAGAAAGACAATCCTATGATACTGCCGAGTCACAAACTCCAATGAACAGTGCATCTTTCACGGAATATTGGCAGTTCCTGAACAATCTCTGGCCGCTCTTCGCACCAATCAATGTAATTACTCTCTTAACGTACCCACTCAGCCGTGATTATTGTGGCTTTAGTTAGTAACGAAACTCTACTGAATATTCTCAGCACTCTCACACACCACGATTCATTCATTAAACAAAAAAAATTGACACTCAAAAACCAAACTACAAAAATTCACCCTTTATGTATAAATAGGTTTGAGATAACATCTGTGCGATTATAAAAACATTCAACTCAATACAATCACTTCTTATCGCTAGACTAACGAATAATTCAATTGCAAAATACAACTGCGCATAACTGTTCTTCCTTTTATTCTTCATTAATGATTTGTTTAGAACATCATCGAAATTGTTGTAGACTAGGTGTGGATTGCAGGTGCAATTATCGTGATGCAAAACCATGAATTGCAAGGCCGCAAGTCCATTATTTTTTTTTCTCTGGTTTTTTTGTTCGCATTGCTTCTAGCAAAAAGAATTGATCATACAATATTGAAGCAGTACGCCTTGGTGGTGGTGGAACCAGTATTCAAAACCTTAGCATTTTATGGAACACGATGGACTTTTTGTGTTACAAGAGCAACAATTCCAGATTTCTATTTGCGTAACTTCTTCAATATTTTTATCAGGTATTGAGATGCTGAAATAAAGAAAGAAAAGTTGATCACGGTGTACTTGCGGTTTGTTAACAATCTAACTAGGTTTTCAAGATGCAAACAAAACTAGGAGATATGAAAAGCTTAGGAAGTAATGGTGGACTTGAGAAAAATGTCAAGACAACTAAAATCACCAGAACAAACAAATTTAGCACAGAGAGTATCATGCTAGTCTCTCAAATCTGTCGTTTGTAATCAACATTAAACTAAAGGTCCGAACACTCATGGGTAAAATTAACATACACAACATGAGTGGTGTGAGAAGCTAGGTTATAAACCTGACTAAAGGGTTGTAATGAACTATTAAGTAAGTAAGTTATAGCCGCTATATTTTAGAGACTAGTGTCTTGGCTTCAAAACTCAGCTCTGTCATCTTGAAGAAACAAAATATTGCTTTTGACAATCCCCTGATTTGAGGCTACTAAATGGTAGCATGAAAAGCCAAGTCATAAACCTGACTAAAGGAATGTTGTGTACCATGAAGTATGTATACAAGAATGCTGTGATAAAATAGAGTGTGCTAATATCACAAATATATATTAAACTTTCAATGTTTATTATGTTTACAATACCTGAGCTTCGCCTTTGAAATTGTCTTAACGCTCTGAATTCACTATCGTGCGCCGAACACATTCGCCAGAAAAGTGATTTTTAAGGCCGAATAGTATCATTGTCTACTTGGTTTTTTACTCTTTATAGCATAGAATTTGAGTGGTTTTATCATCTCATAAACTCTCTGACGCTCTATTTGGAAAACACGTTCATCGTGCCAAGTGCTGCGCAGCAATAAATATATAAATAATATATATGGAAGTGATTATATTAAAGGCAGCGCATTAACAAGCGTTGTTTCTGTTGCAGAGCGCACTAATTTTTTGCTCAATGAACGGGTTAGTGTTGTTAATACAATAAAGTGCTTGAAATATAGGATTTTAAAACACTAAGATTGTAAGCATAATTATTGAAAACGCGATAAAATATTTTGTTGTACCTTAAATAAAGAAGATTTCAAGTTTTCATTTGTAATTATTTTGCTTATACCTTGACGCTGCGCCCTTTTAAAATAATTACAGAACAAGCTGTCTGGCTAAGAAAAATTACTGCGCAGCACTTGGTGCGTCGAATATGTTTATGGTCGAATACGTTTATTACTATGCTCCTATCTGTCGTGTTTGTTTCCTTATCTTTAATTGCCACCTTATTCATCTCGATTTCCAATATTATTTATTTACCATTACGCTTTCAAATAACCGCATAAATTATTTGCAACATATTTCTCCTTAAAAGTAGGGCATCATTAAAATTCGTTGCATATCCAATTTTATGACCACAAAAACAAACCAACAAAACTCTCACTTGTTTAAATATTTTAGATGAGTTTTAATGTTTCTTTATTTTTTTCCTTGTATTGTTGCCTCTATCTTCGCATCCGTACCGGTCGCAAACAAATGCTTGGGGAAGAGAAAAAAAAGTAATTTTTCTGGTTGTGTGCTAGTGTGACGGGATCACCTGGTTGCTGTCGTGATCGTTGTTGTAATTGTTATGGCTGTCATTGCGGTTATTGTTTGTTTTCTGTTTATGTTTTTTTTTCTTTTACTTACGCTATTGACTTTCGCATACAATTGTTAATAAATCTTGTTTTTCAAAAAAAGTTTTTTTTTGCATTTCTCTTTAAAATACTTCTTTAAATGTCTCGATCACATGTGATATTTTCAATTTTCTCTCTCTCTCTCGCTTTCGTTAGCATTGTGGTGGTTTTTCTTGTATTACTTTTACTGCTGTTTTATTTACATCTTCTTATGCATCATGCATGCATCATACTTCACAGTATTATTACGTTGTATAACGCAATACTAACTAACGATGTAATTGTTGTTTATGTTTTTTTCTCTACTTCTCTCATTCCAACTCTTCTCTTATTATTGTTTTAGTTTTTGTTTTTATTGTTGCATTCAACTTGTTCGGTAAGTTGTTGTGTGTGATTATTTTTACTTCACTACTACTTGTATTATGCTTTTGTAATTACTTAAGTCGCTTGAGTTCGGCTCTGTCTTGTTCGTTGTTGTTATTGCATGGTAATGTTAATGTTGGTTGTTAGCGATCGTTATTATGCCAAGTCCAACGATCAATGTACAGATTATATTACACATAAACGGCGACATTTGTGGTGAGACTTTAATTTTGCCATTGTTAATGATTGTTGCTGTTGTTTTTGTTGCATATCTAAAATTATTATTTCATTTTTTAATGTTCTCTCTCTCTCACTTCTCTCATGATAATATTTCCATAGTTTTGCATGTGTATGCATGCAAGTGAATTTATCAAACCTAGTTTGTAATTACATATACATGTACAGGTATTATAAGCATGTATAGCATCAACTGAATATTTGTGTTGTGTTTCTCTCTCATTCATTTATTTATTCTTTTAATCTTCAGACAGGCACACAACAGGAAGAATTTGCAAATGGGAATTTCCATTGTAAACTAAGTGGTGTTGATTGAATGTGTCTGCCTGCCTGCCTGAATACCTCTTTATAAATCAATATTCAAAATTTATTGCTTGGTTTATCGGGGTTTTTTTCTTTTTTTAAACTTTATTTTTAACTCTTTTACTTAGTGGCAGACATTTAATTAGACCCTTGAAAAAACTATCGCAAATAATTGCAATACTTGAATAACAAAAAAAAAAAAAATAATTCACAAATAAAAGTTAAAAATATAAAAAATTTAAACTTTTTAAGTGGTTTTTATTTATGTTTCAAGAGCCATTATTAATTAAATACGTACATACATCATTTGGTTAAGTACATGTAAACATTTTGAAATTATGTTTATGAACTAATTTTATGAGCCAATAGAATTTAATTAATGCAATCGAAATAAAATGATATACAGTCAAAGCGATATACAGTCAATGTGACTAAAAACGCTGTAAACTTAACACTGCAACATAAAACACATTGAACGCACCAAATGCTGCTTTACGATTTTGCACAATTGTTGCCTAGCCAGCTAAGCATGCCAATAAATTATTTTAAGGGTGGCAGCATCCAAGTGTAAGTAAAATAATCAAAAGTGAACGCATGATTTATTCTTTATCAATGGTGCCACTAAAATGTTTTTAATACTTACACCGTATGTATCACATTTTTACAACATATATTCTGTTAACTTGGGTGAAAATTAATAATTGTTTATTACAACCCTTCAGTCAGGATTAGGACCTAGCTTCTTATGTAGTGTGTGTTAATTTTATCCATAAGTGTCAGGACATACAGTTTACAGCTAACTCCGAGCGACAGATTTTTGAGAAACTTTTTATGCCAATTTTATTTACTCTCAGAATTTTTGCTAGAAATCTGCTGAGAGAAAGTCATCTGGGCTTTGAATCATTGCTTCGCGTCTAATAAGGCATCACACAACCTACTAGACTATGATTAGGAATGACGATACCTCTTGTATTTAATGGCATAAAGACCGTGCGTATTCATTCTGTTATTAACAAAGACGGCGCATATGTCGTTGACATATACATAGGTCCTTATGAATATGGATAAGCATTCCAAGCTCTACATAAGGTATTAGCGTTCAAACCAAACTCGATATGTTAAATCAGTATTAATGTTTGATTTCACAACATGGTGGATTAATAAACTAATGTTAAACTGTACATTTGTATGCATACTGCGTATCTATTGATCCAACACAATATCAGCAAATGGTCCGAACAAACAACAGAATCAGAGATTTAAAAGTGAAATTGATGCATGTCGCTCATATTAGCAGAAGATCCAATAGATCACTAAATCTACGCTACAATAGAAGCCTCAAGTCCATGGAGACCGGGTATTACTTAGATTATTTATTAATTTCTTCAAAAAAAAATCGAAGCAAATGTTGTGAAAACTTGCAGCATATTATGATGTGGTAGTGTCACTATGAAAGAAGATATTATCATAGATTTAGAAGCTTACGAAAGTCGACCTTTTTAACAGCAATTTTAGTTGAGAGTCTGTGGTTCAAACAACAGCTTAGGCATCTTGAACAAACCCAAATATTCTGATAAGAATGTATCCTTCGCCGAATTCCATTCAGAAGTCTTCTGGCAAAAACTGTGAAAATTGCCATGATAAGTTTCTGAAAATGGTCGTTCGGAGTTGACGTTAACCTATAGGTTCCGCCGCTCACGGATAAAATTAACACATACAACATGGGTGGTGTGAGAAGCTTCATTGCAATCCTGCCTAAGGGGTTCTAATCAGAAATTATAAAGCAAGTAAGTGCGATGAGTCTGATGTTTTCCCACAACCATCAACAGTTCGCCTCCCATCTGTCACTGTGAAACTTTTAAGCATAGTCAATCAAGAAATGTGATATGGGGTTATTTTTCGCATTACAGCGTGGGCCTTGAAGGTAAATTCAGTGAAGCGACATGCCTATGCTACCATTTTATTTTGGCACGCAGTAGTGAACAGATACCTCTTGAATACCTCTCGCAGCGGGACAATGAGAAACCATCAAGCTTTTTCAATTTCAATTCAATTTAATTTCTTTTAGAGGAGCACATAATATCATACATACAAGAAGGGAGCACCTTTGGAAATTTTGTGGAGAAAAACACTAAAAGAAAATGTTACTAAGCTGGTGTCGATATTGAATCACTTTCCTGTCCTGTATACGAGGTAATGAGATGCAAAGTATGAAGCAGTGTATTAGTGACGAAGTAGGCTAATCAGTGGCCATTACTACTTTTGTATGCATTACGAACTTATGAACTTAAATAGAAATTTTTAGAAAAAAAGTATGATTTTCTGTGCATTCGAAATTGTGCAAATTTAAACTATCGTGCTATCAATTTCATTTATATTTACGATTCTTTTACTAAGAAGATCGCCATCCACAGTGTATAATCCAACATTATTTCTACTTTGCGGTTTTTACTTCAACTTACTAACATCGCGACGTTAAACTCTTCGTTTATTTGCGACCTGGCAACTTCCAGAAGTTAGTGTTGATTTGTTATTGTAATGTTTTATTTTCTTTGTCATATTGTTATTGTTAGTTTCTTTCTTCAGTCTTCACAACCCTGTGACAGTTTCAAAATAAAAAAAATATTTTGTCTGTTTGTATAATTCATTAAGCATTTGAAAATTTGAATTTACTGCTATTTTCATGCTCTAAGCTGTGTACATACATACATGCGTATGAAAACAATGTGTAAAATTTTAACTATTTTTCATAATTTTTTTTTTTGTTAATAAACCTAATAAGTTCCATTAAAATTTAATCACGTTTTGAAGGACGTCATTTAATTAGATTTTCTATTTTTAATTTTTTTTAATCTTTTTATGATTCTTCTCATTTACAAGAAATAATTTTTTTCAAGTCATCAAACTTCATACGTGTGCTTAATTTATAGATCTCCGGTTTGACCAGTTTTATGTTTTTTTAATTAATTTATTAAAATTTTTGAGTGTAAAATAAAAACAAAAGAATTATAATTCAAGCACATGCCAAGCCACGTAAAAAATAAACAAAGAGTACGCTCGACTATAAATAAATCTCGAAAAAATTGTTGAAATATTTGTCATTTTAAAAATAAAAGTTTTTTGTTTCAAAAATATTAAAAATTCATGTGTAAATAAAACAAAGATAGTAAAGTAGGATAGAAGACCAAAACTTTAAAGTCCAGACTAGACTAGATGGCTAGGTTGATAGAGAAAAATTCTACTAGGCAATTCATTAAGGGATTTCGGGACTTAAGGCATCGATTTGCTTACAGCTCGCTCCTTAATTACACCCGATACAGAACCAGTAGACTCTATGATGTTAGTAACAAAATGAATGGAGTAATCTAGCAGCTGCGTGTTCTTTTAAAAGAGAGACTGTTTCGTGATATACACATGAATAAGAATGGATCTTGGAACACGAACATGAGTTTTTGGTCCCAGAATAAAAAATTCCAAACTCATGGAAAAACTCTTATGTAAGTTTTAAACGGAAGTCTATGCCATTGAAACATGTATTCAATTCAACTTGAAGAGGAGATAGAAAGAGGGGACATACCAAAACTATACTGACTGTTGGGCTATGGGAGTGTCTAGGTATTCTGAATCATCTAGGTAGACAGAAAAAGGTTACCCTCTACTGGGTGCCAGATCATGAGAGAATTCTCAGCAATGAGCAAGCATACGAGCTTCGAAAGAGGGAAGCTTCTATGGCGTTGGTGGGGTCATAACTCTTCTGAGGATTAAGCGCAAATGTTTAGAAAGGAATGCTGAACGCAGAGGAAAATAAAATGGCTCTGAGGCAATCGAAATTATTGTTGGTAAACCACAATAAGAGGAGGACTGAGTCATGCATCAGTTTATGCAGTAATAAACGTTTTGTAACGGTTTGTAAACGGTTTTCTGATAGGGTACTGCAGATTCAAAGTACACGTAGGTATGTATTTAGAATAGGGGATGTCTCGATAACCAACATGTAGATTCGGTGACAATGAGAATGAATTATCTGAACACATTCTTGGAATTTGACGGTTATTAATGCATGCGAGAACGAAACTCTTTCTCATATATCAGGTGCTAGGTAACATCATTTATCATTACAACTCTTCAGTCAGGATTACAACATAGCTTCTCACACCACTTATGTTGTGTGTGTTAATTTTATACATGATTGGCGGGACCTACAATTTAATCCCGACTTGGAACGACGATTTTTGCGAAACTTTTCGTGTCAATTTTATTTACTCTGGGAGTATTTCCCAGATATCTGCTGAGGAAGTCGCAGAAGAAATATTTTTGCATATTCCGTTTTGACGTCTGCAGTATGAACCATTGCCTCTCGTCTAATAAGCCAATTCACTACCACTAGAATATGGCGTCTTCAGGTGCTAAGTATATATTTATTATTGTTGATTTCGAGCAGCATCTTGATAATAGAAGAAGACATTATCGGGATACGTTAGAAAATGTTATGGGAGTACCATCGATTTTATTAGTCCTCTTCATGACAATAATAGTTAATAAAACATTGTAGAACGTATTGCGTTCCTATTATTTCATCCGACACTGTATGTTTAAAATTATTATAATGATCATACATACATACATACATAATTGTTTAGTCAGAATTACGTCTTAGTTTCCCACACCACTTAGGTTATGTGTATTAATTTTATACATGAGTGAAGTGAATTACAGTTTAAAATCGAATTTCTAACGATAGAGTTTCGAAAAACTTTTTCATGGCAATTTTAATTTACTCTCAGAGTTTTTGCCAGAAATCTGCTTAGAAGAAGTCGCCGCAGAAATATTTTTCCATATTTCGTATAGTTGAAGTTGTCTGTACTGGGGTTTAAACCATGGCCTCACGTCTAATAAGCCTACACACTACCTATTACACACAACTTTTAGGCTTGACAACACTGGATTTGTTCATTGGAAATAAAGGTGGTAGTAGTAGTGCGTAGCGAGCTAGTCTATTAGTGTGAAGGTTGTGAATTTGATTCCTTCCAGAGACCCTAATTTGTTGCACTGCACCGAGCGCCTAGTAATAACTACCTATAAATATACAGTGAGCAGCAAAAGAAACTGTACACTATGGATAAAATTCTAACAATCATCAAACTCAACTTTTACCACTTAAGGAGAGTGCCCGAAAAATTTTTTGTATTTTTTTTTTTGTTTCATTTTTAAAAACTAGCAGTGAAACAATTTTGAAATAAAAATAACAGTAATTTATTAATGTGTATTTTTTTACTGTACAGTTTCTTTTGACGCTCACTGTACATATAATTTGTAATTATATTTTAATTAATAAAAAAATAAATCAAATCCAAAGTCAATTGTATTTAAAATAAATACCAAAAAAAATTAAGAATTCTAGTCTCAAATCAATTAAATTTTGTTTTATTTTATGGCAACTCTAATGACGAACTAAACAGACGTGTTGAATTTGAGTACTCGATGGTGGTCAGATTAAAATTTAATTAAAAATAAAAAATATTGCTTTAAATAAATAAAAAAACAAATAAGGAACATAAATAAATTCATAATAATCGCTATAACGATCATAAACGGTATTGTTTATATAAAACAGCAACAAAAACATTAAAAACCATTACAAGCAATAACCATTACCAACAATAACTATGACTACCAATCAGCAACAACGGTAGCATCTTTAAATCTTATTAAACTTAATGACGATTACATTACAAATGAACAGAAGAGCATTACTTATGGCATTACATTACATGAGTATGAAACCATGTAAGAGAAAAGAGCGATAGCAAGTGAAGACAAGGGCGGAGAAAAGAAGCGAAGAAGACATTTTTGAATAGTAGAAAATAACAAGTCAAAATAGCTTGACTTAATATTTTAAATTTAGGTTGACATACTATGCGAGCTATGCCATGCCAACCAGCACCATCATTTAAGAAAAACAATAACAATGGCAAGCACAAACAATACATTAAACAGGCGGCAGCAAATTTTATTATAAAATATGCACAAAGAAACACAGAAAAAAAATCCAGAACAAAAACAAAAACATTAAAAATATAAGAGAAATACAGAGGAGAAACAGAAGCAGAGACGAAAATCAAAAAATAAAATGAAATGAAAACATCAACAACCAGAAATATATGGTCTTGAATTAAGCGCATCCTATCTTTAAATTGAAATAAAGTAAGGTGAGTGTGAGATATGATGATGACGCCGTAGTCTAGTAGGTAGTGTGTTGGGTTCGAGCCCCAGGCCAGACATCAAAACAAAATACAAAAAGTATTTCTTCGGCGACTTCCTCTCAGCAGATTTCTGGCAAAAACTCTGAGAGTAAATAAAATTGCCATGAAAAGTTTCTCAAATATTCCCACGTATAAAATTAACACACACAACACAAGTGGTGTGAGAAACTAGGTCGTAATCCTAACTGAAGGGTTGTAATGACCAATTATGTTATGTATGTATGTATGTATGAGTGTGAGATATCATCGATATATTTATTCATTTGAAAATCCTATTGATGCTTTCATGTGAGACATAAAACATCGTTTATGTAACTGTCACGGCTTCTCTGGTAATGCAATGCATCCGAAATGTACAATTTTCCATCACTCTGGCGCATAACTTGCTTTGATTGATAAATAACAACCCTTAGTCAAGACTACCACCTAGCTTTTCACACCACCTACATATGTTGTGTGTGTTAATTTTATCCGTGTTCGATGAGATCTACAGCTTGAACCACAGATTCTCATCTTGTATGTCAATACACCACCTACTAGTACTAGTACTAGTACTTAAGTTACTTATTTGGTCGTTGCAACCCTATAGTCCGAATAACAACCTAGCTTTTCTACACTACAGCAACTTCAACAAATTAAACAGAATTTGATTTGAACAATAAGATGGGCTATGTTGGCTTTGCAGATCATATATAAGAAGCATAAATCGTGCTAAATTTGAATGATGGAATAAGTTATATTGACTTTGAGGATCATAGCGGTATGTGGCTTATTTGCACACACCCGACTTAAGAAAATTTCACAATTAAAAGTCTAACGGGATGAAATCGCACAATCTCAGTGACCAGTGGATATTACCTCCACGAGCGATGCCTATGCCCTCACATTGCACGTGTAGGATATCCCATGGCACGTAGCGGCATCCTGTTGCAACCACATGTTATTGGTGTCTAGACCATCCAATTTAGGCCAAGAGAAGTCAATAATCATCGGCCCATAGTGGTCGTCGTTGGCAGTGATGACTTCATCAAAGTCGTCCTCAAACCACCCATGTTGTATGCCTTAATTTTATTCAGAAATGGAGTGACCTACAGTTTAGCATAGAATCTGAGCGACAGATTTGAGAAGTCCTTTTATGGCAATTTTATTTTATTCTTAGAATTTGAACGATGACGCCGCGTGTCCATTATGGACACCAAACAGTGGTTTTTTGGGGATCCATTGAACGTTCTTGAACAAATTCAAAAATTTTTGATGTTTACGTACACCATTCATCCATAAATGGCCCTCATCGCTAAAGATGATGTTTTATGAAAATTGGGAACAGCTGCCAATTGCTCCAGAAACCATTCAGCGAATACTCGTCTCGGTCTATGAAAGCCCATGTTGATTTAGTAAATCAAACTGTATGAATGGCAATTAGCTAACTAAATTCACCGTAGTCTAGTAGGTAGTATGTTGGCTTATTAGACGTAAGGCCGCAGTTCAAACTCCAGATCAGACATCTCCAACAAAACGAAACATGAAAAAATATTTCTTCGGCGACTTCAATAAAATTGAAAAGTTTCTCAAAAATCTCTATCGTTCGGAGTTCACTTCAAGCTGGAGGTCTCGCCAATCATGTATAAAATTAACACACAACATAAATGGTGTGGGAAGCTATGTAGGTTGTAATCCTGACTGAAGGGTTGTAATAACCAATTATGCATATATATGTATGTGTATAGGTGACTTCCCTACTTGAGGACTTCTCTCAATTAATTCTCTCTTACACATCGGGTCTTGTATTAAGCGAGTCCTATTTTTTTTAATTTAAACAAAACAAAGTTTTATTCGTTTGAAAGAGCTATGGCAGGCATTATGTGACATATAACATCTCTGGGTAGAGTGCATCCGAAATATTAAATTTTCCATGTATGTGTTTAGCTATTATTCAACAACTGTCAACAAAGCCATTTTTAACTGTCAAAGTTCGAAACTCTCTGTTGGAAAACCCAACACAAATGATATGAAATAAAAATCAAGTGGAATTGAGGATTTATAACAAAAAAACAACAAAAAAAAACACAATAAAGAACAACAATTACAGCCAAAGACAATACGAAGCCATTAAAGAAGGAGAAACGATACAACAACAACAACACAAGAATATGGTAATTCTTTATAACAAAAGCTTAATAAAAAGAAGCTCCATCAAACACCCAAATACGTCACACCAAAGCATTGTAGATGAGAATTGAAAAAAAAAAACATTTTATCACGCTTTCGTCACTTGCACCCGTCAACACACATACATTAAAGTTAACATTAACATACATTTGGTGACTAAATTCGAAGTTCTATCTCACACTCTTATACAGACATACATACATATGTATGTACGTCTCAAAAATAAATAGATGGGAAATTTTCAATTTTTGTTTTTGTAATTTTTTTTTATAGTTTTTTTGCTTTTTTAAAATAAATTTGAATTTTTTATCGAGTTTAGGAATTTTTATTTATTTTTTCTCCTTCACTATATTTTCTCGTTTTATTGTTATTGTTTTTTGTTGTCATTAGTATTTGTATGTTCGTTCGTATGTACATACATATACATATGTGAGAGTTGGTGCACTTTTGTTTTTATATGTGCGGTTCAATTGTGCTTTTTTTAGAATTGCATCCGGCATTAAAACACAAATATGAGTGCAAGTCAGAGTACGAGTGTGAGTAATACAATGATAATAAATAAAACACTTTAACATTTATTTTTTTTCTAATTTAAAATTAAAAGGAAAACAAATAAGTATTTCGAGATTAGATCGCTGACAAGGATCTGGATTAAATCCCAGTAGGATTATTGTAGGGTATGTTACGATGAGAAGAAATTTGAAACTATCGAAACACTTCCTCTGCAACTGTTCAGCCCTTAGTAGGTTGAGGTTGAAGACCCTGGGCAGGGGCTTCTCTAAAGGTTTGGACTCTCTGTCGAGAGCCGACATTAATGCTCTCCATCGATTCATAAATGGTTTGAGCTGGTTGTGAAGTGCTAGGGTATCAAGGTTCTAGGTGCGATCTCTCGTGCGTTTGTGGTTCATCTGATTTCCTCCGTTACTTATATCCTCCCTTTCCAACCTATTTTACTTTTCCAATTTCCCTCTCTCTCCCTCTCTCTCTCTCTTCTAGGAGGAATTTTCAATGCGTCATTTTGACGACTAGGTATTGTACTTGTCCCAATGACAAGTACACGTCCACAAACCTAACCTAGCCTAATTAAATATTTTGATTTATTAGTTCTGAGAAAGGTCAATTATAGATTATCTGTAGGTGGCTTTAAAACATACCTGTTAAGTAATGATTAGTAATCGTAATGATTAGTAATTTGATTACTTTTTTTTGAATGGTAAAATAATGATTACAATTACGATTATTTTAGGTTAAAATAGTTAATAATTGATTACGATTACCAAAGAATCAAAAAATAATTAGGATTACTGGCGATTAGTCTAATAATCAAAAAGAATCAAAAGTAATCCAAAAGTAATCAATTTATTTTCAACAATTACTTTGAATTCTTTTTGAATATTTGAAAATAATGAAAAAGAATTATTGAAAAAAAATTTGATTACTTTTGGATTACTTTTGTATATTTGAAAATAATCAAAAAGAATTATTTAAAACAATTTGATTCTTTTTGATTATTAGACTAATCGTCAGTAATTCTGATTATTTTTTGATTCTTTGGTAATCGTAATCAATTAGTAATTGGAAAAAAATGTTCATAGAATTATATATTCATTACGATTCTTTTTAAAAAGTAATGTAATTGATTACTAATCGTAATCGAAATTTAACAGGTATGCTTTAAAATGTGATATGCCTGGTAATATTATTGGCATCAGGCAACTATATAGCTTTTCTATTATAGGAAAGGGTAAGAATACATTTCAGAATGCTGAAAAAAATTTACGAATTATTTGCCGACGATCCTGTAACTGGAAAAACAGCAGCAAAGTGGTCCGTTTGATTCGATAACTTTGATTTTAAAAGTACACTCCGCTCTGATTGATCATACATAACATAACATAATTGGTCATTACAACCCTTTAGTCAGGATTACGACCTAGTTTCTCACACCACTTTATGTTGAGTGCGTCAATTTTTATACATGAGTGGCGGGACCTACAGTTTAAAGTCGACTCCGAACGGCAGATTTTTGGAGAAATTTTTCATGGAAATTTTATTTACTCTCAGAGTTTTGCCAGAAATCTGCTGAGAGGAAGTCGCCGCAGAAATATTTTTTCATATATATTTCGTTCAGTTGGAGATGCCTGACCTGGGGTTTGAACCGAGGCCTCACGTCTAATAAGAGAATACACTACCTACTAGACCATGGCGATTCTGGTTGATCAATCGCTAAAAAATTCAATGAAGTTTTTGAAATATATCTAGCCCATTAGCAGTGGAACTAGATATTCATTCACGTATTATTATCAATAATTTAAAGGTCATTGAATACTCAAAGAAGTTCGATGCTTGGTTGCAATATGCTTTATGAATGAAATAGGAAATGGACCAAATTTCTATTTGCGATTTAGTGCTAAAACCGAACGAAATCGTACCCTTTCTAAACCAAATGAGAGCAGATAACCTATGGCAATAATTTGCGAAAAAGTTCATTGACAAACGAAGCTAAAGTTTGTCAGACGCTGAGAATCTCAAGTTTGACACCAACAAAGACGATGTTTTACTGGTGGGTTTAGAAGGGAATTGATCATTTTGAGATTTTTCAAAAAGTTGATTCTGATCCGCACTGTCAAAAATTAAATTTGTTTGATATGACCTCTGCTGTTGAGAAATAAAAAGATTCGATACATACACCATATAGTTTGGAACTTGCACGTTCATATTATCATCTCTTTTGTAGAAGTCTCTTAAAGGTGTAAATATAAATTCCGTTGAGAAACTTTGGAAATCCAATTGAATTGAATTGCTCAGACATAATGACATTATTCTGGATGACACTATAACTCTGCCCCAAAATGACATTGAAATAGTCGCACAAAAAAACGTTTCGCACATTTATTTAGAGCATTATAGACCAAATATTAAACATTTTTGTATTTAATCAAGTGGTTCCAAAATAAATTTGTTTTAGACTAAAGGTACAGACACACATTACTGATTATTTTGTTACAAAGATTTCGTTGAAATGATATTCGCTCTTTAAAAATAAACAACTTATTTGTTATTATTTAACGTGAGAGTACGTGAAATATTGCTAAACTTTGATTCACACGTATGTACTCGTATAAGAGGAACACCAACTTCGGTGTATTTTTTTTTCAAATCTTATGGCCATCCATCGCACAATACCAATTATAACGGGTAACTTGGTTTTTGATAGGCATTCCGAAATACTTGGCATTCTACTAAATAACTTCTCTAGAAGCTGTGGGTTTTGAGGAGAAGGAATAAACTGTCTTACATTTCATCTGTCAGAACCCAGCTCTTGTCAAAAAAATACATACATAATCCATGTTCACTACAATCCTTCAATCAGGATTACGACCTAGCTTTTCACACCACTTATGTTGTATTTGTTATTTTTATAGATGACTGGCGGTACGTACAGCTTAAAGTCGACTCGGAACGACAGATTTTTTGAGCAATTTTTTCATGGCAATTTTATTTACTCTCAGGTTCTTTGTCAGAAATCTGCTGAGAGGAAGTCACCGAAGGAATATTTTTTCAAATTTCATTTTATTCCAGATGTCTAACCGAAGTCTTACATCGAATAAGCTAACACACTACCTACTAGAATACGGCGACTTCTGTAAAGTCTATTATTAAACAACATAGAGATACATATATATGTACGAAGGGAACAAACTATTCTTATTACAGAAGCGAATTCATAAATATTTTTAAGTCCAGTTTATTAGAAATGCCTCTACAAAGAGATATAAAAAACATCGATGATAACATGAAAAACTTTATGATTTCTGGCGACGCAAATAGGACGATTATGACATTTACTATAACTCCATTCTTTTATTGATTGATAAAAAAATATTTGCCAGTAGCCAATATACGTAATCGTTGGGATATTGTAGAAATATTGATCTTGCATTCGCATGAGTCATGAGTCACTAGTAAAATCTAACTGGCGCGCCATGGCGGTATATCCCAAATGATTTTGAATTTTTAGAAAATCGAAAACTTGATGTCGAGAAAATGTTAATTATGGAAAAGTGGTATTTGCTAGTTACAAATTATAGCCCAATAAGTCCTCTCCAGAATTTATTTTCAGACTTGAATAAGGTTTTCTTTAAACAAAATGCTTAACTTCTCTTATCAAATAAAAATAAATATTTTATAAGAAGACAAACAGTTTCAAAAACCAATTGAAAACCTAAAAATTAAACAGAAAAACAACATTTTCGTAAAAGCAAAATGGCCTGTATTGGGTTCTAAAACAAAAGACTTAAGACACAAACCTTAATTATTGTTTTTGCGATTGCTTAGAACACGGACATAAAAACCAATTAAAAATTAGTCACAAATATTTTTAAAACTAAATAATAATAGTGAAACTAATTAACAAAATTTTTATGATGTTTTTTTATTTTTTCTTCAACGACACTTGGAAAAATTTAAATAAAAATTTTAATTTTTTTTAACAATTTTTTAAAAACACATTTTACGAAATGAAAAAAATCTTGCCCCTCTTTTTTTGTTTTTGGGGTCACCACTCACAAACACAAACGTGATCTTCGGATTAAAAGCACAACAGAAAAACAGCAAATATCACGATATAAATTAAACAAATTTTTTGTTACTTTTTGTGTATTTCTTGTTACAGAAATAAAAATAAATTTTTATTTATAAATATTTTTGCATTTTTAAATACTATGACTAATTTTTATTAATCTTTTTTATTGCAAAAAAAATAAATTAAATAAATAAACACCCACAATTTGCAATTAAACAAAAAAGAATTAAATTTTTAAAACATTTTTTTTTAGATTCTTGTAAACTTTTATTTTTTCTGAACTGGCATGTAAAAAAATTTGTATTTTTTATGTTATTTCCATGAGCTGTTTTAATTCCTTCTCTTCTCTTTTTTTGGCTTTCAATTTTTTGCTTTATTTTTCCATACAATTTTTGCCAGTTTCTTTGTTTAAAAATTTATCGATTATTTTTTGCTTTAATTCTCTCGTTTATTTTTTTGCTTTTTTTTTTGTTGTAAATTTAAAAAGAAATCTTTTCTTTTTTAATATTTGTTTGTATATTTTGTTGTTGTTGTTTTATCACCGTTATTACCGTTTTTGGAAAATCGAAAAAAAAGGTTTCGTGCTCGATCACTTAATCACTTAAATGTTGAAACCGCAATTAATTTCCAATTAAAAACACTTTCCGTATGCAAAATTAAAATTCAAAATAAATTTTGTTTTATTTTTTCCCCTCTTAAGACGTCGTCAATTTTGGATTTTTTTCTTTCCAAATCTAAGAGAGAGGGAAAAATCCATGAATTTAAAAAAATTTTTGATTTTGTTTTTATTTTTTTGTAACCGAAACACGTCCGTCGTTAACAATTGTCATGAGTGAACTGAGGTTTCGTTCGATCTCTTTTTGTGTTTTACTCGTTGTGTTTGGTAGACAATTTTTGTCATAATCTTTTAAGTAAAACAAAAACGTATTACAACAACATATTTAAATTGTTTATTCCCGCAACAACAATACCTCGCAAACGTATCAAAAAAAGAGAGCGTGCGCCAATGTTTTAAAAAAGTTTTATTGTGTTTCGTTTTTTTTTCTTCTTTTGTGGTGTATTAAACAATTATTAAGTCATTGTCTTGCTCATAGCTTATCGCTCTTTCTCACTCTCCCTCTCTTTAAAATAAAAAGCTTTTTGTAAAAAATCCAAAAAATAAAAGCTTTTTTACGATATTAAAATGCTCCCCCTTTTTGGCTGTGAAACGATCGTATATTTTTTATATTTCATCCCTCTCTTAATCGATTTATTGTTGTTTTTGTTTTTGACTTTGTTTTTGTTATTGTTTGTTTTTTTACTTACAACTTCCCGCTCCATGCAATTATGCCAAACAGCTGTTTGTTATTGATTTTCTTATTGGTAGCACTTGTAGTTGTAGTTGTTGTTTTATGCGTGCATATGATCTCGTCGTCGTTATCGTCATTCACTTTTATTTCAAATTTTTTTTTGAAATGTTTTTGGGTGACCATCATACGTTTTAAAGTATAGATTCGTTATTGAATACAGTAGTAGAGGCTGTAGACGCGTGGTTTTAATTTTATTTTTTTATTCTGGTTTTCGGTTATTATTGTTTGCAAACAATTCCCGAATTATTTGTTTAATCAGATCGATTCAAAATACTTTATATCGTCTCCAGTTTATTGGCCCCACTCTGTTTAATTAAAAATCTTTGAAGCAGCCCTGCATCATCCAAACCAAAGCAATCTGTACCATTATAATCCTTCCATCAATAATACAATAACAATAACGAATGGTTGTATAGAAAGACGCCGTAGTTCAGTAGGTAATGTGTTGGCTAATTAAACGTGAGACTACGGTTCTAATCCCAGGTCAAATATCTCGATCAAATCGAAATATGAAAAATATTTCTTCAGCGACTTCCTCTCAGCAGATTTCTGGCAAAAACTCTCTGAGAGTAAATAAAAATTGCCATGAAAAATTTCTCAAAAAAATCTGTTGTTCGTAACACACGTAACATAAGTGGTGTGAGAAGCTAGGTCGTAATCCTGACTGAAGGCTTGTTATAACCAATTATGTGTATGTATGTGTATAGGTGACTTCCCCACTTGAGAACTCCTCTCAATTAATTCTCTCTTCTACATCGGATCTTATATTAAGCGACTCCTATTTTTTTAATTTAAACAAAACAAAGTTTTATTCGTTTGAAAGACCTACGGATAGCATTATATGAGTCATAGAACATTGTTTAAGTTACCACCACAACGTCTCTGGGCAAAGTGCATTCGAAATATTAAATTTTCCATGACCCTGGCATATAAATCATGCTGAATTTTATTGATGACATGGGATATATTGGCTTTGAGGACCGCTCTAGTTTGCTACTTGTTCGCATGCATCGTCAACCTAAGAAACATTTTCAAAAAACTATTCTAACAGTAGCAAATCGCACGATCTCGGTGGCCAGTTCTGGCCACTTGCACATGGGATGATAATGCTCATCAAATCCGTCGTGCAGAATGTGTATATAACACGTAGCGTATATATATATAACACGTATTCCTGTAGAAATCACATGTCGCTGGTGGCCTCATTATTCATTCAATTCAGACCAAAAGAAATGGACGATCATCGACCTATAGTGCACGCCATTGTTCTGAAAGAAATGAATTGGACGTTCTGGGATTACGTGGGGATTGATATTGTCCCAAATTTAATAATTTTGTTTCTTCAAGTACCCATTCATTTAGGTAGAAGCCTGAAGATGATTTCTGATGAAAATTAGTGTCACTTGTCAACTATTCCAGAGCCTATGCGGCGAATACACTTCGTTGGCTATGATCGTTTAAATTCTGTTCCTGGATTAGTTGAAATTTGTATGAGTGCAAGCCCAAGTCATGACAAAATATTTACCAAGTTGTGGTCTGCGAAAGGACGAGTTCTTGTGAGTGAGTTAGAATCGGCTACCTCATATTCTCTTGCATACTTTCACCGACAGCGGTGATGTATTGGGCAGATATTGCGTTTCGTCGACATACATTTCGAACGGTCCTCTCGGTAGGACGATTATGGGAATAGTAAAATGGATGAAATTCGTGCTACGTAGCCCAAAAAGAACACTAATTTATATAAAACCTTGTGATTTGACAAAACGGACTGTATAAAGGACAACTAATATGATAGATATGGCTGTTATCAACTATCTACAGTGACAGTAAGAAGAAAGTGTACAATATGGATAAAATTCTAGCAGTCACCAAACTCAACTTTTGCCACTTAAGGAGAGTGCCCGTAAAAATTTGACAATATTTCGAATTTTTTTTTGTAATTTTTTTTTTCAATTTTAAAAATAACGGTAATTTATTAATGTATATTTCTTTTAATGTACAGTTTCTTTTGCTCACTGCATTAGTTAAAAGTCTGACATTTCCAGCGAAACGAAATATGAAAAAATATTTCTGCGGCGACTTCCTCTCAACAGGTTTCTGGCAAAAACTCGGAGAGTAAATACAATTGCTATGAAAAGTTCGGCGACGACTTTAAACTGAAATTAACACACACAACATAAGTGGTGTGAGAAACTAGGTTGTAATCATGACTGAAGGGTTGTAATGTTCAATTAAATAACTAATGTTGTCTTCCAGAGTTGGAATTGTAACTGACATACCCATTTACTTGCTATATTTTAGTCTTACTTACTTAATTGGTCATTAGAACCCTTTAATCTGGATTACGATCTATGGTAGCTTCTCATGCCACCGATGTTGTTTGTCGACTCCGAAGGACAGATTTTTGAGAATCTTTTTATTTGAGAAACGTTTTATGGCAGTTTTTACAAGAAAACTACTGAGAGAGTTAGTCGCCAAAAAAATATACTTCGTTTTGCTTGAAAAGTCTGAGCCGGAATTTTAAACAACTAGTTCGCGTCTAATAAGCCAGCATACTACATACTTGATGACGGGGATTAAAAAATACTATAGTGGGGTTGCACCAAAATCTTTTTTACTTACCTATCCACGTAATAGGTCTTATGGAAGCAGTATAGATAATAAGCCATTACAACAATTCAGTCAGGATTACGACCTAGCTTCACACACCACTTGTTACGTGCGTTAATTTTATTCATAAATGACGGGACAGTTTAAAGTCGACTCCAAATGCCAGATTTTTGAGAAGCTTTTCATGGCACTTTATTTACTCTCCGAGTTTTTACCAAAAAACTGATCATATTTCGTTTTGTTGGAGAAGGCGTGGTGTTTGAACCGTGGCCTCTCGTCTAATCAATCTTTAAACATCACACGGTATCTTTTTCTATTGACTTTAATACTGCGATTTCTATCGTTTTTAAATAAATAGGGTCCAGTTATGTCGCTGGGCCATAAACTGTAGTAAACAGTGGCTATTTCAAAACGCATAAACAATTCTTGTACTGTTCTTCCCATCAAATTTGTCAATTCTATTTGTTTATATTCGTATTAAATATACTGACAAGACATTTGTAGCTGCATGTGACAAATCTATCGAAGTTTGTTAGATGGATTCGAAAACTTTGTTTTGTTGACCTTGTACAGATACATCAAAAATATTTGATTCGTTTTCAACTAGTCCTCGCTATACCACTTTGAACTTTGCATCAAGATTTTAAGACTTTAAGCAAAGACTTGTTCTCTACACATGCTGAAGACTACTCAGAATTAGAACTCTTACCTCTTTAAATATAATATACCAACAAAGAAACTGTTGACTTCCGGCAAAAGCAATAAATTGAAAATAAAATAAAAACTAAAAGTCAACATCATTGTCACATTATTGGGAACATGTCAACTAATCAATCAATTATTGTTAATAACTTACGAAGTTTGAAGAAAAAAAATCCAACAAACGTGTTTGACCATTGCCTCCTCTCCAGCAGAGTAATTTCAAGTATTTTTATTAAATAATTTTATTTTATTTGATTTAAATTTAATTTATAACTCAATAACGATTACTCCAACGAAAACCAGAAATCCAACGTATTATCGATGACAAGTTTTTTTCTATTGAACTTGTTTTTTTTCATCGTTTTTTAGGAAAACAACCATGATTTATAAATTAAATGCATAGAATACCTGCGAGTACTTAAGAATTATTATTTGTTTTTGTTGTTGTTTTCTTTTTGTAATTCTTTTAAATGGAAAATCTAATTGCATTTGAGTGTGCAATAAAAAGACAAACGACTTTTATGACTATTCGTCATGTAATTTTTAATTTGTTCACTGATATTGACACTTGTCGTATAGCATTTGGCATTCCACATACACACACACACGTACAAGCACCCAAGTAACAACGTCAAGGCACTCCTCTGTCACCACCAACCAGCACTAACAACAGATGCAATAATAATTGAACTATTCATAGCATTACCATCAGTGTTGCCATTTATTTATTTATTTATTAACATACACACACACACATGCATACACTTACACACCCATTGTGAGAAGTATTCACCAATGTTAAAATTATACTGTCAAGAATAACTACTAAAACACAATGACAGTAGTGTTGAAAAATACAGCACAGGTATAAGAAAATAAAATTATAACATCTTTAACATCTTTAACGCGTTTTCGCAGTCTGTACCCCGTTTATTCAATTTACGCTACAGAATTTTCGCTTTACTTGGATTTTCACGTCCTTAACCACAGGTACATACATACATACATATATACATACATAATTGGTCATTGAAACTCTTTCGTTAGGATTACGACCTAGCTTCTCACACCACTTATGTTGTGTGTGTTAATTTAATACATAAATGGCGGGACCTGGAGTTTAAAGTCAGATTTTATAGATTTTTTAGAAACTTTTCATGGCAATTTTATTTACTCTCAGAGTTTTTGCCAGAATAATTCGTTTTGCTGGGGATGTCTGGCCTGGCGTTTGAACCGTGGCCATACGTCTAATAAGCCAACTCACTACCTATTTGACTACGGCGACTTCATTATCGTCGGCAAAAATATTTTGAGAATGCAACGTAGACCATGTTTAATGAAAGTCTGAATCGCATTGGCATTCTCAGCCATTGTATTCACGATTTACACTGACAGCGGTCCTCAAGGCCACATCCATATATCGGGTGGACTATTTATCAGTTTAAATTTGAACCATCGATTATTTCGAATCTGGAAATACGCATGTCATTCTATTCTGTCATAAAATTCAGTATGTTATCACCACTGAACGTTTTGAATCGATTTACACTTAAGCAACATTGGAAATTTATTTCCAAAACAAAGACGATTAATCGAAAATTGCACGAAAATTTCATAAAAAATTTGGTCGCAGAGGAGGACAACAGTGCCCGGTATATGCAAGTTTATTGCTAAAGTTCGTGGAACTGGTTTCATTGTTGCTGCGAAAAGATGTGAACGTGCTCGTGCAGTGTGTACACCAGAAAATGTCGAAGCTGTGGCTGAGAGTGTGCGTGAGAAGCGTTCAACATCAACTCGTCATCGTTCTCAAGGAGTGAAGATTCCACGCACCAGTTTACATCGAATCTTACAAAAAGATCTCGGTATGACGCCTTACAAAGTTCAATTGGTTCAAAAGTTAAAGCCGCATGGCCATCCGCTTCGTTTTCGTTTCGCTAGATGGGTCAACGGGAAACTGCAGGATGATGTTGATTTTGCTAAAAAAAAATCACCTTTTTAGATGAAAATCATTTTCATCTTGATGGGTGCGGTTAATTGAGACACCTATCAAACCATGCCAAGCGATTTTTTGTACCCGCTCTTCATGGTATTAATCTGAACGATGTTTGGTTTCAACTGAATGCTGCAGCTTGCCACACATCTCATGCCACAATCGTTTTATTGCGTTAAACGTTGGATGGCCGTTTAATTAGCAGAAATGGTGATGTCATTTGGCCGTCAAGAAGGTGCGATTTGACACTGTTGTACTATATTCTCTGGGACCCTGTTAAAGAATAGTTTTATGCCGACAAACCAGAGACAATTGAGCACTTGAAGGCATTTGTATTGCCATTGCCGAGTTACGACCACAGACACTCGAAAAAGTATACAAAAATTGGTCCGATCAAATGAGGTACTGTGAAGCCAGCCGCGACAGCCATATGAAGGAAATAATATGCCATTTCTGAACGGAACAATTAGCGGCCAATAAGCTGTGATTTGCCACCGTTGGACTATTTTCTGTGGGGTGCCGTTAAAGAAAAGAGTTATGCCGACAAACCAGAGACAAAATTGAGTATTTAACGGCTAAAATTCGTAAGTGGTCCGATCGAATGAGGTTCTGTACGGCAAGCGTGGCAGCCATATGAATATTCCATTTCTAACCGGAACAATTGTACTTACAAATTTGCCAAATTTAGTTTTTTATTTTTTTGCATTTTTAAATTTAAACTTTTAAATGGTTCACCCTTTACAATAGATCATATGGTCGCAGTAATAAGACACCTCACATCGGACTTAAACAATTTGTTTTTATGGATTTGAATTTCTCAGTTTCAAATAAAATAACTTGTTTACTTTTATTTGTTTTCATTTCGTTTTTTTTTTTGTTTCGTTTATTGGAGTCGCCGTAGTCTAGTAGATAGTGTGTTGGCATATTAGATCTGAGGCCACGATACAAACCTCAGGTCCGATATCTCCCGCAAATTGAAATATGAAAAAATATTTCTCCAGTGACTTCCTCTCGAGCAGATATCTGGCAAAAACTCTGAACTCTGAACTCTCTGTCGATCGGAGGCGACTTTAAACTGTATGTTCCGCCACTCATGTATAAAGTTAACACACGCAACATAAGTGGTTTATATTGAGGAATTATGTAGGTATGTATACGCTCTAATTAATAACACCGATAAACATCAATAGTGACAACGTTACCTTTCCTTCTATTTATACTTCATCTTATTTCGGGTTGTAAACTTCCAGAACCTTATGTAGTTTCTATGTAGTTTTGTTATTGTAATTTCATATACGTTTGTGAGTGTTATGTGTTGTTTGTATTTTTTTATTCTCTCTTCAATTTTAATTGGATTATTTGAAGCTAGAACGTTAAAAAAGTTGGGTTGTGCTATTATTTCCCCCTGTATTATAGTCTCTATTTCTTGTCGTCTATGCAAGTAGTATGTAGCTATGTATGTATGTGCATAAGCTGGTTTGTTGCTAATTGAATTATTTATGCGGTTATGGTTAAAAAATATTGTTAAGCATATAATTACTATTTAATTAACCAATACTATGACAATTACCAATTGCCAACTACTTAGTAACAATAATTATAAATGGCAACAAAATACCAACAACAACAACGACAACAACAAAAGAAGCCATAGTAGCTATATCTGTAAGGAAAATTGCCACTTGTACTGCCACTACAAACTGTCAATATTTTTTAAAAGATTTTTTTAATTTTTTCTTTTTGCGAATTTAATGGTTGATATTCAAATTTACCGAAATGCAAATTATAATTCAATTTATTTTTGTTTTTGCTTTTAAAATGCAGCATCATTATGAATTCAAAAAAAAATTGAAAAAAAAATCGAAAAAAACTTGTAACTGCAACACAAGAATAATGATTGTGGCAGCATTAAGTAGAACTTGAATAACACCAGCAATAACAGCGTTGCAAATCAAATAATGCCTAAGCAAACATGACAAAAATGTGTGAATGAATGAATGAATATTTTAGGCAGATTCCACCACCAACCACATGATTTATGATTGATTTGCATACTCTTCAGTGTGTGCATAGGCCCGTGTTAGGTGTATAGGCCTTAACGAATCAATTATAATTTTGTATTTATATGACAGCCAATCAGTCCATCCACTAATCCGCCTGGCTGTCAAATCTTCATTTATTTACTGATTGTATAGGCCATGCAAACACACACACCATTTCTTATTTACAATATTTGTTGTTTTATTTTGTTAATAACTTCATGCCTTATTAAGTACCACAAATATTTGCCTAAATAGCATAAATTGTTGCAGTTAGTATTTGTTTTTGTTGTTGTGTTTAGAAAACATAAAAAAATTTTATTTTATTTTCATGGAAAATTCTATTGTAATCAGTTTACAGAGAAGGATAAAAAAATTAGCTTAAGTAGCTCTACGGAATACCAACAAGGCGGGGCGTATTGGAGATGAACTCCTGAGTAACCTATATGAGGCAGATATCGACCGCCAAGGGCTTGCAGATGGTAAAGAATAGATGACTAAAGGAATATGTTAAGAGACTCTTTACGATATCATTCCAAAAAGGTCTTGAGATTGTAAGTAAACGCATCGTCGTCTATAATTCTATCACCCTAAACAATTGCCCAGTAGGTCAGACTATTGGTCTGACCATCATGGCGTACATCCAATGCATAATTCCTAGAGTGAATCCACTTGTATTCCTGTTAGTGGTCTGCATATTTTTACGTTTTTACCTTTTTAAAAACTTTTAAGATATGAGTTCGTTGATTGCAAACAAAATAAAAATAAATTTGTCTTTAGTTTTAGATAAATTCTTTATTGTTCGCAATACTTTTGTGCCACTGTTCACAACTTGATGTTACAACAACAATTTGCTTAGTTCATTATTCCTCTTTACACTTCTGCTTGCGTAAGCACTAACAATTGTTCGGCAGGTCTTTACAACGGCGATCTTCAAACCACGACTGTTCTCTTCACACACAACGCGTCTTCACAAAAGACTGACTGAATTCTTACTGATCGTTACCTGCTTTGTGTTGCCTTTTTATATGCCCACGTAAACAGTCTGATGAAGGTTCTTGAAGTCGAACGTTTGTGGTTTCGCTTTCTCGAGAACTCTATCGCGACTTCATTGTTGTTTGTGTATTTTGTACACAGTGCCTATTGTTGCGTTCTCGCTTACTTGTCTATTCTATTTTCTTCCGTACTGATGTTGTTGGTTTACTTGTAACAAGTTTGTTGTATTTCTTTGTGTAGCTTTTGCTCATTTTGATGTTACACCGTTTCGATTTTCGTAATGGCACGGCTGACTTTTCCTTAAATGATTTCTATATGAGCTCTTCATATCAATTTACAACTCAATGTTATGCCCAGATTTTCTTCCTTCATTTTCTGTGTAATTATTTCAACAAAGGGTCGAATATGTTTCCATTGTATTGCATTGTTCTCTCATTCTTACAAATGGTGTTATTGTGGTCTTACTCGGGCTTATTTTCAGGCTTACTGCCACGCATCAGCGGCTTATAATCTCAAGAAGTTTTTGAATGATATCACAGAGAGTCTCTTCAAATTTTGCCTTTAGCCATCACTATTACATTAGCTGCAAATCATTGGTAGTTAATGCCAGTCTTTGGAAGCAGCTTACGATCAAGGAATGTTGAGAGAAAATTTCTTTCAGCCTAATCACGGTTTTGGAATGTTTTTTTCTTGTGCAACCCTCTGTGATATTTAAAAAGGAAGTGAAGAATCCATGTTACCTAAAAAACATTGCTGAAGTCGCGTAGTCTAGTAGGTAGTGTGTTGGGTTATTAGACGTAAAGCAGCGGTTCAAACCCCAGGTCAGACATCAAAACGAAATATGAAATATTTCTTCGGCGTCTTCCTCTCAGCAGATTTCTGGCAAAAACTCTGAGAGTAATAAAATTGCCATGAAACGTTTCATAAAATGTTGTAGTCGCCGTAGTCCATTAGGCAGTGAGTTTGGCTTATTAGACGTAAGGCCACGGTTCAAATGCTCAGGTCAGACAAATCCAAAAGAACGAATTATAAAAAATATTTCTCCGGCAACGTCCTCTCAGCAGATTTCTGGCAAAAACTCTGTGAGTATGAGAGTAAATCAATTTCTTAAAAATATGTCGTTCGGAATCGATTTTAAACTATATGGCCCGTCACTCGTGTATGAAATTAACGCATACAACAGTGGTGTGAGAAACTAGGTCGTAAGCCTAACTGAGGTGTTGTAATGACCAATTATGTTATGTATGTATGTTACGACCAACGAATTTTGAAAAAAAAAATTGTTTCAGCTAGTAATTCCTAATCACGGTTGTGGAATGTTTTTTTCTTTTGCAGCCCTCTGTGATATTTAAAAAAGAAGTGGAGAGTATATGTTACTAAAACATTGCTTTCGTTTTAAGGCCGTGAGAAAAGTACCAAACATTCCGAACGGGTAACAAAGTGTGCGGGAAGTAATTGCCATCATCATCATTCTAGACTTCTCTCTTGGTCATATCAGTTTAATAACCTGGCTAGTTATCTTTACTTTAAATGCTAATGTATTTAAAAATCATAAGAAAAGTTCATAAAACTGTTTTTAATGATTACATTGACGGACTTGTTGTCCATACAATACCATGCCTAATCAAAAGACTTAAGAAACAAACACTTCTTGTTGTCTGCTACGTGGTATGCTTTTCATTTACGAATTAAATTAACAGAAGAAACAGAACAACAACCACCCACTGGTTTTATTTTTTTATTTTATTTTTTATTTATAAAGAATTAAATTAAAATTAATTCATACAAGCATACAAGGTTTCCAGGTAAATGAACAAATAATCACAGAAACAATTATTTTTAAAGGAAATAAAAATTTTTGTTGAAAATAATGTTGTTTTCATAGTTAATTTAATTAAATTTAATTCACCACACATTGATTGATAAGGCTAAGGAAGAAAAAGGAAAAGCATTGAACATCAATCAGAAAACTATACAACTTTTGTTTGGGGGGGTTTTGCATGAAAAAGTAAATTTCAAATGTAAACAATACAATACAAAGACGTAATTTGACCGATATTTTGTTGTTAATCATAACCACACAATTAAATAAAATTAATCACTCACTGTATGCTAAAGCTGAAAACAAGAATTTTAAACCGTGTTACTGTTTGTACTTGCAAACAAAAGTAGACAAAAAAACGTATAGAAAATGTATATAAAACGACATACATATGGGAAATTAAGCGTTTAAAAATTTCCGAGGACGGTCAATCAACTATGTTTAGTATATTTTTTTTAAAAATAAACTTAAAAATAAACAACAAACAAAACTAAAAAAATTACTGAAACCTAGCATACCAACGACGACGACCACAACAGAAATTCATTTAAAAAGATTTTATTTCGTAACAATTTAACTAAAACACGCACCAGAGCAAAGCAATAAAAACTAAACAAAACAAAAATTTATTTCATTCTACAATAACAATCATCGTTTATACTATGTATTACAATAACAAAAACAACAAACAATAACATTTAAAATTAAAGTAACCAGATACCAGATACTTTAGGAAAATATATTGTGCATCACCTTTAATAAATTTTGATTTCAGCAGTAACACTACTAACCCAAATACACACACACACAATCAATGCCAATATACGAGTATGTATACGTAAATTAAAACAATCAATGATAGTGGCATACAACCAAACAGAATTGTAACAAAATAATAACATTGTCGTAGCCATGAAGCATGCAACACGTTTAAAGAGAGAAATAAACAAAAACACAAACGCAAACATATTGCCTGAACAATTCCTTGTCAGTGATATGTTTATGTCTTAAGGCCTGAGGCGGTAATTTTTGAATTTGCCATCAATAAATTCAAAATTTAAAATTTCACAATTTATCGATTATTAACTGTTATAAATTAAACCTACAGTTTTAACTGGGGGTCACTCTCCTTTCTTCATTTAGTCTACAGAAGGATTCAGTTGTCATATGTGCAGTGTCCATATACTAAAAAAATAGAAGAGGGACAATTAGCAGCAACTCATACTGATACCATAGTGAGATGAAGTCTTCTCCTTGATACATACATACATAGTCATTACAGTCCTTCATTCGGGATTATAGCCTAGCTTCTCACACCACATATGTTGCATGTGTTAATTTTATACACGAGTGTCGGGACCTTCAGTTTAAAGTCGACTCCGAACGACAGAATTTTTGAGAAACTCATGGCAATTTTATTCACTCTCAGAGTTTTTGCCAGAAGTCTGCTGAGAGGAAGTTGCCGAAGAAATATTTTTCAATTTGGGCTTTGAAACGTTACCACACGTCTAATAAGCCAACACACTACCTACTAGACTACGGCAACTATTAGTCATGTAATCCTTATAAAAATTAAGCATTGCAACACTTTAATCAGAACTACACCTAGCTTCTTAATTTTATTCATGTTTGGTGAGACATACAGTTTAAATGCCGACTCCGAACAACAGATTTTTTGAGAAACATTTACCGGCAATTTCATTTATTCTCAGAGTTTTTCCAGAAATCTGCTGAGAGAAAGTCGCCGAAGAAATATTTTTCATATTTGCGTTTTGATGTCTGACCTGGGGTTGGAATTATGGTTTTACATCTAATAAGCCAACACACTACCTACTAGACTACGGCGACTACTAGTCTTTCAGTCTTTCAATACTTTATTCAGGACTACAACCTAGATTTTCAAACTACTTATCTTGTATGTGTTCATTTTATGCATGTTTGGTGAGACGGACAGTTTAAATGTCGACCCTGAACGACAGTTTTATGAAAAACTTTTCTTGGCAGTTTTATTTACTCTCAGAGCTTATGCCAAAAGGTTACTGAGAGGAAATCATCGAAGGAAATATTTTTGTTCACACTTCGTTTTATTCTAAATATCTGGGGTGGGGTTTGAATTATGCGCTCGAGTCTAATAAGTCGACACACTAACTACTAGACTATGGCGAAAAGAGACATGTGATCCATAACATGTGACAGTTCAGTTGAAAGGTCAGTTGAATTTAATAGCAGATAGCCTTGCCAGACTGACAATTTTGAAAACGCGAAATGAATAAACCGATACCGTAACAAGGAATGGCAAAAGATGGATGAAACTTAAGATGCTTTATTGTCTTCTCCTTCTTAGATTATTCAGAAGCTTCCTGGCCACCAGTGAGAATTATATTAACAGCGATCTTCACAGAAACATCAAGTAGAGCTTGTTCTTTGGAAGTTAAGGACTCAATGTGTAAGTTTTCTCACGACTATATAGCATAACAAACCAAGAGATTTTTTACAGAGGACATTGGTTGTAGGCAACAGAAGATACATACATAATTGGCCATTACAACCCTTCAGTCAGGATTACGACCTAGCTTCTCACACTACTTATGTTGTGTGTGTTAATTTTATACATGAGTGGCGGGACCTACTGTTCAAACTCGACTCCGAACAACAGATTTTTGAAAAGATTTTCATGGAAATTTTTATTTACTCTCAGAGTTTTTGCCAGAAATCTGCTGAGAGGAAGTCGCCGAAGAAATACTTTTTGTATTCTTGTTTTGATGTCTGGCCTGGAGCTCGAACCCACTAGACTACGGCGACTTCAGCAAGGGAAGATACATCAGCAATTTAGCCTGGTAAACTTGATTGGTGAAGCAGAAACAAAGCAAAGAAATAATCAGAATAAGATAAAAGTCAGGTCTGACCATCATTCCACCACTCGGCTCTTAAAATGTTAAATCGAAGGTAGTATGGGACTGTCGTTGCTGAGGATATAACTTTTGAGGTCTGGCAGTTCAGTTACTTGGCTATTTTAGAAGACAACTCCTCTTACAGAAACACAGTCTAAGGCAGACGGCCAAAACGAAGAAGATGAATGAAGATTCATGAAGGTACTTATGTTTTATTAATTGTAACAGTATGATCAGTCAGATTCGAATGCAAAAAGTTTTATTTAAACGGATGCAGATGTTATTTGAAATTTACGATCTTGTCTTATACTCATTGCTCTTAAAAATGGCAAACGTGACTTTGAATTTGATATTATTGTGCTAATGACCCAATAATTTTTTATGATTTTGAGCTAAATTTTGTTTAATTACTCACTAAAAACACCTACAAAAGTAAAGAAAAGCATATGAAATTAATCTTGTTTTACAAGCGCACTGAGGTAATTACATTCAAGTTTAATACGAATTTTTTTTTTTTCAAAATGCATTTTTTATTTAGGCAAACCAATCAATTTGGAAAACAAAAAACAACAACAATTAAAAAAATTATGAAGAAAAAAATAAAAAGAAGTAGAAGTAGACGCCTGTCATAAACATTTTGAATGTCTTGTTTTATTGTTGTTGTTAAAAAAATATATATTATTGTATTGTTTTGTTGTTGTTATTGTTGTTTTTTTATGATATAACAAGTTTAATGAACTTTAAAGGTGAGTTTAAAAAGCCAAAGCCTACGAAAACATTCAAAAGTAGCCACAACGTGCATATAAACAAATATGAGACCATAAATGTATTATTAAATGGAAACAAAAAAATTAAAATTATTAACTGTGATGATTAAAATCTAAATATAAAATTGATGAGTACAAACATATAACAAAACCAAAACAATTTAAAATTTTTTTGTTTTTTTTTTTCTAAAGAAACCAAAAAATGCGTCATTTTCAGGCGAAACACTCTGATATTCCATGAAGCGAACAGATGTACAATTAATATGGTAAGGCGGTCCAAATTGGCTTAATTGCGGTGTAGATGGATGGAAAAAAATAATTTTTTTTTATAAATTTCAGCTAAAACTCCTTAATCATAACAAAAAAAAAATATAGAAATACAATATGAAAACAAACTTAATAATGATAATAATAAACGAATATATACACAATAAAAATATGTATTAAACAATAACACCTTTTTTTCTTTAAAAAAAAATTGTTTTTTAAACCTCTCAACACGTAATTTGTTTAAACATTTACGAGTTAAACAAATATTTATATATGTATACATACATACATACATAACTACCGATACACGTACAATAATTCATAGCTGGTTTATCATCATCATTATTATCATCAACATCAGGTAACTATTACTGCCACTGTCTCTACTGCCTTACACTGTTTAAATATACGCTGAAACACTTGAAAAATTCTTGAAGGTTGACCACTTAAAATGACCAACCAACCAACCAACCTACCAGCCAACCAACAGTTAAACAGACAATCAAACATAATCATTCAAATATCAACAGAGCGTAGCATTTAAACAATAAACACCATCATCATCAGCACTACCACCACCACTATCGCCACTACCATCACCTCTATTACCACCATCACCAGTTTGGATAAAATACTAAGTGTTGTTTGTTAAAGAATTGAATTGTTTAACAAACGAAATTTGTTTGAAAATTTAAATTTAAATATTTTGTTTTCAAATATTTAGAAGATAAAATAAAATTCCTTAAAAAAATTTTTTTTAAATAAAATTGTGTATTACACCATTTCCTGTGGCGATTTCTTATTAATCATCGTATTAATCATAGAAGCAAATTTTATAAATGATTTAACCTTGCTCGTATTTAAATCATATGAATTAAAAATAAAATATTAAAAAATGTAGTTAAAAAAAATTAAGGTCAAAGGTCAGACATATACAGCTGTGTGAAATATAATAAATAAATAACTGAGCCGGGCATTCAGTCTCCAGACCTAAATCCCATTGAACATCTTTGGGGCGATGTAAAAAAAGGTGTTTTTATAGATAAACCGGGAAATATAGAGCAATTGTGGGCGTCAGTGAGGTCAGCTTGGGAAAGTATTCATATCGAGAGCTGCAGATCTTTAGTTGACTCAATGCCTTGGCGTTGCGCAGCTGTAATAGCCAATAATGGCTTTTCAGCTAAATATTAAGGTCTATCTAATAAAATAACATAAAAAAAGTAATCACTTGTGGCAACATTTTTTTTTTGCGGATACATTTTATAATGCTACTACTATTTTTTTGCACGCCAAATATTTTGAGTTTTTAACAATTTAGCATCATTTTCTTTGGAAAATTAATATTTGTCTTGAAGTTTTTTTATTTTTCAATAGTTTAGACTGGTGGTAATAAAATGTGATAACAAACTTTTTTTAACTTGAATAAAAATTAATATTTTTACTTAACTCAAATATTTTTAATACAGCGCTACTATTATATTTCACACAGCTATATATAAAAAAAAATTGGCAATTGGTCAAGGCAAACAGTATCAAAAGTAACACTATTTTGCCGTTGTGAAGCATTAAAAAAGCCCAACACCAGATGAACAGCAGCGCTATCCAATTTAAAACAGTCGTATGCTGGTCCATGTACCATGCTGGAAAAACTAATCCAAAGCATAGTAATAAACTAGTTATGCCACCAATCCTCCTCTGACTAGAACGATTTTGAAGTTTTGATGAAACTATATAGCCTTTGGCTCCGCAGTTACCACACAAAATTATGTCAGACTGGAGACCAATCCTAGGATCACTCTTGTCAACAGGTGCTACTATGGTCTCAATAGGCAATTGAGTAGCAGAGACCTTAAGCACTGATGCAACTGCCTTGAGAGTAACCGAGAGAAAAGACAAACGTAAGATCTTCGTTCCAGTGCAAGTTGGCGATAATTTCCGCATCCAATCCAACAATGAGCTGTATGAGCTCCTCAACCAAATGGACATTTTGCAGCGTATTAATATTCAGCGGCTGCGCTAGCACGACCAAGTCGTTCGAATGAAGGAGTATGCTCCAGCGAGACGGGTGTTTAATGCGGGAATTTTCGGAAGTCAGCAATAGGACGACCTTGTTTGCGCTGGTAGAATAAAATCGAGGAAGCCCTGTCATCAATTGGAGTGACCAACTGAGGCGCGCAAGAAGCAGAGGCATCTGGAAGGATGTGTTAAGGCAGGTCGAAATCCGTTAATCGGGTTGTTAATGGCCAATTAAGTAAGTAAGTATGTAGTCTTTAAACGTTCATAGCCGACCAGCTCGGCCACCCACAATAGAGGACAATAATAACTTAAGTTATTATTTGCCTTATCTTGCAAACGCTGCAAAAAATTATAAAATAGAAGACATAATCTTCGACCGATGAGACAGTACCCACTAACTAACACCACAGTCCTAAGAAGACCTCATTGTAAATTCGTGTCAAAGTAGAGCCAAACCTTCTGTCTTACAGCAGATGTAAGTTTCCTATCCCATCTAGCTTGCATAACATTCGTAGTGCGTAATTTATCTCAGTGATTGGTTGCCGTGGTGTAGTAAGCACGGCATGGCATGGTACAAATTCCTGCCCTTTTGGTGATCTCTTCTCAGCACTCTTCTCGCAAAAACTCTGGAAGTAAATAAAATTCTGGGAGTAATAAAAATCATGAAGTCAGAGTTTGACCTTGAGTTGTAGGTCTCTCCAGTCACTGATAATTCACACAACATAAATGTTGTGAGAAATTACATTGTAATCCTGACTAAAGGAAGTTAGATTGGAAGTTTAGCAGCAACTAGATTTCCTATATTGACAAAATAATCAATCACATAAAAGCAAGGTTAGAGTTGGAATATCTGGTTAAGAAACGTCTGGTAGCCAAGGCCGAATATGCGTTTATTCCTTAGGATGAAAATTGCGATAACTTTAGCCTAAAAAATACTTCATTCATCCTCTAACCTAAAGCTAAATCCCTTATCCACTCTCGTGATATAAAAAATTCTACCAACTCCTGAAAACTCAGTCGACTTATTAAATCGCTGCAGGGAGAAGTTAGTATAGAGGACATGGAACTGAAGGATGAATATGAATAACATACATACATACATAAATATTACAACCCTTCAGTCAGGATTACGACCTAGTGTCTCATTTCGCTTATGTTGTCTGTGTTAATTTTATACATGAGTGGCGGCACTCACAGTCTAAACTCGACTCCGAACGACAGATTTTTGAGAAACTTTTTATGGCAATTTTCTCAAAGATTTTTCAAGAAATCTGCTGAGAAATAGTTTGCGAACACTCTACCTACTAGACTACACCGACTACAATATGTATGAACATCATACATACATAATTGGTCATTACAATACTTCAGTCAGGATTACGACCTAGTCCCTCACACTACTTATGTTGTGTGATAATTTTATATATGAATTGTGAGACCCACAGTTTAAAGTCGACTCCGAACTACAGATTTTTGAGAAACTTTTCATGGCAATTTTTATTTACTTTCAGAGATTTTGTAAAAAATCTGCCGAGAAGAAGTTGCCGAAGAAGTATTTTTCTTATTTCGTTTTATTGGAGATGTCTGATCTGAGGTTTGAACAGCGGCCTCAAGTGTAATAAGTCGACACACTATCTACTAAACTACAACGACTCCAATATGTATGAACAACAGTCTTCTTAGATAGTGAAGTAACTGTATGTTCTATGCTCAACAACGACAGTTCCATACTATCTTTGATTTAATCTCATAAGAGCCGAGTGGCCAAATGACAGCCAGACTGTCAGACCTTACTTCTATCTTATTCTGATTTTTTCTTTGCTTTGGTCTGTAGAAATCTGTTGGGTTGTTTTGGGGGGTATAGTAGTGAGGAACCTTACGCATTGAGTTCCTAGTTTCCAAAGAGAGAGAAAGAGGGAACTCCCATTGACGTTTTTGTAATGATCGCTGTTAATGGGATCCAGGAAGCTTCTGAATAATCTTTGAAGGGAGAAGAAAGTCTCTTAACATATAAAATTCGAATCAATCATTATGAACAGCTTTTTGCCTTCTGCTTGGGATGTGCAAAGTTCATAAGTCCCTGTTGGAGGACCCTATAATAAACTTATTTATTTGATTGCGGTTTGCGGAGTTTAGAGATATTTTGATTTGTCGTCAAACGCTTTAACTCTGTACAACACCATCAAATAAACAAGTTTAATATAGGGTCCTTCAATAGTGACATATGAACTCTGACAGTTGATAACGGCTGTCATGTGACAAATTATTTGTCATTTATTCAGTCTATTTTATCAAATCACCATGGACGACCATAGACAATAATGTGTGTTCGCTGAATGAATTCTGGCAACTGAGCCTAATTTTCATCGAAAAATGATTTTCAGTAAACAAATAAACAGAATTCTCTAATTCGGAACAATACCAGGCCACATAGTATTCAAGATCGTCTTATGCATTTAGAAAAGTCACTGTTTAATGTGGTCATTGGTCTATATTTCTTTGATAATGACGATGGCCAGGACATCACAGTCAACTACAGGCACTATGGGTTGATGATTATCAATATCTTTTGGCTTAAATTGAATGATAAATGATGTATGGTTTTGACAGCATGGCGCTACATGCCACATTGGATTTTCTGCACGAAACATTTGAACGCATGATTATCATACCTAGAGATGATGTGAACTGGCCATCGAAATCATGCGATTTGACCTCGACTTTTTCTTGTGGGGTTTTCGTAAAACGCAGGTGTGTGTGAATAAGCCACCAATCACAGCGGCTAATATAACCCACGTCATCGGTTAAATTCAGCTTGATTTATGCGCCTGAGTCATAGAAAATTGATGTTCCATGACTTAATTGATGATTAAGATGTTCAAAAAAATGCTGCTAAATAGTTTAATACCGCATATTGATGCCAACGCCATAGTTCCCGACCATCAGTTTGGCTTTAGGCGAAAAGATAGCATGATTCAGCAAGTGCACAGAATTACCAATTTAATTAGACGTGCTTTATTGATATATCTCAAGCCTTCGATAAGGTCTGGCACGAAGGAATTCTTTTTAAGATCACACAGCTTTTACCAACGAATGCGCATAAATTGCTAAAAAGTAACTTATGGGATAGATATTTCCAAATAAAGTCAAAAGATGTCACATCTTCCCCCAGAAAGATATCTGCTGGCGTACCTCGAGGAAGTATTCTAGAGCCTTTACTTATTGTTCACTGCAGAGATGCCTACAAGTCTAGTGACTCACACGTCTACTTTTGCGGATGATACTGCGTTTTTAAGTATTCATAGAGATTCTACAGTTGCGTCACAAAGACTTCAATCTCATGTTAGTGACTTGGAAAATTTGATGCTGAAATGGAAGATAAAAGTCAATGTTTCTAAGTGCATGCACATTACGTTTACACTGAGAAGGGGAAATTGTCCGCCCATCAAGATTAATGATGGGACAGTACCAGAACATAATAGTGTAAGATATCTGGGCATCCAT
This sequence comes from Sarcophaga carnaria, assembly GCA_958299815.1. Lineage (NCBI taxonomy): Eukaryota > Metazoa > Arthropoda > Insecta > Diptera > Sarcophagidae > Sarcophaga > Sarcophaga carnaria. The sequence goes on along the minus strand of OY283152.1, from coordinate 99,642,166 downwards.
CTCGACCGTCGCCTTACTTGGGCTCAGCATATAGCTGCCAAAATTATCCAGATCAAACTCAGAGCAGCACAGCTTTACTGGCTTACTGGACCTAAGTCAACCATTGATTTAGAACTAAAACTGCTTTTGTATAAGGCAGTATTGAAACCTATTTCGCTTTATGGTATCCAACTGTAGAAAAGCTTCAAAGGCGGCAATCTAGACTTCTTAGAATAATAACAGGTGCTCCTTGGTATATGAGAAACAGAAGATCCGAAGGTGCCCTTAGTTCGAGATGAAATAAAAATAGCAAGTGTCAATTACATCTCTAGGATTACACAACATCCCAACCGTCTTGTAAGAGACTTACTTGTATTCGAGGCTCACAGATGACTCAAAAGGATTCAAACAAATGATCTGATCAGATAAATTTACTTTTGATGAGCACTTTGTTGCACAGTTGTACGTTGCAGTGGCAATAACAACTTTTATTTTTGTATTATTTTAGGTTAAGATTTGAATACTTATTGTAAATTCCGAAAGGAAAGATTCAATAAATAATATATGAAAAGAAAAAAATGGAAATTTGGACATTTTGTATGAGCTTCCCCCAGAAAAGCCATGGCGAAGATTTAAACGATTTTATATTCTACACATAATGGCATCAATAGGTCTTTCACTTTGTTTTATTTAAATTCAAAGATAGGAAATGCTTAATAAAAGCAATGATGATGAATGGCATCATTAGTATTCTTGTATTTTATCACCTGAAAAGTAATTCACAAAAAGTGTTCATTAATCGTTAATATCCGTTAATAATTCCATAATGTTTGGGCAATTAATCTAACAGATGTACTTTTAAAAAACAAAATAAAAATTATGGCACAATTAAAAAATATTTTGTTTAAAAAATTAAATTTTTTCTGTTGAACTCGTTCGGGTTGTTAAACAACTTAAGTACTCAAGTAGAAAATTATATATTTTGGGATGTTCTAACAAATTCTTCCCATTAATAAACAAAAATCGTAAACATGAGATGCGGAAATATTGTACGTGGTCATGTTTTATTATGACTTAATAGTATTCTGTTTTGTTTTTTTTTTGTTTTTTAGGAAAATAATTTCCAACAAAATTCTGCTGAGTCAGCATTTTAAATAAGCAGAAAATTTTAAATTTCAAATATTTTTTTTTTGCAAACTTTACTACAGCAAAAGTTTGTTTTGCGCCAAAAAATGCAAATTAAAAAATAAAATTAAATTTAAATAATATTTACATTCATTTTAAAATGTATGAGAAACAGTTTTTCTGATTAATAGCAGCTTTTACTGTGCAAAACTATGGATTTCTTTAAAGAAAAACAAAAGATTTAAGACACAAACTTTAATAATTTATTTTCAAGTAAAGTGGAGAACTTCAGTATTGTGTTTTTAAATGTGATCAGTATAGTCACTGGCTTTTATTTTCATTCTGAGTAAAATTATATGAACGCCGTCTACCTGTCAACACTGATTCTCAGCACATACACATCATCAAATAAATTTTTTTTATTATTATTGCGGGTAAAGAGCTACCACCATATGATCTAGTAATTTATATGAATCCCTACAATATCTCCTCTAACCCTATTACCCTAACAAACTCCAAGATGCTAATCGGTGTCAACATTAATAATTCTCTGCCTAGTATTCATTCGAATAATGTTTTCCGATCATGCAATCTTTTCGTCACCGAAGTTAACTCTTGTGCTCAAGACAACCCCTATCTAAATAAGAGTACTCTGAGTCACAGTGCCGCATCAAAAGGCCAACTTCTAGCCTCCGGTTATTCTTGGATTGTTTGACGCATGACTCACATCTCCTCTTAATGTTGTTTCCTAACAAAAGTTTTAATTGCCTCAAAATCACTTGGTTTGAGCAGACCCTTTACCTCTCCTTATTTTTCCTTTCATTGAGCATACTTTCCGAATATCCACCCCACCCCACGAAAAAATTCTGGACTCATCAACGGCGTGAAAGCTCACATATTCATCTGCTTGCTGATTGTGACAATTCCCACATAAAATGTAACCTAGGCTGTCTTCTGGCAACCTTATTTAATTTATTTATTTATCCTCATAAGATCCGACTGTTTAGATGACTGATTACTGAATACCAGTAGCGCTGCTATATCCTATCCTTTGTATCTTTCGGTAGGATAATCTTACGCTTGGAAGACACTCGCGAGTTTCCTTATGGATTTTAAATATTGTATCCAGGTATTAACCACTCCCGCGGACTTAAATATAATAGAGCCTCAATCGCCGCTGTGGGATAGTTTCATCTTGCCGCTGTTATGCCATCACATGCCAGATTTTTTCAAATTTGTTCCACCTGCCAGTGCATAGATACTGAGTTATCTTTACAGGATTTCCCGCAAGTCTTCTGCATACTACTAACTAAGCCATTATGCCATGTCTAGCTTTTCCGGATATGCTTTTAATATGAGACCTCCATCTGAATCTATTATTGCCAGTATTATTGCAAGATATTTTACTATCCAGCTGAATATCATAGGTTCTAAAACTCTTCTGTCTAATGATCTAATTATGACCTCGTGAGAAGTGTTATCAAAGGCGCTCCCTATGTCAAGAAACGTACATATGATTACCTCCTTCACATTCAAGGGCTCCGGAATGTTTCCCACTAAACGAACCAGAACTGACTCAATAGATCTGTCTGCCTTTAAAGCGTATTGTGTAGGATGCATTGGTATCCTTTCTAGTAACCCACTGCTTCTTAAGAGATTCCAACATGAGAGATCTGAGACTAAATGGGTCGAGAGGTCGAGTAGTGTCCTTTTTTGCTACTTTTGAGATGAACACCTTTCCTTACCTTTCAACAGGGTATTGATAGATACTTAAAACCTGGGCTAGTAGGGCACATATTAATTAGGAATGCAAATAGTTTCTCTTTTATTATTCTATTATTTCTCGTTTATTAATCTTATGTTGTTCGTAAATAGTCTAATACATGATTTGCCTCTCTTTTTATTGCAATTTCTCTAGAAAACTTTGATTGCTTCAAACTCACTTGGTTAGACAAGATTATTTGCCTCTCTTCATCTTCCCTTTCGTTGAGCATACCTTTCCCAACATCGGCTGCCACTCCATAGAAGTATTGGAAGTATTGTGGCGTCTAACCATCCATTCTAGTAAATTCATCTGCTTGTTTACTAATGAAAATTATCACATGACTTGTCATCCAGCAGAGGGTTAGCTTATTTTGACTATCTAGCTAATTCAGCTTTTCCAGACTGTCCCATACTATTTTCGATTTAACCCTATAAGAGCCGAGCACTCAAATTGCGGCTTGACTGTCAGATGGTAATTGCTATGTTTTATCTTTTGTAACTGTAACTTCGGCGACTTCCTCTCAGCAGATTTCCGCCAAAAACCCTGAGAGTAAGCAAAATTTCTATGAAAAGTTCGGAGTCGACGAGTCGAAAGTGTAGGTCCCGCCACTCACGTATAAAATTAACGCACACAACATGTGTGGTGTGAGAAGCTAGGCCGTAATCCTGACTGAAGGGTTGTAATGCCCAATTATGTATGTATGTAATCTTCTGGCAAGACATCTAAGAATAAGACAAACAGCCATGACATTTTTTATCAAGCCTCGACATCAAACTGTCCCGCTATTCGCAAATAAAATTAAAACTTATAACATGGGTGGTGCGAAAAGCTGTCTTGTAAGTAAATATGCGAACGTGAATAGCAATGTGATAGGATCCAAGAGGGCTATACTCAACTTAACCTCACTTCATGTACAAAAAGATGTTAATAAAGCCCCAAAGCAAGTTCAGCTTTTTAAGGAACCTATCATCGATGTATAAACACCGTTCGATGTCTAAACCGTTTGTTAAATTAATTTTAAAAATCATATTCAATCTCGTGTAATGCAATTGCTTTAGTTTCTGTAAAATCAAGAAACCTTGAAGGTACGTACGGCAGAGTAACAGCAACAATTGTGATTCCATAAATTAGAACAAAAGTAAACGAAAGAAATAAATTTCAAATTTTATTGGTTAAATACAGCACGTAGGACTAATTTTCGAATGGTTCCAGGTAAACGGAATACAATTTAAAAATCAAATTTAAGATAAAATTTATGTTTTTACGACAAATAATGAAATCAAACAAAACAACAAAAGCACAACGAAAACTAATTTTTATAATAAAAGCCGAGTGTAACGACTATGTTTTGTATTCTCAGGTGTTATTCAAGTCAATTGAAAACAATTCAATTCAATTCTGTAGGCAACCGACAGTCATACTAATATTTTGTTCCTAGGCTTTGTTTAGTTTGTATTTGCAATTCAACTAAAATGCCGGTCAGTCCTCTGTATTTACTTGAAACCGCCTTACCGAAAAGGCCTCCTAAAACATCAAAATTGAATTTTTGGCCACGACATAGAATCCATATTAATTTTGTTTTATTTTTATTTTGATTTTGTGATTATCGTTTCATATTTTCTACAATTATGTGGCGGTGGTGGTGTAGTAAAGGTGCAGCAAACAATAGCAATCGTTAGGTAGCGCTGGTTTAATAAGCATTTTTATCGGATCCAACCGCATTTTTTTTTGTCTTTCAATTTTTATTCATTCTTATTGCGAAATTAAAAGTTTATTTATTAGCAGTCATTGGCTACTGTAAATAAGGTTTTACTTGCAGTTTAAATACAATTCATTAAAAATAATAAAAAAAAACTTCACTAAAACTTAGTAGCATATGTTCAAACAAAAGAAATCAAAAATAATTTATTTTACCGTCTAAAAATTTTTATTTGAAATTTTTAATACAAAAACCCATACGCTAAGTATCCTTGATATTTTGACCAGATATGTTAATGCAAATAATTTTTATTTATTTTATTTTATTGTTCAATAATGAAAACAAATAACAAATTTGACAAAAATTCATTTTTATTTAAATATTCTTGCAAAATAAAAAAATCTTTTTTAAAATCAAGTTTGTTGCTTAAGTCTTTTGTTTTTGATTTGTTTTTTTTTTTTTTAGCAAAAGGAAGTAAAAATATTAGAATTTACCGGTATATTAGTTTGTAAGTTTAAATAGGCCAATTTAGCATAATTAATATTTATTTCGATTGTGCTTTAATAAAATAAAAAAAAAAGTTTTGTTGTAGTTTAGCTTCTAATGAATTTGCGTAAGATGTAACCTAAAATGGCATGTATTCCATAGCTCTACTTAATGACACTTTGCTTTGATTCGATCTATTGTAGACTATACTTACTAACTTACTTAATTGGTCATTATAATCCTTCAGTTAGGATTACAAGCTAGCTTCTCACACCATTTATGTTGTGTGTGTTAATTCAAAGTGTGTGTCAATTTAATGTCGTCTCCGAACTACAGATTCCTGGGAAAATTTTTCTGGACAATTTTTATTTGCTTCCAGATTTTTTGCCCGAAAATTGCTGAGAGGAAGTCGCCGAAAAAAATACTATTTTCCCTCCTAACTGCCCCCTGGACAGAACCAGTAGACTATATGGCTTTAGGAAGTGCATCGCAATGAGACTTAGTAAGAAAAATTTGTAATTTCTTGAAAGTAACATATACAATTTATAGTATACAGATGGGATAAGACTAAATCGTGAGACTGAAGCGGAACTTTTCGAATGAAATACTCGGAATCCATGGAGAAACTCGCAAGTATCTTGTAAGCGTAAGTTTATTTTATCGAAAGATGTGCCAAGTTCAACTTGGATATAAAACACGAAAGTTGAAACATAGCAATACTATGTGACAGTTAGGCCGCCATTCGAGCACTCAGCTCTTATGAGGTTAAATTGAAAATAATATGGAACTGTCTGGAGCAACTGAATTGGCTAGTTATGCAAAATAAGCTTACCTTCTGCTGGATCCCAGGGCATGTAAAAATTTGTAAGTAATTAATAAGCAGATGAACTAGCACAATACTTCTGAGGTGTGGTTAAGGTATGCTCGAAGATAAAGAGAGTCTAAGGCTCTCATCAGATCAAGTGGGTTTGAGGTAATCGGAACTACAGTAAGAGGGAACGTAAGTCATACATCAGACTATTCGGGAATAACCCCAGATTGGTAACCGTTCTGTAACTCTGAGCACACTTATTTAGATAGGGTTTGTCTTGAGTACAATATTTATAACTCATTGAATCTGAGATTAAATCATCCGAAAACATTCTCCGAATCTGTGTGATATTAATGCATCCCAGAAGAAAATACCAGGGTGCATATCAGGTGCTTGGCTGCGAATTGTCATTGTTGATAAAGAGTAACATTCTGAAATTTGTGAGGACAAAATGTTCGGAGGTGATATTACTGGCACACTCTATAAAGTTTGAGAGGAGTACTAAGATACTTTACGAAAATATTAATAATAATAAGGGATATTCCCATGAGCTCAAGATATTTTCAAAGACTCCTGCTAATGTTCCAGAACCCGTTTTTCACCTATCCGTATATCAGACGCTTGTTTTTCTTTTAAGAGAGTACTTATGCAGCTTCTTGAATACTCCATTTATTTTTATTACTAAGTCTCCGTGCGAAGCATACATACATAATAGATTATTACAACCCTTCAGTCAGGATTACGACCTAGCTTCTCACACTACTTATGTTTTGTGTGTTAATTTTATACATGAGTGGCGGGACCTACAGTTTAAAGTCGATTCCGAACAATAAATTTTTGAGGAACTCATCATGACAATTTTATTTACTTTCAGAGTTTTTGCCAGAAACCTGGTGAGGGGAAGTCGGCAAAGAAATATTATTTCATATATCCGTTTGTTCGAGACGTCTGATCTGGGGTTTGAACCGTAGCCTCACGTCTGATAAGCCAACACACTACTTGTAGGAACCGAACATTTTCTATTTTTTATATGGATAACCTATAAAGTTTGAGGGGAGTACAATGGTTCATATGATCGCAATGCTAAGGTACTTCTTTACGGCAATAATGATAATAATAAGTAAAATACCAATGAGCTCGGAATATTTCTAAAGACTCCTGCTAATGTTCAATGATCCGTTTTTCACCCATCTGTATGCCAGAAACTAAAGAGTATGCAGCTTCCAGATTACTCCACTCAATTTTGTTACTAAGTTTCGTTGCGAAGAATTTCCCAAAATCTTACAATCCGATTGGTTGTAAGAACTCTATTGATTCAGCAGAGCGCTGTCACAATGCAGCTTGTGTTTCACAGTTGAACATTTACTTCAAAAAAATGTGAGTGGAAATATATACATACATACATACATAATTAGTTATTACAACCCTTCAGTCAGGATTACGACCTAGTTTCTCAAACCACTTTATGTTGCGTGACTCCGAATGACAGATATTTGAGAAATTTTTCTTGGCAATTTATTTATTTATTAACTCTCAGAGTTTTTGCCCGAAATCTGCTGAAAGGAAGTCGCCGAAGAAATATTATTTCATATTTCCGTTTGCTCGAGATGTCTAATACCCCAACACTCCATCTATACACTACGGCGACTTCACTGCTTTTCTTGTCGAAATATAATATTCCTTAACTCCCTCCTTCCTCCATTCCATAACCTAGTTTCTAAGTTTCATAATAAGGTACTGTATTGAGTGTTGCGTTTCATGTTAAAGAATTGCAGGAAAAAATCGTCACGCTCGCATTCTGTTCTTACACTAAGACTACACTATACTACCTTTAAAAGCAACCGTTAAACCGTTTACAGCATGTAAATACAAAAGAATGTTTCTTTTTAGCATAAATTAATGAAGAAAAACTTGCTAACAAATTAAAATTTTAATTCGAATAATTTTCATCAAATGAAATCGTAACAAAAACACAATTTAATTAATAAATAAAATTATTCATGTTATTGTATTATAACAAAGCAAAAAAAGAAAATAAAAACAATAAATAAATTAAATTGTAAGATGGGGGTTTTTCATTTCATTTGATTATGATTATTCATCCATTCATTGATTCATCCATGATATTCGCCTGCTATTAACCTTTAAATTAAAATGTTAAGAGTATTCAAATATTTATGGCAGTAGTTGCTAATTAAAATATTAATTTATAAACGCCCAAAGGCATAGTTTTTTTCTTCTTTAAATATTATTTTTATTGTTTGTTTTATTGTAAATTATAAATAAAAAAATTATGTTTTTTGTTATTTCTTCAATTTTTTTATATTTTTTCATTGTTCAACAAGTGAAACAGTAGTGCACACAACAAATACTGTTTGACACAAAACAAACAGATAAACCGATAAAAACACACACAATCAAATTGTTATCGATCTAACAATTTCAATTAATACACTGAGAAAAAAAATTTTGTGATGAGTTACTTAATTTAAAAATAAATAGTTGGAGATTGGAGATTTGAAATTCGCAGAAAATTATCAGAGTAATATAAGGGTTAACAAGACCTAGAGCTTTTGTTTATCTCACCCCCATAATTACTAAAATGAGGTCGTTTGAATAGGATTGATTTTAACACGCAAAAAACGCAATACCGATTATGATGGGCGGTGTAAGTACCAATGAGTCAGGCGCTCTTGATGTCCGCTGGAATCAGCACATTTTTCAAGCGTCAAAAGAAGTATTCAAGTGCCTCTGTTTCTAAAGACGGTGCAAGAAATACTTCACTTCATCTGATCTCCTTACTATTTATACCACTTATATCCAACTGAGAATGGAATACAATTCTTATGTATAGGACGGTGCTTCAAAGTCTGTTTTTAGGCTTCTCGACCTCGTGCAGGAGTAGGCGAAGGTGCTCATTAATGATGCTAGTGTATCCATTCCATTGATTAATTGAAGCATCGTCGCATTGTGACTTATGTTTCACTGTTCTATCCCTACTACAACGGGTTTTGCTTTAGCAAAATAAAGAGACTTGTTTCCGAAAATCGTGTACACTTACCTAGCTGCCATTTTTCTTGCAAGGTCAATCTGTTTGTGGTCGGTTGGCCAGGGGATCGTACACTGCATTACAGGATTCGCAGACAGAATTCGTTCTTTAGCTGGACTATCCGTTTGTGGAGCTCGGTACCTGCAGAGGTCTTTTCTTTTTTCTACTCTCTCTGTCCTCCTTCCCATGACCTATTTGCCTGATTCGAACACAATGCACTGCATGAATAGGGCCCATTCCCTGAGTGTTGGCCTTATAAACAAAAAAGATTATTTCGTAAAAATGGCACTCTTGTGACTTATGAAATATGGGTTAATATGGGTTAGTCCGATTAACATCGGTTGGATAAGTAGATAAATCTAGTAATTGAAACGGCACTTTGTTTGTCGTTAAGTTCCATATGTGATTAAAAGGCTCCTGGTCGTAAAGCGTGCACGTAATGAGCTTTTTCACTTAAAAAATCATCAATGACCTTATCAGCGCCCACCAACTTTACAGATTCATTTTTTCTGTCTGATGCCTGATCATTGCATTTAAATGGGTCACCATCTTACCATATTCCTTGCTGTCAGAACACATCGCAGTATTTTTGCCTCATATTCATCTAAAAATTCTTTTCTATAGAAGATGATCTTTTAGGGGATGGACGGAGTTTATCCGAGATGTGAGCGGTATATACCTCAGACGTTCTCATAGTTCTTTGCGTCCACTTTTCTCAATTTATCGTGCAGACTTCGAAGCGCTAATACCCAATCAAAACTTGTCTGCGACAAAACACAGGTTCCAGTCGATATTTGAACCTCTGACTTCCCGTAGCCTCATACAATTGGAGGTAGTAGTCGTGTAGAGCCTGAACTTGCCGATAGTGTGGCCAAAGATAATTTCCCGCCCGACTTTTGCATTACAATCTCTCAGGGCGATTATCGTGTATGTCCTCGAGCTTAGGCTAGAAGACAACTTACGGTATCGTCCTTTTCATCCGTCGGAGCATAATGTTATAAAACTTCTCTCTGACGCCGATTGTTCTTTCGCTCACAGAAAGAACCAAGAAGTATCTTACAGCTCTATGCAAAACCCAGATTAAAAGTCCAGTAGATTGAACTACTCTATACGCATTTGTAAACAATATATCGGGTGCTAGTATGCCATCCATGAAAGAAAACGTGAAGGGCTGCGTGTCAACTTGAACGCAGCAAGACAAGTATCGTTCTGAAGGCCTTCAGGAACCCATATCCATTAAGTTCAAATTACAGCTTTGTTCTCTTGAAAAATTAAAATAGTTCCGTCGATAACCCGTTCTTCTCTGGTCATCTCTAATAGTAACAAATTGTCTTGAAATGCTTCTCAAACTAGTTGCGCGGAGTAGACTCATGGATAAAATTAACGCGGAGTGCGTGAGAAGCTGCATGGACAACGAGTGAAGAGATTTCTTTCAATGTTTCTCTCCCTCTGTGATATTTTAAAAATATCCATGTTTACTAGAGGTGGGCAATCAAAACTGACTTGAGTGGTGGGGGCTATCTTAACATCAATTTAAGGCACGTTTCTTTTCAAATTTAAAATTCTTTGGCTTGTTTTGTTACCGTTTTTCTTTTTGGCAAAAATGGCATTCCACTCGAATCGTGCATTTTTTTCAAAAAATTTTTTTGTTTTGAATTTTGCGTGGGTTACCATACAATAGGATTTAAGATGGATTTAATTCAAGTTTTTTTTTTATTGCGTTTTTTAGTTTGAAGCTACAACAACAACAGCAGCAATATCAACCAGCAATTGAAGTAAAATTGTGTGTTTTAACTACAACATGTTTTCATGTACGTTTGCTAATTTTTATTTATTGTGTTCTGTTGTTGTTATTTCTGTCGTTATCGAAATAATGTTTTGACATGCCTTTGGCAAGGCTGTCATTGTTTCTCTATGGGTTTATTTGTATCCACTTCAATTAATTTTAAGGAGATCAGCTATTGAACTACTTCAGTCAGTGATTTATTTCGATTAAACAAAGACGCGGAAGAATGAATGTGAAGAAAGAAATGTCAATGAATGAATTCAATTAAATGGATTAGACCCGTATTATAAGTTCATGATTTCTATTGCCGAAAAACGTAAGTATCAGTTGTTGAAATTTATTAAAAATCAATTAAATAATTAGGATTTAATGTTATTATTATTGAGATCGCTTAATAAAGTCGTAAAAAATTAAAAAATTTTTTCATTCTTTTTAACTGCTGAACCTTCAAATAGATTTTGATTGGTTGATTTCAAACAGAAATGGGTATACTAATATTAAAGTCGTCGTAGTCTAATACGTAGTGAGTTGCCATATTAGACGTGAGGCCACGGTTCAAACCGCAGGTCAGACATTTGAAACAACACGAAATATAAAAAAAAACATTTCTTCAACGACTTCCTCTCAGCAGATTTCTGGCAAAAACTCTGAGAGTAAATAAAATTATCATGAAAAAGTTTCTCAAAGAATCTGTCATTCAGTGTCGACTTTAAACTGTAGGTGCCGCCACTCATGTATAAAATTAACACACACAACATAAGTGGTGTGAGAAGCTTGGTCGTAATCCTGGGATGAGTTTGCTCCGAGCAGAGATTATATTAAATTGAAGACAAACCTCTCAATGCTTGGTTTAAGAAATTGAAAAAAATACGCACATAACTGATAAGCTTCTATAGGGTGGGCCATTTATCGGTTTAAATTTGAACCGACGGTTATTTCGTATCTGGCAATACTTATGTCATTCTATTCTGTCACAAAATTAAGTATATTATCTCCACTGAACGTAATGAATCGATTTACGCCTGAGCAACGTTGGGATTTATTGGGCCAACGAGAAATTGCACGGTGATGTCTATTTTGCCAAAAAAAAGATATATTTTCGGATGAAACTCATCTTCATTTTGGCGGGTATGTTAATAAGCAAAACTTACTTTTGAGCTCAGAAAACCCGCACGTGCTCTTACCGAAGCCAATACACCCATTACGAGTGACTGTTTGGTGCGACTTATGGAACAGAGGCATTATTGGCCCATATTTCTTTGAAAATGAGGCCGGTACAACAAATACGGTCAATATAGACTATGATAACCGATTCTGTTTATACTCGCTCTTCATCGTATTGGTGTGAACGATGTTTGGTCTCCACAGAATGCTGCAATTTGCTACCCATCTCATGCCACAATCGATTTATTACGTCACGTTTATTACGTTGTTTGATGCGACTTGTGTTGCGGAGTTTCATTGTTCATGATAAACGATTTTTTCATACCCGCTCTTCATGGTATACAACAGGATGGCGCAACTTGCCACACATCTCATGCCGCAGTCGATTTATTGCATCAAACTTGTGATGGCTGTTTAATTAGCCAAAATGATGTCAATTGGCCGCCAAGAAGCTGCTATTTGACACCGTTGAAGTACTTTCTGTGGGTCGCCATTAAAGAAAAATGTTATGCCGACAAACGAGAGACAATTGAGCATTTGAAGGCCAACATTTGTGATGCCATTGCCGAGATACGACCCTATACACACGAAAAATTGCACGAAAAGAGTCCAATAATCGACTGCTAATACCGCAGTTTATATTGCGTAAAATAATTGATAGGAAAAGTCCCCGTTGCGTAATGTAACAAAGTAACAAATTTCGTATCGTAAATCACAATTAGATTTTCGGGAAATCCCAGTGCTACAGTCATAAGACACCAATAAAAAATACTGCTTGAGGAAAATTTTGTAATGGGGTTGGGCAGTTGACAAATAGTGTATGATATGAGTGCATGCAATAAATATCTTATATTATTACACTGTAATAAATATGGGTGTATTAAATTTAAAATATTGTAAATGGCACATTCAAGTAATAGTCACACCCAAATACTCTCTAATTGGCCGTTTGTGTCTATGTGCAGTGAGAGCATGTGGTTTTCGACTACTTTGAATTTCGCTACCGTTTGCAAATCTTCTTTTTACATCAGCTATTCAGAACTTTATTAAGAATAAATTGTAAAATTGTTAATTAAAATTGTATTCAAAAAATACTATTTTCTTAACAAAGTGTTAAAGTACGTTTAACTATACTTTAAACCTGCAGTAAATTTACATTTTATTCAGATTTATTAAAATTATAATATTAAACGGTTCTATTAAATATTAAAACTTCTAGTACGACAGCAAAGATGGAAAAGTATACAGCATTGCACCGCAGGGGCATTGCACCAGTTGGAAAATAAGCCAAATGGATGGGTATCAGTTCAAATTAAAGCTGCATTGCATACTGTACACATACATACATATATGACGGGTTATTAGAATCCTACAGTCAGGATTACGACCTAGTTTATCACATCACTTATGTTGAGTGTGTTAGTTCTATACAAGAGTATAGAAAGTCCATTCCGAACTACCGATTCTTGAAAAACTTGTCATAGCATTTCACTTACTCTCAGAGTTTTTGCCAGAAATCTGCTGAGAGGAATATGCGGAAGAAATATGGCTGAATGGGTACGTGAATAAACAAATTTATTGAATTTGAGACGCCACCAATCAACATGAGAGAGTCATCACTGTCGATTGCGAGCATTATAAGTCACTGATTATCGATTTTATTTGGCCTAAATTGGATGAGTTGGACACTAACGAAATGTGCCACACATCCCATGTCAAATTGGGTATTTAGCACAAGCGATTTAAGGGGATGGTTACCCCACATGAGAGAATCATCACTTTCGATCGCGAGCTTTATAGGCCGATGAGTATTAACTTTATTTGGCCTAAATCGGATGATCTGGACACCTACGAGATGTAATTTTAAAAGGAAGACACTACGTGCCACACAGCTTATGCCAAATTGGATATTTTGCACAAGCGATTCGAGGGAATGGTTACCTCAAATGGTGGTGAAGTGAACTGACCACTGAGATCATGTGATTTAACTGTGTTTGAATTTTTCTTGTGAGATTTTCGTTAGTCGCTGGTGTACGCGAATTAAGCATAAACCAGAGCGGTGCGTACATACATAATTGAATCTTTACAATCCTTCAGTCAGGATTACGACCTAGTTTCTCACACCACATATGTTGTGTGTGTTAATTTGAGTGGCGGGACCTACAGTTTAAAGTCGACTCCGATTTTTGGGAAACTTTTTCATGGCAATTTTTATTTACTCTCACAGTTTTTGCCAGAAATCTGCTTAGAGGAAGTCGCCGAAGAAATACTTTTTGTATTTTGTTTTGATGTCTGGCCTGGGTCTCGAACCGTGGCTTTACATCTAATAAGCCAACACACTACCTACTAGACTACGGCGACTCCAGACGACCAGAGCGGTAATCGAAGCCAAAATAACCCACTCCCAATTCAGCCTGGCATCAAAAAAATAAAAAATATTGAAAATTTTTATTATTTGATGATGGGATTGTCCCTACTAAAAGGCATTATACTACTCTGGGATTGTGTATAGTGTATCACAAAATTCGGTATAGAACGGCTATAAGTTTCACACTTGTTTTGTAACAAAAAAGTGTGGAAAAATTGTCGTTATTTGTTAAAATATATGTATATGAAGTCCGCTGAAGTCATCTAGTACGTCAACTTTATTTCGTTTTTTTTTTTGTCGAGGAAAGAATTAAAATCTAAATAATAATAAAATAAATTAAAAATCAAAAAACAAACTATAATGACTAGAAACTTTACACAATTATTTAAAAAATTCATTAAAAAGAATACACATGCTCACACCATAGAAAAAACTTACAATTTTTACCCGGTGTTCTTGTGTTGTATAGAAATCATTTAAAAATTAATTATAAATTTACAAGAAATTGTTCATGGTTTTCAATTGTTGAAAAGAATTAAAATTGAAAAGAAAAATAGACAACAAAACAACACAACACAAAAGAGCGACTGGCTAATCAAAAGCAATTGTAGGAAATAATGATTTCTTCTGTTCTCTTCTCTTGTTTTGTTTAATAAAATATTTCAATAATAATCGTTTCTTTACATTAAAGGTCATATTGTGTATTGTATTGTTGTTGTTGATGTTGTTTTATTTAATTGTAGTTGTATTTATAAATATTACAAGTCATATCAACAGTAAGTTTCGTTTTCAATTAAGCAAATTAATATTGAATGTAAGTCAGTCTATTCAATGTTAAGGCCACGTAATTGAGTTACATTATGAAGAGATTTTTTGTTTTTGTTCATATCAATTGGAATAAGAAGTTAGTAATGAGAATAGTTTGACAGAGCCAGGGTTAAATTATAACTATTACACAAGCCTTAAGCCCAAGATAATGCGGATAAACACAAATAACGCGCGCAAGTGTTCTCTATACAAGGTCAAATGATTGATGAAGTAGTCTCAAGTTGCAACGTGGTAAACTTAATAGATTAAAGCGATAAATATAAGGAAGTCATTAGTAGATAGGTAGGTGAGTGGGTAGATCCGAACTGGCGATCCCCCTTTAAGAAAGAGATCCCACTGAACCAAGTCCAAAATAAATCTTGCTATCACAGTAACTGAAATCGTCATAGTCTAGTAGCTAGTGTGTTGGCTTATTAGACGTGAGGCCACGGTTCAAACCCTAGGTTAGACATCTCCAACTATACAAAAAATGAAAAAAATATTTCTTCGATGACATCATCTCAGCAGATTTCTGGCAAAAAATCTGAAAGTAAAATTAAATTGCCATGAAAAGCTTTTTAAAAATCGATCGTTCGGAACCTTTAAAAATTAACTCACACAACTTAAGTGGTGTGAGAAGTTTGGTCGGTAATTCTGACCGAAGAGTTGTAATGAACAATTATGTTGTGTATTGCAGTAATCTCTTAATTAGAGAGCCCCATCAAGGACATCAGAAAGTGAGAGGACGAAAACCTCCGATTTCATGACAAGAGCAGGACATGAGTTAAAAGACAGTATCTTTTTCTCCTCTCGCCCACAGCTCCTGCCAAATCCTACGGCATTCCTGTTAAACATGGACAATGACTAGTGAGGATCGCTATTATACGATGAATAGTCATGCAATTTAAGGACAGAAGAGAGCCGGTCCTCTTCTTATACGTACGTGTCCAGTAGAGTCTAGAAATATTGCACTTACCCTCTTACAGCAAACGAGATAGTGTCTACCTGTAAAACGCATGGACAATATTAAATTTAACTGAGGCAATCGGATCGGAATACCTTTGACATGTAACATAAGGGAGCTTGCAAGCTCCGTTTTGGCCTTAGCCAACAATGGAATTTTGAACGATATTCCGGAACTGATATAAGAGTTGCTCTTCAATGATCCGAAGTTTTCCTGGTCAACCGTTGGCATTTATGAACAAGGACGGCTGTTAAAACTATGTTTGTTAGGGACTTAATCGCAGCCTGGCTGCTCGATTAAAACAAGAAAATTTCAGGGAAAAAAGGAATCCAGGACGAAATACTGAGAACCTATGGGGAAACTTGCGAAAGTTTATGCCATCAAAAGATGTATTCAATTCAACTTGAATAGGTGGTACAAAAGGCAAGATATACTAATGCTACCTGACAGTCAGGCCGCTATTAGAGTAATCGGCTCTTAGATATTGTGGGACTGTTTGAAGAAGTTGAATTAGCAAGGGTTCCACGGCATATGGGAATTCTCGGTAATGAACAAGTAGATGAGCTTGTGTGAAGACGAGCTTCCACGCCGTTGATGGGATCAAAACCCTTCTATGGAGTGGGGGGCGAATGTTTGGAAAAGAAGTATGCTCAATGAAGCGAAAGATAAAGAGATGTGTAAACTCTTCTCAAACCAAGTAACTTTAAGGCAATCAAACTTTTTGTTGGGTAATTACAATACAAACTGATCTGAGTAATGAAGCAGACTATCCAGGAATAAACTCAGTTTGGTAGACGATTTTTGTACAAAGCACTGTAGTTGTAGTGTTCACTTATTTACAATGGCAGCTGCCACATGCATAATAGAATAGGTTAGTCGTGATTTTAAATAGTGCAGCCCTTGTGCGGATCAACTTCTTCGATGTGTTTAGCGGAAGTTGGTCGGTACAGGCGCTGCACTTACCTGTGGGTCGCTATGCATGCTCAAGTGTGCTTTGGTAATCAAACCTACCACTTCCACCTACCCTAACCATACCCAACATACAGATTCTGTGGCCACGAAAAAGAATCATTCGAATATATCCTAGGAAACTGTGAGGCATTAATGCATCGTAGAAAGAAACTGGGGCTGCGGCTGCGCTGGCTCGGCCATGTCGTTTGAATGGAGGAGATGCGCCGGCGAGACGGATATTTGATGCGGGGATCTGCGGAAGTCGGTGAAGAGGACGACCTTGTCTGCGTTGGAAGGGCCAAACCCTGTCATCGATTGGTGTGACCAACTGGCGTTGGCGCACAAGCCGTTAATAATTAATTGTTAATGGACAATTAAGTAAGTAAGTAAGAAGGCAACTGGGGAGGGAAGTTGAATTGTTGAAAGCAAGCAGTGTCAGGGCAATAGGCTTAGAGGAAAAATTATAGGAATACCCTATAAAGTATGAGAAGAGTACAATAGATAGTAGGGCAGCAATACCTCTTCACCACAATAATGTTATTAAGTGCTCTATTCAAACTCTCTCTTCATACTTTTCCAAAATCGCAATTTATTGTTGAAAACTTTTGCCATTAGAGACTGAATTTCATTTTTAAATAAAAAAATTAGTTTCCGACCACCTACATAATGCAGAGTAAAAATCATTTTGCCACTGTGTTGTTATAAAAACAAAAAAGTTGAATAAAAAGTTTCATAAATTGTTTCATTGTAATTATAGTTATTGGCATATAATTGCATAAATTATACGTTAAGATCTTTTAATTCACACTTCATTTTTTTGTAACTGGCTTAGCTTTGTTACTGAATTAATTTACAATTTAAAAACTTTTTACACAAACAAAGCTACTACAACAAAATTGCAAAAAAATACTTTAAAAACCATAAAATAATTTAATAAAAGCAAATAAACAAACAAAAAATTCCATTAAAATAAAACGAAATAAAAACTAAGTGAAGTGAAGTGATCGTGACTAATAAGAAGAGATGCCCAAGTCAAATGTTAAAAAAAAAGTGAAATCTATGTGCTGGCTAAACAACTCTCACTCTCTCACTTCCTCTGTCTATCTCTCTTTCTATTCATATCCAAAAGATGTTATAATATTTGCAAGAAAAAAAGTTGATGTAATGATGGGCATTTAATAAAAAAAATTAAATCTTTTTATATTTAATTTAATGGCACTCTCATAACAAATTAGCACCTAAACCAACTGAAACTTAAAACCAGTAACAACAACAACATATTGTCTAAACGAAAATCATATAAAAACTGTAAGATCAAGAAAATCAAATTCGCTTGCAAACACTATGCGATTAGCACAACAACCAGTGTTGAAGAGTGTTTTGTATGTAGAAACTTTTTTTATTGCAAAAAAAAAACAAGAAAACACAACATGAAAATCGTAAAATAGAAATCCACATATGCACATGCATACATACAGACGTACATACGTCAACATCAACATCAAAGTTCACGGTCAGAGTCTTTCAGTGCGACCTCATTACTATGAACCCTGCTTAAAGATGATCATGATCATATTAATGATGGCGTTGTTGATAATACTCATTGAATATGAAGTCAAAGCCAATTTATACATACAAGTAGTTACATAATTACATACATACACACATGTTTCTCTATGTTAAACTGAGTTTAGACAAGACAAGACAAGAGTTATGTTATCTAAATATACGAGTATTATTAACGTAGCATCTAATGAACATTTACGTATTTACACACCGGTATTGGAAAATTATTCACAAAAGCAATGCAGGGGAAAGCATGAAAAGGAAAATACTTTGATTAATTTCATTGTATGCCCATTCACGAGGATTGATTAACTCGCTTAAATGCGCATACAATCCATACAAGGGTTTATTGACACATGACCTGTGTTTTGAGGCCCACACACATTTTTCAAATGTTCCTAAAATTTTTTATGTCTCAAGAACTAAAATGGATTCATCCCTGAAGCCAAATACATACTCGTAGAAAACTTTTTTTTTTGGTAAATAGTATCTCAGTGCTAAATCCAGAGAACAAAGCAGATGAGGGAGTTGTAATAAAGAATTGTTGGCATGTGAACTGTATTTTTACATTGTTCCAGCGCTAAACCCATCTTGGCCTTTTTTGATACCAATTCGCCAATAAAAACACATTATTTTGACTGAGGTTTGATCTCTGTTTCATTTATTTTTACCAAGCGGAATAAAAAGTCGTTCAGATTGCTGACAACAATGACAATTCCCTATCCAGCACGTGGCATGCTTTTAAGTGTTTCTTTCTGGTATGCATTAATGCCTCACAACTTCCAAGAATGTGTTCCGATGATTCATTCTCGTCGTCGTATAATCTACATGTTGGCAAGCCCCAATCTGAATAAGAGTGCTTTGAGCCATCAGTGCGCTGTCAAAAGACCGGTTATCAACCTCAGATTATTTCTTGATAGGCTGCTGAATGTCTCAGATCTCCTTATAGCAGTTTCCCAACAACTGCTTCAACCGCTCTTGGTTTGAAAAGAGTCTTTGCCTCTTTTTATCTTCCCTTTTTTGGGGTGCCCTTCTAATCTAGTGGGTAGTGTGCTAGACTATTAGCGTGAGGGTCGTGGGTTCGGTTTCCACCAGAGACTCTGGTCTGTGACACTACACCTAGCATATGGTCAAAGTTACTCAATTACAATTTGTAATTGTATTGTAATTAATAAATAAATAAATAAATATCTTCCCTTTCCTTAAGTATAGCTTCCGAAACATCCGCTCCCACCACTCCACAGAAGGATTCTGGT
This sequence comes from Sarcophaga carnaria, assembly GCA_958299815.1. Lineage (NCBI taxonomy): Eukaryota > Metazoa > Arthropoda > Insecta > Diptera > Sarcophagidae > Sarcophaga > Sarcophaga carnaria. The sequence continues at coordinate 99,622,390 of OY283152.1, read as the reverse complement.
CCCATAAGTGGCATGGAAACTCCCTTCCTTGCAAAGCTTATCTGCTTGCTAATTGTCGTGAATATCCACATGATCTAGGATCCAGCAAAGTGTAACCTTATTTTGCCTTCCTAGACCGATTCCGTTTTCATGACTGATTTAACTTCATAAGAGCCGCGTGTTCGAACTTCAACCTGACTGTCAGTTAGTATTGTGTCTTCTGCTTCTTAATTGGCCATTAACAACCCGATTATCGGATTTCGGGCTGATTCCAGTACATCTTTCCAGGCGCCTTTGCCGGTTGGTTAGACCACTCGATGACAGGGCTACCTCGACTTGATCCTTCCAAATGCAAACGTCCTATTCGCTGACTTCCGCAAATCCCCGCACCAAATCCATTCGAAAGCCATGGCCAAACCAGTGCAGTCGCTAGATGTTAATACGCTGCAGAACGTCCACGTCATTGAGGAGCTCATACAGCTCAATTTCGGATCATAATGCAGAAAACATAACCAACTCGAACGGGACCGAAGATCTTACGTCGGATGTTTCTCTCGAATACTCTCAAGTCTGCTGCATCCCTGCTTCTGCGTCATAAATAAGCACGGGTAGGACCTTTTTTTGTACCTCCTATACAAGCTGAATTGAGCACATCCTTCAATGGCATTGTCTTCCATTTGAAACGCGAGTGTCCCCTTGGTGGGTTTACATATAGGGGAACAAAAACGAGGTATTCGGTGCCAGGGTGAAAAACTAACAAACAATGAGGAAATTCGGAAAATGCTACCAAACGAAAGTTTAATCCTAAGAGTGATGTGTTCGATTTAACTTGGATGCGAATCATAGAGAGCGGGACATGTAATACCATCAGACAGCCTGGCCGCCATACTTAAGGTTGACAATAAAAGGATTAGAATGAGACCTTCAATCAGCTAGGCAGACCTGAACGACAGGATATATGGAAATTTTTAACCTCTAATAAGACCAGAACGTTTCGTTGGAGTAGGAAAAAGGGATTGTAAGGGCATGCTCAATAAAAAGAAAGATGAAGAGAGGCGGATATTCTTTTGATATTAAGCGGGTTTAAGACAATCTAAACTTTTGTTATGTAAATACAATGAGAAGTGACTTGAGTTATGCATCATAGTATCGACAACTAGCCTAAGGATAGTAATCGACATTTTACGTGTCATTGTGGACTTAAAGAACATTTACTTTAAAATAAGGAGCGATTCAAGCTCAATGCGTTTACTTCGTGATGAGGAGAACGAATCACGAATATATATACTTCGAACTTGTACGTTGTTAACGTATATCAGAAGGAAAACCTAGATATTTATCAAGTAATAGGCGGGGAGTTATCCTTGCTCGCTCTGAACACTATTCTGAAGTTAACCATTGATTGCACGCTATACATTCTATTTTTTTTACTTCAAATATTTTACAAAAATCAAGCGATGCACAGAAAAAATCGGTGCAAAATACATTACAACGATACTTTTTTGTAAAGTCCATCACTAGTGCGGATTATGCCAATGATATTTGTCTACTCGCGTACAAGATCTCTAACAGAGTTTACCGCATATTCTCAGACTTGACAACAACTTGGACAGCGTCTGCTATATGTAGATAGTGCAGATATATTCCATATTCCGTGTTGAATTGTGTTAATAAAAAAAAAATATATGGAAACAAAAACTATTTCCATTTATAATACGATTGTTTTTGTATGGCATACCTTCCCCATTATACGATACATAATGTACAGTAAAAATTGAAAAGCAAAAACACCTGTACTAAACCAATATTATTACATCATTTAATTAATTTCTTCTTCGTTTTTTTTTATTATTTTAAAGTCTTCTTCAGTTTGTTTTTTTATAAACAAAATCCAAAAATCAACAACCAAAACAGAAACAAAGTGTCTAAAATAAGAAACTTTTAATGAAAGACATACACTCAACAGAAAACAGAAAACAAAACAAAACAAACAAAAAAATGTTTAAAAGTGGTCATTACATGTACAAATTGTTAACTAAATATAGACAATAAATAATTATGTATGCTAAAAGCAAAAACAACAACAACAACAAAACTATAAAACTACAAAACAAGCTGGTAACATTGAAGAATAAAAAAATTTTCTTTGCCATAGAAGATCATCACGTTTAACGTGCGGTTCAAATGGAATATCAAAATATGTTTACATTATTGCTGTTGTTGTTGTTGCACTTGTTGTAATAGTTGTTGTAAATATTATTATTATTTTTTTTTAACAATTAAATTACACTTTAAATTTGTTTAAATCAAACATATTCTTGTCCATCTAAGAGCATAAATATTATTTAATTTGTGAATACAAGAAACACACTTAAACCTAACGCATTAACTTAAACTAGCTTTCATTTGTAGTACCCTACCCTATAGGCTAAGATAATACCAAATACACAGAACAGATATTGAAATTCACCTGAACTAATCCAGTATTTGTTTGTATGACGATGACGATGATTAGAAAATGCCTAGGCATTGATAGTCTAACTAAAGGAGATAAGAAGCTGCCTATCACAAACATGTATCATACGATCTCTAGCCCTTATTTCTCATTTCAAACTGAGTTAGATTACGAAAGTTAGAAGAGAAATAACGCAGCTAATCTGACAGCCCTAAGTTGTCAAAATATAATTTGCTGGCAATCCGTACAGAATGTAGTGTGCGCAAACACAAATTGTGTGTGAGATATCATTGAAAAATGTTATTCGTTTGAAAGGCCTATTGATACAATTTTATGGGGATATAACATCGTTCAAAGGTCCTCCACGGGTTCATACATACATACATACATAATTGGCCATTACAACTGAGAGAAAGAAATATTTTTCATTATATTTTTCATATTTCGTTTTGATGTCTGACCTGGGATACAAACCCGGGCTTTACGTCTAATAAGCCAACACACTACCTACTAGACTACGCAACTCCACGGGTTCTCTGATTGGGTTCTGTGAATGGGGTTCTCTGAATGGAAAACACACGATGTGTCCAATTTTCCATGACTCTGGCTCATAAACCAGGCTGAATTTGGCCGATGGCATGGGTGGTATTGGTTTTGAGGATCACTGTAGTTTGTGGCTTATTTGTTTACACCTTGCTAGAAAATGTCCAACTGCGTCAAATCATATGATCTCGGTCATCTCCACCTGAGATGACCATCTTCTCATATTTCACGTGCAGAATATCCAACTTGGCATGATCTGTGTGCCACATAGCGCAGTGCAGTTGAAACCACATGTCGTTGGTGGCCAAATCATGCAATTCAGGAAAAAAAAGTTGGTGCTTGCGGTTGATAGTGATCGCCTAACGAACGTCATTTTCAAAGAAATATGGACCGATTGTACCAAACGGTGACTTCTTCGAGATGCATTGGAAGCTTTTGGATCTCATGTGAACTAGTATGTCCCAAATTTGACAATATTGTTCGTTCACGTACTCATTCATCCAGAAATAGGACTCAACGCTGAAAATTATTTTTTGATGAAAATTAAGGCCACTTACTTACTGTTCCAGAGCTCATGCAACGCATACAAGTCGTTGTCTATGGTCGTCTATAGTGATTTGACAAAACAGAATGTATAAATGACAATTAATTTAACAGATGGATGTCAGTCTGGAGAATAAGGCGCTCATCCTCCCCGTGCTTCTTTATGGCGCAGAGGCATGGACACTATCAAGCGCTGATGCTGTAGCCTTGAGAGTATTCGAGAGAAAAGTTCTACGTAAGATCTTCGGTCCAGTTTGAGTCGGCGATGATTTCCGCATCCGATCCAACAGTGAGCTGTATGAGCTCCTCTACTGCGCTGGCACGACCATGTCGTTCGAATGGAGGAGGATGCTCAGGTATTTAATGCGGAGATTTGCGGAAATCGGCGAAGAGGACGAACTTGTTTGCGTTGGAAGGACCAAATCGAGGAAGCCCTGTCATTGATTGGTGTAAGCAACTGGCGTAGACGCGCAATAAACATAGGCGCCTGAAAGGATGCGTTAAGGCAGCCGAAATCCGTTAATCAGGTTGTTAATGGTCATTTAAGTAGTAAGTAAGAATTTAACGGATGTAGCTTCAACAAGATGGCCATTATCAACTGGTAAAATTGGGAAGTCTTTGTTGGAAGACCCTAAAGAAACGTTGTGCACTTTCTGAAGAAACTCTGATAATAATAACAGTACTACGAGTAGTAAAGAAGAAAAGCAACCGGGCAACTTCGTTACAGCGAATTGTAATAAAATGTGGTGTTGAAATGTATGCGCATTTGATAACATTCTTAATATGTTGTAGGGTATCCATCACTTAAGCGGCTATACATAGCTGCTGTTATACCTGTAAGAATGCACAAATAAATGTATTCATGTTGAATACTGGTATTCTTTACGTTATTTATAGTCTCCGCATATAAATTATTCTCAAGTACAAGAGATCAGATCGGTTGATGTCGACGATGATGTTGAAGTTGAAATGAATCGAGTCGAATTGAATTTGAGTTGAATTATATTTGACTACTTGAAAATGTTGTTGCCGTTGTTGTAAATCAATAACAATTTATTTATTTATTTGTTTATTTGTTTTTTTATTATTATTATTGAACAATTTGTCATATTCGTTTACCGATACACTAACGAATAACGTGTTTAAGTGTTTAAATTGATGGCCAAGAGATTAACTAACCATTAGTCAAGTGAATGATAAATTAATTTTCAGAAACCAATTCTAATTTTTTTGGCACTGTTAGCCCTCCATTTAACTGCTACTAGTGTTTGAAACTAATTGAACGTTTTTCGATACATATCATCGATAACCTAAGAACTTTATTGAGTTTATTCGATTTTAATTTCGTTATTTTAGTTTGTATTGCTAAAACGAATAGATTCTGAACACGTTGTAATGCAATAGAGATCAATATGTAGAGCAATCGATAATTATTTTGCCAACTAGTCAAATGGGCTCAAACTGTTTAATATACGAGTATGTTTTAAAGCCAAGACTCGTTTCAAGTCTAATAATATGGTATAATTTAGGTTATGTATAGAGTGTCTTTTAAGAGCTTGAGAAGCTAGTATGACTCCATAGCGCCTGCAATTCATAGTAATGACAGCTTTTTGCTCAACTAAGAGGATATTTTCATAGATACCATGGCAATCATTATCAGTTTGAGTACTGTGTTCGCGCTAAGAATGTGGCTCATCACTAGACAAAGGGTGGGCCATTTAAAAGTTTAAATTAAAAATGCAATTAAACAAAAACGGTTTAAAATTTATCCAAATTGATTTCCTTGTTGTTAAGAACAATTGTTCCGGTTAGAAGTGGAATATTATTTCATTCAAATGGCTGCGGCGAGAGCCCTCACAGTACTTTATTCAATCGTACGGATTTTCTTGCATTTTTTCAAGTGTATGGGGTCATATCTCGGCAATGGCATTACGAATGTTGGCCTTCAAATCTTCAATTGTCTCTGGTTTGTCGGCATAACAATATTCTTTAACGGCGCCCCCACATAAAATAGTACAACGGTGTCCAATCACAGCTTCTTGGCGGCCAATTGACATCATCATTTCGGCTAATTAAACGGCCATCAAACATGTGATGCAATAAATCAATTGTGGCATGAGATGTGTGGCAAGTTGCACCATCCTGTTGTATACAATGAAAAGCGAATACAAAAAAATCGGTTATCATGGTGCAATAGGTGTCTCCATTGACCGTAATGCTTGCGTCATCCTAATTTTCAAAGAAATATGGGCCAATGATGCCTCTGCTCCACAAGTTGCACCAAACATTCATACGTAATGGGTGCATTGGCTTCCGTAAGACCACATGTGTGGTCTGAGCCCCAAATACGTCAATTTTGCTTATTAACGTACCCGCCAAAATAAAAATGAGCCTCATCCGAAAAGATAATCGTGTAGTTTCTCATTGCCCATCTAGCGAAGCGAAAACAAAAAGGATGGCCATGCGAATTTTGTAAGGCGTCATACCTAGATCTTTTCGCAAAATTCGACGTAAATTGGTGAGTGACATGTTCAATTCTTGAGAACGATGATGAGTTGATGGATTCCCACGATTGAAGCCACAGCTTCGATATTTACTGTACCAGTAAGCTCAAATCTTGGCCCATCCACAATGAGTTTCACGAACTTTAGCAATAAACTTGCGTATACCGGGTACTGTTGGTCTTTCACTGCAACCAAATTCTGCACAACTTTTTCGTGCAATTTCAGATAAATTGCCTGAGTTTTTGGAAATAAATTTCCAATAAATTCCAACGTTGCTCAAGTGTAAATCGATTCATTACGTTCAGTGGAGATAACACACTGAATTTTGTAACAGAATAGAATGACATAAGTATTGTTAGATTCGAAATAACCGATGGTTCAAATTGAAACCGATAGATGGCCCAGAAGTCGCCGCAGTCTAGTAGGTAATGTGTTGGCTTATTAGATGTAAGGCCACGGTTCAAGCCCCAGGTCAGACATCAAAACGAAAAAATATTTTTTCGGCGACTTCCTCTCAGCAGATTTCTATCAAAAACTCTGAGAGTAAATAAAACTGCCATAAAAAGTGTTTCAAAAATCTGTCGTTTAGAGTCAACTTTAAACTGTAGGTCTCGCCACTCATGTATAAAATTAACAAACACAACATAATTGGTGTGAGAAGCTAGACTGTAATCCTGACTGAAGGGTTGTAATGGCCAATTATGTATGTACATATGTAGATGGCCCACTCAGTACAATTCTCTAACTTGCTAAACTATATTAAACAGGCAGCCAATGGACCTATAAGAAGACAAAAACTTATAGAAGGTAAATGCATGACAATCCCCTTCCACCAAGCTTTGTAAGCTTCTGATAAGCCACTGTCAATATATGTGACCATACATTGAAGCGATGGCAATAAATTTCTCTACTATTGGTGAATGATGATGACTTTGGCGATCAGTTCTTAAGACGGTTCAATAGTTGGCAACACGGGTAACATAATAAACTTAATGTTAGAAGGTGATTAAAATTTTTACAAGAGAATGAAGCAATTAGTTAACAAAACTTAAAAAGATTTTTCAATAGAATGATTGAAGAAAATGCATGACCTCGCATTAGAAATGCGAGAGCTGGACCAACAATCACTTGTATACTCTTAATAAACAAAAAAAAGCCTGTCATTAATAAACTTAAATTAAATAAAACTTAAAAGACGTCAGAGGTTCTTATATTATGATTACCACAATCATGAAAATATGATCCAATTATAATCATTTTCATTGTTTACTATTCTTGTTATTTTAATTGTTACTTTCAATTTCATTACAATCATGACAACCATAATACGAGATTTTTATACAATTTGGAAGGAAACCAAACGAAAAGAAAAACTTTAAACCATTGTTAGTGAGTTGCACAAGCTACCTTATGTTACTTAAAAAATGCCCTGTGTTGCAAGTACGAGTACCTGCAACCAAATACCGTATAAATATCGAACAATAAACATGACTTTATAGTCGTATTTACTTGCCTATAAAATCGACATTTAAAATGTTATTTAAGTGGAATGCTCTCAACTATTTAAGCCATGAAGTTTTTGCCAATGGCCAAAAACCAAACCAACTAGCTAACCAAACAACAATAGCAAGAAGCCAAAGAAAAAAAATCGAAATTTGTTGTTACTCGACTACAGCCTAGCATAACAAGGTACAAACCTTAATGTGACTTCGTAAGGCGGCATCAACTGCAGCATATACATACAATGCAATTGGAGCACAATCTGCCATGGCAAAGCAAGAAATTTTAGGAAATACCAACAACAACAACAGTAACAATAAAACAACACTTGCCGCCACTTGATAAAAAAAAACACCGAATCACTAATGATTGGAGTGAGTGAATTGAGTGAATTGAGTGACTGAATGACTGTATGACTGACTAATACCGCCACCGCTTGTTGTTATAACTTGCATTTCCTGATTACCGTTGCTGTTATTGTTATTGTTACTGTTGTGTTTGCGGTATTGTTTGCTGTTGTTACTTGGGTTTTTGGCTTTTAGGCGCATTTATTTCAATCGCCTATAAATTGTATTTATTTGATCCTTACGAAGAGATGTTTGTACGTGAGTATACACTATTAAATATGCAACATGTGGCAATTTTACAATGCCAATGCATTAGTAAGTTGTAAATAATAATCCATAAAGTCCACAAGCAAAGAAATGTACACGATTGGCTCCCGTTGCACTACACTAGGTGATAAAGTTTTATTCAAATGTTTGTTTAGTTCGCATGGCTGGCCTCCCTTGAAATGCTCTCGAATATATATGAACCTTTTATGTAGTTTTTTTTGAAGTCGCCATGGTCTAGTAAGCAGTGTCGGCTTATTAGACCTGAGGCTACGGTTCAAACCCCAGGTCAGGCATCTCCAACTGCACGAAATATGAAAAATATTTCTTCGGCGACTTCCTCTCAGCAAAAACTCTGAGAGTAAATAAAATAGCCATGAAAAGTTTCTCAAAAATCTGTCGGTCGGAGTCGACTTTAAGCTGCAGGCCCCGCCACTTATGGATAATATCAATACACATGTATAAAATTAACGCACACAACGTGAGTGGCGTGAGAAACTAGGTCGTAATCCTGACTAAAGGGTTATAACGACCAATTATGTATGCATGTTTATGTAGTTTTATATTTAGTAATATTCCCAGATATATCCCTACAGTTTTCGTGATAATATCTCTGCCAGCAGACGAATATCAATGTAGGACGAGGTCACCCTCCATATTTTCCTTGCCCGGATCGACTAGTGATTCTAAGCCCTCTTTAAATGGTAAAGAAGCTTTGAATTTGCCATTTGCCCCTCGGCAACCAATACTCCTTTCAGGCCGTTTCATGAAGTATTCATCTCCAATCAAGTTCCACATTAGCGGCGAAAAACCTTCAATCTGTAGTCAACATCTGGCTGTGCCGACCTTCCCTGCTTCAAATTTGTCATCTGCCCCTCGGCAGTCAATACTCCTTTCACAACGTTTCATCAAGAATTCATCTCCAATCAACTTCCATTAGAGGTGAAAAGACTCCAGCCTGTAGTCCTCCTCTAGCTATGCCGACCTTCCCTGCTTTTGTTTCAGCAGATGGTTTACCTTAGTCATCCTTCTAGATAACGCAAGATCTAGATCAAGATCAAGAAATGGCATTAATGGTCACCACCTTGACGTTCAAGGACTCCTCAGTATACAGTTAGGTTAGATAAGTTGGCCGACTCACTTTGGAGGAAGAGGTCCCGCTTAAGTCAGCATTAAGCAAATTATGGCTCCACAATCAATGTTCTACCCGGGAATCAAAGGTTCCCTAGAGGAAACCAAGCCGATTCCGACATACATAGGTGTTGCTATTGCAGCAATCTTTATATTAGAGAGCTCGGTCATGTATGTCAGAAAGTGAGAGGTCAAAATCCTGCGTCTTTTCATGTCAAAAGCAGGGCACTGATACATAAGGTGAAAGACAGTTTCATTCTCTTCCACAGATCCACAGCTTCTGTAAAAATCATTTCCCAAAATGCCAAGATATTCGATATGCTTACCAAAATCGCTATTGTGCGATGGATGGCCAAACGCTTTAAGGACAGAAGTGAGTCGGTCCTCTTATTGTCTACAAGGGTCCAGCAAGCAGAGTCTTGCTACCAACGAGATTGAGCCTCCCTGCAGAACGATTTACAATTTAACTGAGGCCATCTGTTTATCTATGCTCTGTAACATATCGAAGATTGTGAACTTCTGGCCGTGGCCAGCTGATCAGCAATGCAATTCTAATTTCCACATTTCCCGGTACCCATATAAGTGTTGCCTTTAAATGATCCGAAATTTTCCTGAGAATATCTCGGCATTCATGGACAAAGACGGACTTTGAAATTATGGTCGTTAGAGAGGACTGGCCCTGGAAGTAAACCAAGAGATTGTGAGAGAAAATTCTGCCATCCAACTAGCATTGTGCTGCTTTCATGTTACCTTTAAATTATCCGAAATTTTCCTTAGAATACCTCGGCATTCATGGTCAAAGACGGACTTTGAAACTATGTTCGTCAGGAAGGACTGGTCCTCCAAGTAAACCAAGAGATATTGAGGGAAAATTCTGCCACCCAACAAGCATTGTACCGCTTTCGTGTTAGATATACTTGGAAAACATTGCAATGGTGAGGCAGCCTGTAAGAAAATTTAATATCAGAACCCTGCCATGCATTCTTGAGCTAACGGTATAAACCTCAAGGATCCTCTAAAGAAACGTTGGATTTTTAGACCAAAACACTCTAGATTGTATTCAAATGTCGAATGTTCTTTAAAAAATTCATAAGAACTTAATTTGGAATTTACTTCTATAGAAACTGTTAAAGAAAATATTGAATCAGTTTATATGCCCTGTTTATAGGGTGTCTATTAAAAGTAATTCCAATTCAAATGCTCAATGAAATGTTAAACGTTTTCGCTTTACATTTGTGAAGTATTATCGTCACAAGTGCATTTAAATGCCAATAAAATAATCACAAGGAAAAACAGAAACAATGCCGGAGGAAACAAAATTTTTAAATAAAATTCAACAACAAAATCTACAGAAAATAAAACCGTTTTTCCTTTTTTGTTTTGTTTTGTTTTGTTTTTTACATCCCTTGAGGCTTAAAATTTTGCTATTGCCAACGCCTACTGATGGATATACATTCATTCATCCATAGAAAGCCAAACACTAAAAGTGAGACCATTTATAAGCTCCAGCTGGGAATGTGGGAGGGGAGAGACGAACTGTCAGAGGCCATAACAAAATCATAACACAGTCAAACAGTGACTTTTGGTATACGTTCGAATAAATCGTTCGAATGAGACGAGACAAATTATTCACTCAACTCAACTCCATAGTATCGTATCAATTGTGCATACATTGTACAAAAGCTTTATGCATAGCCCATATACATACGTACGTACGTGGTGTTGATGCACACTGGATAATATTTATGGACCTGAATATCAATTCATACAAATGCACACACAGCAAACGCATTTAATAGTTTATCCTTTTGGTCTTTTGTTTTGGTTTTTTTTATTGTTTTTAGTCACTGAATTTGGTTTACCTCAATCAATATCAAACTCATCAACTCCCTGTGTGGTTAACAGCCATTGCCCACCACCACTGCCATCACCGCCAGACAATAATGTCAATGGATTTTTTTTTTTCACCTTTAGTTAATTCTGCTTTTTTATTTATTTTAATTGAGTACCAAGGGGCTTTGCCATGATTACCTCTGTTGATTTATATGATCCCCAGTGCAAATATATTTTTTTTCCTGCTTCTTTAAATCGTTTTTTGATAGATTGTTTTAAAATTGTTTTCTGTGTTTTTTTTTGTGTTTTTTTTTCTTTTTCGTGGCTATTTTAAATATATTTTGATTAATTTTTATTGGATAGGAAATTTATTTTTGGTTTTTTGTTACATACTTCAACAGTTAATTGTTGTTTAACAATGTAATTATTTTAACATCTTCATAAGTTGGTTTTAATTACGAATTAATATTACTTCATCTTTACAACCGGGTAATAAATTAAACACATTACGAGTTACCAACTTATGTTTTTATTAATTGAAGTTTTAATAGAATGAAAAACAAGGGGAGTTAATTTAAATACGCTGCTACAGGCTATTAGAAACCGGATATGATTGTTTCCATAACAAACACCGAGACATTGAAATGTCAAATGAGGCCATGATATTGTAATGGTTTGGTATTTTCAAATGAATTAATGGGGCGGTAATAAATTACAAACGCTTATTAAAATTGTATAAGGTGTAGTAAAAAGAAATCCTTTTTTAATTTATTTTTTGATATCCATCTTGATGATCTGAAATTAAAACTGATTTTATTCCCCACAGGACCCTTAGTGTTTATACCGATGGTTCAAGAATGCCTATAAGAATGGTCGGTAGTATATTTATTAAGGGGTCCGATATTAAACTTTCATATGGGCTGCTTTCTATTGATTGTGGATACCAAGACCTAGACCCGTATAGAAAAACACTTTATACCCGGGGTATATCATTGACTATTACGTTGCGATTTTTAACATTCTCGAGAAAGTACGATTCAACGGCGTAAAAGAAAGTCAATAAAATTAAGTAAGGTGAACCAAACACTTATAATACCCGATGATATCCGTAAAGATGTAGAGAGTATCGTTCCATCATTACGAAAATATCGAAAATATCGAATCTTTTAACAGGGAATTCCAAACTCATGTATAAATTTAACATACACAACATAGGTGGTGTGAGAAACTAGGACGTTGTACAATGGGTCAATTCGACCTCCGGGTACTGTACTTGTCTTAATTGACAAGTACACGTCCTCTAACCTAACCTAACCTAACCTAACAGGGAATTCCAAACTTTAACAGTTGATAACATCTAATTGAAGGTACGTCTGTCAATTTAGTTGTCATATAATCAGTCTGTTTTGCCAGTTTTACAGGAAAGTCGCCGTAGTCGTAGTGTGATGGCAACAAAACGAAATATGAAAAATATTTCTTCAGCAAATTCCTCTCAACAAATTTCTGGCAAGAACACAGAGAGTAAATAAAATTCCCAAAAATCTGTTGTTCGGAGTCGACGTTAAATTGTAGATCCCGCCACCCATGTAAAAAAATTAACACACCCAACATAAGTGGCAAATTATGTATGTATTGACATTAATATTGATAATCTGAAATTAGAACTGATCTTTTTCTGAATTCTTTCCCAATGGGACCCTTTAGGTTTATACCGATGGCTCAAGGATGCCTAACACAGTGGGCTTTGGTATACACTATTCCCCAGATATAAGCACTTTTAAAAACACCTACAGGACAGTGCATCTTGTATCGAAATCAGCCATTTCTCATTCAAGCTGATACAATTATATTTGTTTCATTGATAGCACTAGCTTCGCAGTCTATAGAATGCCGGCTGCTCGAAGAGGCCCTTGTCCATCTCCTACAACTTAGTGTAGGAGTTGGGTCCTTGTGTCACTTCGGGTTCACTAGTAAGAAATTGCTGAAGGATATAAATCGTCAGCAGACTTTATAGGTGTAATCAACAATCCTATTGTACCATTAACTAGGTAGAAAGTCAGGACATTGACTTACCCAAGACTTCTACCATGTCAGATTAGTAGAAGAAGAGTCCAATTTATGACCATTTTTTCCAATAAATCTGCCATATGGCTTTAATAGTGAATATTGGCTTCCATTGGCTTAAGAGTTGCAATTCATCAGCATAACCTACTAACCTACCCTCTTCTCCGAAAAACAAATCCAGAAACGTTTAATCCCACGAACGAGGGAGCTAGTAAGCAGGACCAATTTTTGAAAGATAGTTATCGCAAAGGCGTACATACTCGTAATTGAATTGTTTCAAGTAAAGTAAGAGTATGAAGCGAAGAATGCGAAAAAGCTTCAACACATTCTCAAGAAAAAATCAAGATTGCATAAGTTTCAGCACTACTAAGCGGGAAATTGTTATATCCGGGGTACTTATACCTGGGGAATACTGTATTTATAAGGGCTCGGATATGAAACTTTCTTATGGTCTGCCTGACTATTGCAGTGTTTTCCAGATGGAGGTCATGGACATTTTGTTAGTGGCAGGATTTTCCCTGAATTTGACAGGCAGCGCTTGAGTTTATAACGAACGTAGGTGTAAAGTCCGTGCTTGTTCATTAATGCTGAAGATATGCCGGGGAAATTTAGGATTATTCAGAAGTAACTCTTATGTAGGTTCCAGGACTTACATAAGACTAAAGTATTCTGATTGTCTCAGTTAAATTGCGTCCCCATATTATTCGCTTGTTTTACAGGGAGGCTAAATATCGTTGGCAGCAAGACCACACGTCTTGGCACTTATATCTACATAGAGGACCGACTCACTTCTAGTTATTAGCGATTCCCACGGACATGTCGAAAGACTTGGTATTCCTCCAAATGATTTTAACAATAGCTGTGACTCTGGAATGGGAGGCGATGTATGCAAACGAGGTAAAGTTTCTGATTGTGGTTATCACGACGACCACGAGAACAAACCTTACCTTTCTGTAATCAAGTTGACACGCAGCCTCCTAGCAGCCTCTCCTGGATATCATACTAGAACCCGCTAGATGTTAACTAATGCGTGCAGTACAGTCCAACCTCCTGAACTTTAAATTTGATTTGTGCGTAGGGCTTGGAATCCACCACTATAATAAGATCGCCTCAAAAGTTGACGACCACGGCAAACGTAAAAAGGTAGAGGAGGACTTTGTTTGCGATGGAAGGACCAAGACGAGGAAGCCCTATCAATGATTAGTGCAACCAACAGGCGAAGGAGCAGAGGCGTGTGGGAGGATGTGCTAAAGCAGGCCGAAATCCAATAATCGGATCGCCTCAAAAGTTGACGACCACGGCAAACGTATAAAGGTGGAGGAGGACTTTGTTTGCGGAGGAAGGACCAAGACGGGGAAGCCCTATCAATGATTGGTGTAGCCAACAGCGAAGAAACAGAGGCGTTTGGAAGGATGTGCTAATGCACGCCAAAATCCAATAATCTGGTTGTTAACGGGCTATTAAGTAAGTAAGTTGCTGTGTTCCTGAGAAGCAACTGTGTTTCACCTCATGTGTCAGTGGTCTGCTCTTACCACAAAAAGGCGATGCTTTTGGCTTCTCACTTTATAACATCCTAGACCAGTCTCTCTTATATAAAGATTACTGCAAAAACCAGATTTATTTTGGACTAGGGTGGGTTTTCTTTAGGAAATGTTTGTTCAACGCTTTAAATATTGATTGTGATATCACAATGCTCCTAAATGCTGGCCTCAGTGGGGCCTATTCCTTTAAGGAGGGTCCATCCCCTCACCTAACCTAACTTATTCGTTAGGTAATGTCATCTTAGTATCTTCTTCTTCTTCGCCCATCTTCTCTAAGGGTAATCTTCATGCAACCAGCAATTAAGTCACAGCCACTAGTCTTGCAATTTTGTGTTCGCTTTCTAGACGAGTCAATGGTAAATGATGATAAGAAAGATTATTCATTTAAGGATGGAGTCTTCAGGTATTTACTGAATTCTGTTAAAGAAATATCCAAATAAATTTGTATGTCGTAAATAGCCCCTCCTAAATAATGATTCATAGCAAATAAAATATAAAATAATTGAAATAATGTTGGCGTTACAATTTAATGAATTCAATTTATTCAATAACTTTTAATGAAACTTTTCAATGCCGTTGTGACATTTCCATGTCCCCTAAATGACTTTTGCTTAATTTAACGGAAGTTTCAATACAACAACACTTTCGTAATACGGGTAAAGCTTTAGAACATATTTAAAAAAACCTAAAAAATAAAACACGTACACTCACATACAAGTGAGTGAACGAGTGAGTGAGTACTCGTATTGTCATATTTTAATTGCTACTGTTCGAGAATTCAATGTCAATGCTAAACCACAAATTAACGCGACAATCGACTCTCATTCGTAGTTTTAACGCAGTAATTTCACAAGCACTTTTTAGTTTTTTTTTATTGCATCGATAACGTAAAGTGTTTGGGCAACCGTAGCCAGTAGTAACAACAGTAGCAGTTAACAGAAGTAATCATGATTTTGAAAATATTTTTTAAAACAAAAATTCATAGCAAAACTACTTTAACTCACAGTGACACACACAAAATGTGTGCCGTAAGCTTAAACTTAAATTGAAACTAAAATCAAGCGTAAGTGTTTTGATTTTAATTTTGATTTTGGTGTGGAGCACGTGCTTGGCAAAAGACAAAACTGAACCTTAAAAATGGTATGACAAAAATCATTGACCCCTTGACTGACTTTGTTTTGGGGGAATATTTTTTGTTTCTTTTTTCGAATGTGTTGAGTGACAAACAGCCGTACGAGTAAATAAATCAAGTGGGACTTCCGTTTTGTTTCCTTTACCTGTTATTGTTTGTTTTATTTTTATTCTACAAATATTTTAATGCTTAAGTACATACATAAATAGTCGTACGTACCTACAGTAGCCAAACGCCAAAGTGTTGGTTTGTAAGTCCTTGAAAATGAACTTTAAAAACATTAACATGACCATTATACGCAATAAATAAATAAAATGTGGAACAAATTATTCACTTCAAATAAAATTTATTGAATGCTTTAATTGACAAAAAGTTAACACTAGATTTGCCAGAACGCTTAAACTCTGTACAGACAATTGTAGTTACCAGATCTTACAATATTGTCACGTAGGTCCTCAGTTCAGGCGATTGTGAGAGAAGTTGGTAATACGATTGTGAGACTGTCGCCATAGTCTAGTAGGTAGTCTGTTGGCTCAGTGGAAGTGAGATGTCGGTTCAAACCGCAGGTCAGAAATTTCAAACAAAACGGCGACTTCCTCTCAGAGAGAGTAAATAAAATTGCAATGAAAAGTTTTCAAAAATCTGTCATTCAGAATCGACTTTAAACTGTTAGCCTCACTACTTATGTATAAAATTAACACACACAGCATAAGTGGTGTGAGAAGCTAGGTCGTGATCCTGACCTGAAGGGTTCTAATGGCCAATTATGTATGTATGTATGTATAATTGCGAGAGGATTGATCTCAGTTGCCATAATATCACTAATTTAAGGTCTTATCGTTAATCAGAAATTTCAAAAGTCTTGTTAGTAACTAAAGGCAGCGCGGTGTTTTGTTAAACTGCTCGTCTACAAACAAGAACAAATCAGGTCGAAAACCCGGAGAAGGCGATGAAAATTGTATTATGATTTTCGAATTAAAATAAGATATTAAGAGACTTCAATCCACTCCAACACATAACTGAGGAACCCCCTTTAACCAAACCCCTCAAGAAGGGCAACGTCATCAACGAACGTCTGAGGAAGCTCAGGTAGCTTTATTTCTAGACAGAAAGTACATCTCAATTAACTACATACATATATGGTGAGGTCCGCTACAGAAAACTACTTGTACCTACAGATGCTCTAGCCCTAGTTTACCATAGAACAGGATATTCACACTCTGCTGTACCAATTAATCTCTCTCCTTATTTGTAGCTTGTATTCCCAAAAAATGGTGGATCAGCCAAAGGTAACTCCTATATGGGTTCTGGGACATAATGATATCATTGGAAATTTAATGTGCAAAGCCCACAATCGCCGACTTGTTACAGAGCTTATTGCGAATGTCTCAATTAAATTGACAACATTGGCAGCAAGAGGGTGCTTCCAATATAGATAGATTCCGCTGGACACGTATGGATAAGAATATGATCGATTCTCTTTTATCATTAAGCCGCATGGCCATCCATTCCACATAGTGGTTCTCACTTTACTGGTACTGGTGAACACGCCAAAAGACTTGGGGTTTCGTGAAATTACTCTTGCCGGAGCTGTAAGTCTGCGGAAAAGGAAGAAACTGCTCTTGTGTTAGTGCCCTACCCCCTTATCATCAAAAGACGGTGGTTTTGAACCGTCCATTTCTAACAACCTTGACCGGGCTTCAATAACTATATTTATTTCGGACTCGTGTTGCTTCCCCCTAGGGAATGTTTGATCCCAAGGTTGAATATTGATTGTGATATCACAATGCGCCTAAATACTGACCTAGGTGGGACCTCTTCCTTTAAAGAAAGTCCGTCGCTTTACCTAACCTATATAAAGGGTGTTTTTTATAGAGGTATAGAACTTTAAGTTGGCATTACTTTTCAAGATGACGACCGATTTAACAGCTGTCAAGTGATTTATTCTCAGTTTGGTTTGGCAATTCATCATGAATAGACTCACGCCTGAACAACGCTTGCAAATAGTGCAATTTTATTTCTAAAATAATGGTTCTGTGCGGAAAACGTATCGCGCACTACGTCCATTTTATCGTCGACAAAATCGTCCATCAGAGCAGTTAATTCGATTAACCACGTTTACTCTTATTGATAACTCGCATCCCCAGAGACGCTGTACGGTGCGTACAGAAGAAGCTATTGCTGCTGTAGAGCGTAGCATTGAGGAAGACCCGAATGAGTCCATCCGCCATCGAGCACAGGAATTGGATCTGTGACCATCCACTTTATGGAAGATTTTGCGGACGGATCTTGGTTTGCGTGCTTACAAAATCCAACTCGTGCAAGATTTGAAGCCAAACGATCATCAAGTAAGGCGTAGATTCGTCGAATGGGCCCAAAACGAGATAATCGTTGTTCCCGATTTTCATAAGCGAATTTTGTTTAGCGATGAAGCGCACTTCTGGTTGAATGGCTACGTCAACAAACAAAACTGCCGCATTTGGAGTGAAGGTAATCCTCAAGTGTATGTGGAAACACCGTTACATCCAGGAAAACTGACTGTTTGGTGCGCTTTATGGGCTGGTGGAATCAGTGGTCCGTACTTTTTCAAAAACGATGGTGGCCAGAACGTTACAGTCAATGGTGATCGGCATAGAGCCATGATTACTAACTTTTTCATTCCTGAATTGAATAACCATGATTTCCAGGAGATGTGGTTTCAACAAGACGGCGCAACATGTCACACAGCTCGTGCCACAATAGATTTATTGAAAGACACGTTTGGTGACCGCCTAATTTCACGTTTAGGACCTGTGAATTGGCCTCCAAGATATTGTGATTTAACACCGCTAGACTACTTTCTGTGGGGCTATGTAAAGTCATTGGTCTATGCGATAAAGCCACAAACGCTTGACCATTTGGAAGACAACATTCGCCGTACTATTGCTGATATACGGCCACAAATGTTGGAAAAAGTCATCGAAAATTGGACGTCCAGATTGGACTACATCCGCGCCAGCCGTGGCGGTCATATGCCAGAAATCGTATTTAAAATGTAATGCCACAAGATTATCTTTCGGATAAATAAAATTCATGTCAATCGAATAATCCATCGTTGTTTTATTGCAACTTAAAGTTCTATACCTCTATAAAAAACACCCTTTACAAACATAATGATTATAAACTTAAGGCTACTGATTGATTGGGTTTATTACGGGGCACTGCGAGATTAAATCGCTGCAAAGGGCACGGAATAGATCCCAGTCGGACTATTGTAGGGAATGTTGCGATGCGGAGGAGTTGAAGATATAGAACATCTCCTCTCTAACTGCCCAGCAGTAAATTGAGGTTGAGGACCCTTTTCAAGGGCTTCTTTGAGGGTTTGAATTCGAGAGCCGACATAAAGACTCTCCATAGATTCATTATTAGTTTGAGTTGGTTAAGTAGTACTAGGGTTTCAATAGTGTAGTCGCGCTAAAAAGATTTAAAAGGAGCTATGATTCCCTCCCTCGCCAGAACAGGGCAAACCATGTTCTCCCACAAAAAACCCTAAATCCGAAAGTATAGCCTACGTAAACATCGTAGTTGCCAACTGCTGATAATGACAAAACTAACCAAATTTGTCAGTGATATCTCCTTGAAACAGCCTAGATCATGGCATACGCTTGCACCAAGATGCCAAAGTCAGAAATTTCGAAGAACTGTGCAAAAGCATAGAATGTGTTACACCAAATACTTCTGTTTCTTATTCTGACAACTCCCACAATAGTTATGTGTACGCCTAATCATGCTATTCCTAGTCTTTTAGAAGCCTAATCAACTCTTTCTCAACGGACATTCCACTGATAGAAATGGTCACAAGATTCTGAACGTTTTGCAAGTGGTGATGTTAGTCTACTTGCGCATATACTACATACTTATCAAGTGTCACCATATGCGTATATACATACGTCCCATTGCGTAAGAGCCATGCCAATAGTACTCTATCAGGTGTCCGCAAGACGCACACAATCGACATGATGCCGACCAAGTCGAACCAGTGAGCTAATGTAGTTGGTAAGACAGATAATACAGATGAGAGCTCCATTCGCTACAGTTTTAGGATTCAAAACTGGAAAACCGCAGCTCAGTATTACTTCTGCTTAAGAGGTTAGAGTCAAGATTTTTAAAGCAGTGCCATCTAATTTCGGTGCTCAAAACATTCACAATTTTATAATTTCCGGTAGAGTGTATCAACTCGGTATTTACGTGGTTATTTCCCAGGTCATATCACCTTGACGAAGGACAACCATGCCCTCAAATGTCCAGATCATCCAATTCAGGCCTAAAAGAAGTTGCTAATTACACAGCCCTGTATGGGTTTTGCAAATAAGATGGCTCCAGGTGTTTCCGAAGGCATTTTGCGCGCTGAACACGAAACTTTCCATCACGTCAGGTTTTTGAGAATAAAAATGAATATGAAAAAATAAAAATGACGTTTTTGGCCATTTTTGAAACATTGTAGAGCTAAACACTGACGCGCTAAAACCATCGCTATTGTCAGAAATTGATAATTGATCTTTGCTCTTTAAAATGAGCCCAAAGCCAAATTGTTTGCATGCGCCCTTAAAGTAGAGGAGGGTTTTATTTCAAGAGGTGCAAGAGAAAAAGAAACACATTACGGAGGTCCTTAAAAATTAATCAGATTTACTTGAAAATTGTTACTCAGGGGTTTTTGGGGTTGCTGATTACAGACCTTCATTCAGATTTAAAAAATTCAAATGGCGAATTCAATATGGCGGTCGAGGTTTATAAAAATTAATCAGATTTACTTGAAAATTGTTACTCGGGGGTTTTTGGAGTCGCTAATTACAGATCTTCATTCAGATTTAAAAAATTCAAAATAGCTGATTCTACTGTGGAGTGGTATCGTATTAAATTCGACAACTTTGTTTGTACGAATTCATCAAGAAATGAAAATGATTTTTCGTTTTAAAAGTTGATTGAAGAATTTTATTATTTGCAGGTGTTGTTGAATGTTATATCCGTCCATAGTGATTTGGCAAACCAGACTAAAGAAATGACAACTAAAAATGGCCGTTATCAGCTGTCAGAATTCAAAAGTTCATGTCACTTTGCAATAAGTGAGCTCGCGGTAAGAGAGATCATGTAATTGATGATTTAAATTGAATTTTCAGATTTAAATATTTTAAATTTTAATTGTTTTAAAACATATTTAATATGATATTTTTAAATAGATTTAAATAGACCCCCAAACGCAAAGTTTTTGTTAATTGAACACATTTGCAATATTTGTCCATTTCGTTGTACCTGTCAAAATTTTAATTTTTTTCTAAATCGAAGCTTTAACCTTGCATAAGATCATATAAACAGGGGAGTGTTTTTATTTTCAAAAATATTTTGACCCAATGTGTGTAAACGTTTTCATATCAGTGTTACACAAATTATTGACATTTTTTGACAGTTCGTGTTGTAAACTCAAATGTCTATGCTAAGCTCATGTAAATTTTTTTTATAATGAAACATTGTTTTTGTTTTTAATATAAAAATCAATTGATGATTAAAAAATTTTTACATTAATTTCATAAAACTATGTTTACTTCAACATTTAATTATTTTAATGGCACATTAATATTTTTATAACCTAAAAAACTTATAAAGTTTTTACTGACAAGCCTAAAATTAAAAAAAACCAACGCCTTCGACAACACATTTTGACTTCATTTATTTTGATTGTTTCAATTCGATTTCAACAGAACAAATTCGTTTAACCCCACAAATGTGACCTTTAACACAATAACACTCTAAAATATTTTAATTTTTTTTTTCTTTTGCTCCTTCTACCTCAGTTTGTTTGTAAATGCCAGCCATTATTAGAAATATTGTTTTAATCTATTCGCATATCTGGCGATTTTTTTATGAGATATTGATTGTTTCAAAGAAATAAAAAAAAATATTTTTTATTTTGTGTCTATTCGATGAATTGAACGTACAAACGTATTCTGCAAGCAGGTGGTCAAACGAATTTTATTTAACGTTTATATGTGGCTATTTTTTTAAACATTTTTTATTATTTTGTTATCACAACACGTCGATCAATCATAAAAAAAAATTGGAAAAAATATTTTCATTGTTTTCAAATAAGTTTCTGAAATATTTTCAAATAAAACAATGAACATCATGCACATGAGGTTGAAACAAAATGTTTAAATTTAGTTGAAGAACTCAATTTAGATTTTATTTTATTTAAACAAATTAATTAACAAACACCATAAAAAATAGAAGTCGATTTATTATTCCAGACTTATTTGCCAGACTTGATAAAAGTTATGAAAAGCTTAAATGAATTTTTGACCTTTTTAAGGTTAAAATTATCAAAAATTTGTACTGAGTTCTACCAATTTTTATCAAAATTTTCAACATTACCAGGTTCAAATATAAAATGACCTTTTGCCATTATTCAATTTGATTGTTCATCTAAGAATTGTCATATTTTGAAAGATGTCATAAATAATCGTTTGACCGCACTTAATTTGTTTCTTTTAAATTATTTTTGTAACACTTACTTTCATTTTTTTATTTATATTATTTAGTAAACAAAAGAATTATTAGCATATCTGTTGTTCTTAGTAAGATAATCGTTTGACCGCACTTAATTTGTTTCCTTTAAATTGTTTTTTTTAACTATTACTTCCATTTTTTATTTCTTTTTATTTATATTATTAAGCTTAGTAAACAAAGCAATTATTAACATATCTGTTGTTCTTAGTAAGATAATCGTTTGACCGCATTTAATTTGTTTCCTTTAAATTGTTTTTGTAACAATTACTTTTACTTTGTTATTTCTTTTTGTTTATATTATTAAGCTTAGTAAACAACATATCTGTTGTTTTTAGTAAGATAATCATTTGACCGCATTTAATTTGTTTCATTTAAATTGTTTTTGTAACATTTACTTCTATTTTTAATTTGTTTTTATTAATAATAAAGTTTAGCAAATAAAATAATAACAATTACTAGCATTACTTTTGTTCTTAGTAAGATATTCGTTTGACGGCAGTAGTTAAAAAATTAGTTAATTTTAGTTATTCGACATTCAAGCAAATGTTTTGCTAATTTTTGGTTTAAATTGAAAGTTTTATATAAAAAATTAAGAAATTAAAGTACAAATTAAATGAAGTCGCCGTAGTCTAGTAGATAGTGTGTCGGCTTATTAGACGTAAGGCCATGATTCAAACTCTAGGTCAGACATCAAAACGAAAATATAAAAAAATATTTCTTCGGTGACTTCCTCTCAACAGAGGGAGTAAATAAAATTCTGATGTAAAGTTTCTCAAAAATCTGTCGTTCGGAGTCGACTTTAAGCCGTAGCTCCCGCCACTTATGTATAAAATTAACACACACAACATAATTAGTGTTAGAGGCCAGGTCGTAATCCTGACTGAAGGGTTTTAATGACCAATTATGTATGTATGTGTATAAGAATTGGTATATTTTGAATGATTTCAGGGAAAAATATATGACGCAGTCATAGATAACCATCTGGCCGCATTTAATTTGTTTTTTTTAATTATTTTTGTAACAATTACTTCTATTTTTTAATTTGATTTTATTTATAACAAAGCTTACTGAACAAAACAATAAAAATTTTAATTATAACGGTTGTTCTTAATAAATCATTCATTTGACCGCAGTAGTTAAAAAATTAATTAATTTGAGTTATTCGACATTCAAGAAAATGTTTCGCTAATTTTTTGGTTTAAATTGAAAGTTTTATATAAAAAATAAGATATTAAAGAAAACTGTTTAGAAATGGACTGAGGATAGCGATTAATTGACAGAAAAAAGTGATTCTTTAATAGAAAAAAAGTGTTAAAAAATTTCCTAAAAACCTTGCAAAAGCTATGGAGTTTAAGTTGCAACGAAAGGAAATTTCGAAAGAACAAATGGACAGAATAGGCAGATTCAACGTGAGTTCACTAAGAATCGTTTGTCACGTCGATAAATAAAGAAAATCTTCATCTTCGAGTCTTAAAAATAAAGTCTAAGCCATAAGATACACGCTGGCAGACGTCCTAGATCGGGTTCTATTTTTCCTATTCTTCTAACAAACTTCAGGATGCTGCTCGATGACAACAATGTCAATTCTTTGCCTAGAACCTAATTTACGTCCAGATTTTCTTTTCATCACAGAATCTACATGTTTAGCTCGAACCAAAAAAAAACTTAAAAACTTATTCATTGCGGGGCATTGCATTATGGATACGCATGCCAGGCGCATTGGTCTTCAACACCTTGGCAAAGATTTCTGCAGAAGCTGCAGAGATGAGGTAGAGGAAACGACTGGATCAAAAACTACTGCTCCCGTTTCAAGATCCCTTTTAATAGAGTAGCAGCATCACCCAAAATCAAAGGGTCTACTGGTTCTGTCCAAGAGGGAGCTGTCAGCTGAACGATTCATTAGGCCACGAAATCCCCTACTGAATTTCATGTTAGACTTGTCTTCCTTCAACATAACCATAGAGTTACAACTTTGGTTTTCTTGATATTTATCTCAAGTTCAACATTCCGCGTTGATTTTTTCAGGTTTTCTAGTTTTGTTTGCATGAGATCTTGTGCAGAAGCATCATGCGCATAATCCATATTCTATGAATAAAGTGAAAGATTCCGTTTAATACCTCTTTTCTTCGAAAAGACTTCGCTCAATATGCCAACCAACACTGTGATTTATGATGTACAGTCTAGCTAATACAGTTTATCGATGACAGATAACCAATTGTGAAGGAGTCTTGTAGTTGACAAACATTTGATGCAATAAGTTTAATATGCGCAATCAATAAATCTTATTCCACTTTTAAGTGTTGTATTAGGTCCTTTAGAACCAATGTGTAAATAATTACTACGACGCTTGTTATAAACTAAGGTTTGTGACGTCAATTTTGAAATTTACACAAAGAATAATTGTTTACTCATGTCATTATACGTTGTTTGCTTAAGGGGGATTTAGACGATCCCACTATTTGTACGAAAGGTCAAGGTTTTGTATAGAAGAGAACAGTGTAAGCTTAATTTGTAATGAGAGCGTACGACATTGAGAGAAAAAACGGATAGAAATTTGGCAGTCGTAAGACTCAAAAATCATAATACTACACTGATCGTACATACATACATAATTGGCCATTACAACCCTTCAGCCAGGATTGCGGCCTAGCTTCTCACACCACTCATGTGTGCGTTAATTTTATACGTGAGTGGCGGGACGTACAGTTTAACGTCGACTCCGAACAGCAGATTTTTAAGAAACTCTTTCATGGCAGGTTTATTTACTCTCAGAGTTTTTGTCAGGAATCTGCTGAGAGAAAGTCGCCGAAGAAATATTTTTTTTTTTCATATTTCGTTTTGATGTCTGACCTGGGATACGAACCCAGGCTTTACGTCTAATAAGCCAACACACTACCTACTAAACTACGGCGACTTCACTACACCGATCAGGGATGCCTATATTTTACTTTGTATAGGTATTTTACTAATCGCGTAAACAATCTGTAGTCAAATTTTTACTCTCATTTTTAAAATACGGTTGGAATCTCTGACTTTACGTACGTAAGCCACTATCATGTAAATTGGCCTTTGATATTAACTTTGTATTTAGAACTTTTAAGTTAAATTGAGGTGTAAGAAAATAAAAAATTAAGACTTAAAACTTGTCATTCTAAAGTTTGTAATACTGATTTACAGCCACCAACTTTATTTCCTCAATTAAGAAATATGTCAACACTACGCAGATACAAATCAACGCTCACTTCACTTGGATTTAGTCATTTTTTTTTTAATTTTTAAAGTTTAATTGTGCGGAAATTAATTAAATTTGAAACAACATAAAAACGCAACAATTAAAAAAAAACAAATCACATTAAAAAATTATAAAAAAATTCGAATAAAACGATACAAAATTGTGTCACCAATGTATAGCGCTTTAAAGAAACTGACACTTTGTGTTGTGTTTCAACTTGACCTTCGATTCAAAATCAAAACAACAAAACAAAAACAACAAAAAACATTAAAGGAGCAACATTTTTTTAAGTGTTTCTCATTTCAAAGCAATTCATATGGCAACGCCATTAATGCGTGCTTGACATTTTTTTTTTTTCACCTCAACGCATAAATTGCTAGTGAACTGGTTGTTGGCGCTGTAAACATTTCATTGTCAAGGTAAATTAATTGAGTGAAAAGTTTTGTTATTCGTTGTTGGCCGTTTTTTTTTTTAATAAAATTAATTTCAATGAAAATAAATTTCAAAAAATTGTTACAATTTTTGTAATCAAAAAAAAATAAATACTTGAAAAGCTGTTTGAAACGATTGAGTTTGTCACATGTATACAAATCTCTTGAAGTGTGTAGAAAATCAAGTAGAAAATAAAGTTTGAAATGTAGAATTGAGTTCATAATGAAGTTGATTAATTCCTAAAACCTTAGATCAGGGTTAACAAGCTTAAACAGATATTTTGTTAAGTAGTTTTTTATTTTTGTTTTCATTGGCATTTCTTTCCGGGCAGTTTAGAAGTTGCTCACCCTAAAGTTTCATTTCGTGACAGATATTACATTGAATATAAGGATTTTTGAAATTATTATCTGACTTTCTTTTCTGGAAAAATATTTATTTATTCATTTAAAAAACACCTTCACAGATTACCTAAAGGTTGTCTTTAATTGTTTTCACAATTCAAAAAGGCTCATTTGCCCCATTCTTCAATGTAGCTGAGGCTAAATTAAATTTGAAATATGACAGCCTCATCTATGTTGTTATCTTCAATGTCTCCGGTATCCAAGATGTTTCCACAGAGACTCCCGACACTCTTGGAAAATCTTTAATGTTGTGTAAACACAGTGGCCATCTTTTTAGTTCATATTTCACCCTGTATAATACTACAGCAAACAGACATTTTCCGGTAAGTCTCCAGAATTTTCGTTATAAAAACAATATCGAAAATATTTTCAAGTATCGCGTAGTCAATAGGAAGATTCAAATCCACAAAAATCGTATATGATTTCTAAATTCGCAAATCAAAAAAAAATCTACATACATACATACGTACACAATTGGTCATTACAACTCTTTAGTCAGGATTACAACCTAGCTTCTCCCTTTAATATCTCCTCTAAGTTACTGCCCCGACAAACTTCAGGCCGCATCTTGGTGTCAATAATGACAATCTCCTGCCAGATATTTTCTTCTGGGATGCAAATTCCGTGTCTACATGTTGAGCTTGAGACAACCCCTATTCTAAATACCATAAGTTTACTCCGCGTCTATAGCGTCATGTCAAAAGATCGTTCACTAACCTCAGATTATTCATGGATAGTCTGATGCATGAGTCAGATCTGTTGTTATTTTAATTTCTAAACAAACGTTTTGTATGCCTCAAACCCACTTGGTTTGAGAAGTCTTTACCTCGCTTTATCTGCCCTTTCGTTAACATAGTTTTCCAAAACGTTCTCTCCCACTCCAAAGAAGGATGCTGGTCCCATCAACGATGTGGACGCTCTCCTGCTCGATAGTACGTATGGTTGCTCATTGCTGAAAATTCATATATGGCCTGGGATGCAGCAGAAAGTAACCTTATCTTGCCTACCTATCTGGTTAAAATTCCATAAACAGTCCCATAATATATTCGAATTCTTGAATAGAAATCCAATTGTGTTCCAAGACAAGACACAGCAAGATCCGTTCTCGACCCATCTGTATACCATAAAATAGTATTTCTTTTAAAAGAGTAGGCATCTGCCGGATTACTCTACTCATTTTCATCTCTAAGCTTAGTTGCAAAGCTCTTCCCAAAATCATAGAGTCTTCTGTTCGACTTGTCTCCCATCAACCTAACAATAGACTCCAAAACTTTGGTCTTCACTATCATGTGCAGCCAACAGGATAGGTTCTCATTGCCCTTGTTATGCCAAAGCATGCTAGTCACTATATCTTCTCTAATACCATTAGAGGTTCTTTTGTTCTGTCTGCCTAAAAAATAATTCTATGGGTCACTATTGGTCCGACCATCATGGTATACATCCAATACACCTGCAGGCGTTCCGCATACCATTAAGTAATGACTGACCTTTCCTGACATGCTCTCTATATGAGCCATCTGTGTCAATTTACAATCCGATCTTATTCCAAAATATATTTGGCTTCCATTTTCTGTGATGTTGTTACGTTTTTACATATTAAAAACGTTTAAAATATGAACTCGTAGATTGCAAATAAAATAAAAATAAATTTGTGTTTAGTTTTAATTAAAATTCTTTATTATTCGTACAATTCTGTGTGCCACTGTTTACAACTTGATGTAAACAACAAAAATTGCTATACTTTGTTATTCCTCTGTTTGCACCCTTTGCTTAAACAATAGCAATCACTAAGCAATTATACGACAGATCTTTGTAACGGATATTTTAAAACTACGATTACTCTCTTCAAACGTACCGCGCCTTTACACAAGCCTGACTGAACTTCACTGACTCATTCGTCTACTTTGCCTTGCCTTTTATATGGCAGGGTAAACAGGGTCTGATGAATGTTCTTGAAGGCGACCGTTCATGACTTCGCCTTTTCAAAATCTCTACCATCGTTGTTTACGCTTCTTGTTGTAGTATTGTTGGTATATTTTTGTTTATTTGTTTATCATTTTTTTATGCTAGTGTTTGTTGTTGTATTTTTGTTTACTTGTTTACCATTTTAATGTTAAGTGATGTAAAAGCCAAACACCAGTATCTAGATTCCTCATTTTCGTAACATTATTATCTCACTTTGGAGTCAAATATTCTTCCATTTTGAAAGGTTTTCTTCTTCTTGTAATTGAACTGTTGGTGGTCTTAATCGATTTTATCCCAATTCATTCAATGACTTACAATGTTAAGATCTCTTTGAATGATGTTGCAAAGAGTCTCTTCAGATTTTCTATTTCTTCCATAACATATGAAAGGATTTCAAAGTATAATATAAGTTTAGAACAAAAACTTTTATATCATTATTGATAACGAAGAAATTGTCCCTACTATTTCTATTTTCAGACCTGACAAGTCCAGCATCGACCAGATTTTCACACTACGCCAAATCCTAGAAATGAACCACGAAAAACAAGTCGGCACACACCATCTTTTTGTCGGCTATAAGGCAGCCTTCGATAGTCCCATTAGGGATCGTGTTTTTGCTGCAATGTCTGAGCTCGGTATACCTGTGATGCTGACAAGGCTATGCAGAATGACGTTGAGCAACTTCTGCAGCTCCGTCAAGGTAGGAATGGACCTCTCCGAAACTTTTGGTACCGTGCGAGGTTTCAGACAAGGCGATCTCTTATCATGCGACCTCTTCAACTTCGTCATGGAGAGTATTCTACGGAAGGCGGTAGTGCATCGGAATGGCACTATTTTTCCAAAAAGCGTCCGGTTGCTTGCGTACGCTGACGACATTGGCATCATAGGGCGTACCAAGCGCGATGTTACTGCTGCCTTTAGTGCTATTGAACGGGATTCTACTAAGATGGGTCTGGCAGTAAATGAGGGCAAAACAAAGTATATATTATCGACAAGTAGAGACGTATTGATTATCAGATTACGGCCGATAACTATACTTTTGACATAGTCAAGGAATTTATTTATCTTGGCTCCTGCGCTACCACCAAAAATGATGTCAGTCTGGAGATCAAGCCCAGGATCACTCTTACCAACAGGTGCTACTATGGTTTCAATAGGCAATTGAGTAGCAGAGACCTTTCTCGTACGATAAAACTAATGCCATACAAGACGTTCATCCTACCCGTGCTCCTTTATGGCGCAGAGACATGGACCCTATTACGCACAGATGCAGCAGCCTTGAGAGTATTCGAGAGAAAAGTCCTACGTAGGATCTTCGGTCCAGTGCGAGTTGACGATGATTTCCGCATCCGATCCAACAGCGGGCTATATGAGCATATTAATATCCAGCGGCTGCTCTGGCTCGTCTATGTTGTTCGAATAGTGGTGGATGCTCCCGCAAGATGGGTATTTGATGCGTGGATCTGCGGAAGTCGGCGAAGAGGACGACCTCGTATGCGTTGGAAATTTTCTCAAAAATCTGTCGTTCGAATTCGATCTTAAACCGTAGATGCCGCCATTCATGTATAAAATTAACACACACCATAGTTGGTGTGACAAGCTAGGTTGTAATCCTGACAGGAGAGTGGTAATGACCAATTATAAGGAAAACCAATATGTACTAAGAGAAACGATACTAAGAGAAAAACTGCGGTTGGAAGTACATACAGATCTCTGCCTTTTTTTAATTTTTTTTAAAACCATCCAACCTGTTCATTGGATCAGGGATGCATTCCTTTTACTTTGTTTTGGTATAGTACTAGTCCTGTAAACGAAACAGATCTGTTGTAAGATGATGTTCTATTTTTTTTTAAATATGAATACGTACGTAAGCATTTATCGTGTAAACTGGCCTTTAGCGATCTTTATGAAATCACATCTTTTTCTTAAGTTTGGTTCTTAAGTCTTTTGTTTTGTTTTGACATTTGCAGTTTCCCACACCACTAAGAATGGCATAACTATTCCATAAGATTATTAAATTAAAATTTCTTTTAAATTTTTTAAAACAAATCATACATAAAAATAATTGGTCAGACATATTAAATTTTTTTATAATTAAGGAAAAACTTTAAGCGTTAAAAATTATGATTTTTTTAATTTAAATTGGCATAAACTATGAACGTATAACTAAATGGTTTACCTCATATACTTATTTTTTAGAGTTTTTATTTTGGCGTTTTTCTTATTAACAAAAACAATAAAATTTGATTTCACTTGGTATGGCCTTTAAAATCATACTGGTAGAATAGGCATTTATTTATCCATGTAACTAATTATTAACACACTTAATGCATACAGCCATGCCATGCCATGTCAGTCAAAATATTAATTTTAAGAGTCAAGTGAAACAAAACAAAGAACCACTCGTAACAAATGTTTATGAAATTAAAAAAAATATATTTATTTTGTTATTAAAAGTGTGGCTTCTAAATATTATTATTTTTCGGTTCGTTTTTATTTTTCTTTTATTTTTATTTCAGTTGCTTCAAGTTAAGAATTTTTCTTTGCCTTTTTAGTGATTGGTGATGGGTTTTTGAAAACCCATAATTTGTTTGGTTTCTACAGAATTAATTTAATTACCATTCAAACCAGCTAACAATGGCAACATAAACATTTTAAATTGGCTTAGTATTGTTGTAAAACTTCTATACGCTTGATTTGTTTCAATATACCCTACATCCATAGCCATAAGTGTTGTAGTTTTCTGTTCATGTTTGTAATGCTTAAATTGCTTGCACTATCTCTCTTTGTTCGGATCGATACACATAATCGGGTACTTCTATAAATGACGTAGAAAAATAAAGCTTTGTTCCCGACAAACAAGTTGTTTTAATCGTGCTTTTGATTATTTGGTCGTTACAAACCTTTAGTCAGTATTACAACCTAATTTCTTACACCACCTATGTACTATGTTGTGTGTGTTAATTGCATACATGAGTGGTAAGACCTAGCAGTTTAATATGGACTACAAACGACAGATTTTAGAAATATTTCATGTCAATATTTATTTATTTACTTTCGGAGTCTTTGCCAGAACACTGCGGGCGTATTTTGTTTTGTTCAAGTTATCTAAACTGGGTTTCGAACCACGAGCTCTCCTCTAACAAGCCAACACTCTATCCCACTGAACTGCGTCAACGGAGACAAGCATGTTTTGATATAACAAGCTTCGTCTGCTACATAAGTCCGCTACACATGATAGTGAAGACCAAAGCTTTGGAGTCTATTGCTAGATTGATGGGAGATAAGTCTAACAGAAGACACTATGATTTTGGAAAGTACTTTGCAACAAGACTTAGTAATGACAATGAATAGAGTTATCTGGAAGCTGCCTACTCTTTTAAAAGAAGAACTATTTTGTGGTATACAGATGGGTCAAGAGCGGATCTTGCTATGTCTTGTCTTGGAACACAATCGAGCCGCCACTTGAGGACTCAAAGAAAGTATGGAACTGTTAACGGAAGCTGAATCGGCTAGTCAGGAAAAATAAGGTTATCCTCTCCCACATACCAGGTCATGTGGGAGTTCTCTTTAATGAGCAATTATACGAGTTTGCGAGCAATAGAACTTCCAAGCTATTGATGGAGCCACAATTGTTCTTTGGAGAGGAAGCTTTTCTTTCACTCAAGCTAATGAACTCTAAGGCTGTAGAAATTCAGCTGTGATTTCCATATTATCTCAAAGAATATCAAGTAGTATTGCATCTTCTCCTCTTAGCCTCTTTTCCTTAGTGGATACTAAAAGATATTCGATACATTATTAAATCCCACATCAATCAACAAAAAATATGGTCCCAATTTCCATCTGTAAATTGCTGTTGACAGCCCAGCAAAATTGAATCATTCTAAAGTGGATGGGGATGAATGATGAAAAATTGTTTACTCCTCTACGGTTAAGTAGGACGCGTTTTATATTTTTTTCGGGGAACGGCAAGCTACACTCATCGCTAGTTATCCGCTTGAAGATTGGTGTTTAGTGAAGAGATTCGATTGTTACAGTCCTTTTTTTTTGACGTCCGGACTTTGGCTTCGGCTTAAGTCTGGGTTTTTTACTTACGGGACATGGCCTACTTACTGCATTTTGCATAAAAGAGGTCAGTCCGACTCTCCGGAATGCGAGTGTGGGAGGGGACCTGAGACTGTGGTACACATTATTACAATGTGTTCATAATATGATGACATTAGGAGCTTAGATAGTATGGGAATAGCCCATACTGGGGAGGGTTGGGATTATAGTAGGTCTTTATTGGACAGCCGGACTTTAGGGAAGTTGGGCGATTTTGCCCGTGAAGTATTTGTTAGGAGAAATAGGAGGTATAGCGGATGCAACCCCGATATGTGATCACCCTTCGTGGTGTACTCCTCGTAGTGCATTCCTTGCTCCTCTTGCCGCTGTCGTCTGTCCCTGGGCGTAGATAGGCATGCGATCGTTGACAGTTTTGAATCGATTGCCCATTTTGATGAGGGAGATATGGACTGATGACGGCCTCATCCATTTTATTTTATTGGATGTTTTATTGAGTTCTACGTATACCTACGGTAATTTAGAACTACAAACTGAATAAATGACAACCAATTTGACGGATGCTGCTTCGACAAGATGGCCGTTATCAACGGAAAAAGTTCGGAAGTCCCAGTGAGAATATCCTACGACTGTTAAAATTTGTCTTCCACGACTCTAGAAATGTCGATAAATCAGGGCAATAAACCTTTGTCTTTCACGGCTCTGGTAAATGGAGAATTCGAAACTTCCCAGAAATTACTTCCTGATCACAGGGCCGAATAGCAAAGAAGTTAAACAAGCGTTATCGTCTCCTCAACAACATCAGAACATCATCCATCACATTATGAATAATAGTAATAATTTCCCACCCGTTTAATAAAATAAAACAAATGGGGTGGTGAGACTTTTTGACCAGGAACCAAAACGAGTTTGACACAAAACAGACAATCGCTCAAGAAAATTCCAGTTGATGCGAGCAGTTTAGAACTGAAAGATGCACTTGAAAGAGATCTAATTGGTAGTTGGCTAGTATCTAGATCCCTTAGTCAGGATCAGTTCCGTAGGATGATTCATGGCTAGATCTTGGCCTAGAACACACTACGGTTATTGGGGATATGGAGGTCAAAATGAAGTCCTTCGAAAACAATTCCACAGTCTACCACGTTTTCAAGTTTACATGCGTCTATGTGGACAGTCACCGTAGTCTAGTAGGTAGAGTGTTGGCTTATTAGACATGGGGTCACGGTCCAAATACCAGGTCAGACATCTCCAAGAAAACGAAATGAGAAATCATACTTCTTCGGCGACTTCTTCTCAGCAGTTTCTCAAAAAATCTGTCGTTCGAAGTGGACTTTAAACTGTAGGTCCTGCTACTCATGTATAAAAATTAACACACACAACATAAAAGGTCGTAATCCTTACGAAAGGGTTGTAATGATTAATTATGTATGTAAGCGTCTAGTGGACCATGTCCATGTCAGTGGACCAATCTTCCCTGCTTGAAATTGAGGTAGAATTAATTTGATGCGAAGACTATTAATCCTCAGATAGAATACAGGAGTACCTTGAGAGAATAAAGAGCATTGCAACTATGGCTGCCCTTAGTGAGACAAATGACGCAAAAATCATACAACAATCCTATAACTTTCAATGAATTTCTGTTTATTTAAGAATTCTCTGTTTTCCCTGTCAAAGTATTTGTAAGATGGAGAGAAGATCAATTTTTTTCTTGGGTGTATTGCATAATCTTTAGTCACAATACCCTTGTACCCTTGTAACCGACAAGAAAAATTCACCCTGTTGCCTGTATTCGTCGAACTCTTTGACACATCTTTTTTGCGTAGGATATTCAATAGTTAAGTTTGATCAAACCCTGTGGTTTATTGGCGTGTCTGCAACTCGTTCTGACCTTCAATTACGGTTTTGGTTTATGAAGAGAAAAAAATACACAAATTTACGTAAAACTGTATAGAAATCTTCAAACTATTGTTTATTAAGCCAAACAGGTCACAATTAAAGTTGTAAAGAATTGTATTGTGGTGCTCACTATTGACTGACTGTCAATGCTCCACTGTGGTGGTGGTGGTGGAGCATTGGTCAATGGCGAAGGTTATCTACGTTCAGTGTAGTATCTGTTGGCAGAACAATAACTAAAAATTAAATTTTCTTGAGGTTTTTTTAAGGTTTAATTATGTACAAGCAATTTTATTTCATATTAATTCTCTTAAAACTTAACAAAATCCACAAAAGAAATAATTATGGTTGATAAATAACGACTTCATTGTAACCTACAACAATCAAATGCATACATTGTGGTACCATCATCTGTATTCAATCCCGGAATCAAACATGCGCTATAGCCCAAATAAATCTTGAAGAAGTAAGGGACAAAAATCATCCGTCTTTTCATATCAATAGAAGGCCACTGACACATGACGGGAAAGACAGTCTCTTCCTCCTTCTTAGGTCCACAGCAACTGCAGAATTCATTTGCCGGTAAGCCTACCAAAAGGTCAGTGGTTTGTGAGAATTCCTATTGTACGATGGATGGCCATGTGATTTAAAGACGCAAGTGAATTGGTCCTCTTCTTATGTGTCCAACAATTTTTCACGTACCCCCTGTTACCAACGAAATTGAGCATCCAAGTAAAACAAGTGGATAATATCCAAATTAAATGGTGCAACCAGAATTCCTATGCGCTGTAACATTCGGAGATTGCAAACTCCGTACCTGCCCTAACCAGCTCATCAGAAATGTAATTTCCAAAGCTTTCCCTATGTTCTGGGAAATAAGAGTTGCCATTGAACAAATTATCTTGAGAAATCCTCAGCATCCGTGGACAAGGACAGATGTTAAAAGTACATTCGTTAAGGACTTAATTATAGCCTGGTTGTTCAAGTAAATCAAGAATTTTCAAGGAAAATTCCGCCACCCTTCGTCTTGAAAACACTGCAGTTATCAGACAGCTTATAAGAAAGTTTAAATATACCACAACCAACTATGTCGCAGATCAAAATGGAGGCTGGAGAGGAGGCTTACTATGTGTATAACCGATTCAACTAAATTTTGATCTACGAACTTTAGTAGGAAGGTCGTTTGTACAGTTGCTTATTCTGGTTTAGCCAGTCACCAACCACCATGATCACAACGACGTGTGTTCGCTGAGTGGACTATGTAGCAGTTGCCAACTAACCCTAATTTTCATCAAAAAATCATCTTCAGCGATTAGGCCTATTTCTGGATGAATGGTTACGAGAGCCAACAAAATAGACGAATTGGTACGACACCAAATCACATGAGATCCAATAGCGTTTACAGCATTCCGAAAAAGTCACTGTTTGGTATGAATTTAGGGTGGACGACGTTATCAGACTGTATTTCTTTATGAACGACGTTAGCTACGCCATCAGTGTCAATGGGGAGCGCTATAGGTCGTTGATTATTAACTACTTCTGGCCTGAATTGGTTAAACTAGACATGAACGACATGTGGTTTCAATAAGATTCTGCTACGTGCAACACATCTAATGCCGTTGTGGGTGTTCTGCAAAAGATATTTTAGGGCATAGTTATCTCACGTAGAGGTGATGAGAACTGGTTACCGAGATCGTGCGATTTGACCCTGTTATGCTTTTTCTTGTAGGATTTTCTTAAGTTGTAGGTGTAGACGAATAAGTCACTAACCACTGCGGTCCTCGAAGCCAATTAAAACCGTGCCATCGGTCAAATTCAGCCTGATTTATGCGTCAGAGTCATTCGGATCCGCTCCACACACAGAAGACGCGCAGAATATCTGAGCGGCGTTATATTCCGCACATAATTTAGACTACATCTCGTACACAGTTTGTTTTATTTTTAAATTTAAGATAGGAAACGCTTACGGTTTCACCACACACATGAATACATAATTGGTCCAATCCTTAAACCAGGATTACGACCTAACTTCTCACATCACGTAGGTTATGTTAGGTTAGAGGACGTGTACTTGTCAATTAAGGCAAGTACAGTACCCGGAGGTCGAATTGACTCATTGTACAACGTCCTAGTTTCTCACACCACTTATGTTGTGTGTGTTAATTTTATACATGAGTGGTGGGACCTACAATTTAAAGTCAACTCCGAAGGTCGAATTTCTGAGAAACTTTTCATGCCAATTTTATTTACTCTCAGACTTTTTGCCAGAAATCTGCTGAGAGGCAATCCTCGAAAAAATATTTTTTCATGTTTTCTTTTGTTGGAGATATTCGACCTGGGGTTTGAACCGTGCCCTCACGTCTAATAAGCCAACACACCACGGCGAATTCTATTCCGCACATAATGTCATCAACTGGTCTTTCTAACAAATAAGAACCTTTTAATCACGTCAGATTTCAAACAAAAATGAAATTAAAATCGCCTCAATCGCTAAGAAGCAAAATTTCCAACCATCAAATGCTTAACAGATCTCTTCTTTAATTAAGTGTAGCAAATTAAATTATTGTAGGGATTACTTCAACTTAATAATTGGCTTTTAATAAATCTTTTAATAAATGTTTATATAATAACCATAGCTTAACGCCTATCTACACAGTGTTTGGCCGCTTAATAAAGTTTTCATTTTCATATTTTTTTTTTGTGAAATTCAAAACTATT
The DNA here is from genome assembly GCA_958299815.1 of Sarcophaga carnaria. Classification (NCBI taxonomy): domain Eukaryota; kingdom Metazoa; phylum Arthropoda; class Insecta; order Diptera; family Sarcophagidae; genus Sarcophaga; species Sarcophaga carnaria. The sequence goes on along the minus strand of OY283152.1, from coordinate 99,585,311 downwards.
GAAGCGTAAAAAATTTGTTAATTGAGTCCCTGAGCAAATTTTACTTGTTACCAATTTGATTTTATTTTATTTTATATTTCTTTCTGTTGCCATAATTAACTCATTAACAGTGCTGCTGATCATTGTATTGTATATCCGAGTTCATGAAACAAGGCCTGTTAACACTCATAATCACTGAAGCGCATTCATTGCATGAATATTCGGTCAGACAACAAAGCGAAAAAAAATAGAAAAACTATGCCAGACCAACCAACCAAGCGCTTACTCACTTGCTCGCTTACATTTATTGTGGATTTGAAATTGTAATTGAAAACCCTGTACAAAATAACAACAAAAGTAATGTTTATTTACGATATTTATTTGGATTTTGTTTTTATAATAAAAAAAAACTATTTGAGTACCCTACAATATTATTCGAGGTATCTGAGAAAGGGTTTGAACCCGATTTTCATGTCTAATAAGCCAACACATCACCTAATAGATTAAGGCGACTTCAAAATATCAGGCTCAAAACCTACTCACACCACACTCATTAGAATGATTATGGTCGTTACACGGTGCAAGGAAGTGGTTTGATTATACAAAAATTTTAAGAAGCATTACAGATGTGATCAGACCTGTGCCACCTGAGAAAGTGTTGCGGATAAGCCGAATATATCCATTCTAAGCAATGGGGTCTATCCTACGGCTCATGGTGGCTTTTTTTACATGTAGATCTGCATCTCTATCCTTATAAAGTTCAACAGACCACACACAATGACTTAGATATGTCAATTGAATGCCATAGAAATAGGCCTTCGAACAGATTTTTCAAACAAAATTGTCTCCAGCGACGAGGCTCGGTGGTTATGTCAACAAGTAAAATTGCGTCATATGGAACCTGTAGAATTCGGAAGTGATTGTGGAAAAGCCATTGCATTTGGAAAAGTTTTGGTTCAGTTTAAGCCCTAGAGATGTCATTATAGAAAGAGTCTACTGTGATAGCCGATGGCACGCAGTTTCGTTTTTGCAATCAACACTCAGGGGATGGTCCCTACGCATACAGTGCATTGTGTTGGAACTAGAAAAATAAACTATAGGAAGGGGGAAACAGGTAGTAGTGTTTGTGGACATTCGATTACAACCAACACTCAGAGGATGACCCCTACTCACACAGTGCATTGTCTCGGAACTAAGAAAATGAACAATTTTGCATGCACCACGAGTCACATGTCTTTACACGAAAGATGTATTCCATTTTCAATCGTTTATACTTAACTAAGGAGGTCAGAAGAAGTCGAGTATTACTTGTAACGCCTTAGAAAACCGAAGCATTTGAGGGCTTCTTTAGGCACTTGAGAAAAGTGGATTACGACCTAGCTTCTCACACCACGTATGTTGTGTGTGTTAACTTTATATATGATTGGCGGGAGCTAAAGTTTAAAGTCGATTCCGAACAACAGATTTTTGAAAAGCTTTTCATGGCAATTTTATTTACTCTCAGAGTTTTTGCCAGAAATCTGCTGAGAGGAAATCGTCGAAGAAAAATTTGTTAATTTTGTTTTGTTGGAGATGTGTGATCTGAGGTTTAAATCGAGGCCTCAGTTCTAATAAGCCAACACACTACCAACTAGACCATGGCGACTTCAGGCCATATCAATGACAAGTAGTTAAAAGTTATCAGATCGTTAATAAAAATAGGAAATAGAGTTGAAGGTCGAACAAAACCTCTGTACCTCGTACCTCTGAATTAAATTGAACTTATTATTCTAAATTGGATCCCATCTACGGCAACCCTGATAAAGCTCTTTAGAAATCGAGAAAACAACACCAAAAACAATAAGTTTCGCTAGAAGTGCAGTACCATACGTTGACAAATCCTTTGGAAATTACTAGACCATAATCTTGCTCCCACCAAATTCTTGAAAAGACAGGTAACACCTTACTGAGAGCAACGCAAATACGTTAACAGTAGAACATGACTTACAAAAATTGTACTTCTAACTGCTGATCAGAACTCTAGATAATTAACAAGATGGTGGTTTATATCGTGCATTCCACAACTGTGGAAAATGTGGAACATATTGCTATTGGTCGGTAGTACTCAGGGTTACTTTTTTTATGGATTAGCCTTAAATTAGTGGCCTTCCAGCAAGATGCAAAAATACCAACAAGCATGAGGCACTGAGAAGTTTAGCTAATGGATGGCCGTGTGTCGAAGAACACTACTTCATTACCAACCTGAATTAACCTGTAATTAGTAAACGATGCCTTTTTTGAGGCACTGTACCACCCTCAAAGAACAGTTGTGTAATAAGTAAAATATGTATATAGCCAGGGTGCACATCTGGCCAATATTAAGGCTAGCATCCTGAAGTTTGTCAGGGCTTTATTGGCATTTTATTACGGTATACCAGATATCCACCTCTAATGTTAGCTTATAAGATAAGTTTATAAAATATTTAATACGTTTTCCTTTGCATACAAATAAAATTTTTTTTATGAAGTACATTGGTTCCAGTTAGAAATGGAATATTATTTCATTCATATGGCTGTCGCGCCTAGCCTCACAGAACCTCATACGATCGGACCAATTTTGTTGCACATTTTTGAGTATATGGGGTCATATTTCGGTAATGGCATCACGAATGTTGGCCTTCATATGCTCAATTGTCTCTGGTTTGTCGGCATAACACTTCTCTTTAACGGCGCCCCACAGAAATTAATCCAACTGTGCCGAATCACAGCTTCTTGGCGGTTAGGCCGAACGACAGATTTTTGAGAAGCTTTTTCATGTTTTGTGGGTTTTGAGCTTCATCTGAAAAGAGGATTTTTTTACAAAATCGCCATTATATTGCAGTTTCTCGATGACCTACAAATCCCAAAGTTGCTCAAGCGTAGATTCATTACGTTCAGTGGAGATAATATACTGAATTTTGTGACAGAATAGAATAACATAAGTATTGCCAGATTCAAAATAACCGATGGTTCAAATTTAAAACGATAAATGGCCCAACCGATACATTATATGCTGGTATTTGTCTATTTTTTTTTTTTTTCATTGTTTAAGTTGTAGGTCAAAATATTAAGAATTTCGCATTATTTTTCAATATTAATTTTCAAAGTAGTTTTTTATTTGTTTTTTTCAAACATTGTATTTGTTGTTTACTTGGAAGTAAAACAATATGAAAATCAAGGTTCTGTTTGAGTACGACGCAGTACATAAAAATTTTATTGTTGTTGTTTTTTATTTTTTGTTGTAACTTCAATTAATGCTTGAGTAAATTTACAATTGGATAAAATATGTTTTTATTTTCTAAATATTTTTTTTAATTTGTTTGAAAGTTTTAATTTTTCTAAGGCACAATCAAAGTGTGATTAATTTTTATAAACTATGAATTGGAGGTAAAAAAATTATATTTTATTCGAGGCTTTTTCTACAGGCAAACATGGGTTAAATAATTAAAGAGGGATATTATTTCAAGGTTGTTGTATAAAGCGCATTACGTCCAATCAGGAAAGAAGATTGTTAAAGATGGTTGTCAACGCCATAAAGTTATATAGAGGCACTTAGCCCGTACTCTAGCAGGTAAAGTGTTGGCATATTAGACAAGACCTGATATCTTAAACAAAAATATGAAAAAATATTTCATCGGTGACTCCATCTCATCAAAAACCTCTGACAACAACTCTGAGAGTAAATAAAATTGCCATGAAAATTGTCGTTAAATTGTAGGTTCCACCATTCTTGAAAGAAATTAAACACACAACATGGATGGTGTGAGAAGCTAGTTTGTAATTCTGACTAAAAGGCTGTAATGACTCATTAGGTAAGTAAGGTACAATTAGGCCGTATATGAACCATTATGATGACATAGTCTTCCATTTGCCATGGTCCTAAAATCATTCCGAGCCATTTAAACTTTCAATATCCATGGCCGGCATAACGCTGGCCACATATGCAATAGGTGAAGAACAGTTTCCTTCACTTTCTACAACTCCTGCATGTTTCTTTATAGCTTGAGCACACTTCTGCTTTCAGCAAAATTTGTTAACCTATCTTACCAGTATATTAAGTTGCCCACGTACTGTTAACAGAATCTATTACTACTTTGTCAGTTACAAGCTTTGTTTTCAAACTTGTGCCTAATAATAAAGAACTCACCTGACTTTTCTGTGGAGTTCATTCGCTCTGCTGCTGTTTCCTGGAATATCAGTATGTCCCGGTGTCCATATAAATGTTGTACTGACAACCTTACTAATCTTTATTCGCTGCTTACACTTCCGCCTGAAAAACACTGTAGTGATGCGGTAGCTCTGTGGAGGGGCTATGCCTATCTCCTTCAAAGAAAAATCCAGTTTCGAATTAAATGTAAAAATCTGAACGGAACCATTCGCAAAATCCGTTACAGCAGTTTTCACAACCTCTTTTCCAGAACGAATAGCCATAGGTTGGTATCATGTAGTCATGTATTCTTAACAGTTCTTAATTCTCTTCAGATCCTCGAAGAATATTTGTTCCTTCCAGCAGCCCAGAGAGGTTTACTAGCTTTACAATTATCGCCAGCACCAACGTATTTTTCATAATACCAAACATAACTAGCTTTATAAATCCAACGAGTTATTAGCAGTGAAGAAGCAATGCCTGCATTTGGGAGTCTGAACGAAATATGGCGTTCAACATAGCTCTCAAAAAATATAAAAGTAAGATTGTTGTATAGGTACTTGCATTACTGTGACACTTATACGCAGAGGCGATACCACTGCGACACAAGACCCAATAGAGACTGTCGCTATCCAGTACAACGGCTGCTGTCTTATTTTCCTCTGGGCAGAGATGGCTTTATCGGAAATTAGGAATTATAATTCGATTAATTTTAATACTTATATCGTATATCATTCTAATTCAAACTCACGCTTCCACGTATCGGGGTAAAATTTGTTTAAACAATAACATTTAAAGTATAGAGAATGTTGTAAGAAAAACATTAAGTTTATGTCGAAACAATAATTATTCATTGCATAATTCCAAGCACGACAAAGCACTTTTTAATAAAATCTTTATTAAATTAAATAAATTAAATTTAACACTTCTTTCTATTTCTCTAATTGCCTATTCACAAATAATTTTTTATCTGGCAATACTTGTGAATTGCGCTACTGTGAATGAAACATGAATAGAGCCGTTGCATGCATAAAAAATTAGAATCAAATGTTGCCGAGACAAACAAATTATGTAATTAAATTAAATGACATGTATACAACAAATTCAATTGTTAGCATAATATGTAATTCGATTTTTAATTTTCTTTACTTCCCACATAATTTCCCACCTGGCAATAGCCTGCTGATTGTTTATACCTATTGTGAATTATTCCTGATATTAATCATCGAACAGCTGTGTTGAAAATATAAACAAAAAATTCTTGAGAAACAATTTGTTTTTAGAATTATTTAAATTAATTAAACTAAACTTAGTATATAATACTACAATAACAGACACTAAAAATGGAAATTGCTAACACTTACTATAGCAAAGATGAATACGTGGAAACGGTAAGATAAATTGCAATAAGGGAAAGTAAAGCCCTTAGCGATGATCTCATTTTGCCAAATCTTGACTTTCTAGGCTTCCGGTAATAAAGTAAGCCGTCAAACCGTGCTTTGTGGCTCGCAAAATATTGTACTCAATGGCAAAGTTATTGTGCAAAGTGGTTCCATTATTCGTGGAGATTTGGCCAATGTCCGTACCGGCCGTTATTGCGTTATTAGCAAGAATGCTGTTATACGTCCGCCTTATAAGCAATTTAGCAAAGGTATTGCCTTCTTTCCCATGCACATTGGTGATCATGTTTATATAGGCGAAGGAGCAGTAGTTTCAGCAGCTGTTATTGGCTCTTTTGTCTATATTGGCAAAAATGCTATAATTGTAAGATTGGAGCAATTTCGTCAACTAGTTTTAATTGAAGATTTTAATTCCTGAATCTATTTTAGGGTAGAAGATGTGTTTTAAAAGACTGTTGCATTATTGAAGATGGTGCTGTATTACCTCCAGAAACAACTGTAGCCAGTTATATGCGCTACACTGCTAAAGGTACCATTGAAGGTGGTCAAGGGAATCCTAATTTTGTACCCGCCGCCATGCAAGATCAAATGGTAGATTTTACCAAATCATTTTATGAACATTTCATACGTTTGCCACAGGCATGCTAAAGCTACGTTTGCAAAGAAGTGATTAAGTATATTAACTTTTATTTATATAAAGTACTCTTTTTGTTTTTTTTTTTCTTTCCCAAAACCTTAATAAACTAAGACTTAATTTTAATCTATTAACCCAGTATTTACATCGTATGCACTGTGACCCATTTCAAAAATAGGCCAGGTTAAACCGGTCCGTCTAGCAATTTCTTCGGCAGTCTCTTCCGAGTTGTTCAAAGCACCGGCATTAATATTCTGATTCATTAACAAGATTGTTGCCGTATTACGACAATTTGACACAGTGGCAGCTACATGTAGAGGTGTCTGCTGGCCATCCGACTGTGCATTAACATCAGCTCCAAATTGCAATAGCAAACTAGCACATTGAGCATTACTCCACTTACAGGCAGAATGTAAGGGTGTCCAACCTAAATTTGTCTTTGCATTAGGATTTGCATTATATTGTAAGAGCAGTTTTGCTATATCTTCAAAATTATTATAGCAGGCCCGATGTAAAGGCGTATAGCCATCATTATCAATGGCAGTTACAGCCTCTGGATCCAAGCTCAAAATTTCTCTCACTTCTCCAATTTTATTTTCATTTACAGCCCACAATATCATGCGCTCTATGCTAGCTGTAAACAACAATTTCATGGGTCAAATAAATAATCACACAGATTTCTCTTTATGGGGGTTACCTACCCTGGGGATTACGATCTTCTTCGATGAGTTCATCTGCATCATCGTCCCAACCACTAACATGCATTCCTCGTGGCACTTTGGCATAGCGTAATTTCTCAAATTGTGACTTCTCTTCATCTGAATCGTAGTCTGTCATATTTTGTCTTCTTTGCACTTCAATTGTTTATTTTCTAAAGATAATCTTTGAAAAGTTTTGCCCACCACGAAACTTTTCGACAGTATTCTAGAAATGCAAAATATCAACAATAATTCAAAACAAATATTTACAATTCACAATAGTTATGAGTAGCAAAGAGTTACCGTATTGGAACATCTGTTTGCTATTATATCCTTATTTAAATTGTTCTTACCACAATTCTATAGACTACAATTTTAAATCACGCTATATTTACGATAGGTTAAGTTAAGACTAATTCCAATTATTCTGACCTGAATTTCTGTTTTCTATTGAAATTTTACTTTTAAAAATTTTTAGAACTTTCCTTGGAAGTTTTCCCAGTTAGTAATATTTAGTTATTGGACAAATAAACTTATTTCCCTATTTACGATTCGACAGTTAGTAAATATAGTGGAAGTGTATACTACTTTAATTGTAAATTTTATCATTTTGATAGCAATTCAAAATTATTTGTTTTCGAAAATTTTAAAAACAATTTACGAACAAAGCATATTTACACAATGAAAAGTTAAGTATCTGGCATCACTGTCTCTATTTTTAAAACGTGAAAGAGAACATAAACAAAAATTTCCCTTAGATTCATTAAAAAAAATCCCAATACAATTTCGCAAAACCATAGTAAAGCAACAAAGTTACCTTAAACCAGCTGATTAATAAATATATATATATATTTCTCAAACAAATCAAATAAGAAGCGTCAAAGAAGCAAACGACTAAAATATAAAATTATATATAAATTTGTATTTGACTACAATGAGTAACGAAAATGATACTAGCAATCGTAAATTAGAAGATATTTTTCTGGAAGCATGGGATACTTATGAATTTTTAGATGAAACGACCATCGATACAAATGGCATCGAATATCAAGTAAATTTCAAGAACGAGTCCTTTTATTAATAGCATAATGGGCCGAGTTTTAATATAATTTTCTTTTATAACTTTAGCGTAAGGTTAAATCGGCAATGCAACTGTTTGAACTGTCCACAACCATTGTTAGCCAAGTTGGCATGTTTAGTTCCAATGAGATGATTGATGAACTACCAACAGAATCGTTGCAATATATTCTGCTTCCATATTTCTTAGGCAAATTGGCCCTGCAGCGCCGTGAACAAGATCGTGCTGATGCTTTGCGTATTGCTGATATTTACTTCAGGTAAGAATTTTCCTTATAAACATAAGTACTTTTGTAGAGTATATGTGTACATGTTTGGTAAAATTGTGTGTGTATATGAAAATCCTAAGTTTTCAAATTATTTAATTTAATATGTCAATGAAAGAGTATTTCCTGGTTTATATACATGTTTAATAGAATTTAAAATTAATTTAGGGATTACCTATAACTGTAATAGACATTCTGATGCAATTTTTATTTACTTAACATTTTCAAAAAATGATTTATCACAATAACTTATCTGCTTGTATGTGTATAAGTATGTACATATATATCTATGACGATTTATTTATCTAATTTTTATTTATTTATTTGCTATTCTATTCTAGAAGACCTATGATCTTATAATTATACTAAGACCGAGTACATCGTTAGCAAATATTCTTACTTTTTTATATATCTGTCAAATTAACAAATGGTAATATGTTCACATACCTACATATGTACATATATACCAATTGTTGTTCTTGGTTTAAATATATAGTTTGATTCGGAGCAGTTATAGCTTATTATTGATCTTACAAAAGTATGCTTCTTAAAGATGTTGTAACACTAAGTATATATTAAAAAATTTTCTATTCAGAATAATTTCCCCAGTGTTCACTACACATTCGATTTGTCAACGAATTCAAACTAGTTCCCCCTAAAAGCACAAAAATAAAGAAATTTTTAGTTTTCAATTGGTAACACAATTAAAGTTTTTTGTCATCAATAATTGACACATTAAATGTAAAATTTCAAGCCAAATTTAATAAACTAGTGTTGCAGACCCAACTGAGTTTTTATTGAACTAAAGTACCAGGCATTTGTTGTATCCTTCCTATTTAGGTTTAATGTATAAAAATCTTGAAGTCGCCGTGGTCTAGTAGGTAGTGTGTTGGCTTATTAGACGAAAAGCCAGGGTTCGAGCCCCAGGCCAGAAATCAAAATAAAATACAAAAAGTATTTCTTCGGCGACTTCCTCTCAGCAGATTTCTGGCAAAAACTCAGAGTACATAAAATTGCCATGAAAAGTTTCTCAAAAATCTGTCGTTCGGAGTCGACTTTAAACTGTGGGTCCCGCCATTCATGTATAAAAGTAATACACACAATATAAGTGGTGTGAGAAACTAGGTCGTAATCCTGACTAAAGGCAAGACAAATAATCTCTTATAGATAGACGACGCTCAGAGCGAAAAAATTCTTTGGTCAGAAGAGTTAAATATAAGTTAGAAGTGAAGACATTTACAACAAAAAGGTGCAAAAAGTTTTCATAAAAATTTCTTGGAAAAATATCAGGTCCCGCCACTCATGTATAAAATTAACACACGCAACATGAGTGGTGTAAAATTCAATTATATAGTCGCCGTAATCTAGCAGGTAAGGTGTTGGCTTATTAAACGTGAGGTCACGGTTCAAACCTCAGGTCAGACATCTCCAACAAAACGAAGCAACAACAAATATTTCTTCGGTGACTTCTTCTTACAAGATTTCTGGCAAAAATTCTGAGAGTAAATAAAAATTGTCACGAATAGTTTCTCAAAAATCTGTCGCTCGGAGTCGGCTTTAAACTGTAGGTCCCACCACTCATGGATAAAATTAACGCACACAACATAAGTGGTGTGAGAAAATAGGTCGTAATCCAGACTGAAGGGGTTGTAATAATGACCAATTATGTAAGTATGTATGTATAAACATCTTATAAAATTTTTATTTAAAAAGTAACACGGTATACACTTTTCGTATACACATACTCTGCTTACTCCACTTACACTGCTTACTCCATTGAATACCTTCACTTTTTTCATCTCGCCCTACTGTAGAGACTTTCTGAAACGCTGCCAGGACTATGAACTTTGTGAAGGCCCTAAGCCAAATGATAATAAATCAGACAAACAGTCCGGTGGCTGTATAGATACTCAACAGCAACTTATCGCCTCAGCTATGATGCGCAATAATAAAATTGCTCAGTATAAACGCAAAAAAGAACTCGAAGCTCAAATTAAACAAATGAAACACGCCATTAAAAGTGAAACTGTTGATGACGAAGTCAAACGTGATTATTTTATAAAATTCATTAATAAAAGCATAATTGATGCTAAAGAAGAATTAGACACAGTTAAATTGGAATTGGGAGTTGTTGAAATGCGAAAACAACGTATGGCTGAATTTGGTACTACAAAATTAGATGATTTTGCATTGCCACCTGCGGAATATGAGCGGCAACATGGTAGCAACGATATGGGTCACTCCCATTCACATGGAAATGACCACTCTCACAGCCACGGTCACTCACATGGTCACGGTCACTCGCATTCACATGGGCCACCACCACGTCAATCTTTACCAAAACCCAAACCATTGCAACCTTTTATTATTACTAAAGATGCTACTCAAAAAGCGGTTTTTGGCCTCGGTTATCCCAGTTTACCCGTAATGTCGGTAGATGAATTTTATCAGCAACGCGTAGAAGAGGGCATTTTTCCTGATGCCGAAAAAATGGCTAAAATTAATCAGGAAAAAGCTATTGCTGCTGCTGAAGATCCCGAAATTAAAGAGGAAGAAGAAAAAGCAGCTCTGGAACAACAAATCGAAGATGATGATCCAGAATATCTGGCACGTATGAGACGTATGGATGAATACAAAGATGTTGTAAGGCGCGGTGATGGCAATCGTTATAATCGTAGTTAAATGCTGATTTGCTCGTTACTTTCATAAATGTTTGAAACATGAAAATATTCTAAAATATTAATTGAAACAATAAAACTTTAATTAACTAAGACTCATATGAAATAAAATTTTTTATCAAAAAAAAAAAATTAACAAATTGAACAAATAATAAAAAGGTAGCAATTATCTTTAAGTATTAAAGATTTGTGTTTAATTTTGAAATAGTTTTTTGTAATACAATAAAAAACAGAAGTTTTAGGATACTTTTGAGTGGAAGACCACTTCTTGAGGGCGGTTTAATAGTTGTCAGTGGGGAGAAGGGACAGAAGCTTTTTGGCGGATGGATCGGCTTGTCATGTGTCTAGGAGCCTATAGTCTGCAATAGATAGTGCTAGAATAGGTTTGCTGCTGGGATTGAATACAGACATCGTGAGACTGGTTACTGGGTTTCTTACTGTGAAGTTATCCGAGCCGGATTATTGCAGGTTATGTTAAGACGAGGGAGAGTTTGGAGACTATTTAACACCTCCTCTAGATTCTCTGTCGAGCGAAGCTCTCTTGCGATTTATGATGAGATTAAGCTGGTTGAGAGGAGTTAGGACATCAAGGTGCTCTCTTATGCGTTGCGTTTGGTTTTTTGACTTTTTCTCCAATATCTATCTCTATCCTTTCTCGTCTCTCCCTTCTTCTATCTCTTTTTACCTACTTAGGTCAAATACAATGGGTTTCTTGACCTCCGAGTAACTTGGGGCCCCATACATCAATTTGCGATTTGATTTTATATGCTATAATTCATTTCCTGTAAAATTTGATTTAATAATAAGTGACCATATTTCACTTGATTTTATTAAAACAAACATCTGGCATCTCTATCCAGCTGGTCCCTCTGTCACAAAGAAAACAACACTACACAATTGACATTTCGGTGACGTTCAACCATTTTTGTGCTATGAACAAGTGAAATAAGAAGAATTTTTTTCCGAATTGAAGTGAATAGTTGAAAAAAGTTTAAATACTTTATTAATATCAATTAAAAACTAAAGTGAATTATAAATAATATAAAAATGCCATTGAAACTAGATATTAAACGTCGTTTAACATCACGGTCGGATCGTGTAAAATGTGTTGACATACATCCAACCGAACCGTGGATGTTGTGTGCCCTTTACAATGGCCACGTACACATCATGAATTATGAGAACCAACAATTGGTAAAAGATTTCGAGGTCTGTGATGTCCCAGTACGTTCTGGACGATTTGTTGCACGTAAAAATTGGCTTATCACCGGTTCCGATGATATGCAAATACGTATATTCAACTATAATACATTGGAAAAGGTTCATTCATTCGAAGCGCATTCAGATTACATACGTTGTATTGCCGTACACCCCACTCAGCCGTTGATATTGACTAGTAGCGGTGAGTAAAGAAATGAGAAAATAAACAAAAAAGAGAATAAAAAAATATTCTGATTGACCGCACAAAATTGTTTAGAAAATTAAGATTACCTACCTACAGCTGCAATGATTAAATAATTTTAATTTATTAATTAATTTTGATAATAATCAATTTTGATTTCATCAGAAAATAATGGACATTTTTTTAATAAATTTCAAATATCATTTCATAGTGAGAAAATTGTGGTTCATGCTACTTTCTAGGGAATGCAGCATAATCTATTAATTAAAAAAGAATTATTTAGATGTACAAAAAGAAAATTCTAAACCCAGTAAAATTTACCTCATAATGAATTTTGTTTAATGATAGGAAAAAATTCAATTGGACTTGGTTTGTATTGTTTAGAGCTTCTTTAAAAAGAAGGAAGGTCCCAATCATTATAAACATCCGTGCGACTAACAAACTACTACTGCTAACTACTAGGAATAATTTATCAACAGAAAAAGTCTATAGCATACATACAATCTTTCAGAAAATCTAATTGGAATACGGGTTATAATACCAAGAAATTTAAAAAGTAGCAAATAATATTTAAAATCCTGCAGAAATCTGAGATTGCTTTGTACCAAAATCTGACCCCTCAATCGCTTTTAAATTGCAATACCCACTTAAAACTTATCAAGATCCTAATAATTCAATACACAGCTTTAGTACATCGTCTTCTAGAACCGTCGAGCCGTCTACAGTCTCCTCGATTACGGATTGAGTAGCTCCATCTGATTCTTCGATTAGTGCAAAGAAGTATACCAAGGGATACGTCATGCTTTGTCAGTTCATTCGTAATGAATGCGAAATTGTGACAATGTCCTGAAACTCAGAACAGTTTCACCCAGTATCTGTTCAAAGGGTTTGTGAGGGCCCACTGCACCACGTTTACGTACCTCTCTTAAAAACTGATTTTTCATTAAAAACTTCGTTAGATTTTTAAGGAAATTAATAGACAAACTGCTCTGACGCACAGTTGGCAATCTTTATCTTTCTTTGGTGATATTTTTACTTGGTTTACTGAGACGTAGACCGCCGTGATCTAGAACAAAGTGCAATCAATGGCTTTTAACAACATTTCGCAAAAAAAAAACATAAAAAATATTTCTTTCGTTGATCCTCCCTCAGCAGTCGCGTGACAAAAGCTCTGAGAGTAAGCTAAGTGACAGGAAAAAAGTTTCTTAAATCTGTCGTTCGGAGTCGACGTTAGTTTGTGGGTCCCGCCTCTCATAGATAAAACTAAATGACTGGAAAAGTAAGCTACGCCATAATGGTTGTAGCTTTAGAAAAGTGTTATTCAATATATGTATATTATTGTATATATTTTGTTTCATAATACTTACCCTTTATTTTTAATACAAAATCATAAAGAATACTTTATCAATTCAATTTTTTTTCTAATTTTTGTAGATGATATGCTTATCAAGCTTTGGAATTGGGAGAAAATGTGGGCATGCCAACGTGTTTTTGAGGGTCATACACACTATGTTATGCAAATTGTATTTAATCCCAAAGACAATAATACTTTTGCATCGGCATCATTGGATCGCACAGTCAAAGTTTGGCAATTGGGTTCAAATTTTGCCAATTTCACCCTAGAAGGACATGAGAAGGGTGTTAATTGTGTAGATTATTATCATGGCGGCGACAAACCCTATTTAATTTCGGGCGCTGACGATCGTATGGTGAAAATTTGGGATTATCAAAATAAAACATGTGTTCAAACATTAGAAGGACATGCTCAAAATATCTCAGCAGTTTGCTTCCATCCAGAGTTACCAATAGTATTGACAGGTTCTGAAGATGGTACTGTACGTATTTGGCACTCGGGTACATATCGTCTGGAAACCTGTTTAAATTACGGCTATGAGCGCGTGTGGACTATTGCCTGCATGCGTGGCACAAACAATGTAGCCCTTGGTTATGATGAGGGATCTATTATCATTAAAGTTGGCCGTGAAGAGCCTGCTATGTCAATGGATGTTATAGGCAGTAAAATTATATGGGCCAAACACTCTGAAATGCAACAGGTAATTTACAAAAAGTGTACATATATTTTGTTAAGAAATTTTGATGTCAATCTATTTTTATAGGTGAACTTAAAAGCATTAGCCGATGGCACTGAAGTAAAGGATGGCGAACGTTTACCAGTTGCTGTTAAAGATATGGGCGCATGTGAAATTTACCCTCAAACCATTGCCCACAATCCCAACGGTCGCTTTGTTGTAGTTTGTGGCGACGGCGAATATATAATTTACACGTCTATGGCTTTGCGTAATAAGGCATTTGGTTCCGCCCAGGAATTTGTATGGGCTCTTGAAAGTAATGAATATGCCATTCGTGAAAACAACGGCACAGTACGTTTGTTCCGCAATTTCAAGGAACGTAAAAGCTTCACCCCTGAATATGGCGCAGAGAGTATTTACGGTGGCTACTTGTTTGGCGTTAAAACATCATCAGGTTTAGCCTTTTACGATTGGGAAACTCTGACATTAGTAAGACGTATCGAAGTACAGCCACGACATGTATTTTGGAATGAAGCTGGTACTTTGGTATGTCTTGCAACGGAAGAGTCATTCTTTATATTAGCCGTTGATACCGGCGCCATTTCTGTTGCTTTGGAAACGAAACAGGATTTGGAAGATGATGGCATTGAAAGTGCCTTTGATGTTTTGGGTAATTAAATTTAATAATAAAAAATATTATTGCCTCTAATATATATCATGATTTTCATCCCCAGGTGAGATTAACGAAATTGTTAAAACCGGTCTTTGGGTTGGTGATTGTTTCATATACACCAATTCTGTTAACCGTATCAATTACTATGTGGGCGGAGAAATTGTAACCATTTCTCATTTGGATCGTACAATGTATCTGTTAGGATACGTTCCAAAGGATAATCGTCTTTATCTGGGTGACAAAGAGCTGAATGTCATATCGTTTTCGCTACAATTATCGGTATTAGAGTATCAAACTGCTGTTATGCGACGTGACTTTGAAAGAGCAGATTTGGTTTTACCCACCATACCAAAGGAACATCGTACACGTGTAGCACATTTCTTGGAAAAACAAGGATTCAAATCTCAAGCTTTACAAGTATCCACCGATCCCGATCACAAATTTGACTTGGCTTTACAAATCGGTGAACTAGATATTGCTGTAAAATTGGCCAGAGAGGCTGAAAATCCACAAAAGTGGTCGCAATTAGCCGATGTAGCGTCACGTAAAAATAATATGGCTTTAGTTAAGGAGTGTATGGAAAAGGCTAACGATTTTAGCGGTCTATTGCTTTTGGCAACAGCTTCTGGTGATGCTGAAATGTTAAAAAGTTTGGGTGACAATGGATCTGCTCAAGGACGTCACAATATTGCATTCCTTTCGGCATTTATACGTTCCGATGTAGACCGATGCTTGGAGATTTTGATAGAAACCAATCGCTTACCCGAAGCAGCATTTTTTGCTCGCACCTACATTCCCAGTCAAATGTCCAGAGTAGTCGAACTATGGCGTGAAGAATTGGCCAAATTCAACGAAAAGGCTGGTCAATCATTAGCTGATCCAGCTAAATACGAAAATCTCTTCCCCGGTCTAGGGGATGCTTTACAAGTTGAAGAATTTCTGAAACAGAAAGAGCAGCAACAATTGCCAGCACATGCTGCCGCATCTTTGCCTTTAAATATTGATCGCAATCCATTGCAAGAAATGCAAATGGCGCAACAACAAGGTATTTACGAAAGCAACGCTAAAGTAGATATACAAGACT
This sequence comes from Sarcophaga carnaria, assembly GCA_958299815.1. Lineage (NCBI taxonomy): Eukaryota > Metazoa > Arthropoda > Insecta > Diptera > Sarcophagidae > Sarcophaga > Sarcophaga carnaria. The sequence goes on along the minus strand of OY283152.1, from coordinate 99,569,225 downwards.
ATAAGAAAAGTGATGACTATAAAGGAGTTGTTAGTGCTGTGCCTGCAACTTCAGCCTCATTTAACGCTGCATCAGCTGCCAAACCATCGACGACAGTGCCTGCATCTACGAAGGACGACGACGATGACGACGATTTAGATTTGGAAATTGAAGGTATAACATTGGATGATAATATTGATACAACAGATGTTAATTTAGATGATGATTTTCTTAGCGATGATTAAGTATAACAAAGAAAAATATTAAGAAGAATACATTTCCTAAATTTATTACTTTCCATGAACCCCTTATATCTGAGTGAAGGTCTAGGACCTTTATTATTAATTTTATGTTTGATTGTATCTATTATATTATTTCCCTCATTAAAAGCAACACACAAAGAAAGCAAGATATGATTAAAGCAACTTGAAATCTATTTAGTTATTAACATTTATAAAACGTATATTGCAATTTGATTTAAAATGTTTATATATCAACCATAGCCAATAAAATATGTATGTAATTATTACTCCTATTTTATTATAATATAAAATAAAACGAAAAAAAATTACCTTTTTGCAGTTTAAAAATTTTGTAGATTCTAAAATTTAGTTTTATGTTTTTATATTTTGCTTTTGATATACAGTGAGCGTCAAAAGAAACTGTACACTATGGATAAAATTCTAACAATTGTTAAACTCAACTCTTACCACTTAAGGAGAGTGCTCGAAAAAATTTGGCAGTATTTGGAATTTTTTTGTAATTTTTTTTTGTTTCAATTTTAAAAACGCCATGAAACAATTTTAAAATAAAAGTAACGGTAATTTATTAATGTATAATTTTTTAATGTGCATTTTCTATTGAGGCTCACTAGTTTAATTCGATAAAAATCGATATTTCAAAAAATATTTCGAATGCCTAACTCTTTGTTTTGGTAAAGAGATTACCAACATTGCTAATGTTGACCAAGCTTACTTTGGTTTTTACAACTTGCTATAAGTTCTCAATCAGGTGAGATCAGGACTGCATGACGGTGACTACACAGAATGCATGACAGAACCTCCTTCACGCTTTAAAGTGACCAGTATGTTCTTTGGATTAAATTCTTTTAACTTCGGCCGACAAACATATTTATTTCCATCCGGAAACGTTCTATTAATTTTTATTTCATCAGAAAATACTATTTTCCTTTCCACATCAGTCCAGTGGCGGTAGTTCTTTAAAAAAATCCATTTTCTGATTATAGACTGGGGTTTCTTCAACTTTTACCTTTTGGAAGACCATAGTTTCAGAAACTTTCGATTTACCGCTTCCATCCTGATTCGTTTGTATCATAATCTTTCAAGTATGGAACCTTATATCACAGGATTCACTTCTACCATATTAAGCAACTAGTAAGAGCTGATACTGCAAAATGTCCAAGGTGATCACAGTTAATTGAAACTAACTTTTTAGACTGAATTTAAAATTGTATATTAATCTAAATTTTTTCAAATTGCAAATTAAGCACTGTCCTTAGTTTATTTCACAAACTTTAAAATTATTTTACAAAAAAAAATAACGGTATACTTATTGTTGCCAATATGAATTCTCGATGTACCGAGTTTGATTGACTAAACAGTGTCAAACTTTAGCGATTTATCTTATAAATGTTACCTTCATCATGACAATTTAAATAATGAATCCAATATTGTTCTTAATTAGATTTTCTTGTGAATGAGGCATAATAAAATTATATTTAAAGTGAAAACAAGTTATTGAACAAGTTGCCTATTGAAAAGTGCCTATTTCATTTAAATAGTCTTTCACTTTAGGCAAGAATAATAAAATTACCCTTATGCATTTTTGATTCAGTGGTATACGTGTTATATTGTGGTATATGTATAATTAAATCTGCTTACCGTCTATATTTTTCCAGTAACTGTGGTAGTTATTCTTATAAGAATCCATTTTTAATATATTTTCGGTTATCGCCACATTTTCATTTATTGATCTGGTAACTCTCGAAAGTCTCGTTCTAGGGGTTGAATGACAGAAGTCAGTTTGTAAAAAATATATTTTCTTCATTATTTATCGTAGTTTTTCTAAAGTTAAAGATACCGATTTTACTAATCTTTATTTGAAAATAAATTTGATGAAAATTACAATTTATTTTTAAATAAAAATCAGTTCAAATCAACATCTGCAGGTAAAATTCTACATATTTCTAGATTATAAAAGATTTAATTCAAATTGAAGGGTAAAAGACATAATTTTTGCCAAGGCTGTCTGCTGTTTTTTAGCTGCATAAGAACGTTTATTGATTTTTTCCGGGTCTCTCTTTTTCTCTATATACATATAATTTTCTTTTTCGATTTATCCTTAGATTAACGTACAAGATATTATAAAATTTTATTATTTAAAATAATAACAACAATGGAGGCGGTACCAAATCCTGAGATGCACCAACAACAATCCGGCTTTGCACCGCGGCGTCAATATGAACAGATTCCAGCAAATGTTAATCCAATAGCTATTAACATGGCTAATGGACAACCGCAAGTAGGTGCAATACCTATTGTACTTACTAAAATTATGCAAAGACCTGTAAAGGTTAAGAAGGAGAAAATTGGTGATTTAACAGCCAGCACAAGTAAACTCGCTATAGAGGAATCATTGAAGTTGGTAAGTCTAAAAGCTTTTCATTGCTTCCATACTTTTTGCAGATTTTTCTCATTTCATAGTTTAACGTGAGTGTTTTACTTATGTACTCTATGTTAACTGTATTGTTAACTGTTTGTTTTATCTTTTGCTGGGAAAATGAGTGGACTTAATTTTTATTAAGACAATACAATTTTATTTAGACGTTTGTGAAATATAAATATATACAAAGACCTTCAAGTTATAGTTTTACTTTAAATTTCAGTACTAATGTAGTAAGGATAACAGCAGAAATATTTGTTGTGACTACGAATGGTACCATAATTTGCCAACTTTTTCCAAACTGAAGAGCATAAATATTTGGCTTGACATTTAAAATTTCCTTCACTAAGAATTTCACATTTTAATATCAGATTTTATTAGCTCTAAATTAATATTATTTAATTATGTTTTCTAGACCGATGCAAATGGTGCTGCCATGAAAACTCCAGTATCATTGCTCCAAGAGCTTCTTAGCCGTCGTGGCATAACACCCAGTTATGAGTTGGTACAAATAGAAGGTGCCATTCATGAACCCACCTTTCGTTATAGAGTTTCCTTTAATGATAAGGATGTACCATTCACAGCTATGGGCGCTGGTCGCTCAAAGAAAGAGGCTAAGCATTCAGCGGCTAGAGCTTTAATTGATAAATTGACTGGAGTACAATTGCCTGAAGCCCAGGCAACTGCACCGGCAGTCACGAATGCAACGGTTGGCATTGATAACAATGCTAATAATACTGGTAGTGGAGAGTAAGTAAAAATGTTAATACTATTAAATTGTATATGTTATGCTCATTTATAAAATATCCATCAATATTGTAATCAATTCGAGTAATATTTCATTTTTCTCCTACAAAATTTATTTAATAATTATGTTTTTAAAATAATTTATTTTTATAATTAATAAATAGCGGCGCTGATAAAATAGTGGGTAATCCAATTGGTTGGCTTCAAGAAATGTGCATGTCTCGCCGTTGGCCACCACCAAATTATGAAACGGAAACTGAAGTTGGCTTGCCACATGAGCGCCTCTTTACTATTGCTTGTACTATACTTAATTTCCGTGAAGTTGGCAAAGGCAAAAGCAAGAAGATTGCCAAACGTACGGCAGCTCATAAAATGTGGACTCGTTTACAGGAGACTCCCATTGATAATAATCAATTGATCGAGAATATGGGTACCGAATTAGGTGGTGACGTAAGTATTGTTACATTAATTAATTATTATTTTTTTATTCTTACTATTATCATTTCGTTTGAATATTATTAAGTGTGACTTAATTTCAAATAGTCAAATAGTGATAGACATTTTTTATTGATATATTTTCAAATCACCTTATAATTGGTTTAAGTTATATATTTTATATTTCTTAATTTCTTTCAATTGTTCAGTACAATCAATGTACCTGCATTGCATCGTAAAAAGCAGATGTTGATCTTTTTTTCTTTTTTTTTTTTTTGTTTTCTTACAGAAATCCAATTATTATGGTGATTTGAAAGATATCACAGTACCGACACTCACCAGTCAACATAGCAATAAAGTTTCCCAATTCCATAAAACTCTAAAGAATTCTACTGGCAAAAAATTGCTCAAATTACAGGTGAGAAAATTATATCCTATAAGCAATCAATATTATTTCTTAATCATGAGCCGAAAAAAAGAGAATAGTGTTCACATTATATGGATAGTTCCGCTTTTAAAAATCTTTGTCTGACATTTCATATCTTAACTTTAGAATTTTGTTGACAGAAACTTTCAAATTAAATATACATTTTGAATGTTTAAAACAGCATATATACATATGTATGTATACTTCTGTGCTCACAATTTACACATTTCGATACCCGAGTCAAGTGTGTATAGTGTATTTGAGTAAACTCTTATCTTTTATGCTACCTCCAAAGAAAGTTCATAATCCGTGACAAATTTCGTTGCATATCATCAAAAATCGAATAAGAAAAGTATCGTAAAGTAACGGCATTTTCAAACAGAAAAACTACCCCCTTGTTTACCAATGAAATTTGACTTCAATTGTTGTGAATAGTGGTGCCAAATTAGAAAATTTTCATGTTTTTCAATGCGTTTCTTTACTGCGACTACTAATATGCACTAGCATCGACTGCGACTTTTCTATGAACTTTCTTATTCCAGCTTCAATTAAACGCTTATATATAGGTTCACATCTATTCACAACCACATGTCCAAGGAGATTGTCAGTGATTTTATTATTTTTAAACTTTCAAATAATTCTTATTGGAAAAATTGAAGAAAGGTGTACCAGAAAGGTAGAAAAGAAACAATTTTGAGTCAAAAGTATTCGAGATTGGGAAGAATATTTAGATGAGAAAAATCATTAGAATTAATAAAGAAAGGTGGTATGTTGGCTTATTAGACGTGAGGCCACGGTTTAAATACCTAAGATCAGACATCTTCAAGAAAACGATATATGAAAAAATATTTCATCGGCGAGAGTAAAGAGAAGGTCCCGCCATTCATACCTTATTAACACACACAACATAAGGGATGTGTGAAGCTAGGGCGTCATCCTAACTGAAGGGTTGTTATGAACAATTATATATGTATGTATGTATAATATAGAAATAATGAACAATTTCAAGTGACCACAATGTATTGTGCAGTTATTCTGCGCTCCTTTCAAACAAACAAACAAAAGTAAAATCGAACAAGAAAAATTTTGAATTATGATGAAGCATTATGAATGCAGTTGCCTTAGTCTAGTAAGTAGTGTGCTGACTTACCGAATGACTTAACCATGAGTTCAAACTTGTTCTCAAACAATACGGAACATGGAAAATCAATTTCTTTCGGCGACTTCCTCTCTGCAATGTTCCGGTCAAAAACTCTCAGAATAAATAAAATTCCCATGAAAATCTATCATTCGGACGTGTAAATTGTAGGTACTAGCACTCCTAGATAAAAATTAACACCCACAACATAGGTGGTGTGAGCAGTTAACCGCAAAGGGTTGTAATAGCCAATTAAGTTAAAGTTAAGTAAGAACTTGAAAGATCATATTTATAAAATAAGCCGCGATTTGAAGAACTTTTGGTTTAAAATTTCTCAAAAAAGCAAATTTCTAAATTTGTATACAAACAGTAGAAATAAACTCAACGAGGTAATAAAATATTAAGACAATATAATAATTGAAAATCATTTTAGGAGTTTGAAATATTTAAACTTTAGTTTCATTTAAAGTTGTTTCCTTCGTAATTCTTGCTTTACTTTTTCTAATTTTATTTTCAGAAAACTTGTCTTAAAGATCCAAAGATTGATTATCTTAAACTATTGGGTGAAATTGCTAACGAAAATCAATTCGAGGTTACTTATGTTGACATAGAAGAGAAGACATTTACAGATAAATTTCAGTGTTTGGTACAATTATCCACGTTACCTGTGGGTGTTTGCCATGGTTCCGGTAATACACCAACTGATGCTCAAAAGATGGCAGCACAAAATGCTTTGGAATATTTAAAAATAATGACCAAAAAATGAATTGGTATTAAAGTGTAACAACAAAATTTTTACTGTACTGCAGCTGTTTCAAGAAAATGAAAACATTTCGCAAACAACAAACAAAAACAATTGGCAAGCAAGGGGAGTTTTAAAAATACGGGTTTGTTTTTTATTATTTTTTGGATATATGTATATATTTTTTTTTCTTATCCTTTAGTTTTATATTTTGAAGATAAATTGAAAACTGTTTTAAATAAAAAAGAAGAAAATTCTATATTTTTTTTTCCACTTGAAATAGTTCAATACATAATCAAATTTCATTATTACTGAAACAGTTTAGTAAACTTGAGTTTAAATAGATTTCAATTTTTGATAGACCCTTTGATGTGCAGCTGACGTATTTAAAAATTTAATATTATTTAACTAAATACATAAATAACTAAAATATAAAATTTGCATTTTGCAATTATCAATTAAATAAAAATATTAAAAAATAAACATGAAAATTTCAGAAAAAAAGAATAACGTCATTAATTATTACAACACATGAAAGATGCTTACATATAAAACAAATTTTAAAACAAAAAAGTAACTAATAATAACTCATACTTAAACATTAAACTTAAGTGGATAAACAAAACATAAATTTTTGTAATAAAAACATAAAAAAATGGAAAATTTATATGATAAGTTATAGTTATTTATGTAACTAGTTCAATCGTAAAAAATCTTAAACAGTTGGAATATATCGAGAAATAAAAACAAACAAATGGAAATAAAATGATTCTCCCTCTCCAACGAAAAATTTTGAAACAACAAACGTTTTGAAATAACAATCGTGCAAAAAAAAAAAACAAAAAGTTTAAATCTTATAGTTGCTGCAAACTATAAATATTTAAACATCTACAAGCTATACTTTGCATGGACCTAATGATAAATTTTCCAGTAAACATAGAAGAAAAAACTATAAATAAGTAAAAATTATAACTATGAATACAAATCAAATATTATTTACATGTTTATCTCATCATATATTGACTCTTTTGTTACCATTTAATTTCATTTGAATTAAAATCAAAGCTAATCAGGAAAATTATTACATTATTTTAGTGCAAAGTGTAGAGGTTGTAACTTCAATAAAGATTAAAAATCTTTTATTAAACTTAACATAAATTAAATCTTGCAAGTGTAATCATATTAAATAAATAATTTTTATAATTTATGGTCTAAATAATGGTATAAACAGACATAAAAAAATTATTATTTAAAATGATTATGCCAGAAAAGAAGCTAAAATTATTAAAAACAAAATCAACAACTTATATTTAAGAAAGAATGACACCTCGTACATTACTTGTCTTTTTATTTTTAACATTATATTCGATTTACACTTATGTTACTTATATATACATGTAATGGCATACATATATAAAGAATAATTCATTTAAACAATTAAAATATATTTAGAAGACATAAATTGTAAAGGAATAAAATTTAACATTAACATTGAATAAAATAATTGATGTGCAAAATGTGTATATTTTTATTTAATATATTCAGTAATTCATAGTGCTAAAAGCAACAAGACAAGACCTATAAGACAGGCTGTGTTAAAAGTTCTTCAAAACAAAATCATTTACATCAAGACTTGCAACAAATTAAGATGAAATCAAGGGGATATCCCACGATTCACTCGATAGCTATAAGGCTTAATGTTATACACTTGTAATATAACTAATCTGCTACACTAAAACTTAATATTGTACACGAAACCAACCAGAACTTCTGAGAAAAATTAACGCTTAAATACCTAATTCGGTTCTTCTAGATCAGTTCTATAGAAGTTGTAGCAATTTTAAAAACCCATATATCATTATTCGCAGAAGTCACTAATTAAAAGACCCAACTGACTTTCATTTACCCAATAATACAGTGTGTAGTAATGAACTCGAAAAAGCTCATACCTTCTTTCCAGTAGTCGCTTATTGCACAAAGCAATATCAATGAAAAAATTCTAACTAATGAGCAGCCATTGCGACATCACTTTTAACGAAATTGCGGATCAACTGCTAAGGACCGGATAAAAAAAAGGTCGATTCACTTACCAATCATGAATTTTAAGGACTGCAAGCTTTTAAAGAAGTCTTAACAGAACATGATCTCTTTTGACATAGGGTCAACAGATGTAATAGGACTATCACTGATTTCTGTGATCAATGGAACTCTAGGCGAAGTCGTGCTACTGGAAATTCAACGATTTCTTACCATTCAAATCTTATTTAACCTGACCTAACCTTATCTTGTAATATTTGGTTTTAACTGTGCCCTTTATTTTGTACCTAAAATTTGCTAAAGTATTCAAAATAGAAAATCAGAAGATAAAAAGCTACGTCATGCCAAATACAAAAAATTTTTACATTGCTCTCCATACTAATTATTTCCCCTCAACTCTAAAAGATTATTGGCAACTCTACCTATGGTAAAGTACCATTTTTTACATCGCTTCACCGGTTCTTCTCTATTAACCTCATAAAGTAGTGAAAATCAGATTTAAGAAACAAATTTTTTAATTTGTTTAAATAAAAATAATAAATTAATAGTTTATTGTTACCTAAAGCTTGTTACAATATAATGCTTCCTTTAAATTATGGTGCAGTTTACAAAACGCCGCCAGATTATAAAGACATAGAAGACTCAGACTTGGCTGAGAATACAGAATATCCCAATATAAATTCACGCGACTACGCTAAGCGTCCTCTGAACCACAATGTGCGGATGCACGAGGCTTGGGAGTGTATTTGTGTCGCGAAACCACAAGAGCAATATGGCCAGAATATAATAATTTGTACCAATAAATTAAACGGTCGTAAATGGTTCGGTTCTGTATGGGGTTTTGAGAAGCGGACCGTTATACAAGATAAAATCTCCGTAAAAGGAAATTCGTCATGTTATAAGATAGAATGTCCGGCCGTAGTCAACTGTATGGAATTTATTGATCCTCATATTGTGAGTAGTAATAATAAATAACGATTAAAATAATACACATTCTTTTGTTTTTAGTTGCTTGTAGCTTTGAATACAGGGACACTTCAAGTATGGTCAACACATTCCGAAGTACGTAATGCTAAGAATCCTTATTGCCCGTTTTTAATAGGAGACAAGTGTGAACACATGAAACCGATAACAAGTTTGACGAAATTTAAAACTAATGACCAGAAGGCCGTTACTGGCAGTAAAGATGGAGCACTTAAGGTAAGTTTGTGTGGGTGCATTGTTATAAACAGATTTTCCATATTTGAATAGGCGGCAAGTAACTCTGTATATTAAAAGATTTACGATAAAAGGGACGAAATTTAGGGATAACCATGCGCTTTAATCATTTAAGCAGGTAGTTTGTCGCAACTACTTTTAGGCATTGAACGCTTTTGTTTGTTTTTGCCCGTTAGGGGAATATCAGAGATGAACGATTTGTTATGAAAGTTGGGGATTTGAGAATATGGGTTATCTTTAAATAGTATTCTTCGGTTGAGATTAAGTTCACATTTTAGGTGGTAAAAAGTTTATTCAAGAAACATATAAAATGATTAAAAAAAAATAAAAATGATTAAAAAAAAGCAGACTCATGTTCCAATGATAGTTCAATGCATTTTCAAGCCAATTCAACGTTGCCTATACGTTAATAATAACATAATCAGAATGCGCAATAGTTGTCTAGGTCGTAGCATTTAGCTTTATTTCTACATAGCGTAAAACAGACTTCTATAGGGCGTGATGGTACTCCACCTCGGGCAACTCCGCAAGAATTGGATTTTTTTAATGAATGAATGAAGATTTTAAATGATCAAAACTATTGTCAGTCTTACGATCAAATCCTTCAATCGTGTCTTATTTATGTAAAGTTTCTATTAGGAAAAGAAAGATTAAGTCAGCGTAGTCTAGCATGTAGTGTGTTGGCTTATTAGACGCTTGGTCATCTCGAACAAAACAAAAGATGAAAAAATAATTTTTCGGTGACTTCTTGCCAGCAGATTTCTCCCAAAAACTCAGACTAAATTGAATTGACATGGAAAGTATCTCAAATCTATCGTTTGGAGTCGACTATATACTGTAGGTAACAGCACTCATGTATAAAATTAATACACACAATATGAGTGGTGTGGGAAGCTGGGTTGTAAATATATATCTACCTAAAGATGCAAAAAAGTGAGCCATTTCGTCTTGTGTCCTAAATTATATTTTTAAATGTAATTTTCTATATTTTTTCAAACAATCATAAAACTATGAAGTATAACAACTAATTTCAAGTATTTTTTGTAGATCTGGGATATGGGCACAGCAGATTTGATATCTCAACAGAGTTATCGCTATGCTCATACTGATTCAATAACCGGTTTAGCTTCGTCACCCATAAGTGAAGCTATATTTACAAGTTGTTCCTTAGATAAATCGTGTCTGTTATGGGATGACAGAGAAACAAGACCTGCCATAGGTAACAACTTAATCTGCACATTTCACTAAAAGAAGCTAATATTTTAAAATTTTTTTCCCTTAAAGCTTTATACACTGAACATAATGTGCGTTTTAAAACTGTTTGTTGGTCTTTAGACCCTACAGAATGTTGTGTATATTTAGGCGATGAAATCGGTAATGTTTTAACATTGGATACTCGTAAACCCCAAGAGATATTAAGTCATCATACATATTTTGATCGGCCTTTAAGAAAAATATCACCAAATGGGTAAATTACTTAGAAATAATAGTTTTAATTTTACTTTATTAAAAATGTGTTACATTTTAGAGATTTATTGGCAGTCATAGCTGATACGAATTGTGTTAAAGTTTCTAATTCTACAACACATGAATGCTTGTACGAAAATTCGGATAGCCAACATTTTATACGAGATTGCGCTTGGCTTTCACCCAGTAAATTGCTAACAGTGGGTTTTGAGGGAAAATTACGTTGCCATGAAATGAAGTAGATAAGCACAAAATTTTTATTAAGTATAGTAATTTTTTTTTAATAACAAAGAAACTTCCCTATTTTAAAATATTGATAAAACGCAGCATATGTATTTCTGCAAGTCAAAAGTTTTCATAATTATATATTTTAACTTATATGTTGTGAATAGATATGAAGTAGTTTAATACTACAACTCTGCACAGGATCTGTTGAACATTTTTGTCTATTACTTACATGTGAGAGTAAGAGAAGTCGGCTGTATAATAGCCGCAGTTGGCTTTCGTGTAATAAAGAATACAAATATACGGTGCTTTTTATATATTTACCCGAATTAAGTGTTTTATTTATTCAGTATTTTTTTTAATTTTTGTCATTTAACGTTCAGCTTGTAATAGTTATGAATTCTTATTGTCGTCCAAGATGAAGTTGAACAAAATTATCATAAAGTAAATGTCATTATTTTTCAATGCATAAATTCTAGGTTAAGTTAGGTTAGAGGACGTGTACTTGTCAATTAAGACAAGTACAGTACCCGGAGGTCGAATTATCTCATTGTACAACGTTCTTAAAGAGGGAATAGGATAAAAAGGAGAGGATGTAGGAAAGGGGAGAATGGGAGGCGGAGGAATTACACAGACCAGACACAACAAAAAGGGAGAGCGCGACACCTCTCAACCAGCCCAACCCATTAATGAACCTGTGGAAAGCCATGATATCATAAATTCTAAGTCTTAAAAATTACCATTTTTTGCCATAATTTTCTGTCGTCAGGCACAAATTCGTATTTTATTGAAATTTATCAAAGAAATTTATGAAGCCATGGTTAGGTTAGGTTTGAGGACGTTTACTTGTCATCAACACAACAAATACATGGAGTATGAATGACCTATTGCATTCGTCCTAAAAAGGGACAAAGGGAAGAAAAGAGAAACGAACTAGGAAAATGATAGAAATATAGATTGAATACAAAAGTGAAACAAACGACCACATCACATAAAAGAGCGTAGAAAAAGACTACCGTCTCGATGTTCTAGCATCTTTTAACTAGCTTAAACTCATTAAAAATCTCAGAGTAGCCAAAAGGTCGGCGTTCGGCATTGAATCTAAATATTCAAAGAAGCTCTTACTCTTACGGAGCAGATGAATGTCACAGATTCCTAGACACACAACAAACCCAATCCCTCATCTCAGCGCTTCTGCTATTCTCCCTGACTCATATACTGACAAGGCCGTAGAAATAATAGTTTTGAGGTTCAGGGCAAACCAGAATTGATTTGAGACTTCTTGAAGACAACCCTTACTATAAAGTTTATTCAGTCCTAAGAATAGTTTATTTTTAAGTAGGAAAAATACATTTCTTTTAAATATTTGTCATTCATAAATAGCAAAGCTCTTGGATATTTTTATTTAATCCTTATGTTATAAAAATAATAACTATAGAGTATGAACTAAAATGCGAAATGAAATCTGAATCTCAATGTTTTAGTGAAAAATATATTTTGTTCTTGTAAAATTCATGTAAGAAAGAATATATATATTTATATACAAATTTTAATATAAATAATTTTGGAATAATCTTCTAAAGTGTTTTAATATTTCTAACAACTTACAAAACTTTGCTTTCTTAGCACAATGGATATAATAAAATAATAATAATAATAATAACATATCACTCAAATATATACTTTTTCATTAAAGTATTTAAAAAAAAATGAAAACAAAAACTTAAAAAATAGGAGTATAATATTAATATGTGTGTATGCATTGCCCAAATGCATGTCAAATAAATAGCAAAATGTTTAACAGCCTTTTAGCTAACCACAGATAAAATGCATTGTACAATGTTATCGGGTATATTTAAAGGTTCATCACATAGTTCGCCCGTGTTTTTATCAACCATATAGATTTCATTTAAAACTTTATCGGGATCATCCGGATCCAAAGAAGAAACTAAAACCAACGAACCATCAGCTAGTTCAGTGAGAATTGTTTGTATATCTTCCTCATTTAATTCACGTTCCGATATCACAGAAGAACAAGTTTCGTTATTAAAGATTTCGGGCTCTGGTACTGTTGAAAATGTTGGATTATTATCGCTGTATGTTTGAGGCGGCATATATGGTTGTGTTTCTACAATAGGCGTTTGAGATCGTGGTGGTGGTGGTGGTGGCGGTGGTGGTGGTGGGGATGACAGTGCTGGCGGTTGCGTAGTATTAAAATGATTGTAATCTTCCATTTTGCTATAAACATTAACAGTACCATCATCTAAATTAACAATTGTACGATGTTCATATTTATCAATATCCATATCAGCTGGATAATAATTATCACCATTTTGACTTATATAGGGAGAATACAATGGAGTATTTACAACATCACTGGATTGTGGTACTTGCGATTCATCAAATGTATTGTTTATAGTTTCCATACCACAAGACGTGTTAGAAAAGTCTATATCTGCTACGTCTGTATTTAATAATTCATCCATATCGGTTTGCAACTGTGTTCCATCCGGACATTCCAAACGTTCTGAAGGATTATTAGAATCCTGTTTATTTTCAATTTTTATTATTTCCTCCTTTATAATAGTAATTTCTTCTTTTTGTGCTCCTTTATTAGGTGTACGCCTTCGCCGTCGTTTCGGTTTATTTTCTGTATTGTTTTCTGGAATTTTATTGTCCGCAATAATATTACTTTCGATATTATTTTCATTTATATCGATTTCATTTTCATCATTTGTTTGTAAATTTTCTGGTTCAACGGTGGTATTGCACGAATCACTACATACTTGATTGGTTTGTTGGGGTTTCTGATCCACTACGTTGTTTTCGAAATTTTTGCACGTTTCTTTTAAATCTGTTTCTATGGCACTTGTTGCAGTTCGGTTCTCATTTTTCTCACTGGTTACTGTTTTTCGGACTCGTTTCTGTTTTTGCACATTTTCATTTTGGTAAATTGCATCAGACTGTAACACGCGATCTGCAGCACTTGTTGATAGTTTCCTCTATAATATACAATTATACAAATTTTTTTTAAAAACACATTAGACATTATATTTCAATATATTATTTCTAATTCTTAATATTTTATATTTTAATAATATAATTTTACATTATCACCACCTTTTTTCAAATTATCATGTGCTATTCTTTCTGTGTGTGAATTACTCTTGCTTATAAGTGGATCACAAAAACAAATATTTTTAATTTTCTACCGCGATACCGTTACTTCTGTTTTTAAATAATAAAAAATATATATATTAAATTTACCTTTTTCGATCGTTTCTTTGCTTCTTTAGTATTTTTAGCCTGCTCTTCTCTCAATTTCTCTTCATCGTCGATTTGTTGCTTTAATGCTTCTAGATTAAATTGTTTTGGATACAATAAAGCTTTATTTATTAAATGACCATTTTTGCGTTCCTCCTTTTTAAATTTTAATTTTAAATCACGCCGCGTTCGATTAGGAAACAAGGAGACCATTAGTGAAAAATCAGTGCCAACATTTTGTAGGCAACGATAGAATTTAATTGTTTCCGCTGGCAACCATTCACGTGTTCGTTTTTGACGTGAATAAAATCCATTCATGCCAGTATTTTCATCAAGATAAATTAATGATGAATTTGCCAACACCTTGCGTGCCTCCTGTTCTGCAGTGGTTTCAATCACTAGAGACTTATCGTCCAATATAAGTTCACCTTTGGCGTTTAATTTTAATTGCGGCACTGGTACACTTTCATTTTCTACGTCCTTACTTTCAGACTCCTTTTCCTGCTTCCCATCAAATGGTTTAACATCATTAGATGAAGATTCTGTTTGTTCTTGCTTTACATTTGGGTTGGATTTTTGTTCCATAGGATTAGTTGCTGGATTGTAGTAAATTAAATCGGACATTTTAATGACCGACTTTTCTGGCACTCCATTAAAAAAGCGGGCCTCAAATTCTTTACGCAAATTTTGTTTGTTGTCTTCATGTTTACGCGATTTGTGTGTGAAGTTATTGGTATCCGAAAACACGGAACAACCAGATTCTGTACGTATACGACCCATACCATTGTTTATTATACCTGAGGGAAGATATTTATGCGTTGTATGATGATGGTGATGATTTGAAGCTGCTGAATGATTGTTTCCGGCAAAAGAAGCAGAATAATGTCTTTCTCTTCTTGTCGGGGATGGTTGAACAAATTCATTATTTATACTATTACTCCTATTGCAGTCTTCAATTGTAGTTGTATGAGGGGAAGGTGAGGTACCTATAAAACTGTTACGTCTCTGACCGAAGTGTGGTGTAGCTTTTATTCGTTGTCTATTAAGATTTTTTGATGGAGAAATTGGACAACCATTAGTTGAAGGCTTTTCAGTTTCCATTTGTATAGCATTCTCTTCAATATCAGAATAGAATACATCATCGACACCACTATTTGAAATATGGCTATCAAGTCGCTGAAATTCTACTTTGGGTGGGCATTTAAAAGCATTAGTATCTGATACTGTTTCCGTTTCAGCTATCTTTGCTTCATTTTGTATATTTTCACTGGTTTTTACATTAAGATTTTCCTCATTTTCTAACTTTTCGCCGTTATCATTATCTTTTCCAACAACCGCCACGTTATCATAAGAAGTTTCATCTTTAGCATTTTCTTCTTGTTGATCTAGTTTACTACTCTTAAGGTTATCTTCAATTGCTGGCGTGTCACTCGAATCCTTTCTAACCTCTTTAGACGTTTCAACTGCCTGGGTGTCTTGAGCAATTACCGGGGTTGCACTTTCTTCTACTGAATGAAAATCATCCTGTTTTTCCACATCCTTAACTTCTTTGGATTCACTTTCGCTATTTTTAACTGTTTTTACATCATTTACTGTTTTAGCTTTACGCTTAGCATTCAATTGTATATTAGCCACTGGCTTTATTCGCGGTCGTCTCATTGCCATTTCGCGAGTTTATGTTTGTTATATTTCTAAAAATTTCATTAATTATTTTGTTATTTTTATTAAAGCTCATACAATTTGTAAGTTTAACCAAAATAAAAACAAGACAGACAACCACGAGACAGAATCGCTAAGTTGCAGTAAGTAGTATTGATTGGAAATCAATAATACACTTTTGTACAATGCTGAATATTTATCAAGAAAAGGCCAGAGTTTGAAGAAATAATTTTCAATTTCGTTTCAATATAGTTTTTAGCATGACAATGAAAATTCTTTAATAAAAAAGTTTTTATTTAAAAATTAAATATTTCTCATTTTGGTTTTCCTTTTTATACGAAGGGGTATTTGCATTCAACTTCATTAAAAGTTGACAACACTGTGTATTTTGTTTATTATTTAATTTTTTTGACAACCGCAGTTCACATGTACTGACACACTTTTTCGGCTCATAAAAATTTGTTTCTTGCTACTCTTTTAAATTTTAATTTGTAATTTAATTGCCTAAATAAAAAATAAAACAATAGAAATAGATCTTTTGATATAAATACATATTCTAACTAAACGAAACAACTTAAAATAATATAGAAATAACGAAGACAATTGCTAAGGCGTGTAATGTTATGCAAGCAAATAAAAACCGAAATCCTATAAATTTTGACAACATGTATTAATTATATTTTAAATAATTACTGAAAATTGAAGTAAAAGAAGGAGAAAAGGTAGCGGCAAAAATGTTTTTTAAACGTATACTCTCGAATATCAAGCATAGCTCAAATGCCACTTTAAAAGCCTGGTGCTATCAATGCGAATCCATATTGGCTCAGAGATCTAGACGTCTGCAACAGCTATTTACGTTTTATCATCGCGTTTATGGGTCACAAGGCTTAAAACTGCTTATCAGATCCTATCATCGACATTTGCCCCAATTTAAAGGGACAAATTTGGTTTTAAGTGCAGTAGGTGTGGTTGGCAGTTTAACTAACACCGGATCCGGTTTCGATTGGAATAAGGAACGTCTAAGCTTAGCGAATTTCAGCATATGTAACGGAGACATGGAATTTCTTAATACTTTACACCATAATAAATTATGCGATCTTTGTAAGGCCCAAAATATGAAATTTTGTTATTGTAGTGTAGGCAATAAGAAATCATCAAATGAAGCTATGAATTTGGACAAAAATGCTGTTGATGGAGCGGCGGTGATGGGTACAGCCATGATTGAGGGCTATAGGGATAATAAATGGGAACCATATTTCTGCAAAAATGAATTTCATATATGGAGACGTGAAGAACGCACTGCCATGTATGCTTATAAAGTATACGCTCGATTTAATGATATCTCAGCATCTGACCTGTTGCATGTACAATTAGACTTAGACTATCGTAAGCAATGGGATGATACAGCAGTAGCATTACATTTGATAGAAGAAGATCCTCTGCCTGGAACAAATTCGCATTTAATTTACTGGGAAATGCAATGGCCAAAATTCTTTAACAATAGAGATTACATTTATTGCAGACGTTATATATGCGATGATACACGCAAAGTTATGATGGTAGCTAATCGTGGCACTCAGCATCCTCAATATCCTCGAGTCGTTGGCAAGGTACGTGTTACAGACTATTGGAGTTTAATGGTTATTAAACCTTTGCGTGGTTTTCAAGAACCTGGTGTCCATTATATCTTAACTTATTACGATGACCCGGGTGTACCCATACCACAGAGTATCAAATCATGGGTAGCACAGAAACAAATGCCGGATACTTTACAAAAAATGTATTTAGCTACTAAAAATTATTCATATAGAAAAGCCTTAGCAATGAAGGATGTTTTTAGTAGTTTCAGTAAGTTAAACAATGAATATTCTGCAAATCAATCTAGAGAATCATGGCTGAAAAGATTATGGAGTCTACGTAGCAATAACAGTAAAATAGATCAAGATGATTGAGACTAATTTTTTAATTTATTCAAAATTGCAAACAGAGGCGTTGCAGATACTAAATATATAAACATATTTATTGTTGTTTTCTATTTCACTGGTTAATCGAAAGAAATAAAAAGTTACAATTCTATTGCAAAAGAGAATTAAATTTGTGGAGTTTTTCAGAAAAATTATTTCAAACACAAAAATTCTGATAATTCTGAACAATAAACATTTTTCAGTTATCACACTAATAACACAAGTAAACCAAAAATAAAACCAAAGTTACAGAAAGAAAAGAAAACGTAGCACCTACAAGATTTCGTTGTATTTGTAAAAGCGGCTTGAGGATCCAAGAGGAATTCTTTGAAAGTTTTTTCGGTTTTCTTTACTAATGTATGGTTTTCTAATTATAAATTGTATTTTCTCCCATACCTTTATCTAATATCCGTAGGATACGAAACTTTATAACAGAAGTGTTATAGTTCACGAAGTTTTAACTTAAATTCATCAAACGTGAGATGATATTCCAATAGTTTTCATTCATTTCACTTATACTCTCATTTATATTACAAAAAAAATTGTAAACATTATTCTTAAATACTAAAATTAGGAATCATAAAGGAAAATTTTAAATCGTAAATATTGTTATAACGATTTTAT
The DNA here is from genome assembly GCA_958299815.1 of Sarcophaga carnaria. Taxonomy (NCBI): domain Eukaryota; kingdom Metazoa; phylum Arthropoda; class Insecta; order Diptera; family Sarcophagidae; genus Sarcophaga; species Sarcophaga carnaria. The sequence continues at coordinate 99,550,617 of OY283152.1, read as the reverse complement.
TTTAACCAAAAAATAATTTGATATTAAAAAAAACTATCAACCTTTAAAGAGAAAAATGTGAGAGAAAACCAAGTGTATTCCCACGAACAATTGTTATACAAATTATTTCTTTGTTCTCCATTACATATTAATTAAATTGTTGAATATTTTTTCTATTTGCCTTTCAATTTTATGCAAAAACAAATTGTATTTATAGAGATTACAATTATACGGACCAATTATGTTTTATGACTTCTAATACATCGTTTATATTATTTTATATTCCGTGCAATATATTTGCATTTTTATTAGCAAATAAAGTGCATTATTGTTGAAATTTAATATCCAACATTTTATTAACACGTTGGATTGAATTATAATATGTATATCATGAATAATAATGCTAGTATTTGATCTCAATGATGTTTTTGAATTGATTTTTTTTATTATAAACTATGGAGAATCTAAGAAACCAAATAAATAAATAAATAAATAGACTAGCAATTTAAAAAATTTGAAATATACAATTAAAAATAAATCTTTTGAATTAAATGGAAAGCAATTAACGACGTTTTAATTCTTTGTTCGTAAAGGTAATTTAATTATATTTTTTGGTATAATTTAAGAACAAAATTTAATTAAACTCGCAAGATTATATCGAGCGATTTGGTCATTTTTCGGAGGAAGATTATGAAGTGAACGTTTTTAAGTTAAAATACTGTGTAAATTCTTTTGCTGCGATTTTTCAGCCTATTTTTAAAGTCTAGATCTGAATATGAGCTAGAAGGGTTTTTTTTTAATTTGCGGAATTTTGCTATTTTTAACACCTTGATTATTTCAGTTTTTAAATATGTTCTGATGTCCGAGACTTTAAATATGTTCTGATCTTCAACTTCTTTTTTCGCTTTTTAAAGAATTCGTTAAGATTAAGAAGCGAAATGAATAAACTGACAAGTTATTAAAATGTTTCCAAGTTGTTTTGCATTCTCCAAAAAATCAATACAATTTACGCAAAGAAATCAAATAACTTTGTTTTTTCCCTACTCTGAAGATATTTGGAATATTGGATCGAACCCACAAAACACTTATATCCGTCCGAAACTGTACCACAGCATTTAAACTGGAACGCATATTAATATTGGATTTCATATTCATACTAAGTTTTTAAGTTTCTGTTTATATTCAAAAATGAAAAACTAATGCAGCTTAAAAAACATTGTTTAAAATAAACCTTATATTGTAAAAAATTTCAACTATAATAATACAAATATAAAAAAAGGTATTGCTGGAATTATTTCTTCTTCCGATCTTGTGTACATTTTGGACAAAACCATTTACCTTTTGGTTTAGTCGTAAGGCCAACACATGCAAAATGAAACCATTCAATGGGGCACTAAAATAAATTATAAACTTTAGTATATACATTAATATAATAAATGGTTCGAATACTTACATCTGGATTGTCACAACCAATCATTTCACCATAAGATACTTGATGGCATAAACAATATGTGGGTTCATTGGGATCTACAGGCATATCCAACACGTCACTGGGATGTGTAGCAGATGTGAGGCAAGATTCCTTTTCAGAGTCATCTAAATCAACATTTTTCTGCTTTGGGTAGTAAGGAAAACAAAAATAATGGTAATTATGCTTGACATGTAATTCAGATGAAAATAAAATTTGCATGCATTTTATAATGATACGATGGAAGAATGAGTGGATGAAATTATGAGACGTTAAGGCTCTGAACACGTTGGAGGACATTTGCAATAGCCGTCAAAAACGAAACAGTCGTTTTTAGACACCTCAGCTATGTGTCAATTTTTGAACTTTACTTTTTCTACTTTTCAGCAATGTATTTTCAGGAAAATTCTTTTCATTCTAAAGGCTATTTTAGTTGAACAGCAGTCAGATTCTCAATAATATGAAAATATTTTTGCTATCTATACAACTTAAGATTCAATAGAATTTGTAGAAAATAGTTCATTGAATGAAGAAATGTAATTTGAATACATATGTAAGTAATAATAACTTTTTTCAAAACTATGCTAAGAAGGCAGGATTTAAATGTGGAAAAATTAGACACAAGTAGAAATGTTGCCTTATTGCAGCAAAAAAAAAAATCGGTAACTAGTGAAAATTCCTTAAGTAAACAAATGTTATCCGGAATGAATTCTCCTATGTTATATAAAAAATTTATTCCGAGAAAGGGTACAAACAATTGAGTTGTATTCGGTCACCATTGTGCCATTCAAATTCTGCAATTATTTAAAATTTTTTCAACTTTTTTTTTCTTCTATGCCATTAACCCATAATCCAATTCGTATGATTTACAGGAAAGTTACTAAAATATATGTATAATTTTCTAGTTTTTTCGGGATTAAAACATATTAGAATACTACTTTGCACTACATTTTAAATTAATATGACAACAACTACAAATTGAATTAAAATCGCAACGCTTAGTATTTTGCAGATTACAGGCTATACCATACCATACCATACCAAAAAAATATGTAACAAAATTTAATTTTTTAAAAGAAAATATGTTAGATGGAATAATGAGATGATTACCTTTTGACCCCCTTTGCGAGTCTCTTTTTCTTGATTTACCTTCTGCTTTTTCTTTTTACCACCCTGACCACCTGTAGTTGCTGCTGCAACAGTCGCGTTGTTATTAGCCTCATCATCTGATGAAGTGTTACGTTTCTTTTTACCCGTCGCTTTACCAGCATCTTTTGTTTTTTTACGCCCTTCTGTAATAAAAAGTAATATTCAATAACATAATATATGTAACTTATAAAAACATACTTACTTTTTACTTGTGCTTCTTCCGATTTCCCTCTGGTGGACGATGCTTTTTCTTGAATTTCACCTTCAAAACGTGCAAGATCATTATCCAGCCGTCTTATCTGCTTATCCACCAGTTCATATGTCTGTATAGCCAATTGCACTTTATCGTCACTGTACTCTTTAGCTTTACCAAATAATTGTTGTATATCCGTCAATCTTTCTCGCCTTTCTTCATCTGTCATTGTTGCACTGCTGTCGGCTAATTTACGCATAAACTCTTTGGCATGACTGTCTATACTCTTCATGGCAGTCTGTGCTCTGTCATCCAATTTGCGCATAAGTTTAAAATTCCTTTCTAACTCTGTGGGTAAGGACTCTAATCCTATATTGGATAAGACTTTAGTAGTAGAACGTTGTACATATATTTTGTTGATTTCATTGTTTTGTGGTTCACAAATACATTTATTTTTGTTGGATTGGATGTGGTATGATGGAGATGATGGAGTATATTGTTTGGGAAAGTGAAAAGAAATTTGTGAAAATGCATTGTGTAGTTATTGTAAACGGATGCAAGGATAAGTGTTTTCTACATTTTGCTGTATTTTGAAACTTACCATCTAAATAATTCTCCAAATATATTGCTGAAGACATTTTTAATATAAAAAATATATTATGTCTTGTGTGTATTTTTTATACTTTCTTATAATAAAAATAACTATTTGCAAACTGTTGAAGAAAAAATATATAAAACGCATACGCTGTGTCTCCAAATGTTACCGTATCGGTTTTTAATTTGAAAGCTACCAGACTGCAATCGAACTACAGTAACACCTAAATAGTAAAGCGAATGTATTATGTTATTCAAATAATACAGTAATGTAAGGGGGCATTAAAAAGTTAAGCTTATATTTGAATTTAAGTCATATTTTAGTATTATATCTTGGAGCTATATTCAGATTTGAAAATGTTCCTCTATTATTCTCTAATTTCAGTTTTCTATTTTCAGTTGTTAACATTTATTATTCTCTATCTAATCAGCGACTGTCCTCTTATCTAAAGCTTTTAATGTCTTACTTTATTATATTTTGTAGACTGCTATCTTACATGCGAGCAATATGATCTGATTCAATTGGGCATTTAACATTTATATATTTAACACATCTCCATTCGGAACTAACTTGAACTCTATATAGGCAAATTTTGATACTTAGTTTATTGACACACTGTTATTATTGATATCTGAAACCTTTATTAAAATCTAAACCCTGGTATGAACAACGGTAAAAAAGTTATACATATTATTGAAATCTGGAGCATAACTGATGCCCTAATAGCACTTAACTTACTAATTTTTCCTGCAAAATTTGGTTTTTAATATCATCAAAAGAAACACTTAATTGTCATTACTCATTTAATATAATATTTTTATACAATACGGCATCTCCATAAAATCATATGCTGTTGAACACAAACATTAGCAAAGGGAGAATTTTCCAAAAGTAAACAAATATATATCCGATTCCATTGAAAAATTTACATCCGGATAATTAATATTTTTATAAATTACCTCAATTAATATATATAGTTTAAAAGTAATATTACTTTTTACTAATTAACATCCTTGTTATCACTTTTAACCATGTTAAATGCAGGAATGTTACACTTTTCATTCATAATTTAATACGAAAACATTCCATTGCTCTCTGTTTACATTTATATTTTCTCTCTCTCTATCTCTCACTTTGTTTTTCTTATCATATTCATTTGTTGATGTTTTTGTATTTTCCTCTTTCACAACAAATGAATGAATCGATTTAAAAAAAAAAAACACATACAAAACAACAATATATAGCATTAAATAAGAGAAATAAAAGAAAGAAAATACTGCTTAGTTGGACGTAAATTTTCAATAAAAGCAGATGTCTGTTGAGTGCGTATTGTTTAGTGCATTGCAGTGTTTTGTACAAATTAATTGTGTGGTTGTGCAAAGGTGAATTCGAACTAGATGTTTAATTTTTTCCATTTCTAAAATTCAATTGTTATTATTGTAAAAACCAAAATTATAAGTTATTTGTATAAATGTCAGACAAATAAATGCAAATTACATAAGAAATATAAAAAAGGAATACAAATTCTGCATAATATGCCTGTAAATGAAATGTTTTTGTAAAAACTAAATTAAAAAAACAAGCAACCTCGATCACAGAAACAAAATACAAACAACAACCATAGACATATAAACAAAAAAAAGAAGTGTCATAAAAAAGGGAAAATTATATATTTAGTACAATTTAGGTGCATATGAGTGCGCTTTGAAAAAAAATTGTCAAAAAAACATATTTTTTATCAAATTGTAACACGAGTAAGCCAAAGTGTCAGTTTTTCACAAATTAGCGCCCTTAGCTCTGCACTACACTTCATTCTTTGTTGTTGTTGCAGTGTCATAACGTTTGCCTTTTCTTTGTGAGTGTTAACAAAAAATAAAAACAATAGGTTCCCAACTTGACATATATACAATGGCCTGGGAGCATTTGCGACCGGGCAGCTCACCCGTTGATTGGTGTGAAGGCAACTACATAATTTCAGCAAATATAGCAGAATTTGTGAATACGGTAAGTTTGGTCAGCATATGTATGTACATACGTACACACATACATACATACATTGATGTGCATATCCATTCATACAGTTTTTTTCTTGCATTTAAATAATTTACTACAACTGATTAACATAAACCAGAATTTTTTAGTTTAAACACAATTTTATTATTTATTTTACCAATATTAATTAATTTTACAAAAACGTACATTTCGAAAAAAGAAATGAAAAAGAAAAAAATGTTTGCAATGCCTCTTAAATGAGACTCATTCTCATTCTCGTTTTACAAATTTACAAACAGTGCAATTAACAAAGAAAAAAAAACAAAAAAAAAATAACGATTAATTTTTTTATGTTTAAAAAAGAAAATAAAAAATAACAATAAATTTATGTAGACTGATTTTTATTTAATTTTTTATGTTAAAAAAAAAAACGATAAATTTGTGTAAAGTGCAATTAACAAAGAAAAAACAAAGAAAATAACGATAAATATTTTTTATATAAAAATAAAATTTTTTATTATTACGGTTGTTGTTTAAGTAGTCCAAGGAAATAAAAACATCCTTGAACTGGTACAATTGGAATCTCTTTAACATCTTTTCCTGGCACTAATATTAAGAAAGTAAAAAGTACCTTTAAGATTATGAAAAATTATTAAGAATCATTTAATCTCTTTTTCAATTTTTGTACTCATAGGCAGAAATATTAGATTTTGTTTACTTTTAATGAAATTTGATTCATTTTGTTTTAATTTATCAAAAACAAAAACTTTCTTAAAAGAAGTACCATCATTAAAGTAATATTCCTCATAATTATACACAGTGCCGTGTACCTTTTCGTAATTTTATTTTCAAAATGTGTAGAAAGTACTATATAAGACCATAGCCAAGCTTTAACGCTCTATATACTCCATTACCCTCTAAATATTCTCCTGTTGGAGTGTTTAATTTCAATTTTAAATAGTCTTTATACTTTCAAGATGGGCAAACATTATTGTGGAAAGTATTATGGTAATTGTGATGAAAGATACCTCATATATTTGGGTCTAGACGTCCTCAGAGCTACACACGCTCATGTAGGTTACTGTACAGTTTTCTTAACTGCTTAAGTCATTAACTCAGACGTAAGCTCGTTACGAGGTGTTTGTCCAGCAGTTAAAGATCATTGTAGATCTGGATGAGAAGTCAATTGTCATAATATAAATATGCTTTCTTGGTACACTAGTGCGGTCATATGATCTGTTAATATATATTCCTATACTAATCAGACTCAAAGCCGTGGTTTTTGTAATCCTTTTCGCCAAGTCAAGTAAATAGATGGAGCTTGTATAAGACCGTCAGCAGTAATTTCGCACGCTGCATCTAAAGCGCACTCACGTCAAGTATAACAGATAATCCACAGCTGTTCAGTAGTACAATAACTCATGAATTAAAGCTCATAAAGATTTTAAAATTCGATATATTTAATGCAAAAAAAACTATTGAGTAATTAATGGTATAATACTATTTTTATATATCTACTTACATATATATATTATCATATATTGATAATCACTCAATAAAAAAATACAAGAACAAAAAACAAAGGTAGCGTGGTGCAGTAGTTAAATTATTTGGCTACAAACCAGAGATTACACAATCGAACACAGCGATGGACAAAACTTTTTTCACAGCGGTGTTTTGTATTTTAAAATAAATGAGAATCGTATCATTTCCTCCTCACCTCATTCCAAGAGGATAATACTGTAAGCGAATATTAAAACAAGAGCAGACTAAAAAGGGTAGAACGCTTAAAGCAAGGTTCCTTAAAACCACATTCAATACGACAACCCAATACATTGCAATAGAACGCGATAAATGGTGACCCTATCTGTCTAGAATCTGCTCCAGTAGTCCACATTCAAAAAGTTTTTTTTAACTAAAATCCATATTTTCATGTGTTTTTTTAAATTATTTCCAAATTTTCATTGACTGCTAAAAAATTAGTTGAATTCATTTAAATGGTGGGTGTTTATACATATAGGGTGTGTGATTTAAAAGTTTAAATTTAAAAATGCAATAAAACAAGAACGGTTTGAAATTTTGCCAAATTCATTTTTTTTATTGTGAAGTACAATTATTCCAGTTAGAAATGGAATATTATTTCATTCATCGTATCGTTGTTTCTCATCATTTGACCTTCAAATGCTCAATTGCGTCTGGTTTGTTGGCATAACACTTTTCTTTAACGGTGCCCCACAGAAAATAGTTCAACGGTGTCAAATCGCAGTTTCTTGGCAGCCAATCGCCACCAGCATTTCGGCTAATTAAATTGCTATCAAATGTTTAACACAATAAATAGATTGTAGCATGAGATGTGTGGCAAGTTGAAACCAAACATTGTTCATATCAATACTATGAATAGCGGGTACGAAAAAATCGGTTATCATGGTGCGATAGATGTCTCCATTGACCGTAATGGTTGCGCCGTCCTCACTTTCAAAGAAATATGGGCCAATGCTGCCTTCACTACATAAGCCGCACCAAACAGTCACTCGTAATGGGTGCATTGGCCTCTGTAAGACCACGTGTGGATTTTCTGAACCCAAACATTGCAAATTTTGCTTATAAACGTACCTACTAAGATGAAAATGGGCTTCATCCGAAAAGATGAATTTTTCTTGCAAAATCGACATCACCATGCAGTTTCGCGTTGGTTCATCTAGCAAAGCGACAACGAAGCGTAAATCGATTCATTACGTTCAGAGGAGATAATATACTGAATTTTGTGGCAGAATAGAATGACATAAGTATTGCCAGATTCGAAATAACCGATGAATCAAATTTAAACCGATCCGTAGTCGTCGACCATCAACATCTTTTGAGTAGCGTTAGAAAACAATTCTATACTGAAGAATGGTGATATTTAAAAATGGTAGTTTATATTCTGTTATATACAGTGAGCGTCAAATGGAAGTGAACACCCCGTTTTATTTGATAATTGGTATGTGTACATAACATAAGAATATATAAAAAACAATGTTACTTGATTTTAATGAAATTAATGGAATTAATTTAAAATAAAATTAAAGCATTATTTCATTTCGTTGCTGTATACAACAAAAACAATGTTGGCACTAGGTTTCTCGCCAGTGTGGCCTGATTTTATGTGAACAATGGTTTAAAAGTTCATGCTGCTAAAGCAGCGACAAACGAGCGAATCAAAACATTAATTGGCCTTATTGAGTACTTTTGACCTTTCCGCTACGTCATCGAATATTTTCAAAATGGATTTCAACAGCTCTAGGACCGTAACTGTTGTATTCCATATTCCATCGGATATACATAGGTGTTGTAAATAGTAATGAAAGCAAATGAAGGGAACTTGTTTCCGCCTCGATTTAAAAGGGGCTAAAATGTTGCGAATACTGGTGACACACGTCAGATTCTCTTTTCCACCTGATTGATTCCTTAAAGTTTACACAACCCATAATTACGTTCACGCATTGGTACTGATTCTGTTACACGACCTCCTTCGAATATGAAATGTGGGCCACATGAGAATGATTCCGAGGCTTTTAAAGAGCTTGTTATTCAAACGGTTATTTAATCACCTGAAAGAGTACGTTAGGATATATGATTAGAGGTTAAAAAGAGGTTATTAAAAAGTCTTTAGTAGATAATCAATTACAATTTAATCTCGAATATTTTAAAGAAGATCAAACATTGTGGGTGTATTTTTTAATTATTCTGCTTTAAGATATTTACTCACTTATAATTAAATTTAATAAGAAGCTCACGTCGTTTTTAAACAATGAAATTGAATGCCGATAGATGACCCGTATACAATTAAAAAAAATAAATAAACAAAAAAATGTAATAAATTGCATGAAATGAAACCAAAAATAGCTTTATGATGCCTACTACTTTTTTCATCACTGCACTTGGATGTATGTATGTATGTACATATATGTATGTATGTACATATTGTATGTACAATATTTCTACACTTGGAGAACTGTTATGCTACTGAGTTCATTGCACGTTACTTACAATAATATCTGATTTGCATTTTTATTCCATTTTTTAAAAATGTACATATTTATGTTTAGAACCTAATTAAACCTTGACCCTTAAAATGACACTCTTTTTATTCTACCAATACATATTTCGTTCGATTATTTTGTTAAGTGTAGTTTATTTATTTTGTTTTCCATACTCAACAATTATTGAATTAGTGCTATGATTTTTTTTTATAATTTTTTTGATACATTTTTATGAAATTTCAATTTGGAATGAAAAAATAAGTTCAAATGTGTGATTGACCTTATTGTTCTATATTAGTATCTATTTAAAAACATAGTTTATTTTATTTAGTTTCTATTTTTCACACATTGCATGCGAGTATTTTCTTTTTTATTTTTTGCTAAACACAATGGGTAACTATTCAAATTTTCTGAGAAAATAAAAATAATACATATTATGACGAGTGTGAATATGACACTTGTAATAGGAATTCCGCTATTTAAACGTATTATTTGTATACAATATTTTAGATCACGATTTTTTTTTTGTTTAGAGAGAAGAATAAAGTTAGGTTAAGTTGGCAGGCACCTCAAAAAGTACAGCTTGCTTTGGGTCTTATAAGATCCCGTTGTAGTTCGAATGTCTATCACCAAATCATAACTCCTGTGAGAAATAATGAGTATAACTAGTAATGAAATACTTGTAATAGAAATTCTTTCATTTGAAAGTATGGTGAACGAAAGTAATTTGTATACAATATTTTTGATCACGATTTTTATTATTTAGAAGGATAAAATTAGGTTAGGTTAAATTGAGTATATGCTTACTTACAATGAATATAGCTTACTTGGGTCTTATTAGATCCCGTTGTAATTCCTATGTATATCACAAAATTATAACTTCTGGGTGACATCTCTCAGTCATTCCGATAGTTTTATAAAAGTGTGAATTCTATTTTAATAATTTTTGGCTAGATACGTTCTGTCAACAAACTCTGGGTGCCAAAGAGTGATGAGAGAAGGACAACCGATTTTATATGGGCTAGTAAAAGGTCCGCCAAATAAATTTTTTTTTGAAAATGGTTACAAAAAAATTACTGAATATTTTCTCAAATTTCTTTTTTTATTTCAAAGTACAATCCTTCCGGTTAATAATGGAAAATAATTTCATTCAAATGGCTGCCTCGGCTGGCCATGCAGTAGCCTACACGATAGGTCCAATTTTTAAGCACATTATTGATTATGTGCAGCTGTATTTCACCAATGGCTTCACGAATATTGTCCTTTATAGCGTCAATTGTCTCTGGCTTGTCGACGTAACACTTATCTTTGACGGCATCCCACAAATAATAGTATAACGGTGTCAAAATGCGATGTTCAAAAACAGGGCGCAAAACATCGAGTGTAGCTTCGGCTGTGTGGCACGTAGCGCCGTCCTGTTGAAACCAAATGTTGCCAATATGTGAACAAAAATTCGTTCAACATGGCCCGATAACGATCGCCATTGACTGTAACGGCCACTCCTTGCTCATTTTCGAAGAAAAATGGCCCAATTATGCCTCTGGACCAAAATCCGCACCAAACAGTGACTCGTTTTGGGTGCGTCGGCTTTCCAATGTATGCGTGCGGGTTTTCTGTGCCCCAAATGCGACAATATTGTTTGTTTACATACCCGCCAAGATCAAAATGAGCCTCAACTGAAAAGATGATTTTTTTGCCAAAATCGGCATCTTCTGGTGTAGGCTACTGCATAGCCAGCCGAGGCAGCCATTTGAATGAAATTATTTTCCATTATTAACCGGAAGGATTGTACTTTCAAATAAAAAAAGAAATTTGATAAAATATTCAGTACATAGATTTAAGCATGTTCAAAAAAGCTATTCGGCGGACTCTTATAAAGCCTATAAACTTTTTATTTACCCTTTTTTAATTCAGTAGAATAAGAACACATCTTATATTTAACTATTAAATTAAAAACTTAAATTAAGAGTAATTTAGTAAAATTAAAAAAAAAATTTCTCGTAAAAGTAATACAATGTAAAAAATTATAATAATCGTAATAAAATTTGGTATCATATTCATGAAACAAAACAATTTGAAGAAAATATCTAAGCAGTACTTAAGCTATAAACATAATAAACGCAAGGCAGCAAACACAGCAATTTGAAAACAACAATTTTTTTGTTGTCGCGTTGCCTTTAACATAATCACGTCCATATACATCCATGCATTCTATTTTTGAGAGATTGCTGCGCTGCGTTTGTTGTGTTTATAGTTTATATAAACAGTTTTATAGTTTATATACAGTCGTGAAATGTTTGATGAAGAAATGCTGTTTTATTATGACTTTGTTATATTTTATAGAATTTACTCTGCGACCACTGTTTGATCTTGAAAATAGCACTTACTCATATAGATAGAGATCTATAGAACATATCTTTACGTAGAGGTAATGGTTTCCGCAAATTCAATAAATTGTGAAATGTGCAATTATAAATATGATTTTGGGTGCCCTGGTAGTCTAGTGAATAGTGTGCTATACTATTAGCGTGAGAATCGTTGGTTCGATTACCACTACACCGAGCATATGATCTAACTTAATTATATCGTAATAATAGATATAAATCGTAATTAATAAACAAATAAATTTGTTTCTCGTAATGTTATATGTTTACATATATAGCTCGCTATAGCGTTGTATTTCATATTCATAGTCTTCCTAATCCGAATGTTATTTGGTGTGGAATGTTGTGAAATCCGAAGATTTCTAAATATTATAGAAAAATTTCTTCGCAGTTAGTTTTCATATAAACAGACTAATTCGAGTGCCCTGGTAGTCTAGTGTACAGTGTTCTAGACTATTAGTGTGAGTTAGTGGTCTAAGTTACTCAACTTTTAATAATTATAATCAGTCTAATTTAGTTCTGACTCCGATTCTTAGTTAATCTAAAGAAGTTTATATTCGATCGATTAATGTTTATTGGTAATTGATACGATATTCAATTTTGAAACCATTGATTTGTTTTGGTTTACGCTTAATCCATTTGCAGGTGCCCATATATAAATCCGGGGAAAGATTTTGTCTATTATTACTATTGTTTATTTAATTGGTAATGTTTTACTTGTTACCATATTGGCTATAACGGAATTATCTTCAATCCCAATATACCTTTAAAACTAATTGGCAAAAAGTAGCAAATTTTCCCAGCTTCAATTCTGTTTAAATTTTACATCATCGTAAACGGGAATAATTACTAGTTCAGACCTTAAGATTCGCTCGAAGTTTCCAGTAAATTACTTTGGATGTGTGTGACCTTGAATTGTCCTCAGACTGTAAGGTGGAATCAAAGCTTCCAGTAAATTACTTTGAATGTGTGTGGCCTAGAGGTGTCCATCCGGGCGTAGTTGGCCACTGGTTCAAGCAAAACAATTGTTAAGAATATATTGTCAAAAAGTTTAGCCGTAGGAGAGCTGTATTAAATATCAATACTCTGCTAACGCCTTTAAACAAACACACAGTAAATATTTCTAAATTCAGACCAGCATTTTGGACTGTACCAATTTGAAATTATTGCAACTGACACCAACCATAATCGGCTTCAGTAGTAAGGCTACTATTTTACGATTAAGCAGTGATTTTCGGTTAGAAACTTTATTCTAGTGGCTCTCCATGCAAGTCTTAAGTTTGGGCACTGAAAATACACAGGTCGGACTTGTTGATTTCATTGTCTCTGTAGACTTTTGACAATTGATCGTTAAAAATTACCACAATGAAATAACCGGAACAAAAATTGTACGTGATACGTTGCTATAAAACCTATTCACATTTTCAGCTATTTGGCTTGAGTTTTTGGCTTTGTCATAGAAAAGCGAGTGCATATTTTTGTTGGTGCTCATTTTTAATGCAAGAAGTACTGTGTCAAACACTGCTTCTACCGCCACCTAGCTACGTCGAACCTCATTTGTATAAAGGAAGATACATACATTATTGGTCATTACAACCCTTCATTCAGGATTACGACCTAGCTGCTCACACCACTGGACCTACTGTTTAAAGACGACAGATTTTTGAGTAATTTTCCAAGGCAATTTTATTTACTCTCAGAGTTTTTGCCAGAAATTTGCTAAGAGGAAGTCACGGAAAAAATATATTTTTTCGTATTTCGTTTTTGGAGTTGACTGACCTGGGATTGAACCGAGGTCTCACGTATAATAAGCCAACGCGCTACCTACTAGACTACGGCGATTTCATAAAGCAAGATGCAGATTATTTAAACCAGCAATTAGAACAATTGTGAATACTTTTTTAGTACCTTCCATGTATACAAATCTTTAACTTATCATTATGACAGTTTAAAAACGAAAAGTGCACCACTGACCGCCAAGAAAAATTAAGAAGATAAATTGAATTTATCCAAAATTAAGAAATATTGCCACTAATATCAGTTAGCATAGAAATTGTATACTATTATTTATAAAATTACGAACTTAAAATCATGCATACATATACACACATATATGGTCATTACAACCCTTCAGTCAGGATTACGACCTAGTTTCTCACACCACTTATGTTGTGTGTGTTAATTTTATACATGAGTGGCGGGACCTACTGTTTAAAGTTTATTACGAACGACAGGTTTTTGAGAAAATTTTCATGGCAATTTTATTTACTCTCAGAGTTTTTGCCAGATATCTGCTGAGAGGAAGTCGCCGAAGAAATACTTTTTGTATTTTGTTTCATGTCTGGCCTGGGGTTTGAACTCTGGCTTTACGTCTAATAAGCCAACACACTACTTACTCGACTACGGCGACTTACAATCAACTACGAACTTACAATCTCTGTATCTTATTGATTAAATATTATTTGTTAAATTTATTATTAAATTATTACTATTGTCTACTTTTAATTTGTTTTAGTTTGCATGTACTTCTGTAGAATTTAAGACAAACATTTTTAATTGCTTCCCAGTGTGCAATCATTTTAAATTTTAAATTACAGTGCAAGTAAGTGTAAAATTTACACTTATTTAAAATACATTTAATAACCTGCTATTAAAGTGTTGTAACAGACTATCCCCATATTAAGTTCAAGTTAAAAAACTATTAAATTAGAGATTTTAGATATGGTTTCTTAAATTAACATTTATTTTTTCAATGTTTGACTGTTTATTTAAGAAATAGTTTTATTAACAAGAATTTATCGCTCTAAAACAATTGAATAAAAAAAATAAATTAACCATCTAAGCAAGTAAATTTCAAATCCTTTAACGTATTCCAAGTTTTAAATAAATACGTTAGAAGTTACATTGCAGTAATTGCATTAAACATCACTGTATTTTAAAAATATATGTACATTAAGTGCTGATTTTAGCGACTCCTCTACTCAAATAAAAGTTGAATATAAACTTCATTAAAATTAATTAAATTTAATTAGTGAATGTTGACTTTTTTTACGAAATGACTGCACAATCAAATTTTAATGACACATATGTACGTATTACACAAATTCTAAATGTTTGTTAATACCACTGAGATTAATGCGATTAACCGTACAACCAAAGTACAATCACGACATGAGTAAATTCGAGCAGTATTTAATAATAATTTTCAAAATTTTTCTACAATTAAATTTTTATAAACTCAAGTTCTAGTATAAATAGGTAAACTTTAGAAAGCTAGAAAGAAAGTTATAGCCGGTCCTGTGCCAGTATGCGAAACAAGCATAACTGCAATGCAATGCTAAAAACTACAGCATACTGGCATTCTAGTAATACTGAAGTTGCTACCTAGTACATGCAGGTTACGGTACATTGTTTAGTAGGCGGTTATACAACCCTTGTTTTAATTAGAATTTATTGCATCCGTACAATTATTGCTTCCGTACAATTTCACTTTCGATGCAGCAAGAGCCAATAATTAAAAATTTAAGCTGTTCGGTTCAGTTTGGCGTAAGTACAAGGCCACTAGGGAAAGCAATCATTCTCCATCGCTGGTTTAGGCTTCATAACTTCATACATATGTTTGGTATGAGATTCCTTATATGGACGACTCTGATCAGGTTTAACAAGTCAAGTTTTGTTCTACATTTGTCCGTATCGAGCCAAGTCTGTTTAATCCCTCTAGAAGTGGGTGTAGTTTGAGACCATTTGTTTGAACCTATATAGAGCATTGCCAATATCACGTATGAATTCAATTTAATGTTCTGTTGCAATAGCCTTTGCAAGTGCGTCGACTATATTGCTACATTCAGGAGAGACAACATGGAATGTCTCACTATTTCCTTTGAAGACCCTCGGCGTTCTTTGACAATCTTAGATGTGGTTGGTTAACACATTTTCTAGGGTTATAATGGCCGATTTACTGTTGATAAATATGCGTATATCTTTACTCCATATACTCTGATATTGGACTGGCAAAGCGGCAGTCTTTATAGTTATTATTTCTGTAGTAGATTCCACATCCGACATTGTCGCGGAATTTCAATTTATCAATGAATATATGAATAATATTCTCTGGCAGGTATAAGCCGTTATCGTAAAGGATCGAAAGTAGATTCAGGTATCGTGTAGCCAATTAGTACACCCAGATCAACTATACCCAAGATTTTGGCACAATTATAGTTTCTATACTTTCATGCTCTTGAGGTGGCCGTTGTGTTATTACAATGATTCGCTAAATATTTATAAAGCAATATCGGCAATCATAACTGTCTGTCTTAACTGAAAAGCAACATTACTCCGATAATCTGTCATAGGCATCCGTCAGTTGGCCCAGTTAAAGTTTAAAAAAACTCAGCTATTTAGCTTAGGTTTGATAGTCATTAATAGCAGATTTCTGCTTGATTAGAGCAGAAGATGTAAAAGAGTAAATTTCATGCAAAAATTTTAAAAATCTATGCTTTATACTACGAATAAGATGTATCGTTATCATGCGAACTCTTTAACTTCGACATGGAGAGTGTTTTGCGGAAGGCGGGAGTGCATCGCAATGGCAATATTTTTCAAAAAAGCGTCCATTTCCTTGCTTATGCTGACGACATTAACATCATAGAGCGTACCAAGTGAGATTCTACTGCTTCCTTTAGTACTAAAATGGGTCTGGCAGCAAATGAGGGCAAAACGAAGTGTACGTTATCGACAAGTAGAGACGTGCGTCATATTGAATCTCAAATTACGGAAGATAACTAGACTTTCGATATAGTCAAGGAACTTATTTATTGTGGCTCCGCCGTTACCAACAAAAATGATGTCAGTGTGGAGATCAAGCGCTGGATCACTCTTGCCAACAGGTGCTACTATGGTCTCAATAGGCAATAGAGTAGCAGAGACCTCTCTCGTACAACAAAACTAATACTCCACAAGACGCTTATCCTCCCCGTGCTTCTTTATGGCGCAGAGGCGTGGACTCTATTAAGCACTGATGCAGCAGCCTTGAGAGTATTCGAGAGAAAAGTCCTACGTAGGATCTTCGGTCCAGTGCGAGTTGTCGATGATTTCCGCATTCGATTCAACAGTAAGCTGTATGAGCTCCTTAACGACATAGACGTTGTGCAGCGTATTAACATCCAGCGGCAGCGCTGGCTTGGCCCTGTCGTTCGAATGGAGGAGAATGATTAGGCGAGACGGGTATTTGATGAAGTGGAAGGATCAAATCAAGGTAGCCATGTCGTCGATTGGTGTGACCAATTGGCGTAGGTGCGCAAGAAGCAGAGGCACCTGGAAGGATGTGTTAAGGCAGGCTGAAATCTGTTAATCGGGTTGTTAATGGCCAATTAAGTAAGTAAGTAAGTCATTAGCTCTATTCACTGGATTTAGTTTCGTATTTCCAAGCCTCAAGAAATTATCTGCAATAAAAAATTTGGCTTCAATAATGAAATCTATTTTGATGATCTCGATAACTCGGGTATATTTAAGGTATGCAAAAATTATAATATGAAGTCGCCGTAGTGTAGTAAGTAGTGTGTGGGCTTATTGGACGTGCGACAACATCCCCAACGAAACGAAATATGAACAAATATTTCTTCGGTGACTTCCTCTCAGCAGATTTCTGGCAAAAACTCTGAGAGGGAATAAAATTGCCATGAAATGTTTCTCAAAAATCAGTCGTTCAGGGTTGACTTGAAACACACAACATAAATGGTGCGAGAAACTAGGTTGTAATGACCAATTATGTATGTATGTATGCAAAAATTAAAGAAACTAAGTCATAGTGTTTAGAGCTCAAAGGAGATTATGTTCAAAAAATTCAAACACTGACATATAAAAATAAAACTTTACTTAATAAATTTTTATTTGTCGTGTCGTACCAATTGAGGTGGAGTGTTAATATGTATGCATGTATTTCAGAATTTTTAATTCTATTTTCTTTGTTAAGTGAATGCTGATTAATAAGTCACTTTAAACAATAACAGCAACAACAAACACGTACTTTTTCTTTGTTAATTATAAACTTACGAAATAGCCTTTCAATTGATGTGTTAATAACACAAAAAGTAAAACGAAAACATTTATGGTCAATGGGGTCATTTAACCCCTGCAGTTAATTATTTGTTTTTAAAATATTAATTAAAAATTTAACAGTTATTACAGTAGGACCTGGATTATCCGTGATGGTCGGGACCGGAAGAGTTCCGGATAATCGATTTTTCCGGTTAATTGAGTACCAATTTTGGCTAGTTTTTTAATAGATATTTTTATTAGTTAATAAATGAATATGTACATATTTATATAAAAACTAAATAATTCAAGGATTTTATATACATACATATTTCAAAAATAAAAAAAAAAAAATTTTGTCAGAAAACAGTGAAAGTATACTGACTCATCGTATACTAAACAGGGAATTCCCCTTTTACGCTTGTTTGTCCAAAATAATAGAAAAAAATTTTTGCTTATAATCACGGATAATAGAGATAATCGCGGTTAAACGATGCAGAAAAATTTAAGTCGATCCAAAATAAAATTAAGTCGATGCAAAAAATTTTCTTTTTCCATCCCGGATAATTGATGTTGCCGGATAATCGAATCACGGATAATCAAGGTCCTACTGTATTATCTTTTTTAAAAAGTTTATTAATCACAACACTAAAAAGATTATTAAAATTATTTCATTATCTTTCATAATTCATTACATTAAATACATACAAATTACGAAAAGTACGAACTGAATTCAAGTACAATCAGTAGCATTTAATGATAAGATTTAAAATTAATTCTACTATATTAAGTATAAATCTAAAAATGAAATTGATTGTCGAACAATTTTATTATTTAGATGTTTAAACTTTGAACGTTCCGTTTAATGTACTTGGGTGTGTATGTACTTATATGTTACATTTTTCTATAATTTATTACTGTGGTTTTATCTCCTTTATTGTTATATTTCTCTCTATTTTTCATGTTTTTCTTTTTTTTATTACTTTAGATAAGTAATTTTCTGTTTTTATTACTACCGCCTGTGCTAATGTATCTATTCAAAGAGTATGGACGATTTGTAACACAAGGAATTCATGTACTTTGGGCACTACTGATTATCGTTGGCCTAAGTTCTATGTATTTTCATGCTACTTTAAGTCTCATCGGTCAACTGTTAGATGAATTAGCCATATTATGGGTATTTATGGCAGCTTATTCGTTATTCTGTCCGAAAAAATATTTTCCAAGATTTTGTCAAAGTAACAGGTACGTACAAAGCATTCATCAAAATGTAGATGATAATTAATTATACTTTTTTGTGTTATAAATATTAAACAAATCTAACATCTATTAACATATGCATAATTATGATAATTAATTTCTTATTTGTTTTTTAAATTACAATATAGTTACAAATAATATGGCATTATGTATAATTGCTATGATCGATATACCTTAGATCATAAGCGCCTGTTTATAGCAACGAACTAGAGCCTTTCATCCCATAACCTCACCACTTGTTTATTATAATTCGTGGTAACCTTGTGTAGATCATTAATTTAATTGGTCAACCTTCACGGTGTCAGGAGCTATTAGCGATTGCTAAGAGGGTGGGCCTCGGTTTTGTGCGTGAATCAAAGAGTTTTGAATAGAAATCATTTTATTCTTAAACACATTTCTATATACTTTGTCCAATATTTCACTAAAATGTTCACCCCTTCAAACACTAAGATTATATTAATTTCTGAGATAATTTCAAATCTCTTTCTGCTAAAGCAATTACTTAAGATTTGGAAACAAGAAATACATAGTCACTAAGGGAATAGATAGAATAAGTCATTTCGTAGTCGTGAAAACTACATATCTATACACCCTTGCCTTGTCCTCAAGAACTCTTTTCCTGGTCAAACGTACGATTAGAGAAAATCCTTTTAAATCGAATAATTTGAAATAATTATAGATTATACCAACGATTGTAAGCAACGCTATACCTATCTGGCGAAAAGTTTTCTGAGCCATTGTGTGATGTCATCCACAATTTCTCTCTATATCTCCGATTGATATCCAAATCGTGAATTTTTCCAATTACATTGTAGGTATAGGAAGCTCGACTGGGTCGTAGAGCGCGTTCGCAAGTTTCCTCATGTCATCCACAGTTGAAAGCACTGAGCCATGTAAAATGGCTTCCACTATTTCTCTCTCTATCTCCGATTGATATCCATATCGTGTATTTGTTCAACTGCATTGGACATTCCGGAATCTCAACTGACTTATCGAGCGCGTTCGACATCTTATGTACTTGTATGTCCACATCGAAATTCATTCAGTAAAATACTTTTATCCATTGAAATTGATTGCGCACAGTTCCTACAAAATTTATTACGCTTAAAGTAAAGGTTTTTCAATTTTCTTTTTAAAACACGTGGAAGTCTCTTATCTTAGGCTTTAAAACGCAAACTAAATGCTGGAGCTATTGCATCTTCAGCTATCGGGCGAGAAATTGAAAAAGTCATCGACTTGTTGTTGTTAGACTCATCAACCTTTTAAAATGTAAACATTTTTTGTCACATTTTCACTCCTACTCTTTTTCATTTATTCTCATGGTACTTCTAGGTTTTTGTTCAGCTAAGGGTGTAGTTGTAATAGTTATAAAAAGAATTCCCTCAAAGGTATGGTACGATATTTTAATCGCTTCTTCGAAAATGTATGCCTTCTTCTTCTTGATCATTGATCCTTATTCGTTTTGCAATCAGGAAGAAACTTCCGTTACGGCGAATGATAAATGGAACTACACATAAACTACATTTGGTTGCAACAAGACTGTGCAACGTACCATACATCATGTTTAATAATCGATTTATTGCAGTATCAATTTGGTGACAAGGTTCTTTTCAGAAGTGATTATTTTCAATTGCCCTTTCTTTGCTGTTATTTAACGCCTCTGGATTGCTCCTTATGAGGCCATGTTAAGTCATTGGCTTATGCAGACAAAAACCATTAATCTTTGGAGTATTGGAAGCCAATATCCAAATCACCAAGCTAAAATGCAGTGAAAGTATCTACCAGATAATAATTAGAAAAAATTTCATTGCTGTATTCCTCAAGCAGAAAACTGATTTCAGTAACGAAAACTCTATCAATCATTTAACTTTTGTTCATAAAACATTTTCGAATATAGTTTTTCGTCTTTGAGTTCATAAATAATTTTAAAAATAATTGTTCAAAGCATGTGTGTATGTATGTTTGGTACATAAGTATGTACTTCAAAACCTAATAACATCAATAAATTTTTTGGTTCTCATCATATATTTGTCGAATCCGAAATTAAAAATTGTAAAGTTATCAGATATTTTAACTAAAAAAGCAATTTTTGCCCGATTAACACCACTAATAAATTTAGCTTTGATAGTTATTTAAATTTCGAAACGTTTACATATCCTAAGTTGGGAAGAAA
This sequence comes from Sarcophaga carnaria, assembly GCA_958299815.1. Classification (NCBI taxonomy): domain Eukaryota; kingdom Metazoa; phylum Arthropoda; class Insecta; order Diptera; family Sarcophagidae; genus Sarcophaga; species Sarcophaga carnaria. The sequence goes on along the minus strand of OY283152.1, from coordinate 99,529,369 downwards.
GTTGCAAGTGTCTAAAATTTTACAACGCCTGAGTTTTGGATGTAAAAGAGCCTTTCCAAACTTTATTTTGCCAACACACTACCTACTAGACTATGGCGACTTTACGACGGTACCATTGTAATCATAGATAAAATCTTCTTTTAAGGACTTTAAATTTTTTTAAACGTAAGAAACAGAGGCGGTATATGGAAACCATAACACGATATTGATTTTATGAGTGAATCGTACACTAAAAGTTCGCAATTCAATTTCAGGCATGACTTTCTTCCAATTAGGACCAAGAAAGCGACAAAAGCGTTCACACCTGCAAAAGAATCGTAGGCAAGATCTGTACTCTTAGACCAACCATCACATACTGGCACAATACTGGACATTAGGTCGTGATAGAACCAACCTTGCTATATGGTGTTCATGTCTGGTGAGAGGTGTGCAAACGGAAATTCCAATGCCGACTGATAGGCAGAGTATGCAGACAGTACATACATAATTGGTTGTTACAACCCATCTACAGGATTACGCTTAGCTTAGCTTACGATTAGCCTCTCACACCACTTATGTTCTGCCTGTTAATTTTATACATGAGTGGTGGGACCTACAATTTAAAGTCGACTCCTAACGACAGATTTTTGAGAAAGTTTTTCATGGCAATTTTATTCACTCTCAGAGTTTTGCCAAGAATCGACTAAAAGGCAGTCTCCGAAGAAATATTTTTTCATATTTCGTTTAGTTGGAAATGTCTGACCTGGGGTTTGAACTGTGGCCTCACGTTTAATAAGCTAACACATAACCTACTACACTACGGCGACTACTTATTACTTAGGCATTATTTAAAATAGATCGAACTCTCCTCTGACCTCCTATTAAAGCAGAAAGTTGGTGGCAGCAAGACTCAATGCAGTTATCTCCCTTTCCAACGTAGGCTCCTTATAACTTTCTAAATAGAACAATTAATTTTAGAATTCCAACTTCGGAAATTCCCAATGGGAATAGCATTGTCCATGAGCTGGCCAGGGCCGATACGGAGCTCGCAATCTCTGACATGTTACACGGCAGAGGTATTCTGATTGTCTCAATTAATATGGATATTATGCACTCGTTTTACAGAGCGGCTCAAACTCGTTGACAGCAAAACGGTACGTGCAATATTTCCAGACTCTGTTGGGCACGTACAAATAAGAAGAGAACCGACTCACATCTGTCCTTAAACCTCAAGGTGATCCATCGTACAGTATTGATTTTTACGAGCCACTACGCATTCCAAAAGACTTGGCTTTCCAGAAAAAGACTTCTGCTGTACTTGTGGTTCACATCATTTGTCAGTGTACTACTCTTGTCATTAAAAAGCCGATGTTTTTGACTTCACATATTCTGTAATCCTTCACCGAGTTCTATCATATAAAGATTACTACAATAGCAAGATTTATTTTGGATTCGTATTGGTTTCCTCTAGACAATGTCTGACCCCCGTTTTGATTATTGATTGTCATATTAGAATACATGTGAATAATTTTATTAGATTTTGAACGATTACAAAAAAAAATAATTAAATAAGAAGCATTTAAACTTTTGGATATTGTAAGGTGTGTTAACTGATAAACAAATACAATTGAATTGTACTACATTGTTGTCATATAACCATAAACTTACAATTATCTTTTTGATTATTCCGATTTCCAATTAAATATTTTGAAACATGCATGTATTTTATGAGCTGGGTAGCGACTTTAGTGGACTGTCATAAAGATAGTTTTATGGCGACATAGTCGGGGTACGACTTCCAATAAAAAGAAATTGTCTTTATATACAATAAATAACAGGTTTGTTCATAATATTTTTACTGTGCCTACAATTACCTACGATTACGAACTAGCTGCGCACACCACCTATGTTATGTGTGTTCATTTGATCCATGAGTGACGGGACAGTCTAAAGTTGACTCCGAAAGGTAAATTTTTGCAAATAGTAATTTTCCGATTTACGAACATAATTGGTATCATGTGTGTTCGTTCGTGAATTGTTCGTTATCTTCAGTACTGAGTTGAAAAGGAAAAGCGTCCACCATTTTATTAAAAACTCAAAGTACATATATAGTATGTATTTTTAATATTTATCAAAAAATCCAAGTTATCGACCAACAAATACAAGTCATCGACCAAAATATTGCAAGTCATTGACCAAAAAATGCACATCATCAACAAAAAAATGCCAGTCATCGATCAATAAAACGCAAGTCATCGACAAAAAAAAAAAACAGAAGTCACCGACCAAAAAAACTGCTAATCATAATCCAATTTTGTTCGGTTTATATAAAGGGTCATCGACACAAAAAGCTCAAGTCATCGACAAAAAACGCAAGAGACCCACAATTTTGCACGATTTATATAGCGAACTTTTTTTTGCTCAATTGAAGAAAACAATAAGTTTCGACGCCTATATCTCCGGTCCCAAGTAACGTCCAACAGTAAGGAAACCTGTTTTGGAATCTTTGAGACAATGCCTATCCAGCCCACTAGGTCCATTTGTTTTATTGTTGGCCGATTTATAGAGCGCACTTTTTTTGCTAACAAAAAGTTAGCTTCGTCAGCTATATCTCCGGCATATTCAATAGCAATGTTAAGTCCATATTACTATGATATCAAAAGAAGACATTGAACGTCTCAGCAAAGGAAATCTTTGTTTTATTAATTGGACGGTCTGGATTGCTCTAAAGTTTTTTGTAAGTAAAAATTAGCACACATAAGAGTCGATGAAAAGCACATTCCTTAAGATAATCACCAGGGAATATTAAAAAACAGTCGTAGTTTAGTTTAGTTTAAAGGTCAAAGGCGAAGAAAACTTTTGCAAGAGCTCTATGTTCCCTAGAAGAATTTCAAGAGTGTCCAGATCATTCAATTTAAGCCAAAAAAGTTGGCTATCATCAACCTATAGCGCTCGTCCTTGCCAGGGATGGACTAGTCAAAGAAATCTGAACCGATGACTCCGCCAGTCAGAAATCCACAACAAACAGTGACTTTCTCAGGATGAATTGGAAGTCATGTGTTGGTATTATACCAAATTTTTACAGCTATTTAAAAATGGGTCTCATAGGTCACGATGAATGGTTCGACTATGATTGGCAACTGAACTCAAGCTGCGTTGTTAGTACAAATGATGCTGTTGTTGTTGTTAGTACAGATGACAACTAAAATTTTATTTGTAAAACATACATATTAATGTTTGCCAGATGGATGAAGTTCGGTTACCATCCATAATCAAGCCATTAGTTTCCACTGCGCAATTTACGCCGTATCATAAAATAATAGACCCATTTCTGAATGAAAACGTGAATAAACAAATTTCTGTAGGATGGCACAAATGGTGGTTACGAGCTGGGAATTGGCAGTCCTTTATTAAGAGCTGCTAAATTGCATTGAAATTCTTAACTGAGGACTATACTGCCAACACTTGGTCATTCTGAAAAATTTGCTCAGTTTTATTTTGCCAATAAAGACAAGTAAATTTATACATAAATGAGACATGAGAGAACCTTTCGTTGTAATTGATAAAATAGTAAGTATTTTTTTTAATTTTTATAAAATCAATAGAACAACAGATTTATTTCCCAGGCATAAATATGTAAAAAAAGATTAACACGTCAAATTAAATTGTGTGCTTCGCAAATACATCGTAGTTAAAATAATAGCACATTGAATAAGTTATCATTTTGTTATAAAAACTATTAAATAAAGAAAGAAAGATCAGAAAATAGAAACAAATAGAAAATAAATATAAAAAGTGATATTTAAAGATAAGAAAGTTTTCTGATGGATTTTCGCCTTACATGGGGACACCAATTAGAGCTGAAAAACTGAAATCGTATTCAAACTACAGCAATCATTTTCTAAACTGTATTTAAACTAATAAGAACTTATAGGATCCCGCATGAATAAAATTAACACACACAACATAAGTGGTGTGAAGCTAGATCGTAATCCTGGCTAAAGGATTGTAGTAACCAATAATGTATGAATAAACTGTTCAACGTGTATTTACACCAGAGGTGGGTGAATGGAAGGCTCCGTCAACATGGGTAATGTTGTGTCAGACTCCACAAGCGGCTCAATGATGGATAAAGAAAAACGTGTTGATCTTATGAATAAATCAGGCTTTCCGACTACTATTCCAATCGGATGCGAATCCGACATGCACTCTGCTCTTGAACACAATGTACATTGATGTTTTTGTATAACACAGTTGGCTAGTGTTGCGAACGTTTATGATAATATTCTACCGAACGTCATGCCACACCTCTGTAAAGGACAGAATAGAAATAACCAAACGGAAATGGACTATCAAATGAGAGAAAGCTCAGACAGGAAATGACTTGTAATCACTTGGGAAATTCAAGAGAATTTGGAAATAAAACTGACAGAATGAGTTTATAGTTATGGAAAGAGCTCCACCATAAGAACAAAGTTCATACTCAGTTGTATTCGTTCACTAAAGTATATTAAGTGGGGATTAAAAGTAGAGTAGAAAACACTCAGGTTTTCATTGTAATGAAATGGCTAACGAATGTACAAGAGTACTTAAATGTAATTTGTATCTCCTTAACAGATATCTCAAATATGAATGATTAGTGGGCCAAACAGCTAAAATACATACATACATACATAATTGGCCATTACAACTCTTCAGTCAGGATTACGGCCTAGCTTCTCACACCACTCATGTTGTGTGTGTTAATTTTATACATGAGTGGCGGGACCTACAGTTTAAAGTCGACTCTGAACGACAGATTTTTCGAGAAACTTTTCATGGCAATTTTATTTACTCTCAGAGTTTTTGACAGAAATCTGCTGAGAGGAAGTTTCCGAAAAATATTTTTTTATATTTCGTTTTGTTTGGGATGTCTGGCCTGGCTTTAGAACCGTAGCCTCACGTCTAATAAGCCAACACATTACCTATTAGACTACGACAACTTCAATAAGCGACCATGTTGATCATTACAAGCTATTAGTCACTATGTGGGACTATTTTGTACATCATCTATGTTGTGATGACTGAAGGGTTGTAATGACCAATTATGAATATAAGTAACGTTTAAATTTCAGTAATTTACAAAATTGTCTGTTTCGTGTATTGTTGTTGATTGTCAAGATTGGAACTTTAAAAAGACACTTGAATGCCTTTCGTGTTGCTGTTATTTTGGCAGCTTCTGTATGCGTAAGGACTGCAATTATTTCTTAATTATTTTACCTTTGTGTCCAAATGACGCAGATTACATACCATTTAAATAATAGCCCTTTTTAAACACTCTCAATTAATTTAATAGTTTTCCAATATATCCAGTAACTATTCTAACCACAACGTATTTTTTTAATTTCTTGTTCGTATTTCTAGACGTCTATTTCGTATACTAATGTTTGTATTTGCACTAACTGCAACAGGACTTTCAATTTGGAAGCCAATAGTCAATGCTTTTGTATTAATGGCAATGGGTGTACCCACTATGGTTATGTTGTATAAAGAATTAAAGAGGTAAGTGACGATTAACTGGTATAAATGAAAAAATAACTGAATAAAAACTAAAAACTATTTATAAAGCATTTTTAAATATATTTAAAATTTAAAAGAATTTATTATTAATTATATTTTAACTGATGATAATGATAATCGCCTACGCTGTACTGAATTTCACACAATGTCATACAAGTAAAAAATGTTTTGTAGGTCATACGCGAGTATAAAGTATTCCATACTATGTCAACACTAAATCTCAACTTAAATTAAGTTCTTCAAGATGATTTGCACTAGAATTTACTAACTTTTGACACACTTTGCATGCACTAGTGTCGTAAATGATGCAAATTTTCTATACACACTTAAAATTATGAAAACATTAGCAAACATTTAAAAAATTTACTAAAAAATTTTAAATGCTTAAATAATAGTTGAACTCTCTTACTATTATACCGAGAGAATCTTAATTATTTTCTGCATCGATTGGAGGTCCCTTCCTTCATGTAAACATACTTACGACCGTTCTGAATAACAGTACTCTAAATCTACAGTAACCTGTCAAACGACTGTTTATCAATCTTAAGTTGCTCCTGGATAGTCTAATGTATGACTTAGCTCTTCTCCTATTGTAGTTTCCTAACAAAAATTCGGATTGCCTCAAACCCACTTGGTTTGAGAAGAGCCCTCTCTTTATCTTCCTTTTCGTTGAGCATAACTTTCAACAGAAGCATCCGGGTTCCATCATCGGTGTGGAAGCTCCCTTCCTCGCAAGCTCATCTGGCTACTCATTGCTGAGAATTCCAATACGACGTGAGACTCACCAGAGAGTAACCTTCTTTTCCTTACCTAAACGATTCAGTTTCATACTAAGTTTGATTTAACCTCATAAGAGCCGAGTGCCCGAATAGCGGGCTGACTGTCATGTCATTTGGATAGGAGCCAAGTTGAATTGAGCACATCTTTCGATGGCATAGACTTCTGCTTGGAAGATACCCTCGTGTCACTCCATGGGCTCTGAATATTTCATTCCGGAACCAAAAATTCCTGCTCCTGCTTCACGATCCGTTTATGGCCCATCTGTATACCATAAAATAGTCTATCTTTTAACAGAGTATGCAGCTTCCAGATTTTCCCATTCATTTTTGTTATCAAATCTAGTTGCGTTCTGTCCAGGGAACAGTTAAGGAGGTTAATCGATTTTAAGTCTCAAAATCCGCCAATGAATTTCATCTTAGACTTAGCTCCCATCAACCTAACCATAGACTTTAAAGCTTTAGTTTTCATTACCATGTGCAGCGAACTTGAATCCAAAATAGCCTCTTGCACCGCTGTAAGGCAGGTTCTCATAGCCCCTAATATGCCAACACACGCTGGTGGCTATATCTTGCTAAACTCTATTTGTTGCAATAGCAATAGCTTGTTCGAAAAGAAGTGACGAAGGTATTATATACCCCTCTTCTCTTTGTCTTATAAACTATCTTTCCAGGAATCCAAAACAATGCACTGCATTAATAGGGATCATCTCCTGAGTGCTGTTCTAAAAAAAAAGAACCTTAAGAAAGAAGAGACAAATCATCAGTGTAATCCAAAACAAATCATCAGTGTAATCCAAATCCTCGAATTGACATTGTTGGCTTATTAGACTAAGCCCTGGCGCTAACATAACGAAATATAAAAAAATATTCTTTCGTCGACTTCCTTTCAGCAGTCTTCGGGCAAAAACTCTGGGAGTAAAAATATTTGCCATGAAAAGTTTCCCAAAAATTTGTCGACTTAAACTGTAGGTCCTGCCAACAAGAATGGTATGAGAAGCTAAGTCATAATCCTGACTAGACTGTTGTAATGACCAATTAAGTCAGTTAGTAAGACTCCATGTAGTTACTCTTTCCTGTGTATATATTGGATTCATGATATTATATAGAATGGTGGTGAACAACGACTTCTTTTAATTCTAACGACATCTGGTATGTGTCAAGCGTACTTCCACAGATCATTAAGATCTTCTTCTTTTTACTTTACCCCGTAAATGGTTTCGACAAAGATATTTATATTACAGTACTTATTGTACTTCCACCCTAAATCTATTATTGGAATAATGTTATTAACCTATGGAGGTTAAAAATAAAATTCTTGCAATTCATGGAATTTTTCCGATTCCAAAGCAGGAAAGCGATAAAAATAATTCATTTCAATGAATAATTATAGCAATTTATTAAAAAAAATGCTATTCTTAATAACAATAAGTAAACCCGATTGTATAAAATGGACTTACCCATTGCATTCATTTGTTGGCAGTTAACATATACCAATATCTTATAATAAATTTTAATTTATTTTTTTTTTTCTATAATAAATCAATTTTTAGCGATAACATTTTTGATAAATAGAACAAAAATGAAAACAAGATATTAATTATGTTAAACGTTGTATAATGTAACCCCTATTCGTTATCGAACTGAAATACATACTATTGATTTTAGTATTAAGGTCTTAGAATAAATTCTCTAACACTTTACATATTTTTTATAAAGAGCGTATGATTGATAAGGAAAGGAGGGCACACATCAATTTATATTATTCATACTTTCTGTTCCTCGCATAATTTCCAAGGGGTATACGTAAAATAAGTTTAATTATACTTTCTTATTCGGCACCACATTCGAAGTGTTTCAAAGTAGCATTTGTGGAAAGTTTTATCGTTATTATTTTGTATACGTTTATGGGCTAAAGTTTAGCTACGTAATAAGAATTTTTCCTTGTCATACTTCCACCCAGTCATCACGCTTGCCTGAGATCACAATCCTGTATTACATCATGTGAGTGGAGATTCAGTGGATGCTGCTTTCGTATCCGCTGATCTTACTCTCTCTGGCATTCTTTGCTGCATCAAAACTTTTTTGCGAAGATACACTCCGCGTAACATTTTTCGCATGATGTTAACGTCAGAAAAATTACCTTAGATCCAATTGTCCTTTCCAGAAGATTTCACTCGTTTCCGTATCGCGCAAATAAAGAAAATATGCTTCACATTTTGCCTTATAATTTGGCATTCTTATCACGTTTTATCCAAGTCGTGACAATACTTCTCGAGATATGCTTTATAGCATCCGTGGTCGGTTAAAAACTGTGTTTTCTTCTATTCCATCCATTAGTTTCGTTATAAGTCTAAGGATCTAGATCTGGACCAGCCATCCTGATATCTATCCATATCATCGCAAGTGAATTAACCGGTCTGCGCTAGACCTGCTCCACTCCTTGCAATATATTTTCTACTCTCTACGTCCACTACTAGCTGCAACGATATCATCCTCGCAATCCACAAGGCTGCATTTGTAGACTGCATCTAATCCCATCCTATAGACTTCCTATTCACGTATAGGGAGCTGCCTATAGGGCTATCGGTTTAACAACTCTTATCAGCCACTGTCTTTTCGCCGGCTTTGGTGTTTCTTAAACCTTACCCCGTTGTCAGTCATTACTCCCAACTACTTAATTGCCTGCTTCGATGCTATGTGCTGGTCGTTATAGCAATGAATTTTATCCTTTCTTACTGCTAATAAGTATTAAATTTAAGCATTTAATTTATGCCTATAATCTACTATGCCAACTCATCAAGATGTTTCCCTTTTATCACCAGAGCAATATTCTCCGCAAATCCAGTGATATGTCATACATGGCATTTTATAGTATGGGGTCCATCACCAAACTTTATGGGACCTCTGTTGTTACCGCATGCGACTTTCTGTCATCATCTGTATCATATAAATGTGCTCTATCCCTAAAATAGTCCATGATTAGTTCTATCAAGTATTTTGGTGTATTCTTTCATTTGCGGCCAGGTCGCTTGGCGCTCCTGCTCGTAGAGCTGAAAGCGTTTTTGACATCCAAAGTGATGATAATGTTGTGTTCTTAAGCCCCTTCAAGTCGGTGGTCATCACGAATGGCGTGCTTTGCCGTGATTTTGACCTGTTCTATTGGATCTACTGTGAAACTTGCTTTTCGGAAACTAAATTTTCAATCCACAAAGAGAGTGGCATCCTAATTCTTCCCGCGCGATGTTACTCTTTGTAATGAGAACCAACCTCTACCTTTTCCATATCCTAGAGAATGTCCTATCTTGAATGAAAGCATAAAAACTTTTTATTATTCTCATAGCCTTAAGTGCGATGTCCGGGATTCCATTGATCTGGTACCTTTTTACTGGGTCGATCACATATACAACCGAATTCCTGTCTGTTGACTTGGGTAATTTGACCGTGAAACTCCATGTATTACACAAAGTGTGAAATTTTTGCTTTCTGAAGGGCTCTTCTCAATTGATTACAGCTTTCCCTGCCCCAGGGCTTTTTTCACATAGGCACCCATTTGCATGTAGCATCTTTTCTTGCCATTCGCAATTGCCTTATTAAAGTTGGGTCTGAATATTCTGCATCTTCTCTGCAGTTCTGTAAAATCATTGCGACTCCTTAGTGGAATACCTGCGTGCATGGTTATATTTCTGTCTTAGGTCAGCTATTTCCGCTTTCCACCACTAAACGTATTTCCTGCCAGGCAGATGATTTGGTTGTTCCATCCTTCACGCTGCCAGTTAACCGAATGTTCCTCATTGCGAGGAAAAAGGTTTTCATATAAAAGGAGGAGTCTCTCCATAAACGGTTAGGAGGGGAGCTCTCTTGGATTTCGAAAATGATAGTCTTTGTTATCGATATGTTCGTAATGGAATATTAAATAGAAAAATTTTAATTGAAAATATTTGATTATTACCTACTAAAGTAATGCTATCTCTAGACTATAAATGAAATATTTGTTTTTATTATTTATTACAGAGTACAAGACCAACGGGTCTATCGCTTAGGATTACGTTCGACAGCTGTATGGTTAATAGCTGTCATCTGTTGGATTAACGATCGCATGTTCTGTGATGTCTGGTCCTCTTTAAGTTTCCCATACTTACATGGTTTCTGGCATGTGTTCATCTTTATTGCCGCCTACACAGTACTGGTTGTATATGCCTATTTCTATGTGGAAAATGAATTGCCACAAAGGCAGCCGTTATTAAAATACTGGCCCGTTAACGAATTTGAATTGGGCATACCATTCATAAGTATACGAAATCCAGGTAAAGAATACAAAGATTCAATATAAAAATCAAAAAGTCCAATTATAAATTTTTAAATATAAAATACAAAACAAGTGATACAAACATTCAGGAAATGAATTGCTTTCTTTTAAGATACATACGTGTAACTTTAAGTGGAATATAATTACTTAAAAGCGAATTGTTAAAGAAAATTTTGTTGTTAAAACTTTTTCTAAATATTAATAAAATTATAGTTGAATAATTAAAATTACTTATTGTTAAAAAAATAATAATCAACTTTTGTCCAAACTCAAAACAGTAAACGTGATATATAAAATAAACCATATTGCACAATATATATATATATATATATAGTATATATAGTAGTATAATAGCTATTATTTAAATTTACCAAAATATATAAAAACGTAACGATCTAGAATAAATTGTTAAACAAAACAAAAAATTAGATAAAATAGTAGAATAGGAAGCAAAGTAAATATAATTTATAGTTTAAACAGATGCAAATGCATTAACAAATACTTTTTAAACCCCATGACCAAAAAAAATAATGATCTTTAGACAGTTTTTTGTTTTAACATTTATTAAATATTTAACTTTAGTTATTTTATTGTAAAATTCAACATTATTCCATTTGCCATGTGTAATTCTGTGACTACCTTTAAGTTTGTAATAAGTTGGCCGTAATTGACCAAATAATTTTAGTTCAACTACTTTTATATGTTATATATCCGCTCAATATTTTTTTGTTATCATCATTTGTGTTCATTTTAATGCAACTAAATACCAAATAAATACTATAAAATATATTCGAGCATTGTAAACAACGAATAAATTGCATACACTAAGCGTTGGCTTTACATAGAAAAGACGTTCGTATTTCATATTCAACTTTTAATATTTAATTTGTATTCCCTTTACAAGTTTCGTTGCTTAAACTAACGAATAGTCAATGATACGCCTTTTCTATATCAAGTCATCCAGAGTAATATAGTTCTGACATAAAAATACCAAAGATTTTTTAACTGATCCTATAATAAACATAAACAATTTACATTTATAAGACTACAGATGAATTTAATATACTTTATAGATGTTGTATTTTCTTCCATACTTTCAAAATCAATCAATTAATTAATCACACTAGAACCAAATTATTTCAAAACAATGCGGTTATATTAACTAAATATTTATTTTTATATATTTTTTATATTCTAATTGATTATTTTATTTTATAATTGAAAATGAATAATTTTTATTTTTAATTTCCAAAAAATCATTCATTTTTCATTAAAGAAATTGAGAACGAGAGAATTTCTAAAGTAAACGTTGCATTATTTAAAATATATTAAAAAAGAGACAAAATATTTGAAATTGATTTAAATGCAAAGGAAAACTGTTGACCTTTATGATTAATCACGAAATTTACATTGTCTTGAAAATCTATGGACCTTCTTCCAACTTGTCCTACATTTTATTTAAGCTTTCTCAATGCTTATAAAATAATACATATAAAATAATGAAATGAAATGAATTTGTGCCCCTAAAAATCTATTCACCTTTTTTATGGTATATTTATATTCCCTTGAAAATCTATTCCCTTTCTTCCAACCTTTCCTACAATTTACTTAAAATTTTTCAATATAAAATATAGGGTGAATGACAAGAGAAATTTAAATTATCTTAAAAAACTATTTCGCTTCTTTATCCTTTTCCCGCAATTTACTAAAACTTTCTCAAAATAAAATAACGGTATTCATAAAAAAGAAATATTTGGAAGGTAATAAAAATATTTTATTCAATTGAATTTATTTATTTATTAATAAATATTTATTAAATATTAAATATATAAATAATATTAATAAATAAATAAATAAATTATGTTCTGATCGGTGGCTAATAGATATGTACATTAATAATATAAAATTATGAACATTATACGACTTTTACATTGCATTCTATTTCATTTATATTCCAAATATTCCATATAAACTTACACTTTTTCTGTCATATCTTATAAAAAAAACCTGGATTATTTCTCCACCAATAAAAAACAAATGAAAGCGATAATGTCATCAATTCACAATAGTGACCTCAGAGAAAGTTTGTTTCAATTATTTCATTCGATAATCTAGATCTAGAATTTCAATGCATAATTAGGACAAAGAAACGATATCAAATGTTTGTCTCTTTGAAATCTTTTAAAATATTCTTTAAGTTCCTTTTTTATTTTATACTTTAAAAACACGTGTTTATAACTTAAACATTTAAGTGTATGTATGTATTTATATGCGTACAAGTTGTGTGAGAAGCCATTGTAACCATCATAATATATATTTAAATATACAATTTTCGTGTAAGAAATTAATAATAAACAAAAATTATTTTAGAATTAATATAATTTTAAACACATCCCTATGTAAACAATTTAATTTTAACTGTTTTTGTTTCAAACATTAAAAGCAATATAGTGTTCATAATCATATGCTGAAACATATGCACACTGAGACAGTATCAGATAGTAGCTCAGTTAAATTTAAATTAGCTTGTGTGACTTAATTTTTTTTTTGCTCAATCAGTCATATAAGGTTTTAAAAGATATCAACTTATATATATATATACAAGACTATCTATTAATATGCTTATTTACCTTTAAAATAAAATTAAATTAAATTTATATGAAATCCCAAAAACTTCCTTAAATTTTAAAATTAATATAACTTAAGTATAGAATAAATCAAAAAAATAAAATCATTGTTTTAAAGGTTGTAACATTGGCACACTTGAGACAAAACAAAATGTAAGACTTGCGAAATAAAATTGAACAAGTCTCCTCCCTAAGTGTTAATTTCTTCTTAAATTTTTTTATCTATCAAAAATGTTGTTAAATTAAGCATATATTGGACAAAAACAACAATTTATAGACTGTTCATTTATGCTAATGTACCAAAAAACGAAATTGTTTTCAATATGACATGTTATGTTATGTTACGTTTAGTTTATTAAACATTTTAAGATACGTTTAAATAGGTTTATAAAATAATAAAATAAAAAACAAGAATAGTTATAGGAAAAATGTTTATTTATTTTTTAAATATAGCTTTAAAATTCAAAAAATATAGTAAAAGACGATAAATTTGTACGTAAATTCAAAAAGTATTAAACAATTTATATTAATTATAAAAGGTGCATTCAAGTAATAAATTTAATCATAATGTAATTACTTTAAACCGAAAAACGCTAAAGTGTTTGAATAAATTTAACTTTAGTGTAGTAAACCAAAGAGATAGTTAATATTAATAAACTTATATCAAAACAAAATTATTTAAATTCTCTAGACATAGAAAAATATATTTTTATCTTAATAAAAAAAATGCTAAAATATATATAGAGTATATATTAATTTAGACAAAATTATTAAAAGCATAATATAGAGAAATTGGTCAATACTTGAATATTAAAACATTTAATAAAATATTTTATAACAAATCGATCACATTATTTCACTTTTCATTTAAAGGAGGTTTCACATATCAAAATAGTAAGTATAATAATTAGTCCTGTATGTATATCATAATATCAACAAATTATTTAATCAAATATCATTAAACTTCATCATAATTAATCAGAATCCGAAGAAATATTATTGCAGCTAGTCTTAGGTGAGCGTTTACTATGCAAATATTGACCATTGTGTGTATAGGGTCCACGATAAGTGACTGAGTTTTTATCAGTTTCATAAATTTTTATTTCAAATAACAATTCGGGACGTTTAAGTGCTTGACGTATATTATCCCATATAAATACAACTAAATTTTCAGTGGTACTTGGCTATAAAATAAAACGAATTTTCATGTTAAGAGATATTCAAAAATTAAAGTAGAAAACACAATTTTTCTTAAAATCTTACCACATTTTGAAAGTATTCAACATCTTTATCTAAATTTTTATGATCCAACTGTTTGAAAATAACACCATCCATAGCCAATTTCAAATCGGTTATATTCATTACCATGCCAGTGCGTATATCAATGGGACCTCTAACGGTTACTTCAACTGAAAAAAGTGAATTTAAATAATTTCAGTTTTATAATAAAAATCTAAAAAACATACTAAGTATTAACCTGAAACCATTTATTTTATGTGTATGTTTTTTAATATAAGCACAGTAATTTATTATTTATTAATAATTACACTATAATTTGTTATACACATGCATATTGATTTTGTATAATTAAGCCATAAGTAGCTTATTTATTTTATTTTATTGTCTGCAAGATCACCAAATTCACTTATAAAGACGTTAAAATAACATACAGAAAGAAACAATAACAAAACAATCAATTTTTAAAGAATTTTGATGTAATAGATTTTAAACGATCAAATATTTCAAAAAATTTCGTTCTTATTGGGTTTATATACATAGATCATGCAAGGAACCTAAAATGAAATTGGCATAAAACTTATCGTCATAAATATTAAAATTATTATTGTGGTATTCATTAAATTGAAAAACTTAAACACAAGTCTCATGACAACATATGTACATACCAAAGAACCTGCTAACTGATCTTATAGGCAAAAAAGAACCTTTATTGTCGATTAAAAATATTAATTCACAGTTGAAGTTCTTTAGAATACATACATAAAAATTGTGTTATAAAGTACAGGTATCACCGTATCATCAAATGATTTAAAATATTATATAAATTATATTACATAAAAATTGTGTTATAAAGTACTGGTATTACCAAATGATTTAAAATGTTATTGCTTTAGGTCTGATGGAAGGTACATTGCCCTCTAGTGAGTCTATTCAAAAGCTTTATAATGAAAACAGTGAAGTAACAGTGCTTAACAAAGTAGCACGTTGGACCATTTCAAAAAATCAGAAGTAAAATGAAGAACATATGCTATTTTGTAGTAGAGTGTAAAGGACATATCCTAAATCGTTTTGAAATAGCTTACCTAGCACAGCTTTCTCAACGTTCTCAATCTGAATATTTTGTTTCAACTGTAACTTTGGTAGAATACAGCGAAAATGACAGAGTATATTAAATGAATTAACAAAGAAAGAATGCCAAAATGTGTGTTTTACGTAATAAATAATAAAGATTGTATGTTAAACAGAAGCTCTTTTCTTTAAGTTTGAAAGCACTTCAGGATTGTTCAATTTTTTTTGTTTTTCTATTAATTATTACAATGTTGTTAAAAAGTCTTAATCTGCCAATCATACCTCGGCAAATTCTCTGAGGAAAGCCTACTCAAAATAAATGATAAAAAATTTTTATATTCCTTGATGCTGCGAATTTTAAAAACAAGTTTATTTCATTACAAGATTTAAAGGTTTTTAGAAACAATTTATTATATACACTCAGCCACTAAAGTATACATACGGATAACAAATTTCAGAAATTTTTTAATCAATCCGTTTTCTTTGAGAATATTTATAATTGTCTGACATCTTTCTTCGATTTTAAGACAGTCTTTTGCATTGGTTCAGAAATTTGTGATATTTGTAAATCGGATGCATACCTTTGTGAGCCTGTGCAGGGCCACAATTCAGTTCAATTTCAGAAATTTTTTAACCAATGCAAAAGACCGTCTTAACATCAAAGAAACTACAAAGATTTTCAACGAAAACGGATTAGTTAAAAAATTTCTGAAATTTTTAATCGTATGTATACTTTAGTAACTGTGTGTATTTACACTTTAATAATTAAATGTATTTTATTCTAATCGCTAAAAATTAAAATGATTTAAACGAGAAGGAATCATAACAACAGTTTAACTTTTTAGGTTAATTATGTTTGATAATAAATAGACGCTTTTGAACTTTGACTAAACAAATTTTGATATCAAATACGCTTTAGAATTTATGAAAATAATCTTTATGTTGTTTATAATGTCACTTAATTTATTTGAAGAAAAATTAATACCAGAAACATGGTGTATACAATACAGAATATTAAAAGCGGCTAAAGAGTATTGTTAATTTAATCTCAAATTTATTTTAAATGCATTTTTAAGTCCGTTCTCTAATAAAGCGGGTACATTAGTGTACCTTTTATTGTACCACCGTTTGGAAAAAATGTGTTTTTAGTTCATAATTAATATTGACAGCCATAAAAACATTACTCCGAAATCTATCCATTTTAATAAATTGTTAAGAGGGCAGTGAGTTAAGTCAAATAATTAATGTAAGCCAAATCTAATTGGAAATTTTTAACAATAAACAGAAACGTAAGCAGCCTTAATGGCAAGAAATTAAAATGAAATTTGGCACTGATTGTTTTTTAAATAGTGTATCGACATACGCAATATAATGAAAGTTCATTCTGTATTGATCTTTGCACCAAAATATGCACAGACAACTTTATACGAAAATTATTTTAAAATTATTTTAAGATACAATTTTGTTTCGTCTTTTAAAAATAGTTGAAGAGCAAAACTGAGTGCATGTTTAGGTTATTTTTATCTACTTTCTAACTTATTTAATTGGTCATTACAATCGTCTAGTCGGGATTATGAACTAGCTTCTCAACTCCATTGACTGACGAGAGTGACACTCATTCGGAATTAGGTTAGGTTAGGTTAGGCCAGTGTGGTAGCTTCCACACCAAAAGCTCACTTGAGCACGCATAGCGGCCAGTTGTGACGCCACAGGTGAACGCAGTCTTTGTACTGACCAAGTTCCTCCGAATCAAGGAGGGAGAAGTTGGTCAGCGCAAGGGCTGCACACATTCGGAATTATGGTATGCTGAAAATATATAAAGCCAGAACTATACCAGACTCTTTGAACGAATTCCCTGTATGCCAGCGAGGACAGGATGATACGGTACAACTTTTTAATTGTTCAGAGACACACAATAATTTGACACCTATAGACCTTTTGACAAGACAGAATAAGTAAATTCACTTATTCGAATTGTACAAAATTGAGTAAATAGAGATACATAAAATGTTTACTTTATAATATTTTTTTAAAACATAACTAATTTGTAATAATAGCTGGAAGCTTTATTAAATTTTGATATTTGCAATAATAAATCACCACTTTTGCTCGCTAGTGTTTGCATAACTCATACTGATTTTAACGATATCGTTTAGTTCAAAATTATTACCAGGTTTCATATAAAAACTAATAAACATATTAGAAAACATATTGTGGCGTAACGTGTGAAGTAGTATGTAAGGTGGACTTGTTACCTTTTAGCTATTAAATAACACTACATATTTCTTACCTGTATAATTGTGTCCATGGCCATTGGGATTATTACACTTTCCATATATAACAGCATTTTCAGCATCACTTAAGTGTTTACTAAGAGAATCAAATAAAAAAATTAAATATTTTTATACACTGACGTTAAACAAAGAAAGAAAATGAAAGTAATAAAAAGCTTTTACTTTTTGTTTTTGTCTAAACAAACAAAAATTCACAAAATAAAAGCTGTAACGAATAAAATAAAACGCAATTCACTAAAATTTAAAAAATAAAAAATTTGAATTAACTGAAAAATGGAAATTCTTACCTGTGTAAACGATGACAAGCACTGAAGGTCTCTTTGCGGGTTAGTAAAGCAACAGGTTGTTGAGACATTTTCTATTTACGAGAATTATTCTATTTATTTGTGTAAAAATATCAAATGTTGTGATTTTTTAGATTTATTTGCACTTCTTTTTGTTGTTTATAAATCAAGGCAAACCACTAGCACTACTATTAATTAATCGCAAAAAAATGACACGCGGAAATGATTTACAGCTCAATTCTTACAAAGATTTTTATTACAAACTCTGATTACAAGTTATTTATACCACAATTGTTAAGCGCCTCACTATCTTTAGTGAAATTTCAATAATAAAAAAATATGACACATACAGCTGCGTGCAACTAATTAAGGACACGAAGCTTACATGTGAGCTTGAAGCAAAAAATAAAAATGGTTGTATGATATTGTCAAAATTTGTCCAAGTTTAGTTAATTAAACTGTTAGTCGTAGGAAATAACTACTTATTGTGTCAAATAAATTATTATTTATAAAGCTGTGAGCCATTTTTTTAAAGAATATTGATTTCAGTCGTGCATATAATTAAGGACACACCGTAAATTTTATGAAAAACATGTATTTATTAGAAAAAAAATCAATATTTTGTTGAAAAACCATTGTTGTCGATAACAGCTTGACATTTCCGAGGCATCGAGGTAACAAGACTTTCATATACACTGGTTGGAATGGCCTCCCAAGCTTTGTTTCGGCGAAGAGATCATCAAAATTGCTTGTTTTTACTGAGCTTACTTTGATTTTTACAAGTTGCCATAAGCGATTCAATATTTCAGAAGACATTCGAAAGCTGAAAAGCTGCCTCGTAAACAAAGAAGCCGAATTACGACAGTTCGTGAAGATGCACTGTTTGTCCGCGAGTCGAAAAAAAATCCGCATAAATCAGCAAATGATATTCGGATAGCAGTCTTTGGTGAAAACGGAGCAAAACCATCTGTAGACACAGTAAAACGTCGATTGCGAGCAGCTGGTCTCTTTGGAAGAGTTTCCCGAATGAAACCATTTTTGTCTGAGCGTAACCGGAAGAAGCGAATAGAGTTCGCAAAAAATACCGCCATTGGACCACTGTGGAATGGAAAAGAGTGTTATTTTCGGACGAAACAAAAATTAATAGAGTCTCTCCCGATGGAAAACAATATGTTCGCCGGCCAAAGTTAAAAGAATTTGATCCAAGATACACCCGGGCCACTTTAAAGCATGGAGGAGGTTATATTATGCTTTGGGGTGCTATGTCGTCATGCGGTGTTGGGCCGCTGCACAAAATTGATGGAAACATGGACAAGTTCCAATATGTAAGAATCCTAAGCGATGCAATGAAGCCGTATGCTGACGAGAATATGCCAGTAACATGGACATTTCAACAAGATAATGACCCGAAGCATACGGCTCATCACATCAGACAATGGTTTTTAAACAATTCGGTCGCTGTACTTGATTGGCTTTCATGCAGTCCAGATCTCAACCCGATTGAGAGTTTATGGCAAGTTGTAAAAACCAAAGTAAGCTCAGTAAAAATAAGCAATTTTGATGATCTCTTCGCCGAAACAAAGAAAGCTTGGGAGGCCATTCCAACCAGTGTATATGAAAGTCTTGTTACCTCGATGCCTCGGAAATGTCAAGCTGTTATCGACAACAATGGTTTTGCAACAAAATATTGAGTTTTTTTCTAATAAATACATGTTTTTCATAAAATTTACGGTGTGTCCTTAATTATATGCACGACTGAAATCAATATTCTTTAAAAAAATGGCTCACAGCTTTATAAATAATAATTTATTTGACACAATAAGTAGTTATTTTCTACGACTAACAGTTTAATTAACTAAACTTGGACAGATTTTGACAATATCATACAACCATTTTTATTTTTTGCTTCAAGCTCACATGTAAGCTTCGTGTCCTTAATTAGTTGCACGCAGCTGTATAAAATAAAAGCTTTTTATTTTATTCAATTTAATTAATATACTCGATAAATTTGTAAAGCCGCTTAAAATTCTTTTCAATCTATTGTTCTGCGATGGTTGTTCTTTTATGATTTGCCGATAATACAAGATTTTCTTTTTTCTGATTCTTTTTTCCACCGTATAAACAGTATCGAAACCATTGACGTTTGACAAACGCTCATAGCAGCAAATTACTAGCCAATTTAGAGGGAGAAAAAAAATGTTATGAAGTTTTGCGAATCAAATGTGTTAGAAGCAACAGATATACAGAGTGAAAACTGGCGGATAAAGCAGAAAAATTAAATGTAAATAAACATTTATTTTGTGTTAAAAAAGGGAAAATTTTGAATATTTTTTAATTTCTTCAATGAAAAGTTTAAAGATTCTTAAATATTTAAATATTAATCGAAATGTGTGTGATTTTCGGTCACAATGAATATAGTTTCTTGTGCAAGAGATTATTAAGAAGCTAAATATTACAAGATCAAAATAAGACGTACTGCTCATAAAAAATTTTTCTTGCTGAATGTTGCCAATATTTTTTAATTTCTTGATAGAAAAAGTTAAAATTGTTATTGTTATTAGTTGTTTTTATTATTTATTAATAGTTTTACACAAAAATTACATTTTTTATTAACTCTCGCCAACATAAAAAACCCACCCCAAAACCTAAAAAAAACATAAATAAACAAAACAGACAGACAATCAGCAAGGGACAGAAATACTTTTTGGTAATATTTGCTGTCCCTTTCATAATTCGCTGGTAAACGTCAAAATTGCGTTTCGATACTGCTTATACGGTGCTTTTTTCACCTATTGTTTAATCGTTTTGTTGACGTTTAATTTTTCGTGGAGTACGACTGGACGAAGTTCGTAATACAGCCGGCTCGCTGACGCCGTCAATATTTTAAGATTGCCAACTCAACTTATTTGTAACGTAGCTTTTTTATAGAAATACGTTCTTACGCTTAGCTAATAATATTTTTAGGTTAAAATTCGAATCCCGAAAAAGTTAGGTTACAAATTGTTGGTAGATACTATAAAATGTAATATCTCCGGTAATATTAATAGCTTCATTCAACACTATAACTTGCAAAGAAAACAGTGGATGATTTTCTATGCCACTGTCCTTGTTTGCAGGAATGGCTAGGTAGTCCTTAATGAAGTGGAAATCTAAAGACATCAGGATCTAATAGGGTTCATGAATGAGATTGACAGGTTAGGGGATATCTTTAGAGAGAGAATTTATCTATGGGTGGCATGATGATTAACTGTTGTTTTTTCTTCTTTTATTCTTCTTATATTATTCTTCTCTTATTTACATTTATTTTCTTAAATTTCTTCCCTCTTTCTTCTCCTTTCTCTGCTCTTCTTTCTTTTTTATTTGAAGAGTCACAATGCTCTGGGTGAAGGCGTCGACTATGAATACAGTGATGCGCTACCCTTCTAACCTATTCTAACTAACTTAACAATATAATTTTTTTGTGAACCGACATTTTAAGCGTCACTTTATTAGAAGTAATTATCATTTTACAAAAAAGTAACTCTCTTATAAAAGGTATGAATATATAGCACATTATCGTATTATTTTGCTTAACTATTATAGACATGGTAAGAATACCTCACGGACAAAATGTATGAAGATTACAGAGACGATGCTGTAACTGGAAAGGTCTGATATATTTTGCGTTAAAGGCGTATCTTGGTCTTGTCGCCCAATCATTAAAATATTCGATGAAATCATAAGCAAAATTGAGAAACACTAGCATGATTTTATGGTCCATCGTGACACCGCCAAACCACATACGTTCTTCGTGACCCGGCAGAAACTGAGAGAGTACGATTGGCAGTTTTGATATATCTACCATTTAGTCCAGACCGTGCAACTAAGTATGTACCATCATTTGTT
Organism: Sarcophaga carnaria; assembly: GCA_958299815.1. Lineage (NCBI taxonomy): Eukaryota > Metazoa > Arthropoda > Insecta > Diptera > Sarcophagidae > Sarcophaga > Sarcophaga carnaria. The sequence continues at coordinate 99,507,349 of OY283152.1, read as the reverse complement.
TTACTCTCTACAAAACTCACTTAACAGTGTAAAATTAAATAGAAGCAATTGGATAAGTTTTTTGCTCCGACACTCCTGCAGTTCTATATGTAGTCGTGGAATAATGGCTTTACCCCTAAAAATTGTAAAATGTTAGCGACAGTATTGGGTTTAATAAAACTCATTTCATAAATAATAAAAATGTGTTTAATTTTTGTTTCTTTATGAATACTATTTCGATTTAAAGTTAATAATTAATTTTAAATACAAAACAAGAAATACAAACCCAAATAATGACTTTATTTTTCCATTTATTTACCATTTTTCATACACAGGTTAAAAACTTAAAATTTTTTAATTAAATAATATATATGTATGTAGATTTCTTTAATTATAAAAAAATTCATATTTTTGGATTACAACAACTTTAAGCCTAAAATAAAATATTAAAAGTATTGCAGTTAAATATAACAATATATTTATTTATAAACTATTTCATTAAATACACGCATATGTTAGTTTAAAATCTAAGAAAACAGTACACGATTTAGTTTCATATAAAAATTAGTTAAAAAACTTACAGAATTTATATATAATGAGAAATTTAATTTTTAAATTATATTATATATATGTACGTATAATTATAGACTTACTTAATTCTTTTTTTTATTTTTTAAATTTAATAACTTAAACCGAATAATACAAAATACATAATTAAATTTAATTTTTCAACCGTTTTGATTCAACCATTTTATCTTTGGATAAAGGATCTGTTGCTTTGCGTTTTATTGCAGATTGGGTGGGGACTTTGGTAACAGTAGTGCCACCACCGCTGAAAATGAGAAAATTTAATGCGTATAATATTGTTTTTTTTCATTCGAAAAAATATTGTTTAAAAATATTGACAACAATATCGGATCCGTCTCTGCTGGGTTCCGTGCTGATCTAATTGGGTTAGGTTCACTTTCTGAGGCCGGTTTGAAAGCCGGACCCAAGCCTGTCATTTTGGCACTTCCGTCGCCTTGTCAGAAGATAAGTCAGGGAAAAGGAGCAGTCGAGCTGGGGGGATGAAATTCCTAAAGTCTTTAATGGGAATAAGCTGGTTGTATCACTCTTGAACTTCAAGGAGGTAGTACCTTACTGCGTTCTCTTTTGTGAGGTAGTTGTATTTTTCACTTTTCCCCTCTTTTCTCTTTTCTCCCTTCTTCTGTGACGGTATTGTACTTGTCTTTAACCTAACCTAATCTAACCTAACAGACATTTTTTCAAGTCCAATAAAATAGTCTCCAATCGATATTATTTTTGGAATGTCAGGTGTCGCCGTAGTCTAGTGTTTTGGCTTATTAGACGTAAGTCCTCGATTCAAACCCCAGGTCAGACATCTCCAACATAACGCAATAATAAGAAATATTCCTTCGGCGACTGCCTCTCGCATATTTCTGTCTCTGTACTCTGAGAGTAAATAAAATTGCCATGAAAAAGTTTCTCAAAAATCTATCGTTCAGTGTCGACTAAAACTGTAGGTCCCGCCACTCATGAATAAAATTAACACACACAATATGAGTGGTGTGCTAGTTCGTAATCCTGAAGGGGTATAACTACCAATTTAACGTTAAGAGCTATGTTACATTGAATACATAGAACATAATGCAAACCAAGGAAGTGAATACTAACTGAATTCGTATTATAATATTTAGTCATATTACTCACCTTTTCGTTGGTGCACCTATTGCCAATTTTTTATCATTGATGTTTGTTTCAATTATGTAGATACTACCACCCGTTCCTGCTGGATTTTTTTTAGTATCGACTGGTCTTATATTAACGGTATTTCTTATAGAATTTACAGGACTTGAAGACGTTGATACTGTCGGTGTAGACTGTGATTTGGGTGTACGTTTTTGTATTTGAGCTAATGTCTTCGAAATATTTTGAACAGACGACAAATTGGAACTAGACGACGATGAAGGTAATGAAGATTTTGTAAGGCTTACATTGCTGACAGGTTGATTTATTTTAGTAAGTGATGCTTTTGCTATTGTTGCCATGGATGACGAAGGTTGAGAAATTGATTTAACACTACTGATAATCGGTAACTTATTATTGTTTGTTACGGTTAAAGAAGGAGAGGCTGTTAGAACTGGCAATTTATTTTGGGCGTTAATGGTTGGAGAATTTCGTTTAACTACTCTTTTTATAGAGGTTAACGCGGGTAAAGTTGAATTATTTTGCGATGACGTAGCATTACTACTGCCATTAGAAGTACTTAAGCGATTAACATTAGATTTGACAACAGCGGCTGCAGTTTGTTTTGCTATGGTGGAAACCTGTTGCTGACTGGTAGAGACTGGTTTCACTGAAATACTTGGATTTTTGTGGAGTGGATTTTTAACATTTGTTATGGTTAAGCCTGTTGAAGTTTTTGTTGAATTCGCTGTCGTTATATTTCCTAAAGATGAAGCTCTGTGTAGTGGTGGTACAGGACTATTATTTGTATTTGCTGATTTTTTACTATTAGCCATTGTTATTCTTGATAACTGATTGGATGCACTCGTCGTAGTTGAAGACGACGAAGATGAATTACTTGCATTTAAATTCGTTATTGAAGCCTTACTAATAGTTCCCGTACTACTTTTTATTGGACTTGTAGTCTTTCTTAAATTATTATTACCCTGTATCAATTTATTTATATGAGCGTTTAGTGAATTATTTGAATTACTTGTTGGTTTAATGTTTTGATTTTGTTGTGGTTTTATGGGGGCATTAGTTTTTAGGGCAGTTAACGAAATACTCGGTGATAATTCGTTTAATTGCTTTGATATGCTTATAGTTCCTGGTGGTGAAGAGGTGGGTATTATTTGCATTTCTGATAATGAAGATTTATTCGAAGATTTTGGATAAACTATACCCATATTTAATGGAGAATTTGATTTGTTAGCTACCTTATCCAATCCTTTAGAATTGGGGTACATAATGCCCATATTTAAAGCTCGATTCGATTCTGCCTGTGTTGACAGTTTTGAGGCCGTTGTAGAATTACTGACTGCTGTTGATGACTGTGAAGTTTTTGCAGTGGTAACCGAGGTATTACTACTATTAACCGTAGTACTTTGACTTGACACTGGCTTTTGCATTGTTCTTTGATTGGAAAGCAAATTTGTAGTGTTATTTTCAGTTGCTTTCCCATTTCTAGTATGTTGGGACAGCATAGTTTTATTAATATTTTCCGCATCAGATTTTTTTTGTTGTACTGGTAGATTCGGTTTATTAATAGTATTTTCAGTTTGCTTTGTTGAACTTGATCCTGATGAAGAAGACGTACTATTATCCGATTTTCTATAACTGATTAAACTGTTTGATCTTCCTATTGTATTAGAATCAGATGAAGTTGTGGCCGAATTGTTGGAGGAAGACGATTTATTTGAAGCAACATCTGATTTAGACTTCTGTTGATTTTGCTTGTGCTGTTGTTGTTGCTGATGTTGTTGCTGTTGCTGATGTTGTTGCTGTTGCTGATGTTGTTGCTGTTGCTGAGCTTGTTGCTGTTGCTGCTGGTGTTGCTGATGTTGTTGCTGTTGTTGATGTTGCTGATCATATGACGGGGTATTCCTTGAATTAGGTCTTTGTTGTGTTTGATGTTGTTGTTGTTGCGGCAAATAGGATGACTGCCCTGAAAATAAACCCAATGCAGATCCTGTCTTAGAACCACCAGGTAAATTAGTACTTTTATTATTGCCAGTTGACTTAATATTTTTTGATTTCGAGCTATCCAGTATTGTTGAACCAGAGGAAGATAATCCAAAATCGCCAGTATAATTATACATATTGTTATAAGAGCCTCTTAACTGTTTGTATTGTTCAAATGCCGACATAATCGCAGCTGGACTATTCGAATTTGTTGAAGCCGCTGATGCTAAATTTCCAACTGACGAAATCGGTAAATTTGGATTTAACGCTGATGCTGAAGTATACATTGAAGCAGAGTTTGACATTTGTTGTAACGCTGCGCTACTACTATTTAAGCTACTTGGCAAGTTTAATGCGGCTGCATTAGCTCCTAAACTCTGTAGAGCTGTGGAATTTAAACCATACATACTTAAATCTCCTAAAGCAGCTAAAGGATTTGGTGGTATTGAGGATGGTGCTGAAGACGGTGGCATACGAATACCACCACCCAACCCAGGCAATGATCCATATGCATTCATATCTGCATAAGTATTCCCAAGGTTTTTGTAATAGTTATACATATCAATATACTGTTGATTATTTAATGCAGCGTTTGTATTTTGACCGAATAAAGATTGTAGAACGTTTTGTCCGAATCCTCTGTTATAATTTAGCAAATGTGACAGCTACATTATATACAAGAAAAATTCTATCATTAGGATTGTTTGGTACATTAGTACTGGTATTAATAAAAGATAAATAATTCTTTGGTAGTTAAAAAAAACTTAAGTAAAAGTAAAACGCAATCATAATTTTGATTTAAAAATTATAACGAAACTAACCAAAAACTTTATATGTATATCTTCAAATAAATCAAAGGAATTTACTGTAGCTCGGAGAATAAAAATATTTGAAAGTTCGCATGGCTCAAATATCTCCAAAAAACGAAATATAAAAAGATATCTTTTAAACGCTTCCTATCAGCAGTTTTTTGACTGTAAATAAAATTGCCATGAAAAGTTTCTTAAATCTGTAGGTTTCGCCACTCATGGACAAAATTGACACACATAATATGGGTGGCGTAAAAAGCTAGATTATAAACCTGACTAAAGACTTGTAATGACCAATTAAGTAAATTTGATTATTTTTACAATCAAAACATACTCTCCAATGGTGAAATTTGAAGAGTATAGATGGGAGATTTCTATACATTCATCATAAGAACATGTTAACGAAACAAGTGGCTTAGACGGTGCAAGTAAGACTAAGTGCTACAACAACATAGAGTTGTAATATTTAATCTTTGATTGTCCTTTAGGCCATTGGATTACTACTACGATATGTCGTTTAACGCAATAGCGATATGCCATATTCTGTGTGAAAAACCAAAATGTGCATGTGTTAGATTTTGAATACGATTATGAAACTATGAATTTTTAATCACCACTGTTGCACTGTTTCTTTGCATGGTTATCGTGAAATTAACATCGCAAATTTTGATGACGAAGAAATTTTTAATTTTGAATTTTTTTTACTTCAAACCATCAGAAAAAGAGCGAAATATGCGCAGACAGCAATCTGCAATATTTTTTCACTATATCAAAAATAAGGAGTTTATAATTAGTGGTTAAATCTTGTCCAATATATTATTCCTCACTGACGACGTGTTCACATACATACTTGTACAATGATTTACAATTCAATCAAGTTTTTGTGAAATAATACAAATATTTTAATAAAATAAAAAAATGTTAACCTAAATAAACACTCACAACAAACAAATAAAGAAAATATTGAATCTCAAAGATATAATTTCAACAACTAATTTATTTATTAATGCATTTTAAGACATTAATTTAATAAAATAAAAATAACTGTAAATATAATAAATCATAATTCAATAATAAAAACTAGAAAATAACTTTATGGTTCACTCAAACCCTGAACACTTTTTTCCAAAAGGCATGATTTTGTAAAATAGAATTTCAAAATTTTAATAATGCATAAAATAATTTAAGCAAATAATAAAAAAAACAGAAAATACTCACATTTTTACCACTACTTGCATTTTGATTATTACTCACATCTAAACCAGAAAATGGTGATAAATAGTTTTGTAGGTTTGAAGGATTGAATTTATTGTGAAAGCTGAAAATAATTATAAAAAAGAAAATTACTTTCTTCGAATCAAAAGAAAAAAATTCATACTTACTCTTCAATATTTGGTACTTCTCGTACTTCGGAGTTCATTTGTAAATCTCTTTCATAGGCCGACCATGCTTCGTTTTTTTCTTGTTCACTTAATTCTTGTTCGACTTTATTTTCCAAAAGGCTGTCGTGTTCATGATATTTATAAACCAATTCAGGAAAATTGCGCAATAGTCGAGCCAAGATACTGTCCTGGGGTAAAATCGGTGTCGGTCGATTAATTTTATCGGGAAATGTTAATCTAGTCGAAAAACATAAAACAATGAAAAATGTTACTTATTTTAAAAAAATCTATATTAGTTTGTACATTATATCAGTAAGTTAGGTTAGGTTTGAAGACGTGTACTTGTCATTGGGACAACTACAATACCCAGAGGTAAAAATGACCCATTGTAAATACGTCCTAGAGGGGAGAGAGAGGATAGTGAAGGAGATAGGGAAATTGGAAAAGGAGAAGAGGTAGGAAAGGGAGGATAAATTATATCAGTAAGTATGCTTCAAATTGAGAAATGAATCAAAAGCATAAATAAATTATTTTTAGCTAAAAATTGTATACTATATCATACATACGTATACAACTCAGCCAATTCTGCCATATTGTAATGTCTATCAATTTGTTGTTCGTCAACCACTCTAAAACTCATTGCTTGTTTTGTCACCGAACGTGAATACACTTTCTCTTCCATAGTGCCCTAAAATATAATATATTGTTTAAGTATGCTCTGTTTCTGTTTTGGTTTTATATTCTTACCATAGCTAGCAAACGATAAATGTAACAACTTCGTTTTTGTCCCAAACGAAAAACACGAAATATATTTTGTTGATCATTTGAAGGATTCCACGAAGTATCTAATATTATGACACGATTGGCACCTATTAAATTTATACCTTGACCACCAGCTTTAGCTGATATTAAGAATACTCTAGCCATTTTATTGGTAACGTTATTAAATTCGTTGATCATGGCATGACGTATAGATTTTGGAGTTTTACCATCTAATCTGTAATAATCTTGACCCAAAATCCATTTGGAATTTCGATTTATATCTGAAATAAAATTTATAAAAAGAAAATTTAACAGATCGTGACAAAAATTTAAATCATAATATTCACTACTTACTTAACTCCTTCAAAATGGCAGGATCATTTTCAGAAATTTTCTTAAAAAAGTATTCCACTACATTTAAAACTGCCACAAACGCTGAAAATATTAAGCTAAAGAGGAAAAAAATAAAATAAAATGAAAATAAGAGCATAATTTCCCTCACAAGATATGTTACCATTTTTCACCCTTTTCTTCACACATTTGTAGAATATTAAACATGGTGCGTAATTTATTACTCGGCATTACAGATTCTAAATCACTCTCCTTGACTAAATGACGCCACCAATCATTCGTGACAGACATTTGACCAGTTTGGCTATCATAAATATCATCTGGTTGATCATCATCTGAATTGTGAGCCATTAGTTTATTACGAATTTCTTTTTTGTTACGTTGCTAGTAATTAAGATTTAAAAAAAAATTATTATTTAAAATATATAACAATGCGAATGAATATTAGATCACCTACATTTATGGCATTTTTCCAAGCGTCTTCCAATACTTTCGGATGAGTCCAAATCTATATTATTGCATACAAAAAATATTAAATATGCTTATAAGTATTCACATTATTACTTACTTTACGCAGGCATGTATAATCTGTTATAAGGCCCTTGCCACCACGATAGGTATCATCACGATTTTTAATGGCAGTCAATATGTGTTGGTACAAATTGTTCTGCACATCCGTCATTGGTACAAATAAGACATACTCGAACTTAGTTGGTAAAAATGTTTTTAAAAGTTCAGCTTCTTTGCGCTACAACATACATATATTAAAATTAATTAATGTTTAGGTTAAATTAAATTAAATTAAGGTTAGAGATTTTATAACATGCCTGTACAAATTTCGATAGTTTTTTATGCAAAACAAATGATCTTTGTTTCATAATTTTGATATCATTTTTTGAAGAATCTTTGTGCTGACCATTCTTAATGGGATTTGCATAAAGATTTGCAAATTCTTTTTCAGTACCCAAAAATAAGGGTTTAATGAAATTAACCATACTGTAGTCTGTAAGTAAAATTCGGTAATTTAAGTGGACAAATAAATTACAACAGCTGCTTACACTCTTTGAGATTATTTTGTATGGGTGTGCCAGTTAAAACTATACGACGTGGTGTTTCAATTTTAGCTACAGCCTTGCTAATAGCAGAATTACTATTCTTAATTATATGTCCTTCATCGCAAACAACTAAATCAGCACCTTGATAGGAAAACAAAATTAATTGATTAATCAATTTGATATCGGATTTATACAAAGAGGTTGATTCATATACTTACCAGGAGTAAGAAGATATTTATTTACAAGTAATCGTATTTCCTCTAAACGTTCAGAACTAACATTTCCGCGATTTTTATAGGAATGATAGAATACTAAAGTACGAAATGCTTCATAACCAATGAGTAAACAACCAGCGCGTGTATGGTTTGATAGGGACCATTCTTTTATAATACTTAACTTTTCATTGATATCACTAAAAATGGTATAAAAAAAAACATAAAGAAAATAATATTCAAATTGAAAAAATGTTAATATAAACTCACGATGTATCACTAAACGTATAGACTTTAACATTTTTTTGTCTCAGAGGACCCAACCATCTTATTATTTCATCAGCCCAATTCATAACAGTACTTTTAGGACATAAAACTAAAATTTTTGTGGTTTTTAATTCCTTATAGGAGATCACAGTGTGTAAAAGAGAGATCAGTTGTAAAGTCTTTCCAAGACCCATACAGTGAGCCAAAATACAACCAGAACCCGCAATCTTTTTTAAGGCATCTACGCCGCCATAACAAGAATCATACATAAAACGAACACCATCAAATTGATGAGGTTTTAAATACTTAACAATGCCTGGATGAACTCGAATAAAAGTTTTTGTTTCCTTTATATAATCCAATACCAGATCTCTTTTTTTATCCACATCAGGATGTTCTTTAAGAACTTTCTCTAGCATATTATGTTTCTTCTCCAGCCTGGATATACGCTCGTTTTCTAGTTTTTGAGCTTTAATAGTTTCACCAGCTAATTGATCTGGTCGTAACATTGGTTTAAGAGATCTGGGTTTTTGGCTAGGATCGTCATCAACGGCTTCAACATCTGAATTTGAACTTTCTGAACTCAAACTGATAAGTTCGGCATCAATTTTACTAATATTTTTGCGTTTTTCAGCATCTGATAGCATTTTGTCAAGTTTTTGAGGCTTTGAAGAACGTTTACGAAATAAGAAGTTGTCGTTAAGTAAATCCATTTCTGCTGTTGTTGGTGCTTCTCCGTCGACGAGGTTGTCTTCCGTTTTCTCTGCCTTACATTCCTCAGTACTAACGACATCATTAACCTTGTTCTCATTCTTTTCCGTCTTTTCTTCTTCTTCTTTATCACTATCCAATTCTATATCGTCTTCATCATCTTCATCATTATCTTCAATATCATTATCGCTATCATCTACAACATACGTCTTAAGAAACTTTTCTACAAGCGGGGATTTTGTTCCACCTTCCTCGTCTTCTTCCGAAGATGTCTTTAATAATTCGTCATCTTCTTCATCGACAGCTTCGGAGTCTGTGCTTGAATCGTCCAACATTTGTCTCTTAATATCCTCATTATAATTTCTTAAAAATTGTTGTTCGGTAATAACTTCTTCTTCAGCCTATGAATTAAAAATTATTTCAATTTTATAAATTTTAATATTTATTTAATAGTTTATTCTACAGACTTATTGCCTTTATTGTTTGCTACATACTCACTTCACTTTTAACCTCATCTTCTGAACCGAATTCTACATCCATAAAATCAAAACGATCGGTAAGATTTTTGCTTTGTGCTACTTTTGCTTTTGTTTTCTCTGAATTTTTTAATGAATTTGTATTAGAAATCGGACGTTTTGACAATCCACTTATGTTCGTTAAACTGAAAAGATTTAAAAGTTAAAATTTACTAAAAAACATCTGTAATACAAGTTTTTGAGCTTACCGATCAATTTCCCTATCATTCTTTTCATCTTCATCCATCGATTCAGTCGATTTTTTCTCTTTACGTTCGGCAGTTAAATTTTCTTTGTCACTCTCACTGTGCACTGACATATCGTCTTTTTGACTCTTACAAGTTCTTTGGCCATCTGCAGTTGATATTACCGATGAGTTATCAGTGGATCTTTTGTTCTTTTTAGAATTAATATCAAATATCATTGCGTTGTCACTATCTTCATCTTCATGAAGTAATGACTCTTGTTTTTTAAGGATTACGGCCTGATCGTCATCTCCTTCCTTTGCAGAATCAGAGTCTTCAGAAAGGATAGATGATTGCGGAGAAAGAGAATCGATATCAAATATTTCAGATTGTACATATTGTGAAAGGTTAATTCCATCATCATAATCCTGACTATAGTTTTTTACAATGTCACATGATGGAACAACAAATGGCAAAGGTTTGATATCACTAATGGTATCGCCGTCTTCTTTAAGACTTGCAGTTCTTTGCAAAGGAATTTGTGTATTTTGTTCTTCATTTTCAGATGACGATGACGTAGACGAAGAAGATGTAAAGCTTGATGAATGATCCGTAGTTTTTGATCTTCGACTGCGTTTGCTTAATTTTCTAGATTTTTGTTCATGTTTGCTTAACTTCTGAGAAACAGTTTGAGTTTCAATCGAACGATTAAACAAAGCAAATGGTCTAAAAAGCTCTTGAAACAAATTATATTGCATTTTAATGTAGTCAAGTAATTTTTCTTCTACGTTTCTAGACGAAGAAGAGAAAACCTCACAGTCTGTTAGTATGTGAGAAGCAAACTCTTTTAGTTTCTCTAATAACTTTGTAGACGTAGATTTTATCTTTGTGTCATTTTTTAATGGTAGCAAACCATTTTTGCATAATAACTCAAATTCTTCATCAAATAATTGATGTTCAATAGGTTCTGAGCAATTATCTGCTAATGGCTCGCTGGTACATTTTATTTCACAAGGTTCTGAATCAACCAACGTATTATTTACAGAGACTAAGTTTTGAATTTCAAGGCAAGCATCAGATTGATTATTTGCAGATCCATTTTCTCTTTCCAGACTTTTTATTTTGCTGCAAATTTCGTTGTTGGAATTGGTTTCTTCTTTAACAATATCATTAACATTTTGATTACTTTCGCTTACATTCTGTTCTTTTTCTTGATTTTCAACATATTGTGTTCCTTGGGAAATTTCGTTGCCTTCTCTAATTATATTAGTTATATTTGAATTTTCCTGTCTATCTAATTTTATTTCTTCTTCATTTCCTTTTGGGCTTAAATACGTTGGTTTGTCTTCAATATTCAATGTGTTTAGCATTATTTCTAAATTATTGTTATCCAAATTATTCAGTATTTTGTCCACAAATTTAGAAAGTTTTTTATGATCGACATTAATGGGATTTTTAAGCACTATATGGTTTATTACATTTTGTTTTAATACATCACATTCTGTTGAATTTATTGACACCTCTTGAGAGTAGCAATGATCACTGATAATGCTTGATAATTGATGCTCTTTAATATCGTCCTCATTCTTTCCAATTTCATTTGAGGACATTGGTTCTAAATATCCGACACTCATAACCGAGATATCACTGCAACTATCATCTTCGTCAATAACATTTGCGTTCTCTGTTACTGAAGGTTCTTCTTGCTTAGTACAACCATCTTCGAGATTTGAAGCATATACCTCTACTTGACATATGTCTTCTTGATCATCATCAACGCCGACATCGTATATACATTGTTCTAACATTTGTTCCTCTTCTGTTGTAATATCTAGAACAATGCCCTCTTTCTTAATAGATATCTCATCTTGAGGCTCTGCCTTTTTTGAAATATTTTCGTGATCTTCATTTCTAAATTCATTTTCTGTTCTTTTGCCACTGTCTTCTTGGTATTCGTCTTGATTCTCATGATAGGGAGCCTCTTTTGTGACTATCTTGAGCGATTTTTGCCCATTGGTTTGATCTTGTATGCTTTCTTTTTTTGCCAAAGCCTGTTGCGTTGGATACGTACTTTCTTCTTTTAATATATCTTCATTAAATTCATTACTTTGTTCCGAATTCACAACAGCATCTTGAGTAGAAGTGTCTTCTAAAACACTTTGTATCAGTTGCTCCCACATATCGTTGTTGTTTTGAGCGGGAGTCTTTTCTATATTTACACCAAATGGACAATCTGTGGATAGATTTGCTTCCAACTCTTCTTGGGTAACACTATTTAGTTCATCATCCATAATATTAGGTGGTCTGTCAAAGGGATTTAAACTAATTGAATTTGGTATATCCAATACCATATCTAAAGTTTCTTGATCTTTATCCATAGCTTTTATGGTTTTTTAACTGTTGTTGCCTTATAGTTTTATAATTGTTGTAAAATTTAAAATGCAAACTTATTGCATTTTTTATTTAATTATATACTATACGTTCTAATCTGGGTATATACACAGTTTCCTGTCTTATTGCATTCTTTTTCTTATATGATAACCACTTGAGTAAATCTTTATTTTTTCGTTCAAAAGGCTATTATTTAATCTTTAAATGTTGCATTAATTAACTTTATAAACAATTTCGTTACTTTGAGTATACTTTAAAGAATATAAAGACTTATTTTCATAATAAATAAAACATTTTCTTGCAAAGATTTACTAAAAGTTTTCAATTTCTCGGATTCTGTTTTTTGTTTTTCTATTTTTATAGGTATAGTGTTTTTGTTTTGGAACGTTATGAAATGACACAATTTACGTACAACAGTGTTGATTATTATAGTATTAAGTATTCAGCATACACTTGCAGAAATAAACAGATTGGATGACTTCTTCAATATTTATTTAAATTTATAAATAATTATTCTACATTTAGATAAGTTTTTCTTAAAAACTCCTTTTATGGTATACATATTTATTTCATACATACATCTGGTATAGGTCAATTTTTGAAGCATCGGTTTTAATGTAAAAATCATATTTGATATCAGTAAAATTAAAGAGATCAAATTTTATTTAAAAAGCTTTCGTTTCACAGTAATGGAGCTATAATTATGTTTAATTTAATTTGAAGTAGATTAGGCATTAAATTACGTGGTATACTAAAAAATACAACCATACCGTCTGTTTATACTCCGACATTTTTTGTTTACACACGTGTCTATTATAAAACATACAATATTGCAGTTAACTGCACAATTGTGAACAGTGAATATAAACAATTAATATGGACGATCGCAAAAAAATTAAAAGAAGGTTGTTTAATATTTTTGAAAAAGACAAAACTTGCAACAGTTTAAATGAAATACCTCATAGTGATTTGAAAACACCAAAATTTAATCTCAAACTGACGGCAAGAAGAAGGTCAACTAGATTAAAATCGGAAATTTTTGTCGAACGTATTCCACCGGATTCCCCAGAGAACGACCCATATGCTTTCACAAAAAATGACTTCGAGGATACTAGATTGGTTTACACTCCACCAAAAAAGAAAGCAAAAATATCAAAATCTCCCAGTTTTATGGAAAGAATTGATAGATATTTCAATATCCAACCTTCCAAAGCATCCAATACTCTGTCTGCCAACAGCTGCCGTACTACTTTGGATGCAACAGAAGAAGCAGAACCGAAAATTGACAAGACAGTACATTCTAAAGCGTCAAATTCCCCAAAATTAAAGGAGGATGATGATCTAGAAGAATATAGTTTTATAGACTCCATTGATACAAATGCTATAGTTGACATGCTAAACAATACAGAAATAGTTGATAGTCAATCCCAAGTAAAGAATGAAATTTCCAAAGATATTGCTACTCCAAAGAAATATGATAGGAAAGCAAATGAAAACCTAAGTCCTATAGTTCGTTTAAATTCTAAAGAGAGAAAGGTCTCGACTAAAGAAAATAATAACTTGGAAAAAAGAAAAACCAAATCAAACACTTCCAAAAAGAATCAGAATATTGTAGAAAGCCCTGTAGACTCTATTCATACGAATGCTATAATTGACTCCATTGATACAAATGCTATAGTTGACATGATAAACAACACAGAAATAGTTGAGAGTCAATCCCAAGTAAAGAATGAAAATTCCAGAAATATCGCTATTCCAAAGAAATATGGTAGGAAATCAAATGAAAACCGAAATCCAATAGTTCGTTTTAATTCTAAAGAGAGAAAGGTCTCGAGTAAAGAAAATAATAACTTGGAAAAAAGAAAAGCCAAATCAAACACTTCTAAAAAGAATCAGAATGTTGTAGAAAGCCCTGTAGACTCTACTCATACGAATGCTAAAATTGACATGGTAAACGACAGTGAAACAGTTGAGGAGAAATCTCAAGTACAGAATGAAATTTCCAACTGTAATACTACTCCAAAGAAATATCATACTTCAAAGGAACGTGACACAAAACCAAAAGAAAACTTTAAAACTATAGTGAGTTTAGAAACCACAGAGAGAAAGGTTTCATGCAAAGAAAATAAAAGCTTACAGGCAACAATAAACAGAACAAAAACTACCAAAAAGAACCAAAGTGATGAAGATTATAGCCATAGTCCACAGCCTTTAAGAGGCAGGAAAGCAAAATTTAGAGCTTGCCAACTGGAGAATGACGACTTTGTGGGCAGTAAAAATAATAATCCACTAAATATTACCAATATTTTCAATACCCAGAAAAAACTACAAGAAAGTTTAATAACTGAAACATCAGCTTCTTTGACTTCAAGTCCAGAAAAAAGTGTAGAAAATAAGATATCAGTATCCTTACGCAAAAGAGAAAGACGGCAAACAATTAGTAGCATACAAATGGACAATAATATCACCAAAGCAAACAGTTCGCAACAGCCATCAGCTTCTCTGACTTCAAGTCCACAAGAAACTATAGAAAATGAGAGATCAGTATCCTTAAGGAAAAGATCCAAAAGGCAAACAATTAGTGGTATACAAATGGACGATAATGTTGCCGAGGTAACAAAAACTAATGATTGTAGTCTATTGCCGCCAACTTCACTGACTTCAAGTCCACATAAAACTGTAGAAAATGAATTATCAGTATTCTCAAAGAAAAAAGGTAGACGGCAAACAATTAGTGGTATACAGATGGACAATAATGTTGCCGAAGTAAAAGAAAATCATGACAGTTGTGAGTTTCCGGCAGCTTCTCTGATTTCAAGCCCACAAAAATCTGTAGAAAATGGAAGATCGGTATCCTTACGGAAAAGAGGCAGACGGCCAACAATTAGTGGTATAAAGATGGACAATAATATCGCTGAAGTAACAAAAACTAATGACAGTAGTCTGTCGCATTCAGCTTCATTGACTTTAAGTCCACAAAAAACTGTAAAAAATGAAATATCAGTACCCATAAGGAAAAGAGGCAGACGTCCAACAATTAGTGGTATAAAGATGGACAAAAATGTCGCTGAAGCAACAGAAACAAATGAGAGTAGTCAGTTTCCAGCAGCTTCTCTGATTTCAAACCCACAAAAATCTGTAGAAAATGAAATATCAGTACCCATAAGGAAAAGAGGCAGACGGCCAACAATTAGTGGTATAAAGATGGACAACAATGTCGCTGAAGCAGCAGAAACTAATGACAGTAGTCAGTTGCATTCAGCTTCATTGACTTTAAGTCCACAAAAAACTGTAAAAAATGTGATATCAGTACCCATAAGGAAAAGAGGCAGACGACAAACAATTTGTCGTACGCAGATGGACAATAATGTGGCCGAAGTAACAGAAGCTAACGACAGTAGTCAGTTGCCATCCGCTTCAATGACATCAAGTCCACAAAAAACTGGAGGAAATGAAAGATCGGTATCCTTACGGAGAAGAGGCAGACGGCCAACAATTAGTGGTATAGAGATGGACAATAATGTAGACGAAGTAACAGAAACTGGTGACAGTAGTCAGTTGCCATTAGCTTCAATGACTTTAAGTCCACAAAAAACTGTAAAAAATGAAATATCAGTACCCATAAGGAAAAGAGGCAGACGACAAACAATTTGTGGTACGCAGATGGACAATAATGTGGCCGAAGTAACAGAAGCTAATGACAGTAGTCAGTTGCCATCCGCTTCAATGACATCAAGTCCACAAAAAACTGGAGGAAATGAAAGATCGGTATCCTTACGGAGAAGAGGCAGACGGCCAACAATTAGTGGTATAGAGATGGACAATAATGTCGACGAAGTAACAGAAACTAATGACAGTAGTCAGTTGCATTCAGCTTCACTGACTTCAAGTCCACAAAAAACTGTAGAAAATGAAAGATCGGTATCCTTACGGAAAAGAGACAGACGGCAAACAATTTGTGGCACACAGATGGACAATAATGTCGACGAAGTAACAGAAACTGGTGACAGTAGTCAGTTGCCATTAGCTTCAATGACTTCAAGTCCACAAAAAACTGTAAAAAATGAAATATCAGTACCGATAAGGAAAAGAGGCAGACGGCCAACAATTAGTGGTATAAAGATGGACAACAATGTCGCTGAAGCAGCAGAAGGTAATGACAGTAGTCAGTTTCCAGCAGCTTCTCTGATTTCAAGCCCACAAAAATCTGTAGAAAATGAGATATCAGTACCCTTAAGGAAAAGAGACAGACGGCAAACAATTTGTGGTATACAGATGGACAATAATATCGCTGAAGTAATACAAACTAATGACAGTAGTCAGTTGCCAGGAAAAAGAGGAAGGAGGCCTACTATTTGTCAGACAAAATTGGAAAATTATTTTACTCGAGAAGCAAACAAAACTGATGAATTAAGTATGGAAAATCAAACTGAAATAAACTCAGATAAAAATGTGACGAACAGGATAACAAAAAACTTGAATGAAAAGTGCTTTTCAAAACTAAATGATAATATAAACTCAATGACTAATAATGCAAGTGATGAGCAAAATACACATAGTCTTCCAGGTAACCACAAGGAGGAGTTACCAACAGGGTCACAACAAGTAAAGAATCAAAGCATTAAACAACAAAAGATAAGAAGTGCAGATCCAAATCATAACAAAGTGGTTGAAGACCCTAAAAGAAAAAGGGGCAGACCACGCTTGGCTCCAAACGTCGCTGCCGAAAAACAAGTTAAAATGCGAATACAAAAAATTAATGTCGCAAAGAAGCCCAAGAACACTTATGGGAGACTTTCTAAAGATAAATTAAATTCAGCCAATGTTCGAAGAATTCCTAAAGATCGCTTGGATGAAGCATTAGACATGCTTCAAAACGAAGATCATGAAATATGGAAAGATAGAAATATATCCTGTAATGCTGGTATACATCGCTATTGGGAAACACGAACAATGACCTCGGATCAAAATATGAAAATGAAATACGCTCGACAATTTCTTTTACGTAGGGACTGGCTAAATTTATCAAAAATTCTATGCTTATCCAATCAAGATTCAAAGAATAATATTTATTACCCTCTTCTAGTTAAGGTAATTAATGTAACGATTTACTGGCTTAAAAACTTTATTATTCAAAACATTTTATTTTGTTTTTATTACAGTACGCTACATTGTGCTTGGCCCATACGGATAAAGAACAATTTCATAAGTTTGTAAACTCTCTAATAACTATGGCTGATAGCAGTGCCATTATAAAAAAATGTACCAAAATTTCACGACAAAATGAAGAATGAAAAATGTATAACACATGATAAATTATTTAAATTGATTATATGTATACGAGTATACATAGTGGTGTAAGATAGAGTAAGGTGCATAAACATTAGCTTCAAATAATAAAATAAGTGACGTACTGAAATATTTGTTGCAGTCAAATACATTGAACGATATCTAAGAAAATGCCTAATGCTTATTATTTGAATGTACATACTTCTCACAGATGAACATTGCGTGCAGCTATGCCGTTGTTACCTTAAATGACACGCAACAATTTTTTTTTTTCAATTAAAACATGATTATAAAAAAAAATACAACAAAGCGGTACGCGGAAATGTTCAAACAATATGAAAATCTTGATTTACGATTGAAGTGAAGCAGTATATTTTGAAATAAAAAGTTACATATTTATCAAGAGAAAAATTGTTATAATGTGCATGCACATTAATTTTATATACAGTCAAAGAAAAAAGTCTACATACAGTGACTAATTTTTATATTTTTTCCAATAATTTCTACGTTATATTTTATACAATTTTTTTTCTTCAAACATTATTAATTGTAAATGCCTTTAATAACGCTGTAAAATCTTTTTCAATTTGGAAAACACCAGCGGAAAAGAAGCCTACATTCAGTGGTGTATGTAGACTTTTTTCTTTGACTGTATGTTTACATTTTGCTATACAAAATGTGGGTCAATCTAAATTAAATTATTGCGTTGGCAGTTAATCATTAAAACTTACCAACAAAGTCATTGCAGAATGGCAACGGAGAATTTAAATTGACTCGATTATGGATGGCAATCGAACTTCATTCGCATTGGCAACTGACAATCATAAATTTATAGTTGCCGAAAAAATTTTTTTTTACAATACAATTTTTCCGTTCCCACGGCAATCGGATCTACTCTCCGGGACGACCCGATCATTCATCAGGCAAGGATTGTCAGATCAGCGAAAGCTGTATCTACCGAAAGAATATAGGAGAATTACAATACAAAACGTTCCACTTTGTATCGGAAAGTAGCTCTTTGCTACGTCGTTCCAATCTCGCCTATTAAGCATTTCTTTTATTGTCTAACAAGTTCTTTATCTTACGAACTGTCATTGCAACTAAATTAATTTTAACGCTTAACTCCTTTTAATCTTCAAACTGAACTTAATATTTAAAAAAAACTTTTTAAATCATTTTAAGGATAAAATCTATTTTTATTTGAAGCCATTATATATATTTATAATATTGATATAATAGTGTTAAAATTTTAGTTAACATAAAGTTATGAAAAACGTAATTGAATTATTTAAGTGATAATAAAGTAATGTTTTTAGTTAAAGATAAAGTAGTATTTTCTTTTTTCTATCTCAAAAGTTTAGAAACAAACTTTAAACTTAGAAAGATATTATTAATTCCATTAAAATAGTAAATTATTGTAAAAACAAAAAATTAGAAAAAACTGATAAATGTTAAAAGAATTTCCTGTTATATAGTTAGTGATTTCTATCCATTTTATAATTATTATGTGAATTCATTACGAATATATTTGCTACGCAATTTGTTTTTATTCTTTCAAATAGTCTTAAAGCTACAAATTTTTTATATTTAATGATATATGGAGCAAACTAAGAAATAAGAAAAAAAGTTATACTTATATTCAGTAATAAGTAAAATATTTAATAATTTAATTGGCATCGCGTGTACTTAGAGGCACGAATTCTCACACCGCAGCTCTCACCTGCCTTCGAGCCCATAAATACACCAACAAGTTAAAGATTTCAAACATAAGGATCATTTTAAAAATGTTTATAATT
Organism: Sarcophaga carnaria; assembly: GCA_958299815.1. NCBI lineage: Eukaryota > Metazoa > Arthropoda > Insecta > Diptera > Sarcophagidae > Sarcophaga > Sarcophaga carnaria. The sequence goes on along the minus strand of OY283152.1, from coordinate 99,487,958 downwards.
TTTGTTTTGAGTAAAACATCAATGATTGGTAGTAACGTGTTTAATTGCTTTTCAATTTATGTGACGTAGTTAGGTAATTGTCCTTTACAGTCAGTATTAGTTTAATAGCCCTCTTCTTCCATAGAGAAATCTGAAGTTTCCCCAGCATATAAAGAGCTATAAAAGAGATATAATTTATATTTTTTTTTTATTATTTTTAGAAAAAATATAAAAGGTTAACACAAATACTTATGCATTTAGAAACTTACTTTACAGCACGACATGTGAAGAAAACAATCCGCTTCAATTTTTTATTGTAGAAGAAATAATTGAATGACCATAAACATCCTGGTTCGCCAAAAGGATCCGAACTCAAATCTGGATTGTAACTATAAATGTCACATTCCTGCAAATTTATTTCATCATCAATGGCAGACCATAATGGTTGACGCAAGCCTTGATACTGGTCACCTGCTAATGCCGATAAATTAGAATGAACCGAATTCATAACCCATTGTAGTGACGGTTCCTTGCTAAACTCGTGGCTCTGTAAAGTAAAAAAGTAAAAAAAAATGTGTTAGTACATACAAGACCTTCTAGACAAACAAACGGAAGCTTTATAAAGCTCAATTATTTTTCTTTATTATAGATTTTTTTTATTTTTGTCTCCTGTTAATCAATGTTCTGTAATAAATGATGAATAATTATAATTAATATTAAATAAACCTGTTTTTTATATGTACAGAATAATTCAGTTCAGTAATATTTTAAATGGAAGGGCTAGCAGTATTTATGTATATCTCTTCCAAGACCATTGTCATTAAATTACGGTTTATAACCTGTATTGAACTTCGAAAAAAGATCAGAAAAGACCATCAGACCTTAACTCTATAAAGATAAAAATATTAAAATCTGGTTGACTTAAGTAAAAACGATGAGCAACAATACTTAGGAACGAGGGCAATACAACAACAATTTTTGCATGGAGCACTAAATATAAAAGTTATAAATAATATGTAATAGAAATTATTATTAATTTTTTTTTAATCAAAAAGCACTACAAACAAAGAATTTAAAACAGAATATCTGCTGTTACAATTATTTCTTACGAAACAAAAGTATTCTTTATAAGTATATGCTGCTATTATTTGGGCCACAAATGTTTTACTTTTTAATTTAATGCTTATCACTTCTCTTAATGGGTTAATATGTATGTTTATCAAATTTTTAATGTGCACATAATATATATACACAAAATTAACGCAAAATGTATTGTGTTTATTGTTAAAAATAAAAATCATACTATATTTATGGATTATTTTGACTTTGAAAAGAATACAAAGTTAAAATAGCAAAATATTTTGGCAAGTAAACAAGAATATATATTCAAAAACAATTTTAAAAACAAACAAGCATTACGCAAATTGTTTATGTTTTATACATATATTTCTTCCTGTTATGAAACAATGTTATCAACAAAAATACTCATTTAGAATTTTCAAAAAATATTGTTCAGCTGTTAGTCATGTCAATAATAAACTACTTTTGTAAATAAGTTTACGCTAAGCATTGAGTAACAATAGTTTCTATAGCTTAAAAGTTCAATAAACTTTACAAGCGTGTACTGATAAAAAGACGTACAGTCACAAGCAAAACATATTATAAGATATAATGAAAATCGTTTTAGCAGCTGTACCCCGTAAATAGTCTTATCTAAATTGTTTTATTTTTTCAACAACACATAACACAACTGTACACAATAACAGGCATTAAGAAAAGTCTATAGGAATGCAAAAACAAAATAATAAACAATAACTTTCAAAAAGTTGCGAATTTGTAGTACTTTTTTAGGAAAATACGTGACTTAATTGTGTATGCAATAAATAAATAAAGAAATATATACATAAAAATATATTTATAGCAACATCTCTCTTTGTTACAACTAAATTTACATTCAATGTTAAACAAAGAAAAAACCTAATTTTAAATACTTATAAAATTTTAATTTTCTATTGAAATTGGAGATAAAAACTGAATTGTTGGACATCTATAATAAATACTTATCAACGCTCTGGAATTATTGTCAATATTTGCAATATTTCCAGATCAGTTATTGAAACGAATTCCAATGCCCGACTAAACTAGAAGAGGTGTTTGTCGAAATAATAAAATTCCAATTGGAAACTATCAGACAGATTAGTAAAAATTATCCAACTCTGTCAAGTAGTCTCAAAAAATAATATTATTATCAGTTATCATTAAAAGCTGTCTTAATCAAAATCATTTAAATTATCAGCTTTATATTCTGAAGTAGCTACAAAATATTTGCGTCATATTTTGTATGTATGTTTTTTGTATATTTCTTTCCCGCCAAAATAAACTTATATTATAGAACCTTACACAAATTATTGCAGAACATGCTGGAGACCTTAGTAACATAAATATAATAACCATAGGTTATAACATTTTGCGGTTTTTTAACTTTATTCGCTTTTTTCATTCAAATGTAATTATGCATTTATTATAAATCAAAAGTTAACAACAAAGATGGGGAAAATAATCGCATTCTCCTTACACTTGCTTATAAACAAAATACTGTGAATGCAGATACCGAATATAAAACTTAAAATTGTATATATCCTTACCTTAGCCTCCGAGAAATCATAATCTGGCTCAAATGACGCATTTAAAGTAGCAATCAAATAGAATAACGTCTTTCGAGATATTGTGTCGCATAATATGACACCTTCGTCTCCTGACTGACTATTGTTGCGATGAAAATTCGGTGACATGTCGACCAGTGTTTGGGGTGGCGATAAGGCCTGCAAATCATGTGGGCCATAGCCGTGTGTCTCAGCCGTAAAACGCTTGTATAAGGCCTTATCGGCAGCAACCATTTTGCAAGAATATGATTCTATGCGTCCAAATATGGTACTGCTGCCTGAGCCAATTGACAGAGCATTGTTAATGGCTTCAAAGCGAGAACTCTCCAAAAGTTTCATTGCGCTTAAACTTTTATTTGTTTCTTACAAAGGACTTAATTTTCAGGCTAAATCCTCAAGTTTATTAATAATAATCTGAGATATCTGTTGTCCCGTATATTTGTTCGTTTGAACTATATTTATAGTTACTATATAATATGTAATTGTATAATTGTTGAAATCCTTGTTTTTAACGATGCATATAACTTAACAATCTAGGTTAAGTGAACAGGACGACCTTGAACCTTAAATAAAAGGTAAAATTGTTTGATTCAATTGATCAATTTATTTATAAAGATAAAAAGGCCCCTGTCACTGTTTAGGCGTGAATTCTTATAAACCACGGTTGCTGGCAACGTAAAGCGTTTTGTCTAATACAGTTGTTGTTCATTGCCGTTATTGATGATGTATAGGATGATGTCGTCAATTGGCAATTGAAGTTTCTAAACATGGTAGAGGGATGGACAAGGATTCTTTTCTTTACACCTGCTCTTTTATCGTTTATTCTGTAGTAAATGTTCTTGTTAGATGTTTGTTGTTTTAGTTGTTTGTGTTGTTGCTTAGTAAACATTACACTAGTAACACAAGCGGAATCCACCAAAATGTTTGATCTCTCCTCTAATTGGAAAACTTTATGTATGTGTCTATAGTTTAGAAGCTTTTATTTCTTTTTTTTCTTGTACACAAAACAATTCCTGTTTTTGTGCTCGTCGTTCTTGACTATTCAAAATGGCGTCTGCTTAATGGGTTTTAATTTTTTTATATTTCTTTTGTTAGTGATCGGTGCGTTTGCCCTTGATTTCACTTAATAATATATACACAATTTGTTGCTGTTGTTTTTGTCGATTCTTATTGAATTAGATTATTTTTGGAAATGATTTGCTTCACTTTTGTGTTTTCGTTATTTAATAATCGAAAACACTATTTTTTGTTTAAACACTCCACTTTGTGTTTTATAAACGTTCTTCAAAATCCATATCATACATATTTGCAAATAATCGTAATAAAGACATTCTCGTAATTTTATAAATACACTGATTATATAAAATATTCAAGTTGGAGAAAAAAGAAATTTTGTATATCTCTCGTCACACTATTTGATGGGATTATTCGCTTCCCTTTAGATTTCTTTTTAATTTTATTTTTTTAATCAAACTATTTATAGACAATTTCTAATATTGGTTTAGATATTTGGAGGTTTAGTTGAACTTTGATATTTGAAAACTTTTTAGCGGAACGAAAACTTGATGTCGAAATTTATTGATTGTAGAAATTTTCTAATGTACTCGTTACTTTAAACAAGTACTGGGCTGTGATATGAGTCATGCTATAAAAGAAATCGGTACCCATAGGAAAGTAACCATTAAAGTTGTGAAGTATTTTACATCTATTGCAGGGTTGTATTTCTTGACTAAAATTTACCGTTAAAATTTAAATGAAAATTTTTAAATTTTCTTTTCAATATTCCCGTTAAATTTTTTCACACATATTACTAAACGACTCAATAATTTTAAATATTGTAACAAAACTGATAACCAATTTTGCTTTCGACGAGTGTTTCAATATTCGTTCAACAAAACAGGTGATATATGTCACACTACAGTTTCAAATTAATATTATCTTTTAATTGAATCGGTTGACTTACGATTAATACATTGAAATGTATGTATGACTACTTCAATGTGACATCAGAAAATTTCTTTTGCCCACCCGAATGGAATTTAATTCTGTACTCTTACCTACTGACTTGTTTCGGCTTACCTTAACGCTTCTTTTCAAACGCTTTTGCTTTGGGCACATCTTCGTCCCACCAATTGACGGCATGGCTTCTTAAATTTCGCAGACAAGGTCGTCCTCTATGCTGACTGCCGCTAATCTCCAAATCATACGCTCGTCTCCCCGGGTCCTTATAAGGCTGTCGAATGATTCTTTATACTCGACAATAAGATTGTGTGTGTCGATTTGGTTTTTATAGGTCTTCTCCGGGACTTGGAGGATTGCCCAAGTGTGAAGCCTTCCTGATAAGGTCAGATCGGTGTTTTTGCGAGTGGTTACAGTCATTCATATATACTCTCGCAAGAACTTTGTATGAGATAGGGAGAAGGCCCATGTAGTTGGGGCATATCATACGGTATTCTACTTTTAATTACTGAACATGAGACACTATGGCTCCAATCGTTGGGGATACTTCCCTGTCCCTACTGTTGCATGCTTCTTACCAGGTCGTTACTTTCAGCCTTAAACAATTTAGCGGGCAGGCTTTCAAGCCTTATTATTCTTATGTCGTTCAATCGCGTCTTTGATCACTTTTACTCATTATTTTTGTGCTCATCAGTTTAATACTTCAAATTTTTGATTTATATGGAGAAGACGAAGATTAGGGAAGATATTTTAAAACTTATAAAAAACAAACACTGACTTAATTATTCTATTAAATCAAAATAGAAATATGGAACCCTATTCAAAAAAATTCTAGAAGATATAGGGATATTTTCAACCTTTAATAAATGCTTTGAAGAATAGTGTTTCAGAAGGTGTACAGCTTTAATATCAGAAACACTAGAATTCAATCAAAATTGTCCCCGATTGTCTCAGGACTTGCTCGTATTACCAGATGTCTGTAACACTTCTTTGCTGGTATCCATTGACTCGCGTATAAGTTGTTTCTTTTTTCTTCTTTTGGAACGTAATAAGCAAAAGTAAATAATAATAAAAAGTAAATAATTATTTGCAACTCTTGACAATTGTATCCCATATATGTATGTATCTCCGACTTACTTGTTCTTTTAAAAAGTTCAATATTTCAGTTACATTATGAACTTTTTCTTTAGAGAATAAGAATTACGAAAAAAGATACAATATTTCAATGTTTATAAATACTTGAGTTGTTCATTTTATTGTTTATATTTATAGTCAATCTCCAAAGAATTTCTATATATTCCAACTGAACAATTGATTTCGAATCATGTACATATGTACATACATACACACATACATGTACTACTAACGATTAGAATGAATTTTTGTTTCAAGTGTTTCTTCCTTTCAAACACGTGTATTTTTCTTTTCATTCTTTTAAGATGATTATCGAACATCGATTGGAGGGATTCCATGATTAGTGTATACAAATAAGATACGATTTCAACATCTACCCTTTTGATTTTTTAGGTGACTATTTGTCTTTCGTATAAAAATAAAAGGAAAATAGAAAAAAGAAATAACGTAAACAAATTTTGTTATACTCAATATATTTACAAAAAAAGAAACCGTTTAGTGCTAGTAATTTGTTATTGTTGGCAATTAAATTTTATATACCTACAAAAATACAACAAAATAATTAAATTAGGGAAGTTTATTATTATTATTGTAAATTATTTAGTAATTCGAGGTTAAATTTGTTTGTATTTAAAATTTGTAAGGTAAATAGGTAACGGAAGTGAATCTTTAACTGTGTGAATAAGCGATCATTGTTTATCATGTGCATGTGTATGTATTTCATGTAAATTATGTCCTTGACCTTACACTACACACAGCTGTTAATATTCCAATATGACTTGCCTATTTGTAATACATTAGATACCAATCGATTCAAAAGATATTTGTATATGACGCAATAGACCAATTTTGATTGTGTGATCCAAAAACCGTTAAGCCAATTAGAATTTTATAATCTCGTTTCGCCTCTAAGAAAAAGTGTTCAATAAATAAACAAAGTTTAAAAGTTTTTAGTCGCCGTGGTCTAGTAGGCAGTGTGTTGGCTTATTAGACGAAAAGCCAGAGTTCGAGCCCCAGGCCAGACATCAAAATAAAATACAAGAAGTATTTTTTCGGCGTCCTCCTCTCAGCAGATTTCTGGCAAAAATTCTGAGAGTAAATAAAATTGCCATGAAAAGTTTCTTAAAAATCTGTCGTTCGGAGTCGACTTTAAACTGTACGTCCCGCCAATCATGTATAAAATTAACACACACACCATAAGTGGTATGAGAAACTAGGTCGTAATCCTGACTGAAGGGTTGTAATGACCAATTATGTACGTATGTTAGAAGTTTTTACGTGTATTCTCTCTGATTACATAAAGAAAAAATTTGAACACTTACAGTACATTATTAAACAAAAAATTATCTGTAAAAGAAAGGTTATTGTTATTATTATTAAATGAAAGCCTGAAATCGCTATTTTCTAATCTAACGAATACAATGAATGTACAGCTTCATTGCCTTGTTGAAAGATATAACGAAGTTTGCAATTTTCGTCAAGTTTCGTAATTAAGTCATCTTACAGAAGTTCCAAATATGTTTCTGAATTTGTTTAGGTGGTAAAGAAGCAAACATAAAGCTTGAAAATATTAGAGAACGTTCCCGATGCATAATGTTTCCATAGTTGTACAATGGTTGCTTGGTCTAGATCAGACCGATAACAATTGTAGCAGTCTGGACTATCTAAAATAATCCTTTTTCGTTGGAATAAATAACTTATTTTAATTCATCGTCCTCTAACATGATGGTTTAGACAAATCCAAGACGTCTCTCACTTTGTGTCTTAGTTAACTGTTGCTTAAACTCAATTATTTTTTCATTTAATATACATAAGGGGTAGCATTTAAAATATTTATTTATCAATATGACTAACGATTCCTAGTGGAGTCATGTCGAATGTACCCTTTCTGTTGATTTATTTATTTAAATTGAAGTAACTGCTATAAAAAATATGTAAAGGAATAAATTACTTTCCATTTAAAATGTTTACGTACTAAATTTCTCTTTCCATATCCTTCTTTAATTTTTCTCTTTTTAATATCTATAACTCTACGTATACATTTGGGTTGGCTTCCAAAGCATGCCTAAATTTACCTTAACATCCAAATGATATACAGAGTATTTTGTATTCCATCGGCACATGCCATTCAGAATAATATGTCAACATCATCTTTATTTTTCCTTTCTTTTCCATTTACAGAAACCCTAGTTATTATTAGCATGTATGCAATACCTTCTCTAATTCTAATAGTACATACTTCTTTAACGGAAGTCATCTAATTTTCACTTTAAATTTTTTGCTTATTTTACTTCTGGGAAATATTTCCAACGAATTAAGTCCGATCACTGTTTACGTTAAAAATTTCTTAAGAAAAAAAATGTAATTTATAAACTTGTTACATTTGTTTACCCCATGTAAATAAATGCATAATGAATGGAAATATGGTTGATTTTTTACGAGTCAATTAACAAAGGATTTAAACACAATTTATTTACGTTCATCGATTTGTTTGTTTTGTTATCGTAAAACTAGAGTTTTTTTTATTTTGGAATATACAAATATTAAGGAATCCATATAGTTTTTTTTTCTGAAAAACGAAAAATTAAAAAAATAATTTGCAAGAGTTCTACTCTTGTTCGGGAACTAACTCTGATGCCCAGACATCTTGAGGCCAGCCTGTACGACCTTTACTTTGACGATTAAGAGACTGGAAAGAAATATAAAATAAATTTAAATTGAATGTGTAAACAAACTGTACGATTTTTATTTAATAACTTGTTTATTTTTACAGTATTACGTATGTAAGTACATAGTATACAAATAAATATACTTTTAAATTTGTATAAATTATAAACCTACAAAACTGTGCACATTCCATATAACTATTAAGGTGTAGGAACAAAGAACTAATCGCAAGTGGATTCGCTTAACCATTAAAAATCCATTGAAATGCTAATATTTTCACCCATAATTCATAATCATAGCCCTCTATCTTACACTGCGCCAAACAATATTCTTATGAAAGTCTTCTAGGAATGTCCAGTCTTGAAAGTGCTGAAAATTCTAATAACAACTGTCTGTACACAGAACCCTTTTCAAAAATTTTTTCTGTTATGAGATGTACATACAGGCAATCAATATTTCGTTTCCCTCGTAGCTCATTTATCAACCTCGCTTGAAAATTCATTTAGATAGACTTTGATATTACACTAGGCTTTTAAAAAATCTAAAGTCGATCAAACTCTAACATACTTATCAGCATTTTTATTCTTATGAATGCTAAGGTGTCTTTACAAAAAAGGTAGTTTCCAACTATTGACTCCTTTATGCATTTAAAAATAAACCAACCCCGACCGTGGAAGAATACATACATAACATAATTGGCCATTACAACCCTTTAGCCAGGATTACGACCTAGTTTCTCACACCACTTATGTTGTATGTGTTAATTTTATACATGATTGACGGGACCTACAGTTTAAAGTGGACTCCGAACGACAGATTTTTGAGAAACTTTTCATGGCAATTTTATTTACTTCCAAACTTTTTGCCAGAAATCTACTGAGAGGAAGTTCCCGAAGAAATATTTTTTCATATTTCGTTTAGTTGAAGATGTCTGACCTGGGGTTTGAACCGTGGCCTCACTTCTAATAAGCCAAAACACTGCCTACTAGACTATCGCAACTTCTAAAGCAAAGAAAAAATCTTGGGGTACACTGAATTTGTTCAGGGGACACTTACTTCGAAAGAGGTGTAGGCCTTGGACTGTGTATCTTATTAGAATATGAAATAAAATTTTTAGTTTCAAATTTGTCTTCTTATTTTCATATTTAAACGGTACACCATAGAATTCGTTTCTAGAATTTTATATTAATAACCTGCTAGTTCAATGGTCTCATATGTTTATTCTAGGTCTGCCACTTTACACAATCTATTTTGCATTAAAAATTGAAAAAAAAACGAAATTAAAAAAATAATTTTTATATTGGAAAACACTTAAAAACATTTTTATTTGTATTTTTTTGGGGGGAGTATTTTTAAGCAAGATAAGCTTTTAATTTCCAATATCAAATATATCTCTTCAATTGGCCATGTGGTTTTGTAGTCTGCAGTAAAGTGTTCCATCAATTAAATTCTAAATATTGTGTATGTGCATATATAAAGATGTGTTCATAATTATAGCAACATTAATCATTTGTGATTGAAAACATAAAATGACAATTTGCCAACTAAGATTTCATAGGTGTAGAGCTTATTGAAACAAAAAAATTGAATCCTGAAATTAACATTAGAATTGTATAGGATGATGATGATGATGATGATAAGATTTATTATTATTAAACAGTTTAAGGTGTGTTTTCAGAGTAATATTTTGATCGAATAATATTTAGATCCATCTTAAGGTTAAAGTAGTGTTATGAAATTGTCGTAAACGCTAATATAACCCTGCTATTATTAAAGGCTTTAATTATTATCAACATAATACTTATAATTCTTGAAGTCGCCGTAATCTAGTAGGTAGTGTATTAGCTTATTATAGGTGAGGATACGGTTCACACCTCAGCAGATTTCTGGGAAAAACTCTCGAGAGCAAAAAAATATCCACGAAAAGTTTATCAAAAAGTCGTTTGGATTCGACTTTAAACTGTAGGTCCCGCCACTCATGTATAAAATTAACGCACACAACATAAGTGGTGTGAGAAGCTAGGTCGTAATCCTGACTGAAAACTGTAATGACTAATTATGTATGTATGTATGTAACTGAACTAATTACTAACCCTTACTATTAGTCAGAGGATATACAGAAACCCTTCTCAGTGTTGCGAATTTCAATTTCATTCAGATTTGTTATACACTTCACTACTTATCTATTCTCCGCAGATACTAAGATTCTCAGAGACTATCGGTAACAAAAAATCCGATTTTTTAGTTTTTCTTAAAATTGATTCAGCCACAATGAGGATTGCAAAAATCCTTAAAATAGCCCCACGTTATCAATGTCTGACTTCGAATGGTCCATGAAACAAAGCTATTTAATCTACTCATGCCACTAAACCCTATTCAATTTAGACTAATAATCTAATATAATCTTAAAATAAGTAAAAATAGGTTTCAGGCTTAAATAAACGAAGTACAAATCAAGATAGGAAGTCACCGTAACCTAGTAGGTAGTTTATTGGCTTATTAGACAAGAGCCTATGATTCAAAACCTAGCTCAGATATCGCAAACATAAAGAAATATGAAAACTATATTTCTGCGGCAACTTCCTCTCAACAGCCTTTTGGCAAAAACTCTGAGCGTAAATAAAATTGTCATAAAAGTTTTGTTAAGAATCTGTCGTTCGGAGTCGACATTGAACTGTAGGTCCCGCATTGATAGAATTAACAAACGCGACATGTGCGGTGTGAGAAGGTAGTTTGTTATCCTGACTAATGCGTTATGACAAATTAAATAACCAACAAATGGTTAGCAAGCGTGTAGCGCTCCTGCAAGCAAGTTTAGTTATGAATAGAGACTTTAAAGGCAGGCAAATTAAAAATTCAGATTCTCTTTTGAATTTTGAATAACTACAGCCTATTTTTTATACGATATGCCTACTATTTTCCCAAAAAATGCTTGTGTAAGTCCTTCAATGTTAGATTTCATGAATAAAAATAGGAACAATGGACTCAGCCACTCTGTGCTCCTTTTTTCTCATTTGCAAAACTAAAGAGAGAAATACGAAAATGAAAATTTGACAGGATAAATATGACACTGGTACCAGAGTATTTTCAGATATTCTTAGAAAATTGAAAATCGCCTTGGAAAATAAATATGATAAAAAATAAGGTAAAACTATGTTTATCGTCGCCGTAGTCTAGTAAGTTGTGTGTTGGCTTATTAGACGTAAGGTTCAAACCCCAGGTCAGACATCAAAACGAAATTTGAAAAAAATATCTTCGGCGACTTCCTCTCAGAAGATTTCTGGCAAAGACTCTGAGAGTAAAGAAAATTGCCATGTAAAGTTTCTCAAAAATTTGTCGTTCGGAATCGACTTTAAACTGTAGGTCCCACCACTCATGTATGAAATTAGCGCACATAACATAAGTGGTGTGAGAAGCTAGGTCGTAATCCTGACTGAAGGGTTGTAATGGCCAATTATGTATGTACATATGTTTACCTGATTTATAGTTGCATTCGAAATTCATTTACTATTATTTATTTAAGCACAACTGTGATATGCCTGTGAAATTTTCCAAGCTCTATTACTAAATGACTTTTCCTACTTCAGTATTTAATGTAACGAAATTACAAGATGTTTCCATTATTTCGTGAACAATTTTTATTGTTTTTGAAACACTTGCCGAATTAAACAAATTATATTCACTTGATATTTGCCACCATATCTAAAAGTATTGAAAGGCAACCTCACCCTCACTTGCATGTCATAATAATGCAATTGAGCCATTCAAACATTTTACACCAGTTACAGATAGGCATTGTATTTTACAAACTCTCAACTCTGGCATGATATCTACCACCCATAAATAAAAATGTTTTCGGTTTTCTACACGCTTATCTACTTAATATAGTCCAACAATCCAGGCAGTTAAGTGGTTGTGGTTAATATTACGCATGTTCTAGCATGTAAAATCAAACAACCAACCGTCGGTCGGTCTGTTTGGTTGCTCTTCGTACATACATACATACATATTTATGAATACAGTCGCATTTATGATATAATTTACTTAAGTGTCGTTTAATGAGGCATTTCAATTATTTTTGTTACATTTTTGCTCTTCACATAAATTCATTGCATCTGTGTTCTGTCAAAATTCTTCGTATTTGCAGCACCTCCATTGTTTACATTTAATGCCAATTTTAACATTAATCTCTCGTAATGCCATTTTTTATTTATTTAAGCATTTGGTTAATGAAAATATTTAATATTTTCGATTGAGGAAGCTTACCTTTGTCTCATTCCTAATGTACGTTCGTTTTTCGTGAGAATTTTTGCGATGTAGAGGCTTTAAATCTGCACGAAAACCATTTTTGGGATCTTGATCACCGTCTAAGACTTCGACTAGATATTTTATATATAATATGGCCAATTTAAGTGTTTTAATCTGTAGAAAATAAATAAAATAAAATCAAACAAAGCATTTCTCTCTTTACAAGTAAATGTATAAACAATTTAAAAAGGAAATTAATAAAAATTAACAACGAAATTGTTTGCTTATTATTAATACAGTAGTCTAGTAGTGCGTTGGCTTATTAGACGTGAGGCCACGGGTAGAAACCCCAGGTCAGACATTTCCAACAAAACGAAATATGAAAAAATACTTCTTCGGCGACTTCCTCACAATAGATTTCTGATAAAAACTCTGTGTAAATAAAATTGCCATGAAAAGTTTCTCAAAAATCTGTCGTTTGGAATTGACATTAAACTGTTGGTACCTCTATTTATTAATGAATGTTTAATGATATCTGGCAAATACCTTACGAATACACGCCTACACTATTGCTTTCTTTGGTAAGATTGTCGGCAATATTTCGGTATAACGGTATCCTCTTTCAAGGCTTCATTTGTGCCTGGCTTATTTGATAAAACTTTACCTGACTGCGAAATTGTTTAAAAATTTCGGAAATTGTTCTTCACAGGTTATCAATTTCGAGAATAGGTGCCTTAGTCTGCGATCATACAACCTGTGCTCCTTTCTAACTTAATCACTATAATGCATCCTACAAGAGTACTGCCCTGACAAATTTCAAGATGCTGCTCCGAATCAACAATGACATTTCCCTTCCTAGCATTTGTTATACAGCCAAGTGTTTTCCTCTAGGATGCATTAATGTCCCACAGATTGCAAGAATCCGATAATTCAATCTTATCGTCACAAAATTCACTTGTTCCCCATTCTAAATAAATGTACCCTGAGTTTACAATGCCCCGTCAAAAGACTGGTTATCGGCCTCATCTTTTTTCTTGGAAAGTTTTTTACATGACCCAGATCTTCTTTTTTATGTTATTCCAAAAAAAAACTTTTGATTGCCTTTAAATGGTTTGAAATGAGTTTTTGCCTATCTTTATTTTCCCTTTCATTGACCATACCTTTCCAAACATTCGTCATTGTCCATAGAAGGGTTCTGGCCCAAGCAATGGCATGGAAACTTTCCTTCTCACAAGCTACTCTGCTTGCTCTTCGCGGAGAATTCGTGGGACCTGGGACCCAGCAGGGAGTAAACTTATTCTGTCTACCTAGCTGATTCAACTTCTTCAGGCAAACCCATACTATTTTCGATTTAACCTTATAAGAGTGACTGTCAGATATCCTATCCAGGTTGAGCACATCTTTCGATGGTATAGAGTGAGTATACTAGTGAGTTTCTGCATAGGCTATGATTATTTCATTCTGGGAACTCTTGCTCCTTTTCTAATAAGCACTATAAATGTTCCTTTAAAATGTTTATGTCATTTACATTTAAAAAAGCCTCTCGAAATTGAAAGAGTTCTCTTTATTTACAGGTAAAGTATCGCTTAAGGCTAACACCATACATTATTGAGGACTTACTTACTTTTGATAATTTTGTATCCGATGGGACATTGGGTATCTTCTCTCTTAAACATGAAAATGCATTATTAATGCTTTGCGTTCGCCTTCGTTCCTTTTTATTTGCCGTATTACGTTTCTTAATTACACGAACTGGGGGGACAACAGAAATAGGTTTTGGGGAAACGTTTGTAAACAAACCACTTTCATGATATTGACTTTCCACATCTTAAACAACATAAAGAATAATTTACAATAACTTTGGAAAAAAACAACAAATATTTCAAAACACAACGATCGATTTTTTATAATAATTTTTTCATAAAATTTTTCTTTCTAAATGAAATCCAAAGTACCTTCTAAATCTGAAGATGATGCTGGACAATAACTGGGCGAGCGATAATAATTATTTCCATTAATATTAGCAGTTAAAGTACATGTGGTAATAGTTGATGATTGACAACAATCTTGTTGTTGTTGGGGTTGATGTTGTGTATGATGTTTGGTATCAGCGCAATAAGGTGATGGGGGAGTATTCCAAGAATCTAAATGAAATTAGAAAAAGAAAGATATTAAACTTATACCAGTAGCTTAGTGTAATCCAACAAATTCTGTCATTAACTAGTCCTGTACGGATCACACAGCTCTGATTTTCCATAACTTATTGCCGTTGTCTCTATTTCCAAAACAAGACTGGTAAAAATTATTCCTTTAAGGCAGGAACAAGTAATAACAATTTGCTCCTGGTCTTGGTAATAATCTCCAAAACAAGGACCCAGAGTTTCAAGCAATATCTGCTGGACTAATAGAGCATTATTTTCAAAATTTAGCAGGATGAATCTTTAACCCAGACTAACAGTAATTAGGGTCCATTAGATCGGAAAATTATTCATGGACTATCTCGAATGAGAAGGCTCTTAGGGTTCTACTTAATACACTTTTCCGGGTAGTTGTAAACGATGTTGCAGCTGCCTCGAATGGAGGGGCGAATATATTTTTCAATGAGTCTTTAGCTCTTTTACATTTTACACTTTTTCGCCAGGTACTGACAACATTATACCTACCGACCTACAGGAAGCATCTGATTCCTGTTAAGTGGAGAGAGAACGAGGTTGTTTTTATTCGAAAAGCTGGGAGGCCACCTTCCTCCACTGAAAATAACTACAAAAAATAATTGGCCATTACAACCTTCAGTCAGGATTACGGCCTAGCTTCTCACATCACTTATGTTGTGTGCATTTAATTTTATACATGAGTGGCGGAACCTACAGTTTTACGTCGACTCCGAACGACAGATTTTTGAGAAACTTTTCATGGCAATTTTATTTACTCTCAGAATTTTTTAAAATAATTTCTGAAAATAACTGCAGGAGAAAAAAGTCTAATCTCATTCGTTTTAAAAATATTGAAAAATATTTAGAATAACGAGATACGGTGTAACAACTTTCCTGTTCTAGGTAGTAGTGCTTAACACGCCTACACTAGGAGCACGTCAATTGAGACTGTAATAAGCTCCTTGGAGGGAAACATTGCTCACTGACAACTTTCGTTCACGTTTAAGGCACTTTCAATAATCTATAATCGGAAGATATTGTAAAAGCTGTCGGTAGACGTAATGTTTGTGCGTCCGTTTTGAAATTCGTTGCGAAATTACAAAGGGAAGTAAGTAGAGACACACCCCAAGGTGAAGTTCTTTCACCCTCCATTGAAATCAACTACCTATATGATTATTTATGGCGTTCTGAATGGAAAATTAAATTTTAGTAGGGTCATGTGACCTGAAGATTCGTGGGCTGTGATATATTTATCAAGGAACCCGATATTACGGCGTAATGCTTGTAGGGCAACAGACTTTTCCCTGTAAATCTCTTGATTTACTCGGACAGCCAGGCTGCTAACAAACATCTCTTTGATATCCGCCGTCATCCTTGAATACCAAAGATTTCTCTGGAAAATTTCGTATCATTCAAAAATAACTTTTATTTGGGTTCCGGGACATAGAAATGTGGTTGGAAATTGTATTGCTGATGAACTGGCCAGTATGAAGCTCAAAATCTCCGACATTTTACAAGGCTCAGGTATTTTGATTGCCACAGTTAAACTAGGTAGGTATTCTTCGTCCGTTTTGTAAGAAAGTCCAAGTTCATAGGCGGCAGAAAGGTAAGCGTAATACCGCTAGACTGCTGGACTTGTACGGGCAAGAAGAGGATTCATTCATTTCGTCACACAATTGCTTTCACGTTCCACCATTTTATGGGAAAAGACTTGGTATTCCACTGAATGACTTTTGCAGGAGCTGTGAACCTGAGAAAGAGGTAGAAATTGCGTTCTATTTATGTGCAGTGCTCGTGCCATGAAGACAAGAAGGTTTTTAATTTCTATTTGACTGAACTCTTCAATATAAAAATCGCTGCCGTAGCAAGATTTATTCTGGGGTTAAATTAGTTTCCCTTATGGAACGTTTGATCTCCGAGTTGGGATATTAATTGCGGTCTCTCCGTGACTGCTATGCAGGTATAACGGTAGGTGAAGACTAAACACTTGAGGTTACACAATGAAAATTATTCGCAAAAAACACAAAGTAGGTGGTTAGCTTCAAGTCCTACATTTCTGATTTCAAACACTACCCGACCGTAAATAAAGATCGTTTTCTACAGAGTCCTTCGATAAAATTCGATAACAAATTGATGGTTCAATGAAACTATAAATATTGAAACAAAGTTATTCTTCTTATTTTAGATTATTAGATTGATTTCATTATAAACACACACATACACACACGTACGTTCAATTGTATTAATTTCCATTAAACGATAATTATGATTATGATTGTTATTATTGTTGTTGTTATAAAATAAATGATCATTTTGATAAAACGGTGAAGTTTCTCGACATAATTGTTGTGTTTCGTATTTGGACATGTTTATTTCGATATTTTTGTGTATATCTTTTAAGTATTATTTTCCGTTAATTTCACTTATTTTATTTCAATTAATTTAGTTTTTCATTTTCTTTTTTATTTTAATAATCCGTTCAACGTGTTTATTTCAATTGTTTAGCGCGACTGTAAATGAAAATTGAAAATCTTTTCAATTATATTCTCAGAAAAATCTTTTTATTTTTCATTTGTAATCATTTTATTTTGTTTTTGTTCTGCTTATTTACTTACCCCCTTTTATTAACCAATCGGAGAGAGCAATATGGTTGCGTTCTATACGCTGATTGGTTAAAGATGCCCAGCAATAATCTTTGTCTTTTAATGCACCGCGAGAAATTGTGTTACAGTACGTAAGAATTTTATGTCATTTCTTTTATTAGACATTCTGGGGATAATTAAAATTTCAGACGTAACCGGTTATCTAAAGATTGTATCCTTTTCTCATGATGGGATAACGATCAGAATCGCTAGTTAGAAAAGGATTTAGTAAAAGCGTTTTATTAGGGTTATAGTGGCCCTGATAGGTAGCCTCGTTTGTTACAGACTGGATACGCCACGTTCTATATAGACAAAATGCGTTAGGTACACCAATTTTATGAAGATTATCTTGAAGGGTCGTAGTCTAATAGGTAGTGTGTTGGGATATTAGACGTAAAGCCAGGGTTCGAGGCCCAGGCCAGACATCAAAACAAAATGCAAAAAGTATTTCTTCGGCGACTTCCTCTCAGCAGTTTTCTGGCAAAAACTCTGAGAGTAAATAAAATTGCCATGAAATGTTTCTCAAAAATCTATCGTTCGGAGTCGACTTTAAACTGTAGGTCCCCCACTCATGTATAAAATTAACACGCAACATAAGTGGTGTGAGAAACTAGGTCGTAATCCTGACTGAAGGGTTGTAATGACCAATTTTGTATCTTTTATGTATGCAATACACAGCAGCTGTGAGGATATCCAGTGCACGACATTACATGCTGTAAAATATCTGAAGCTTTCTACTTTATTTTAGGCGTACCAATATCTTGATTCGTATAGGTATGAAAATAGATCTCGTGGAATTGTATGGAGTTACGTAAAGTTATACAGGTCGCTTGTTATACAGATAATATCTGTTCACTCTCCCACAGGCTTTGTGATATACAATGGAACCCGGATGATCTTCTTCTAAATTCGATTTTAGCTTCAGGATAAATTCACTTAAAACTAATCTCAGATGGAATGACTCACTGAATATTCTTCAAACTTATGTATATAAACTGTGCGGCAATTTCAATACGTGTGTAGCATTATAATAGAAATCTGTAGAACTGCATAAATTCGAATTTAGCCTCAGGATAAATTCAGTTAAAACTAATCTCAGATGGAATGACTCACTGAATATTCTTCAAACTTATATAATGTGCGGCAATTTCAATACGTGGGCAGCATTATTATAAAAATCTGTGGAAATGCATAGGATGTGGAGAATAGAATAAAACTAACAATTGTTGTTTGTACGCAAACAAAGAGGGTATGAAACTCAAACACATGCATTCGAACGTAGCAACATATTTTCAAGGCGTGCGTTCTCTCCGATCTTCTTTATGGTTATGAGATTGGGTTTGCCACAAGTGCTATATACAAAGTAAACTGAAAGTGTTTATATGAATAAAAATAAAATATATTAAATTTTTTTCTGTTGCACAAAACAAAATACTTTATCATACGCGATTTCCCAAACTATGAAACATATTCAATACCTTTTAAGCCCGACGTTATTTTAAATAAAAAATAAATCATTTTCAGATAATAAACTTTAACAATTTACTCATTTACCTTTAGGGATAAGTATTAAAATAATAAATAAATTATGAAATAAATTTCAGTTAACAATTTCCGAAATATTTTTAATGTAATATGTGATGCACTATGAAATAATTTACACACTTTAACCGTTTTTACCGTTTTTTTATTTTTATAATAATTTATCTTTTATAAAATTTTGGACAAAAATATTTATTTTTTTAATTTTTTTTCTATTTCATTACAACTACATCAATAAAGCGATTATTCAGACACATTAGGCTGCATGAAAATATACAAAAACTAAATACAAATACACCAAGATCAATAAACAGACTTTGTATAATCGAAATTACATGAATTATATTCTGCGTCTGCGATGGCAATTGTATGTTGCAAAGAGTTAGAACCAAACCGATAATTGGATTAAGAGGTTGTTGTTCTCTAAAGAATAACAAATCGACGACAACACATAGGCCAGCGGGTATGAAAATGCTATATCCAGTTGACGACGAAGTGGAATCCCTTAAAGCAAATGTTAATATACAAGCGACGAGAGCTGAAAAAATAAGATGGACGCGAGACCTGAGTAGTATGTGGCGTTTTTGTTGTTGTGGCACCGTTGTTTCTGCATTTAGGGAACTAAATAAATTGCTCATGTCCAACGGTTCTGTTTGAAACATTTGTGGTGGCGAAATATATGTTTCGACTTCTGGATCGGAAAATTCAACATTATCAAAATTATTTGGTCCTGAAAAATGAAGAAATTGTAATTATTATACAGTGTAATTAAAGTATTACTTTGCTTAAACATTTCCTTTTTAACTTAAAAATATAATGATAAAGTACGGCTATAAAATTTATTATTTCAAACATATTTCAAAACCTACTACCTATAAAACATTTTTTATAAGAAAGTATACACGAATTACCCACTATTCTTCTTTAACCTTAAAACCTCTTTCTCCTATGACGAAAAGTTTTGTTGAACTCGCTAAGCATGCTTGTCACTTATAAATTAAACCTCGTTTATTTGATTACCTAAACCCCTTTCCTTAGAGGTCAAGTCACATGCCACCACCAACCATTATAACCAAAATAGAAGAAAATCAAAATGATATCATTCAATATTATTTACCATTAACATGCTGATGCCTATGTGTATTATCCAGAGAATCAGATGTCGTTGTTGGGGCTAAAGTTGGATTGTTCAAAGTAGTGGTTCGTCCATTTAACCTTTCCAGACGATTTTTTGCGTTTTCCAAAATTTTTCTTCGACGTGCTTCACGTCTTTGATTAACTTTTTCTAGGGCTTTAA
This sequence comes from Sarcophaga carnaria, assembly GCA_958299815.1. Lineage (NCBI taxonomy): Eukaryota > Metazoa > Arthropoda > Insecta > Diptera > Sarcophagidae > Sarcophaga > Sarcophaga carnaria. The sequence continues at coordinate 99,467,674 of OY283152.1, read as the reverse complement.
TTTCATCCTCTTGGTTTTCTTGTGTTTCACTATTAATTGTTTCCATACTCTCCATTGCTACTATGCAAAATCTTAGTCAATGTTTTTATCGTATATTAATTAAGGGTATATTTAGAAGACGTACAAAAATGTAAAACTTGCAAAAGAAAATAATTTCTAAACAAGTAGTACCGTAAACTCCGAAGAAAATCGGCACAGGGTAACCTGTATACTTATTTAATTACTTGGCACAAATAATTTTCTTTAAACATGAAACATGGAATAGGTCATCGTTTACAATTTCATTTGTGTTCATTTATTCTTTATGGATTACGAAACAGTAACAAATTCGATTTTATTTTTAGTTACTCTATTATATTTGAAACATTATTGAAATATAAGAAAACAATTTCATTATAAAAAAAATATTTTTCATTAATTTTTATTAGGAATAATTCTTAGTCACCCTGTATGTTCTTTGCGACATTGTTACAAATAAACACATCATCTTATTTATTGAAGAGCATTACTCGACAATTTTAAACGCTCAAATTGCAAATTTTTTCCCAAACAAAAGCCGAAAGTTATAATTTCAATTACTTAAAAAAATAAGAACGATAAGAATGACAGTAACAGAAAGTAATATTAAAGAAACCGAAATGGAAGTCGATCCTTCTGATGAGAGTTCAAATGCTGATGGTAAAAAAGATCTAGATGTGGTGCATATTTTGGAAATCCGAGAGCACATCAGAAAAATTGATAAGGCTGTCATAAGCAATGAATATCGGTGAGTTTTATTGTTAATTGTAAGATGGAATAAAATTAAGTTATTGTTTACATCCTCGGATACTATATATATTTTTAAATGCATATCGGATGTATTTTTGTCATGTGTATCGCCCCCCAACATGGTCTTTGATTATAATTATTATTAATTTCTTTTGCGCCGCTTGGATGACACTATAAAATATAGTTATATTTTATTTATCTAATAATAAAACAAACATATTCTTTCTTTTTAGGTTTATTGCGCGAGTTTTAAGGACATTACCCAGTACTAGACGTAAAGTGAATGGAGCAGTTTTACGCTACTTGGCTACTATTGTTTACCCTGCTGGTTCTGATCGTGATGCAGCATTAGCATTTGCTCCTTCAGTAACAGCTGGTACCCCGGAGCCAAAGGTTCAAAAGGTGCGTCCCGCTAGTACAACCCCAATTATTGAGATTGATGCTTACTTCCATTTGCTGTTATTGGTTAAACTAATCGATGATAATGAACTTAAAAAGGCTTCAGCTTGTTCTGATGCCTTGTTGGCCAAAATTCAAGGACAAAATCGCCGCAGTTTGGATTTAATTTTGGCCAAATTTTATTTCTATCACTCACGTGTGGCTGAGTTAACTAATAACTTGGAAGGCATACGTCCCTTCCTACATGCTCGTTTACGTACTGCCACGCTTCGTAACGATTTTGAGGGACAGGCTGTGTTGTTAAATTGTCTGTTACGTAATTATCTTCATTACTCCTTGTACGATCAAGCTGATAAATTGGTTAAAAAATCAGTATTTCCTGAATCGGCCAGCAATAACGAATGGGCTCGTTTCTTATATTATTTGGGGCGCATAAAGGCTGCAAAGTTAGAATACAGTGATGCTCATAAGCATTTGGTACAAGCTCTACGTAAAGCTCCACAAAATGCTGCCGTTGGTTTTCGCCAAACTGTTCAGAAACTAATCATTGTTGTAGAACTTCTCTTGGGTAACATACCGGAAAGACAAGTTTTTCGTCAAGCTGCTTTAAGAAAATCTCTAGCACCCTATTTCCAATTAACTCAGGCTGTACGTTTGGGTAACTTGAAAAGATTTGGTGAAGTAGTTGAAAACTTTGGTCCCAAATTCCAGCAAGATTATACATACACATTAATTATACGTCTGCGTCACAACGTTATTAAGACCGCTATACGTTCGATTGGCCTATCATATTCTCGTATTTCACCTGCCGATATAGCCAAACGTTTGATGTTGGATTCGCCAGAGGATGCCGAATTCATTGTAGCCAAAGCCATACGCGATGGTGTAATAGAAGCAACTTTAGATCCTGCTAACAATTACATGCGCAGCAAGGAGAGTACTGATGTGTACAGTACACGCGAACCTCAATTGGCTTTCCATGAGCGTATATCATTCTGTCTAAATTTGCATAATCAAAGTGTTAAGGCCATGCGTTATCCACCCAAGTCGTATGGCAAGGATTTGGAAAGTGCCGAAGAACGAAGGGAACGTGAACAACAGGACTTGGAATTGGCCAAAGAAATGGCTGAAGATGAAGACGATGGTTTTTAAATTACATACACGTTTATATTTAACATATTTTGCTTAGAAGCTAAGCTTTTTCACTTCATATTAAATAAATAAAATGATAATCAATGAAGTTCGATTTTTTAAAAGTAGTCCTTTTTTGCATATCGTTGTCGGATACCAACATCTTACTGTTCGGATTATTTCAATATTAATTAAATTGTTTATACATTTAATGGGAAGGAGAATGAAGTGTTTGCTTTTTAAAATTCTTTGCTTAGGCTGGATTAGGTTATAAGTCACCACATTGGGGCGGTTTATTTTCTGTTATTAATCTTAATGATATTACTTTAGTTCCACCAAGACTATTCTTTCGAATGGCAACAAATTCGGGCATGATATCTTTTTTGTGCTTCGTTTATTAGGGTTCTCAAGAAACATAATTTAAAAGGAAAATTGTGTACATAGGTTCAACGTTATTAATTCAATTCTTATTCCGACAACCTGTAATAAAATGAATTTTAATCATTTTTAATATTCAAAGATGCATATTTTATTTAATTATTCATTTTTTATTTAAATAAGTATCTTAAAATGCAATTACATAATCAATAATGATGTTGATGCTATGTAGCCGAATGATGTATAAATCTTTAATTGCTTTCCTTTGCTTCGATAGCTTTTGGCAAAAGTTTAGGCCCGTACAACAGGACATATGCGCAATGCCAATCGCCACCACCCGAAAGACGTAAAATTTCCTCACTAGTTACCGAAGTTACAACATCATCATCGAATTTAAACCATATATCATCGGTTTGTTTTACCCAAGCGACATAATGACCTGAAGTGCTCGAACGTCCTTTGTGTGTCAAAACAGCCTGGAGGGTATAGTAACCGGAATTATTACTGCCTAGATCGTCTTCGAAACAAAATGGCTCATATTCAACTTTAGATTTCGTATCGCCACTTTCTTTCGTTTTAATCTCTTCCAAAGGGGCTTTTATTTGGCCTTCCAATTTTTTATCTTCCAACTCTTTGAATTTTGCACGCATGGGACATAATTTACTTTGCAATTCCGGTGTGCATAAATCAAAAGCATCAAAATCGAGTGGAAATTTAATGTCCTTTAAAACTTTAGCATTAATACCTTCTTTACCTTTATATTGGAATCGAACAAATTGTACAGTTAAATAGGCAGGCAAACGGTTAATTAAATACTAAGGGAAAAAATTATAAATTCAATAATAAATCATGTAAAGAAAATCAAATTTAATACTAACTGATCTAGTGTAGTTGGCATCTCTACCCAGGCTTTCAGAACGTTTCAATAAGGTTTCATTTAATTTCGATTTTAAACCACTGTGCATGTACTTAACTTCTGGCGAGATAAAGCAACTTAATTGCAAGAAATTTTCTTTACTAACTGTTGTATCTTCTTCGGGAGCCTCACTACAGCTCATCTTTACTTCGAATGTACCACCGAAAAATTGCTCAATAAATGAACTGCAATAAAAATACGAAAAATATAAAACGTCAATTAAAACATCCAGAGTTCATAACTGATCTATAAACTAAACGAGGGAAAAATATAAAATAATTTAATATACATATTTTAATAAAGCCTGATAAATTGTAGGTTATCAAAATGTCATTCATAAATGTATATATAGGAGGACTATAGTTGAAACCACATAATAAGATTATTGTCAATTGCTTAACACATCAGTTTAAATACTTAAAGGTGCATGTAAAATACTTACTTGTATTTTTTAACCTGCTTTTCTCCTTCACCTTCACTGCCATTTGTTGCCGGCAATTTTTGTTGCAGCATTTTCAACAATTCGGACCAACATTCATTAGCATCCTGTTGGCGATAGGTACCGTTCTCGCCAGTTTGTGCAAATTGTGGAAAGGCACGATGTAACGTTCCCAATAAAACAAATGGAGTAACAGTAGAACCAGTCTTTTCCATTTGCTTAAATAAGAATTTCATAGCTGACGTAATAGCTAATGGCATCGATTCGGCATCAGCGCTTCCGACACGGAAACTTTCCAAGGCCTCACGTAATTCGGGAACAGCGCGTAAGCATTGTAAAGTTGCATTCATATAGCATGTATTGCCCAAATTGGTAAGACCTGCAGGAACTTCCATCTGTGTAACAATAGGTTCGTTTATTTATTTTATTAGTCCAATAATAGTTTTTTAATAAACCATATACTATATTTAATTTCAAATCTTAGGGATTTATAGAAGTTGTAAACGCGAATACTGTTCTTAGTATTGGTTAAAGTACATATGTACATAGAATTTTTAGTATACACACCACTAAATAAAGATTCTAGTCAGAAGAAAAATCAATTAAAAACAGGGCAACGAAGGCCCCGTAGTCTAGTAGGCAGTATGTTTGCTTATTAGACGTGAGGCTACGGTTCAAACTCCAGGACAGACATCTCGGCGACTTTCACTCAGCAGATTTCTGGCAAAAATTGATCGTGAAATTGTCAAGAAAAAGTTTCTCAAAAATCTGTCTTTCGGAGTCGACTTTATAATGTTGGTCCCACCATTCATTTATAAAATTAACACACACAACATACATAGGTGGTGTGAGAAGCTAGCTAATCCTGACTGAAGGGATGTAATGTCCAATTATGTATGTATGTACTCTTTGAAACTGTTCTTTTAAACCTGATGTTAATATGCTCACTTTAAATTGTCTTTCATATTCTTAAAAGTTTTGTTAAAAACCCAAGATTGTGTCAATAATAAACTTCTGTAGTCAATTACAATGGAAGTAAAAATCGTTTCGAATAGGGTATTCTCTACATTTTGTGTTCCGATTTGAACTCAGGTAGAAAAAAATTTTACTACAGCGAACATGTGGACACATGTGCACGATCTACTTAGACGCTAATCAGAGCAAAGTTTATTGGAAGATGAGCCTCAAAACACAATCCGCAATCAAAATACGGGTCAAAATTTCAATATCAAAACTAATCCGTACACACTTTTATATTTTAAATATGTTTCTAACATACCGCAGATGCCATTTCCACATCGTTCATATCTTCAATAAATTTAACAGGTTCTGCAGGTTTTTCTGGAACTTGTTCTTTTGTGCCCAACAATAAAATCGTTGCTCCCTAAATAACAAAAAAAATATACATCAAAAAATTGTCATGGGGAAAAACTGAATTCCACCCTTACATCTTTAATTTGTAAATTCCATTCCTCATCCTTTAAGATACCACCCTTACACATAACTTTCTGCCTCTCGGGCTGCACTCCGGTAAGAGCAAATAGCTGAGCCTTAAACAGTATGGGTTCCTCATCTGTATTTACTTCAATATCAGGAAACATTTCTCGCCCCCATTTAACTTTCACTGTAAGTAATTGATAACAGTTTTAATAGTTTTTTCTTACAAGTTTTCATTACAATATTTTTTACCTTTATATTGTGGCATATCTGCTGTCTACTTAAACAAATTATTTAACTATGAATAAATATTATTTAAAAAAAAAAAACTCCAGTATGTCCTTTATTGTTAAGAAAATTTGTTTTATGTCTTTCAATCGGCAAAAATGAAATTTTTAAAAGTCATTTAATTTTGGCATTTCCCTTTAATAGAGGTTATCATAAATTACTCCGAATAAGAATGGAATACTTTTTACAGGGTGTTTCTTATTATATTTATTAGATATGAAAACAAATTTATTTCTAGTATAAAAATGGCACTAGTCATTAAATAATTATTTAATTTGTTATTTAAAAAAGCATGCAAAAAATTTGGATCCGGGTTCACACACATCAAGTCTACATTATCAACCTGTGTTTTCAATTACGTGTAAAATATTATAGATGAAAACAAAAGGAAAAAGAATAAACTTGGGCGAACAGTCAAGTTTGAATCACTTTCTCCTTCTCTTCAAAATCTTAAGACTTGATAAGTCAGGCTGAAATGTAAAAGCCCCTACTAAAATTATAATTTTATAAAGTAACGAGCAAAATAGATGTCCTGTATAATGCCTAATCTGGCCCAAAAACATTGGAATTGGTTTCACAACTTAATCAAGGAGGACTGGTTGGTCATCGGTTGAATGAAAATCACAATTTTTTAATGCTACAAAAACAATTTATAAGTAAGGGTGGTTATAAAATCGAAACGTGTGTAGCAAACGACCAACTTTGATGTACAAATAATTGCAACGTGTAGGGGCCGCATAAAATTCCTAAATGAAATGAAGAAATTAATAAAATGAATATCGTTTTCATTAATACCAGTCGCCAATAGGAAATGATTACTAATTTTCTATACTACAATTCATTTTTATTTCCTTGTAGTTATCATAATTTCGTCACTAGTCTCCATATTAGATATTTCTACAGACCGTTAGCACAAAATATATCTTTAGTGAACAATTTAAGAGAGGTAAAAGTCGAAATAGTAGGAAATTCTATGTAAAATGGGACAAAGAGTAAAAAATAGTTATAGTGTGCGCACTATAATAATACAATGTTTAATTTGATATATATTTAATACATCGTAGTGACATTATTAAAAAATACAAAAAGTTATTAAATTAATTCATTGTGCAATAACAATAGGCTAATTGAAATCAATAGCAACGTTTGAATAAAAATATAACAATGAAACAATATACAACCATGTAACCCATTCAACAAGATGATCAACAAACTCAACAACACTGGCTCTTATCAATATTTATCACATTCACATTCATAACACTAGCAGAGCAAAAAATTATGTGCTCTGGCTCAACACTTTTTTAGTGAGCGCAATGATTATAGAACCAGAGGCCGGACCACTTGGCGAAAATTGTTAAATTGCAAAAACTATTTTATCTACGAAAACTTTCCGTTTGTTAAAAATTATAAAAAAAACTAGTATTAAATTCTGTTAAACTATAGAACAATGTTGAGATTACAGCAATTTGTGCGTCCGTTATCCCAGCAAATAAGATCTTTTGCTTCCGTAACATCACCGCGATTTTCGTCAGGTGATAATAATGATGAAGGCAAGGATAAAAATCATCCAGTGACAAGAACTTTAGGTATCCTTAAGAATGATATGCAAAAAGTTACAAATTTCCTGAAGTCTGCTGCCACCAACTTGTCACAAAATTCCTCGGAGTCTCCAGAAAAAAGTGAAGATATAAATGAGAAACTAAAAAAATTTAAAAGTACTAGTACTGGTGCCTCGGATGATGAATTCCAAACACACTGTGACGTGGTCATAATCGGTGGTGGTGGTGTAGGTTCATCTGTGGCGTATTGGTTAAAGGAAAAAGCCAGGGATGGCTTAAATGTTATTGTTGTTGAAAAAGATCCAACGGTAATATTGATTTTCATTATCATAATTCAATTGTTTGTCAATCGAATTAGTTTAAAGTGTTTATTTTGTTATTTTTTTCGTATTTATATTGTAGTATGAACGTGCCTCAACCGTCTTATCAGTAGGTGGTCTGCGCCAACAATTTTCATTGCCCGAGAATATTCAAATGTCATTGTATGGTGCAGAATTTATAAGGGAATCAAAAGAGCGTTTGGGTGATTGCGAATTAAATTTTACACCACACGGTAAGTGCTTTTATCTACACTATTTAGAAAGTAATTCATTAATAAAATACTGATTATTTTATCAATATTTCTGGTTTAGGTTATCTCGTTTTGGCATCGGAGGAAGGCGCAGAAGTTTTGATGCGAAATTCTAAACTACAAAATGAGTTAGGTGCCCGTAACGAATTGTTAAATTCCACTCAGCTGAAATCGAAATTTCCCTGGATGAATACTGATGGCATTGCGCTGGGTAAGTTTGTTAAAATCTAATGAACAAATAAACACTTTAAGCAAATCTTTCATTGCATTAAAACTATCATATTATTTGTAATGAAAAAAGGTTATAAAATGGTATATAACACAGGTAATTTGTGCTGACGCATTTAAATGTATAATTTAATAAATTTTATTAATTCTTTTTTTGCATAATAAATATCTCTTACAAGCCGTTACTTTTTATGCCAGTTTAATGTGTCATTTAAAATGTCTGTATTTTTTATTTTAGGTTGTCATGGCTTAGAACGCGAAGGTTGGTTTGATCCTTGGGCTTTACTGATGGGTTTCAAAAAGAAGGCTCAAGAATATGGTGCACATTTTATTAAAGGAGAAGTGATTGACTTTGAATTTAAACGTCAGTCTGATGTTATTGTACGTGGCGATAATACCGGAGATTATGAAGGCTTAGATAAATTAGTTGTAAAAATGCCAAATGGAGAAACACGTACAATTAAATTTGCCATCTGTGTTTTAGCAGCTGGTGCACACTCTGGAGAAATTGCACGTAAAGCACGAATAGGTACCGGTCGCGGTATGTTAAGTGTCCCACTGCCCGTAGAACCCAGGAAACGATTCGTTTATGTCATCAATTCCCAAGGTACTAATTGTCCAGGCTTGGCCACACCACTAACTATTGATCCGGATGGTACATACTTCAGACGTGATGGTTTAGGTGGTAATTATTTATGTGGACGCAGTCCAACATTAGAACAAGAACCACCAGTAGATAATTTAGATGTGGATCACTCGTTTTTCGAAAACGAAGTATGGCCCAGTTTAGCAAATCGTTGCAAAGCTTTTGAGTCTGCTAAGGTTGTAAATAGTTGGGCTGGTTTCTATGAATACAATGTATTTGATGAGAATGGCATAATTGGTGCTCATCCCTACTATAACAATCTGCTTATAGCCACAGGCTTCAGTGGTCACGGTATACAACAAACGCCGGCTGTCGGTAGAGCCATATCAGAGCTAATCATTGATGGTGAATTCCGCACCATTGATTTATCGCGCTTAGGTTTTGATCGTATTATTGTAGATCGTCCAATGTTTGAATCAAATATTGTTTAGTACCTAAGCAATAAGCCGTATGGTGTATAAATAAAGGCTAGTTCTATAGTAAATTTTATGTATGTATGTATATAACAAGATTTTTATTTTTTACAACAAAAACTTCAAATTGTTTTGTAAATATTGTTGATCAATGATGATTTTGCTAATAATGTTCAAATAATAAACATTTTTAATTTGATTTAAAATTAAATTTAAAACATAGTAATTATTTAAATTGTCCCGGTGGACCGAATAAACCGCCACCTTGTTTGCTGGCTGCTCTTGATGGTGCAAAGCCTAACATTTTTTGTATGTTTTGTCTAATAGACATGGTACATAAGATGTACAGAAAGATAAAGGAACAATCGGTAAAATCATCACCAGATAGGTTACGATGACTCAAGCCTTGTATCCAAGAAATGGGTGTAAAAGGCAATTGAGCTACAACTCGGCCATCAAAGCTGAAAGTAGTGATAAAAGGATACACCTGTCAGATATATGTATATCAAGCAATATGATTTTTGTATTTCAAAACTTACATGCTATTGAACATGCTCAATAGGGCTGTAAAAGCAAAACCAGTGGCAAACATCGACTTCATTTTCACCAACGACAAATCTCTATTGTTGTTCTTTAGCTTTTCTTCATCTCGTTCGATTTTCTTTTTTTGTGATTTATCCAATGATTCACCATGTATTTCCTTTCTTCGTTCCACTAGAAAGAACAAAAATAAAAATCTTCATAATTAGATAATTTGTTATTACTTTTTTTAATCTTATCGCAAATAGGTTTTTAAGAATATCTTTACATGTCTAGTATTTTGAAATAAAATTAGCACTGATAACTAATAGACCAAGTATATTCGCGTATTTATTTGCAAAATACTCTATGTTTTTAAAATAAACACGAGTATATAAATGATAATATTAAGGAGCTCATTGTATAATTTTGTTTTTGCCACACGTTAATGATATTTGTGAATGCTTTCTTTTAAGATTAATTTATTACAATAAGTACTATACGATTTAATATATAAACAATAAATACATTAAAAAGTGTACAAGCTATAGAATATATTTGATAAAATGTAAATAATACCACAGATTTTATACAACAGATGCCCTTTGTGGATAGAAAAAAATGGAAAACTCATTATTTTCTTAAGCTTTCAAATTAAAGTCAATGTTTTTTCAAGCATTTTACTTTTAAATGCAAATACATACATACATAATTGGTCATTACAACCCTTCAGTCAGGATTATGGACCTAGTTTCTTACACCATTTATGTGTTATGTGTTAATTTTATACATGAGTGGCGGGACCTAAAGTTTAAAGTCGTCTCCGAACGAGAGATTTTTGAGAAACTTTTCATAGCATTTTTATTTGCTCTCAGAGCTTTTGCAGAAATCTGCTGAGAGGGTCGCCGAAGAAATATTTTTGATGTCCGACATGAGGTTTGAACCGTGGCCTTACGTCTAATAAGCCAACACACTACCTACTAGACTACAGCGACTGCAATGCAAATAATATATTTTTTAAATCCTTCAGTTTTTATACAAGCCTATATGAAATTGTAAATAAAAAATATTTTTTGAATTTAAGTTTTCAAACGTACTTTTTGAGCTAAGCTAGTTCTCTTTCAGACAAAAACTTACTCGTTAACGTCAAGCTTCAAATATTGTAAAAAAACTGCGGAAACTAAATCAAAATCTAATTTTGAAGTAAACCTTAATGTAGTCATTATGACCGACATTTTCTATACTCTATCAAGTAACTTGGAGTCACAGGATTGTTATTCATCATGTGTTGTTGGTTATTGTGGTCTAAAGGCAATTCATGTAAGCCTAGCTGGGTAGTAGGTTTGTTGACGTGTACTTGTCATTAGGACAAGTACAATACCTAGTAAAAAGAGAATAGAGTGAAGGAGATAGGATAATGGGGAAAAGGAGAAAAGAGTTGGAATAGGAGGAGACAGGAAACGAAGAAAAAAAGACGCCTAGAAACACACAAAAGAGCGTGACTACAGTCTTAAAGTCCAGGCACCTTTGTTAGCTTGATATAGAATTTTTTCCATAAAATCAAGAACAATTGAAACTTTGAGATTCGTTAGTGCTACAATTCTAACCCTTAATAAAAAAAATAATTCCTTTAATAAAAAGAGGGAGACAGAAAGCCATATTCAAACAGCAACTACTACGCTCCCTGAAAAAAGTCCAGTAAATATCTGATTGGAAAAGATCTAATACAATTCACACTGATTGTAAACGTATAAACTTGTCCTTTTTTCGTTTGTCCTTTGTGCAAAATATCTCTTATGTTTAATCTCCTCCAAAAAGAGCTGATACGCCGTAACCTATTCCGTTGATTTACTTGGTAATAGTACCGTTCTCCATACGACAAAGACCTTGGGCGTCTTTTAAATGTGGAGCGGCGGTCCACCCGAGACGCGAGGATTTCTCACTCGCCAGACCATTAGCAATTTCGATGAAAGGCGATTCCCGGAGTAACCCGGGAACCACTAAAGCATGAATTTTTTTGACTGCACCGTGTTGTTGAAGATGATAAAAGCATTCTCCGAATTGCTGTAATGCCAACAAATATAAAAAGAAAAATACCTCCCTCTAGACTTAAAAGTCAATAGGCATAGAGATTCTTGCATTAAGTACAAACATACTCCACTACATTAGTAATAGATCTATCCGTAAACCATTTCGAGCCACTGAGATTAATACAATGCCCAACTGAAGCCCATTCCCTCCGAACAGAGAACATGATCTCGTACCTTCGGCTGAAAAAGAATTTAGTTTTAATGTGGTTGGTGATCGAACACATTTCCATACATCCAAATTGTTTCTTAGAACGCTTATATGTCTAACGGGAATTGTGCTGTCATAACATACTTCCTTACAAAAATGAGCAGGGGATAGAACCATTATGAAGTCCGCAGTAAACACTAAATTTACCAAGAAATTTTTATACCTATTTATACCAACACCAGTCATTTGTTTAAAAATAACGTTTTGAGTGTGTAAATTTTGTATGTGCTATAATATTACTTTATCAGTAATAAGGGAGCTGCCAGATAAGTTGGTAATATATATTATATCTAAACAAAGATCTATCGCTGCCATAGAAAAACACACCAGTCAAAATGATTGGCAGCGGTAAAAATTATTTTTTTTATTGTGGACACAAGATCAAAATAAGTTATTAAATTGATTGTATTTAGTTGTCGTTATAGAAATCATATAACAGTTTCGGAAAAAATTATTCACACAAAGTCAATATTTAAGGTCATTTTGACTGGCGCGGTAAATCTGTAAATCTAGTGTTAATCTGCTGTGTATGACTGAAGGCTAAATGGTCTTGTTCCTTGTTAAGGCCAGACAATGAAGGGAATTTAGTGACCAGATCCAGGGAATTCATTTCTCTGAGAAGGTAAAAACAAACAGCTCCATAATTAAAACCTGTACTCAGTATCTAATCGAGATGAAATATTCAAATAAACTTTTTTATTACAAATTGGACATTTTGTGTTTTGTTGCTTAGGCCAGTGCATGAAAGAATTAAAAATATGTATATTAGAAACTCAAATAATCATATTTTATTGCTAAAGACTTTCACTTTTAAAAGTGGTTATGTTGCAGCAGTTTTTTTGTAATGTGCTACCCTTAATATGTAACTTATTTCCTTTATTATACGTATTTATGTTTGTATATTTATGTTATTAAACGCATTTCACAGTGACCTAGTCTAAAGGAAATATGCTGCTTTAAAAGAAAAAATTCATAATGTGATATCAAACATATGCACATGGAATTTAAAATACCGCAAAACATTGGACTGCACAATATAAATGCTGAACGGAAAATATAAAAATATGCCACCAAAATAGTGACGAAGAAAGTAAACAATGAATGTATGTAGATATGTATGTATACAATAGCGTACAATAAATGAAAGACATGGTATTGGAACACAGATTATAATTAAAATGAAGCCTTTACCCTTTACTAACAATTTTAAAATAAAGGGTAAGGGTAAATCTTTATTGGTAGTATATAATGTATTTGGAATATTTTAAAAAAGGCCAGTTCATTTTATTAATATATTTGTATTTTAGTTTCAAAACAAGTAGGGTGTTTCTGTATTACAAATCTAATTCTAAAATATCCTTATTGTACTTGCGTCAGTATCAATAATGAAAAAAAAAACATAATATGGTTGGTTACCAGGACAACGGACAAATGTATAATATATATATACAAATAACAAAGTACTTGTTCATATGTAATTTGAGTAACTCAATAGAAAAGTTTTGTCGCATTAGTTAAACATAATGAACTGTTTTCTTTTTTCTTTTTTAAAAACGTATGTATTTCATTGAATTAAGTCCAAGGATAAAGTACAGCTGCGAAAAGTACAAAAGCGAAAGTTTTCAAGCAAATACTTTATTTTTCAATTAGCACTCCGAGTTTGCTAGTTTGATGTTATTGTTTCGTTTCCAGTGGTAGGCAATTGTAAAATTTTATCAAAATTTTGAGAAAAGTCGTAAAAATTATTTGCATTGAAGATGTTTCCACAATCCGAATTGGATAATTATAAATTACAAGTGGAATTATTACAAGAAAAACTGAAACGAAGGTATGTTAAATGTTTACTTATTGAAATTTATTTAATTTAATTGTAATTTCTTTATTTACTTTTTTAATAGTGAAATATCACGTCAGCAATTGGAGCATAAATTAGAGAAGCTATTACAAAAACGTAATGAACAGTAAGTATTATTTTAAAGAATAATTATATGATAAGATTTCTTATAGTATATTTTATGTAAATAAGAAATATCACGACCATGATGAAAGTCAATTGCTTATGTTCCCTATTTCAAGTAAGTCGCCGTAGTCAAGTAGGTAGTGTGTTAGCCTATTAGACATAAGGCCTAACTTCAAACACCAGACCAGATATCTCCAACAAAATGAAATAAAAAAAAACTTCCTCAGCCACTGTCTCTCAGCAGATTTCTGACAAAACTCTCTAAGAGTAAATAAAATTGCCATAAAAATGTTTCTTAAAAATTTGTCGTTCGGAATCGGCTTTAAAGTGTATGTCCCGCAACTCATGTATAAAATTAGCGCACACAACATAAGTGGTTTGAGGAACAAGGTCATGTAAAGATTTGACATTATTTTGTTCCATCAAAGTCTTTCTATTTGAAAATAGAACAACAAACAAATGCTAACAGTACAAATTAAACCAGCATTGTACAAGGTGAATCTCTTTATCAGTTAGATTAGGTTGAAAGCGTGAGGCATCATTGTATGCACAGTTTTATGCCTTTACCCAAAGATATATTGGTCCATTGTGACCCTTCATATAAGAAAAGAATGAGGAAAAAAGGCAACCGTATCATTAGAAGAGAAGAGAAAGGAGAAAACTCAAGAAAAGAAAGAAAGATGAAAACAACAATTAGCAATTATGCCACCCATATACATATATATTATTCTAAAGATATCCCCCTAGACGGTCGATGACGTTTCTGAACCCAATTAGATCCTCAAGTTGACAGATATACCAGCTCTTTAACAAATCGGCTACCTAGCCATCTTTGCCTAACTTCCTGTAGACAAGGACAGTGGCATAAAAATGGTCATTGTAATACGTCCTAGAAGAGAGAGAAAGAGAATAGTAAAGGATATAGAGAAATTGGAAAAGGAGACGAAGTAGGAAAGGGACGATAAGGAGACGGAGGAAAAACCAGATGGACTACAAACACACAAAAGAGCGCTACTACAACCTTGAAGCCCTAGCACTTCTCAACCAACTCAAACTACTTATGAATCTATGGAGAGCCTTAATGTCGGCTATCGACAAAACTAAACCCTCGAAGAAGCCCTTGCCTATGATCCTCAACCTCAACCTACTAAGGGCTGGAAAGTTGCAGAGGAGGTGTTCGATAGTTTCCAACTCCTCCTAGTCGCAGCATACCCTGCAATACTCCGGCTGGAATCTGTTCCAGATTCTTGCCAGCAATCTAACCTCGCAGTGACCTGTAATGATACTCCTATAATAGTTCTCACCTACTGCCTACTACTGCTTAGGATTAGTTCGTAGTATAGGATTAAGCATTGGCCATAAGGCTATTGCAACCCACAGCTCGTACTACATCACCATACACGCTTTACGATTTAATCGAACTTTACCCTTACGGTTCCAAAGAAGCCCAATGGTAATCCTTTTAAGCTGAAACTGATCTTTACAATTCATCTGCAACTTTGTTGCCAATAACACCGAAATGACTAGTTACCCAGCATAATCTAACCTGATAATCTAACATAAAAATCTAACTATCAGTTTAATTTTAATATTGATTTTGTGTTTTAGTGAGCAAATGGCACGCTCAAAGGCTAAACAAAAATATCAACAATTCTTGGAGGAACAACATCGCCGAAATGAACGCAATAAACAACTTGTTCTAATGTTAGAACGCATTGAGCAACAAACTGAAATAATGAATGCACGTAGTGAAAGACTTAAAATGATGAAGGTAATAATAAATATATCATAGAAATTCTTTGAGGTTATAATAAAATTAATATATTATTATGATTTACATTTAAAGCTGCAATATGAAATGTATTTTGCAAAATTAGTACATTCGCAAACGAGAAGATGTATTCAAAACTCTGTTGCGCCTGTTGTGCCAATGATGAATACAACTTTAGGGCAGCCTCTCGCACAAAATGCTACACCTATCGTTCACCAACCTACAATGGAAGGCTACAATTATATGCCTAATGCAAATACTCCTATGATGTCCCCGTATCAACGTTATGCTCCTGCTGCAAATTTTGAAAAGGAACAATATAGCAGACAACAATATTTTAATATGCCTAGCAATGAGGCAATGGAAATGCCAACATTAGCAAATTTCGCCAAACAAAACAGAAGTGATGAAATAGATTTAAGAAACGAACCACGTTATGAAATAAATGCAAATAAATACGACGACACTTTACCCCATGACAAATATAATCAAAACGATATGGATTTCGATCATATTACTAATATGGCCAATAATCCAACTAGAACGTCGTCTGCTTCTCATTTGTTACCCGTGAACAAAGAACCAGCAGACTTTCAAGATTTAGAAAAATTAACAACAACTACATCATCTACATTTGAGGAAATTCCAAATGTAAAAATGATGTCACAAATGCAAATAAACCAAAATACCGAGAAGCGTATAAATCCAACAGATTCTTTAAGAAAAAATAATCAATTTCCACACGACGTGAATAAGACAGAAATTAACGAAAATGTGTTTGCCATGAAACCACAGTCCTCAACTTTAATAAAATCTCTACCAAAAACTGTAACAAATGTTACGGAAAATAATAATCAAATAAGAAATAATATTGAAGATACTACATTAAACAAAACTCAAGTACAAGATATGATTAATCCAGGGTTCGTAAAACCTCCGCCAAAAACTACAGAGATAAACGAAATAAAACAAACTTATGAAATACCACAAAATTCTGTTATTTCTACGAACAATATAAAATCCGAAAACACGGAAATACCGAATCTTCCAAATGCTACAGTAAATAACAATTCCGAAACAAATTCTTCCTCAACCCCTGTGTCAATTGAAAACATAGAAAATGCAATATACGGTGAACTACTTTCTCCATTAGAAACAGAACAGGAGCAAAATCAAGAACCAGTTAGTGTAGTTCCAACACTGCTGGAAAATCTTGTTACACAACCAGATCCACTTAATACTCAAACAAATTTCAGCCTAGAAGAAAATGCAGAAATAAAATTAGATACTACTACCGGCTCAACAAATAACAACAATGAAACATTTAAGGAATTTGAAGAAAATTCTAATAACGAAACCCCAGCTTATGAGCAAGATATAAATCCACAACAGAATGATACATTAGTAAGTAATCAGACTGATTATGGTACTTACGAAAATGTCGATCCCAATACGATTAATGAAACACAACAAGAACAACCATATGACTATTCAAATTATGATCCAACACAATACTCTTATCCCGGCTATATCTATGACGAAACAACTGGTGAATATAAACCAGATCCAAATGCTCCACCTGACCAGTATGCTGCTGATCAGCAGTATGCCACAGAAGGTTATGATCAACAATATCAACAGCAAAATGCTTATGATTACAATCAAGCCTATGCCCAGGATACCCCTACAAACTTAGATAATAATGCTTATAATAATTATGATCAAGTGCCGCTGGAAAATGCATCAAATATTCCAACAACTGATTCTAACTTAGACCAACAGCAGCAACAACAACAACAACAAGAACAATTACAATATTCTGAAACAGAACCTCAAACCCAATTGCAACAACCAATTGAAGAAGTACAAGAAAACACTTCAGATGAACAACCACAACCACAAACACAACTTCCAGCAAAAGTTACCAAACCAACATCAATATTAGCGACAACAGAAAAGAATGATAATCAAAAGAAAAAGAAACGTGTTAATTTTGTTGATAGCAGCGAAGCGGATGAAAGTGTAACTGATAAAGAAGTCGTATTAAAAACTAAACCAGCTACAGGTGGTTCAAGTGAAAGTGATTTCGATTTTTCATCTAGTGCTGAAGGTGAAACAAAAACAACTTAACGCAACAAGTTAATGATTATGATTTCAATTATTACCCTATAAAAATTGTCTTCTAAATGTTAAAATAATGTTATTAAAAATAAACGAAAAATCAAATAATTAATTTGATTTTGTTGTTGAAAATTAATCGATTACAAGGAAGATAACCTGTATTAGACATTAAAATAAAATTTTTGAAAATAAGATTGACATTTTCCTATATATAGTTCAGGAATAAGACATATCAACCTAATATATCGCCGTTTATATATTATTTTCAAATGTCCAAAGACTTTGTTCCATAATTCATGTATAGGAAATCTTATAATAAAAGTAGAAAATCCATGATGTCGTCATAAATACAATTATTGTTTGAACAATTTAACTGAATAAATTAAATATCTATATTATAGGGATATCCAATTTGCTTCACATCCTTTTTTGTAAACTTAGTGCCATATGGCACTTTGGTCTATGACCATATGTTTTCCCATCACACTTAAACAAATCGATTGTTTTATGATTCATTTATTCGAAACTGAAAGTTCTCTGGCATTACGGGCTTTTACTTTAGTTTCCCATAGTCTCTTATAATGCCACTCGTAACTGCTACACTTACGGTATTTTCAACTCTTTAAATGATAAAAGATGATTTATCCAGCTTTAGCACATCAAAATGTGGTCAATTCACGTAAATGGTTTTTCCCTTATGCCACTTGTTTTGGGTTTTATTTTCTTGTGGACAGCATGAAAACCATTTATTTTTAAACTCTGCATTAGTTTGGCTACTTTACTTATAGATTTGCCTTGTTCTGTAAATTTTAAAGTAAAATCTCTCTCAATTGAAGTTCAGTGCTTATTACGACGCATTTCAATCACTTTTGTAACTGAACTAATAAAATAATATAATTACCATGCCGGAAAAATTGCAGAGATAGAGTAATACAAGAAAACTTTTTGTTCCAAAACTATATGCATTTTCCAAATTTAATTTACCATTCCATGATGATAGTTAGCACTAGATGCCTCAAGTCTAAATTACAGAGATTGAGAAAACATTTTCTCATGGTTTTCGAATTTTAAAAAATAATCCATTCAGAAACCCCTCTGACTCTTGTCCTCAAGAGGGGATAACATAAACAAAGAGCATTGTAAGAAAGTCAAACAACGCAACGTGACGTCACGGGTAAGCACCATATCGTACTGACTAAATTCCGCCGGACTCAGAGGAAATTGGTCAGCGCAAGGGCTGCACACTAGCTGAAATAATGACTTTAAACAAATCTTTACTAAGGCGAATTTCTTAAATTGGTCTTCTGAAGCCAAATTATAAGATCGAATGACAATGATAAACAGGCGCGGGCTTGTAGGGTACTAACGATTGATTACTTTACCAACTAAAGTGTTAAACAGGAGTTAACTATAGACATATTTTATGTTTACGCTCGAAAGTTTGTGATTTTCAGTTGCAACTTTTCGGGTATCGTATGCTTGCTAAAATAAACTAGACTTTCTATTGAGGATCTGGGTGCGAAGTTTTTGCAGAGATACCAGATAACAGACGGTACTCTAGAGAAATTCAGCCACACTAAACTTGACCTAACCTATGGCAACCAGATACAACTATTTAAAGTTAAAATTCTTTATAGAATAGATTAGAACTCCTTAAAATAGCAACCACTGGCTAATAAACCAGTAAAATTACTACAAGTTACATAGAAAGTTTGGGAATACTTACACTTTTTACTTTGTTTCTCCACTTCACCCTTTAGTTTTTGATATTTTTCTGTACGATATACCAGCAGCCATGTCAAACCTAGAAAGTTTTCATAAATTAAACTGTCATCAAATATTTCGTAGTATTATTATACCTTCTCCCAATAGAGCTGTACAGATTGAGATAAATACAATTAAAATAGTGTCACCCCACATAATTTATAAATTCGAAAATTACTTCTACCACGTCCAATGACGAAAAAACCTATATAATGGGCTGTCAAAATATAAAAGTGTCACATATGAGAACTGTCAAAACATGCCACAGTTGGTTACTTACATGAGTACTTGTGAATGCAATTACTTGTGCTAAAAAAACAGAGATGTCTTGCAGTAAACAGTGGTTACGTTCGAATTCCAAAAGAAAACTTACGTACAAACAAAGAATTAAAGACACATGATTTTTGTTTATTTTTAAAATTATTTTTTCTGTTTTACAATTTTAGTCTTTTATACACAGAGTTTCTTTTTTTTTGTTAATGTTATGGAGAATATTTACTTTTTAATAAATTTTGAAAATTTTTTATTTTTATTAAAAATAAAAAAATATAACGTGAATATTTCAACATTCAAAAACTCTACATTGGCATACTATTCTTATCAAATAAACTTTATATTTTATTATAATTATTATTTTTTTTACGATTTTTTTTATTTTTTTGTTTTTGTGTGGTTGTTTGGATTTTCATCAATTTTTTTTTTTTTTTGTATTTAAAATTTGATTAAGAAAAATCTTTATCATAATGCTCATCATCATTATCATCGGTATCATCAAGATAATATGGTGACGACGACTGGTACTGCTGTCAGTCAGAATCGTTTATAGTTTTTTTCCGTTTCTTAGCTTGTGAGATTTTCTTTTGAGACCAATCCTCCTACAAATAAAAAAAAAATAGAAACAGGAACAAACAGTTACAATAAAAACATAAAACCAATTTATTTTTTTGTATAACAGTTAATAAATACACATTTTAAAAGTATATTTCTTTAAATTAATTAACTAAGTTACTGCTTAAATTAAAATAACTTAGAAATATTAATTAAAAGATTTATATGTATGTGGAGCAGTTATATAATACATAAATATTTCTAGTTCTAGGAAAAAAAAGAGTCTTATAATTCAAAAGCGGCGATATCTTCCTTACAATTCACAAGTCATAAACTTTGAAGCTGTCAAATTATCTCAAATATAACGAGTTTACATGATTAACAAAATTAGAAAATAAAGAAATTGATATAAAAATATATTATAGGGACAATCAAAATTATTGAACAAATAGATAAAAGTGGAAAAATTTAGGAGGTAGTAGGGACCTACCTCAATAAAATCTGAGTCAATTTTATTAAAATTAAATAGTCTAGTTCTTATAACTGGTACTTAACAGGACGTGACACTTAAATTAAATTTAGAAGGGTTATCTATAAACAAATTACAAAAACGATATCCAGAAATGGTCCAGAAATTTAACATCCATTCGCTAAAATAAATGATTTTAATAATAATTTGAAGAATTTGAATAATGACTTAAATTTTATTCCTTTGTATCCAATAGAAAATCGGTCGTACCTCAACTGGTAAATATAGAGTTTAAGGTAAAAGACCCTCATATACTGTATCGGATCTGTGATGATTTTTTTAATTTGAGATGATTTGGCATCATTTTCTGGATACAGTAAAAAATATTGTATAAAATAATGACTGCAATACAATGATTCTAATGTCAGCCAGTAATGTAGAATAGGGGTTTGAGAAACATCAAGTACTGGATGACAGTACATATGAATGTACAAATGATGAAGTAACTTTCGCGGATGTTTGCACCAACTTTGCACGTACAATAAGTAACGATGTTAAGATATAATTTAAATAAATCTATCTTCTATTGAATGTTAAAATAATATAATTATTTGTAAGTTATCTTTTTAAAATAATAATACCTTTAAAAAATATAATATAATTCTATATATTTTTTAAATAAAAGTTTATGGGATTTAAGCCATACTCGCGGCTTGTAAATTTCTCAATCCAAAATTAATAAATATAGAAGTCAGAAAAATCAATTTAAATTTAACTTTTTACTTGTGTAAGTGGCTTTTGCCGTTTAAACCATTTACACTAATGAAATACCTTAAAAGAGTATTTGTTTTTTCAAAACTATATTGAAAAATGATTTTCAATATCCAATTTTTTCTATTCTACAATTAGATTTACTTTTGTTATATCAAAATCAGTATTTTTTTAATGTAATTTCTAATTTTTTGAAAAACTATTTTTTCAAAACGGTATTATAAAATTTAATTTTTTTTAATACATACATATTTATATTTATACTTAAATTTTTTACTGTGATGGCATTTAAGCAAGGTGGCCACGTCAAACAGTATCGGCTGTTACAAGAAACAAAAGCTTTAACTTGTCTAACTACTTAACAAATATGGAATTTTCGGCCACCTTGTTTCATTTCATCACATTATTTACTTATTTTGTTTTTCTCTTTTTTATGTTTCTCACCTCACTTGATTCCTCATCGGATGAGAATATTGTTTTAACTGGATCAGAATTTTTCTTATTATTAGAATTTGTATTACTGGTATCCTTTTTCGATGTTGGTTGTTTACGCCCTCGTCCGCTACCGCCACGACGTCCAACAGCCGTTGTTTCATCTTCCGCCGCTAAAGCAAATAAATCACTGTATTGCTTCTAAAAAATAAAGAGCAATTGGAAAATTAAATTAATTAATATATTTATTTTGATTGATTTTAATGTTGATATACCTTCGTGCTTTCATTGCTGTGGGTATATGCGGTTTGTAATGCTCTTTGCATGGTGTCATGTACATACAGACCTGTACCAGTACCATGGCGACAACTCCGTCTATAATGCTCTAAATGACTTAATACCTATAATTGAAGAAAGTAAGTATTAATAATGAAAACATCTCCTTTCCATAAAATAAAAAAATCGTATCCGTTAACATAACAGTTCTTAGAGATTGGTAAGCAAACATAACAAGTAAAGCAAGAATTTTGAGTTAAATACAGTGAGCTAAGAATGATTAACCCTTTCCTATTGCGTTACAAATCTTCACCGTAATAAAGTTATAAAAGAAATTGTTATCGAAAGAGCGATCAGTGATCCTAAATAATTTATATCCTTATACTGGTATTTGCTTTAAAGTTTCTTAGTTACCTGATCTGCGGATGGTGTACTGTTCATGGCTGAATTTCCTTTAAGTGGCCTTTTTCTTTTATTTGGTGATGAACTTGGATACTTTGATGTTAATAACGAGGCAATAATTTCCGATAGTTTTTCTTCACAGCGTTGGCACCAAAACCTAAATTATTTCATTTATAATTTAATGTTTTTTATTGAAAATTTAAAAAAAAAGTTTATATTTACCTTAACGCCGAAGTAACAAATGGATCACCACGTGATTTTGTTTCTCTACTTAAAAGTAGACGTATTAGCTCATTAGTTGGTTCTTCATTTTTCAATAAAAGTAATAAATAGCCCAGTGCTTCCGGATGATTTGCAGCTTCTAACTCAGGTAGAATATCCTAATTAAATTCAAATTAAAAAAAATAGTTGTATAAAAGGCTTTTTTGAATTGCAATCATAACTCACTTGCAAACATTTTAAAGGCACATCATGTGCCTGCACCAATTGCCATAGACACAGTTGTTCAAACGTTTCATACACTAAACTTTCGCGTACACATTCGATGAGACCATCGGCTTTGAACAATGTTAGTTTACCTTGTGCCACATGATACATAAGGTCCCTTAGATTTTTTGCATCAATACACCTCAATGTAATGCGTAACAAATCGCTATTATTGATTGCAATCGATTTAAACTCCCGATAAATGTAGGGCAGTAACCATAAGTATATGGTTGTGTTTTCTTTCTCCAACATATCCAAATCACGTGTTATACAATCGTCCACTTTCTCGTCGGTAGCATCACATATTAAACGATATATATTCGTTTTAAATTGGGCCGCTTGTTGAGCATTTTTGCGTGTTTGCAGTTTAACGTGAACTTTCATAAAGTATAGTAACAGATAGCCTGTCTCAGGAATACGTTTGCATATTTCGGTGAGTAGGGATTGAAATGGTTTTTTGCTTTTATCCTCATTCGCATATAGAAATCGAAATAGACCGAATATGGGATAACTTATACTCTTTGCCAAGTTCTTTTCGTCTGTTTTACTTTCGGTAAAAATGTTTTGCAATGGTAAAGTTTCGCGTAATATTAAATGCGTATTCGAGATCACATACTGAAGTTGTGCATCATCTAAAGCTGAAGCGGGTAGTGAGCGGAAATCTTCAAGAAATGCCTCCCAAGTAAATGAGTTCCGCTTTGTAACGAATGTTTCGAATGTGTCGCTTATTGAGGCGGGAAGATCGACTTTTTCCGGTGTCGTTTTTTGTAGTTTAAGCAATTCCTTTAGAGGAACATCGTCGTCATCATCTGTATTCTCTTCTTTTTTTATATCCTTACTTACATCTTCATCGTCTTCACTAAAGGCAGCTTCGGTTTCCATGTCATTACTTTCGGGAGGTATTATCGACAACTTGTTATCCTCGTCAACAAGACTAACAATATTGTGGATGTTACCTCCTCCACCGCCGCCACCTCCTCCACCACTGTCAATAATGCCACCACTGTGTTCCAATATATCTACCGCTGAGGTATTATGGGGTTGGTAGTGATTTTGCATGTGTTGCAGGTCGTGTTGTTGAGTTTGTTGTGAATTCGGAGGTCCGCCGGAGAACATTAATGCTCCCTGATACATTGTACGTTGATCTGCTTCTTTCTTGAACACGGGTGCCTGAATTACTGAAGAGGCTGCATATATAGTAGGAGGCCCCACATTGCCGCTCGGCGCAACTGGCGAAACAAATTCACGGAAATTTTCACGTATCAATAAACGCAATTCTCGATCTAATTTCGGTGACTCGAATAAGGGTGGTAGATTTGGAATGACCTTAAAATATAATAAAAAAAAGAGGCAAAAAAGAAAAGAAAAAAAAACATTAAAAAAATATGCAAACTGTATGGAAAATTTTTCTATTTGGCTAACCTGTTTTTCTAAAATCTTATTTAATGAATTGTACACTCCCATACGTATTTTATCTTCATGTTTCAAACAGAAGTTCTTCATAATGCGGCACAAAAAGTCCAACAACGTGCTGCTAACATTTGGATGATTACGTATCGAATGATACATAACTAATATGCCGGGTTCTATATTCATGATATTATCCTTCATAGGATCGAAAAACAGCCAATCATAGAATAGAGACAGTTTGGCATTTGCTGATGCTATTGTATTTGTACATGACGATATTAGCCAACCGATAATTGCCCATCGTGGTATTATGTCAGAGCATAACATATCATTTGATGGATGTATCACATTGATGATAAAGCGTATCAAATCGGAACGCAACGAATGTGATTCAGGTGTTGCAAAGTATTTGTCTTGAAACCAATCTTGATAACGTTTTTGATTGCCGAATTTCACCGATGATGTCAAAAAATGTAATTTACGTTCAATTTCTGGTGTTAAGCGACTTTGAAGGAAACGTCGACTAGTACGTATTTGCAATAAATGCCAAATTCCATTAAAAGTTGGATGAAGACTTTTTGGATTATGTAAAATATCACGCCACAACTGTTCGAATTCGGGAATACGAGCAACATTTTGAAGTAAACTGTGAAGAAATAAAAAAATGGAAAATTTTAATTAATAAATTGATTGAAGCGATTATTGTTAATTAATTTTGTGCACTGTTAGATTAAAATATACAGCGTTGGACTATCTGGCTATTATGCACGTTCCAAAATATGTTACGATAGCTTTAGTTTATAAACATAATTTTTTTTATTCAAAAACAAATGAAAAAAACTGAATGTTTAAGAAGTCCAATAATTGGCGCGAAATAGAAAAAAATTTTATTCTTAAGATTAACCATAAATATAAGCTAGTAAATTAAAACAAATTTGTAAAAAAGTTAATTGAATACTATAGTCATTGTTGTTCATATGAATAACTCTAAAGAAAGGAAAACAATATAAATTTTTTAACATATTTGAATTTCCTCTATTTTCTAATCTTTTTACTTCCGTTTGGGGGTAAGTATGACTCTAAATAATGTTAAGTTTTAAAGAGATCAATTGTTTTTAGGCAGATTAACAATTTATTATTAAAGTACATAAAAAGTTGTGATAATTCATAAGCCTGCTTTAATCTTTAATTTTGATTTAATCTTTAATTTTCTTCAATACAATCTTTAAAGTTTTTACTTACCGCACAAAATCTCTACCTATTGGTATGATGTCCAAAAAACGATCACGTATCAATGATATAACAAACTTAACTTCCTTATGCCGTAATGGTGTTAGTGACGGACTAGCGTGATCCTCTATTAGACGTACATAACTATACACAACGGTCTGAAAAAGAAACGACTGTGATTCCAGCCACGGTCGATATTCAATGAATATATCTAAAAGACTTTCAACTAAAAATAGATTTTTAGGTGAAACATCACCGCCGCCAGCTTGACGTAAACAGTTCCATATAATATTTTCGATATTAAGGACCTGATGCTTGACCAACTCTCTCAATAGCCAGATGAGTTGGCGTCTCGCAATATCGGTGAGTTTGTTATATTTTTCGGCTACCAGTATGGTAAGATTAGTGACAACCATATTCATACCGTCACGTGCCACTAGTGTAAGATCACGATAGCTTTTTGGTGCCATATTTGGATCGGATAGCATGATGTATAAGAATCCAATGGATATTTCTTCATGTTGTTTTTCTTTACAAACTAACTGCGACAGTTTGTCGTGCATTTCCTTGTCATTGAGGCCATTGATTTGTTGCTGTAAATTTATATAGGCTCTTTCGAAACGCTTTAATAAGAACAAGAGAAAATAGTTTTATTTGTTATAAAATAATTCATTTAATTAATCAATGCAATTAATACCTCTTCCAATTCATCTTTGACATCAACGGCAGTGCTTACGAATAATTTCGATATATATTGTATTTTCTGTGTTGGTTCCATTTGTTGTTGCATTTCACCACGGTCTACTTTTGTACCGGGTTAACAAAATTCTTCTATTTTGTGTCCAATGACAAATGAGACTTCTCTGCTACTACAATTGCCAGTGCCACAAGAACACCCCAAATCATTTACACTCGCCAGGCCGTACACACTGACACACACCACACACAGCCAATCAAATGAAGTGTTAAGTGTGCAATGTTTACATTCACCTTTTCTTAAATATTTTATTTCGTCTTTTGGTCTACTTTGTTAACTATGCCAAGAGTAAAACATTATCCTAGAGTTAATAAAATATTGAATAATCTGTGTTCTAGCTGTAAAAGCTTCTTAAAATTATATGAAAATTTTTGTGAAAATTAGAGTAAAAAAAACTCTTCAAGACTCAAAAAGAATTCACTTCGTTGTGCTGCTTCTTTTTAAGCAACAAATGAGCAACTGCCAAGAATTGATAAACAATAAATGTGAGGTTGCCATACTATCTCGTTTAAATAGCCTCATTTCCAATTGCTGATACAGAGTTGGAGATGTGCAAACATAAAAAGAAAGTATGGGATTTCAGTTAGCCGTTTTTACATTTGTGGATTTTTAAATGCACAAATTTCTTTTCAATTTGCTTAAAGTTTCTATACATCTTTATTTTTCACATTCAAAATCGCACATCATTTTGCTGAAGCTGACAATGAAGGAAGAAAATTGTCTAAAGTAGCAAAGAAAAGTATAATCACATTCGTAAGAATTAAACAAGAGTTTCTCAATAAAGATGTGACATGACTGTATGAATTTATTTATTATATATTTTTAAAATTAATCAATTCTTCTAAGTATCAAGCCATTCGTGTGAACCCGAGAACATATATACTAAAAGTTATGGGAAAATATAAAGTATTGATATATGGGTTATTGTATTATTAGATATTTGGCAGGTTTGAAGATAGCAAATGCGTATATCTAACTATTTCATGAAATGAAACTGACATTGTGTTAACGGATGATGACGTCACCGGGTATGATACTATCCATGGCTGTCGTTTAGGAATTTCACTTCACTTATAAATATTAACCAATTTGGATTATGACAGAAACTAGATGTGTTTTTACATAAGAAGAGACATATGATAAAATATATGAATAAATAAAAATTATTTTTGAAAATATTTAGTTTTTAAGTATACCTACTTGAATCTGTCAAAAATGACACATTCGTACACATTTTATCAAATCCTCCAAATCTTGTTACACATATGCGGTTTTATAAAAATTTATAAAGCCCACCATTACAAATACAAAATAATTAAATACAAACATCATTCTAATTATTTTTATATATCAATAAACCCTTAACTTTAGTAATCAATTCTTAATTACCACTTAATTCCAAATTATTATATAAAAAAATAACTTTTGAAGATATTTTATTTGTCTTTCATGTGGCAACACAATTGTTAGAGATGAGATTAAAATCGTTATTCGTATGACATATTACCAGTTGATGATTATTTGACAAATGGTGGCATTTTATTGTTTAACGATTTGTGCGCATTAAAGAAAGATTTTTTGTTTGATAATACCGCCGTTAGTCACGTAAAAAATTAAAAAGAATGCCCTACGCTAATCAACCGTCTGTAACAATTACCGAATTAACTGATGACAATGTTAAATTTGTTTTAGAAGATACTGAACTCAGTGTGGCGAACAGTTTGCGTCGCGTCTTTATTGCTGAGACACCAACATTGGCTATTGATTGGGTTCAATTAGAAGCCAACTCAACGGTGTTGTCTGATGAGTTTTTGGCACATAGAATTGGTCTGATACCGCTAATATCCGATGAAATTGTTGAACGTTTGCAATACACCAGAGATTGTATATGTCTAGATTTCTGCCCAGAGTGCAGTGTAGAATTTACGTTGGACGTGAAATGTACGGAAGAATCTACCAGACATGTAACTACAGCTGATTTAAAATCTAGCAACCCGAAAGTGTTGCCCGTAACTTCTAGACATCAAAACGATGAAGATAATGAGTATGGTGAGAGTAACGATGAAATCTTAATAATAAAGTTGCGCAAAGGGCAAGAATTGAAGTTACGCGCCTATGCCAAAAAAGGCTTTGGTAAGGAACATGCTAAATGGAATCCCACAGCTGGTGTGTGTTTTGAATACGATCCTGACAATTCTATGAGACACACTTTGTTTCCTAAACCTGATGAATGGCCTAAGAGTGAACATACTGAACTGGATGATGATCAATATGAGGCACCTTATAACTGGGAGGCTAAACCCAACAAATTTTTCTACAATGTGGAATCTTCGGGAGCCTTGAAACCAGAAAATATTGTAATAATGGGCGTACAAGTACTAAAGAATAAACTTTCGAATTTGCAAACACAACTTACTCATGAAAATCAAAATGATGCATTAGCTGTTTAAGAAAATAAAAACAACATATTTAATTATTATAACGCAATAAACTATACTTTTCCATTTTTTACAAAAATTAATCCTTAAACAAGTTTTGTATGTCAATTCCTCCTATGGAGTTTTTGTTTGTAGATTTTTCATTTTTTGTTTCTCGACTTTTGTTTTGTTCAGCATTCTCTTTTGTTTCCTTAGCTTCATTAAAGGCTTCACTCAAAGAAAATTTCTGTTCATCTACAGTTTCTATTGTGGCTTCTTCTCTATCGGCTTTCATTTGCTGTCTTTGTTGTTGCAGCAAATCCAACGAAGTTTCAAATATTTTTTCTTCATCCAAAGCACCTTGTGCTTTCAAGCCCTGATATATTTTAATAAATTGCTGTGTTTGTGTTTCACGCTTTCTATCAAATAAGCTGATGGTTTCCTGCTGCTTCAAAGATTTATGGAACTTTCTGAAATTTTCGACATTTAAGTATTAACTTAAGGGAAATATTGATATAACTAACGCTCTTGCAAGATCCTCTTCATAGAATATATTACGTATGGGAATATTAGATGCTGGTCTATCAAAACGTGGTTCAAGTTTAGGTGGAAAGGCTTCATATAAATCATACCAGATAGGCTTATCCTCTGTTTTCATTGCACCCGAGCGTAACAAACCGGTTACTCTAAATGAGATTGTTAAGCACTTTATATTTTCACAAGTTATTTATTTAAATACCTGGTGTAAATTGTTCCAATTTTCTCTAATCTGCTTTGAGCCATGGTTTATTTTTTTTATTTTATTTAAAAATACTTTTTCCTTCGAAATTAGACCAGGTTACGAAATAACCTAAATCAGAGGCAAATATTATTTAGAGATGAGTGTTTATCTTAACAGCTGTTTTCAAAAAATAAACATATCGATAGTGCTATAAGCGATTATTGTGGTTTGTAGAAGTGTTGCCATGCACAGAAATATTCTTCCAGTCGTCATTTTAATTGGTATATATTGTCCTTAATATTAATAGAGTGGCAACGTCAGATGCTCCAAAAATGTTTCCTGAACACTTGGTGTTATCGAAATACTGTTGACATCTCAAATTGAATAATAAACAAAAGCACGTTGGTATTTCGTTTGCTTGAAGGAATTATTATTGATATTTAAAATTTAGCATTATGGGAGCTTTAGCTGAGGCAAGTACAAAAGAATTTATTTTTTATAAAATTACCAAACATAAACGCTTCTAATTATATACACAGGTTGCTGGTGATGAGAACAATGGTGAAGGTTCACGTACATTTGTCTTTTTGGATGAGGGTCATACTTTAGGAAATGCCTTAAAAACAATCATAAGCCGGTATCCTGATGTTGATTTTTGCGGTTACACGATACCCCATCCTACAGAGAATAAACTACACTTTCGTATACAATCCAAGCAAGGTAGAGCGATTGATATTTTAAAGCGCGGTTTAGAGGATTTAGAGAAAATTTGTGATCATACCATAGAGACATTCGAAACTGAAGTAAAGGTTTTTAATGACAAAAATAAAGTGACAGCTACATAAATACATATGAGAAGTTGAATAAGTTATTGTTTATACACTAAGCGAGAATTATTAGTGGTGTATCACATAGCGGTCCGGGACTTTTTAGGATCATAGTTGTGTTTACGCAAATGATGGTAATTCGGTAATACTTTACGCAGGAAATCGATCTGCAATGTTTGGGACTATGAAGGGGAAGGAAAATTAAATTAATGTAAGTTTGACAACAGGAAATACAAGGCTTACTGCATGTTTATCTATGGCTTCCCTTTGCATAGAATCACGACCATATATCACCGTATTTTCAGGCAGCTGCTGTTTGCACTGTAAACGTACGCCAGCACCTATAATACAACCGCTACTAACGCTTATTTCGGGTCCTACATAACTTTTGCATTCAAAAACATTCTTATCACCAATACGATTGGCTTCCACTGTACATCCAACTTCAAATACATTATTGACACCAATTGTTAAAGGTGGTGCGGGTTCTGAAGGGGAGTTGGATGTATTTTCTGGTAAACGATAGTGAATTGTAGCATATTCCTCTACTATGCAATTTTCTCCTAAAATAATGGGACCAGCATCAGCAATAATGGTAGCACTGGGATGTATGACACATCCTGGTAATATGGTGATGTCACCACGCAATGTACTCTCCTCACAAACAATCGATTTGGCCATGATCTTAATGCCACTACTAGAAAAAGAAATAATGTGAAAGCTCTTCGCATTGAATTATTACAAAAAATATTTACTCAATGTCTACGGGCGGCATTCTGAAAATATTTTCTAAACTTTTTTCACTTCTGAAGGAATTATTACTTATTTTTGTTTTGTTTAGTGAAGATAAATTTTTTTCGATGACTTAACGATATATTAAAACCATTGTATCGCTTCTTAAGGTTGCCGGATGATTTAACCGTTTTAATATCAT
The DNA here is from genome assembly GCA_958299815.1 of Sarcophaga carnaria. NCBI lineage: Eukaryota > Metazoa > Arthropoda > Insecta > Diptera > Sarcophagidae > Sarcophaga > Sarcophaga carnaria. The sequence goes on along the minus strand of OY283152.1, from coordinate 99,436,105 downwards.
TGCTTAAATATATTAATTTGTAAATAAATGTTTTGAAAAATGTTTTAACTCTTTTACTTAATTAAATTTATTAAAATGCAGAATTTATGAATATAAATTAACAGGGGACTGAATATAAAATGAAATTTTTCTCTTAGACTTAAGAAGACTTGATTTCCTGCAAAATTAATATAAAAGAGAATGATCATACAAACAAATCTATAATAATGCTTGCAAAAGACTACAAATTGGAAATTGTTTGTGAAATATTTATTTTTTGTTGCATCAGAAAAACTAAAAAAAAAAACTATGAAATAAATAAATTTTGTTATTTTTTCTTACAAAATTATTTTGGTAACAAAATTTGTTGTCCTGGCAACATTGCATATATGTAAAAACAAAAAAATTATGTACAGATTCAAATTTAACGTTTTTGCTTAATTTTTGATCTGGTAACGCTATAACAATTGCATTCTTCATTATTAACATGGAAACAACAAATTTCCATGCAAAAGGTATGTTCAATGCTTGCATTACCCCAAATGAACCCCACCTTTATAATAAGAAAATGAATAAATTCTGCAAGAGATTCAGTTTGCAATTTTTATTGTTTGTCAAAAGCGGAAGCCGCGTAGAAAATAAATTACAAATTAAACGAAAAAATCATATTGGCTAAGTAAATAGGCATAATTAATCAAAAAGTTAACATTTAGTTTATAAACTTTTTATATAGAAAATAAAAATTTTTGTGCTAAAACGAAATAAAATTTGTGAACAAGAAAAAAAAAATCTGTGTTTCTACAACAAAAAAAAAAACGTGCAAAAAAGAATTTCATGCACAAACAAGATTTTGTTAAAGAGTAAAAAATAGTGAGAAGATAACGAAAAGAGCGAATCATTCAAGACGTAGACTTGCTTTTGTATTCTTTTTTCTTATATTTCATTGCGTGAGTGTGTGTGTAGGTTTTAAAAACAACGCCAACGCCAGTGGCAGTGCAAATAAATCTAAATAAAAAGAGCGCTTAAAAAATTTATTTTTAGCATGATCCTGGATGTGCCAATATTAAGTATGGCATATTAAATTTCGAAATTAAAAATCATTAAAGGTTAGTATAAATTGTTAGTAATTTAAGTGCATATATTTCATTTCAAAAATTTGCCAAAACAATAGAATTCTGAAGCTTTTAAATGAGAATAATTGCAAAGCAAAAATTAAGAGAAAATTAGTAAGAGAACATATGTATGAACGTATGTTCTCTTTAGTTGCATTTTTCTAAGATAGTTTTGATAACGCGGCGTTGCTGGTTGAATTTTACAGAAAACTTGTATTCAAAAATACCCAAAACTATGGGAATTTGTTGCTTTTCTTGTTTTTATGTCAAATAAATTTCAAAACATGTGGTACTGACGTTCTGATAAGTGTAAGGTTGCCAGATAGGAATATTTAAAATATGAGAGTTGATTTTCGTAAAATAATTATTTTTTTATAATTATTAAATGCATATTGGAATTCAATTTTAATTGTTTACATTAAAATTTATTTATAAACTAATATGCCATTTGGTTTTTCTTTCTTAAGTTATGTATATTATGGCCACTTTGCTCTGCTGTCAAACGCATTTATTTGCGGTTATTAGTTTTTTGTTGTTATTGTTTTTCATTTGCTGCCACAATGCGGTCGATTGGCAAAGGCGGAAGCTACTGCTGCTTAGAAGAACAAGAAACAAAAAATATATAAACTAGTAATTGTTGCTGTTGTTTTTGTTTTGCTTGTGCTCATGCACACTTCTACATTGACAAAGTTTACAACTTGTTGTTGTTACTTTGCAATTACTGCACATTTTTTGTTTGTTTGTTTACATTATTTTTTTAAAGAATAAGTTTTGTTTACCCCGTTGAACTGTTGTTTTTGTTTGTTAGTATGTGTCTATTACTTTTTGGGTTATTTATTGTTGGCGGTGTTGGTGATTTTTTTTTGTAAAGTCGAATGGAAGTATTTTTAGTTTGTTTTCTTTCTGCATTCGATGACTAATACTCCCAAGTTGAATTGTTTTGCAGAAGTTGGTTTTTTATTGAGGGTTTGCATGCATTTCATAGAGTTGCCAAGTCAAAATTTATGTATGGCAAATGTGAAATGAATACTTGAGGCCAATTTATACGATAGCGGTTAACGTATGTAAAGTTAAAGTGGTCATACCTAAATAAAAGCAGGCTTATTAAAAGCTTTATATTTAACAAGCCTGTTTATATTTTACAAATAATTTATAGTTCCCATCTTTTTTCTTTGTTTGTATTTGTTGTTTTTTGCAACCAACTTCACTATTAAACGTTCTGTCAAAATCGGATCTTCCAATTTCGGTATGCTCCATACAAATTCAATGGACATGAGAAATTTTGACAACCAAAAAACGCTGTTGGCTGCTAGTATTATATCAAAACAAAATAAAATTAATGCATCCCTGATCTAAAGAAGTGTGATGGTCTTGGAAACATTTTAATAAACGAAAAAAGTCGAAGGACTGCCAATTTTCTATCCGTATTTTCTCTCAATGTCGTATGCTTTCATTATACAGTGGTGGCCACGAATTTAAGACACGACATATGACTGACTTAATTGTAATAATTTTTACAACCCTGTAATATCAAATTAGATATTCTTTATTTTTCTATGTACCCTGTAATGTTAAGAAAAAGTACCGTTATTTTCTTTTGTTTCTTTTTACATTTTGTTGCTTTTTGATCATATTATTTTAAAAACGTTCATTTGAAATTGGCCACGAATTTAAGACATTTCAGAAATATCTGGCTTTTAAGTGATTTTTGGTGTTTTATGAAGCTAAACGTTGAGCAACGAATGTTTTATTTTATTTTATGTTGGAATACATAGAAATATTTAATTATAAATGGCCAGAGGTACTTGGAATCCCGATGCCGAGCGAAAACTGATCCAACAACTAAAATTTGATGGAAAAATAATAATGGAGATATCCAAGCTGCTTAAATGTTTTAAATGCAAGATTTACAACGCGCTGGAACACATCAAGCAACATGGTACCACCAAATATGTCAAACAGCAACCTAGAGCCCGAAAAACTACACCCTAAAGGGGAGCTGCTAATAATCCTTTCACGAGCTCAGGTAAAATAAAAAATAAAATTGTATTGGATTTTGGTATTGATATTTCGTCTAGGGCAATAAGAAGATGTCTAAATGAGAAAAACTTGCGTGGGTCTATTGCACAACGTAAACCACTTGTGTCAAAAAAAATATCAAATCCCGACTAGCATTTTGTCTTGATCTATATAATGTGTAAATAAAAATTCTTAACTAAATATAGGTAGCAAAATATTATTAATTTTTCTTCCTAATATTACTAATATATTAAGAAAAATATCATGGACCTAAAATTTTTTTATAAGATGTAAAAATTATCTCAAATATATAAGTAAAATGTCGTGTCTTAAATTCGTGGCCACCACTGTATATTAAATATTCAGGATATTATTCTCTCTCTACTATACGAAAACTTAACATGCTGTTTGACTTTTGGGATCGTCTAAATCCTCCTTAAGGCACGATCTTCCCATGTTCATGGCGGCCACAGCGAATAACGAGAAAACGCAAAATTACATTTTCTGAAAACCAGGTCTCTTGTGTTGTAGATCACGCGGTATTGTCCTTTTTCCACCACATACCATATACTTTATAATATTCAAATGCTGTACAGGAAAGTTCCTCGGGCCTCATAAACAAAAATTTTAGTTGAAGTCAGCAACCCTTAATTCGTTGCAGGAATTATTCGGTTTCGGTCTGTTTAAGTAGCGAATCGTAAACGAAAAACTAATCGATGTACGGTTAATTCGTGTGGCACCCAAACATAGAGCCTTTTGGTGGTTGAAGCTTCCATCCAATAATTGAATACTAGCTGACTAGTTTGTGGTGAATGCCTAGTCCCCTAGCAACCTAACAAGACTTATGTGTCGGTGTTTCTCAATTTTACCATGACTACATCAACCTTTTTAGTTATTGGTCTACCAGATAGAGGTGCATGTTTAACATCCAAAACGTGCCAATAATTCGCTGCTGTTTTTCTGGTGTATGTATGGTCATTCTAAAATTCAGAAATTTCTTCAGCAGTTCGCAATGCAGTAAATTTTTAAATTTTCATTTTTAAACGATAACTTTTCGCAGAATAATAAGAATTTAATAATGCCTTCTAAAAAAGTAAAGCTTCAAGGTCATTCTCACGGCATTCGGATGTACATACATACGTTTCGAAACGATTTGAACACAATTCGGGTAAGGATTGCCAATCCTGCGAAAGTTACATCAACCGGACAAATTTTTCCCAAGGTGAGCAAATTATGTTGGTAAATTTGCCATATTACTGTTACCGATTGCCGGTATTGAGCAAAACCAGAGTCCCGCCTGGTTTTGTTCAGTATGATACTATGTCATCCGCAGAAATACTACTTCAGTCAAATGTGGATAAATGAACCCTTGCTCGGGTCTTCAATCGCATCGGCATTTGGCAAACAGATACATTGCTCCCTGCTGTACTCAACAAAGACAAAAGGATCGCAATCCAGCATCACCCATAATACACCATCCCTACCTGTCAAAACGTGCTATTTCCACAATGCCTAACGCACTAACTAATTCACCGACATCCACAACTGGTACAGTATGGACTTGTTCTGTATGTAATCTGACGATCAGAGGTCAAGTGTAACGGCTGTAATAACTGGTTTCAGATGAGGACGTGCACTAGTCTTCGTACACACTGAGAATGGATTGTGAACTTCAAGTCAGAGTGCATGAACCATCCCAACACTGACACCGTCAACGATGCACACCCTACCCTAACACAAATAACTATTGACTGAGGGAATCCCACGGTAGCTACAAGTGCGATCACCCTGCACGCACAAATATTGATTCCACACAACCCACCAGCTTTTACTACACATCAGACAAAATCTCAGAGATTACTTGCTCTACGCATTAGAGCAACATTCTCATAGTCGTCATCCATGAGACCAAACAAGCTCCAGAGTTGCCAGATTAAATTAATACTATCAGAGACAATATGATTAAAATATTTTCCTTTTAATTTATCCTTCCCGCTGATGATCCGAGGCTTAAGGCTGTTTCACAGCGATGTGTATGCTTTAGTGTTGTCCTAATGCAGGTGGCTTAAAGCAATTTGTTAGTAAATGTGGTAATAATGGATTCATTTTCACTACACCTTGTACTTATTGTCGTTTATTCATACTTATATGTTTTGTATCTTTACTTTTGTATTACATTTTATTGTTGTTTTTATTATTATTACAACAAAAACAAAATAAAATTGTATTCCCCTCTTGTTGTGAGTTTTTATTGTGATATTTTTTTATGATGGATTTTATTTTAATTTTTTCTCTTATGAAACATTTTCTAAAGCTGGCTATTTGTTTTGGAGCATGTATGTATGTATGTATGTATTTCGTTCACTATGCGAACATATTATTTATTGCCAGCCATAATATATCCATCCACAGACAGCCAGCTGTATATCGTTTAATATTTTCATAATATTTCTCGTTTATTGCATTTGCATTTGCTACGGTACTCTGTACTGTGACTTAATGCTCCCATTCCCCTACCTATACAGTCCTCACCACCTCTCTGCAGTCAGGCGGTGCAATTTTGTAATGTGTTACGCATGATTTTTTGAATTTTCTTTTTCAGTATTTTTTTAAGTTCATTTCGTTGTTGCTCCTAGTTTTTCTGTGTTTTTTCTTGCTTCAAACAACGTCCTTCTTTTTCTTCTTGTTTGCATGCCTTCTTATGTCAATTGTGTTGTGGTTCCAAAGTACAGCAACTCTGTGTTTCTCTCTGGATTTTGTTAAATTTAAAGCATATTTATTTAAATTTTCCTTAGCATTTTCCATTCATCGTTTTTTTGCCCTTTTTCCCCTAATTTACTTGCATTTGTTTTTTTCCGTATATTCGATTGCATTTTTATTTTGATTTCCAGTGTTTGGTTTGAAGAAAAATGAAGAATAGGGAGTTTTGTTTTTGGTTTTTACGTACTTTTTTGTTTTTCTTAGTCTGTAGTAATCCTGAAGTACTTTTGCCACTCGTACTTTTACAGCAATTCCTTTCATTCTATAAATAGCAAATTCAAGGCTGTGTTATATAGGGGGAAATTTATCATTTTATACTTCTTTCTGCTGCCAACTGATTAAGGTACAGAATCATATTAAATCTGCAAATTAAATTCAGATGAAAATTGTATTCTTTATTATTTCTGTTAGGCCAGGGATACCATGTATACATTTTAAAACAATGTGTTGTAAAGGGTGTTTTTTATAGAGGTATAGAACTTTAAGTTGCAATAAAACAACGATGGATTATTCGATTGACATGAATTTTATTTATCCGAAAGATAATCTTGTGGCATTACATTTTAAATATGATTTCTGGCATATGACCGCCACGGCTGGCGCGGATGTAGTCCAATCTGGACGTCCAATTTTCGATGACTTTTTCCAACATTTGTGGCCGTATATCGGCAATAATACGGCGTATGTTGTCTTCCAAATGGTCAAGCGTTTGTGGCTTTACCGCATAGACCAATGACTTTACATAGCCCCTCAGAAAGCAGTCTAGCGGTGTTAAATCACAAGATCTTGGAGGCCAATTCACAGGTCCAAAATGTGAAATTAGGCGGTCACCAAACTTGTCTTTCAATAAATCTATTGTGGTACGAGCTGTGTGACATGTTGCGCCGTCTTGTTGAAACCACATCTCCTGGACATCATGGTTATTCAATTCAGGAATGAAAAAGTTAGTAATCATGGCTCTATACCGATCACCATTGACTGTAACGTTCTGGCCACCATCGTTTTTGAAAAAGTACGGACCAATGATTCCACCAGCCCATAAAGCGCACCAAACAGTCAGTTTTTCTGGATGCAACGGTGTTTCCACATACACTTGAGGATTACCTTCACTTCAAATGCGGCAGTTTTGTTTGTTGACGTAGCCATTCAACCAGAAGTGCGCTTCATCGCTAAACAAAATTCGTTTATGAAAATCGGGAACAACGGTAATCTTGTTTTGGGCCCATTCGACGAATCTACGCCTTACTTGATGATCGTTTGGTTTCAAATCTTGCACGAGTTGGATTTTGTAAGCACGCAAACCAAGATCCTTCCGCAAAATCTTCCATAAAGTGGATGGACACAGATCCAATTCCTGTGCTCGATGGCGGATGGACTCCTTCGGGTCTTCCTCAATGCTACGCTCTACAGCAGCAATAGCTTCTTCTGTACGCACCGTACAGCGTCTCTGGGGATGCGAGTTATCAATAAGAGCAAGCGTGGTGCGAAAACGTTCCATGGTTAATCGAATTAACTGCTCTGATGGACGATTTTGTCGACGATAAAATGGACGTAGTGCGCGATACGTTTTCCGCACAGAATCATTATTTTCGAAATAAAATTGCACTATTTGCAAGCGTTGTTCAGGCGTGAGTCTATTCATGATGAATTGCCAAACCAAACTGAGAATAAATCACTTGACAGCTGTTAAACCGGTCGCCATCTTGAAAAGTAATGCCAACTTAAAGTTCTATACCTCTATAAAAAACACCCTTTATGTACTAAGCATTATCAATATGATAATAACCCTAATAGTATATACATAAAAGAACTTTTTAGTTCAACCTCAACTTTAACATCGCGAAAAATGTTTCTTTCTCAAAACAGTCTTCTTGCAAAAACTCTGAGAGTGAACACAATTTGTCATGAAGAGCTTTTGAAAAAATCCTGTCATGGATAAAAATTAACACACACATCGTGGGTGGTGTAAGAAGCTAGTTTGTAAGCAGCGTATAAATAAATAAGAAATATTTCTTTCTCTTTGTATACTTGAATATAAAAATCATTTTCATTTTTGCTCAGGAGAAGGACTAAAGAATCTCTCTGTCAGGTTAAATGGTGTTAAAGTGCTAATCTCTACAATTGATACCAGCAGATGATGTCCTTTCTGTTTTATTTTTTTTTCTTCCTACAAGGAAAGGAATTTTTGATTTATTTTTGGAGTGTGAAGGTGCCTATGTATTTTAAGCTGCCTGATTTGTTTCAGTAGAAGAACGTTAACTCTCGAGAAATATCGTTTTAAAGTGGTTATTCTATTCGATGAATATTAGGAATAAATTTCAATCCTAAACCTACACTGTAGTCGGGTAAATCTATACTATGGAGCAAGAAAAAAATTGAACAACAATGTGATTTTGTTTTGGAAATTTTTTTTTTGAATGGAGTACTCAAATCATTTAGCCCTTATAAGGTTAATTTCAGATATATGACGATAATTCCTTCTACAATACTAGTCATATTTAAAGACATGGTGCGTTATCCACTTACTTACTTAATTACAATCCTTTAGTCAGGGTTACAACCTAGTTTTGCACACTACCTATGTTGTGTGTGTTCATTTTACCCATGAGTGTGGGACTTACAGTTTTATAGTCGACTCCGAACGACAGATTTTTTTGTTCGGCTTCTTCTTCTTCTATTGCCAGAAGACTGCTGAGAAGAAGTCGCTGAAGAAATTCGAGATGTCTAGGCCGGGTGTAGAACCACGAGTTGTCGCCTAATAAGTCAATGTACTCCTTGCTCTTCTACGGCGACTTCATCCACTACACACCCTTAAACAGTTTTTTCTAGAAATTGAAATTGGGTGTTGTAAGAAGCTAGTTTGTAATGCTGACTAAAGGGCTCTAAGGGCCAATTGAGCAAGCAACTTTTTATCTTCATAGATGATGTCTTGATACTACAAATAACCTGGACATTATCGCAGAGTAATCTGAAGAATGACGATTATCATACATACATACATACATCCATAATTGGTCATTACAATCCTTCAGTCAGGATTATGGCCTAGCTTCTCACACGACTCATGTTGTGTGTGTTAATTTTATACATGAGTGGCGGCACCTACAATTTAAATTCGACTCCGAACGACAGTTTTTGTGAACAATTTCATGGCAATTTTATTTACTCTCCAGAGTTTATGCCAGAAATCTGATGAGAGGAAGTCGCCGTACAAATATTTTTTCATATTTTCGTTTTGATGCCTGACTTGGAGTTTGAACCATGGCCTTACGTCTAATAAGCCAACACACTACCTACTAGACTACGGCAACTGACACGCTCATCACGCTGCATCAAAGAGTTCTACATCGTTAAGCATAACCATAATAGACTAGGTATTATGATATCATTGAGAAGTGAAGATGGTGTAGGTTAGGTTAGTTTAAATTGGCAGCCGTCTGAATGGGTGCAACTTACTTGGGTCCTATAAGGTCCCGTTCTAACACTGATAAATTTGTAAATTTACAGTATAAATAAAGATTCGTGACATGCAGCAAACATCAAATAGTAATCAGTAATACAACAACGCTTGTAAATCACGGAATAATAAGTCCTTTTTGCCTTAAAGTTTACGCAAATAAATAGAATTGCTGAAAAAAAAAATCCCGAGAGAGAGTCTTATGAAGGTGTGTATTTTCCTCCAATCACCTTTAACTAGACATGCTCTGTCACTAAAATCTAAGTGTCCAAGAATTCTTCTTCTGAGATCCTCAAGCGCTGTATAAAGACAGGGAAGATGTTCCGTGGTCTAATTTCTTCTTTCTCGTCATTGGAGTTTCTGCAGACGTCGTTGTGATGTATTCCCAGTTTCCGGGCGTGAGCACCCAGAGGCTAATGTTCTGTTATAACTGCTATGAGGTGGAATCCTGATGGTTTAGTGTTCTTCTATTCTATTTTCTTTTGCTTGAATTCACTCCAAGTCCAAATTCATTTCATCATTTCGATAGTAATCTCACTACTGCCACGTCATCTGCATAGGCGATAGTTATACAGCATGCTGTTTCCATGGTCTGTAATACAATTTCAAGGTTGAAGTTCCATAGTAATGGCGAGAGTACACTTTATTGTGATGCCCTTCGACTCTATAATTCTGTTAACATAAGTAGACAGATGGCAACGCTTATATGTACCGGGGAGAGGATAAAATGTGCTTTGAGTATCTTTTTAGCATACAAGACCCCGGTAACAGATGGAATTTTTTCCCGTATATTGGAAAGGGGGATAGATTAACTATTTCTATTCCTGATAAATATATGCCGAAGTCGTTCTTTTACGAACAATCTGGCTAAGGGTGAAAATGGTGTTCACTCCAAAAGTCGGAAAAGAGGACACTTCGCACCCAAAATCCTTCAGGACAGTTAGTTTCACGTTTTTTATGTTGAAAACGCCTGAGAAAAATTGGGAACAACTATGCACGTTGTGGGATATTAGAAGTGGTACCACAGGAACCTAGGCAACATGCCCGTAGTGCAGACGGATCGACTGAAGTAGCTCTAGTAGAATTAGTGGAAACCATTCAGGAATGAATGAAGCGAACGTGAAGGAGGTTTGAAGACTCATTTTGTAACGCTGCTTACGAGTCATAAATGAAACGAGCCATAATGAAAATATAACATATGATATCTAGATGGATGACAGACATCATCTATGGAAACATAAGCAGGATATAAGGTGGGTTAGGGGATGCCAATAGCGTGGAGTTCTTTTACCACTAATGTGGAGCCTGGCTGTGGAAGAACTGCTGACAAAGCTATCTGAGGCGGGCATTGAAATTGAAACCCGAGGATATGTGCAGATGATATGGTCTTGATGGCTAAGGGAGCATTTTAATTTACTAAATTTTTTTCAAATTCGACTTCAGATCGTAAGTCTTTGGTGCATGACATAGAGCCTGAGAATAAATCCGGGTAAGACCACAATAGTAACATTTACAAGAAGAAGAAAACTTTCTAAATGGAGGAATATTCGACTCCTAGATAAGATAATGTGACAGAATGGATAGTAAATTGACATGGAGGCCTCGGGAAAGGCAACTACATGTATACATATGCATCATGGTCAGACCGTGCCCTGGATATTATAGGTTCTATGCCTATGCATAGTATGTAATTAGTATGAGTAAATTATAATACGTATACTTAGTGATACAAATCCTTTTTAATATTTCCATTTAAAGCATATCTAGTGATTTGAGTTGAGCTGCTTTTGTCCTTCATCCTTAACATCCGTATTTATTTAACATGTAAAGGGAACACTTCTTGACATCTTGCCACTACCATAGCCGCCATAAATTGAGCAGAAATTAATATTTAACGTATTATCTCGTCTAAAGCCATACAATTAAATGAAAGAAGCCTTAAGAAGGATAAACAAAAGAAAAATGAAAAGAAAAATAAAACAAAAACTGAAAGTAATAATTTTCCTTTCTGGAAGGATAACGTTAAGCAGCGTATAAATAAATATGAAATATTTCTTTCTATTTGTACACTTGAGTATAAAAAAACATTTTCGTTTTTGCTCAGGAGAAGGACTAAATAATCTCTCTGTCAGGTTAAATGGTGTTGCAGGGCTAATCTCTACAATTGATACCAGCAGAAAGGAATTTTTGATTTATTTTTGGAGTGTGAAGGTGCCTATGTATTTTAAGCTCCCTGATTTGTTTCAGTAGAAGAACGTTAACTCTCGAGAAATATCGTTAGTAAGGCCACTTATACTACTCGAAAAATATTAGGAATAAATTTAAATTTTAAACCTACACTGTAGTCGGGTAAACCTACACTATTTAGTAGATAAAAAACTTTGAAGAACAATGTGGGTCTGTTTTGCATTTTTTCTTTTTAAGTGGCGTGCTCCAGTCGCTTAGTCTTTATGAGGTTAATTTCAAATGAAAGGTGACTGTTTGAGGAAGCTAAATAGGGTTACCCTCCGCAATGCCCCAGATTATGTATGAATTCGCGACAATATGCAGTCAGCTGAGCTTACCAGGAGGGGAACTTCTACGCCATTGATAGGACCACAATCTTTCTGTGGAGTGGAAAGAAAGTTTAGAAGAGAATACTCAGCGAAGCCAAACGCAACATGAAAAAATATTTCTTCGGCGACTTCCTCTCAGTAGATTTCTGGCAAAAACTCTGAGAGTAAATACAATTGCCATGAAAAGTTTCTCAAAAATCTGTCGTTCGGAGTCGACCTTAAACTGTCCCGCCCGTATAAAATAAACATACACAACATGAGTGGTGTGACTGAAGGGTTGTAATGGCCAATTACGTATGTATGTAATTGAAAACTGTAAGACATTAATGTATCCTAGAAGGAAACATATCAGGTACTAGGTAGGGAAGTGTCCTCGTTGACCTCGTGTGGCTTCCTAAGGATTTTCGATTGTATGACCTACATTAGTATTAAAATAGTTGTAGTAAAATCCCTTTCTGCCGAAGCATTATTACTTCAGGTGTGGAGATGGAATAGTCACCCGGGACTAAATTCGAGGCGTAAGTCGGATGGGGGAGCAATTCGTAGCCTTAGATTTTTATAGTTGTTTCTCATTTTAGCCTTGTAAGCATCATAGCTTCGTTACGTGAACGTTTGACTTATTCTGCCATTACTGTTGCTCATCCCTCTTCGAGAGGAGGTCTGACGGCACATTCTGTCTTAGGACTTTCAGGTTTCCTTTAACCACATGGTTAAATAATAGGTGTAAATCGGTCATTTCCTTTGCTGCCAAATAAATGACGATAATTCCTGCTACAATACTAGCCAAAGATGTGGTGGATTATCCACTTACTTACTTGATTGGTAGCTTCAGCCCTTTAGTCAGTGTTGCATCCTTGTTTATCACATTACCCGTGTTGTGTGTCTTACATTTCTTCATGAGTGGCGGGACTTACAGCTTTAAAATTGACTTCTAAAGACTGATTTTTGAGAAACTTTTTATGGATATTTTAGAGAAAGTCGCCGAGGAAGTTCAAGATGTTTGAGCAAGGATTTAGAACTATGGGCTGTCGTCTAATAAGACAACACACTATCTGTTAGACTACGGCGACTTCAAATTAACTATTTTAAACAGTTTCTTCTAAAAACTGATAACGTGGTTCGTTCTCATGGCTATACTTTACAGTAGTAATAACGAGTTCGTTACTTTCGACGATAACAGTCTCTTTATCTGCTGAGCTCCTTCTTAAGTGTAAAAAAAGTTCCTTTATCATGAATTGTTGTTTTTGTTTTAACATTTTATAAGTAATAAATAAACGTTTTTATTTTTGGAAATTTATTCGACTATTCGCATTTACTTTTCTCGCTATCCTAAGAAAATGAATTATTTCAGTGGTGTTTACTCACTTTTGGCGCTCAGTGTATATCTAGGTTATATTTTTTTATATTCGTTTTTGTCTTCAAATATTCTTCAGCTGCCTTAAACAACGCTATAACACTTTTTTCATTTTGGTAAAAATCACCGGGAAAAAAGTCTACTCACTCTACTGTATCTAGACTTTTTTCTTTGACTGTAATTTAAAACATAAAATTAAATTTAAATTGTTTGATACACAAAAACAAAAGTACATTTCGCCCGGTTCATTAGAACTTAATCTACTGCATTTGTCCATGTAAAATTGGTAAATTACTCTACTATTGCCTGAAGGCATTGGCTCTGCTGTCTTCATTAATAATTTCGTTTCCTTAAATGTATTCCCATTATAATTACAAATACAATATAAACTCTATGAAATAGTTAAACAATTCGTGCCAATAATAATAATAAAACTTCTTAAGATATCCTTAAATGTTCATGGGATTTTCCAAACATTTTTTCTAATTATTTTTCTTAGTCATTCGTTAATAACATGAAATGTAATGAATCATGAAATACATGTAAATGGTCTCTACGCCTACCTGGAAGTGTATTTTAATGTTAAAAAATGTCAAAGCACTGTATTTCTATCCAAGAAAGACTTTTTCTTGCGTGTAGGGTTGCTAAAGTGCAATCTACTGCTGCCAATCTATACGATATCCCTGTAATGACTTTTCCAACCAACTTTTCCAACTGTTTGCAGTAACAGACTTCAGGATGTTGTTAGATGTATGTAACTCTCTGTCTATAACTTGAAGAGCATCCTCGCGTTTCTTTTTGAGATGAAGCAACGCCGAATGTGTATCAAGTATGTGTTCTTACAAGTATTCGTTGGACGTTATATTGGACTTGAAGGGTTTCTTATCATAAAAATCGTTTGAGTTGGAAGGCCGTAATCCTCAGGTTACATCTGTATAGTCTGATACTACCCTAGCATTAGTTATCTTAAACAAGTGTTCTTTGTGTTAGTAGGCCGGTTACTATCCTCAGGCTACTACTGAAAAGTTTCCTACTTGACTCAGATCTCCTCTTTCTGTAAGTTCCTAGTATTAGTTTGATTTCAGAGTCTCCTGTTTCTGCTATCTGTTTCTTCTCTTTCGACCAGTATTTCCTTTCAAACTTCTTTTCCTACATATAGCAACGGTCTAACCTCAACAGCGGCGTAGAAACGCTCCCCTTTACCCATTCTGAACTCTCTGCTCATTGACGTGAATTCATCCCTGCCTAGCTCGTTCAGTTTGTCTAGACAGTCGTATATTAATCTCGAGTCAATCTCATTTCGGATGGCGGACTGATTTTATCCATGAGTGGCGAGACTTACAGTTTAAAGTCGGCTCCGAACAGATTTTTGAGAAACTGTTCATGGCAATTTTATTTACTCTCAGAGCTTTTGCCAGAAATCTGCTGAGAGGTAGTCGCCGGAGAAACATTCTTGCATATTTCGTGTTGTTGGAGATGTCTGTCCTGTCACTACGGTGACTACAGCCATAGAATTAAGGTGTAAATCTTCTTTTCCCTCAAAATAATAAAAAGTATGGGCGTCACAATTGGCAATTGAAAACATACGACGAATAACGAATAAACGTTGCCAACGACCACGCGTCTAATGCCTCTAAAGAAAGAAGAATGAAAATCTGAGTTTAAAAATACTGGAAAGTGATTTGTAAGAAGAGACTGAATGGATTTTGTATGGACCAGGCATTTCTGATTAGGGTCAGACTATTTTTTATTGCTTTATCTCGAAAAAAATCTTTAAACACGTTTTTCTCGAAATCATTTTTTTTGACCTTGCGGCCACAAATTATACAAAACTACTTGACCGAGTTTGCCGAAATTTTGAGACAATGTACTTAAGATGAGTAGTTTTAGCTTAAACTAGGATTTTTCCGCGCCTCAATAATTAATAATTTTATTAAACAATTAAGGTAGAAAAAATAAGCGAAAACTGGAAAAAAAATTCAAAACGACGCCATTTTGTTATCTTTTGACCTTTTCAAAACATCATAGTCCAGATTATAGCGAGTAACATAGATCGGTTGGGCCATCTATCGGTTTAAATTTGAACCATTGGTTATTTCGATTCTGGCAATACTTATATCATTCTATTCTGTCACAGAGTTCAATGCATTATCTCCACTGAACGCAATGAATCGATTTACGCTTATTTATTTCCGGAATAAAGGCAATTGGTCGGAATAGGCACGAAAATGTCGTACCAAATTTGGTCGCGGAGGAGGACCAACAGTGCCTGGTATACGGAAGTTTATTGCTAAAGTTTGTACAACTGGTTTCATTGTTGATGCGCCAAGACGTGAGCGTGCTCGTAAAGTGCGTACACCCGAAAATATCGAAGCTGTGGCCGAGAGTGTGCTTGAATATCCATCAACATCAACTCGTCATCTTTCTCAATAATTAAACTTTTCATTTACCAGTTTACGACGAATTTTGCGAAAAGATCTCGGTATGACGCCTTAAAAAGTTCAGTTGGTTCAAGAGTTGAAGCCGCATGACCATCCGCTTCGTATTCGGTGCGCTAAATGAGCTAACAAGAAACTGCACATTGATGTCGATTTTGCAAAAAAAAAAGTAAATTTTTCGTCATCTTGGTGGGTACGTCGATAAGGAAAATTGCCGTATTTGGGCCTCAGAAAACCCGCACGTGATCTTACAGAAGCCAATGCGAGTGACTGTTTATTTTTTGTTTTATTGCATTTTTAAAATTAAACTTTTAAATGGCCCACCAGTTATTTTAAGAATCCATTTCGATTTTTTGCTCTTAGACACTCCTAAGCCCTCAAATCATGGTCCTCAGGTTTTGAGATGACCTCTTCAGACTGCCGTATTACCGCCATTAAAAAAAATATGTTTTTTTATAAACAATCAAGTGCCCCCCTTTAACATATAAAAAGATTCTTATGTTTAAATAAATTTATCTTAAAAAACAGTTGAAAAAGAATCCTTAAGAAGTATTTTAACCCCTAAGCAAACGACGGTTGATAAATATTCTTCCCAATATCTGCAAAGTACGTAACTTTAAAAGCCAAATAACTTTTGTTTTGACCCTCGTTTTTAAATTAAAAAACAATATCTTCTAATTTGATGTGGGTTTCTTTTTTTTTTTAGCAATTTCAGGCCAAATCTATTACACTTTTCCCCCAATTAGAATTGATGGCAGTGACTTTACATACATACATACATCGTTTTTCTTTTTTTTCTTTTCGATATAAAAACGTATACAAATACTTATTAATCTAACTCATAGGGGAATTAAACAACTATTATTACCCACCACTGTCAGTCACTGCCACCGCCACCTATTAAATGTGCTATGGATGGTTGCCTAAATGCAACAATACATTACAGAAAAAAACGTTTAAATCTCCTGTGTTAGAAGGGCGGGAGTTGTTTGAAACGAAAACAGCTGTACTTTTATTAAATAATTTATATTTATTTTTTGCTAATGTATGTACATATGTATGTATTGTCAAATGTGTATACAATAAGACACGACGATTCTTGCAAAATCACCACCACCCAATACGCTCCCTCTCATTTACGTTATTCTTTCCATTGAGAAAGGGTGGTGGCTGGCTGTCAGTCCTTTGAATAGTTTTTTTATATATTTTTTTGTTGTTGTACTATTACTTACAACAAAAATATATGAAACTAAAAACAAAAATAGTGCAAAGCAAAATCGGCAATAACAAATACATTTAAAGCGTTTAAAGTGCGTTTATGAATGATACGCGCCGTATAAACTAAAAAGAAAAAGAAAAAAATATGAAAACAAACTGAAAACAATAACAATAACGAAATGCCAGACCAGACAAAATGGTACAGTTCAGTATTACAGTACAGTACAGTACTTTTGATACAAAATAAGGCTGCTCTCTGTTATTATATGGCCAACTGTAGTAAAACGAGCACAAAATTTGTAAATGGGGAGACCAAAAACCAAAAAAAAAAAAAAACCGAAGAAAATGAAAAAGAAGGGGGCGAGCGTATTCAAAGTTAGAGCATGAGATGGATAAACAAGACATGTATGGTTTGGGGGAGAGGGTGAAGATAGAATCAAGGAAGACATTTGGCAAAGTTTATTGACCTCCAAATGGTCGGTCGAGGGTTGAAAATTTTGTGTCTGTGTTTTGTTTAACTGTGTATCAGCAGCATCAACATAATGATCATCAACATCATCATCGGCATTACCATCGCCAACGCAACAATATTAACAAAAGTTTTTGCAGCGACTGCAGCTTTTCATCAACGTTAGCAGCAACAATAGCAACAAAACGCCACTTTTCATGATTTTCAAAAGATAAATTGTATATCCATATACATACATACATATGTATATAGTGACATATAAATGTACATATGTGTATACGTACTATGTACATACACTGTCGATAAAAATAATAGAGGCACAGTTTTAACTTTGTTGCACGTTTTGTTCCATGCCTCGTGTACCCGTCTGAGAGATCTATCTCAAGTAATAACTTTTCAAACATTCGCACCCACTTTTAGAATGGTTGGTAGTCATATCAGCATCCCGGGAGCTTCTGTACACTGCTTGCTCTTTGTCGGGACCTAACAGAGGGTAGCCTAGCCGATTCAGCTTCTCCAGTAGTCACATATTATCTTCGACTCAAGCTCTTAAGAGCCAAGTGCTTAAATGATACCCTGACTGCCATATAGTATTGCTATGCCCTATCTTTTGTACCTGTTATTCACGTTAAATATACATTTCGATGTCATAGACGTTTACTTGGATGATACCCTTGAGTTTCCCAATGGACTCGAAATTGCAAAATGCCAAAAAATTTGTCGTAAGATTTTTACTTTCATTTTTGAAATACGAATGGAATTCTGCAGTATTTTCTCACTGACTTTATCGTAAATTCGCCTCAAATGGCAACCTTGCACCAAAAAAACACCTCTACTTTGCCAAACCGGCAGTTTTTAAGCCACTAAGTTGTTAAACCGATACTAGCATGCAATGAATTTGGAGTTATGCGTGTTCATGCTGGTTTTTTTTGAAGAATCACTATGAAAGATGCTGTCAGTTTAACTTGTCGTAAAAGATTTCTTTTATTTTGCCGAAAGAAATATTTTTTTTCATACTTCGTTTTTGTACGAGATGTCTGAGCTGGGCTCATATCTAATAAGAGCCGCTACACTACCTGCTAGACTAGGGCGATTTCAAATCATGCTTGATTTGATCGTCTGTATTATATTTTCCGTCACTGTATAGAAGAGAGAAAATCTTATGGTAGACAGTTAGGCCATCTATCCAACAACCATTTATAAATTCAGGGCAGAGAGTGGTGTCAGGCGTTTATTCATTTCATTTCAATTCATTCATTTCATGTACATACACAACCAAACCGTATGTCTGTCTAACAAGAAGGCAGACACTACTCCTACTCTCATACTCAATCGTACCGATAAATGTTAAGCAACAACAAATAATGTCGGCATTTCATCTCTCTCTCTTTCTGAACCATTTAAACACTATAACCATACATACACCTATTTAAGTATGCAGGCAAGAGCATGCCAAATATCAAAATCAAACAAAAACAAGTTTTTTTGTTTTGCTTCTCTATTTTGTTGTGTCCTTTTTTGTTGTTGTTCTTCTTCTTCTTCTCTACAATATAAAATATTGAAACACTCAGGGGTTGTTGCTACGATTGTAATAGAAATTTTCTTCCTACACATAAAGACACACACACGTAACAAAACTTATGCTATAAATTGTTTTGAATGACAGCAGGAATAGAGAGAGGGTGTTTGATTTTTAGAGAGTTTTAATAGAAGCGGGGCTTTTTTTGGCTCATTCAATGGTGGTGGTGGTGGTGGTGGTAGTTTTGTTTTCTTCAGGGTACTCTGTTGACAACTGCACGTAGTAATGATAAACTCCCTAACCACCCCTTAACGTCGACGACTGTGTGTTGTTTTCCCCCATTTTATTTTATTTCATTTCATTTTACTTCAATTCATTTCATTTCACTTATTTTTCTTTCTTTTTTTTTTGCTGCTGCTGAAATCATTTTGTTATAATGAATGAATTGTAAAGGTAAGCAAAAGAGGAGAGGGGGAAAATAGCGAATAAGAATGAAAGCAGGGAAAATCTTGAACTACAACGGCCGTATTCAACGTATTCATAGAAATGCACACACAGAAATTGTATTTTCATAATACAAATTCCAAATAGTCCTTGATATTATAATCCCATAAGCAGACTGACTGCTTATGCTGCATGAGCAAAAAAAAAAAGAATAAAAAAAAAATAACAAAATACATAATAATATAAAAATAAATGGATAAAAGGGGGAGTGAAATTCCTTTTCCAAATAAAAAGAGTTGCCACGTTGCCATAGTGTCATTATGATTATGATTGTTATGTAGGGCTGCCTTAGTACTGTGACCATACGATCTATTGTACTCCCCTGTAACTTTATGGAGTATCCGTATAATGTCTACTCCAAGGCCTATTGCTCTGACAAATTTCAGGTTGCTGTTCGGTGTCGACAAAGGCAATTACCTGCCTAGCACTTGATATGTACCCACATGTCTCTTCCTGGGCTGTATTAATGATCCACAAGACTGTGTTCCGATGATTCTTTCTCATCATCACAGTATCCACTTGGTGGGCTTGAGACAACCCCATTCTGAATAAATGTACCCTTAGTCTACAGTATCCTGTTGAAAAAATGGATATTAATCTCAGATCTCCTTTTATTATAATTTTTCAACAAAAGTTTTGATTGCCTCAAAGCCATTTGGTTTGAGAATAGTCTTTACCTGAAAACGCCCCTCCTCGCAAGTTCATACGCTTGCACATTGCTAAGAATTCAAACATGTACTCAGCAGAGGGTAACATTATTTTACTTACCAAGCCAATTCAGCTTATTCGCATAGATTCATACTATTTTCGATTTAACCTTATAGCAGACGAGTGCACGGCCTAACTGTCAGATGGTATTGCTATGTCCTGGCTTTTGCATCTCCTATCCAAGTTGAAATGAACACATCATTCTTTGCCATAAATTTCCGCCTAGAAGATACCATCGAGTTATCCCATGGGCTCAGAATATTTTAGTAACATCTGCAACACAGCTTTAAATCTAACAGAGCTTCCAGCCTCGCTGTAGGACAGGTTCTCGTTGCCCCTATTATAACAACATCCGTTAGTCTTTGTATTTTATTCAACTCCTATTGTGTTTCTCATATTCAGTTTCGTCTGTCTGTCCTGACAATTGCCCCATAGGTCACTATTGGTATGGCCATTATGATATACATCCTGTACATGATTTATTCATTGCATTCGCAGGATTAAGCTGGAGGTCCACACCACGCGCTCTACGCGTTTTCGCATTCTACGCGGCTGTCAAAAAAGTAGAATTAATGTATTTATTTGGTGCAAGTTACACGCACAAAAGCGTAGGATGCCATGACGCATAGAACGCGAAAAGTAAATCTACTTTCTACTTTTGTAAGCATCACAAGCGGCGCGCGTACGAAACAGCTGATTTTGACAGGTTGTTTTTGTTTTAATTTGTTTAAATCAAAACAAACATTGGCGCGTAAAAAGCGTTGCATGTAACTTGAAGCGTAGAATGCGAAGAAGGTATGAAATGCTCGCAACGCTTTGACGCGAAAACGCGTTGTGTGGACCTCCAGCTTTAGCCTGCATTTTGGCATGTCGGAGATGTTCCATATATGATCCTTCCATGTTCATTTACTATCCACTGATATTCGTAAATTGAAGTCGTAGTAGTCTAGTAGGTAGTGTGTTAGCTAATTAGACGTGGGGCCCCAGGTCAGACATCTTCAACAAAACGAAATTAGAAAAAATATTTCTTCGAGGACTTCCTCTCAGCAGAGCTCTGGCAAAAATTATGCGAGAGTAAATAAAGATTGCCACGAGAAGTTTCTCAAAAATCTGTCGTTCGGAGTCGACTTTAAACTGTAGGTCCCGTCACTCATGTATAAAATTAACACATACAAATAAGTGGTGTGAGAAGCTAGGTCGTAATCCTGACTGAAGGGTTGTAATGATGTGTGTATGTATGATATTCCTAAATATTTACTTCAATTTCCTGTGATATTTTTTTATCCAGGAGCCGAATACTCTTTCATTTAAAAAGTTTTCTTCTTATCGTAAATGGAAATGTTGTGGCCTCGTTCGGGTTTGTTCTCAGGCCCACTGTCATGCATCAAAGACAATCAATATTTGATAACAGAGCCAGCGTATGGTGAAGAAAATCCGTGAAAACTTTGTTACTTCAACATTCACAGCCTATAACTACTAATATTACCGAATCCACCATCCTGTCGTACGTTCAGTTGCAAACATTTGGCAATCCTGAACCATTTTACCATTTTTGTCCCGGAACACATACAAGTCATCCACCCTGGTGAGATATAAAACGCAAAAAATAAAAGAGCGAAATATCAAATATAAAAGCGTTGATAGTAAGACTCGTATAGTCGACGGGGCGGTGTGGAACCAGTATTACAACGACCAACAGCATTGAGTCGTGGCGGCAGAGACCGCTATACTAGCAGCTGTAATTTGATTCAACAGACATAAAAAAATGAAAGAAAAAAAAATGAAATTTAACGAAACAAAAGGTTCATTCAACGGTTCATGCACAACAAGTACTTTTTATTGAGAATGCTTAGATGTATGTATGCGTGTACGTAAAAGGAATAAAACAAACAAACCCTTAACCGACAACCAACCAAAACACACACACACGCACACAAACAAACATTAACATGTGTTATTTTAGTTTAAGGCAGCCAGCCAGTATGCCCGTTATTTAGTCAGCCATCCAGTGAACCATTTATTCATTCATTCATTTGGTTGTATGTGTGTGTGTATAGCCTGTCCATAGTTGAACTATTCAGTCAGCTAGAAGGCGAAACAACCAACACAGACGGACATAAATTCCTGCTGCTTCCGCTTGATGATTAAAAAGTAAAAAAATTCAGACAAAACACATGCATACATACATATATTTATGCATGCTTAATACAGCCCAAAATAATACAAAATGTTTATGAAAATGTGTTTTTGTTTTGGTTTGCTGTTTGAATACCACAGGCAGACATTCATATTTTTGTGCAGAACAGAAAGAGTAATAAAAAAAATAACAAAACTAATGATACATTTAAAATTAGGAATAAGAGAATAAGAGAGAAAAGGCACAGCATTGCATCTGCACTAATACGCTTACAATGTGAAATTAAACAAAATTAAACTACAAAAATTAACACTTGCACTCTCTGCCTTAACATGTGAGACATGTACATACATACTGGGAGAGAGAGTTGGAGAGAAAGTAAAATCTATGTACTCGTCGTTTAAAACGAAAATTGCAACCCTTACGAACTCGTTACATGTTGTATTATGATCTGATCGGATGACCTGTACACAAATACGAATACATTGATTATACTGGTACAAGAGCACTCACTCATATGAGTACGAAAATCCTTTTGTTTTACTTTTGTGTCCATCACGTACATACATACATACGTACATACCTATTCTCCTATAGTTTTGTCTGGTTTTTACTGCTTTAAATTATAGTTTGTTTTGTTGTTTTTCTCTCGGTCGTATTTTTTTTCTGCACATTCATGCAGCCGTATTGTTTACGTGTGTACGATAGTAAAAAAAGAAAAAATTAAACAACCCTGCCATTGCCTGCCATTCCTGTTAAAGAACACCGCATTATTAAGCAATTTAAATGGCTTCAATAAAAAGAAATAAAAGGGACTAAAAAATAAAATCTTTTTTTAAACATATTTTTTATTGTTGTATTATAATAACATTTTCGTTTCATATCCTATTCGTCTCCGGTTGTTGCCACGTTTGTTTCAGAAGTTTTATAACAAAAGCAAACTGAAAAAGGAAAAAGAAACAGCATATGGTGTTTTGGTTTGATCTGCTATACGATCGTTCGGTTACTCTTTGTGTCATTCATCTGTCTGTTCTTATTACTACAGTCTGTTCCATTTTGAAGTGTTTTTTATTATTTTTATTTTGAATATGTACAGTATTGCCATGGTACAGAATTATTGATTGGCAAAATATACATATGTAAAGAAGTAGATTCGTTTTCAGACGGATATGGTTGAGGTTTAAGGTGATATTTTGCGTTTGCGATTAGGATTTTCGTTTGTTATCGACAAGTAGGGATATGCGGCGAGAGTTGCGTATTGGATCTCAGATTACGACCGATAGCTATACTTTCGATATAGTCTAGGACTTTATTTATCTTGGCTCCGCCGTTACCACCAAAAATGATGTCAGTCTGGATATCAAGCGCAGGATCACTCTTGTCAACAGTTGCTACTATGGTCTCAGTAGGCAATTGAGTAGCAGAGGCCTCTCTCGTACGACAAGACTATTACTCTACAAGATGTTCATCTACTCCCGTGCTTCTTTATAGCGCAGAGGCATGGACTCTATTAAGCACTGAATCAGCAGCCTTGAGAATATCCCCGAGCAAAGTCCTACGTAAGATCTGCGGTCCAGTACGAGTTGGAGATGATTTCCGTATCCGATCCAACAGTGGACTGTATGAGCTCCTCAAAGACATAGACGTTGTAATATCGTTCGAATGGAGGAGGATACTCCGTCGAAACGGGTATTTAATGCTGGGATCTGCTGGGATCGGCAAAGAGGACGATCTTGTTTGCGTTGGAAGGACCAAATCGAGGAAGCCCTGTCATCGATTGGTGTGACCAAATGGCGTAGGCGCGCAAGAAACCGAGACGCCTGGCAGGATGTGTTAAGCCAGACCGAAATCCATTAATCGCGTTGTTAATGGCCAAGTCAGTAAGTCATTTCGATTTTCGTTGTATGCCACAAGAACTGCACAACTTTGAACAACAATAAATAGCGTGGATAAATATAGCAAGAAACTAAAGTTGGCAACTCTACCATCATCGTCCGTCTAGACTATGGACTATAGGAAGGATCCAGGATATCTAACAACATCTGGACACTTATTCAGCATCGTAAGAATATGAAATCATATTTAAAAAGTGGAAGGATTTGGTCTTAGGCCACCTAATGACTGCAGTGTATTCCGGGCTGCGATGTTTACAATAGGCAAAGGCACTGGGGACACTTCTTCGACCTAATTGATAAGGTATTAACACAGAATCTACTGGAATCTACTTGATGGGACACAAAAGATTGCAAAATCTAGGCTTGTGCGGCACATTTTTCATTGTTCTAGGATGGAATGTATCCTAGAACTGGGAAGGGATTTTGAAAAGGCATTGTGCCTTAACCAGTATGTGAGACAGGAGCACCCTTTTTTCTGCAATATTTTTTAGTTACATAGGGGAACAGGAACTTGTAGAACATATCCTGTATCTTTGCTTTTAGCTGGCTAATGCAATGAGTCAGTTGCCTTCTCTGTATTTGGTTTTCTTTTCTCTTTTCGCTACGTTAGATAAATTTTCTGACTTATTCTCATGCAGGTAAACATAATGAATTACTTTCTGATTTCCAAGCGGAGGTGTCTAACCTACCTTCCAAATCCTAGATAATCTAAGTATGAAAAATTCTCAATTCACTTTCATTGGACTAGGAATAGTCAAACGCAGTTTGAAGTATGAATTCAACATTACACCAGTAGAATATCTATCAACCAGCCAATCCAATGTGTGAATATTTGCAGCCGGGAATCCCACTGGATCTGAGGTCATATAAATATTATGCCACCATTTAGATATCTCGGGGCATATGACGTCATATGCCCCCTCTGAAGAACAATAAATCTGCAGGAAACGATGGTATTGCACCAGAAAACTTCATGGATTAAACGTAAAACAAGATATATTGTGTATATAACTCTAACATGAAGCTTGTGTTACTCTATGTATGCTAAACATGATCCATTGGCGAATTTTATTGGCCAAACAACGGAATCCAAAGCATGAACTGACAATGGATTGTATAACCACAAAAGAAAAATTTTCAATTATATACAATATGTTTCCAATCCGGAAACGCAGCCCTCAGAATTTCGGTTGTAAGACGAGTAGAATGCACCGTTGCTCGATTCCATTGGAGTCTTATGTTCTCTAGTTCCAATTCATTCAGTTTATGTAGATAGGCATGGTTTTCTAGTGCTCATCGTTCAGTTTTAAAGTGCTTGTAATTTTTTTGCTGGCAACACATACACAACAATGGCTCTTAATGCCAAAAGCAATAATTTTGTTTCTTCAAGGCGTCTACAGAGATCGAAAATGAGTATCATCGCTCATGATGGTTTTCAAGGAAAGTTGCCTTCCTCTAATGAAATTCATTACGACCTGAACATAGGTTACGCGCGTTGCGTGTTCCACGGCTAGTAGGTGATACATTATCTTCACTTTTTGGAACAAAACCTTCAGTTTCTTTTATTTCATTTATTATTTATTAAAATTCCGAAAATGTTACACGTTTATCTCACATATTTACTAATACTTTTGCATTGCAATCGTGTTTTTCCGACACTCTATTGCAAATAATTTTGTGATAAAAAAGAACAACGTGCACACACATTGCTCTCACAATTGCTAGACACGCACTTTTTACTGTTACAATGGTAATGTGTGCACAGGTTTATTCTTCCTGTGTACATACGTATGTACATACTTTTATGACTTTATTACACTTTACTATGGCGTACAAATACAAATAATAAGTATGCATAAGTATGAGTGCTTGTAATACATATATTACTGTTGTTGTTGATGATGTTCTTTTACCTTTGTTAGTTTCTTTCTTTCTTTGTTTTTACTTACTTTTCTTTGGTGTTTTTTTCTTTCTTGCTCTTTACTTATTTTTTTTTTCACAGAGCACTATAGAAAGTTCTCATAGCCATAACAGCATACAAGTGTTTTTGTGTGTGAGCTTGTTTTGTACACAATATGGTATACATACATATGTATGTACATATGTATGTACATATGTATGTATTGTATTCCTATGCATATGGGTTATATTATATTACATAAAATGTATTTTCTTTCTTTTATTCCGCCATTACATTAGTTGTTGTTGTTATTATTATCGTTGTTGATTCCATTATTCGCTGTATAAAATGGTTTTTCACTTCAAGTATGAAATGAAAGAATTTCTTTGTTGTAATTGCTGTTTGTTGCCTTCTTTCATAACATTATTATTGACGATTTCGGATACGTACGCATACATACACATACACGCACGCTTCACATTTATTATTTTTGTTCCGTTACACATCCGAAATTAGGGGAGTGATGCTCTGGGGCCAGTGGCAACGGTGTCGATACGGCACGGCGGCATCAGCCTGAAAATTAAAGATTATATTTGTGTGCGTCTATGAAAAATAAGGGAAACAAAATCCCACTTTTCTTTATTCACTCATTCATTAATTAATTTTTCTTTTATTTTCTTTGAAGAAAGAAAGAAAAAATATGAATTTACAGTAATGTTGAAAAATATTCGAACACATACGTTTTTAAGGATGCCAAGCAGAAGAAAAATTTGTGTTACAAAATCCTTTATTTGTTTTCCAAAAAGATAGCTTTAATACCGTCTAAAATTTTTGACAGATTTTGATAATTTGATAACAAATTTTATATTATTTGGACACGTGTAGCTAGCAAATATGTACAAAAACGATCGCCGTTGTCTACGCAATAATAGGGATGCCAATCGTTAAATCCCGAATTCCGGGATTTTTAAAAATCAATCGCGTTTGGCATCCATAGTCAATGGCGTGTGTATTGGCTTACTAGACGAAAGCTCAAGATATCTGACAACCGGCAACCACCACTAAGAAGCCTTCTGGCAAAAGAATTTAGAGTAAACGAAGTGCCATGAAAAAATTCTCAAATCCGTTGCTTGAATTTGAGGTTTAAGTGTACTTCTCGCCACTGATGGATAAAGTTTATCGCACACGACATAGGTGGTGTGAAAAGCAAGGTTGTAATCTTAATTAAAGGGTTGTAATAACCAGAAATTTGTATGTAAATATGTACTAGACCGGGCAAATAAATCGGTGACCTTTAAAAAAACTTGCTGGAAGCTCGGCTGGACTTAAGTCTACTGTACATGGTATTGAAAATCAAAACTTTGTCCATGATTAGGTTAATGGGAGACAAGTCTAACATGGTATTCATTAGGGGGTTTCGCAACTTATGGAAGCGATTGCCTAACAGCTCCTTCTTTAACTGTCCCCTGGTTTTGAACCAGTAGACTATATATTGGGAAAGGCATTGCAACAAGACTTAGCAAAAAAAATGAATAAAGTAATCTTTAACTGCATACATAATTGGTCATTACAACCCTTTAGTCAGGATTACGACCTATTTTCTCACACCACTTACGTTGTGTGCGTTAATTTTTATACAAGAGTGGCGGGACCTAAAGTTTAAAGTCGACTCCGAACGACAGATTTTTGAGAAACTTTACATGCCAATTTTATTTACTCAGAGTTTTTGCCAGAAATCTGCTGAGAGAAATTCGCCGAAGAAATATTTTTTCATATTTCGTTCAATTGGTGATGCCTGACCAGGGCTTTAAACCGAGGCCTCACGTCCAACATACAACTTTCTAGACCACGGCGACTTCATTTAACTGCATACTCACCTAAAATAGCGACTATTTTGTGGAATACAGATGGGTCAAGAACATATCTGGGTCTCATAATGAAATATTAGGAGCATATTGGGAACATCGCGGATATCTTCCAAGCAGAAGTCTTTTCCTTGAGTTAAACTTGCACAGGATGTATGAAAGACAGAAGAATGATATTTGATAGTCAGGCAGCCATTCGAGCACTCACCTCCCTTTTTTTGAAATTAAATCAAAGTTAAAATGAATCGGCAAGGAGGGGAAAATAATTTCACACTTAAATGAGTACCATGTTATGTGAGAAACATCGGCAGTTTGTTAGTAGACGAACTTACGAGGATCATGGATCATGTCGCTGATAAGATTTTTCTGTGGAGTGGGAGCGAATGTTTAGAAAAGTATGCGCAATGAAAGGTAAGATAAAGAGAGGTAAAGACTCTTCTCAAACCGAGTAGGTTTGGGGTAATTAAAATGTTTGTTGGAGAATTACAATAAAACGAGATCTGTGTCTTGCACCAGACTATCTCAGGGCACTCAGCGTACACTTATAAATGTATCGGAATTTTCTCCAGCCTAGCTTGTAGATTCTGTGACAATGAAATTGAAATATCGGAACAACGTGGGGAGTATTAAACATTTGGGTGCATATCAAGCTCTATGCAGGGAATTGCCATTGTGGAAACCGAGCTGCATCCTGTTATTTGTCAAGACAGTAGGCTTGGAGGAGACATTATAGAGTCGAATATAGGTCGAGTGGTCGCAGTGCTAACGTATTTCTTACGACAATATGGAATATTATTTGCAACATTATAACGTGCTATTGTAAAATATGACTTTTTGTTATTGTTTTGCATTTTCGTCATATTTTTATCAACTTTATTAAACACTTGGACTCAACAACAACAACAAAAAAAATCAAACAAAAAATATTAAAATTTATGACGTTTTCATTTGTTTTTAATCGGAACACTGGAAAACAGGGGAATGGCTACAACAGTAGTATTTCATTGCAGCAGACAGGAAGGCAAATGGGGAAGGGAAGGCGGGTATTTTAATATTAATAAATAAAATAATTTTTAACCTTTTTTTCTGTGCTCTTCTGTTGGCAAATAAACTTTTTTTCTATGAATAAATAGTCTTTCATTGTATTTTGTTATTTTGTTTTTGCATTCAAAGAATTCATTTTCTTGTTAATAATGCACATCCGTGTAAAAAAATTTTTTATGACCACTGTTAATAAAAAAGTGAAAAAAGAGAAAAAAAATTAAATAAATAAACGAACCTCACCTTAATTAAATGTGAAGGTTTCTGGGTTAAACAGTGTTTAACTAAAAACACACCGGACGGGCCATACAAAATATTATTCTTTCAACTTTTCATAATTGACACCCAATAACGTGCGAAATACTACACACAAGTTATTGTACACATGTGTATATATAAAGGGGAGGTTTTCGATAAAGGTAGGATGTTATAACGCTTTAATACGCCAGATATCAGTAGAGACTCATTTGTTGTGTTAATGCCAGCAGATTCGCTTAAAATTAGAACGAATGAAGAGTGAATAAGATAGTCCACCTAGATCACACATTTGTTTTTCTTGTATTGAAAATGAAAACTATTATATAACGGGTCTTTCATTAAGCGCTTCCGGTTTTTAAATTTAAGTAGACGAAAATGTGTGTAATCCGTTGTCGGCGACCATTATGTGTGGAATATAGGTTAGGTTAGGTTAGGTCTGAGTGGTAGCTCTGATTTCACAAAGCTGACTTGAGCACGCATAGCGGCCCGTTGTGATGCCACGGGTGAACGCAGTCCCTGTACTGACCAAGTTCCATCAAAATCAGGGAAGAGGAAGAAGTTGGTCAGCGCAAGGGCTGCACATCAAAAGCACGACTACCCCATACTGGAAAACCAGCCAAAAAGTTTGATGAACGAAGCTATATCCTTGATATCAATAGATGAAAGCTCCGTCAAGCTGGCAAGAAATGGAGAGCCAAATAGCCTATATCTACACCTAGCAAGAGACGGTCACTGACAAAGAAAGTGGACAACAGTCTCCTCTTCCTCAGCGGATCTGCATCCACGGCAGAAATCGTTAAATGGGAGCCTCATTCTCTCCGCGTGTCTACCCATAACGCAATGACCTGTAAGCACGGCCACTGTGGTTGAGATGACGTCACGACCAAGACCAAGTAATTGGTTGGTACGCCTTCTATCCATCAAGGGCCAGGTGAGTCTAGCTGTGGAGCAGGATTCCTCATTGACCCAGGATAGGTTGGCGTCCCGAGAGAATTTCCGCGCAATGTCCAACTTGACCGAGGCAAGTGGCATACCCAGTTCAATTGAAGAGGATTCCGGAAGGAGCGCACCAGCTCTGGCGAGCTCGTCGGCCCTACAGTTTCCCGGAATGTTACTGTGCCCGGGGACCCACACCAGTGAGACACTGGTGAAGCGCCCAGAAAGAAGGTCGAGACAGCGGCGACATTCCCTAACGATCATAGAGTTATTCACGAAACACGATAGAGATCTCTGTGAAATATAACTTCGTTGAAATGTCCGCCTTCTGTCGTCTCTGGATGGAGCTCAAACAAATCGTCAAATTTCCCATGAATCTGGCTCATTAGTCAGCCTGAATTTTGCTCGATGGCAAAGGTTATACAGGATTTTAGGATCGCTGTGGGGTATGGCTTACTTGCATACATTTGCGACTTAAGTAAACCTCACAAGAAAAAGTCTAACGGAGTTATACCGCACGATCTCGAGGGTTAGATCACATTACTCTCATTGAATTCGCTCGTGCAGAATATCCAATGCGGCATGAGGTGTGTCCTGTTGAGACCACATGTTGGTTACCAGATATCCCATACAGGCCTAAAGAAGTTAGCAATTATCGACTTGTAGTGCTCGCCGTTGACAGTGGTAGTGTCTGGCCAACATCGTTCTCAGAAAAATATGGACCGATGACACATACATCTGCGACTAATTTTTTCGAGGTCTAGGTTACATTATCTTCACTCAAATCGCTCGTGCAGAGTATACAATGTGGCATGAAGTGGGTCTACGTAGCGCTGTCCTGTTAAAATCACATGTTGTTGGTAACCAGATATCCCCTACCAAAGCCAAAAGAAGTTGTTAATCATCGACTTGTAGTGCTCGCCGTTGACAGTGACAGTCTGGCCAACATCGTTATCAGGGAAATATGGACCGATAATGCCGACAGCCCACAAAACACACCAAACAGTTGCTTTATCGAGATGTATTTAGCGCCCTAGGATCTCAAGTATCGTCCCAAATTCAGCAATTGTTGGAAAATTGTAATAAAGGGGATCTAAGTCATGCCTCGGATTATCCAGGAATAACCTACGGTTCGAAACCGGTGTTTTGACAGGGCACTCTGGACTACTCAGCGCACACTTATTCAGAACAAGGATTGTTTCGAGAGAGTGAATCCTCAGAACGCATTCATTGAAGCTGAGGGTGTATTAATACATGCTATAAGGAAACACGTGGTGGTGAATATCAAGTGTTTGATACGGAATTGTTATTGCTGTTGCTTTGCAGCATCCCGAAATTTGTTAGGATAATCGACTTAGAGAAGGGGATACCCAATTAAGTTTGATATCTACAGCTTCTGCAGAAATCGTTTGTAAAAGTAACGAAGACTAATTGCATGAGTGCCCACAATGCAATACTGCGTGATGGATCCAATAACCAAAACGAGCGTGTTATACTGGGAGTTAAGTAGACTTTTCGTGCTAGGCAGGGAATTGTCATTGCTGATGCTTTACAGCATCTTAAGGTTTGTCAGGGCAATCGACTTAGAGGTGACAATTAAGTCTATGGGAAGTACATGTGATCGCATGGTCACATCACTAAGACACCTCTTCACGACAATAACAACAGGCTAACATTTACACCCAACGAGTATTCAGAGGCATTAAGAGCTTTTGAGAATTTAGGTTTGGAGATAATGTTGTCGACTTTATAAGGTGTTGATAGGCATTGTGGAGTAAATGTGTTATGTGTACTGCATGGAGTTAAATCGGCTTGAATGTAATTTTTCCTTAACATCAGAAATTTATTAATTTATTTTATACATACAGAGAAAATACCAGACTATAATTAAATTATTTTCTTTCTTTTCAGGTAAGAATTTATATGAATAATGTATGAAGACAATGAAATCAGGTAAAGGATTTCTGAGTAAAAGAATGGTCATTACTTTTTAAAATAAAAACAAAAAACAAAGAATTTAGTATTTATGCCTTAAAATCGTCTAAGTATGCACTTGTTTGCTTCATGATTTCATTGTTGGAACAAGAAATCGAAAACCGGAAGGGAGAGTAGGGTAAATAACTTAACATATCATGACTCTTGTAGTTAATTTTCTTAGAAACATACAGTTATGCTGCTATTATTGCAACTTCCCATATAAAGCTGCACTGGAATTTATTGAAGTATCATGCGTCCCCAGTGGTTCTTTTATCGATACCAGCGTACCCAATGGTCTGGTATCCATATAATGGAGGCCTTCGAATAATTCTTCAACTCACGGAGAAATAGGCGGCACTCGTTCGCAAGTTTTGTTGTGCAAAAGGCACTTTGTGGTGAAGAATTGTGAGGTAACAGACATTTTAAACTATTTTCCATATTTTACTCCAGCGTTGAACTGCGTGTTCTGTATGGCCGTGCATTGGTCAAGTGTAAACAGCAACCGACTATAGTTGCTGAAACTTTTTTACTTGTAAAGATTTTGCACGTAGGTTGCCAGCTAAAGTTTGTCTGTTTGATGATAGTTTGGCACTTAAATAGCCTCGTAATAGTCTTGGATCACAAGATCTACGAGGTCTTACGGGGTTCCTGTTTGGTAATTTTGAGAACGTCACTGTTGACTTGTTATTGTAACTTTTTTTGTGTATTTCTTAGTCTTACTATGTAGTTTTGTTATTGTAAATTGATCTTTGTTTATCTGTAATACCCTAGTATAAAAAAAAATACAAAAAGTATTTCTTCGGCGACTTCCTCTCAGCAGATTTCTGGCAAAAACTCTGAGAGTAAATAAAATTGCCATGAAAAGTTTCTCAAAAGTCTGTCGTTCGGAGTCGATTTTAAACTGTAGGTCCCGCCACTCATGTATAAGATTAACACGCACAACATAAGTGGTGTGAGAAACTAGGTCGTAATCCTGACTGAAGGGTTGTAATGACCAATTATGTATGTATGTAATACCCTTGTTCCTTTGCTTGAGTTGCAGTCATTGCTGGGGAGATGCGTCGGGTTTGTGTAGTGTTCGTTAGATGCTATCGAGTTTTGTTGAAGAGTGTAATTGTTTCCACTGAATTAACGATAACAGCGTATCATTTACAATTTTATTGAGTTATTAGTCCTCTTAAAAGAAAACAACTGAGAGTCTTGTGCTAGTTACAGCAACTGAAAGCATTACGGGTACTTCCTCTGAGTGATCCGCTGATATAAATTCTCATTTGCTCTCTAACTGTACACGACGAGATTGTTTACTTGCGTTTTAGCGAATAGTAAATATTTTTTTTCATAACAATTAGCAAAGACTTGCCAATCACTTTTCAAAATATTTTGACATCTTGACTGCAAGATGTACTTTTTGTGTATGTATAGTAAAGTTTCAGTTGTAGGTATGTAGATAGAGATGGCTATCTACCCAAAAAGAAGATGGATAGGTACACTTACGATCTACGAGGACCCTTGTGATGCCAGGTTTAAATTTGCTCCTACTCCCGGAACAATTCGGAGCTTTTGATATGCGACTCAGACTGCAAATGTCCATGCCTAGTAATTAGTTCTGATCGTCCAAGTGCTGGGGATGTACCCAGCGGCTAAAGAACAATCCCCTCTTCTGCAGCTTCTGCAGATATGAGGAAGATTAAATGTCCTAGACGGATGTGCCTCGCATGAGTACCTACAATGCAATCCCCAGTAATGACTAAACGACCATATCGAGTGTGTGACTTTGGAGTAGATTTTTCGTCGCCTTCCATTCGGTTCTCGCTAGATTTGCTGTGCCATTCTACCCTTGTCCGAAGCCGTCCATCTGGAGTTGGCAGAATTTACGACTGAATTGTCAATTATAAACTCGCATGTTCTGCAAGGAATTCCAAAAGAAGATTGTTCACTGGAGAATTAATGGTTTTGCCGCTTTACATCAGCTCTATAATTACCGGGAATGCCACTGTGTCCTGGTACCCACATAATATGGACACTATATCTTTCTGCTACCGCATTGAGATATATGTGACAGCTTTCATAGCCAACCGATATCAGAAAGTTCGGTAATATCCCGTTTTGGGATATTTTCATCTTCAATAATCCTCGTCGCAGCCTATATTGCCGGCAGCTCCTCTGCTATATCAATTGTAGTTATATTCCTTTTTGACTTGACCTAGTATCGAAAAAAGAGTTGCCAGATTACCATAAAGCTAATTAACCACACAATCTTTATCGTTCCTACTTTTCGAAGTTGTCAGCACTGTTACTTAACATAACAGTGACACACCTCTGCATTTTTGTTTTGCTTTTATTTTGTAATTTAATTTTTTTTATTAATATTTTCTAGTCAATTTAGTTTAAATAAATTGGTAATAAACAACAAAAATTTGTCATTGTTTTGTTGTTTTGAGAATTACAACATCAAAGTCACATCTCTGACGTAAAATCTCTCAAAACGTTGGAAAACTTATTTTTAACCATTTGAACTATTGTTGTTGTTGTTGTTGTTGTTTTGTTTTTTATTTAATTTATTTCTAATTTTTGTTGTAACACAATTATTTTCAATAAATTATAAGATTATTAACTATACATACATACATACATATGTGTGTATGTATGTATGTGGTGTTGCCATTGTATTGTGTTGTATGTTGTATGTTGCATTCATTGTTAAATTTATTGTTTCTCTCTTAAAGTTGTCAAATGTTGTTGCAATTGATTGGGTGATTTGTTATTGTTTTTTCTGTTAAATTTATTATTTTATAATTTCGAAGACATTAATGACTTTATCGTTTAACATTTTTTGAACATTTGTTTGAACAACAAATATGCAACACAATACTACAAAACTAACACAGCAGCCGTAAAAACAAAAACTTCTGAAAAAAGGAGCACAAGGTTTACGAGCAATTCTTTGCAATGTAGGAGGTCAAGAGTCAAAATAAAAAAAAAACAAAAATATGAATCAAGACAAACTGAAAACTCGCTCTCCCATATAGTATCTGTAAGAGTTACCAGATTGATTCATTATGTTGAGCTCGTTATAACCCCTATTCTTTTGAGCTGTCAAAAGACCCGCTACTAATCTCAGGTTATTCCTGGATAGTCTGATGCATTATCCAAATCTCTCTTATTTTATTTTCCCAACAAAATCTTGGATTACCTCAAAACCCACTTTGGTTTTAAAATAACTTTTGTCTCTTTCATCTTCTTGTGCCATTTAAAACATACGCTACCACTCCAGAGACGGTCCCATAAGCGGCGCAATGTTCCCTTCCATTCAAGCTCACTGATTGCTCATTTTAGAGGATTTTTACATAAATGGGGACCCAGCAGAGAGTAATCTTAGTCTGTCTATCTATCTGATTTAACTTCTTCAGACAGTCCCATTCTATCACCTCATAAGAGTCGAGTGCTCAAATACCGCCCTGACTGTCAGATAGTATTGCTATGTCCTGTCTTTTATACCTCCTAGCCAAGTCAAATTGAGCAAATCTTTTAGCGGTAGAGACTTCTGCTTGGAAAATACCCCCGAGTTTCCACATGTCCTCGGAATATTTCATTCTGAGACCAGGAAACTCATATTCCCCTTCAAAAATCCCTTTTTGATCCAATTGTATACCACAAAATAGTCTTCCTTTTAAGAGAGTAACCGGCTCCCAGATTACTCCATTCATTTTTCTTACTCGTTGCGAACAGTTTCCCAAAATCATACAGTCTACTGGTTCTGTCCAGGCGACAGTTAAGAAGAGAATAGCGTGCCAAGTGATTCCTTAGATCCTGAAATCCCCTAATAAATTTCATATTAGACTTGTCTCCCATCAAATTAAACATAGACTCTAAAGCTTGTGCTTACTTACTTACTTAATTGGCCATTAACAACTCTATTACCGGATTTCGTCCTGCCTTAACACATCCTTCCAGGCATCTTTGCTTCTTATGCGCCTCCGCTAGTTGGTCACACCAATCGATAACAGGACTTTCTCGATTTTCCTTCCAACGCAAACAAGGTAGTCCTCTTCGCCGACTTCCGCAAATCCCCGCGCCAAATACCGAGCCAGCGCAGGCGCTGGATGTTAATTCGCTGCACAACATCCATGTCGTTGAGGAGCTCATACAGCTCACTGTTGGATCGAATGTTTTGGTGGTAACAGTGGAACCAAGAAAAATAAATTCCTTGACTATATCGAAAGTATAGTTATTGGTCGAAATCTGAGATCTAATACGCCGCACGTCTCTACGGGTCGATAACATATACTTCGTTTTGCCCTCATTTACTGCCAGACCCATAATTAAAGCTTGTGCAGCGGACTTAAATATAACAGAGCTTTCAGCGTCGCTGTAGTACAGGTTCTTAATGTCCCTGTAATGCCAAAACACGCTAGTTTCTGTTTTTTGTGCAACTCCAATTAAGCTGCTTTCAGATTCGTTCATCATTAAAACAATCTGGCATCCTCTCGCACCCATACTGTTTATCTTTGTTTATGTTTTTATTTTCTATAATTGCGTGGGCATTAGCAGAACAACATTTACAGTTAATCTTGGATTTACAACAATAATAATAATATACCAACCAAATGAAGAAAAACAATAAGAAAACAAAACAAAACAAATAAGAGAATATAAATGAGCAATAACGGTTCAAATGCAGAGATCACAATAAATGCATTGTAAAATACATTTAAGAAGAGAATTTTGTAATTTTACGACATTTTTGTTACAACTAAAGTAGAGATTTATTTCATATAATAAATCATGTTAATAGTGCTACAGAAATGCTTTAAAAACTTTAAAAACGTATTTAAAATAATCTGTTACAGATGAATGTACGTATGTACATACATATCTATGTATGTATGTGCTTCCATATATTCTAACACTAGTAAAGAATTTAGAATATATGTATGTACATATGTAAACGCTTTTAATATACCCACGTTCCTGAGAATTAATTAATTTTCATATGCCTATGGGAAAACACCATTATAAATGAATGTTGGTAACTGAGCATTATCTCTTCAATCATCATTTGATACCCCGTCTTTTTCGTCTATTTATGACGAAAGAAAAAAATCAAGTTTACAGTCGTTTTTAAGTTAACAACTACAAGAAACTACATACTTCCATTGGTACTTACGTAGATACATGTTAATATGTATGCATTTACATATGTATGTATAGGGTGTGTACATATCTACGTCGCATAATTTTCAATGTTATTTATAATGTTATTTTTAAAATTATAGCATAATAAAGATCTCTAATAATCTTAACCACATTTACGCATACTTACACGTTTACATTGCATACAGTGGGCAACAAAATAAAATGTAAAAACCAACCAAAGCATTGGTTGTAATTTTGTTTTTTAAATTGAAATAAACTTTAAAAATTTAGGTACAGAATTCCGCGGATATAAGCACCACGGATTTAATAATTCTCCGCTGAAACTTAGGCTATCTTAATTTTTGCTGTAAATTATACTGAAACTGTCCCGCTTTTAGGCATTTCCCGCTTATAAGCTCGAAATTTTATATCTTATTTTAAATTTGCTTTAAAAAAATCCTTTGAAGTCGCCGTAGTCTAGTAGGTAGTGTATTGGCTTATTAGACGTAAAGTCAGGGTTCAAGCCTCAGGCCAGACATCAAGACAAAATACAAAAAGTATTTCTTCGGCGACTTCCTCTCAGCAGATTTCTGGCAAAATCTTTGAGAAGAAATAAAAATTGCCATGAAAAACTTTCTCAAAAATCTGTCGTTCGGAGTCGACTTTAAACTGTAGGTCCCACCACTCATGTATAAAATTAACACACACAACATAAGTGGTGTGAGAAACTAGGACGTTGTACAATGGGTCAATTCGACCTCCGGGTACTGTACTTGTCTTAATTGACAACTACACGTCCTCTAACCTAATCTAACCTAACCTTAAAAATCCTTTATATGGATCCGCTTTGTGACAACTTTCTTTCCAAAATTGATTCTGTTCTATAGCTCCCCCGTTTTTGTGATAAAACTTTCTAGATTTCTTGAGACTTTGGAAGCCAATATTCACCATTAACGCCAAATGGCAGGATTATTGGAGAAAGTAGTAAGAAATTGGACAGTGCAATGCAACTGAGGCAACGCAATCTCATTGGTTCTTAATAGAAAACCTATAATCCACCTTTCTTAGCTTAGTAAAGATTCTTTTTCTACTAATCCTATTTGGTGCAGATCTCGAGCCAGTCAATGACCTGTTTCTCCGCCCAGTTAATGCTACAATAGGACTCTTGACTATGTCTATAAATTCTGCTGTGGATCCACCTCCTTCAGCTATTTCTTCACAGTGATGCTGTAGTAACACGGTGGCCCAGCAAATTATAACTTCGCTTACCACCGAGCTATAGAAGATGATCAAAGCCTTCTCTGACCAGCCGGCATTCCATCGAATACGAAACCATTGCTGTCAATTACACAAATAGAATTCTATAAGCTTGAATGATACGCGGCTATTTCCTCTCATGTGCGGGATTTTGATATAAGAATTCCCAGCTTATAAGCACTATCCTGCAAGCATTTTTGACAGTGCTTATATCCGGGGAGTACTTTATTTTTGAAACTCTCCAGAATTTGCAGAAAACATTATGAGTTAAAATATAAAAACAATAATTTTTATAGGTTAAAAGAAAGTAGTTCTTTATAGGAATTTCTTACTTTTAATTATTCGTGTGATAAAGTCGGATTTGTCATATTAGCGGAACAGTTGATTGTCTTCGATTATACCCGACTGTTGTAGTACTATTCAGTCTGAAATCCAGTTTTGGCGACTTCCTCCCATCAGTCTTTTGGCAAAAACTCTGGACGGACGGTTAATGGCTAAGGTTAAGATAAATTGATAAGAGGTTCATTAAAAATAAACAAAATATTTTTGTTTAACATCAGAACGGACTAAACTAAAGCACCCCCAATTTAAGGTACAAAAAACTATTGAAATCAATCTTTAGTTGCGAAACCTTTATTCTGGATAACACACGCACATCTTTTAGGCATAGATGATATTAAATTATTAATTATTTCAGGTGATATTGCTTCACAGACTATTTTTGCGGCTTTAAATAAATCTTCTTTGGTTTTGCAATTTTTTCGGTTGATTTTTAAGTTAACGATCTCCCACAAGTTCTCGATTGGGTTAAGATCAGGGGATTGGACATGCCAAGGGAGAACATATTGTTTTGGAACCACTCTTTAACCACTTTTAACGTATGTTTTGGGTCGTTATCTTACTGGAATGTCCATTTAAGTGATATCTCTTCTTCAGCATAAGGCAACATCAGGCCTTTTAATATGTCGCGATACATGAAACGATCCATAATTCCATCAATCTAATGAATTGGCCCAATCCCTTGCCCAGAGAAACAATCCCAGAACATTATGCTGTCGCCTCAATGCTTTACAGTGCCTTTGCAATATTTAGGATTCAACAGTTGTCCATTTGGTCTGCGTACACGCCTTATGCCATCTGAATGCTTTAAATTAAACTTAGATTTGTCAGAAAACATCACAGTCCTCCATTTGTGGACACTGCATTTGAGATGGGCCTTGGCGAATTCAAGTCAGGCTTTTTTATTTTTTGACGATATGAAAGGTTTTTTGCTGGTCGTAGATTCAATAATCCGGCCTCTACCGCCCTTCTGCGAATCGTTCTTTCGCTGTTTTTTAAATCTAAGCGGTTTCGTATGTGACTAGAAGATGCTGTATAATCATTTTGGATTGTCCTTTTAATTAAGGAGTCTTCATGTCGCGAAGTTTCGCTTGGCCTTCCTCCAGAATGAGTAGAAGATGTGTGACCAGTCTGCAAAAACCTTTTAATTAGCCTAGAAATAATTGATCTGTTGATTGAATATTTTGCACTCAATTGATCTTAACCCAATCGAGAACTTGTGGGAGATCGTCTAAATCTCCCTTTGAATCCAGTTATTTAGGAGTCCTATAAACTAACTATTCTTTCTTTTTTAATATTTGGGATAACTTGGGTTTCAAATGCCCTAATGTTAGAGGATTACCATCGTAGGCGTTTGCATGCCATAAAAAGCTCGTTACCCGTAGAAGTAAGGCACTCTGAATTGATAGTAATTGTTCCTCCAGAGTCAGTTCTAATAGAAACAATATTTTCGCCGGTGA
This sequence comes from Sarcophaga carnaria, assembly GCA_958299815.1. Lineage (NCBI taxonomy): Eukaryota > Metazoa > Arthropoda > Insecta > Diptera > Sarcophagidae > Sarcophaga > Sarcophaga carnaria. The sequence goes on along the minus strand of OY283152.1, from coordinate 99,395,812 downwards.
CTACATTGCGATATCACTGGTTTGACCAACACATCTATAATCTCTTGAAATTTATAATCTTCAAATTATAATCTTGACAATACCTTGCACAGCAGGTCTATTATCATAGTCACCCCGTAATGCTTGAAAACTTGCCACGTTTGAATCATCACTTTTGGGGGTAAGTTTTAACCATTTTTACGCGTACGTTTCATATTCGTGAATGGAAAGACTTTCACTATATAAAGGATACTTCAACTCCTAATATTTTACAACCTAGAGCCTTACCAGATCGGCGCTTTTGATACCATTAAATGCATGATCTGTTACAAAAGTAATGGAAATATCAAATTAGTAAGTATAACGGTAATTTCTATCGTATGATATTGTCAATGTGACACTTTTCTTTCCGTACACTTTCTTTCTGTACACTTTTCTTTCTGTACACTTTCTTTTACGCGTAAAATAATGTTTACATTGTGTTTTTATATTACAACTTCTGTTTTTGTAGTTGTTTTTAAGAATTTTGTAAATCTTCAGACTGAAATAAATAAGACAGAAACATGTAAAGTCATTGTGTACACTTAATTTTGATACTCACAGTATGTCACATACATATATTCATAAGCACTGCGTCACAAACACTTCATACACACATGGAGAAAAAAAATTTGTGGTTTTAATTAAAAAAAAAAAAAAACCATAAACCATAATAAGCTACTTAAGGCTACCGGAAAATACGAGGGATGTTTGGTTGGCTCTTAATAGTCTAACGGGTTACTAATCTTCACTTAATATTTTATAGGTGAAGTATTTGTTTCTGGACAGTCATTCGTGGCTCCTATAATACTTGGATCACAAGTATTCCACTGTAGACGTTTGTAGGGCACAAGTTAAAGCTATGACAACAAGAACACGAGGGCGTACTGGTGATATCCAATACCTAAGGTGGTAATTTTTAGCAGATAAAGTACATCTGGGTTGCGCTTGCCCAGTAAACATTTGCGAAGAAGGGAGCAAAAGTAGGGTGATATGTCCTCTTTTTATTAGAATTTTAAACAAGATAGGTCTCCATTGGAAACCGCATTTTAAGAGAGTTGGCACTGTGGCTTAGAGCCAGATCGGCAACAGGCAAGGAATGTATTTAAGTATTGCCAGAGTTTTAACAGGACAGAGGCAAATGTAGCTTAATGAAGAGCCACTTACACATCATTTATAACAACATTTTCTTCACGTACGCGAATAGAGGAAGTCAGTGGATAAAAATAGCATCGTGCGGAATTGTGTAGACCATTTAGGATGCACCCTGAGGAGGAGGTCTACTATATCGTACTGTTATAATAAAAGAAAGTGATTTTGAAAGTTTTTTGCTTTGTTTTACCTGCCATTCGAGCACTCGGCTCTAAGGAGGTTAAATCGAAGTTAGTATGGAACTGTTTGGAGAAGAAGAAGTGACTTGGCAAACAAAATAAAGTTACTCTGTCTACTGGGCCCTAGGTCATGTGGGAATTCGCGGCAATGAGCAAACAGACGAGCTTGCGAGGAGGGAAGCAGAAGCTGGTGATATAAGAACCCTTCTGTAAAGTGGTGGAGCATGTTTGGAAAGGTACGCTCAATGAAAGGGAAGATAAAGAGAGACAAAGATTTCTCTCAAACCAAGTGGGAAATTACAATTATAAGAATACCTGAGTCATGCATCAGACTATCTAGTAACAGCTTGAGATTGATAATCGGGATTTAGACTCAGGGTACAATTATTGGGAGTGGAGATTGCCTGGAGTCCAACATGTAGATTCTGTGGTTTATATCAAGTGGTAAGTAGGGAATTTTCATTGTTAAGACCAAGCAGCATTCTAAGGTTTGTCAAAGCAATAGGCTTATAGGAGACCTTATAGGGAAACCCTATTAAATTGGAGGAGATAGTACAGTAGATCGCATGGTCTCAGTACTAAGGCAATTCTTCACTACAAATAATAATAATCCAGGAACCTACTACTGAAGGTAATCGGTAATCTCTCTTTCTTCTACAGATATAGCAGGCATTTTTGAACAATTTTCGATGTGTTGTTTACACGTTCCATGGATCTCCACAGCCTTTAGTTAGGTTAGGTTAGGTTAGCGGGTAGCTTGCCGTTCACAGCCAAATTCACACGGTGGCCCATATGACCCACTGTGTTATCCAATGTGAGGTAAACCCCCCCCTGTTATGATCCTGGTGGGTTTGAAACATCCCGAACTCAGAAAGAAATCGCTCAGTTCCCTTAGTGGCACGTTCTGTCACCTCAAAAACCATGGCTTTTTGTTACTATTTAAGACATATTTATTCCAATTCAAGGGTTCTTTCTAGCTTTACTAAATGTTTTGTCTACGTTTTTAAATACAAAAATATTGCGTTTCTTTTTAATACACCTCTTACAACAACAACTTATTTTAACATTAGCCATTAACCGTCTGTCGTATATCGTATATGCCATAGAAATGTCTATAAAAAGTGAACAAACAAACACATTTAAAAAGAAAAACATCAGTTTTTAGTATTTGACTACGTCTTTGCGTTGTCGTCGGTTGTTATTTTCGTTGTAATTGCGATTAAAAAAAAAATATTTTTTTTCTTTTCATTTTTTTTTTTAAACCCACAAACCATAATCAACCGCATATTGAGGAGTTAATCTTTAGCCCGTTTTTATTTTATTTTTTTTTATTTTATTTAATTTTATTTATTTTGTTCTTTTTTCGTTGGCACATGTTTATTTTTATTTATTTACTTTGTTTTATATTTTTTTTTATTTTTTCTACGTATTTTTTTTATCAATATTTGCATACATTTTTATAAAAACAAAACTACGTTTAAAACATAGAATCTGTGGTCAGGTTTTTTCGTTTCTTTTTTGCTGATAAACTGCAACTAAAGAAGGTATTTTTTTCTTCTTAGAAAATTGCCTAAAACAAGTAGAAATTCTTTCATGTTATCACATAAGTTTATTCCTTAGAACTTTAACTCCAAGAGATTTTAATTTAAAATTCATTCATTGAATATTATTTCTACAAAATACATGTTGGATAAGGGTTGTTATTATTATGTACAATTTGTATTATGTTATTTATGTACATATGTACATACATACGTGATTTATTCTGCATATTGGACTCGAATACAGTGTACAGCAGGCCTTCAATGCAGTGTACAGCAAGTCTAGCAGAGCTACAACGCTGCTACAGAACAGATTCTCATTGTTAGATTTGTCCGATCTGCCCAGACAATTGTGTCAGAGGTCAGTATCGGTCTGACGGTCGTGATATACATACATATATATGTACATATATAATTGGTTATTATAACCCTTCAAGATTACGACCTAGCTTCACACACTACTTATGTTGTGTGCGTTAATTTTATACATGAGTGTCGGGACCTACAGTTTAAAGTCGACTCCGAACGACAGATTTTTGAGAAACTTTTCATGGCAATTTTATTTACTCGCAGATTTTTTGCCAGAAAACTGCTGAGGAAGTCGCCGCAGAAATATTTGGTCATTTTTCGTTTTTTTTGGAGATGTCAGACCTGGTGTTTGCACCAAGGTCTCATGTCTAATAAGCCAACGAACTACCTACTAGACTTCGACGACTTTCATGTAAGATGTATTAACGGTTCCAGATATGTTATCTGGTGATTTCTTCTCATGAGAGAATCTACATAATAGTTTCGGTGCGATTCTTCTCAAGTAGAAATGTTCGTTGAATTTATAATGCCCCGTCAGAAGTTCTCGATTAATATTCCCAAGTGATTCCTAACTGCAGTCACCATAGTCTAGTAGACGAGAGCCAGTGGTTCAAACCCCAGCTCAGATATCTCGACCCTGACGTGGGATTTAAACCTTAACCTCACGTCTAATAAGCCAACACACTACCAACTAGACTATGGCGACTTCAATTGAATATTATTCATCAATTGAATATTATTTCTGTAAATCAGAATTATCGTCTATGTACCATATCCTCTACATCCCAGCCTAACTCGGAAGCAACTAATATTTCAGGGAAAAGCGAGAGTCCACTGTTTCTAAAAAAGATAAATCATTATTATTAGTATATGTGGTGATTGGGTGCCTTAGTAATACGGCCATATGATATATTGCTCTCCCCTCTAACTTTATAGCATATCCCTATAAAAGAGACAAGCCTATTGCCAATAAAACTTCGCGATGCTGCTCAAAGCCTTGCACTTAATATGCACTCCGGTGGTTCTTCCTGAGATGCATCAATGCCCTACACGTTTCTAGAATAAGTTCCTATGGTTCACTCTATATATTGAGCTCGAAACAACCACCATTCTGAATAAATGTAGCCTGGGTATAAGGCTCAGTTTATTTCTTGATAGTCTGACTCAAATCTCCTTTTATTGTAATCTCCCAACAAAAGTTTTGATTTTTTCAAACCCACTTGGTTTGACAAGAATCTTATTCTGTCTATTTATCTGATTCAGCCATTCTATCGCCTTATAAGAGCCGAGTGTTCGAATGCCAAGCTGACTGACATATAATATTGCTGTGTCCTGTCTTTTGTATCTCCTATCCAAGTTGAATTAAGCACATCTTTAGATGGCATAGACTTCCGCTATGAAGATACCGTCTCTGAATATGTCATTCTGAAACCAAAAACTCTTATTCCTGTTTCAAATGGTGGCAAGTTTCCCCGTGGGCTCAGAATATTTCTTTCTGAAACCATAAACTCATACTCCTCCTCCAAGATTCGTTTTACTGGTACGTACTCTTTTGAGCGAGTATTCAGCTTCTAGATTACTTTATTCGCTTTTGTTACTAAGTTTCGTTACATAACACTTTCCAAAATCTTAGAATCTACTGGTTCTGTCCAGGGGGTGAGTAAGCAGGGAACTATCAGCCAATCGTTTCTTAAAGTTCCTAAATTCTTTAGTGAATTTCAAGTTAGAATTGTCACCCCTCAACCTTACCATAGCCTTTAAATGTTTGGCCTTCAATTCTATGTATAACAGGGACTTAAATCTAACAGGGCCTCCAGCGCTGCTGTAGGACAGTTCCTCATTGCTCTTATTATACCAACATAAGATACATACATAAGATAAGATACATACATAATTGCTCATTACAACCCTTCAGTCAGGATTACGACTTAGTTTCTCACACCACTTATGTTGTGTGTGTTAATTTTTGTACATGAGTGGTGGGACCTACAGTTTAAAGTCGACTCCGAACGACAGATTTTTTTTGAGAAACTTTTCATGGCAATTTCATAAGATAGTCTCTCTATCTTGTCCAATTCCATTTGAGTTGCTTTCAGATTTGTTCTACCTGCCCAGACAATTGTCCCGGAGGTCACTAATGTTCTGACGGCCATACCAAACATACGTATATGCATACATAATTGGTTATTACAATCCTTCCGTCAGGATTACGAGTGGCGGAATCTACTGTTTAAAGTCGATTCTGAACGACAGATTTTAGAGAAGCTTCTTCATGACAATTTTATTTACTCTCAGAGTTTTTGCAAGAAATCTGCTGAGAGGAAGTCGCCTAAGAAATATATTTTCATATTTCGTTTTGTTCGAGATATCTGACCTGGGGTTTGAACCGTGGCCTCACGTCTAATAAGCCAACACAGTGCCTACTAGACTACGACGGCTACACTATACATTCCGTATATAATTCCTACATACCATTATGTTATGTCTGGTTTTTCCTAAGATGCCATTACATATATGAGCCCGACACGTCCATTTTTTATCCAGTGTTATTCCTGAATGTTTAACCTCCTTTGTATGTGATATTATCTTAGCCAGGAGTCGAATATTCTTCTTCTTGTATATGGTACTATAGTGGTCTTGCCCTGATCTATTCTCAGGTCCACATATTTGGCTAAATAAAGTAACTTTTTCGAACATTTTAAACTTTTTTTGAAAAAAAAAATTGTTTACAAAGCAGGTGAATAAAAAAAAATTTTATTTAAATTACACCAAAGTTTAAAATTACACAAAATTTAAAATTTAAAAATAAATAAAAAATATAAACAAAACGGCAACACTGATTACAACACCTCTCACCACACAGCAGTTTTAAACATTCCCACAGCAACAAAACCGTAAACAAACTCTCTTAAAAGTAGACGTGTTGGGAAACGAACAAAAAGAAAGAAAATTTAATTAAAAAAAAAATAATTAAAAACGAACAACAACTTATTACAACATCTATATTTTTTTAATTCTTTTTTTTCTTTTTTTTTGCCAACACATGCTACTCAGATTTAATTCTGGTGAATAATTTATGAAAATAATAATGAATCGTTAACAAAATACGAGACATACGGTGGTGGAGCAGAAGAATGAGGTGAAGTGAAGTGAATAAAAGTAGGAAATTAAAATAAAAAATTACGACACATGCTGTGAAATCATTTCTATTTGTAAACAAAGTGTCTATTTTTCTTTGCTATTTTTTATTTTTTTTATTTTTGTTTCAGATGACAGTGTCAATAGCCAAATAATTATTATTTTATCGTTATTATCACTTCACTCCACTCGTCAAAGTCTCCACACAATATAATCAAGAACTATTGTTTCTGTTTTCTAGTGCTTAATTTCTTTTATTGTTCAGCGTTTTCTTTCTTTATTTCATTCTTTCTTTTTTTTATTATTATTCTAACATAAGTTTCTCGATAAATTATTATTAAGAAATAAAACAACATATGGATGGTATGGTATGGGATCTTCATCATCATGATCTCAAATGTTATTGCTGGCTGCTGAATGTGCTGATTTTATTCGGTTTGTATCGGTTTCGGTGTCTTTGTATCGTTTGGATTTGGTTTTGCTTTTTAATTTATTTGCAATGATTTGTTCATGTTGTTGTTGTTTTTTTTCTCTATCATTTGTTGTATAAAAACTAAATTAATTAATTCAATTTATACCGTTATTATTATTATATTGACATAAATTAGTGGGGTCCATAAACTTTTGCAATCAATAAATTATGAAATGAAACGAAATGAAAGAGTAAAGAATGACGATAAGCATCGTTGGAAATTTTTATTGCTAGCAACACATGTTCTTTTCATTTTATATTCTGAAGAAGAATACTTTCCGGGAGAGAATTATTTCTTATAATTCGCCTAAGACCTTGTATACACATGTGCAATTATAACCGAACTAATACAATTCCCATATATAGGCTAGTGCCTCGGAGTCTATTTCTATTTATCTGCCTCTGTATTTTTTTTCGCCGAGGAGGGGTAAGTGTACCTAACCGCACCATAGAGGAAGTCGTCACATCCTCCGTGTGTGGGGCCCTCACCCACTAAATCCCCCTCTCGTCTCCTGTGGACTTGTTTGTGCCCACTCCGGAACTACGGTGGTATTACTTCGGAGTGGAGTCCTTTTGGCCCCTTCATGTTCATATCCGCGTCCGGATTGCGAATCGAAAGTTGAGGAGTCATCTAAGCGTCTCCACTATTCCTTTCGTCTAGATCATCATCTCGGTTACGCTTGGCACGTGTGACAGTATCACCTATGCCAACATGCCTACTCGTTCTGCAGCCTCAAGATCTGCCTCTGTATTAGAGTATATAACTTTGCGAGTTGTTATCAGGTTTGGACGTAGGAATATTCTCTGACAGTCAGACTGCCATTTGAGCTCTTGGCGCTTATGAGTTTAAACCGAAGATGATATGGAATTGCCTGAAGTCTTAAACGGTTAGACAGACAGAAGAAGTTTACCCTATCTCAGGTTATTTGCTAATACTCGGCAATAAGCAATCAAATGAGTTTGTAAAGAAGGGAGCTAACACGCCTCTGATAGCCTCTGTGGTCCTACCCTTTCGTGGAGTGGAACGGATTTTTTGATAAGTATACTCAATGAAAGGCAAGAAGAAAACTCTTCTCAAACCAAGTGGGTTTGATGAAATCAAAATTTTCATCAGACTATCAAGAAATAAATTAAAGTCGATAACCAATCTTTTGACAGGGCGCTGTAGACTCAGGATACATTTATTCAAAATAGCCATTGTCTCGAGCTCAACATGTAGGTTCTGTGACGATGTGAAAGAATCATTGGAACATATTCTTGGAACCTGTGTGGCATTGAGCACGCCAGAAATAAAAACCTGAGTGCATATCAGGTGCTAGACAGGGAATTGTAATCGTTTACACCGAGCAGTATCCTGTAATTTGTTAGGGTAATAGGTTTGGAGGAGACATTACAGAGGATCCCAATAATGAATTCTATGGAGATCAAAACGAATGGCAAATTGTAGGGTCGAGGTCCTTGCTGTATAATGGAAGCATTAAAACTTCTGAGTTAAGCTATCTGAGTTTCTGTCTGATCATGAAGGATGTGTGCACCTTTTCTGTCGATCAATTCTGCGCGTTTTAATTGAATTGTCTGCTTCAATCCTCTTCAATGTGTATCCCCATCTAATCGCAGCGATATTAGTGGACTGTGGTCCAACTAGGTTACAACCTAGCTTCTGATACCATTCATGATGTGTGCTTTAATTTTATACACGAGGATTGCTTATACTGCCGCTATGAGAAGTCCTGGAGTTTATTGCATCGCACTGTATTTCAATCAAATGATCATTTTTAGCGGTGTCCCCATAACTTTTCTTCGTATCGTGAGGAATAATGTCGAGTTGCATGAAGTCGCCGTGGTCTAGTAGGTAGTGTGTTGGCATATTAGACGAAAAGCCAGGGTTCGAGCCCCAGGCCAGACATCAAAATAAAATACAAAAAGTATTTCTTCGGCGACTTCCTCTCAGCAGATTTCTGGCAAAAACTCTGAGAGTAAATACAATTGCCATGAAAAGTTTCTCAAAAATCTGTCGTTCGGAGTCGACTTTAAACTGTAGGTCCCGCCACTCATGTATAAAATTAACACACACAACATAAGTGGTGTGAGAAACTAGGTCGTAATCCTGACTGAAGGGTTGTAATGACCAATTATTTATGTGTATGCATTCATTGCTGTGCTATATAATCGGTCTGAGGATGTCAGTTATAGCTATTATTGCGAATTGATCTGATCAATAATTAACCCTGAAAAAGACATTCAAAAAAGTATTGGGCGGCATTGGGGGCATCATTAAAATCTAACATATTTTATGTATTTTTTTTACTATTATTTGTAGTTGACATGTTATTTTTCGCAGTTTTTCTTTCAAATTTGTGTGACAAATGCAAATGTCGCATAATCATCCAAGACGATTTGCTATCTACTGTCTTTGTGTGTTGTTGCCAAATAATTTTTTTTTAATTTAAAATTATGCAAATTAATTACCTTCACGATTAATTATTACTTTTTACACGGTGATGTTTAATGTGTTTTTTTTTAAATCCATAATAAAATAATTATTTATTAGCATTTAAAAGGTATAAACCTTTATCCAAAAAAAAAACTTTGAATCATCTTTGATGAATAAGAAACACTTGCAACTGTCCGTTAAATTGCATGACATCAGTGCCACCTATAGCTGCTGTAGCGCCGCTTGTTTTTCTGGTATTTAATGGATATCTTTTGATTTGGGCATGATTGATTTGTGCGTAACAGTCATGGCTAATTGGAAGCGTTAAATCCATTAGTTTATCTGCAATTTTGCAATCCAAGAATTCAATTCGAGCTTTTGAGATTTTAGTTTGTGGCGTTTACTATGAGTCACGTGACATTTACGTTTATCTCACTTAATTTTAAAACAAACTAGTGGTCATGATCTTTCTAAAACCAAGACCCTAAGTTGCATCTGAATTTCAAAAACAAACATCAGATTCAATTTTTAAGAGGCGTGTATTTCTGTTAAAAATAATTGCTTTTTTAAAGCATTGTGGTCTTCCTGTATCTATTCTAACGTTCCCATTCTCCCTATTTGTCTATATTTCGATTTCCCATCTAAGGAACTAAGCAAAAATTTCTTTTAAAAGTGAACTGACCTAGACTAACCTTGATAAAGCAAGCTATGTAAGCACACACCACACTATGCCACACCAAATTCTACAATATTTCACCAAAGTTAAGTATTGTGTGTCTGACTTCCTTAATTTCTTATGTCTTATTAAATTAAAAAAAAAATAAATTCCTTTTATTTTCTTTTTCTTTTGGGTTCTTTGGTCTTGAGAGACTCTTTGTTCTTGGCGTCTGGACTGGCAGTTCAGTCATTCTTGTACGTTGTATTTGTGTGTCTGAAATATTTCGTTTTTGTTTCGTCTCTTGACTTTGTTCTGTTGAAAACACGTTTTCGTTACCAAAAAAAAAACAGAAAAAAATTATATTTTTGCTGATGCCATTCTTTTTTCTTCAGTTTTTGTTTTTTTTTTGCTTTTTTTGTTATAATTTTTGTTGAGATTTTTCAATTTCATTGTTTTTATTAAAATTTTGCTGGGCACTTTGTTTTTGTTTCTGTTTTTGTTCTTCTTCTTACTTTTCTGTTTTGCATTAAAATTGTTCTCCGTTTTTTTTCTGGTGTTCGTTTGTTTATGTAAATGTTTCATTCTCTTTGTCCGCCGCATGGTTGGTTGGTTGGTTGATTTGTTTTTGTCTTTCGTGTCTTTTTCCAATTTGGCGATTTTTTTTGTTTTGTTTTTGTATCCCGCATTGGCATGTTGAATGACTGGCTTAAGTTTTCTTTTTTGTTTTTGTTTTTATGGCTGTTTATTTCTGCCATTGTAGGTTATTACCTTCTTTTGTGTGTTGGTTTCGTTTTATTTTTCATCTCTGTTTATTTGTTTTGTTGGCTTAAGTCAGATTTTGTTTATTATTGTTGTCGTTGTTGTTGTCTTTGTTTTTGTTTTACCAAAATTATTTCGTTGAAAAACGTGTTGATTCAACTTTGATGTTACTTGTGGGCATACGTTGGACTCCAAACGTTTCGAATCTTAAAAGAAAAGAATTTTTCATGACTTAGTTTGCAGAGTTTTATTGTTTATCTGGTATTTTTTTTTCGTTTGTTTTATTTTTTTATTGCCTTGTCTACCACATTGTTAAGATCATGGCATATTTATATCAGGTAAGAGCAATTCAACAGCTGACGAGTCTTAGAATGTCAAAATTTTGTTGTTTTTTTAGTGTTTTGTAACCATTTTTATAAATTTTTTTAACATTTCTCTTTCTATTGTTATTCGTCAGTCAGTTATGAAGCTGTTTTTGACATTCCGTGTACTCTTTAACAAAAACAAAATGCCTGTTGTTTTTGCATTGTTGTACTTGTTGTATTCTTGCGGTTACCTCTTATGAATATGCCTTGGTTAAGATGCCGAAATGTTTACTTGTGAGTTGTCTTCCAAAACAGGGTTTTTTTTGACTCAATTGGCAACAAAGTTTATCGGCTGCTATGCCCTGTTTGTGCTTCTAGCGACAATGGAATTTTTTTTCTTTTGTTGTGATTTGTTTATCTTTGGTTTCCTCCTTATTGTATTGATCTGCTGTACTCCACTCAAATTTTATTGGGCCTCCGCGTTCAATATCTCATTCAAACCTATTACTCTGATAATTTTTAGGATGCTGTTCCTTGTCAACAATAAGAATTTCTGCCTAGCTCTTAATAAGCACCCTGGTGTTTCCTTCTGGGATACATTGATGCCCTTTAGGTTCCAAGAATGTGTAGTAATGCTTCATTCTCATGATTACAGAATCTACATGTTGTTTGAGCGCTATCCAAAGACCAATCTTGCCTGTGTAGACTCATACATGACTCACATCTCCTGTCTCTCACAAACGATTGCCTCAAATGTATTAGGTTTGGGAAAAGTCTTTGCCTCTCTTTATGTTCCCTTTCGTTAAACATACCTTCCAGCTCTCATCCCATATTACAGAAGGGTTGTGGTACCAACAGCGGGGTGGGAGCTTCCTTCCTCGCAAGCTCGTTTCCTTGATCATTTCTGAGAATTTCCACATGACCTGGGAGGCAGCAGAGGTTAATCTTATTTTCCCTACGTTCATACTATCTTCGATTTAACCTCATAAGAGCCGAGTACTCGAATAGCAGTCTGACTATCAGATAGTATTTATATGCGAAGTATTTTGTGACTCCTATCCTAGTTGAATAGTGCACATCTTTTGGTGACATAGATCACAGCTTGGAATATATTCGCGAGTTTCACTATGAGCTTCTGCTTCTATTTCATGATCTGTTCTTAATCCATGCGTATACCACAAAATAGGAAGAGAGCGTATACCTTCCAGATTACTCCACTCAGTTTTGGTACTAAGTCTCGTTGCGATATACTTCCCAAATTCATAGAGTCTTCTGGTTCTTTGCAGGGTCCAGTTTACGAGAGAGTTGTCAGCCAATCAGATCCGAAATTCCAGAATTAATTTTAGATTAGGCTTGTCTCCCATCAACCTTAGTATAGTCTCCCTCAAAAGTCTTCACTATCATGTACAGCGGACTTAAGTTCAACAGATCATCCAGTGCCGGCGTAGAACAAGTATTCCCCTCTTATACCAACAACCGCTGGTCTATGTTTCTTGACCAACTCCAATTGAAATAATTGCCTCATAGCCAACTATATATCTGTCCACCATGGTATATATCCAGTGAATAATTCCCGGATTGCAGTCACAGGATTTCGCTGCAAGTATTTGTCATATCATTATGGTTGGTCTGACCTTTCTTGAGATTCTTTCTGTATGAGCCTTTCTTGTGAATTTACTACGAGTGTTATGCGTATTATTAACCTATCTGTGTTGGCTTATTGGATGTGAGACTGCTGTTCAAACCCTATGTTCGACATCTCCAACGAATCGAGATACTAAAAAATATTTATTCGGCAACTTCCTCTCAGCAGATTTCTGGCTAAAACTCTGGGACTAAATAAGAATTGCCATTAAGAGTTTCTCAAAAATCTGTCGTTCGGAGTCGACTTTAAACTGTAGGTGGTGGCACATATGGTTAAAATTACACACACAACATAAGTGGTGTGAGAAACTAGGTCGTAGTCCTTATTGAAGGATTGTAATGATCAATTGAGTAAGTTAGTTATGCTTATATATTCGACCTTCATTTTATATGATGTTATCTCCCACAGGAGTCAAATATTCTTCCATTTTTTTTGGAAGTTGTCTGCTGCTTGTGAACGACATTTCTCTAATGCGGCCCCTACATGTTGCGACTGGCTGTACAACTTTATTATTTTGGGCTGGTTGGTCTTCGGTTCAAAGAAAATCAAAATTTTTACGATGCCAGACTAACAATTTATAAGTAAATCTGGACGAAAAATCGAAACGCGTAAAGAAGACGACCAACCGTTGAAACGCAACGTGCAGTGGCCGCATCAGCCCCACTGTCACAAATCCCAAGGCCTCTTGAAATGATGTTGCAAAGAGTCTTCAAATTTGCTTTTATCTATAAAGACTATATCCGTGGCAGTCAGTATCCAGCTATTGTCCGCAGTTCATCCATAACCAGACTTCACATTAGTGATGTGACAGGGCCTGATTGTTCTGGCACTTATTGTTTCGTTTTCATGTGTGAAGAGGCTGTTGTAGTATTGTATAGTTGTAGGATCACAACCTAGCGACATAAATTAGGTGGGATCAGTCATAATTACTTTCAGTGCAACGTTGGAAATTATCTTATTAGCGCAGCAATGACGCGCTGCCATTGAAATAGTCATTTCCCTATGCACGCAAGTATACATTTTATGATATGTTGCTGCGCAGCATTTGACGCCTCGAATGCGTTTATGGTATTAATAATGAGATATCCAGGAAAACGCGTGCATACTTTTTTGTGATATGTTGCTAAGCAGCACTTAACGCCTCGAATGTGTTTATGGTAGTAAGAAAGAGGTTTTCAGGTAGTTTATTAGGTACGATGATTGCGTATAGAGCCACAATAAGTTATTGTTTGGACTGCATTGCCTAAGGAAGATGATTCAATTTATTTTCTGATTTAACAACAGAACTCTACACTGTTTCGTAATCAAATTCCAATCTGGTTACTTGCTTTTCCAATAAATTTATCACATTTGCAAGGCATTTGCAATAAACCCTGAGAAATAATTTAAACAGCATCGGCGGTTTGGTGGTGGTGTGTGTTATCATTAAAACAAAACAATAATAATTTTTAATTCATTTTCTTTTATTGTTTTTGTGGTTTCTCAGTTGTTTGTTCTTTATTGCTCGCTCACTCACCCCACCAATTAAAATTTCCATTCGATGTGTATTCGTAATACAATTCATTGATAATCACTCGAAATCATTATTTATTGTAATGCCATGCATTTAAAAATGCATTTTTTTTTCGTTGTTTTTGTTGTTTTTGGTATTGAAGACCGATTTTTACATTTATTTTTAGCTTCATTCAAGCCACTGTACCTTGGCCCAATTTGGACAACAACAACAACAACAACAATACAAACAAAAAAATCTTTGTTTACAAAGAACAAAAATCGTTTTATTTTTTGTTTTTGTTTTTTTTTTTTTATCACAGAATTTTAATGAAGAACGAACGAAACAACATAAGAACAGCAAAAACAAAGAATTGACATACGAAGACGACAACAGTCAAGCGACTTCAGACAAACTCTGAAGAATCAACAACAATAACATCAGCGCTGTCATCATCATCATCATCACCGACTTTGTCTACCTTGTAATGGTGGCTTCAGCAAAGAGAGCGAAAAATTAAAGTTTTTGTTTTATTTTGCCATGTGAACACGTTGTTGTATAAATTATACGTTAATTCTTGTTGCCATTGCTGACTTATCTGTGGATCAACAACAAAGCTGGGTTTATCTGGTCAAATAAAAATCTCTAAAGAGATCACCAAGCTTTCGTGACACTGTCAATTTAACTGCTCCTAGCCAGATATTTCCGTTTATGATGACCTATCGTTGCTCAACAAATCGTCTTACTAGCTATGTGCCTGCGGACAAGGACAACGGAATTAAAGATGATCCACTGTTTCCTCTATCTTCTTTACATAGTATGCAGAAATCAAAAGAAACCTGTGGTATCACGATAGGGCACACATGGAGGAAGTGTTGTTATCCTCATGGATGAAAGGAAAAATTATTTCAAAACATTTATCTCAGCGACTCCCCCTCAGTAGCCTTAGGACAAAGGCTCCTCAGAGGCTAATCAACTTCCATCTGTTGATCCTATCACTGAAGGGGCCTTGCCCCCTTAGTATAACTATAATATCTCTCATCTACCGCCTACTCAAGTTTAGGGTTAGTTTCGTTCCTATGGCTTAGAGCTTCGACCGTAATGCTCTTGCAACCCTACAGTCTGTTCTACATGCTCATGCACGGTTCACAAGAGAATCGTAGTTTTCCTCAATAATTCCAAAAATGGAGCCCATTTGTGATTGCACTGACTTTCCTTCTGCTCTAGCTTTCAAGGCTAAACCTGATCTTGACAATTCATCCGCAACTTCGTTGACAACAACGCCTCAATAACCAGGTACCCAGCATAATCTAATTTGATAATCTGACAGTTTTTTGCACTCCCAGAGCAGATGTGTGCTAAAAACAATGAAGTGGTAGGGGAGACTCTGATAATTGAGTCCTGCCATCTCCGCTTAACTTCTCTATGATATTCGTTGTCGATGTCGATACCTTTCTAGAAAATCACAAAGTTTCTGAATTGATTTTCTCGAAATTCGAAACAAATCATGATGAGAAATTGTTCAGAATGTGCTGTTGCTGAAGTTTGGGGTCAAACGGTTCCCGTTCGCAACATGCTCATGAAAAGAGTGAAAGTTCAGTGATCTGATACCTACTAACGATAGCTTTCTTAGGCTATCGAGAACGGCTAAGCCAAATAAGGGAAGTTGGGGTCGAACAAGAGGCGTACATTCTTCTATTTTAAGAAGAAATTTTGTGGAGAAATCCCTAGAATCTGAATATTAGAGTTTCAAGAATTCACGTTCGATTGGTGGTCAAGCGCTGGAACAATAAACTGGATCCTGTGCTATACCCACAGCTGAAGATATGAGGTTGTCTGGGAAAGCTGAATCAGCTAAGTAGACGGAAGAAAGCTATCCACTGCTGGGTCCCTGGTCATAGAAATTGTTGAAGGGAAGCTTCCGCGCTGTTGTTGGGATCCGAACCCTTCTGTGAAGTGGGAGGGGATGTTTGGAAAGGCGAGCTCGTCGAAAGTTAAGATAAAGAGTGGCAAGGATCCTCCAGAAACCATGTGGATTTGAGGCAATCAGAACTTTTGTTTGGAAATTACAATAAGACGACCCCTGAGTCATGAATCTGACTACCGAGGAATAAACTGGGGTTGATAACTGGTCTTAAGTCACCGTAGTGTAGTATGTTGCATGTTGTCTTATTAGAAGAAAGCTTGTGGTTCAAACCCCACATTAAAAATCTCGAACAAAGAAGTCTTCCACGATTTTCTCTCAGCAATCTACTGAGATAAACCCTGAGAGTAAAATCTGTTACAGCAGTCGAAATAAAGCTGTAGGTCCCGCCACTCATGGATAAAATTACGAACATACAACATGAGTGGCGTAAGGGGCAACCGGTCTCTTGACAGGGCACTGTAGACTCAGCGTGCACTTATTCAAAATGGAGGTTGTTTCGAGACCGACCTATAGATTCTGTGATGGTGAAAATGATTCTGCGGATCATATTCTTGGAGCCTGCAAGGCATTAATGCAATGCATGCCAGAAGGAAACACTTGAGTTTATTTCGAGTTCTAAGAAGGAAATTGTTAATGTAGACAAAGAGTAGCATGGTGAAGTTTGGCAGGCTATTGTTCTTAGAGGAGACATTATAGGGATACCCTATAAAGTTGGAAGGGAGATTGTATGGTCGCAGTACTAAGACACTTCTTCACGAGAATAACAAGATACTGTTGTTTTGAACTCATGTTCTGTAAATTGCATTATGAGGCCTCTAAGCCTGTAATTCAAGTTTGTCGAATGTTTTTAATGATTTTGAGGGAGGTAAGCAATTCCTCTCACTGTCTTTATGCAGAGCTTGGTTCTCTGTTAGATTTAAAATTTTTTGTTTTTGTCTTTGCTATTGAAAAACGAAATTATCTTTACAAAAATTTTATATTGACGTCAAGAATTCCATGTCAATGTCTCCTATATATGTACATATGTACCTCCTCAAATGTGACAAGATCAAAAGATTTTGCGGGAATTGCTCACTTTTGAAAGCCTGCTATTGAGAGTCCCTAACCTTACTTATTATGGGTTTGTGATGATGATAATTTTGTTGTTCATATTTCTGTCTGTTTTATTTGAGCAGCGTGTGAGACCATCTATCTAAACATCCATCCATCCATATACCGACCATTCTACTTGAACAATTTGTTTTTGTTTTGTTTTATTTATTCGGTCTTTTTTGCCTGTCTGTCTGTCGTACGTTTTTACGTTTAATTTTGTTTTCCTTTATTTGTATGCGATTTTTGTGCGATCCAAAGCAAAGACAAAAAAACATCTACGAACTTAGCTTACAAACGAACAAATATAGCACAGAACCGAGTATGTATGTATGCATTACAATCAACCATTCAACTGTCCGTCCATCTATCCTCTCCATTCATACAAAACGTTTGATGGAGTCTTTTGGTTTTTTTGTTTCCCATTTTCTTTCTTTTTTTTCTTGTGTTCAGGGGGGGGCAAATTTTCTGATTGTTTTTATGTTTTTTTTGCTTGTGACTGACTATCCACATTGCTGTAGTGGCGTTATGGTTCCTACTGTTGTTAGTTTCCTGAATTCTCATGAAGATTTAAACAATTCCACGAATCTTTTTTTTCTTTCTGATTATTTTTGTTTTCTTTTTCTTTTTTTCTTCACAACATTCTCTTTTTTTGTTTTTTCTTTTTTTCGGATTTAAATTTGCTGTGATTGTCGGAGAGTGACTTTTAAAAGCAAAACTTCAGTTCTTGTTGTTGTGTCTGTTTGTTCTTTTCCTTTCTTATTTTCTTTAATTCAGTTACTGTTCTCATTGTGTAAGTGTTGCCATTTGTTTATGATAATTTCAATGTTGCTAATTTTTATAAATTACACAGAGACTCAAACTTCGGTAAGCCCTGCATAGATTGGTCAAATCAGGTTTGGCACTCAGGAGGGTTTGTTGGAATTGCCTGGCAACCATATCCTCTGAACTGCTGCCTTCCGGACTGAGTCTAAGTAATCTTGACCACAGTAAACAGTTTTATTGGTAAACAAAAAGTCGTCTCAATAAAAGCCTATGAATCCCAGTTTTTTACCAGTAAGGACTAGGGTTTCTATGAGAGAGACCTACTTGTACTTTTCACCACGACAGCAAAGCATTTTAATTTCGCATTCCACAGTTTGGAAAAAGCAGAGTGACATATTTTTGCTCCTCTTCTGTCCGTAGTATCCAACTTTACCTAACAAATCTATGCATATTAGCTGAAGTCCCACTTAACACCCGCATTTAGGTCCATTGTGATGCCACAATCAATATTCAACCCGAGAATCAAACATTCCCTGGGGGAAATCAACCCGAGTCTGCTATAAATCTTGCTATTGCAGCAGAGAGCGAGAATTTGGTGAAGGATGTTAGAAAGTGAGGGGTTAAAAACCGACATTGACACATGAAGTGAAGGACGGTCTCTTCCTCCTCCTCATACCCACCGCTCTTGCAGAAGTCTTACCGGAATGCCAAGTCTTTCAGCATACCTACCAAAGGAACAGTGGCCCGTAAAAATCACTATTGAGTGTTGGATAGCCTTTCAATATAAGAACATAAGAAAGTCGGACCTCTCGGATCGTGAAAACGAAACTAAAATGTCTAGGAGATAAAGATCTTTTCAAGTAATGTCAATCATGTCGTAATGATATACGTACTGAGAAATATCCGGGTTGTAAGCCAAAAACGCTCCATTTAGATGTACAATATGATGGTCACTCCTATTGTGGACAAAAGCCGAATGGAGTTGGACAAACACCAGAGATGAGCGAGTGTTGGCATAACAGGAGTGATGAGAACTTGTCCTACACCGGCACTCTATTATATTTAACTCCGCTGCACATCATGGTGAAGACCAAAGCTTTAGTGTCTACGGTTAGGTTGATAGGATTTCGGAAGCTAAAGAGTTCATTGTGGTATCTGGTTGCATATCAAGTGGTAGGCAGAGTTTCAAAGGGACATTACAGGGCTAGTTGCCATAGTCTAGCAGATAGTGTGTTGCTTCATTAGACGCGAGTGCATGGTTCAAACTGTAATTCAGACATTTCTTACACAACGAAATATGAAAACCAATATTTCTTTTAGTGACTTCCTCTTAGCAGTCTTCTGGCAGAAACTCTAAGACTGAATAAATTGCCATGGATTCTCTGAATCGAAACTGTAGGTTCCGCCACTAACGAATAAAAATTAATACTCACATCATGGGTGACTTGATCAACAAGTTCGTAATCCTGGCAATTAAATAACTAATAGGGATATAGGGATACACTAGAAAGTATAAGGGGAGTACTGTAGTCTATATGATCGCAGTACCAAGGCACCTTTTCACCACATACAGTAATAGTGATAAGAATTGTTCTCGAGTGTCTATGCTACGCCTAGCAAAAATGAAGTCAGCCTGGTGATCAAGCAAAACATCACTGTTTCCAACAGGTGCTACTATAATCTCAATAGGCAATTGAGTAATAAAGACTTCCCTCGTGCGACGAAACTAATGCTCTTCAAATCGTTTAATCTCCCTCTTCTCTATGTTGCATAAGCATAGATGTTATTACACACCTATGGCGATGATTTTGGCATTCGATGCAACAATTAGCTATGTGAGCTCTTCAAGGACATAGAACTTGTTCAGTGGATTAACATCCAGCAACTGTGCTGGCTCAGCTATGTAGTTCGGATAGAAGAGGATGCTCCGGTGAGATGAGTGTTTAATGCGAGGATTAGCGGACGTTAACGGAGAGAACGATCATGTCATCGATTGAAGTGATAAACTGGCAAAGGCCAGGCGCACAAGAAATAGAAACGCCTGGAAGGATGTGTTTAGCCAAGTCGAAATCCGATAAACGCTCTACCAGAACAATGACGGTTATTTGTGATGTGGCAAAGGCCATGCGCACGAGAAATGCGGGCGCCTGGAAGGATGTGTTTAGCCAAGTCGAAATCCGATAAACTCTGTACCAGAGCAATGACGGTCATTTGTGATGTGTAAACAAAATGTTCGTTCCCACAAAATAATTAAGGGCAACATGAATGCAAACTAGATGCAAACATTCCTTTACGTGTGATTTTGTTTCTATTTTTATCGTATGAATACTTTCGGCTATAAAACATAAACCGAACCTGTTCACTCTACTACTGTTCTTAAATAACAGTTGATAGAGACATTAATGAAAATGAAAAAGAAAATTGGTCACAATTGACTAGTCAAACTTGATGCATATACCGGTCACGGTTGACTTGTATGCAACACTACTGCCGAAAAGAGCCATTCCTTTCTTGTAGGGTGGATTGTTAAAGCCAATCAAGTAAATATATCTACACCTTAAGCAGGCGCCCAAAAAAAAATTTATTCTGGCGTGTAGGGCATCATAATAATCGATCGGGCTTAATAACAGCGTTCTTTCTTGTTCCATTTTCTTTGTGTTGTAAATGATGAAAAACGAAAATTACTGATATTGTTGGATAACTTATTAGGCTACAATTATTTTTTATTGTAATGGTTATTGTTGTTGTTGTTGTTGTTATTCTTTTTATTTATTTAAAAAAACTAGAGTGATTTTTTGTTATTACCAGGCAGCACTTTAATGACACTGTGGCTCATCAAAAATGAAAAAAAAACAACAACGAAATTTAAGTTTAATTTTTTTAATGTTTTTCAGAGTTTTTTTCATTTTTTCGCTTTTGCTATTGTATTGTTTTAAACATAATTTTTTTTATTGTTGTTGTTGTTGCTTCTTTTTTCTATTTTTGTATTATTTCAATGAAGGTCAATGTTCGTTGGTTCTTTTAGTCATGTTTTCATTGTTAAAACAATTCACTGTTAAAGGTACGTACTACATATGCACGTACTCTCATGCTTCACTCACCAAAATTACTTCGTTCGCTAGTAACTACTACTGCTGTTGTTGTTGGTTGCCTTTTTTTGTGTTGCCAATATCGCAGTTTTTTTCTTCACAATTTTTTTTTTTTTGCTGATTTTAGTGTTTTTTTTCGTTTTTAGTGGGCTTTAAAGCATAGAGTAGAGCTTACTGGTGGTGGTATTGGGGTTACATAACTTTTTTGCGGAGAAAAAAAAAAGAAAAAAACGAAAACCAACAACAAAATTCTAATATTGTTATAAAAAAATAAATTGACAACAACAAAAACAATAAAAAAAAACTAATGTCATGTTTAATCATATCGTACTTGTACTTGTACAGTGTCTGTTATAATGTGTTTGAATATTTAATAAATTACCGGAGTAATGTGGGTTGTGTTTCTGCATTCATTAAACAAATAAGAATAATAATTAAGAATTTATTTTTATTTTTTAATGATAATAATTATAATCTCAAGAGTTTTGCATTAATATTTCAATTTTTTTTTTTTAATTTTTATTTCCATTTCGAATGATAATTTATTTATTTACTACCACCACCACCAACCATTCTTGTACAAGACACATAAAAATTAAAGACATGTTAATTAAAAATAAAAAAACCATACAGTGCGTAAAAAAAGTAATAAAACTTTTGAAGTTTTAAACTTAAGAACCAAAGTTTTCGCTTATGGGAAGCCTAGGTCTACACAGGCATACATAGTATATAATTGGTCTTTACAACTTCAGTCAGGACTGCGACCTAGCTTCTCACACCACTCATGTATGTTGTAAGTGTTTATTTTTATACATGAGAGGCCGACGCTACAGTTTAAAGTCAACTTCGTAGGACAGATTTGTCAGGGTTTTTCCCAAAAGTCTTCTAACAGGAGGTACGCACGTAATTGGTCATTAGAACCCTTCAGTTAGGATTACCACCAAGCTTCTCATTCACTTATGTTGCGTGTGTTAATTTTATCCATAAGCCTACAGTTTAAAGTCGATTCCGAACGATAGATTTTGGGACACTTTTCATGGCAAATTTTATTTACTTTCAGAGTTTTTGCCAGAAATCTGTTGAAAGGAAGTCGCCGAAGAAATGTTTTTTCATATTTAGTTTTGTTACAGACGTCTGACCTGGGATTTGAACCAAGACCACATGTCTAATAAGCCAATACACTACCTACTAGACTACGGCCTAAGTGTAGAAGAATTTTAATAACAAGTTTCCGATTCAAGGTCTAGGCTTTACATTAGGAAAGTCCATCGTACTTGAGAATTACTTCAACTCCTTCTGTCGAGTATTATTTACTGCATCGGCACGCCAACTAAACAAAAGACTTGACGTTTCTCAGTTACCTACTTACTTAGTAGACCTTAACAATATTTATCGGACTTCGGCCTTTCTTTACATTTCTTTTCAAGTGCTTCTAAATGTCTTATGTCTTCTCCAGGCATTCTAACCGATGACAGGGCTTATCGTGGTTATTACTGTCGTGAAGAGTTATCTGAGTACTGCGACCTTACGATCTATTCTACGACTATGAAACTTTATAGGGTATCGTTATAATATAATATAATATAAGCCTATTAACCCTGACAAATTACAGAACACTGTTCGGTTTTAACAATGACAACTCCCTACCTAGCACTTGATATATACAGCCCAGGTGTTTCTTCCTGAGATGCATTAATGCCTTACGAGAATGTGAGAGACATGAACGAGACAAAACCCATTCTGATTAAGTGTACTCTGAGTCTACAGTGTCCTGCCAAAAGACCACTTACTTTAATTCAACCCTTTAGTCAGGATTAAAACTTAGCTTCTCTCACCACTCATGCTTATTCTAATTATCATCGAATCTACGTGTTGATCTCGAGAGAACTATCATTTTGAATAAATGTATCCTGAGTTTATAGTGCCCCGGCAAAAGACCGTTACCAACCTCAGGTTATTGCTGGATAGTCTGATGCAAGACACAGATCTGCACTGAAGTCGCCGTAGTCTAGTAGGTAGTGTGTTGGCTTATTAGACGTAAAGCCCGGGTTCGTATCCCAGTTTAGACATCGAAACGAAATATGAAAAAAAAATATTTCTTCGGCGACTTCCTCTCAGCAGATTGCTGGCAAAAACTCTGAGAGTAAATAAATAAACTGTATACCCCGCCAATCACGTATAAAATTAACGCACGCAACATGAGTGAGAAGCTAGGCCGTAATCCAAACTGAAGGGTTGTAAGGGACAATTATGTATGTATGTATGTATGTAAGACACAGATCTGCTCTTATTATAGTTTCTCAACAAATGTTTTCTTTGCCTCATTGATTTGAAAACAGTCTTTGCCTCTATCATCCTTTTCGTGGAGCATACTTTTCTAAACATTTGCCCACACTCCACAGAAGGGTTCTGGTTACATCAATGGTTTGGCGTCCTCTCCTTGCAAGCTAGTTTGCTTGCTCATTGCCCAGAATTCCCACATGATTTGGGACCCAGCCGAAAGTGATGAAATTTCTGACACTTTTGCTAGACTACGATCCTAATTTGCTACTCCTAGGGACTCATTTGTAAATGGGTTAGAGAAGGCAGAGACAATCGAAAGTTAGATCCCATTGTTGCGTAGCCAGCGGCACTTTGCTAATGAGTGTGGAAATGGCTTTCTGTTGTGACTTAATAAGTCCAGTGAGAGAATTGTGGTAGAGTTCCTTAAGTGACATTGTGATATTAGGGCGCCAACAAGTATTTGGAATAGATTCCAGTCATATTATTTCAGGTTATATGGATATGAGAAAAAGTCGGATACTATAGAGAACTTCCTCTGCAACTGCTTACAATTTCCTTGTAGCAGATGGATTCTTCAAAAGTTTCAACACTCTTTCGGGAGTCGACAATCAGGTTTATAATGGAATTAAGCTGGCTTAGGAATAAAAATTCATCATCGTTTAGCTGATTGATATGTTTTCTGTTGCGCTGTTCTTATTCTCTTTCTTCTGGTTTTCTTTAGGATAACCAATCCAATGACTTCTGAGTGTAGTGTACTTACTATTATAACTGCATACGCCCTCAAACTAACCTAACCACCAACGCGCTTAGTCAACTGACGTTTCCATCATTCTTCTTTTAGTAGGAATTCAAATTAATGTCCACCTACAGGCATAACTTCCAACAGTCAGCCTCTATTTGAAGAGAACTTTATTATCTTATTTTTTTCTCATTTTAATTTCATTTTTGTAGACATAAATAGTTTTGCAATTGTAAGCTAAGCTTGCTGACTGTGTGCTCCAGCTCTTAAAGATTTTACTGCTAATTAAACATTTTGTTGAGTGAGCTCTTTACGAAACCAATTTATGATCTTTCATTCGAAAAGAAGACATTCATTGCATAATAAATTTTTGTCAAAAACAATATTTGTGGACATCGATGTCTCAAATATCGAATGGTAATTTGAAACTAAAGAAGAAGAAGAAGCATTATTCAAATATAGATGTCACGCCTTTTTACTTGAAACCAAAATTTTCATTTCAAAAAACCCTGACCTTGTGAAACAAATTTTTATTTTCGTGTAAAAAATTATTTAAAAAGACGACTACAATTATAACACTGGGTCTATAAAATTAATAAAAATAAAAAAAAAACAAAAACAACAATAACAATAGCCATTAATGTAACACTATATAAACGCCACTAATTATTACAACAACAATTATAAGGAATAACAAATATAGCAGCGACAACTACTTTGCAATTATAATGACAAGCATTTGTTTACATTTTGAAGAATTTATCAGTGTTACCAGATTGTTTTAAGCGTACGCACTTAATACATTACATATGTATATACGTTAATGGACGGTACAAACTTTTCGACGAGATTAAAACCTAGCTTCTCACACCATTCACATATACACATGCATATACATACATACAGGATTAAGACCTAGTTTCTTACACCTCTTATCCTGTGTGTGTTAATTTTATACATGAGTGGCGGCACCTACAGTTTAAAGACGATTTCGAACGACACATTTTTAGAGAAACTTTTTCATGGCAATTTTTATTTACTCTCAGAGTGTTTGACAGAAATCTGCTGAGGGGAAGTCGCCGTTGAAATATTTTTCAACATTTTCGCTTTGTTGGAGATGAACCTACTAGACTATGGCGACTTTCATCCATATTGTGTGTGTTAAATTTAATCACGAGTGGTGTTACTCAAGGTTTAACATTGACTCCGCCATTGACTATTTTACCCTTTTCAAGGTACTCAATGTGGGTTTTCCGGAGAGCGTTCCACAAAATAGGGCAATGACTTTAGACGCCAAAGTTTATTTGTAACTTTGGCTCCGATTCGCTCCGATTAACCCATTGTTTTTAACGTTTGTTTACACTCTGATGTATTGTGGGGATTTAAGTTTTGTCCACGATTACGAAACGGCACAGAAACCATATCCATTGTACGGTTGTACAGCATCAAACACGTCTGCAAAGTTATTATACAATTGCGAATGTGGTCGCTACAAACTTCTTTGGGAAAGCTTTCTCATACGCATGTGGCCATTCAAAATTCGATCTATTAAGTCACGAGAGACAACTATGACTTCCACATTTTTCAATCTCCGACAAATCAAGACCATCGAAGCCTTCGTAGTCTATTACGTGTGTACTGACTTATTAGATGCGAGTTTGTGGGTCAAACCCTAGCTCAAACATTTCGAACAAAACGAAAAATGAAAAAATATTTCTTCGGCGACTTCCTCTCAGCAGTCTTCTGGCGAATACTACGAGAATAAATAAAATTGCAATGAAAAAGTTCTTAAAAAATTTGTCGTTTGACGAAGACATTAAACTGTAGGTCCTGCCACTTATGAACACAACATGGGTGATGTGAAAAGCTAGGTTAAGTTTGAATCCTGACTAAAGAATTGCAATGACCAATAAGCTTAAGCAAGTAAGATAAGTCAACACTATAGCGTGAATATTTTCAATTATTTCGCTTGTGGACACCTGAAATGGGCCCTTAAAACGTTTGACATCTGCCATGCCGCTGTTTCATCATTAATGATCTAGAGTTCCCATACTATCTATCAAGCTTACTCTTGGTTTAAGTACAGTGTACACAAATCATGCTGTGTCCTGCTATCAATAACTCTCAAACACAAACTAAATGACGCAGCTTTTTCAAATTTTGTCAGGAGTCAATTGACAGATGCCGTTTGACAGTGTTGCTTTTTCGGTTAATAGGCTGGAAATTCAGAAAGTCGTGGATTTATTAACATGGTTGATACTATTGACAGCAAATTTAGTAAAGTTTTCCAATAGCAAAGCGACAATTAGATTTATAACGAGTGTGCTGAGCCTAATGAAAATTCAGGGTGTAGATTTAGGGAAGACGCCGTGACACAGTAGTTATTTTGATGAGGGTACTTGGCGGCAGTCATGGAAGATAACAATATAGTTGGCGCACTTGCTATACCAACTCCAACAGAAGAATTTTGACTTAAGGCCATTCCTGTCGTGAGAGAACCTCCATATATATCACACATTTGCATTCCCATTACTGGTTTTCTCCTCCATGGGGTGTCAAGAGAGATGCATTTCTTTTTTAATAACTCTCGATTCCCTATGGATCATAGAGCTTCAGTTGTTTCTGGATACAGATGCTTGGAGCTTGCCATCGTCAAATCGTAAGGATTTGACAAATGTCTGTGACCTTGTGGAACATTTATTCTGATGATTTTTGGGAGAAAATCTGCAATGCTTATACGAGATAAGGAATCACTGGAGTGGAACCTGCTTCTTCTTTTCCCACTAAGTACGAGCTTGGACAGTTATTTTACAAATGCTGCCGTATTTCTGCAATTAATCTGGCTGATCTTATTATTCGTATATGTCCAGTTGAGCAGGCTAAGCTCAAAGCTTATTTGAGGAGACGGCATCAGCTCCTATTAACAGTAATTTATTTCCAACTTGTGGGATTTATTTCTCAGAAATGGGAATGAATGGCTTAACAGTACCCAGGGTGAATGAAGATCCGGCAATGACTTTAATAAGTAGAGCCAAATCATGTTGACAAGCAGTGTTGATTTTCCGATTAATAGGCGGGCAATTTAGAAATTTATTTGGGGCGATGGCATCAACATCTAGTAAAAGAAATTTGTTTCAAAGTTGTGGGATTTATTTCCTAGCTATGGGAGGGAATGGCTAAACAGTATTCAGTGAGAACGTAGATCCGGCAATGACTTCAATAAGTAGTGCCGAATCAGGCTGACCGGCGGTGTTGCTTTTTCGATTAATAGACGGTCAATTCAGAAACTTATTTGAGGCGGCTGCATCACCACGTCGTAAAAGCAATTTGTTTCCAACTTGTGGGATTTATTTCCCAGATATGGGAATGAATGGCTAAACAGTTTTTAGTGAGAAAATAGATTCAGCAATGACTTCATGCTGACCAGCCCTGTTGTGATTAATAGCCGGGCAATTCAGAAATTTGGGGATTTATTATCATTTTTGATGGTATTGATAACAAACTGAGGAAATTTGGCATCACTTTTAGTATGCCTTGGCGGTGGCATCTCCAATGAATAATTGCATTGTTGCCAACCTGTTATAGCCAGTGATCATTAGTTAATGATGATGAGTGTTGATTGAAAGAGCAACAGAAAAGAGATGAAGAAGAGAGGAAGAAAGAGAGAGACAAAATAGCGATAAAATAAATCAATAACCAAATAAAAGATCGTTGAAACGTTGTTGATACTTTTTATCGTATTTTAGTGGCCAAGAATAAAAGGGAGCCCGTCTTTTTTTTTTGCTTTTGGCAGACAAGACGCGTCTGCGTCTTTAAGTTGAAATTTAGTCATAAAAATTGTTTTTTCAATTATGAAATATGGTTTTATTGTCTGTCATTCGGTTTTATTGATGATTTGAACTCTTGAGTATGTTTATTTGTTATGATTTTTAATGACGTTTAAATAAGACTCAGATAAAGAAAAAGACAAGAAACAATAAAAAAGTGATCAAAATTAATTAAAGTTTTTTTTTGTTGTATTCTCGTTGTTGCTTTAGACTTTTGGGGGGCTTAACGCACACAGGCACGCACACTTATATGACTGGTGGACTTGTAGAGTAACACACACAGTGTTTGGGTATGATAAACTCGTACAGCACACCGGAAGCATGTGAGAATAACTCGTTGGTTGGATGGTTGTTAAAAGCAATTGATCATCATTTAACTTCATCATCATTCGTTGTACGTACGTGTACGTACACATAGTACGTTCTTTTGCGTTCAACATTTTAAAGGCGATTTTCTGTTTTTTCTTCTTCTTTTTTGAATGGCTTTTAATAAGAAATATCAACCAACAACAACAACGAAAATTATACAGAAAATCTACACAATAAGAAAACGTGTTACCCAAAAACAACAACAACAAAAACTGTTTTTTTTTACAAACAAAAAAATGTTTTTTTTACCAATTCATCGTAATTATAATTCTATGGAAACATTTAGACGAATCAGCCAAGCAGTCAACTAACTAACTGACTGGACTGGACAGTCATTAAGTCAGTCACACACTACACTCGCATATTATTTATTATTCTTGTTGCTTGGTTGCCATCCAACCATCATTAACAACCAAACTTGTACATACCAAAGAGATAGAGAACGAACGAACGAACGAACACATAAGAAACATTGAACTTCTCTCTGTGTTTTATTGCTTTTCTTTGTTGCTTTTGTTAAATAGTTTTGACTAGAGTTTCTTACTGTTTTCTTTTCTGTTGTTGTTTTCTGGAAAAAGGGGTTCTTTTCTACAAAAATTGTTGTTTTCCTTAACGCCTTTTTTTTTTGTTGTGTTGTGCTGTGCTGACCTTTCCTAAGAATTCAGAAAAACATTAAAAATTTATTCATTTTGTTTTCCATTAAAATACCATGAATTTTTTTTTAGTTTCAAACCTTTTTTTTCTGACCCACAGACACTCTTACACGCACATGTAGTTTATCTTCCATTTACTATTCGTTTTTGGAAACTAAAATGCGTGGAAAATGCAATCGTTGCAGTGCTGCTACAAGATAACAAGAATGTGACCCTTTCTTCTGGGTCTAAATAGATTCGTTTGAGTACAAGTGTTTTATTTTAATTTGTTTATAATAACGACCATGAGAACTAAGATTTCATTTAAGGAATTTAACCCTACAACCGTATTCTTTTTATAAGAATGCATTTTTGTGAGGAAAATCATCAAAACAATTTCAACTAGGCGTAGAAAGTTTGTCATGTGGGAATATGGATCGTTCAACTGTCAAAGAACAAGTAAAAGTAATTAAAACTTGTGTGGCCACATTTCAAGCATTGCAGGTTGATTATGGTCATCATAATCGATCTTCAGGGTAAAGAATTGACAAGAATTTGAACCAATTTAAAGGAGAATGGAAGTGATATTATGCTTTAGACTTTTGGGGGGCTTAACACAAACCCACACACATGTTTGGTGGATTTGTAGAGCTACACAGTGTATGGGTATGAAGTTGAAAGCATTTCGGGTTGATTATGGCCATTATAATCGATCTTGAGTACAAGGAAGAAAGTCACCATAGTCGAGTAGATAGTGAGGCCGCCACGGTTCAAACCCCTGGTTCAGACATCTCCACCAAAACGGAATATGAAAAAATATTTCTTCAGCTACCTTACTCTCAGCAGTCTCCTGGAAAAAACTCAGAGAATAAATAAAATTGTCATGAAAAGTTTCTCAAATATCTGTCGTAATCGATTTTAAACCGTAGGTCCTGCCGCACATGTATAAAATTAACACACACAACATAAATGGCGTGAGAAGCTAGGTTGTATTCCTAACTATAGGATTGTCAGGGTAATGCTCTATATAGTTAAAGGGGCGTACAGCCCACACTATTAAAAAAAATCGATTCAGAGAAAGTGCTGTCACCTCGAAATACAAAATCCCTTAGGAGAAACAGTCGTTAGGGATAAGAAAAGTCAGTCTGCAGGTGCAGTTGCGACTTCAACCGCTTGTATCAAATCAAACTGATAATCTGCCAGCAGGTGTCAAGTATGCCCTTTCACTCAAGGCACAATTCGCTTGTCAGTTCAATACTCCGACAACAAAAATAAACGAAGAAAAAAATAGAACAAGAAAGGAAACAAAATTAACAGCCTACGTACGAGTGTATTGTACTTGCAAAAGCTTTTTTTGTTTTTGTTTTCTTTTTTCCAGTCCACTCACAATGATGACAATACGTTTGCTTGCTGCTATTATAGTTGTTGTGTATTGTTATGGGGGGTACTATTGAATAAATGTTGTTGTTGTTGCACTGTAGTATTGTATTGCCTGCTTATAGCAACTCTGCTTCTTATTATTATTATCAGTAACAGTTATTGGTGTTGTCTACTCATTAACATTTTTTCAACATTTTCGTTAAAAAAAAAAATTCGTAAAAAAGGTATATTTTGTGTGTGCGTCTGTGTGTCGATCTATCTATGGGGTTGTTGTCGTTGTCGTTATGGGTTGAAGGCCAGTCATATGGGACAAATTTGGTAAAGGTAGCGAAATATGAGAAATAGAAAGAAAAAAAAACATTTTTTCCTGTCATTTCTTCGTTTTTTTGTACTTTTTTGTTAATTTAAGGCCGGTTAATAGTATCAAAACATTAATAATCATTATATTAAGTAGTAACAAGTATTATTAGACCTTTTTTTAATATTCCCTACCCTTACCCCTTTTGTCAATTACAATTTAAATGAACCTGAACATTCAAACTCAACTTTAAATATGTACCTCTTCTCGCTATGCATGTCATTAACCTTCTTAGAAAAACTTTGTTAAACGTAATAAAATTAATTGGGCCTATAAAAATAATTAGACAACAACAAAAGCAATAAAACACACACCTGATCTCTATTCTTTTGTTGTTAATAATAGTTTCAGGTTTTATAGGGTAAATGTACGTTGAACTCCACTTTTTAAGTCTCTTAAGAGTTTGCAAATATTTTGCCATACAAAGTAATTTAAAATGATGACTGTCAGCGTCAAAATAGTTGTTAACTTAGGTATTTAATGGCCTCAACCAACTAAATCTTAGTATTTAAATCCTAACAAAACATATTTCCTAATTAAAATCACACTTTTGAGCCTCTCACAAGCTCCTAATTAGTCTAGGCTGCTCTGTAAGGCTCTAAAATCAAAGATGGCGTACATTAACAACTACTTCTAGTTAGATTTCCTCAGATTGTTGTCGTCATGAAGAGGTGCTTTAGTACTACAACCATATGCTCTATTTTACGCTCTTAAAACTTTGTAGGGGGTATTCTTATAATGTATATCAAGTAAGAGATCAAGTGCAGGATCACTCTTTCCAACAGATGCTACTATGGTCTCAATAGACAACTGATTAGCAGAGAATTCTCTCGTACCACAAAACTAAAGGGTGTTTTTTATAGAGGTATAGAACTTTAAGTTGCAATAAAACAACGATGGATTATTCGATTGACATGAATTTCATTTATCCGAAAGATAATCTTGTGGCATTACATTTTAAATATGATTTCTGGCATATGACCACCACGGCTGGCACGGATGTAGTCCAATCTGGATGTCCAATTTTCGATGACTTTTTCCAACATTTGTGGCCGTATATCGGCAATAATACGGCGAATGTTGTCTTCCAAATGGTCAAGCATTTGTGGCTTTACCGCATAGACCAATGACTTTACATAGCCCAACAGAAAGTAGTCTAGCGGTGTTAAATCACAAGATCTTGGAGGCCAATTCACAGGTCCAAAACGTGAAATTAGGCGGTCAACAAACGTGTCTTTCAATAAATCTATTGTGGCACGAGCTGTGTGACATGTTGCGCCGTCTTGTTGAAACCACATCTCCTGGACATCATGGCTATTCAATTCAGGAATTAAAAAGTTAGTATTCATGGCTCTATACCGATCACCATTGACTGTAACGTTCTGGCCACCATTGTTTTTGAAAAAGTACGGACCAATGATTCCACCAGCCCATAAAGCTCACCAAACAGTCAGTTTTTCTGGATGTAACGGTGTTTCCACATACATTTGAGGATTACCTTCACTCCAAATGCGGCAGTTTTGTTTGTTGACGTAGCCATTCAACCAGAAGTGCGCTTCATCGCTAAACAATATTCGCTTATGTAAATCGGGAACAACGGTAATCTCATTTTGGGCCCATTCGACGAATCTACGCCTTACTTGATGATCGTTTGGTTTCAAATCTTGTACGAGTTGGATTTTGTAAGAACGCAAACCAAGATCCTTCCGGAAAATCTTCCATAAAGTGGATGGACACAGATCCAATTCCTGTGCTCGATGGCGGATGGACTCATTCGGGTCTTCCTCAATGCTACGCTCTACAGCAGCAATATCTTCTTCTGTACGCACCGTACAGCGTCTCTGGGGATGAGGGTTATCAATAAGAGCAAGCGTGGTGCGAAAACGTTCCATGGTTAATCGAATTAACTGCTCTGATGGACGATTTTGAAGACGATAAAATGGACGTAGTGCGCGAAACGTTTTCCGCACAGAACCATTGTTTTCGAAATAAAATTGCACTATTTGCAAGCGTTGTTCAGGCGTGAGTCTATTCATGATGAATTGCCAAACCAAACTGAGAATAAATCACTTGACAGCTGTTAAATCGGTCGCCATCTTGAAAAGTAATGCCAACTTAAAGTTCTATACCTCTATAAAAAACACCCTTTATTACTCTACTCCCCGCACTTCTTTATGGCGCAGAGGCATGGACCCTATAAAGCATTGATCCAGCAGCCTTGAGAGTGTTCGCGAGAAAAGTAAGAATTTCGGTCAAATGCGAGTTGGCGATGATTTCCGCTCCCAACAATGATCTATATGAGCTCCTCAACGACAAGGGCGTTGTGCAGCGTATTAACATCCAGCGGCTGCGCTGGCTTGGCCATGTCGTTCGAATGGAGGAGAATGCTCCAGCGAGACGTGTATTCGATACGGCGATTTGCGGAAGTCGGCGATCGACGATCTTGTTTGCGTTCGAAGCACCAAATCTAGGAATCCCTGTCATCGAGTGGTGCAACCAACTGGCGTAGGCGCACAAGAAGCAGAAACCTCTAGAAGGATTTGTTAACGCAAGCCGAAATCCATTAATCGGTTTGTTAATGGCCAATTAAGTAATAATTTTCAAGGAACACCCTAAATAGCCATGATCTCTCTGCCTAGAAAATACTGCTGTGATTAGCTAGCCTATAAGAGAATCTTGTTAGAATTCTTAATAATTATACCACAGTCTATTCTGTTATTCGTCAGATCATCACATAAGGGCGTGGGATTTAAAATCTGAATTTCGAAAGCTAACTTGTGAATATCCCCATAGGTTCCTTGGGTTTTGTAGTTCGCTTATTTCCATGAATTCCCACATGATTTGGTGGGACTCGCTAAAGGTTTACCCATCAGATGCAGCCACGGTTCTAACTCCACATCAGATATCACCAACAGAACGAAATATGAAAAAATATTTCTTAGGGCGACTTCCTCTCAGCAGATTTCTGGCGAAAAGTCTGAGAGTAAATAAAAAATTTGCCATGAAAAGTTTTTCAGAAATCTGTCGTTCGGAGTCGGCTTTAAACTGTATGTCCCCGTCACTCATGTATTAAATTAACACACAACATAAGTAGTGTGAGAAGCTAGGTCGTAATCATGACTGAAGGCTTGTAATGGCCAATTTTGTATATATACTTGGGTTGTCATTACTGACACTGTACAGCATCTTGGAGTTTCTTAGATAGTCCAGCCGCAGTCTGGTCTTGCATTTTTACATTAGTGAACCATTATTAGTGTGAGACACTGTATGAGTCCAAAACATTATTTAAATATTAGTAATCATCATCATCAAAAGAAATATTTATTATTTAATTATGTTTCAATAATAATTATGAGTGTATTCCTCTCTTCTTTTAATAAAAATTTTAAACAGAAACCGGTTACGAAACCAAATATTTTCTAATGTGACACAAAGCAAAGAAAATAAGAAGAAGAAGAAGTTCTTTGATCGCATTCATGCTATTTTAAAGAAGAATATCAATAAAATTCCCAGATAATTTATTTAAATTTTGTGCGTTGGATGATGATTTGATTTTCTCTTCTGTTTTTTCCAAAAAAAGAACGTCTTTAAAATATTCCAACACACAATCTTATCTCATTTTATGGAATAAAAAGTGGTTTTGAAAGTTCTGACCGAAGAAGTCGTTCTGACCTAAATTTTATGTTTTAAAAACCGTTAGAATTTCTTGAAAATTAAACACAGAAATTTAAATATTTTTCTAATTTTAAACTCGTCAGAAAATAAAACAAAAAATTTGCCATAAAAAACCTTCATTTTAAGATTTTTCATTCGGAATCATGTGTTTGGATGATCAGAGAATTTTCACTGTAAACTGCAAATTGAATGTAGCTGTGGGCCGAATTACTGTAGCGTCTTTTTTTTCGCATGGAGGTATCGGCAAAACAGCCTGTGGCGAGGATTATTGAAGATGCGAATTCTGTCAGACGGGATATAATCACACTCTCCGATTGCCAAGCGGCCATTAAAGCACTTGATTTCAATGTAATGAACTGGCAAGACTGTGCATAGCTGTGGCAGGTATCTCAGTGAGGTAGCGTAATGATATACAGGGTGGCGGATATATAATGCAACAAAGTAAAGCGGTATATTTTTTTAATTTTATTGTTCAAAAGCAAAAAATTTTGGAAATAACATCAAATTTTAGAATCAGTTTAGATTTGTTCGAATTGGCTACCTTTGGTACGAATTATGGCCTTCAAACGGCCGACAAAGCCATCACAGGCTGCACGAAAGTGGCTCTGCGGTATTTTGGCCCATTCCCGGCGAAGCGCCGCCTTGATATGATCGACACTTTGGCATTTTTTAGTGAGAACCTTACTCTCCAAAATGCCCCAGGCGCAAAAGTCCAACGGATTGAGATCCGGAGATTTTGGTGGCCATTGTGCGGTAGAAATGAAGCGAGGAACCTCCTTTTTAAGCAATTCTTGTTTGACGCGTGCTGAGTGCGTTGGTGCTGAGTCCTGTTGGAATGTCCATGGTCTGCGGCCCAAATGTTTGTCTGCCCAGGGCTTCAATACTGTCTTTAAGACATTTTCCCGATAATATTCGGCATTTATTTTGACCCCACGGTCGATGAATACGAGCGGGGAGCGACCACCGGCCGTTACGGCGGCTCACACCATTACCATCGGCGGCGCATGAGTTCTGGTGGCCAATCGCAGGTGTAAATTTTCAGCTGACCTCTTTGGCAAGTAAACCCGATCATTTTGTTTGTTCACAAACTGCTCAATTTGGAATGGCTTCTCATCGGAGAAAACGAAATTCGGTAACTGGCCACTTTCGTGCAAGCGAAGTAACTCCTTGGCTCTTTCCAGTCTAACTTTTTTTGTCCATCGGTCAGCTCTTGCTCTTTTTGGCACATCAATGGCTTTAGTCCAAGCTCATTTTTCAATATGTGTTGCATCCGTTCTCGCGATATGTTCAGCTCACGAGCAATTTTTCTACCACTGCGACGTGGATTTCGATCAAATCTGGCCTTCACTTTTCGGATCATTTCTGGTGTTCTTACCGTTTTTTTTTCGTCCACTTTTTGGACGCGATGCAACACTGCCAGTATCACGGTAACGAGCAATGGTACGAGAAACCAAAGATTTATTCACATTTAAATGCTGGAGGGCTCTAACGATATCCACCTGTAGTTTCCCAGCCAAATATAAAGCAATCACACTATCACGCTTGAATTCCATCACGAATAACGTTTTTTCTGAATGCCATAGATCAAAATGCTTTTGTAAGCTTGTAAATAATAAAATGAACTGTCACTGGAATAAATCTGTCAGCTGTCAAACGATCGGTTTACAAATGGTAACAACCTGAAGTTGGTTGCAATACATATCAGCCACCCTGTAATGTCCATTTAATATGGGTATCAGAACATAGTGTGACATTCCAGTTAACTGTAGAGCAGATGAACTTGCTACAAATGGCACAACCATCAAAATCTACAATGAATTTCCTACTTTGCTAATCTCTTTAAGGACTTGCTGGAGCTTGAGCTAATAATTAACAATGCAGTCACGGATTTTGCGTCAACGTTAGATAGTCTTCGAATAGGGGCAAAACGGTGAGGTTCCTGGAAAAGACTGGATTACTGGTTTGCTAGGGATACTCCAGAGGGGACGTCAACATTCTTTCTGAGAGACAGACATAACTAGTTCCAGGATGGTTTGTAGCTGTGGAACAGTACTACGGTTTTATTTCAAGCAGCAGTATAGGGGATTACGGAACATAATCATTGAACTTTCGCGCAAATTTTTCTACATTGGGAATCCCTTTAAAGTCCTCTGAGCTTATAATTGATAATGCAGTCATGGATTTCTCACCAAAGTTAGATAGTCTTCAAACAGGGGCAGAACGGCGTAGTAAAAATCAGGCTACCGGATCCCGGCAGTGTTTTCTATGCGGTAATTGGCTGCAGTAAGGCTTATTAGGGATACACATAACTCCAAAGGGGATGTTAGCATACTTTCTGATAAACAGGCATAACTAACTGCAGCAGCGGTACGGCGTTCATATTTCAGGTAATAGTAGAGCGGATGATCAGGTCAAGCAAAGCATAACCATTGAACTTTCCGCTGATTTTTCTACGTTGGAACACCCTTTAAAGTCTTGCGAGTTTATAATTGATAAGGCAGTTGTAAATTGTATCAACGCCGTTTGGGAGGCTTCGGATAAATGTTGGATAGTGCAGCAAATCTTGCTACAGTTGGAGACGAACGAAAAGTCTGTTTAAATTCCAAAGAGCACTCTCGGTGTGATTATTGAAGTCCTTAGCGGGCATTATATTACGAATACTCATGCAAGCTTGAGAAACAATTTCTGTAGAAGCCGAAGAGACGAGAAATAGGAGGAGGAAGACTGTTTTCTTCAACTATTGGGTATATTCCCAGCTGTAAGCGGGAGAAGGAAAAGGCATCTTGATGTCTGCAATTTGAAAAACTGTCAGACCAACTAAAAACTGTCGCGCAAACATGACAAACGATTTCTGCAGAAGTTGTAGAGATAAGGAATAGGAGGAGACTGCGTTCTTCATGGGTACATGCCCAGCATTAAGCCGGAGAAGGAAAAGGCATCTTGATGTCTGCTACATGAGCAAACTGAAAAAACTGTCAGTCATGGATATTGAATGTCTAAGTCACTGCATTAGAAGCTCCGAATGGTTCCTGAAAACTGTGGTAACACAATAGGTCTCATGTGGCCTAAGTGTACTTAGCCATCTCTATCTAACTACTCCTATAGATTGAGCTCCCTTATGTAGATCGAGAGGACACTTTTTAAGAACAGTATTTAGAACGTTAGAAAAGTAAGTCGTGCTCACAGAAAATGTTTGGAAAAAAACGCCATCTCTAGCACACTATTATCCGAGGTCATTGATTTTTTTACACTTTTTATGACAAAAACTAAAGTCGTATAATAAAAAAAAATGTTTAATCATTAAACTTCCACATTAAAAAAGAGGCAGAGGCAGTGAACAGTTAAAAATATAAAAAAAAAATTTAAAAAAAATGCCAAAAAGTCAATAAACTTTTAAATGGTATTCATGATGATGATCTTGAATTTAACAACGGCAACAATAACAACAACAACAAATAAAAAACCACTACAGCAGCAAAAAAGAAAGAAAAAACCAGCAATAATGCTAAGCTTAGCATACACGATGTCAATAACCATCAACAGCAGCAGTATAGTCCCCGACAGGCCAGGCCACAAACCAGCAAAATAACTAAATACGGCGAGAACAACTATTCAATAACCAACAACCAGCAACAAAACCAACACATAGCAAATCAAACCAACTACTTACACTCGCTCTCTTAGTTCTGGTTCAGGCTTACCAACCAAGCACACACTCACCCATGCTATTGAATGTGGAGAGAGTCTGGTAAAGAGCCAACTAAATGGCTCTTTCACTATAATATGGGAGAAAGAAGAATCAGTGTTACCAACACGATGTTTCCATTAACATTCGAAACACTAAAACACAAATAGTTGTGGTTGTTGTTGTTTTTTGCTTCTTTCTTCAACGACGACATTCTTTCACTCTTTTTTCTTTCTTTCTTTTTTTTTCCTGTTATTGTTGTGTTTGTTGTTTACACCAACTAAGCAACCTGATTACTTCATTGCAACAACAGCAAAAGCAGCAATAACTGGTAGATCACATAACTATTACGATGATCGTCATCATTTCTTTTTTATCTTGTTGTTGTTAAGTTCTCATTGAAAGAGAGTGTAAGTTAGTCAGTCAATGTTGTGTACCAGTTGAGTTGACGCAATTTAAAACGAAATGCAAAAAAAAATGAAAGAAAAATACGCAACAAAATTAAGAATCAAGCAAACATAACCACAAAAAACACAAAAAGAAGAAGAACTATGGAAAGAAGAAGAACAAATGTAAAGAAAATAAATTTCAAAACAATTTTTGTCTTCATTAAAATCGTAATTTTCTTGAGCATTCAAGAAAATTATAAAGAAATTGTAGATCATGACCATAGGACCCACTGGAGTCCGTATTTAGGCCCATTGTGATGGCACAAACCATATTCAGGTCGGAGATCGAACATTTCCTAGAGGAAATCAACCAGAATTCAAAAGAAATCTTTATGTTCGAGAGCTTGGTCAAGGATGTCAGAAAGTAAGAGATTAAAAACTTTTTTTTCATGATAAAAACAGGGTACAGACAGATGAAAGAGCTCAGATTAGATGAAAGAGAATATCTTCTTCCCCCTCGGGCTAACGTAGCTCCTGAAGAAGTAATTTCCCAGAATGCTAAGTCTTTTAGCCCATGACAAGCAGTATTGAGCGTTCTTCTTCTTATTCATACGTGTCCAGCAGAGATTAGCAATGTTACACGTACGCTCTTGCTGCCAAAGACATTGAGGCTTGCTGTAAGTCGAGTGGTTAATATCCAAATTAACTGAGGCAATCGTAATACACATGCCCCGTACAAATCGGAGATTACGAACTTCGTGCCTGCCCTGACCATTACTACTCATTTCAGGGTTACAACCTAGCTTCTCACAGCACCCATGTGTTGTGTTGTTATCCACTAGTGGTGGAACCTACAGTTTAATGTCGCCTCCGAACAACAGATTTCAGAAACTTTCATTCTTTCTCTCTTTAAAGTTTTTGCCAGAGGACTGCTGAGCGGAAGTAGCCGAGGAAATATTTGTTCATATTTCATTTCTGTTCGAAATGTATGAGTCGGGGGTTTAACTAGGGGCTCTCGTCTAATATTCCAACACAGATTATATTGAGATTCCCTGCAAAACGAGCGGATAATATCCAATTTAACTGAGGCAGTCAGAAGACCTATGTCCTATAATATGTCGGAGATTGTAAACTCTTTACCAACACCGAGCATTGAAATTTTCAACCATACAACAATGTCTCGGACCCTTATAAGAGTTAGCTTTGAATGAACAAGTATTAGATCGCTTTCAAAATAGCAATAACCTCTCTGGCCGAAAAACATTGCAGTGGTCGTCAGACAGCCCGTAAGAAAGTTTAATATCAGAACCCTTAATAAATATTTTACAGCCTTTCAATCGTCATATCATCACAGTAAGTGCTTGGGATTTAGAATGTCCATTCCGAAAGCTAACTTCCGAGTCTCTCAGTAGGCTCCTGTTGGATTTTGTAGCTCGCATGTCTGATGTCATGTGTGGTCCTATGATTCATTTCTCATCGTCCCAGAATCTACACGTTGGGTTCGAGCAAACCCCCATTCCCTATTAATATACCCTGAGCCTTCAGTTTTCTGTCAAAAAACTGGATATCAACCTCAAGTTATTACTTGTTAGTTTCATGCATGACTCAGATCACCCTTTAATGTAGTTTGCCAACAAAAGTTTTCATAGCCTTAAACCCTCTTGGTTTGAGAAGAGTCTTTGCCTTCTCTTTATTTACATTTTCGTTGAGCATCTCTTTACAAACTTCCGCTTCCACTCCACAGAAGGGTTCTGGCTCCAACAACCACGTAGAAGTTCCCCTCCTCGTAAGCTTACTGAGGATTTTCACGTGACCTGAGGCCCAGAAAATTCAGTTTCTTAATTCTATCATGCTGATTCAGTTTCTTCCAACAGCAACAACAACTATCTTGCTTTTAACGCCAGCAGAACCGAGTACACGAACGACAGCCTGACTGCCACATGGTATTGCAATGTTGTGCCTTTTGTGCCTCCTTTCCAAGTTGAATTGAGCACATCTTTCTATAGCATACACTCACTTTCGCTTGGAATATGAAGCGAAATATTTCATTTTGGGACAAAAACTCTTGCTTCTTGCCCAGGAACCGTTCTTGACCCATCTGTATGCCACAACATAGTTCATATTTTAAGAGAATATGAAGTTTCCAGATTACTGTATTCGTTTTTTGTTACTTAATATCGTTGTAAAGTACTACCCAAAATTGTAGTCCAATTTTTCTGTATGGGGGATAGTTAATGAGGGAACTGTATGCCAATCGCTGCTCTAGTAGGTCCCTATTGAATCTTATTAACTTGACTTATCTACCATTAATTTAACTATTCTCCTAAAGCTTTGGTCTTCACTACCATGTGTAGGGAACGTGAGCTTAACAGAGCTACCAGATTCGTTGTAAAACAGGTTTCTGGAGCCGTATATAATTTTTTGGGTGTAGAAAAAATATTTTCAAGAATTTTTTATTTAAAATGTTTTGAAATTCTTTAAACTTTTTAATTCATTCGTACCGAATTAAATTAAATTTTTCTTTTTTATTTCTTTTCAGGTAAATATTCCAACTACTTCAGAAACTATTACTTTGAAATGTATGTAAGTATTTTCCTACAGAAAATCCATGTAAATTTCATTCGTATTTATTTGAATATGATTACTAAGTACGATCGAACTTCTAGAATATTTATGCTCCCTTTTTTAGGTTAAAAACGACCTACGGTTGGTACGTAACAGCTTTCCTTCCACTTTACACATCTCTAATGTCGACATCACTCTTCAAACACTCTGCTGTAATGACATGTAAAAATAAATAAAATATTCAAATATTCAAAGGGAGGGTGGTCGGGTCGGCTTATAAATTTTCCAATTCAAATACATACATATATTTCTTTGAGTATAATAATTGCTTTCCAGCAGTATTTTATTCTAAGAAATTATGGTTTGACTGTGGAAGTACCCAAGAGAGAATTTGTGAGTGTGTGTGTGCTATTATAAGTTATGTTCCCCTTTTCTCAACATAAATAATATTTCCTGTGATAATAATACGAAATTGTTGTTGTTGTTGTTATCGTAAAAATAGATCTTTCTCGATAGAAACAAACAAAAGACTGAAGGGAGAATATGTTTTGCTGTGAGCTCTCTCTCTCTCTCTCACTCTCGAATAATAGTAATTTGTTCTATTTCAAGAAAATTTTATAAACGAATACTGAAAAACAATGAATACATTTACATATGTATGAATGCATATGTATTTGTTGTGTTTTTACAGTTTTTCCTTTTAGTCCGTTCGTTTACAAAAGGCCATGCATGCATGCATGCATGACACACCCACCCTAAAGTAATTTATAAATCGGAAATATACATTAAAACAGCAACAACAACAACAACAATTATACACTTCAAAAACAACAATTTTGTGTGGTTTCTCATTCACAACCCAGAGTAGTCTTTATTGCTTTCGTTTCGTTCCTTTCGTTTGCCTCAACATCGTGAAATTGATACGTAGTCGTCGTCATCATTGTTGTTGTCGTTGTAGGCAATAAATTACAAATAAATGCGCTCTAAATTTGTAAAGAAATTTCTTCCTTATCTCTCGTATTCATTAGAGATACTAAATAACATCATAACATAACATAATTATAAGAAGAAAAACAACAACAACAACCAGTAAACCCTCATTTAAAGCTCGTGTTACGATGCAAAACCGTGTGTGTTTGCAGTAAAATTAAAGAGAAATTTCTGCTCAATTAATACATTAGAAAAAGAGTATTTAAAAAGCACTCTTTATAAGTCCAGTTACGTGACAAATTGCATATTTTTTTGTCGTTGTTGGTGTTGTTTTTATTTCTTTTTTAGATTTCTCCCATTTCTACATTTTTTTTCTTATGAAATAATTCTCATACGCACTTTATATATACAAACACAACACAAACAACTATAATATCATGCAATATCTTCAATTGATTACATCAATTCAATTGAATGCATTTTCGTACGTACAGTGGGTTAGAAAGTTGAAAGTGGTTTTAATTGAGGATGAGGTAATTAATTAAAAACCCTAAAGCTTCGGGTTTAATTTAATTTAATAATTTAATTTTTAAATTAATTTTTTAATTAAGGGTTCTGGAATTGATACTCTCAACAGCAAGCTGAGAATTCTTTTTATTTTCAACACAATTTTACGACTCGAATATTACCCTGAAGAGGGAAAGATTGCTTTAGTTAAAATTCTACTGAAATCGAATGCCTGACACTTCACACATGCATACATAACTGGTCATTACACACCTTCAGTCAGGATTACGACCTAGTTTCTCACACCGCTTATGTTGTGTGTGTTAATTTTATCCATAAGTGGCGAGATCTACAGTTTAAAAATTTGACTCCGAACGATATAGTTTTGAGAAACTTTTCATGGCATTTTTATTTACTCTCAGAGTTTTTGCCAGAAATCTGCTGAGAGGAAGTCACCGAAGAAATATTTTCTCATATTTCGTTTTGGGCGAGATGTCTGACCTGAGGGTTGAACCGTGGCCTCATGTCTAATAAGCCAACATACTACTACCTACTAGGCTTCGGCGATGATTATCAACTTCTTTTGTCTAAATTGAAAGATTTGAACACATATAGTCTCAAAAGAACGGCGCAATATACCACACACCTGTTGTTACTCTGCACGAACGATTTGAGGGCATGTTCAAATGATGTGAACTGGCCAGCGAAATTTGACTCCGTTAGACTGTTTCTTGTGAAGTTTTCTTAAGACGCAGGTGTAAGCGAACAGACCACAAACCACAGCGGTCCTCAAAGCCAACATAATCCATGTCATCGGTTTAATTCAGCATGATTTATTTGATTTGAGATTTGGATATGTCAGATAGGCTTCACCCAGAAAATCCGTGCACGAAATTATATTCTATTCACAATGGCATAAATGTTCCTCTCTAGCGAACAAGATAGCAAGAAGAATAGCTTCTATGCCGCTGAAGTGGTCCACAAATTTCACAGGAGTAGAAAGGTTAGATTGGAAGGGAAGCGAAAAGAAAAATGAAATCAAACGGGTTTTAAGCAAACTTTAGTTTTCGTGGGATAATTACAATGAGAAGTGATCTGAGTTATGCAACATACTATTGAGAAGTAACCTGAGATTAGTAATCATCCTTTTGTCTGAGCACTGTAGATTTAAAGAACACTTGTTCAGTAAAGCGATCGCCTCAAGTCCTATATTTAAATTCTCGGATGAAAAGAATCTATTGTTAAAACAAATGCTTTCAACTTGTGTAGCGTTAATACATCTCAGAAGGAAACATCTGACGGGGAAAAGATTCCTGAAGTTTGCAATAGGGCAACAGAGAGACGTAATGGGGATACTTTACATAGGTCAAGAAGCAGCCGCAGGTTGCAGTACTTGATAAAACTTCGCTGGTTTTTCTTAATATCGATCATTTTATGAGCACATATAATAGCTATGACCTAACATTTTGATTACAAGATGTAATTTGACGATAACATGAACTTCTAAACAGTTAGGAATGTTATTAAATGCAATATTAGCAAGCCTTAAAGTCGCGGAAGTCTAGTAGATAGTTGCATATTAGACGAGAGCCAGTAGTTTAAATCCCAGCTCATGTTTCTGGAAAAAACACTGAGAGTAAATAAAAATTGTCAGGAACAGTTTCTCAAAAAAATCTGTTGTTCGGAGACGACTTTAAACTGTAGATCTCGCCACTTATGGATACACACACAACATAAGTGGTGTGAGATGCTAGGTCGTAATCCTGACTGAAGGGTTGTAATGACCACTTACATATGTATGTTTTATATTGTGAAGAAACTGTGAAATACTTTACTAATACTATACATTTACTTTTTTAAAATTTGAAAAAAAAAAATTTTTTTGTTTAAATTAATTTTTTTTAATTATTAGCACCCACTGTGTGACTTGTTTTCATTTAGAGGAGTATGTGGACGGAACTTGTTCTTTTTATTACAGTTTCTTACTCACGTTTTGTTTTGTTTTCTCATTGTTTTGATGGTTATTACACTGCAATTCTTGCACATTTTTTTCTTCTTTTTTTTGGTATTGTTGTTTTGTTTTGTTTATTTTATTTTCTTTGAAGTCATTATACTGAAAGGGCATTTCAATAAGAGCTGAAGTAAGCGAGCGAATAAAAGAGCGACAGAGTGTAAGGAAGAGCACTGTGTTGTGCAAATAAACAAACAGCAGCAGCACATAACCTTTCTCAATTTTCCAGTTCTTAACTTATAAACTTCCGGTTTAAGAAACAGAAATTCACAATAAAAAATGTTTAATTTTTAATTTTTTATGCATATTTAACGAATACAACGAAAAGTGTTTCGAAATCAAACAATAAAAAAACATGCTCTCCACTCCTTTTGTCGTAATTTTTATTACCGAAAGTCTCACTTCGTTTCTCTTTACTTTTCTCTTGATCCC
This sequence comes from Sarcophaga carnaria, assembly GCA_958299815.1. Classification (NCBI taxonomy): domain Eukaryota; kingdom Metazoa; phylum Arthropoda; class Insecta; order Diptera; family Sarcophagidae; genus Sarcophaga; species Sarcophaga carnaria. The sequence continues at coordinate 99,351,058 of OY283152.1, read as the reverse complement.
TTACGGTGAATAGTAAAAATAACAACAATTTTTATGTAAAACCATAACTGTCATTGTACGAATAGTTGTTGTTGTTGCTGTAGGTTTAGTTTTTTCTTTTTTTGTCACACAAAATAAAATAAATTTTTATAAAACGACAGCAGCAGGATCGGCGGCCGCTATTTACCGGCTGTTTGAGTGGCTGTCGGCCTAAATGAACCCCAAAAAAACAGAAGAATAAAACAAAAACAAGTATTGCAACAACAATAACAATACATGCATACAATATAATAATGAATGTCACCGAAAAATTGTACAGCATATACTGCTGCTGCGTAGCCATTGAAAACATGAAAAAGGATACCAGCTGCTGCTGTTGTTCCTTTTTATTGACAGCTGCTGTTTGTAACGCGTTCAAGGGCTGGCACAGTCTGACTAGCTCTTGTTTTAATGTCCTAAACTATATGACTGACTGACATATGGTGCTGGTGGTTGGTTGGTGGTGGCCTTAATAAACCTACTCGTATAGGATCTCATATTTAAAAATTTACACACGCACACATACTCTTGTAGACAGTGGGGGATATAATTATACGATCATTATTTATATTTTACATCAGTGGCTCATAGATTTGACTTTAAAAAAGTGACTTAGAACTTGGCATATAATAGAATAGGTTATGGAAGGGAGGAAAGAGGTCGTAGTATTTACTGTTATTGGATTTGAATCTGTTTATGTTGTAAGTTCAGTTAGGTAAGCTAGTGTATGATACACCGTTGAAGTTAAAGGTTCCAATAGGGCTCTTAGATGGATTCTCATGTGATTTCAGAATAGAAGAGATTCGATTCTCTCTTTATCTCTCCAAGTCGTAGGTAATATGACCACTTCAGATTCAGAATCTTGTGTGATCGTCATTAACAGTCAGGCTGCCCTAAGGGTCACTACGTGTGTCTAGCGAAGTTCACGACTTATTTATGAGTGTAAGGAGTCTATAAGAAGAATCTGGTCCGAGATCGGATCCATCTCCACAAATTGGCGATGCATAGCGATATGCATGGAAACGGGACGCTAAATTAGATCCACTTTGTGAGGACAATTTGATAGTTCTCCCCAAGCTTCTAATCTGTCACTTCTATGGCTTTGTTAATAGATGGGTCAGCAGGGAAGAGTAAAAACTTTGAGAGGAGGGATCGTGTAGTCGTGTATCTAGGAGTCTATGGCCTGTAGTAGATAGCGCAGAAACAGGTTTGCTGCTGGATTTGAATAAAAGCAGCATGTAGCTTGCTACTGAGTTTCTTATGTTGCACTCCGGTATTAGATCGCCAAAAAAGATCTGAAACAGATCGCAACCGGACTATTGCAGAGTATTTTAACGTCGTGGAGGAGAAGAAAATTTTCGAACACCCCATATTAGAATAAGATTGAAGGTCCTGGGTTGAGTTCTTCTTCTAACATTTCGATTCTCTGCCAAGAGCCAACTCTTAGGGTTTATAATGTCCCGAATCAACCTCGCTGGTGCCTACGTACTAAACCCACCCTCTTATATTCTTCTACCACTCTCCCTCCGCGGCACTGGCGTAAGGTATTACTTCACTGACGTCTATTTAGCTTCTAAGTTTTTTCACATCAAATTTTCGCCTCCGTATAAAAAACTTTCGGAGTTCCAGTATAACTTCAGTCATATGCTGACTGTACTGGTTCCATAGAATTCTAGAATTCAACATCTCGCTTGTTAACTTGTTCGGCCTGGAACCTCATCTAAATCTCGAGCAACATGGTAGAATATGCTCGGAATTTTCGTTCTCATCCACACAGTTTGGGTATATAGGGGGAGCTATCGTGTCCAAATCTGTGGAGATATTTTCTAAAGCAACCATAATGACCAGTCAAGTACGTGGTCAGTTAGAAGATCAGCTCGCAGTGTTTGTTCACCATTCAAGGGGTGTGGGAGGTGGAATTATATTTCGAATAACGTGAATCGTCCGCCTTTCATTTAACCCGTCTTCCTACATCGTGACTGCCATTTGTACATGGAAATCCATTGTTCCTCCGCATTTATAACAGCAGTTTGTCTTGGGTCCTCGAGATGGCGAAAGTATATTCGTCTCATTTCACACGTCACTATGTCTATCGATATTATCTCTGCCAATAACTGTACTGCTTTATCAGACATTGATCTCAACACGCTTAGGTGTTACACTGAGATTAATTTGTCGTCCCCTTGTTGACCCCTCGCAGACTGCTCCCGACCATATTGGCTAAGCATACGATGTTATTGACGTTGCTCTTGATATTATTGTCCTCTTCAATGGATTTAGTCCTTCAATATTTAACATTAAACTCGTCAGTTCATATCGGGTCACAAGTGCCTTTTCACTGATGAATTTCACGTCGTCCTTAATGTTCAAACTATCGATCATCATCGCTCAAATATATTATGTCCCTTTTCGATTCTATTCTAGAATGCCCTTCCGACACTTCAGTCTTTTCCTCTATTTTTCAGCAACTTATCAAGGCGGCCTCTATGTTAAATGCATTCGAAGTGACTGTATTGTATTGTTTTGTCCCACACTGTTTATATTTTTCGCTTCCATAACATATTTTTCATATTTATTTTGCTTTTGTCTGTAATTCTCTTGCACATTCGCCACTAATGATACGGTACTTTTGCTTCCATCTGCATTTTATTTTATGTATTTTGTTGTTGTTGTTGTTGTTTTGTCATTAATTTCCTTGTGTGTGAAGAAAGAATATTTCAAAGAGAGCAACAAAATATCATTTTACACGAGTACTTACTACTCAATTCCCAATTTTATGGAAATTAACCAAAAACAATAAAAAAAAATTCTTGGGAAAAATTTTCTCTCTTGTGTTGTGTGCTCTTCTTTTTAAAAGAAATTTCCTAAACTATTATTCACACACACATACATACATATATATTTAACTGTACTATAGTGTGTACTTACATTGTTTAGTTATTTAGGGGTGTTGTACACTGTACAGAGTAACAATACGGTAGTAGAGCAGGGTTATGGGATATTTTTTGTGTCCTTTTTTTGTTTTTATTTGCGGTTTAAATATCCTCTCTTTCTTCTTAAGACTTCTTGAGAGTTTTAAGCATAATTTCTAGGAATTGTTTGGGTTTTTAAAATGTTTGCAGGTGATTAAATATCGCTTCGTTTGAATTTTTGTTTGTTTTTCATTTAAAAATTGATAATATTGCTCGGTTTATTCTTTTATTCTTATTGTTTAAAATGTTCACACAGAGATTCACATGCATAAATTTCAATGGAAAGTAATTAATCCTTAATGAGACAGGCGCCACCATGACAGCATTGCCAGCATTGCGAAACAAAGTGCCAGAAAAAATGGTCCATAAATGATGCGGGTGCCATAAAATAAAATTTTATAATTTCATAAGAAACAAAAGAAAAGAAATGAAAAAAATGTTTTTGTTTTTGCCTCAAGAATAATGTGTTCATTAAGGAAGAGGTTTTAAAATTTTAACACGTACTTAAAAAATATGCATTGGTCATTACAACCCTTCAGTCAGGATTACCAATTAGATTCACGCAGCTCTTACATACATATGTTGTGTGTGTTAATTTTTTCCATGAGTGTAGGGACCTACGGTTTAACATCGACTCTGAACGACACATTTTTTCAGAAACTTCATAGCAATTTTCTTTATTCTAAGAGGTTTTACCAGGAATCAGTTGAGAGGAAGTCGCCATTTTGTTGGAGATGTCTGACCTGGCGTTAAGGCATTTACTACTACTAGGGGATCAACAGGACAGTCTACAGTGATCGCTTTAGATTCGATATCTCATCAGGATGTCTTTAAAAACCAATTGAAAACCAAACTGTTGGTTTAAACGCCACAGATTTGACGAACTTACTTACTTAGGTGGCCATTACAACCCTTTTAGTCAGGATTACAACCTAGCTTCTCAAACCACCCATGAGTGGCAGGACTTACGGCTTAAAGTCGACTCTGAACGACAGATTTCAGAGCATCTTTTTATGGCAGTTTTATAATTTACGCTTAGAGATTTTGCCAGAAGTCAGAAGTCGCCGAAAGTAATATTTTTCCACATTTCTTTGTGTTCGAGATGTTTGAGCTGGGCTTTGAACCACAGGTTCGCGTTTATAAACTAAGACGCTATCCCCTAGACTACATCGACTTCACTATTCCCATTATTTATTTACTTTTTCAAAGAATGTGTTCCGATGATTAATTCTCATCGCCACAGAATCTATATGTTGTGTTCGAGAGGATTCCCATTCTGAACAAGTGTACTTTGAGTCTTCAGTGTCCTGTCAAAACACCGGCTATCAATCTCAGGTTATTTCTGGATAGTGTAATGCATAACACGGATCTCTTTTTATTGTTATTTCACAACAAAAGTTCTGATTGTCTCAAATCCACTTGGTTTTAGAAGAGTCTTGTGCCTCTCTTTATCTTTCCTTTCGGTGGGCACAGCTTTCTAAGCATCCACTTCCAATCCATCGAAAGATTTTTGCCCCATCAAAGTCATGGAAGCTCAGCTTTTTGCAAGCTTGTCTGCTTGCTTGCTTGTCGAGAACTCCCACGTGACCTTGGACCGAGCAGAGGGTAACCTTTTTTGTTTGTCCAGCTGATACAGCTTCTTGTGGCAGCCCCATATTATCTTCGATTTAACCTCATGAGAGCAGAGTGGCAGCTGTCGGATGGTATTGTTATGACTTGCCTTTTATACTTCACATTCAAGTTGTAATCTTTCGAGGGCATAGACTTCCGCTTGAAATGTACCCACAAGTTTTTCCATGGCCTTGGAATATTTTATTCTGGTAGCAAAAATTCCTGCTTCTGTTCCAGGATTCGTTCTTGACCCATGTGCTTACCACAAAATCATCCTTCTTTTAAGAGAGCGTACAGCTTCCAGATTACTGCATACATTTTTGTTACTAAGTTTTGTAGCGAAACATTTCTCAAAATCATAGCGTCAATTGGTACTGGCCGGGGGACAGTTAAGTAGCGAGCTGTCACGATCCCTTAGGGCTCGAAGTCCTTTAAAGAAGATTACGGTAGGCTTGCCTTCCATTAACCTAGCCGTAGCCTGTACAGATTTGATGTTCGTTATCAACGGAGCCTTCAGTTACTCTGTAGGTTAGGTTCTCATTGCCCCTGTTATGCCAACACACGCTAGTCTCTATATTCCAAATGAGCTGTTCTGTCTCCCTAGACAATTGTTTCATAGATCACTATCGGTCGGACCATCATGGTATATATCCAGTTGTATTCCCTGCAAGCCTATTGCGTACCTTTGTGACATGTCTGGCCTTTCCTGAAATGCTCTGCATATGAGAATTCCATGTGAATATACTATCCAGTGTTGTTCGTGGATATTTGAACTTCATTTTCATGTCTTATTACATATCTAACTAAGGAGCCGAAGCTTTTTTCCTTTTTATGAAGCTTTCTTCTTCTTGGTAATGATAATGGTATTGCTGTGGTCTTGCCTGGCTTTATTCTCAGGCCCACTGTCATTTACCAACGGCTTATAATCTCAAGACCTCTTTAATTATTATCACAGAGTTAGGTAGGTAGGTTGGAGTACTAGCTCTGATACTAAAAGCTCACTTGATCACCCATAGCGGCACGTTGTGACGCTAGAGGTAAACGCAGTCCCTGTATTCACCGAGTTCCATTAAACTCGGGAAGAAGTTGGTCAGCGCAATTGCTGCACAAGAGAGTCTCTTTAAATTTGCTATTAGGATTCGGAGACTGTATCACCTGCGTATACCTCTGGTAGACAATGACCGTTTCAGATAGTTTTGCAGGAGTTCATCCACAACAGACTCTGCATTAGTGGTAAAAGCGCACCACCATGGGTGCTGACCGTTATTGTTTCGTTTCCAGTGTCATCAAATGAGCCCTTTATATTCAGAAATGCCTCCTTTACTTTGCAGGACTCCTCCGTGGTTCCCCTTTATTTATTTATTTATTTATTTATTTATTTATTTAAGTCAATGGACAAATTCCTTACTGACTAATAACAACAATAGGTACGAATAAAATTAAATAGAATTACAAATAGTCTCAACAAAAATACAAGCAATTGTTACAATGAAAATATGAAAAGTTATGTATTAAGAAAAACAATAATGTTCCGTTTTACAACGCAAGAATTTAAAGAAAAGTCGATAATGTCTGACAAATTATTAAATTGACGGCAAATTCTAGTTAACGGATCAGCAACAGCATAATTAGTTCTGCAGAATAGAAGGCATATCCAAATAATTCCATCCAAGGCCACGCAACCAGAAGAGTAAAAATTGTTTCTGCACAGATTCGATGTGATCGCTGCAAACAGTATAGTGAGGATCCCATACAATGGATCCATACTCTAAAATTGGTCTGACAAGTGATACATAGAGCTGTTTCATAATATATGGATCAGAAAATTCTTTTGCCCAACGTTTTATGAAGCCAAGAGTGCTTCTTGCCTTATTTACAGTCAAAGTGACATGATCATTAAAGTTTAATTTTGTGTCCAATAGGATCCCCAGATCAAGAAAAGAGTCCACTATCTGCAATTGATGACCACCAAGCAAATAATTAACCTTGATAAAATTATTTCTTGCGGACCGCATACATTTGCATTTTTTAATATTCAGCTCCATCATGTTGTACTCGCACCACGAAAATAAATTATTGAGATCATTTTGAAGATAAATATGTTCGATGAAATTATTAAACGAGAGAAAAACTTTTACATCGTCAGCATACATCAAGATATTGGCAAAATTAATTATGTTAGGAAGATCATTTATAAACAGCGAAAAAAGAAGTGGACCAAGATGGCTGCCCTGAGGGACACCAGATGGCACATAAATATGCTTAGGTAAGCTATTGTTCACACATACTGTCTGCTTTCTACCAGTCAAATACGATTCAAGCCATCTTAAACTCCTATAATTTACACCCATTAAATCCAATTTTGTTAACAGAAGTTTGTGATTCACTTTATCGAACGCTTTGCTAAAATCCGTAAAAATTACATCAGTTTGCTTCTGTTGAGAAAAGGCCACATTTATCATGGATGTTAACTGAAGTACATTGGTCGTTGTTGAACAGCCCTTTCGGAAACCGTGTTGATGAGGTGATAATAACGATGAAGTATGATGAACCAAAAAATCGGCAATCAGTTTCTCGAACATTTTTGGAATAGCACTCAGTTTTGCAATGCCCCTATAATTTGTAACATAAGAGTTATTGCCAGATTTAAAAAGCGGTAAGATATATGAGTTCTTCCAAAACACAGGAAAATATCCATAATTAATCGAGGTATTAAACAATATGACTAATGGTGTGACGAATGACTCTGCACACCGATTTAAAATACAACTTGGAACCCCATCAGGACCAGGACGAAAAGACATCTTTAAATTTTTCAGGTTCACGAAAATATCATAGTCATTAAATGTTGGAATAGATATTACTTGAGATGATGTCAGAGAGTAAGGGTAAATATTTGTATCATTGTAAGCAGAATTAGAATAAGTACTGGCGAAGAAATCAGCAAACATATCACATATGGCATCCTCACTACCAGATTCTTTATCATCAAATTTCATATAGGATGGAAAACCAGCTGATTTTCTCTTGGAATTTACAAACGTATAGAAGGATCTTGGATTCTTAATAAAATTATTTTTCATTCTATCCATATATGTTTTATATAATATGTGATTTAGAATGTTATATTCAGACCTGCTAATAGAATATTTTCCATAATCAATAATAGAGCCAGAACTTTGGTATTTCTTGTAACACTTGTTCTTTCGATTTTTCAGTCGCGTCAGTTGTTTAGAATTCCATGGTGGACCAATCATAGTATGCGAAGGTTTTAAGGGAACACAAATTTCAATTATTGAATGCACTTTCTTATAAAAGTTAGAAATCATCAAGTCAATATCTGAAACATTGTTAACAGGAATAGATAAGATTTCATTCCAACAAGTATTACTCATCATGTCATTAAATAAATTGTAATTGGTTTGATTAAAACAGTAGACTTTACTAACTTTAGAAGGTTTAGGATTTAAATTAGTTGGAAGGAAAAAATTAGTTTTTAAAGTTGGATGATATCGATATTTAATCTAAAAGAATCAATGATTTATAGAATGCTCTAGTGAATCCTTTAAAATAAATTTAAACGACTACATTAGTCTGGTTTGCCTTACCTTGACAGCCTATTATACTAAGATTCTACTTAGCCTGCATTATTATAGCTTCAGCGACAATTGTGTGGGTTAGTTTTGTGGAAATAATTAAAATTTTCCTATTTTGGGATGCCTATCTGACTACCTGCCTGCCTACACCATAGCATCACGATATTTTCGTAATACAATCGGCTATTGTTTAAGCGACGTTTTTCTATTGTTTCGTTGTCATTGTGGTTGAAAATTAAAATTTTTTTTGCAACATTTTTTTGCGGTAACAACATAGGAAAGCGTGGCTGGCCACATTAATTTTCTACGATGCAACCATAAAAATTCGTTACATTTTAAATTTTCAGTTCATTTTTTATTGTTGATGTTTTTGTTGTTGTTTTTTAATTCTAAGAAAGACTCGAGTAATGCAATCCTAGCTTAACTAAACTCTATCTTATGTTAACGATCACGTTGCGTTGCGTTTTGTCCTTTTGCGTTAAGTTTTTTTTTTTTTTTTGCTGTAATGTTTTGTTTGCTGTGAAGCAACAATGAAGAGGAGTCTGCAGCTTTCTGCGAGTGCAGGCCCGGTTAAAGACCTGCCTTGTAAAGGCTACACGAGGAGTTCGATGACTTGTCTGGTTTGGTTAAGGCAGGCGGTATGTTTGTGTTGCTTGTTTGTTACAGACACAGAGGAGAGAGCCTTTGTTTTATTATTCTTTTACGGGGTTTTGTTTTTTATTGTTTTATTCCTCATCAAGCTGTTGTTGCATTAAGAAACTAAAAAAAAAAAAACAAAAAAAAAATGAACAATTTAAGCAACACAGCCCATTACAGAACAGAAAATCGAAGAAGAAGAAGAAAAAAATTGCTGGCAACATTTTCAGTTTCAAAAGAATAAATATTTACCCGCATATCAGAAAAGAAAAAGAATAAAAACGCACATAAACAATGCAATGAACTCTTGAAACAAGAACCCAACAATACGCCGCCAATACCGCCATCATCACCACCACCACAACCACATGAACCTCTACTGCCCACTGCCGCAGCCATACACGCAGCCAACTCTATACAAAAAAGAACGAAAAACACACAAAAACAATCATCAAAAATAATCAAGTATTATTGGAACCTACAAGTGAACAACACTGGCTAAAGCGGCAACAACAGCAACAACAACAAAAGAAACTTTAAATCGTTTTTAATGTTTTCCTCCGTATAAAACAAAGCAAAACAAACTAAAGCAAAGCAAACAACAGAATTGCCACTGCTGGCCGCTCTAACCGATTAACACAACAACATCCACAACAACAACAAACAGACAACAGCAACAACAAAAAAATCACTGACCTTGACTTTTTCCTAAAGTTTAAGGCCCTTTTTATATTTCTGCTTTACAGTCTTTCTTTCTTTTTACTCCATCCATCCAACTTGTTGTTTTTTTCTTCTTCTTCTCAATACTAATACCGTGTCGCCATCACTTTAAAAAAAAATGTACAACAAATGATGTATTTTTCTTGTTGTTGCTGTTGCTGTTATTGTTGTATGGTATGTTGCACGTTTTATATTTATGGTTATGCTATGTATACGATCGTATACATCGTGCTGTTGTACGTACGCATAGTTGAAAAGAATCAACGAAGCTCTACAATACGATACCACAACAACATGCTGCAGCATTTACTCATTCACCTATTAAAACACTTGATATTGTCTTTTCACATTGTTTTTGTTGTTCTTATAGTTCTTGTTGTTTGTGTTGTTTTTGTTTCTTGGTGGTTATTGCTCCATAAAAGATATTTACTACACACTGCTCACACTATACATACATACATACGTACTGACACGTAGAATTCTGAACTCTTATTGAAAACAAGGAACAAAAAACGAACAAACAAGTCAACTTCGAGAATAAAGTAACTTGTTATTGTTTTTTTTTGTTATCGTTACTCATGAGTAGTTGGATGGAGATGTTGTTTTAACTTATTCTTTCAGTGTTGCAAGACTTGTTTTTTGAGAGGGGTTATGAGAATGATGGGGATTATAATAATATGTGTCCCTAGGATCACATTATCCAAGGCATTGTTTGATATCCTTAACTGGCATACAAGTTATTACGAACTCGGCAATTATACTGAATGCCATAAGAGTATGGAAGCACAGAAGATATGGTCATACCATAAACTTGGGTATGGGAGTACTTGAACGTACTTTTGATCGTGGTTTTACGTCTCGGGAAACGACATTCAAGTTTTTACTGATGGATTCAGATCCCGCAACAAAATCGGATGTGAAATCTTTTCATGTCAGCTGAATCTGAGATTGTCCCTTGAACTACCAGATTATTGTTGTATTTTTCAGTCTGGAATAATTGTCCCCGTGGGAATTCGGTATCAGAGTCCATCGTAAAATTTTATACACGCATATTTACCGACACTATAGCTGTCATTACATTCCTAGTGAATGTGTCAAAGAATGCCGGTTTTCTTTGGAGGAGATAGCGAGACTTTCGACGGTTACCTACATTTGGGTTCCTGGAAACATGGGGCATTGAAGGTAACAACAAGGCGTATGCACAGTACATGTACTACTAAAAATTCAATTGATCTCCTTCATAATATGGTTAACAAATAGTCTTGCAAAAATTATGTACATTGGTAAAGGTAGGATGGCGTAATGAACCCACTTTTAGAGACACTAGACAGATCTGATACGACATGGGGTGTTTTTTATAGAGGTATAGAACTTTAAGTTGCAATAAAACAACGATGGATTATTCGATTAACATGAATTTTATTTATCCGAAAGATAATCTTGTGGCATTACATTTTAAATATGATTTCTGGCATATGACCGCCACGGCTGGCGCGGATGTAGTCCAATCTGGACGTCCAATTTTCGATGACTTTTTCCAACATTTGTGGCCGTATATCGGCAATAATACGACGAATGTTGTCTTCCAAATGGTCAAGCGTTTGTGGCTTTACCGCATAGACAAATGACTTTACATAGCCCCACAGAAAGCAGTCTAGCGGTGTTAAATCACAAGATCTTGGAGGCCAATTCACAGGTCCAAAACGTGAAATTAGGCGGTCACCAAACGTGTCCTTCAATAAATCTATTGTGGCACGAGCTGTGTGACATGTTGCGCCGTCTTGTTGAAACCACATCTCCTGGACATCATGGTTATTCAATTCAGGAATGAAAAAGTTAGTAATCATGGCTCTATACCGATCACCATTGACTGTAACGTTCTGGCCACCATCGTTTGATTCCACCAGCCCATAAAGCGCATCAAACAGTCAGTTTTTCTGGATGTAACGGTGTTTCCACATACACTTGAGGATTACCTTCACTCCAAATGCGGCAGTTTTGTTTGTTGACGTAGCCATTCAACCAGAAGTGCGCTTCATCGCTAAACAAAATTCGCTTATGAAAATCGGGAACAACGGTAATCTCGTTTTGGGCCCATTCGACGAATCTACGCCTTACTTGATGATCGTTTGGCTTCAAATCTTGCACGAGTTGGATTTTGTAAGCACGCAAACCAAGATCCTTCCGCAAAATCTTCCACAAAGTGGATGGTCACAGATCAAATTCCTGTGGTCGATGGCGGATGGACTCATTCGGGTCTTCCTCAATGCTACGCTCTACAGCAGCAATAGCTTCTTCTGTACGCACCGTACAGCGTCTCTGGGAATGCGAGTTATTAATAAGAGTAAACGTGGTGCGAAAACGTTCCATGGTTAATCGAATTAACTGCTCTGATGGACGATTTTGTCGACGATAAAATGGACATAGTGCGCGATACGTTTTCCGCACAGAACCATTATTTTCGAAATAAAATTGCACTATTTGCAAGCGTTGTTCAGGCGTGAGTATATTCATGATGAATTGCCAAACCAAACTGAGAATAAATCACTTGACAGCTGTTAAACCGGTCGCCATCTTGAAAAGTAATGCCAACTTAAAGTTCTATACCTCTATAAAAAAACACCCTTTACAATGTCGAACAGAAATTGCATTTAACCTAACAAGATTCCATCTATGGAACCTCATAGCAGTTATAAGAGGATATTGGCCTCTTGGTGTTTCCAACAGGAGACCGTGAATACGACTCCTATAGAAATTGCAACGGCCAAGAAGAAGAGAAGACCAAAGAACAATGACAACCAACTAACAATGACAGAGAAGTTAGTTAGGCGCTTAAGAATCTATTGATAAGAATTCTTGGACACCCAGAACTTAGTAACAAAATGTGTCTAACCAAAGGTAAAATATCCAAAATCGATAACATCAACAAGGTCGAGTGGTATACAATCGCCGTAGTTCTAGTAGACAGTGTGAGCCCACGGTTTAAACCACATCTCAGACATCTCGAACACGGCAAAATATGAAGAATATTGCTTACGACGACTTCTCAGCAAACTTTTGGCAAAAAATCTGTGAAAGCAAATAAAAATTGCCAGAAAAGTGTCTCAAACATCTGTCATTGCGAATTGCCTTTAAACTATAGCTTGGGTCACTCACTCTTGGATAAAATTAAAGCACACAACATGGGTGGAGGCTGGTTTTTAATCCTGATTAAAGGGTTGCATTTACCAACTAAGCAAGTGGGATTCAATAAACAGAATTCATCGACTCTACGTACATAATTGGTCGTTACAACCCTTTAGTCAGGATTACGACCTAGCTTCTCACGCTACTTATGTTGTATGTGTTAATTTTTATACATGAGTGGCGAGACCTACAGTTTAAAGTCGACTCCGAACGATAGATTGTTGAAAAACTTTTCATGGCAAATTTTATTTAATAAGAAATATTTTTTCATATTTCGTTCAGTTGGAGTTGCCTGACCTGAACCGAGGCCTCACGTCTAATAAGCCAACACTCTATCTACTAGACCACGGCGACTTCTAATCGTTCATCGAATGTACACCCAACACAATAATCCAATAACATTTTTCCGAGAATATTCTTGCTGCAACAGAAATAAAGTAAACCAAACAATTCCCCTGATAGATAAGGTATGCAGGCAGTCAATTGATGACCCGTGTTCTCTGTTCCACTCCAACCAAGGCATTATGTTCTAAACTCAATTGACTTCCCTCTGATCTTCCTATTAAAGCAGCAATGGTTATACTAGTGATTTTGAAATTAAACTTTTTTACAGACCGCCTAGTCACTGTAGGGTCTCCCATGCAGACGCGCTATTTGCCTATTTTCAAAGCGGGGCCATAATTGTTAGGTGGCGGAATTCTCCTTTAAAATGTCCTGATTTACTTAAACAACCAGGCTGCGATTATGTACCTAATGAAGGCAGTTTCAATGTCCGTTCTTGCATATGAATGCCCTGAGGATTTCTCAGGGAAGGTTCCAATCATTTAACGGTAACTCCCAAATATGGTTCCGGGACATAGGGATATCCGTGGCCTTACATCTAATAAGCCATCACATTATCTACTAGACAGCGGCGACTTCATATTGCCTCAGTTAATTCGGTTATTATCCACTCGTTTCACAGAGAGGCTCAATCTCGTTGGAAGCAAGAGATTACGTGCAGTGTTGCTGGACTCCACAGTACACGTATGGATAAAAGGAGGACCGACTCACTTCTGTCATTTAATCGTATGACCATTTATCGCACAATAGCGATTATTATGGGCCAATGTCCGTTTGCTAGGCATGCCAACCTGGCTTTCTGGCAAATGACTTGGAGGAAGAGACTTTCTTTCACCCTGTGCTCTTTCAGTGCCCTGCTCTTGTCCTGAACAATTGGATGTTTTTGACTTCTCACTTTCTGACATCGTTGAGCGAGCTCTTAAATATAAAGATTTGTTGGAATAGTAAGATATATTTTGGACTCGGGTTGGTTTGCTCCATTCTCGGATTCTCCCCAGGTCAGACATCTCCAACAAAACGAAATATGAAAAAAAAAATTTAAGGGCGACTTCCTCTCAGCAAAAAAGAGTAAATAAAAATTACCATGAAAAGTTTCTCACAAAAAAATTTGTTGTTCGGAGTCGGCTTTAAACTGTAGATGCCGCCAGTCAGGCATAAAATTAAGGTACACAACATAGGTGGTGTAAGAAACTAGGTCGTAATCCTGACTAATAACCAATTATGTATGTAATGCTTGAATCTCACAATTGGCCTAAATGCTGGCTTAAGTGGTGCCTCTTTTATGAAGGAGAGTCCGCCACATTAACTAACTTAACCTCCTAACACGAGAGCGAATAAGTTTCTCTCAGCCTACCAGTTTCTATTTGGAAAACAATCGAGCTTCTATAGTCCCCTTGGAAGGGAAACAATTGGATTTTGATTCTCGCTTCATAATTAAAGCAGAGTATCAACCAATAAATCATTTATCAATGGCCCCAAACGAATGTAAACAATCAGGCAATATTGTTAAACAATAATTTCTACCAGTTTGTGTGCGCCTCTATTCAGGTTCATCATACGCAAAACAACTTAAAATTCTTGACTTCGACGATATGTTTTGCCACTTTGACTGTTGCTGTTGCAATGATGTGGCCATGGCTGTGGCTATGGCTGTGGCTGTTACTCTTGTACGTGTAATTTTACTGCATGAGCATGTGACTTATGTTGTTGCCGTTTGTTGCACTTTAATTGGTGTTTTTTATGCACGCAACAGCAACAGCAGTTTAAGAATATTGTTGCAGCAGCATAGTTACTTGGTTTCTTGGTTTGTTTATGTCCACCATAAAATTCGTTATAATTATAGAGAGAGAGATGGTCGGTTGATCCTCTTTTTTCCATTTTGTTCTTCCTTTTTTTTTTGCGAAAGTGTTTCATGTTACTGCAGTGTTTACCAGTTTCACTTTAACGTTTTGCGTTTTCCTGTCTTCAAAAGACAACACAACACAACACAACACCTTGCTTACTTACTCCTCTCTTTCCGTTTCACACATGATTGTAACAATTCAAGAGGGGTGGGGGGTGTTTTGTGGAAATATTTCTGTCTGTGCCTTTGCTTGTCTTGTCTTGTCTTTGCCAGGGCAAATAAACGAGCAGCCAACAAACGATTGTGGCTGTTCTTGTTGTTGCCATTGAATTCCTACAGCATCCGAACGAATGCTGCAACAACAACGCTATCGTTCTTAACATCACAACGTCATCGCCATTAAAATGCAGTTCGTTTTTGTTTAATTTTCTGGTTTTGCATTCGTTTTTTTTTTTCTTGTTTTTTTTTTTTGTTGTCCGCCGCCAGTTGAACATTGAACTTCAAATTTAAGCGATTTTCTATGTTCCGCTGTTTAAGTTCTCCTTAGGGACCTGTTTTAGGTACAACGTTTAAATGTGCAAAGAAAAGAAATAAAACTTTTCGATGCTAAATCATCAGATAAGTTAGCTTGAAGGGAACTAAACTGCGAGAATTTCATTTGAATGAAACGATTTGAAATGAAAAATCTGTTAAAAATAATAAGGAATTTGGGGAAAATAAATTTCAAAATTTAGCTTATGGCAAATAACTTTAAGACCTATTATTACAGCCCTAACCTCTTCTTCTCCCTGCCATAAACGGAGCCTTAAGCAAGCTATTCTCCTAAACTGCTCTCATCATACATTCTTAGGTTTTACAACACCTTTCTCATCCACCAGTTACTCGGACTTGATTGCAACGTCAGCTCGTGGCCATGCTTACAGGTCATTGTGTTATGGGAAGACACGCTCCTATCTAACTGTGATCCACTTTCTTTGTCAATGCCGATCTCTTGCCAAGTGCAGATATAGGTTATTTGACTCTCTACTCCATTGATGTCGAGAATATAGCTTCGTTTATCAAACTTTCGGGCGGATTTTTCAGTGTAGGATATTATATGTTCCTTTTACTCCTCTAGGGAGCATAGGGCCGCTGGTTTCGGTAATAATAGTTATTTAAGACGTACAGCTTATTAGGCTATAGCGTCCGTTCCTGGTGTTGGGGTTGCCAACATCGCCACCAGGCATGCAAAGTGCCGGGATTTAGCCGTGCAAGTATTAGGCTTATACCGCCCATGGTCGGTCGTCAGAGCCTAGTTAGCGTGACAGGGGACACGAAGCCCTTGAAGGACAGTGGGTAAGGTTGACTTTTGGAAAGGAGTGGCTATGTGAAAAAGTACGGCTCTTGTACGGCGGTTATACCGCCCATGGTCGGTCGTCAGAGCCTAGTTAGCGTGACAGGGGACACCAAGCCCTTGAAGGACAGTGGGTGAGGTTGACTTTTGGAAAGGATTGGCTATGTGAAAAAGTACGGCTCTTGTACGATTCACTTTCCCATTAGTCTCCCAGCGTAGGGTAGTCTTGCTGTTAATTGTACAGCCCTTGTGTTGACCAACTTCTTCCCTAGTTTGGTGGAACTCGCTCAGTACGGGTACTGCGTTTACCAGTGGCATCACAACAGGCCGTGTATGCATTTGATGTCAAAGCTACCACTCCAACCTACCTACCTACCTAACACCTTTCTCACGACTACAGCCTGGCTTCTCGCCTCACCGATGTTGTTCCCTAAATCCGAACGACAGGCTTGAAAGCGTTGTCATGGTTATTAATTTACTCTCAGAGCATTTGCTAGAAGTCTGCTGAGAGACGATTTCTAAAAGAAGGTGTTTGATGTGCGGTTCGAATTCTCGAACCCTCTTGTAGTCAGCCAACATAGACGGCTTTTGCACGTTGAAAGTACTTTGCAAAGTATTTTTAAAAACTCGTTTGCACTTTATTTTGAACTTCTATTTCGCTTTGGCACGTTCAAAGTTTACTTTGACAAACTCTTGATATTTTTTTGTCGTGTATAAAACCTTCGGTAAACGACCGAACGAACAATAAAGCAATTTTGCGAGTTCAAAGTGTGAAGGCTCGTTTTTGCCTACAAACTCAAGGCTTGAACATGTAAATGGCGTCGTATTACTCAGTAAATCTCATCGAACTTGGGGCTTATTTCGAATAATTTTTTTTAGCAAATATCGCTGTCCATCATGAGGGGATCTTGCCCACTGCAATATTTCGGTGGTGACTTCTTCTCAGCAGATTTCTGGCAAAAACTCTGAGAGAGTAAATAAAAATTGCCATGAAAAGTTTCTCAAAAAAATCTGTCGTTCGGAGTCGATTTTAAACTGTAGACCCCGCATAAAATCATGCATAAAATCAACACTCAACATAAGTCGTATGAGAAGCTAGGTCGTAATCCTAACTGAAGGGTAGTAATGACCAATTATGTGATGTGTGTATGAGTCTCACTGCCGACAACTCTGTCGTCTGTTGTATAGGAGGAGCTCATAAAGTAGCAAATTGAGGTAAGCATATAATGCCTTGGTTGGAGTTAAACAGAGCTGTCTGCCTGCGTGACATTGGTGCTTGGCCACCGTCCGCCAAACATATAAAGCACGACGTTCCGATAGAGTAAGTGTGTTGGTTGAAGACCCCAGATCTTGCCTGTGGTCCTTTTGCAAATCTGAAGCGCTATTGTCGCCTTCCCAGCCCTTTTAATAATGTTGTTCTTCCATGATAGCATGGGATCCAGAGTGACACTTTTGGATAAGGAAAGTTGCATTCCATTAGGGATCGGGAAGTTCAAAAAAGGTACGTTATATAGCTTGTTAAAAAGCATCAACTACGTTTTAGGAGGGAGGATTGACACTTAAACCACAGGAAGAACGCCATTCAGTTGTAAGCTAAGAGGAGTGGGTAGATCAAAATTTGATACAATAATGGTCAGATCCTTCGCATAACCATAGGCTTTAAAGCCACTAAGTTAGGTTAATAATACAAGAAACTAACTGTTCGTCTGTCTGTCTATTTGCCTATCTGCCTAATGTTTTTCTGTGATTATTAGGAAATGTTGCATGAATGTTTTTGCTTTTATGGTTTTGAAAGGCTAGAGGTTTAGTGAACGGAGCAATTTTCCTGTTGATAAAGGGTGGGCAATTTAAAAGTTTAAATTTAAAAACACAAATAAAACAAAAACGGTTTGAAATTTTTGTCAAATTCCGGTTAGAAATGGAATATAATTTCAATCGTATGACTAAAGCGACTGCGTGCTTCATTCGATTGGATCAATTTCGGTGCACTCTTTCAAGTGTATGAGGTCGTATCTCGGCATGGGCATCAAAAATGTTGGCCTTCAAATGCTTAATTGTCCCTGGTTTGATGGCGTCCCACAGAAAATACTCCAACGGTGTGAAATCGCAATTTCTTGCCGACCAATTGACATCACCATTTCGACTAATTAAATGGCCATCAAATGTTTGATGCAATAAATCGATTGTGGCATGACATGTGTGGCAAGTGGCACATTCCTGTTGAAATCAAACATCGTTCATATCAATAACATGAAGAGCGGGTACAAAAAAAATCGGTTATTATGGTGCCATTGGCCGTAATGGTTGCGCCATCCTTGTTTTCAAAGAAGTATGGACCAATGATGGACAAACTCTGCAAGCTGTAGCAAACAGTCACTCGTAATGCGTGCATTGGCTTTTGTAAGCTCACCTATGGGTTTTCTGTGCCCCTCAAAACACGGAAATTTTGCTTATTAATGTTTCCATCAAGATGAAAATGAGCTTTCATCCGAAAAGATGATTTTTTTTGCAAATTTGATATCATCGTGCGGTTTTTCGTTGTGCCAATCGATTCATTACGTTCAGTTGAGATAAAATACTGAATTTTGTTCCGGAATAGAATGTTTTAAGTATTGCCAGATTCGAAATACTTACTTACTTACTTAATTGGCCATTAAGAACCCGATTAACGGATTTCGCCTTCCAGGCGTCTCTGCTACTTGCACGCGTACCCCAGTTGCTCACATCAATCGATGACAGGGCTTCCTCGATTTGGTTCTTCCAACTTATACACGGTTGTCCTCTTCGCCGACTTCCACAGATCCCCTTATCAAATACCCGTCTCGCCGGAGCATCCATCCCCATTCGTACGACCTGGCCGAGCCAGCGCAGTCGCTGGATATTAATACGTTGCACAATTCGAAATACTAGGTTAGGTTAGGTTAGGTTAGAGGACGTGTACTTGTCAATTAAGACAAGTACAGTACCCGGAGGGCGAACTGACCCATTGTACAACGTCCTAGTTTCTCAACACCACTTATGCTGTGTGTGTTAATTTTATACAAGAGCGGTGGGACCTACAGTTTAAAGTCGACTCCGAACGACAGTTTTTTTATTTATTGAGAAACTTTTCATGGCAATTTTTATTTACTCTCAGAGTTTTTGCCAGAAATCTACTGAGAGGAAGTCGCCAAAAAAATACTTTTTGTATTTTGTCTTTGATGCCTGGCCTGGGGCTCGAACCCAGGCTTTTGCGTCTAATAAGCCAACACACTACCTACTAGACTACGGCGACTTGGTTGAAATTTAAAACGATAGATGGCCCACCCGATATGTAAGGCTTGAATTGAAAGACTTTGAAAATAATTATGATTTCAATATTTTTACTGACCTGGCCAGACAGATCAGACAAACAAGTTGCAACATTGGAACGAACGGTCACAGAATTTTTTTTTGTTAAACGATGACAACAGAAGCGGCAGCAACATACATAACCTCACTATAAAACAACAGGCAAGCAGGCAGGCAGTCAGTCAACCATTTATTGAATAAAAAACAATCAAACATTCTCGAGCTTTTCAGACGCTGGTCTTCAGTCGTATATGTGGTCTTTAACAACGCCATCATCATCATCATCATCAGGTTCTTTGTGTAGCTTATAAAAGAGAGAAAGAGAGAGAGAGAGAGAGGCAGAAAAAAAAGAATTCTTTTGTTTATTTTACTTCTTTTTGTTTCTCGCAGTTGGTGTTTTTTTTTTTTTTTTTTTTGATAAATTATTTTAAAGTCGTTTTGTTTTTTGTTTTTGTTTTCATTTCATACCGCCATTGGCAACATAATGATTATTTTTTTGGTTTCCATTTGGTTTCATGTATTCGTATACCCCTTAATGGTTTTCTTTTTCAAATCATTTCATAGGGGCAACAAACCTCTCCTCTAATTATATTCTTTTAAAAAAAATCTCTTTTTGTAATTCATTTAAAAAAAAAACTAATTGTTTCGGCTTTTTGCGCCTCGTGTTTTTCTAAGTTTTAAGCTGAGATTCTTGAAAAAAAAAATTTTTTTTTAATTTATTTTGAGGTTATGTTATGTTGCTATTTTGTATTTTCTTAGTTTTTTTTTGTTGTTACAAACAAATTCTTGTATTTAATTTGTTCATTAATTTATTAATAATATTTTGTTATCAACAATTATGCTTAAAGATGAGATCATTATTATTGCCAACAACATCTGTTCATTTTGATGAATAATTAATTGCAGAATTTTTTATTCGAGAGGTGGGTTGGCTGGTACACCAGGTGCTAGTGCTTAAGGTTGTATTGTGTTGGTTCAAAGGCTTCAAATATTGCAAGAATTTAAAGAATTTATTGGAATTGGAAATTGAAACATGCACACAAAGTTAATTGTTAGTTTCGAAATGGCTCTTTAAGGGCTTACTGAACTTGGTAACGTTCATTACAACCCTTCTGGTAGGATTACGATTTTTTTTTGTCTTGAGCCGGAAGTGGGAATCTTCAAAAGACACTTTTGTTCCAACAAAAGCGTGCACGATTTACCGTCACTGGTGCCTATGTACTAAACCCACTCCCTGTATCCTTCAACCACTCTCCCCCTGCGGGACTGCCGTAAGGTATTACTTCGCACAGGGCTGGTTAGCTTTAAAGCTTTCTCTGCCTTTGTACCTCCAATCTTCGCAGTTCCAGCATATCCTCAGCCATTCGCTAACTGTACATTACAACCCTTCAGTCAGGATTACAACCTAGTTTCTCACACCACTTATGTTGTGTGTGTTAATTTTATACATGAGTGACGTGACCTACAATATAAAGACGACTCCGAACGACAGATTTTTGAGAAACTTTTCATGGCCATTTTTATTTACTCTCAGAGTTTTTGCCAGAAATCTGCTGAGAGGAAGTCGCCGAAGAAATACTTTTTGTATTCTGTTTTGATGTCTTGCCTGGGGCTCGAACCCTAGCTTTACGTCTAATAAGCCAACACACTACCTACTAGACTACGGCGACACCAATTGGCTCCATAGAATTCCAGAATTCATCATTTCTCCGGTCCATCTAAATCTGGGGCAGTATATACAAATATGCTGCGCATCTTCCTCCTCATCTACACAGTTTGGGCGTATAGGGGAGGTAGCACGTTCAAATCTGTGCAGATATTTCCTGAATCGTCCATGACCAGTCAGTTAGGAACTGAGTCACGTACTAGTTCAGCTCGCAATGTTTGTTCTCCATCCAAGGGGTTATATCAGGGACAAGGTGAAATGTCCATCTTCCCTGTTTAAACTGTTCTCCCATCGTGGCTGCCATTTGCTCATGTAAGTCCTTCGTTACTCCGCTGGATACTCAAGACGGCGAAAGTACGTCCGCCTTATTTCATCCGTCAATATATTATAAATTTCGTAACGGTATTGAGCAAAAATTAAAGGCTCCGCAAATTTTTGAAATTTTCGGGTGGTGAAATACAGTCAAAAAAGCCATTTATTGATTGGAAAAAACAAAATAAAGTTGAAGCATAGATATGTCGGACTGCCATCATTGTAAAACGGCAATACGCGGCGAATCTGGCTTGGTGTGTGAAGGAGTATGCAAAAAAGCTTATCATTGTGCGAAGAAGTGCTCGGGAATCGATCAATATTCTCGTGGAATATTGGAGGCTGGTGGCTTCATCCGTTTTATGTGTGATGACTGTGTTCAATATATTCATAATGTGGATATGGCGATCGGAGATATTCAAGAAAGTGTGAAAAAAAACAAACAACATTTGGCTGAATATAAGGGCGAATTCAAGGAATCTTTAAAACAAAACGAAAATGAAATTAAAGCGCTACTTGAAGCTATCGAAAAAAGGTATGAAGAGAGATTGAGAAAATTATATGAAGCTCAAAGGCAATGCGATGTAACTGTAAAGGAAATAAGTAAGATGTATGGAGTGATAAATGAAAATCAAAATAAAAGTAAAGAGATGTGTAATATAATTGAAGAGAAAAACAAAATAATGTGTAATGAAATAAAAAAAACAGAGGAAACAAGTGTCAAAACAAGTAAGCTATCATTTGCAGATGCATTAAAAAGTAATATAAGGATGCCAGACAAAAATAAACAAAACCCGCTTATTATTAAACCAAAGGGGAAACAAGATGTCGTAAAAACTAAGGAGGATTTAAATAAAAAAGTTGATCCTATGAATTTCAAAATAGTTAATATAGAACAGCGAAAAAATGGTTCGGTAGTTATACAGAGCGAAAGTAACGAAGAAAGGGAAAAAATAAAGGAAACAATGCAAAAGAAAATGGGTGAAGACTATGAAATTAAAGTTCCTAATCAAGTTGATATGAAAATTAAAATAATTGGGATGTCGTTCAAACTAACGGAAACTGAAATTATCGAAAAATTGAGAAGGCAAAACAATTTTCTTAATGATAGCCAAATGGAAGTAATAAAGTTTTTCGAGTATAAAAGAAATGGTGATACGACATACAACGCTATACTCAAATTAGATAACGAGTCATATATGAAAGTAATGATGGCACAAAAAGTTAATATTGGTTGGGAGAAATGCAGAGTTTTCGATGGTACACACATTATGCAGTGTTTTAAATGTAAAGGATATAATCATAAAGCGTCTGATTGTAAATATGAAGAGGTATGCATTAAATGTCATGGAAGTCATAAATCGAAGGAATGTAATAAAGATACAATAAATAAATGTATTAATTGTGTGAGAGTGAATAACAGGTTGAATCTAGGTTTGGATGAGAATCACTCGACCAATAGTAAAGACTGTCCCGTATATCAAAATAAATTGAATGCAAAAAAGAGGAGAAGTGGTTTAGTGGCATAACAATCACGGAAAATACATGGCATATACACAAATATACAAGGAATATTAAATAACTATAACCAATTAGAAATATTAGCAGAAATGAAAAAGCCTGAATTTATAATACTTTCGGAAACCCATTTAACCAAAGAAATTAATGAGGAAGAAACGCAACTCATTGGTTACAACCAATTTATAACGGTATCAAATTCAACAAGAACAGGTGGAGTAATAACATATTTCAAAAAGAGTTGGAATGTGAAAAAAATCTTTGAAAAAATTATAGACTCAAAAATTTGGATAGCTGCTTATATGGCGAAACATAATAATTACACAATTACAATTATATCTGTATATAGATCACCGAATAGTGCTGAAACGGAATTTTTGGGAGTATTTGAAGAAGTATTGGAAGAAATGAGTGAATTAAACTGCGATGTAATAATAGCTGGTGATTTTAATATAGATTGGTGTAAGGACAGTTTTTATAAAAATAAAATGCAATGTTTGCTGGATGATAATGGCCTTAAACAAGTAATAGGAGAGTTTACACGAATTACACAAAGTTCGAAAACATTAATTGATTTTGTCATAACAAATAACAACAATATATCGGCAAAGGCCAATAGTTCAAATAAAATTTCGGATCATGAAGCTATAGACATTATAGTTGATAATATGAGACACAAGATTAACAGCATTGATTATAAAGAAATCGATATTTTTAAATATAATAAACAGCAATATAACAGAGAAATATGGAGCATCCAAGAAATGAATATGAATATTGATTTAAATGACGTCGTGATGGAGTTTGATAGCTGTCTAGAAAATGCAGTTAAAAATATGACAAGAAGGCGAAAAATTAAAGAAAATTGTAATATAAATTGGTTTAATGAGGAAGTAAGACGTTTAAAAAGAGAGAAAATTAATAAATACAATATTGCGAAAATAGAAAACTCTAGTGAAGCGTGGGCTATATATAAAGCGATGCGAAATGTATATAAAGTTAAAATTGAAAACGCAAAAAAAAGTTATATTAATAACAAAATTAATAACGCAACTGACCAAAAGGAAATGTGGAAGGAGATAAAAAATCTTATTTTAAAGAAAAATCGGAGTGCAATAGAAACTGTAATATTTGATCAGGTAGAATGTAAAGACAATTTTGATATAGCAGATAATTTTAATAAATATTTTATGAATGGTATTAAAGTGATAAGAGATGGGATAGATAATGTGCAATATGTCAATAGAATAACTGTGATAAATTCCAAATTTAAATTTAGGGAAATAACATTAGAAGAATTAAAAACAATTTGTAAAAGCCTAAAGAAAAAATCGGACTATAATAAAATATCAAGTGACATGATAATAAATAGTTGGCATATCGTCGGCAGAATAATGCTAGGGATAGTGAACAAATCACTACAAACAGGAGTGTTTCCAGAAAATTGGAAAACAGCGATGGTAACACCAATTGAGAAGGTTGCAAAAACAAAAAGGTGTGATGAATATCGGCCAATAAATACTCTTAAGACGTGTGAAAAGATAATGGAAAAAGTGGTTAAGGAACAGTTGGAGCAGTACTTAGAATCTAAGAAAATACTATCGAAATATCAGTCCGGTTTCAGGAAAAAATTCTCATGTGAAACAGCAATTAATTATTTAATTAACAGATGGAAAAGGACAGACAAGAATAATAAAATATTGGGTATTTTCCTGGATTTTAAAAGAGCTTTCGAAACCATCGATAGAAAAATACTTCTGCGAAAATTACAAGCATATGGCATCGAAGACATAGAATTAAAATGGTTTGAATCATATTTAACAAACAGGAAGCAAATAACGAAAGTAAATAACATTAAGTCGCACATACAATACAACGAATACGGTGTGCCACAAGGATCGATATTGGGAGCACTACTATTTGTCCTATATATAAATGATATGCCAAACGTATTGAACAAGTGCGAAATAGTTCTATACGCTGACGATACGCTTATTTTTACCGAAGGAGAATCTGAACAAATATGTTATAATAATCTCAACGAGGATATGAATAATGTTAATATATGGCTAAAAATGAATAAACTTAAATTGAATGAAAGTAAAACGAAAATAATGGAGGTAAATTTAGACAGCAATATAATTTTTAGAATAAATAATCAAATAATAGAAAAAGTGAACCAAATAAAATATTTAGGCTTTATTATTGATAAAAACTTAAAGTTTAAAAATCATATTGATTACATATGTAAGAAAATCGGCAAAAAGATTAGTTTTTTTAAACGAATAAGAAACCAAGTCTCAATTTTAACGGCGGTTAATATATACAACACAATGATAAAGCCTCATTTCGAATACGGTTCGACAATATTATATACGTGCTGCACTAATGGTCAAATAGAAAGACTACAAAAACTACAAAATAAAGCTATGAGAACAATAATAAAATGTAATAGATATACACCAATACAGTTTATGCTGGATATGCTAAAATGGCTTAACATTAAACAGAGACTACAACTAAATACGTATCTATATATATACAAGATGAAAACAGGAAATGCACCGGAATATTTAACACAACAATTAACATTTGTAAACGAAATTCAGCCATACTACCTCAGAAATGCAAGCGATTTTAGATTAAACAAAGCGACAAACAACGCAATGAAGAGATGTCTGTTATACAAGGGTCTACAAGTGTTTAACGAGCTGCCAAGTGAAGTCAAAAATGAGAATAATATAAATGTATTTAAAAGAAAATGTATTTATTATATTAGGAATATTTCATAAGAGCTTTTGTTAATTCGGTTAAATTATTTTACAATGTTTTTAAAAAAAAGTATTACAAATACTACTAAATAAATAAATAAAAAAAAAAAAAAAAATATGTCTATCGGTATTGTCTTTGCCAATACCAGTATAATTTTATCAGACACTGTCCTGCAAGCACTTATCTGTCTAATCACGCTTAGGCGATTTACCGAGGATTACGTTCTAGCTTCCATGTTGCGCATGCTGATTACCTACATGAGTGGCGGGACCTACAGTTTAAAGTAGACTCCGAACGACAGATTTTTAAGAAACTTTTCATGGTAAGCTTTTTCTTACTCTCATAGTTTTTGCCAGAAATCTGCTGAGAGGAAGTTGCCGAAGAAATATTTTCTCATATTTCGTTTGGTTCGAGATCTTTGACTTGAGGTTTGAACCGTGGTCTCGCGTTTAATAAGTCAATGCAATTCTTACCAGACTACGGCAACTTCTATTGCTTAGACAAGGAAACTGCGTGGTGTCAACAATGGCAATTCCGTGCCTGCCACCTGATATAAAACCAGATCTTTCCTTCTGCGATGTCTTAATGTCCCATAGGCTCCAAGAATGTGTGCTGTTGATTCATTCTCTTAGCTTTAGAATCTATATATTGGACAGGAGACAAACCCCATTCTGAATATGTATACCTTGAGCCTAAACTGGCTTGTCAAACGGCCATTTACCAACATCACGCTATTCCTGGATAATCTGATGCATGGCTTGGATCTCGTCTTATTGTAGCTTCCCAACAAAGGCTTCGATTGCTTCAAATCAACTTGTCTCTTTTGTTTACAATACCCCAACTTCCGCTCCTCGTAAGCTGTTCTGCTTGCTCATTGCCGAGAACTGCCACATCATCCGGGACCTAGCAGAGGATAACCTTATTGTTTCTTCTTCAGCTGCTCTAGAAAGTCCCACAATAACTTCGATTTACCAAAGTGCTCGAACAGCCGCCTAACTGACAGATAATAATGATATGTCCTGTCTTTTGTACTTCCTATCCAAGTGGAGGATTTGAGCATATCTTTCGATGGCATCGACTTCCGATTCCATGGGCATGGAATATTTAATTGTGGAATAAAAAAACGCCTGCCTATGTTCCAAGATCCACAAAATAGTACCTCTTTTAGGAGAGTATGCTGCTTCTAGATTACTCCATTCATTTTTGTTACTAAAACTCGTTGTAAAGCATTTCCGAAAATCATAGAGTCTACTGGTTCTGTCCAGGGGACAGTTAAAGAGGGAGCTGTCGGCCAATCGATTCTTTAGATTCCAAAATCGCTTAATGAATTTCATGTTAGACTTGTCTCCCAGCATTCGAGCCATTGTCTCTAAAGCTTTAGTCTGCGCAAGCCTGTAAAGCGGGCTCCAGTGCCGCTGCATTCTGGATTCTCATTGCCACTGCTAAGACTACAGACGCTTGTGGCTGTATTGTGTTAAATTCTATACAGCGGTTTCATGTCTCTCAGTTGCAAATGGACTCTAGGCTTAACGTATTGGAAGTCTGGGAACTTCACATTTCGTAAGTGGAAGTTTATTATCAAGAATTTAAGGTTTTAAGAATTCTGTTTTGCGGGAGATTACAATTGCTTTAGGAAGGATTTGCTGCTGATCTTATGAAAAACTAACATTTTCAGATGTTATCATCCAAGAACAGGAGATGTAAACCTCAATTTAAATCTAGAATGCTCCTATTTCTTTGTGGCTTTATATTGATTCCTGAAGCATTTGACTCAGAGAAGGAAGGAAGAATGGTAAATTTTATTATTTTTGTAATTTTTTTCCCCCTTTTCCTGTCATACTCCTCTGCCATGTGCTCCATCTTTCTTCATACACTGGCATTTTGATCTCATATACTGGAGGGGCAGCCACACAGATAATAAAACTGATGATGATGATGATGATAACTATGTTGGTAATACGTGCAGTACATGTTTGAATACCAAGAGCCATGCCAACAGGCAAGACTTTTGCCAGCTTCTAACCACAAATATTCCAGGCAACAGAGCACAGAGAACGACGACAACAAAAATTATGCAGACCCTGAAAAAATAAAACAGAGAATGCAGAACGAACAAAACGCAGACGATAATAATGATGATGAACGATAATGATGATGATGATGATGCGCTGGTAAAGGGATAGAAAAATTTAAAATGCAATCCATAACAGCCATTGGCAGGCAGCATTCAGCATACAGCATCATCATCGTCAGCACCAGCAGCAAAGCCCAACATTGAAAAACATTAAATTGCTACAAAAACAACAGGAAAAAAAAGAAGAGAATTTTAACCAGCACAACTGAACTGAATTTATATGAGAAACTTACCAAAGCACACTGTACACTGAAAGAAAAATCGAAATTGAAGTTGATGCACAACCAGGGGATATCCACACAGGTTGGTGTCTGTCCTTTCACCACTAATGTGGAGCCTGGACCTTATGCGGGCATTGTCTAAAAGCATATACGCAGACGATATTGTCATGATAGCTAAAAGGTACATCTGTGACAGCATTCAAAGAGGTCTTGAGACTATAAGTCGTTGGTGCATAACAGTTGGCTTGATACAATGCGCCTTTGCCAGTTTTTTACACCAGTCGATGACAGGGCTTCCTCGATTTGGTGCTTTCAACGCAAACAAGGTCGACCTCTTCGTCGACTTCCGCAAATCCCCACATCAAATACCGTCTCGCTGGAGCATCTTCCTCCATTCGAATGACATGGCCGAGCTAGCGCAACCGCTGGATGTTAATACGCTGCACAACGTCCATGTCGTTGAGGAGCTCATACAGCTCAATGTTGGATCAGATGCGGAAATCATCGACCGAGTACTTTTCTCTCGAATACTCTTAAGGCTGGTACATCAGTTCTTAATAGTGTCCACGCCTCTGCGCCATAAAGAAGCGCAGGGAGGATGAGCATCTTGTAGAGTATTAGTTTTGTACTTACGTAGGGGCCTTATAATGCAGAATTAAATTCTTGCGAACGGAAATCAATTTCTCAACATCTTTTCAAGAGTTTCTCTGAGTGTACATATATTTTTAAAGTCCTAAAGTACCATGTGTTTGAATGTGACAATGTATGTAAGCGAGTACATGCTACATGCATAAGTATTGATATATTGATGCACGTACTAAATTTACTTTTTCAAAAACAATTCGTTCTTGTTGTGGAAACATGTGTGCCGAGGTAAGTCTGTCTATAATGTCCGTCTGCTGGCTGGTTCATACATATTTTTCTCTCTCTCAACATAAAATGTTTGTCTGTCTATATGCATGCATATGGCTGTATGGATGGAAAAGACTTCGTTTGTACGAGAAAACAATTCATTGCACATGTTTTTTTTTTGTTTTGGTACCAACATTGTATGGGTTTAGTAATGTACGTACGCGTATGTGACTACTACTACGACTACACTGCTACACTGAACAATGGTGGTAATGGTGGTGCCAATGCTCTGCATAGCATGAAGATGACGTTTGAGTTGATGATGATGCTGCTGCTGCTTTTGTTACTGTTGCTTGATGGTGGTGGTGGATGTTGGTGGTGGTGGATGTTGGTGGTGGTGAATTGTGGTGGTGTATTGCAGTCAGTCAGACTGAACTCATCTATAAAATGATTTGAGCATCATCATCAATTTACTGCCAGGCATTCAACATAATTTTTTTTTATTTTTTCCATTATTAATGCTGTGTGTTTTTGTTGTTGTTGTTGCTTTATTCTTTATTTTTTAAACAACAACAATAAGAATTAATGCTCTCTGTACTGTATTTATCGAAAAAAAAAATTCTTTTTTGGTGTATATGATGCAGACACATTCCATTTTATGTGCAATAACAACAACTACAAAAACAATAACAAGAATATCAAATAAAAATATCCAACAATACTCGTATAGACTGACTACTACTACTACGACGGTACTGCTACTAAACTGATGATGATGATGAGACTATGGCTCGGCCGATGATGACTGTGCTCAGCTCGGTAATTCAAGTGGGAGATACTTATGTTTAATAGCAACAAAATTTTTTGTTGTTGTTTGTTAACTATAAAAAAATTTTTTTAAGAGAAAAACAAAAATACTTGAGTACCCGTTGTCCGGAAAAAATTTTCAAATTCCAAAAATTTATTAGTTTTTCTAGAAAAATAAAAAAAAAAACAAAAAATTCTTAGGAATTGAATGTGTAAGCAAAAGAAATCCAATTAAATGTCTCTTTAGAAAGCAAAAAAAAAAATATTGAATCGGAAATACTGGAACACTATTAATGAGGTGTGGCAACTCTCAAAACATTTAAACTCTGCATTTACATTCATTTGATGAGAGCGATCGGTAGTCGCCGTAATCTAGTAGGCAGTGTGTTGGCTTATTAGACGAAAGGCCTCGTTTCAAATCCCAGGTCAGACATCTCCAACCAGAGGAAATATAAAAAAATTTCCTTTGGCTACTGCTTCTTAGCAGTATTTCTGGCAAAAACTCTGTGAAAGTAAAAAAAAATGTCATGAGAAGTTTCTCAAAAATCTGTCGTTCGTAGTCGACTTTAAAATGTAGATCCCGGCCGACCATGTATAAAATTAACACACACAATATAAGTGGTGTGAGAAGCTAAGTCGTAATCCTGACTAAATGGTTGTAATGACGAATTATGTAAGACAATCAGCATGCTTGAGGTACTGTGCCTAACGTCATATAAGCTCAGTACCTCAATTGGTGAATTACTTCTATAAAAAGGATAGAAGAAGGATTAGAATCC
Source organism: Sarcophaga carnaria (assembly GCA_958299815.1). Classification (NCBI taxonomy): domain Eukaryota; kingdom Metazoa; phylum Arthropoda; class Insecta; order Diptera; family Sarcophagidae; genus Sarcophaga; species Sarcophaga carnaria. The sequence continues at coordinate 99,320,413 of OY283152.1, read as the reverse complement.
CCGGACCGAGGAGAAGCTTGATCGTCCGACTGTTATAACATTAACACGGGAACCTAATGATTGTTTTCTTCTCAGAAGTATTCCTATAACTTCTGCATTAAAGATTAACGATTAAATTAAATTTTTCCGCGTGCGAGCTGAATGTCTACCGGGTACACTGTTATGAGTTTGGAAATGCGAGTGACGAACATACACAGGATTTAACACAGGACCATAGCTAGTTCGGGAGACAATTTAAGCCCCCTAGAGACATGACCAATACAGGATTTGCTATTGTGTGTGTTTGGGCAAATATTTCTTCAACTGTTTGTTGTTAAGGTCATTAAACTTCATCCAAAAGAATTTTTTTTCTATTTTCTTTTGGTATTTTACGATTTATTAAGTCACATGCAATTTTTCTATTTTAAATATTTAATTTGATTCCCCTTAAGAATCAATAGATTTTTTTTATTTTAAATTGTTTTGCTTGTGAATGTTTATTTAAAATTCCATTAAAATATAAATTTATCAAGAGAGCCAGACAGACCAATAAAGAAAGTGTAAAGAAAGAGAGGGAGATGTACTCCCACAAAACGATTTCACTCAACACTTTTCCTTCATACTTTTCTAATATTTTTACTACTTTTCCTTGTGTTGGTTGGCTGGCTGGCTGGCTGGTTGAGGGGTTAAATGCTTTGGAAAGTTTGTGTCCTTGTTTGAGTTTCGTTGTCCTTTTCCGCACCAAATCCTATTAGATGCACAGCAAATAACAATAACAACCAGAGTTCTATTGCAATGAAGACTCAACAAATAATTTCTTGACAAATTTTACAAAATTTTATACGTTTGCAAGTGTATTTGTATGTGTTTCATTTCCATAATGGTTGCACAAAAATTGCATTATTATGCAAGGTCAGTAACATTGGCTCACAGGCAACTCTACATATCTACACTGTTTAGTATACAACACACAATACACACGAGTGCTGCCAAATTCTCTGTTCGACAACCCCACAACAAGTATGAAAAATTATAATAAAAATGATGATGATGATGACGATGTTGATGACGCTCTCTGTGTGTGTTTTGCTTGGCAATGACGATGATGACACATGCAATTATTTTTAGTCTGTATTCGTTTCATTTATTTTTAGTATTCCAGCATTTTGTTTGCTCTCCCTCCCCCGTTTCTCTTTAGCTTCTAAAAATACAAAAATAAATACCTTTAATACACAGCTGCAGCAATTTCCTAAAAAAAAAAATATTTGTATGTGTATACCAATACCATCATCAGCAATAATACTGCAACTGTATATGACCTCCACACCCGAAATACCTCTGTTTACCGACAACTACAACGAGACTCGGTTTTCGACTTTGTTTGGCCATCTCTACAGCTCCGTTCGTATATATTTATAAATTTGTAACACCCTGCCAACAACAACAAAAGTTACATTCAGTCATTGTGCCCGCATAAAAGCAGTTTGAGGGAGTAATCTTACTAGTAGACGTAGGGGCAACACGGTAAAGAGGCAAAATACTAACCTAACACAAGCATTTTTGCTTAACCTTAACCCCCTAAAAATAATACACACATATACACTCACATACATACTTACATACTTACAAATATTGGAATACGAACGACGAGTATTTCTACGAGAGAACAGCTTTTTTCCTTCGTATATAGAATGTTGTTGGCTGGCATGTTTATGTTTCTGTTTGAGAACCATGGCAGCAACAGCAACAGCAGCAGCAGTAGCAACTGCAATAACAACAAAACAGTAGCTATGGTTGCTGCTAACAACAAACAGCAAACAGTTCAATAACACTCGTTTGCAACTCAAAAAAAACGAAACAAACGAAAAAAAACCCAGAATTTATCACAGAAAAATTGCAAAATTTTTGAGTTGGGGGGAACTTCTTTCAACACAACACACACAAATGCCAACAGCGGCAACTCATGCCACTGCACATTCGTATTTTACAACTCAACTCAACACAGTGGTGTGGTATGAAAACAAAATTTAAAACGATTTTGAATAAAGGCAATATGGCATCCCAGTATGCCAATTTGTAAAGATTTTGTTTTGGAGATTCAGTAGAAAATGTGTCTGCACATCTGAGTCACAAGCTTGTGATATTTTTTATTTCTGCTGAAGATGGCAACCCTGTATAGGCGTTAATATAATTCGTTAAGCTAACTCAGTTACTAACTAAATTGGAACAACAACCGCATATCGATTCAGATAAAGAGACACAAATGACGATGAATTACTCACACGAATGGTGTTCGCAGGAAACGAAACAATAAAGGTCAGCACAACCAGAGTATACCCACAGAATGGTGTCTTTTCACCACCAGTGTGGAGATTAGTTGTACACAAACGACTCATGAAACTATTTGAGTCCGGCACGGTTGACTGTCAAGGTCATGCAGGTGATATAGTCTTCGAAGGCTAAAGGCAAATTTGAAGGGACTTTCGGCGACGAAATTCAAAGAAGTCCTGAGATTGTAAGTTCTCGGTCCATAGCAGTGGGCTAGAGAATAAATTCGAGCAAAACTAAAATAGAGTACCGAGTTACAAGAAGAAGATAACTTTCCAAATGGAAAAATATTCGTTTCCTGGGTAATATTACTGAAAATGGATGTCAAATATCTCAGAATAGCACTGGATAGTGCCTTAACTGTCTCTCCTGAACAGAACCAGTAGATTCGTATGACATTTGGAAGTGCTTCGCAACATGTCTTAGTAACAAAAATGCATGGACTACTATGGCAGCTACACACTCTCTTAAAAGCTCTGCTATTTGGTGGCATACAGACGGATCAAGAACGGATCTTAGAACAGCAACTGGAGTTTTTGGTTTCAGTTGTGCGTTGTGGGTATCTTCCAAACGGAAATCTATGCCATCGAAAGATGTGCTCAATTTAAACTGGATAGGAAGTACAAAAGACAGGGCATAGCTGCACTATGAGCAGTATGCCGCCATTCGAACACTCAGCTGTTGTGAGGTTAAATTGAAGATATTATCGGACGGTCTGAAGAATCTGAATCAGTTTGGTAGACAGAATAAGGAGGTTTTTTCTCTGCTGAGGCCCAGGTCATAAGGGAATTCTCGACAATGAGCAAGCAGACAAGCTTGCGAGGAGGGGGACACCTATGCTGTCCCTTTTGCAGAGTGGGAGTGGAAAGATAAAGAAAGGCAAGGACTCTTCTCAAACCAAGTGGGTTTTAAGCACTCATACCCTTTGTTGAGAAATTAAAATAAAAGAAGATCTGACTCATGCATTAGACTTTGCAGGAATAAACTGAGGTTGTAAATCGGTCTTTTAACAGGGCATTATGGGCTCAGAGTACACTTATTCCGAATCATTTTTTTATACAAACTTTTTCTTTTATTGCCTTAAAGTTTCTAATTCTGAAATTTTTCTTTGTTTGTGTTTCAGGTAAATCGCAAAGAAATATTTAATCAAACATACATACATACCTTCAGGTAAGATTACAATTTCAAAATAGTTTAAATCCTATCCATCCATTTAGTGGTTTTAAAATCATCGATCTGGCAAGGCTGTCACCTGTTAAATATTTACTTCAACGTTGGCCATTTACGAACAATTTACACGATAAGGGTTTAATAAGTACATGAATAAACGAGATTGACGAATGTGGAACGCTACCAATTCACATGAGATCCAAGAGCGTTTAATGCAACTCGGAAAAGTCACTGTTTGGTACGGATTTTTGATTGTTAACGTTATCGTTTCATATTTCTTTGAGAACCACATTGACCAGCTCATTACTGTCAACAGCGACCTCTATAGATTGATGATTACCAACTTCTTTTTGATGAACTGCAATACATGTCACTTGGCATATGTCTCATTAAATATTATGTTTGAAAGATTTGAGTTTATGATCATCTTACATGGACGACCAACGAGATCGTGTAATTTGACGTCGCTAATCTTTTCCTTTGTAGGGATTTTCTATGGCAATAAGCCTCTACCAACAATGGTCCTCAACGTCAACATAACCCATACATATGCACATACATAATTGGTCATTACAACCCTTTAGCTAGGATTCGGACCTAGCTTCTCACACCACTTATGCTCATTGTGTTAATTTCACATATGAATGGCGGGAACTACAGTTTAAAGTTCACTTCCAACGCTAGATTTTTAAGAAACTTCAAGGCAATTTCAATTTGCTTCCACAGAATTTTTGCCAGAAATCTGCTGAGAGGAAATGGCCAAAGAAAAATTTCTTCGTATTTCGTTTTGTTGGAGATGTCTGATTTGGCGTTTGAACCGAGGCCTCTCATCTAATAAGCCAACACACCATACCTACTAGAATACGGCAACATCCAACATAACTTATGCCAAATTCAGTTTGATTTATGCTTTCGAATCATGGGAAATGGGACACTTTGGTTCAGCTCCATACAGAGAAACCATGGCGGACGTGTGGATGAAATTTATATTCCACACATATAATGGCATCAATAGTTCCTTCAAGACAATAAATTTAAAGATAAAAAGCTTTTAAAGAAGACCCTATAAAAGGGTCTTTGTTCCACATTAAAGTTTTCCAAAAATTTTGTTTTAAAATTTTTTAATTCCCCTTTTTTTAATAATTTGTACTGCAAATGAATGTCTGCTTAATTTTGCCACAAAATGTCTCTTATTTTTTCGTATGTTCTCTTTACATTACTTTATGTTCTCTTTGAAACAAAAAAAAAAGGAAAAAAATTTCTACAGAATAGCAAAAACATGAACAAAAGGCAACAAAGCATTCACATATAAAAAATTTTGTTTGCCATTATTGTTGTCAAACTGATGAACAGCAACAACAACAAGAAAAGGAGAAAAAATAAAAAACGAAAAAGAAAACCAAACCTTGACCTATCCCTACTTACATGGCAAGACAACGACACGACGATGATGATGATGGTGACGATATTGTTTGTCTCCTCCACATCTCCTAGCACTGTAAACATATGACTACAACAAGCAACACCAGTTAAGCATCATAAAGCATTCGTCGTCCACATTGTGGAACAATGAAACTACAAATTCCCACCATATCACAATAACAGACAACGAACAACAACAGCAGCACGTCGCTGTCTGTATTTAATGTTCAGTTTATTGTACTGGAAAAATGAAGAAGAAGAAAACATTTTTTATTGCGTTTTTTCAGAATTTTTTCAATAAAAATTGTATTTCAATAGTTGGCAACATTGATTGTTGGGTTCACTGTGTTTAAATAACAATAGCCAGAGCCGACAATGGTCACCACAATGGCAGAAAATATAACGAAACAACAATAAAAAACGCATTAAAAAATTGTTGGCATTACTTTTTCTATAGAAAATTAAAACAGGGAGAAAAAAAAACGAAATTTCTGTAAATGCTGCTGGTTATGTTCTCTATCTTTTTATGACACCATACACTCACACTTACACACAGCATTTGAATACAATTTATTTGTTATTAAATTCCTTATACTTTAATCATATTACAACAACAACAACAAAACAACTTTTACAACATCAACTAAAAAGTAATAGTAAGACGAAGGCTATTTCCTCTTCATAAAGAATGTTGATCTTCGTAAAACGAACACAAACACTTACACTCAGCAAGTAAATTCCTCTCTCTTCCTCTCTCTTTCATTTCTTTATGTAGTTCAAACATTCTCCATTCAAAAAAAAAACAAAAAAATACCAATAAAAACACTACAAATGAACAATAATTTTTACCAATGAGTAATCTCATGTGTGCTTTGATTGCATGCATATACTCATGGCTGTGTATTTTATAGTCTATTGTCTATGACAGTGATGACCAAACTAATATTAATGGGTGGGTGGCATTAGTGCGTGACATGATGGACATTAAGGGATGATTCAACCAAAACTATTTCAAACCAAATGAAATAAATTGTGATGTGAATGTATTAACGTGTGAAAATTAGAGATCATTGACATTTGTTTGGCAAATATGTATTGCTGCTGTATTTGCAGTAGTATTGGAATAGTTAAAGAGCTTTTTTGTTCAAATAGAGTCTCTTTTGTTTTATTTAAATGTGTTTTGAATAAAACATTCTATTGATAAAGTGTTTTAATTTTAAATGCAAATTTTTTTTTATTATTTGTTAATCAAAGTGTCGGAAATTAGTTTGAATTTAAGAAAAAAAATTAAAAGCATTTAAATGGTATAATCGTGGCAATGAGAGCCTGTCCTTTGACTACAGGCTCTAATGGATTTAAGTCCATTGCGTATGTAGGCAGTTAGAACTAAAGCAATGGAGGCTACAGTGAGATTAATGGGAGACAAATCTAACGCGAGATTCATAATTGCTGTCTAAGACTAGACAAATCGAATGGCTAACAGTTCCATCTTTAAATTGTCCCCTAGATAGTCGCCTCGATAATGAGTATTAACAGTGAAAGAAATAATGCAGTTGCTACATATCCGCACGGCGCCGACGTAGTCTAGTAGCTAGTGTGTTGCCATAGTAGACGTGAGGCGTCGATTCAAACCCCAATACTGTCTGACAGTCAGGAGAAGTTATCAAAGAAATATTTTTTTTCATGCTTCGTTTTGTGCGAGGTATCTGCTCTCGGCTTTGAACCACGGCCTCTGGTCTAATAAACCAGCACATTACCTGCGTTCTTTGTACGCCGTAGTACAACCCTTCGCCCCCATACCCGCAAACTAGCACGCACTCACTAGACTTCCATCCCTATTTTCCAAATCTTATGGGAAAACTTGACAATAATATTTTTTTTAATTGACCTTTAAAGTACATTTCCACCGCCTTCTTCCTCTTTTTGTGAATATTTTAAACAAAATCTGAAATGAAATAAAATTAAAAAAAAAATACTGATCCCTTAATTTAAGAACGGCCTCTGTGCCATAGTTTGCCCACAACATACGGCTGATGGTTGTCTTAAGATGAGCAACAACAACAACAACAGCATTCTTGTTTCATTTCTTTATTCATTTCGTTTGTTATTGTTCTTGTTTATAAACGCCAACGATTCTTCTTATTGAATGATTGTGTTATTGCGTTGCATTTATTTTTGTTGTTGTTGTTGTTATTATTATTGGGCCCATCGTACGTTTTAACGAAAGGCACTCTTTAAATGTGTTTTTTTTTTCGTTCAAGTTGTTGTTGTTCTTGTTCTGTGTTCTGTTCCAGTGTTCTGTGTTCTGTGGGAACCAAAACCTAAAACCATTAGCGGCGCACTACTTCACTGATTGTGAGTAAAAACTAAAAAAGACGAAGAGCAAGACGTCGTCTGCCTGAGTGAGAGAGTGCAAGTGAAGTAATCATGATTAAAAATTGTTTTTTTGTTTGTTTTGTTTTTCTTTCGTTTGATATTGTTGTATTTTCCTCCTCCACCACCACCTCGTTTAACTTTTACGAAAGGAAGGTTTTTTTTATTTTGTTTATTTCTTAGCTTTTTTTCTCTCGTTCTTTGTGTTAAAAATAACGTTGAATTTGGTTGATTCGTTGGTGTTTACTTTGCTTGTTATTCCGTAAACGAAATACTGATCATAATGATGAACGACAAATCGATGATAATGATGAACTTTAATAATGTGTAGTGAAGAGTTCAACCAACTTGTTTAGAATAGTCGTGTATAAGCAAGCAATAACACACACATGCGCACACACACAACTATAATATGCGACGACACTAAATTCTGTTGCTTGTTCTTCGAACAAAAATTAACAACAACAACATCGCCTAACAAAACACACACTATTCTTGTAGAAAAAGAAAACTAGAAATAAAAATTAAAACAGCAACAACAATTATTATTAATAATGAAAACAACAACAACTAAAACTAATCGCCACCATATTGTGTGTGTGTGCTCCAAAACAACATGAATGAGAATCAAAAAAGTTATTTTCAGGAAAGTGTTGCCATCAGACGTTTTCTACTTTACATAGCAAAACTTAAAATTCACAAAAATTTTACAAAACAAATAAAATTTCCTTGTGTAGTAAGGTCAAATAGGCCAGGAACTTGCGGATAGTGGGTGGTTGGTATAATTATTATTATACTTTAGTAAACAAAGATTTTTATTGAGCTCTTGGCCATTAGGCTCACGTTTACATCTCCAAGAGCACGATTTGTGGTAAGTGATTCAAACCTTTTCTCAATAATTCCAAAGAACAAACCTATTTTTGGTTTCATCAACCTTTCCTCCGGTGCTACTACTAAAGTTGATCCACATTCTGCCAGTCAAATCCTTTTTTAATGCCAGTAATGTCACAATCTAATTCGATAATCCTACATAAGATCGCTTAGCAGCCTTTTACATTTCCAAACCAGATGCAACTAAAATCCACCGAAATTTTTATTCTTGAGCTCTTCGTTATATGTTTTTCGACTAGTTTGGTGGTCTTAACTCCGCTTGGGAGTCTATACGATTCTCTGATGTGTGCTTCAAATTTGAAGACAACAGTCCCTGTACCCGTTTCCAAACCTATCCAGATTTTCCTTTCAAGTGTATCGCAGAAATTAACATGTATGGCCTTTTAATTTGTTGTTCCTACAGTTGTAATGAGTTGAGTTGATAAACTCAAAACGGCTCTCGGTGCCAAATATTTGGCGAGCTTGTCCTAAGAAATTTCCACTGTCCTCGCCAGACTAGCCTCCTAAGATAACAGAATTAAGGGACATTCTTAATTTCGTCTCTTTTACAGACACTGTGATACAAAGATGTTTGATACATAAAAAGGGTTTTGAATGATAAGATTACCACACTTTCTGATAATGCAAGGAGTTAAAAAAAAATAACCCAAGATCGTGTTTTTTCAATTTTAGGTTGAGATATCTCAAAAACATCGGATCAGAATTGATCCCTCATTCTGATCTCGGATTTAGATTCAGCGTACCAAAACCCTTTGAAAAAATATTGTCTGGTTACTGGGTTAATTATTTTTTTAAATTTTATTGATTTTAAAAAAAATTTTATTTTCGTAGCATTTTTGCATAATTACGGCGACAACGGCAACACTGTTTCAAATGCTCTTGTTTTTTTCGTATTTTTTTTTGTTAGGTGAAGAGAGTGAATAAGTGAGTGGGAATTCTAAACTAAAGCAAGTATTTTTTTTTTAATTTTTTTGCAATGTATTATTATTGTTATTATTTATATTTATTTTTTGTTTTGTTTTTTTTTTCGCTTAAATATAAACATGTTGATCGTAGAAGCGATTTGTTTTTTTTTTAATTTTTTTTTTATTAAATGCGGAAGAAACTTTTTTAATGTTTTAATTATTTTGCGTTGAGTGTTCGTTTGTTCGGTCGTTCGTTTTTTTTTTGTTTTTTTTTCCTTCACTTCTTTGATGTTCATACGTTAGTATGTGTGTGTGGGTGTGTGTATAAGTGATTTGTTTATTAAATTCTATTAAAACGTGTAACTGGTGCTGATGTTTACTGTGTGTGTTTCTATATTTGCTTTGTTAAATTATTGTACGTGTGTGTATGTGCTTGTAATTTTGATAACGTGTTAAAACAAACGTACTGTTTTTGTTTTTGAAATTATTTTTTGTTATTTTATAGGTACGCTATTTTTGTTATTTTTTTTTTTGTCAATACCGTACGTATATACGTGTATGATTAAAACACAAACAAATCATTTCTTTATGCCATTCAACAACAACAACAATAACAATATTTTAATTGACTTGACTATTGAATTGAATTGAATTGACTGTTATGATCAATGAGTCTTTGTTTATGCTTTTAAAATACCACTGTGGGTGCGTATGTGTGTGAGTGTGTGTAAATGCGTGCAAGTGCATGATTTTGGTTTTTAAGGAAAATATTATTTTCTCCTTTTCACTTAAGGCGGCCACTTCGCACGATATGATAATACGGAACTGCAATCGTATTTTAAAAATGAGAATAAAAATTTTACAACAATTTTTTTATTTTGCATTTACGAGGAATTCATCCCTGGATCTCGACCAAGGAATGCATTCATTGCATTATTCAGTGTTTTTCTTTGTCTTTTCCATAAAAACAGACTAACATGTGGAACCATTCGTGTTACAGAACCGAACGACTAACAAATTTCCACCAAGTATTTTCTCTCAGTGTCGTCGTCGTATATGGCTTGTGGGATCGTCTAAGTCATTCGTGTTGACAGTAGAGAAAGGAAGTTGTCTTTTTTTTTATTGTTATTGTTTTTGTTTTAAAGACACGCACACATGCATACTAACTAAGATGCATGCCAGTGTTAATTATAAATATTTTTCATCATTTTGTTTGTGTTGTTTTTCTTCAACTATTAAATGAGTGCACAAGAATTTACATCCGTTCTTTTATTTTACTTTTAAAAAATACACTCTCTTTCATACTAAGTACTCTCTCCCTTGCTTTCTCGGCATGCATTAAACATGCCATGCTTGTTTGTCATTGTTTTTTTTGTTGTTGTGCTTTTTCCCAAATAAACATGAAAACAGAGTACCCGTTGTGTTTAGATTTTTTTGTAAGACATTAGCATTGGTTGTGTGTGGGGGTCTGTTATCTTTACGCCGTAGAGTTTGTGATAAAACGCAAACTGCTTGTCAATATTTGACAAGGCCTCATCAAATCTTGTTCATTAAAGTAATGTTTTGTTTAAGAAGCGCATACAGATCAACTAATTGGAAACGGTTCAATTAGTTTGTAGCTGTACTGTAAGTACTAAAAATCCCTAGAATTTTACACAATTTAAACACAATAAAACACTTCTTTTGTTAGATTTCTAATGATAATGAAAGTAGATTCGTTTTAAAACTATTTTAATTACAAGTAAGAAAAAATAATTTAAATTAAACGAAATTAAACTGGTCTAATTTGATTCAGTGTGTATAACGATAACTTGTTTTTAATTATTTTTATTTAAAAAGTATGTTTTGAAATATCAATTCCACTTGAAAACGCAAAAAATAAACTAAAAAGTATACCAGTTTTGTTAATTTTTTTTTTTTATTTTATAATTTATAGTTAGTCGGCTCCACTGTTGTTCCTTGTTGAAAGTAAAAAGAGCATTAATTTAAAAAAAAAAAAAATACCGAGCGAGCGTTGTCAGCTGTCATCCGATGCTTAAAATGAAATCTTTGATTTTTTGTTTTGCAAAAACAATGCAATAAATTAATGACAAACTTCAAGAACACTATGATCTTATCTGTTATTCTTATTGTCGTGACCATACGATCTACTGTACTCCCCTTATAATTTATTGGATGTCCCTATAATGTCTCCTCCAAGCCTATTTACATGTTAAGCTCGAAAACAGCCCCCACTTTAAAAAAGTGTACTCTAAGTCTACACTGCCCTATCAAAAGATTGGTTACCAATCTCACTTCAAATCTCATCTTAATTTAGTTTCCCAACAAAAGTTTAGATTGCCCACTTTGTTTCAGAAGGATCTTTGACTCTCTGTGCCATACCTTTCTTACTGCGACCAATTTAATGGGATATTCCTATAACGTCTTCTCCAAACCTATTGCACTGACAATATTCTGGATGCTGTTCGATGTTCGTTGACCATAACTTCCGTTGAGTTTACCTTTATAAGTATCCTCCCCCTCTCTATAGAAACGTTCTGTGAGTAAGGTTCCCTCATTCAAGTCCGCCTGCTTGCTTATTTCCCAGAATTTTCACATGACCTGTGATCCAGCAGAAAGCGACATAAATAGTTTTGGGAGCTTTCTTCTTGGCACCAAGTACTTCGTATTTACTTCCGTTAATTTATAAAATATTCATCCAAAGCGATAACGTAAGGCTTTTTGCTTTTGTACTCTGCCTCGTAGTTCAAGTTGCTGTAAGAATCATATCACGACACTAGCGCTTCATGGCTTTCCAAATACTTGCGAGCTATTTTCAGCTTCTGCTCTGAATGATATATTGACTTTTATTGCCTTGATCGTAAGTCTTTACCCCCAAGTCTGTAAGACCTTTAAAATTCCTTTAACGCAGCGTATTTTTCAACGATTTATGTATAATTGCCGTACTTGTCTAAGTTTTTTTTAAATTTTGATTTCTCCTTTTTTGTTGTTAACTATTCCCTGTAACAACTAAGTCTATTATTTTGTCTATAACATGAATTTCATATTAGATTTGTTTCTATTAACCTAACCATAGACTCCAAAGCTTTTGTCTTCACTACCATATGCAGCGGAGCACTGTAGGATATGTTCTCATTACTCCTGTTATGCTAACACACGCTATTCACTGCATTTTTAAACTGCAACTGAGCTGTTTTCAGATGCATTCTTTCTTATTCAGATGATTGCTTTGTTGTTCAATATTTTTCTGAGAATCATGTGAATCTCCAGTGAATAATTCTTGGGTTGCGTTCCCGGTATTTCTCTGCAAGCCTTTTTATAGGAAATTTGTCCAAGGCTTACAGTTTATAGAGAAATTTTGTCGATAACTTGCGTTTTCTAGAGAAATTTTGTCGATAACTTGCATTTTCTAGAGACAATTTGTCCAAGACTTGAATTTTCGAGAGAAAATATGCCGATGAATTGTCATTGTGACATCTCTTGACTTTCCTGAGATGCCCTCTATATGTTGACTGTTTCTTTTATTACCTTTTGTCTAAATACCGTAACTCTGAGTGCAACTTTTCTATCCTATATCCGTTTTTCTCATTATTTAACTTGAGAAGGGGTTGTCGTGACAATAAAAGGTAGTTTAACTTGTATATTTTCTTTTTTGTCACAGTGTATATCAAATATTATGTTTTTAAAGTCTAACAGTTGAGTTGTTTCGATTAAATTAATTAATTTTAATTAATCCATTCCACTTATGATGACGTTTAGTTCCTTGTCAAAAAGTAAAAGGAATATTAAGAGAGAATTATTTAGTTTCAGCAGCCATAATAATTAAAATTTTCATGAGAATAACTGTATTTGAATTGATATTCCATAGAACACTTGGAAAATTTTGTTTATAATTTAACAAAATTATTGTTTTTTTGCTTTGCAAAAACAGAATATTTGTTTACTTTTGCGAAGTGAAGTGAAAAATTATAAACAAAATAACATCAGATAAACAAAGCTTAAATGCTTTAGCAACAGTCAATGGATGTCTGTGTGTTGTGATCTTGAAATAAAGTATTTTAAGAGGTTAACTCCCTTCCCTGCATTAAATATTCTCCCACACTGAACACACACCATAAAGCGTGAACTCCGTATATGTATGTATTTAATCATAAACAAAGTAAAGCACGATTACATTACGTATGATTCGTTTATTAAAAAACCGTTATAATCGTTTAATGCTACAATAATGTCTCTTGCAGCCAGACAAAACAATAACAAAGAGAAGGAGAGTGAGAAGGAGAGAGAGTGGGATTGGGTGAATATTTATAAAAACAAACTGCTTTGTTTAAGACAGACATTAAAACAATAATAATAACAACAATGGCAACGAAAACTTTAATAAATTAAATAAATAAACAAAAAAAATAACAAGAAATTGTATAAAAATATTCTTAATATTGTGTTCCCCCCGTTTGAATTTCTGTTTTGGATTTTTGTTTTTTTTTATTTTTTTTTTTTATTTTATTTTTTTTTATTAATGTTACCGTATGGCTGTTGTCATTCTGTAATTTATTAAGCACCCAGCAGCAGCAACAGTAACAGCAGCAAGACAATCCAATAAGCCCACCAGACAGACATACAAGAAGCCAGCCAGCCAGCCTTGCTGCTGCCGTTTTAGTAGACAGACAGCTTTACGACAGTCAAACCCGACTGTCAAACAATTATTATTTTATTTTTTTTAATACAAAAACAAAAAAATGTAATTGACAGCAGCAACTCGACTGATGATTAAGTGACTAAGACGCTCTATGCATGTACATATCTTGTCTTGGGCTTGAGACAATGCAAATGCTTGACTTTAATTGTGCTTAACTGTGTTGCTGTTGCTGGCTCAGTCGTTGTTCGTTTACTTATTTAGTAGTTACACCCACACCACATTTTTTTCTTGCAAGAGTTCAAAATATTTCCTTCTAAAACACACACACACACATGTACACTTAAGCTCACATATTAACGTCATTTGTTAAACAGCTGTTCTTTAACTAATTGTTGTTTTTGTTTCACATTCTTATGTTTCTCTCTCTCTCTATATATCGCTCTCTTTATTTTTTTGTTTTCCTTTCAATTTTCTCGTTTGCATTATGACATGTGCACTGCTGTTAGCAGTAATAAAATAAAATACTTGCACTCGCTCTCAATATAATACGCAATGCTTACGTATCTACACGCAATGTTTGTTTGCTTTAAATGTCTACATACATAAACGAGTATTTTATGCATGGTTGTATATATGTATGTATGCATGTGTCAGCATGCATACTTAATTTTGTTCATATGTTCATAAACATAAACAGTGTTGCGTTTTATATTTCCAACTATGCCTACAAAAGCAAAACAAAACCCAAATCAAAAACCGGGTGTTCAAGTCTATCTATATGATACCCTGCAATTTAAATAAACTGCTTACAATAGGCTTCTTCCTTAGGTTCTTCATTAGGAAATGCAAGTTATCGAAAAAATTTTCTATAGAAAATGCATGTCATCGATAAATTTTCCATATAAAATACATGTCATCGACAAATTTTCTAAAGAAAATGCATGTCATCGACAAATTTTTCATAGAAAATGCAAGACATCGACAAATTTTCTAAAGAAAATGCAAGTTATCGAAAAATATTCTAAAGAAAATGCTTGTCATTGGCAAATTTTCCCTAGAAAATGCAAGTTATCGACAAATTTTCCATAGAAAATGCAAGTTATCGACAAATTTTCTATGGAAAATGCGAGTCATCGACAGATTTCTGTAGAAAATGGCAGTCTTAGACAAATTTACTGTAGAAAATCAAGTCATCGACAAAATTTTCTATAGAAAATGCAAGTTTTAGAGAAATCTTCTTCTGTCGAGTGGGGGCGAAAGACAAAGACTCTTCTCAAACCAAGTAGGTTTTTAGGAAATCAAAACGTTTGTTAGAAAATTGCAATAAAAGGTGATCTGGGTTGTTCATCAAACTATCTGGGAATACCCTGATGATGGTAACCGGTTTCGTGACCGATCACTGTAGGATCAGGGTGAACTTATTCACAAAGAGTGCTGTCTTTACCCCAACATGTAGATTCTGTGACGATGAGAATGAATCATTCGAACACATATGTATGTACTTGTACCCTCTGGAGCATTAATGCATCTCAGAAGGATGGGAAAAGACTCTCATCCTCCATTTGAACGACATGGCCGAGCCAGCGCAGCCGCTGGATAGTAATACGCTGCACAACATCTATGTCATTGAGGAGCTCATACAGCGCAAATCATCGCCAACTCGCGCTGGACCGAAGATCTTACGTAGGATTTTTCTCTCGAATACTCTCAAGGCTGCTGCATCGGTGCTTAATAGCGTACATGCCTCTGCGCTATAAAGAAGGAGGATAAACGTCTTGTAGAGTATTAGTTTTATCGTGCTACTCAGTTGCCTATTGAGACCATAGTAGCACCTGTTGGCAAGAGTGATCTCGCACTTGATCTCCAGGCAAGCATCATTTTTAATGGTAATACCGGAGCAAGATAAATAAACTCCTTGACTATATCGAAATTATAGTTATCGGTTGTAATTTGAGATCCAATACGCTGCATGTTCCTACTTGTCGATAACATATACTTCGTCCTGCCCTCATGCCAAACCCATCTTAATAGATTCCCGTTCGATATCATTAAAGGCAGCAGTAACATCTTCCCCGTTAAATAATTGGGAATCCCCGTAATCACCGCAGAATGGAAAATCATTGGAAAGTCTGGCAGCATCACCTTTTGAAATACTTGATTCTAACCGCACGACCATATACTTGTGTAGGGTGTCTAACAAATACCTGAAACAAAACTGAACAACAATAAAAACTGTAACAACAGCAACAACAATTACGAATGTATTATCGGTCTCCTATGCATGTGGTGCCATATGTGAGTAAAATATGTCCGCTCTGTACGTTCGTATGTCGAGTGCATGCATATCCGCAATTAATATTCTTCACTTGCTGTGTCCAATTACAACAAAACCAACAACAACAACATTTCTATGCGTTTGACTTGTAAAAACGACAACATTTCCCCAAAAAAAAAAAAAAAAATATTTTCATGCTTAAATGCCGTACCATACAGTGCTGGAATAATAAGTACGCGAACGCTTAAGATTAAAATGTAAGCGCCATAGCTGTTAAGCCAAAGAAATCTTTTTTTAATTTCCCCCAAATGGACGTTACACATGGACTTGGAAGGATTAGAGTTTTAAACACTTAAAAACAATTTCTAAATCGCCTTACTTTGTATTGACTGAGGAGGGTGTGTCAATAACAAATGCCGGCAACGAAAAATATTGTACAATGGGTCAATTTGACCTCCGGGTACTGTATTTGCCTTAATTGCCAAGTACTCGTCCTCTAACCTAAAAGAAAATATGCTTTAATTTACAGTTATCCTTCAGTAAAGGCAGAAATGCAAGCAAGTTAGGTAAGGTTCAACGGGCTTCGTATTTTATACGAAGTTCATGGTACGTTTCATAGTAGAGCAACGCGAACTTCAGTTGTACTTATTTAAAGCACCAGTGGTGTATTGTTTTAAACATGTTGAGTCAACATTGCATAGCCCATTGTAATCGTTCGTCATCGCTAACATTAGCGGGTGCATTTTAATGAAAGACTTCTTTTTCATTCGAAAATTAATTATTATTGGGTGTTCGATTAAGTTCGGTTACAAATAGTTCGGGAGATTGAAAGACGAAGCTAAGTAAAGCTTTGCGATGTCCAATGTCCAATAAGACTGCAGAGATGCCCATATACTGGTAAAATCAGGATCTACTATGGATGTTAAGGGGGAGATCAAACATTCCCTAGAGACAACCAACCCGAATTCACAAAAAATCCAGCTATTGCAGCAATCTTCATATTAAAGAGCTCGATCAAGGATCTCAGGGCGTGAGAGGTAAAAATTCTCCGCCTAATCAGTCTCCTTCTCAGTGCAACAGCTCCCTAAGAGGGCATTTGCCTGAGTGTCAAGTCTTTTGGTATGCCTACCACAAGGACAGTGGCCCCTAAGAGTCGCTATTGTGCGATGACTACCCAAATTTAAGATATTCAGAGGGTGGTGGAGCATGTACGAGCAGTAAAGGCAAAAAATTTAAGCAATTTATGATAACCTACTGAATTGGTGATTACAGCACTTCAATCACAATTACGACCTAGCTTCTCACACCCCGCATAGTCGAGTGTTTTAATCTTATCCATGAGTGGAAGGATCTTAAAAGTCGACTCTTAACGACAGACTTTTAAGAGAACTTTTCATGGCAATTTTTATTTACTTTCACAGAGTTTTCGCCAGAAGTCTGCTGAGAGGAAGTCGTCGAAAAAATATTTTTTTTTTTGATGTTTCAGTTTGTTGGAGATGTCTGATCTGGAATTTGAACCGTGGCCTCTCATCTAATAAGTCTTCATACTAAACTCATACAACCCTGCCTGACTGCCCCCAGATAGTTCGTCCTTGCTTTCGTTTTATTTACGGAGCCTGCCATAGGGGACAGTTAAAGAAAAAGCTATTCGCCACACGATTAGTGAGGTTAGAAAGGCGGTCGATATGTAACTCGTGTTACACTTGTTTCTATTAGCCGAACAAAGCAAAATCTCGAAAGTTCTGGTCCTCGTTACTATGTACAACAGGGTATTTCATTAGTGGATGCTCGGAAATGTGTTCTGTCGACAGCTGTAGACTTCTGATTTAATACGGGAAGGTGGAAAAGCACATTCAGGTACAC
Organism: Sarcophaga carnaria; assembly: GCA_958299815.1. NCBI lineage: Eukaryota > Metazoa > Arthropoda > Insecta > Diptera > Sarcophagidae > Sarcophaga > Sarcophaga carnaria. The sequence continues at coordinate 99,302,568 of OY283152.1, read as the reverse complement.
TTACTTACTTTATTGATCACTACCATTACATTTATTTAGTCAGGATTGCAACCTAACTTCTCACACCACCAACCAGGTTGAAAGTGTTAATTTTACTTCAGTTTAACGTCGGTTTTCAAAGACAGATTTTTCGGATATTTGTCGTGTAAGAGATTTTTTTGTTTTCACAGAGTTTTTGTCAGAAGTCTGCTGAGATAGGAAATATTGTCTCCATATTTTGTTTGGTTCATGATGTCTGAACTGGGGTTTGAACCGTGGCCTCACGTCTAATAGGTCAACACACTACCTACTAGACTACGCCGATTCCGAATATATGAAAAGCAATTCAAAAAACTTGGTATGTCATTCCAAATGAACGATGCCATCCAAAATAAGGGATTTCCCATGAAGCTTTCCCATTGCTTACTGAAGCTAAGCTTTACTTTAGTGAAGAAACTTCCATTTTACTTGGTTCATTACCAGGCTAAATTTAAGGCCACCACTGTACATATAATGCATAATGAATAGTGCACAATGTTTCTTTTGTTTAAACGCATTGTATTTACAATTATTAAGTCGATTTCGTGGTATTTCGGGATAAATTTTCATATTCTCTCCACCCTTTTGTTGTGGTTTTCCAAGGCACCCTATTTTTCTGACATTCTTGCCATATGGTAGGCTACGACTTCTTTTGTAAAATATGGTATGATGACGCATCATGTTTGCAACAGTTTTTTTAATTTATTAGTTCTTGTCAGATGCTTTCCTTTCCTTCTTTCTTTCTTATTACATTTTTTTGTTTAAACAAATAAATAAAAAAAGAAATTTCCAAAAAAAAATAATTTTATTTTTTTTTTCAAAACGCTACTCACCAAGGGAAATTTTAAAATGCCAAAATAAATACACAAACATTGTATGGCTCGGTTCCGTTATTTTGTTTTTTTTTTCGTCGTCTTCTTCTCCCCACCAGATTTCAATAAAGAAAATCGAAACAACAAAAACAGAAGCAGGAGTGTTGATTCATTTCTCCAATTTTAGTGGAAAGAAAAAGAAAAAAAAACGAGCAAAGCAAAGAAAGAAGGAATTTGTCGTCGAAATGCATTTTCTGTGTGTGTGTGTGTGGGGCATGATTCCACGAAATGTATGGCACAAGAATTTTTAATGAATTTCTGTTTTTTTTCTTTGATTCATAAAGGAAATGAAAACGGTTCTCGAGTTTAAAGAATATTTTGTAAACGTTCTTATGGCACTCATTAAAGAAACAATTTATCTTGAGTACCAAGCTTTCTCCCCTTAGCCAGGATTACAACCTAGCTTCTCACACCACCCTAGTTGTGTGTGTTACTTTTATACATGACTGGCAGGACCTCTAGTTTAACATCAACTCTGAACGACAGATTTTTTAACGCAGCTTTTCATGGTACTTTTCATACGCTCTCAAAGTTTTCGCCAGAAACCTTTTAAGTGGAAGTACGTACGTAATTGGTCATTACAACCCTTCTGTCAGGATTACAACCTATCCTCTTACACCACCCTAGTTGTGTGTGTTAAATTTATTCACAAGTGGCAAGGATCTACTGTTTAATTTGAACTCTGAACGACACATTTTTTAAGAAACTTTTCCTGGCAATTTTATTTACATTCATAGAGTTTTTGCTAGTAAACGGCTGAGAGGAAGTCGCCATTAGAAAAATTTTTTTTGTTCATATTTCGTTTTTGTTCGAGATGTCGTCCTATAACCAGACATTATCTGCTTGATGTAATAATTCAATTCTCAGTGTGATGTTGTAATCCATATTTTTACAGCGAGTATCTCCGTTTGCCGTTGTGATGCTTCTCCCACGTTAGCTGCCTTTTTATAAAGCTCCTCCGATTTTCGAACCTGCAACGGTACTGCTTCCTGTCTATTATGGAACCGTCTAAGGGCCGTCTAAATATCTCCAATTCGATTACTTCTATCCAGGAAGATGATGCCGAGTTTTACTCACTTTCCACCAGCCACGTGGCCACGTAAATTGCCTTAGCATCATATGCTGTAGCTCAGCTGAATGGTGTTCAACTCTTTGTTCAGCATTCATAGACTTTGAACGTTCTTTGACCCTTAATTACACGAAATTGTCTGGATAACAATATTCTTCATTACGATGGCAATTGCAGTGCCGTAGAACAGGATACAATTGAACTAAAAAGGGCATCAAAATTGCCATGAAAAATTTCTTAAAAATTTGTCGTTCGGAGACGATTTTAAACTGTTGGTCCCGCCACTCATCGATATAAATTAACACACACTCACAATATGGGTGGTTTGAGAAGCTAGGTTATCCTGACTAAAGGGTTGTAATGCGCATTTAAGTACATAACTAAAGAAAACGGCCTCTGTTTATTTGTATTCCTTAATAATTAATATTTGATACACCGTTAAACTGTGTTTATCTTAACATAGAGATGAACCAACGGGAAAAAAGTTCTTTTTTAATATTGAAAAAATCATACAATTCCAGACTTTGTTTGTTTTGTTTGTGTTTCTTCTTAACGGCTCTCGACTCTTCACTGCCAAAAATGTTTCGTTTTAATACTTTAGACGGAGTAACATTTACTTTCTATGTCTGTCTGTCTCTCTGTCTGTCTAATAAAAGAAAGCTTAGAACTGAACAAAACAGAACAGTTTCCATAGCTCCAACATACTTGAATTCCAAGATATTTTTCATTTCCATCCTTTTTTTTCTGTGCTTCTACATGCACCAGCTCAATAAATATGTCTTGTGACTGACTGAATTCCCTTTCTAATGTTCAAAAAGAACAACAACAACACAATAAATTATAATATAACAACAACAACAAGAAAAAGAAGTCAGACAGCCAGCCAGCCAACATTCCTGGCAAATAAACGAAATTCTCGACTTTTCAATAAAATTCTGGATTTCCTTTTTGTTTTTGTTGTTGTTGTTGTTTATCTTGCACTTTAAAGTTTTAACTCTTCTTTGCTGTGTTGCTAGAGTCAGAGACTCAGCAGCATTCTGTTAGAAACAAACAGAGAGCATGAGAGAGAGAGAGAGAGAGAGAAAAGGAGTTTAACTACAAACTCACAACCTGGCAACCTTAAGTTTAACGACCTAGGAAATGTATGTACATATGTATGCATGTGCATATGATATATGTGTTGTATGCTATCCTACCTCTCCTCTAAGTGTATGTGTGTGTGTATGTGCTCTACATGTTGTCTGCTATTTTATATACAGTCTTTTTCTTCTTCATCATCTCCCTGTTTTGTTTGTTTGGCTTGTCTACAGCCAGTGCTGTATGTGTTCACAGTGCAATTTTATTTTAAAGTCTGCAAAAAGGACCCGGACGAGACCCTTTTGTTGTTGGCTTTGCTTGCTTTTAAATATTATTTGCAGCCGTAAAGGATTGTTTAATTCTGTGTGTGTTGTTGTTGTTGGTATTGTATGTCTACGTGCTGGATATAAATTTTGATCTGATAAAAGTATAAAAAGACAGCAGAAAACAACAACAAGAAGAACAGTGTTACAGTATGATTATATTCAGCAACTGGATTTGTCATGGTACAATACAACAACACACACATACAAGCACACAAAAGTTTCTACTGAGTCATGCTCAGTAATTGTTGGTTGTTTTGGGACTCTCGTTTTTCCGCTGTCAGTATTGAGAATAATTGTGTGAGAGCACCACATGTACAGGTTTTGAGTGTGTGTGTGTGTGTGTGTGCGTTTGGCCCCTGTCTGCTGCTGTTTTATACGCGTTTCACACGTACAAAGCCAAGAGAGAGAGAGATTAAAAAAGCAATAAAAGGAATAAAACCTTGAGGCAAATTTTATCAAGGTATTATTTCTCTTTGTCTCTCTCACTGCTCACAGAGCCTGTTTGTTGTTGGTTATGTGTGACAAACACGAAAGCCAGCTTAACAAACTGTCGGGCTATGTTTTTGTATAGTATGTTGGCCCTTAATTTTATAATTTGTTGTTGTTGAATTTGTTTAATACATGCATATGCGAGTGTGTTTGGGTTTGTGTGTATTTGTTTTGAATTCTTTAAGCCTGGATTTTTCTTTATATCCTTCTTTTTTCTTTCTTTTCATTTTTAATGGTTCTTTTCCACTTGGGTTTATTTTATTAGTTTTTGTTTTTGTTTGTTTCAATTTTGTTTCTTTCGTAAAAGTAACAAGAACAACCACAACAACAACAATAAACAGAATTAAAAAAAAAAGAAATGAAATGAAACGAAATGTAGACGAAGAAGAGTTTCATCATGGTATGAAATTTAAAGTTGATAATGATGATGATTGTTTGGCTTGCAGGTAAAACATTTCAATTTTTTTGTTGTTTTGTGTTGTTTTTGCTTTTTTATGTTTTCCTTTGTTCTTTTGAATTGTACAACAACAACGGCAAAGGCAACAGCAGAGGCAAAGACAAGCCAAAGCTATCAAACCGCCAACAACAACAACAAGAACAACAACAATAATAACAAATTTTTTCTGTTCATTTAATAGTTTAAAATGGTTTTTTTCTACGCTGTAACGTTTTTTTATTTTTTTGTTTTTTAATTTCATTGGCATTACTCTGTATAGCCGCTCTGTTAAAAACCATTGAACTCCCCTTCATTTAGAAAAAAAAAAAGAATTCATAAGTATTATTGGGTTGGGTAAAAGGGGCATACGTTGTTGCATAACGTTCTCATAGCAACATATTTTGGGGGCTTGAAGCAGATGCCAGTTAAACAGGCTACTTCAAGAGTCATTGAACATAAAATTCAATGTTTAAGAGGTCTTATTCCAACTTTATCTTTAATTCCAGGCAATATTAGGTTAGGTTTGGTTAAACTGGCAGCCGTCGCAATGGATACAGCTTACTTGGGTGCTATAAACTGCCGTTGTAACAGCGATATTACCCATTGCGTACATAACGGGACCTACAAACAAATTTTTGAGAAAGTTTTCATGCCAATTTTATTTACTCTGAGATTTCTTGGCAGAAATCTGCTGAGAGGTAATGGCCGAAGAAATACTTCGTTTTGTTGGAAATGTCTGACCTGGGGCTTGAACTTAAGCCTCACTTCCAATAAGCTAACCCACTACCTACTGGACTACGGCGACTGCGATACTATCCATTTCGTTTTATAATTACAGCTTCTGGTAGGCATCTCTCAACCATCCCGAGAATCTTACGAATCCTATGAATTTTTTCCAAACCGCCTAAATCCAGGGTACCCAAGAATCCTTCTTAGGTTATCAAGCGCCGAACAATGACAGAGAAGATATTTTGTGATCGAATCTATCCTTTCTCGTCGTTACAGCTTCTTTAGGACTCATTATGAGGTATTCCTGAATTCCTGGCGTGAACACCCAGAGGTCAGTATTTCGCTATGAGATTCCTTAGATGTTATCTTGTTAGATTTTATGCAATTTCTGTTCTACATTGTATATCGCATAGTGGATCAGGTCTGTCTGGTGTCTCTACAAGTGGGTTAATTAACTCATATTACTTTTAATAAATGAATGGAGTTTTTGTGACATCATTTGTTTGCCTCTCTGCAATCTCATGCAGGAATTCAATTGAATTTTCTGTTGTAACAGCTTTTTTGTAGGTGCGCAAGATTGGTTGTTACCTTCCATGTTCGTGTGCGCACGAACTCATAGAAGGGTGAACGTGTTTCGCTACCTCCCTTAAAGACATCCGGCATTCTTAAGCAATCTTGGTATTACCTTCGATTTCGCCGTGTTCAGTAACCCATATGTCTCTCTATCTCCTCTATAAACACCCTGCTTTCGTGGAAAATCTTAGCTTTAGTGTGTACACATTCTTTAGCGTTTCAATGGCCGCTTTACTATCGTTAGGTATGCGTATATCATGCCATAAGATGTACTACGATACCGCAATTCAAGGAAAGATTTTGTTGCGTCATCTGAATCCATTTGAAAACTAGGGTTTAACCACAGGTTTACGTCTAATAAGCCAACACCCTACCACCTGAATACCCGCGGTAATGCATTACATGATCCTCTACACGCCATTCGACCGATTCGATGTGACAGACGAGTACAAGGAATATTATGTCTAAAGTGCAGAGAAGTGTCTATGCTGGCCTAAGTACACCTCAGATAGCTTGAGGAGTATTTTAAGGAAGTGGCAGCTAAGAAGCCTCTTCCAATTGAATGAGCTAGGTGCAGTGAGTTCCTATAGGGTAGACCATTCGGAGCTTCTTAAGAATTAAACTGGCGGAGACAAATCATTCCGATTGCGCGATCGACGGATTACATGACCACAAAAGTTTTGTTTCAGTAAATGCACCGAGTGGAATAATACCTGATAGCGAACTCTGGACAGGTTTGGAGCTGGCTTCACGGTAAAATCATGACTATCAATGTTTGTTCGGTAGCGGAATTTTTCCTGAAAACTTCTTGATTTCTTCAGACAGCCAGGCTGTGTTTAAGTTCCTAACGAGCGTGCTTTTAACAGTCATTCTTGTCCATGCTAGGGGCTAGGGGGATATTGTTGAAAATTACATTGCCAATGAGCTGCCCAGGTTCGGTGCAGAGCTCACAATTGTCGACATTTTACAGGGCATAGGTATTCCAATTGCCTCAGTGAAACTAGTTATTATCCAGCAAGATGATAAGATGACCCACCCACTTCGGCCCTTAATTTTATGGAATATTATGGGCCACTGTTCATGTAGCAGGCATGCCGAAAAACTTGGCTTTCCGGCCAGGTGATTTATTAAATCCTTCTTCTGCAACTGGGTTATCGACTCTTCTTTGCATAATGTGTTCTTTAAAAACACACATTGAATTTGTCTGTCAAAAGAAGATAATAACGAATAAATTTTATGTAAACAACACTGTTTCCTACTCTCAAGCAATTCTCATAATTCGCTAGCTAACTAGCCGCTCTAAATAAAACGTTTTATTAAAGAAAATCGCTTAATTGGATTGAAAAGATCTTAAAAAGATAGGCGCCTATCCTGTCAAAAACAGATACCTAAGACACCTTTCATATGAAGAAAATAATAGAAAAAATAATTTTCTATTTTTTAACGTTTAAGCCTTTTTTGTTGTTAAAATTTATACACAATATAATTAAATATGTTTTATTTTAAATTTATTACCTCCTTGGGGCCTAAGAACTCAATACTTTTTTCAATTTCAGTACCTTTTTTTCGTTCTATAGGTAGCTAACAATTCATTTACAAAACTGGCAACACTAATAATGACGTTCTCACTTCCCTGTTTTATGTGCTCTTTAGAATATTAAAATAAATTGTGTCTCTCCCAAAAAGAGAGAAATTTTACTCAATAATGTAGTCAAACATATGAATATGTTTTATGTGTGAGTGTATGGCAGCGTGTGTTTTTTTTTAATATCAGTTCTTTAAATGTTGTTTTTCTTTTTGCTGCTGATGTTAATAATAATGTGGTTGTTGTTGGTTGCTTGGTTGAATGTGGAGTTTATTTCGGTGTGTCTGTTTTATGTTCTGTGCTTGGGTTCTTGTTTCTTTTTGTTTTTGTGCTGTGCTGTGTTTTTGTTGTTGATTTTCTTTGCTGCTGCCTGCTTGCTTGCTTTTGCTGTTACTGCTGTCTGTTTGACTGACTGGCTGGATGGCTGGTTTTATGTCTATACAACAAAATTTACCATTTTATACATCATTCTGTTGCCGTTCTTCGTGGTCGTCGCGCGTATTCTTATACGCCGTTGTCCGTTGAATTTGTATTAAAAAAAATATTATATATAGAAAATTTGTTTATTTTTTTGTTGTTTTAATCGGCGTCCCCCCAAAAATAAAACTTTACAGAAAAAACAAAAAATTTAATTAATAAACAAAATTAAAAAAATATATTTTAACAAAAGCTTTTTTAACTGAAAAAAGCAGGAAATTGATTCGATCGAATTGAAAGAAAGATTTATTGAAACAAGAAAGAGAAAAAAAGAAATTCTTGAGAAAGAAAAAAAGGTGAATAAAAAAGTTTTGTTTCTTAATATGTCGCTTATTTTTATTCATAATTTCAAACGAAATAAATTTTAAGTGTTAAAAAAAATTGTTTAAAAAAATCTGACAATAAATAATATTTTGGAAGTGTCTATACACACAAACAGATTGTATAAAAAAATTATATTTAAACAGTGTTTATTGTTGTTGTAAAGAACTCGGAACCTACAATACTAGATAGATGGATTTGGTTTTTCTTTGAAATTTATTTTTGGTGACTAACTTCATATTTATATTCCAACATATATTCCACAATGTCGTCAAACAAACAGCTTTAACATACAAAGTCAATTAATAAAATATAGTGATTCTTTTTAATAAACAAAATAAAATTAAACAACATGATTTAAAATTAAAACATATTGAAAAAAAGTTTAAAGAAAAAAAACCATAAAATAACTAAAAAAAAATTATTATAAACAAATCAAAAAATAAGTAAAGAAATAATCAGTTCAAGTGTTTTATCAATTTAAATATTTAAAGAAAAGTTACTTCAACAATAAAACCTTATTCCCTTTCAAGAAACAAAGAAAAAGAAACTGGCAACTCTATGGCGTTTTTTTAAAGCTATACTTTTTGTGTATGTTCTTTACTTTTTTTTTGTTTTTTGGTACAAATTATGTGTGTTTGTGTTTTCAGTAAAATAATATTAAATTTTATTGAGTGTTAAGTGAGTGAGTGTATCTCTTTTACTTTTTTTTACTCTTTAAAAGTTCTTAATAGGGAATTTTATGCTCGTACTCTTTATAAATTTCCTTTCTCTTAAGCACCAGTTATATGTGCTCTTTTCATTAAACATTTAAAAATTTTTTTTGTTGTGTTGCCAGTGTTGTTAAACACACTGTTTTCTAACATAATTTCTAGTGTTTATTCTATAAGCGTTAATCAATTTTTTTTAATGAAAGAACGAGCATAAATAAGTTAAAATTTTCTTAAAATAAAATAAATTATGAACATAGAATTTTATTGTCAATTTAGTAACAAGTGTAATACATAGTTTTAAGTGTTAGGTTTTAAAAGAAAGTGCGGAATTATATTATTTTTTTTTTATTGTAGTATATATTTCCACATTTTATTTTAAAATGTCATATTCAAATTTTCCAAATAACAATTGATCTACAAAATTAGTTCATTTGATTATTTTCCACTCGTAGTTGCATTAATTTGATTACTGAAATTGAAAAATTATGGGAAATGTTTTCTGACAGCTCTTAATGCAAAGAATGGCATACATACTTGAGTTTAGCGAACCTGCACCCCTTAGAGGATCATTTATTAATAACTTACTTTTATCGTAGCTTTAAATAGCCACTAAGAAATGTTTTTAGTGTATTTTTAAAATTGCTTTTTTACGTTTTAGTTAAACAACATTGTTATTTACCAATCCATTTTCGAAAAATGTTGACTAGAAATTGATTTTAATGCTCGCAGATTCTAGAAAGCCCTGACTGTCGTTTCCTAAATTCAAATTGTTCCAGAAAATAATTCCAGTCTATACTTACAACAGAATAAATTTGTTCCATGAGAGTTTGTACGAATCGAATTTTATTGTAGTGTTTTTGAATAATTTCTACTTTTTTTATTTTTCTTATGCAGAAAATAATTGCAATAATTTTATTACTTTTTGTTTTAAGGATTTACTCCTAATACATCCATACATTAAGGAAAAAAATGCTCTTATATATTTAAGCAAATTAAAGGCTAAAATAGAAGTGAATCTCTTCAGACATACATTCTTGATTTTGTTATTTTCATTCAAATTTTCCCTTCAATTGGGGTATTTTTTTTTTAAAGTATGCGGCATAGATTTTGGGATTTTGTTTAACTAATCGGTTTTATATTCGCATACAGAGCGCAATCGTTTTTGATTATCTTAAATATATTCACAAATGACAATTACGGGAATCACTGGATAAGGATCAGAGATCGCTTTGAGATGTAAAAAGCGTCCAGGTATGGGACGAACGGATTATTTGCGCTTCCAGTCATCAAGGTGTGATCAGAAATGAGGAAGCGAATGTTCTTGATAATAGAGCCAGAGGACCACATACCATATGCTTGTATAACCCAATGCTTTTCACTGCATTGAATACCAAGCTTAGAAAGTAGACGTAAACGTCATGTCGACTAGTTTCGAACAATTATGCAGTAGCAAAAATTGCGGATATACAATGGAGCATTTCTTATCTGGGAAAAAACCATGAGAATATTAGGACTGGAGTCGACTCCAGTACACTAATGAGTTTCCTTGCAAAACATTCGGTCTTGGAGGACTGCGCTGGAAGAAACAGAAAGTTTTTACAAGATATAGAATTGCTGTAGATATTAGGGTTGGTATTCTGTCATGGTCAACGCGCAGCAAGCCTACTTGATGGCATAGGAATATGCCAATAGACATGACACACCCCTTTGGTTGATCGCCGCTCCTCCTAGCTATCTACCTATCATAAATCTTTCCTTCCAAAGAATCAACTGTTTGATCATCGTTTGATTGAAAATCCATTAATTTTGCTTTTCATTTGTCAGACGAACAATTTTATCAACCAAATTGGGTGTCTTTCGTCTGAACGCCACAAGAAAAAACATTACAATGTAATAAGATTCAGTAAACTAATATCTTTACACACATTTCTCCTTCTTTTACTTCCTTACAATCTATTTTTCTAAGTTCATTACGACGTTTGAATACGGTTTATTAGCCAAAATGTGCTAAAACAGCTAAAACTCCTTTTAAATTGTAGTAAATTTGGTAATTTTCGTAGTGCTGTAGAAAAATGCGTTTTTTTTTTCTTTTAATTTAAATGCTTTTTTTCAATACCAAGTGTGTTGTGTTAGCAACTCTGTATTTTGTACTGTTTATTGTTTACTATATTTTCTCTGCTGCTCTTTCTTTCTGTCTCTTACTCACTCGATATGTTTTTGTTACAAAAAAAAATATAAAAGAAAAAATAACCGCGCAAAAAAATATGAAAAAAATAAAACGTAGGAAACCAAAAAGCAAGTACACAAACAAACAAAAAAAAAACATAGAAAAACAAAATTATAACTGAAATATGAAGAAAAAGAAGTATAAAATGGAATAGTAACAAGAACAGCAACAACAACAATAATAACGCAAGAAAGCAAGAAAAACCTACACATTATTTTTTTTACTTTATATTTTATGTATGATGATGAACTCTCTGTTTGAACCTTTCTATGTGTGCGTGTGTGTTGTTATGTATGTGCGCCGCGAATGAACTCTACATAATATTAAAGAGAGGAGGAAGAAAACAAAAAACTGTTGTTCTTTAACGTTCTTTTTCATAATTTTTTTTTATATTTTATTTCATTTTATTTTAATTTAAAACTCTGATAAAAAGAAAAAATTAAGTGCTAAGAACAGAAAAAAAAGAAATTAATGCTGAATATGTGGTTTTGTATTCATTTTTTTATATTTTGTTTTTTATTAAGAACTTAATTGTGATTTTTTTTTGTGTACAAATTTGACTGTATTTTTTTAATTTATTTCTCTTTAAATTTAAAACCCGGGGAGGTCTCTTGGGAATAAAACAACGTAATATTTTAAAGAATTGTGCTTGTGTTTGTATGTGTGTGCGCGATATTCATCATCTTGTGAATAAAATTAAGGGGAAATCCTTAATTACAGCCAGCAATTGTGTTTTAAAATTTAGGTAAAGTTTGTTATTAATTTCATATTTAAAAATTTTCTTAAATTGTTATTTTGTGCAAAAAGATTACACAATTAAAATTTAATATACACAGTCGATAACCATTTCTTTGATAACAATGTATTTCTATCTGTGGCATCTGTGGGAGATGCATGTGGCATTGCCTGAGGCAATGCAGTTACTTAAAACATGCTGGTAATCACTGGAAGCTATTTACTAAATAAGCTGAGCATCTGTCGTAAAGTAATCGCTTCTACTCTTTCTAGACTCCGTCTAGAAAGTCTAATTGAATAGGTCCGATACTTCAGGCGACGCAAAGAATTCTCTCCTATTAAAATTAACCGCTTGTGGTCGATTATTTCCTGTAGATAATCTACTTAAAAAGGTTTCTAGAGTATAGGCAGTTTTCCAAATAGGTTTCTGGATTGGAATGAAAAAAATTGACCACTTGAAGGCTTTTCTTTGGTTCATATATTCTAATTGTTTCCAAAACAGTTTCCTCAGCTTCCAATAGATTATTACCTTCTTATCAAACACTCAGCAGCGTGTTTTGTCTATAGCGGTTCACAATAGAGCGGAAAAGCTGGTAATCACTGGAAGGCATTTGCCAAATAAGCTGAGTATCTGGCGTTGCTATGGCGAAATAAAAAGGGCGATCCTTGTGGGCGACTAATTCCTTCAGGCAGTCTAGTTACATGGGTTCGAAATAATAATATTACCGCAGATTGTTAGTTTTCCAAACAGGCTACCGAGACTTCAGGCCACGGGCAAATTATAGTCTTCTATGATTTAAAATTGATTGCTTTTAGGCTATGGTGAATTGTTGACAGAACTGCTTCATAATTAAGAGTTTTTATCAAGTGTTGCAGCTTACAAAAGAGGATTAGCTGCTAATCCTTTTAAAACACAGCGAGTTTTATCCACACTATGATTTTTAGTTGTCCATTTTTACTTTGGAAGCAACCGATTTTGTTGCGCCTTAGGTATGGCAAAAACATAAATCGATCCACCAGTGCGAAGAGGATTTTTGTCCATGAGTTTCGATCTCTGTGATAATCCTAATTTTAATAAAATGTTCGATAACTGGTCTACCAAGCGGCGTGGTTCGTTTTTGTTATCAAAATTACCAGAAAATCTTTGACAAATTCCAAATTGGCCTTCATTGCCATATTGCCAGTCCAAAAACTACATATAAAACGTTTACGATAATCGAATCTAGGCTGCGAAACAATCTGAACATAAGTACTTTGGCCAAGGATGGTAAATTTAGCTGTAGCATGGTTAGGTTAGATTAGATTTGAGAAGGTGTACTTGTCCCAATGACAATACCCATTATAAATACGTTCCAAAAGAGAAAGAGAGAGTGAGGATTGTGAAGGAGATGGAGGGAAATTGGAAAAGGAGAATAGTTAGGTAGCTGTAGCAAAATGTGCTATATTTTCCCATGTCTAGAACGGTTAAGGTCTTATAACAACAACAACAAAAAATTAGATTTTCAGACACCAGGCTTACAACTTGAAAACTATGGCCGTATTTTCTCTTTTTTTAACAAACATTTATTATTTTAACGCCTGGGTGGTTAACGCCAGTGCTTTAGTATTTCTTACTTTACCTTTTGTTATTTTATTTTATTATTTAAATTTTTATTAACATTTAAATTTATTTTCACATGTTTTTGTTTAACGCTGGTGTTTTTTTATGTTGATTGTATAGGCGACACTTCCAATGTTTCGTTTCGTTTTTTTTTTATTTAATTAAAAATTCTAATCAGTTATAAAATTTGTATTTCCTTTATAAGAAACCCATGTTGGTTTTTAAATATGTACTATTATTATTGTTATTATTTTTATTTTTTTTTTTTATTGAAGTTTTTAATATTCATTTATCGACTATTTGACGTTTATTTTTTCATTTTTGTTTCTTTTCTTCGAACCTATTTCTTTTTAGAGGCTTTATATTTATATTATAAACGTAGAAATTTCTTGAAAACCTATCTTTCGCTAGAGAATTTTTTTTCTCTATGTAGACATTGTAGTCCATAATTAAATACAAAATTTATATCCGGAAATAAAAATAAATTAAGCATAGTAATTTCAGTTGTTGAAAAGTTAAAATTCTTTACAAATTTTAAGAATTTTTTCTTAGGCAAGACATTTTAATATTTTTAATAATAATTTCTTATAACAATTGTTTGTTTTTCAACATTCATACATACATAATTGGTCATTACAACCCTTCAGCCAGGATTACGACCTAGTTTCTCACACCACTTATGTTGTGTGTGTTAATTTTATGCATGGGTGGCGGGACCTACAGTTTTAAGTCGACTCCGAACGACAGATTTTTGAGAAACTTTTCATGGCAATTTTATTTACTCTCAGTGTTTTTGCCAGAAAACAGCTGAGAGGAAGTCGCCGAAGAAATACTTTTTGTATTTTATTTTGATGTCTGGCCTGGGGCTCGAACCCTGGCTTTATGTCTAATAAGCCAACAGACTACCTACTAGATTACGGCGACTGTTCTAGTTAACTTTACTTTTGAAATTCTGACTTAAAATTATGGCCTGACATCTCACGCCATTCATATTGTGCGTGTTAATTTATTTCATTGACGGCGGAAGCCACAATGTATTTTCGACGCAGTACGTAAAATTTAAGAAGTTTTTCTTAGCAATTGATAGTAATTCAGAAATTTTTTTATTTAGTTTTGCATATCCTTTCCGTAGAATTCCTTAAGCCAGTCTAAAATAGATTCTTCGAGAGTTTTTTTTAAGAATCGGAAGATATTTTATTTTTGTCTGGGTAGGATGGAAATTATTTTCGTTTTAAAACTATAAAGATGCACAAAATTATTCACAAATGCTTTGACGTACAACATACATAACATGTCATTATAAATCTTCAATCAGGATTATTGACCTAGTTTCTCACACCACTTATGTGTAAGTGGCGGAATATACAGTTTTAAAGTCGACTCTGAACGACAGATTTTGAGAAACTTTTTCATGGCAATTTTATTTTACTCTCAGAGTTTTTGATAGAAATCTGCTGAGGAAGTCGCCGAAGGAATATAATTTCATATTTAGTTTTCTTGGATAGGTCTGACCTGGTGTTTTTTCAACCAAGGCCTCATATCTAATAGGCCAACACACTACTTACTACACTACGTCTTCAAACTCCTTTCTGTCTTTTGCAATTCCTCTCAAAGATTTGGAGGAGTCCCGTTTGCGCTCATATTATTATCGATAGATGGCATCTTTTTCTTTATTTTTTTTTTGTGCGGTCTACGCCTTTTGACTTTTCGTTTTGGTTTCAAAGCATAGGTAGTGAAGTTTTCTGACCGTTAGAACGATTTATAGCAATAAGTTTATGAGTTTGTCGTTGTTCTCGAAGTTTATAGAACAAGACATCTTTCTTCTTTACTGCAATGATGCCCTTACGGTCCATATTAAATTAGTTTCCTGTATCGATATCAACAATTAAGCTGGGTTTTTTGTTTTTTCATTGCGATTTATAATTTTTTTTAAATATTTTTTTATAAATATGAAAACAACTGGGAAAATTGGTTTAAAAAATAAATTTCAATGCCATATTTGAATGACTTAAGTGAGGTGTGAATAATTTGGTTCGCCTACCATAGGCAATTGCCTACCATAGGCAATTCTATATTGTCTAGTTAATCAATTAATATTTCCTCTGAATTGTATTTTCCTGATATGAAATGATGGAAGTTTATTTACATACATACATAATTGGTCATTACAACCCTTCAGTCAGGATTACGACCTAGTTTCTCACACCACTTATGTTGGGCGTATTAATTTTATATGTGAGTGGTGGGACCTACAGTTTAAAGACGACTCCGAACGACAGATTTTTGAGAAACTTTTCATGGCAATTTTATTTTACTCTCAAAGTTTTTGCCAGAAATCTACTGAGCGGACGTCGCCGAAGAAATACTTTTTTTATTTATTTTTGATGTCTGGCCTGGGGCTCGAACCCTGGCTTTTCGTCTAATAAGCCAACACACTACCTACTAGACCACGGCGACTTTTATTTACAGTCAAGGAAAAAGGTCTACATGCACCGCTGTATGCAGCATTTTCCTGGCGATTTCTTTTTAAATAAAAAAATGTGTTGTAGCGTTCTTTAAGGCAGTCATATTTGAAGACCTAGAAATTATTAAAAAAAAAAAAAAAAAAAAAAAAATGGAGGGAAAAAGTACACACAACGGTGTATGTAAACATTCTTCTGTGACTGTATTATACACTGTAAATTTTATTAAAAAGCTTTCCTTAAAGTCCTCCCATTGATTGTTAATTAATTTCTAAATTATTTACACTTTTTTGTATATGATTTCTCTTGGCATTATAGTTATATAATTAATTATATTTAAAAAATAAAAATCAGAAAACAAAATTAATTCATTATCCACTCGTCGATTCTAGTTTTTGTTATTTTGTCAGCAAAATTTTGCTTATTTCTCCGGCTAATGTCTGACTCAGCAAATCAATTTCTGAGTATTTTATATCGAAATTAATCCCGTCATAGCCCAAATACATACAATCCAATCCAATCGCAAAGTAAAAGCTAAACTTTAAATTTTGAAAATAATTTTTTTTTTTTAAAACATGTCACTAGAATCTGAAAATAAGAAAATAGAAGATGAAAAAATAAAGAATAATAACAAAATCTAACAAATGCAAAAATTAATTCGAAACAAATAAATAAAACACGTTTCTTTTTTTTCTTGTCTTGTCTTGTCTACATCTTATAGTTTCCATTTGTTAATAATAAAAAAAATACTTTTTTTTTAATTTATATCTTCTCTGTATATAGTATTTTGCTTTTGTTGTATTCTATTGTTTATTTAATTATTACTTTTTTTTTATTCGAATTTATTTGTGTATTTTTCGGCTGTCTTTTACAAATAAAGTGTCAATGGCTTAGCAAACATGTTTATTTGTTTGTTGAAATTAAATATTTTGAAAAAATCTAATTTTCGGGGTTTTAATTCACCACTGTGCCAGACAATTTTAATGGAATATAATAAACATTAAATCATTTTAAAATTAATCTCATATTTTTAAATTAATTTTTTTTTATAAATTGCCAGAAATATTTAATCTCAGGAAATACCTCCGCAGGAGCAGGCTGGAAATAAAAATGAGCTAACTACACAACAAAATCTAGTCTGCGAATTATTGTAGAAGTAAAAGACTTCATTAAGATCAACAGTATGCCAACGTCTGCCGAATCTGACTCAATTTTCAGTGAATTTGAATTTGGTCGATGAGGCATATGTTATGTTCGCTTTGAGGACTCCGCTGTGGTTTGTAACTTATTCGCATACACCCATGACTTAACCCATTAGTGCCCAGTGGCAACTTAATTTGCCAGCAGAAGTTGTCTTACTTTTTTTGCTCTGAGAGGAAATTCAGTGTATAAAACAAAACGGTAACCATTAGAAAAAAAAAAGTAATTCGGGCATTAATGGGTTAAGAAAACCCGCACAAGAGAAGTCTTTCAGTGTTGAATCGTATGATTTCGGTGGTCAGTTTACATCACCTCCACGTGAGATGACCATGCCATTAAATTGCTCGTGCAAAATATTCAATGTGGCATGAGCTATATGTGACACATAGCGCTGTTGATTTGAAACCACAAATGGCATTGGTGTGTGCAAATCATCCAATGCAGGCTGAAAGAAGTTAGTAATCTAGGACTTGTACTCGCCGTTGTCTAGTAGGTAGTGTGTTGGCCTATTACACGTGAGGCACCAGGTCAGACATCTCCAACAAAACGAAATATGAAAAAAAAACATTTCTTCGGCGGCGACTGCTTCTCAGCAGATTTCTGGCAAGAACTCTCGAGAGTAAATAAAATTACCATGAAAAGTTTCTCAGAAACTGTCGTTCGGAGACGACTTTAACTGTAGGTCCCACCACTCATGTATAAAATTAACACACACAGCATAAGTGGTGTGAGAAGCTAGGTCGTAATCCTTACTGAAGGGTTGTAATTACCAATTATGTATGTATGTATGTATGTAATCATCGACTTATACTGTTTCTCATTGACATTGATGTCCTGATCAACGTTGTGCTCAAAGGAATATGAACCAATGACACCGTCAGTTTAAAATCCACATCTAATTCTGACATTTTCGAGATGCATTAGACGCTCTTGCAATAGACCTGAATGTTGAAGATGAATTTTCAATGAAAATTACGGCCATTTTGCCAGCTGCTCCAGAGTCGCTTTATGTCTGAGTGCTCTACTTCCTTCCATGCGTGGGTGCTCTACCTCCTTCCATGCGTGAGTGCCCTACTTCATTCATAAAAAGGCAGAGATTTCTGATCTCTTACCGACATCTGGCATCCTTGACCGAGTTCTCGAATGTAAAAATTGCTGCGATAACAAGATCTATTGTGCATCTCGGGTTGGTTTGCCCTAAGCGATGTTTGATTCTCGAGTTGAACATGGATTGTGTTATTACAATGGCACTAAATGCTGGCCTAAATGGAAACCCTTTTGAAGAAAAGGACCCGCTTCCCACCCCTTCTTACCTAACCTAACTTTGATTTACAAAAATTTTGTATTTGATGGATATCATTGAGTGTAATATTCCAGGCTTGAAAACCATATAGGAGCGATTTGATATTATAGTGTGAGAACCATAAAAACAACTTGACGTAAGCTTTCTCCCTTATGGAAAGAAAACTAAAATTGCGCGACCACGCATCAAATAATGAATCAAACTCGCCTTTTTTTGTTAATGTGTTGGTAAAACAGTACTCACACGTATAGACTGAGAAGAGTTTGAAGAGTATCAAAATACTTTTGATTTTCGCTACCTGTGTTGCATAAAGCACATGTTCTTTTCTTCTTTACACAACAGTACAATGCAGTTTGAAGATTCAATTTTGATGTGTTGCTGTGCTAAGCAAAACAAGTATTATTAACACATAAGATCAGTTTGATCAGTTAAATTTGATGCGTCGCCATGCGCCATAAGAAGTTTTCCTCAAATAAAATCTTATCTTTCAAACGGCGCTTAGAATGGACATTTAATGGCACTCTGAATAATGAATATCTCTTTTTTATCTCAGAAGTTTATGATGAAATGTATTGTATCTCTTCTTGTGTTTGTGTTGTTTTTAAATTTCAATCGTTTTATGTCTACAACGGCCATATAAATATCTCGTTCTTAGAATTCATAGAATTTTTTTGGTCTGACTTAACAAGAAATAAAATAAAATGAAGAGAAGAGAAGATTAATTGGGTTTAAAACAATTAAATTCGTTTATCAGTAGAATTGATTTTCTTAATTTTATTTTTTCTTTCTTTCTTTCGTTCTTTCGTTCTTCATACACCTCGTGCTTGCCAAGCCATAGGGCTTGCCTTTATAAATTTTGTTTTATTACTACTTTGAAAAGATTTTTCAATTTTATAAGTGTTTGTATAAGTGTATCTCACTTACTTATCTATTTTAAGCATATGTTCATTGGTTGGCTGGGTTGTTTGTTTGTTTGTCTTACAAATTTCCTAGAAAATCTCTTTAATTTTTGTTTTTCACATTTTCCAATGTTATATTGTACAACAAGAAAACTATTTTTTAGTAATTGTGTATCCTTTTTATCCTTTTTTTGTTTGTTTTATTTTCTTTCCACTGTTCTATAGGATTTCTGTTTAATTACTTGCTTTTAAACGTTTTTCTTTCATTTTCTTTTTTCACTTAAGGGGCGAGCGAAACACATGCATGCGATGAAAACGAACATGATTGATGTGAAATAATCTGTATGTACGTATGTACGTATGTCTATATAAAGAAAACTATGAAATCTAGTTTTAGAGATCTTTTTTCTCTCTCTTATAAGCGTGCACACATACACACCCATGTAACAATTTACTTTACAAAATTTCCTAGAATTGTTATAATAAATCAAAATCTTTATTTTTTTATGTTACATGGCCGCTTAGGTCTAAAACTCTATAACAAAAGAAAACATTCCCTAGCTAAACTTATCCGTACGTACTGTACTGTACACGTGTAAATGCTGTATTGGAAAATTCATTTCATTTAATTCCTGTGGTTCTCTTTTGTTTTGTTTTAGAAAACAATCGTTTTGGAAATTAACAGTAAATTGTTAACAAATTTACAATGAAACATGGAAAATATGTATGTGCGTGCCTTCTAAAACGCTTCCTTTATAGAAGAAACCAAAGCCAAATCTTAAGTAAATCAAACAAAAATTTCATTTTAAAACATAATTTCTTGTTGTTCAAAGGAAATTGTGTAGAAAGGTTAAATCAAAAAAGGAAACGTAATCATTCGATTTGCAATTTTAAAGAAAATTTTTCAAGAAATATTTTTTATTTATAAGCATCCTTAAAGTATACTATATATTTTATAATATATTTTCTGCAAATACTTTTCTATATACAGTGGTGACCACGAATTTAAGACTCGACATTATTTTACTTACTTCACATACACTGAGCGCTAAAAGTGAGTAAACACCACTGAAATAATTCATTTTCTTAGGATAGCGAGAAAAGTAAATGAGAATAGCCGAATAAATTTCCAGAAATAAAAACGTTTATATATTACTTATAAAATGTTAAAACAAAAACAACAATTCATGATAAAGGATCTTTTTTATACTTAAGAACAAAACTGTTTTATACTTAAGAACAAAAGTGTTGACTCACTTATGGCGCTCAGTGTATATCTGATAATTTTGTATTCAAATTGTATTTTAAAATATCCTAGTAAATCTATAAACATTTCTTTGGAATGCCACACTAAGTGTTTTTAAATTTCTTAGCATAAATTTGTTTAAATTTATTGGATCTACTGCTTGTACGTACGTGCTTCTCAACATCATTTCACAAATTCTCAATTCGAATGGGTTCCGGGCCAGCACTTTAAAATTGTAATATTCTTTTCCTTTACATAACTCTTCACTAGACGTGAAATGTGCTTATCATGCCTTAACTTCCACACTAGGGGCTTGTTGTTTTCAGCGTAGGGTATCATCATGCTTGTCAGCATGTTTTTTTATTTTTTATATTTTTGTCATTCAGTGTAAACTTTAAATGGTAGGCCCCACCACTTATGGATAAAATTAATACACGATTTAATTAAGTTAAATTGTAAACATGCTTTTATAAATGTACCCGTCCAAATTAGTGCTAGGCCATGCCAGAAAAACGCTGGCCGCATCTGGTTATTGCCATCACCATGCTTAAACGATTTAAGGATTCACTTTGGTTGATGCTTAAGGTTTAGAGAATCAGAGCGGCTAAAGATTGGTTCGATGCTGCAAAGTACGTCTTTCCAAAATGGTTTTTTAACAAGTGTATTACGTTGTGTAATACATCCACGTAAAATTTTTTTTCCTTCAGACGTTTTCTTGTTATTGCGTTGTTTAAGGCAATTGCAATTAAGAATGTTTGAAGACAAAATCGAATATTAAAAATATAACCTAGAAATTATTGAAAAAAAACAAAAAATTGCGGGAAAAAAGTTTACATACATCGGTGTGTGTAGACAACTATGTATGTAGACTTTTTTCTGTGACTGTATTCCAAAATCTAATAAAATCTCATTTTTAATTTTATGTGAGGATTTGTAACAGATGCTTTATAAAGTCGCCGTAGTCTAGTAGGTAGTGTGTCGGCTTATTAGACGTAAAGCCCGGGTTCGTATCCCAGGTCAGACATTAAAACGAAATATGAAAAAAATATTTCTTCGGCGACTTCCTCTCAGCAGATTTCTGGTAAAAACTCTGAATTACAAACAATTAAGAATGTTTGAAGACAAAATCGAATATAAAAAATATAACCTAGAAATTTTTGGAAAATACCAAAAAAAAAATCAACATACAATGGTGTGTGTAGACTGTGACTGTATTAATACTAAAATCTGAAGAAATCTGATTTTTAATTTAACTCAAACTCTTGAAAGGATTTTTTTAACACATGCTTTATAAATTAGACTATCAAACCTGGATCTTTCCATCAGTTCCGTTGTTGGGTTTAGAACATTTAAGTAGTTTCGAAATTTCCATCACTGTTTATCCATCAGGGTTTTCCTAACCGTAAACCGAACTCTAAGTAGTATCTCTGGCCATTTCTAATCAAAGATTTTGATGTATTCCAGTATAAAATGGAATAAAACATTCCTTACTTATCGTTTTTACCTTAAAAAACATGTCCTTTAATGGCCTTCGGAATGATTGCAACAGAATTGCAAACGTCAGTCAACAACAAACGTCTTAAATTTTATCAGAATTTCGCTCATAATTTTAAATCATGGTCTTGAAAATAAAATTTGTTTGAAAAAATTCCATTTCATTCTATTCGATTAAAAAGTAAAAGAAAAAAAAGATGGAAGGAAATTTTTTCATTCCTTTTATTTCATTTTACGCGAGTGGTGAGTACCATTAAAACTTGGTTGTTACAACCACTACTGTTGTGTTTTCCTTTTAAAGAGTGCTAAAGAGAACAAAAAGAGAGAGAGAGAGAGAAAGGAGCACTGTGTTGTGAGAGCAATGGCAATAACCGAAAATAAATACAATGACGCCCCGAAACTCATACTCATATTCACAATGAAACTAGAAAACTCAATTCTGCTGCAGCACACACAGACACCAAGAGAGTTTTATGTTTGCGACTTACATTTTCTGTATCTGGTAAAAGTGCAACCGACATTATTTTTTTTTTTGCTCTCTTTACAAATCCTTTTTAACATCGCTGGTGTTGTTGTTGTTGTGTTTGCTATTTTTAATAACAGGGTACAAAAACCTGCTTCCCCCTCTCTCTTGTCATCTGTACTGCTGTACTGTATTAAAGCCTAAAGGCTAGCTATCCTGTAGCTGTATAGAGGTGGTGTACATACATACATATGTATGTATTGGTGAATATTAGAGTTGAAAGGAGTTTAAATAATAAAAGAAAAGAACAGAGGGAGAGACAGACAACAGAGGTAGGGGGGAGGATAAAGTTCTAAAAATAGAGTTCAATTACTTTTCTGCACAAATAAGCGGTGGTGCTGCTGCTGCAATAGAAAAAAATGGAAAATTAACGAAGATAGACAGACAAAGGGAGAAAACAACAGACAGACACTTATAATAACAAGGAAGTGGTATTTTTTTTCTGCTTATTTATGTATGTGTGTATACGTATTTATTATATTAATTTTGTTGTTGTTGCGACTGCTGTTACTCTTTAAACGTCAAGGAAAGTAGTAATCAAGTAAGCCAGAATGGGGGAGAGAGAGAGAGAAATTATTGTGTAAAAACACCTTTATTTGCAGTTGCTGCTGCTGCTGCTGCTGCTTGTTTATTTCATTGTAAGTCCCAGGACATTAACAGCATAAATTTATGCATAATTTACAATTTCCCTCTTTTGTTTGTTCACCACCACAACCAACACATACATGCATACATATATGTATGCATACTATATGTAAGCTGACTGTATTCGTTTCGTGCCTGTTTGTCGTTTACTTGACTCTCTATTAACGTTGGATCTTTTTTTGTTTGTTTTTTTTTTCTTCTTAATCGAAATCAAAAATTTAAATCTCGCTTACGAAATTTATTACTTTTGTTACAATAACAACAATAATAAAAAAATGTTTTATGTTTTCTAAATCTCCCCCTCTCCTCTTTCTTCATACATTTAAACAAACAGGGTTTTTGAGGGGGGTTTTGCATTAATTTCCATCATGTTTTGTCCATGTTAAGCGGCCCTTAAGGACCATCGTTAAGCAATAAGAACTGAAATGAAATGCGGACGGAATACAAAAGAAAGTAAACAAAAGAAAATTACGAGAAAAAATAAAATCCAATAAAATACCCAATTTATGTTGAATGATTTAATTTGTTCAGGTTATGTTGTTGGCATCAATTTAATAAAGAAACCTTTAAAATAAAAGAAATTCCTGTTTGGGAAGGAAATAAACGATTGCGCCTAGTGAAGAGGCTAAAAAACATGGCACGTCATTCATTAAGCAAACAAATTATGTCTGTGGCTGTGGTGGAGAGTGTGACAGACATATATAATAATTATAATTAATTTTAAATTCCATGAAAAACGAAATTTTCAAGAACAGTTCTACCTAGGAAAGCTTTACGTTTAGTTTTATTCGCGATGTCTGAGCTGGTGTTGGAACCATGGGCTCACGCCTAATAAGCTAACACACTACCTACTAAGTCTAGTAATCTAGTCTAGTAGTAGCGACTTCATGTAAGCCCTTCTTTATCTTTATTTCTCGTCTTTAATACCCTTTCTCGCTTCTTTTCCAAAGAAAATAATTGTAAACATTGAATGTCTAAGTCTCACCTTCCAATGTTATTTAAGGCCTAGGATTTGTTTGAGTCCTAGTTTGAATTATTTTTAATTTAGTAAAGAAACCGAATTTTCGGCGCCATGCCACAGTGCTAATAAATATTTTGTTTCCGGCGTTTGTAGACAAAGTCTTTCATTGCTTTTGCAACTTTTGGAGTACTGTCTTACAGTGGAGTATGGCATGAAGTTGTTAAGGACCGAACACTGGCTTTATTGACGTCCCTGCTAACAGTGATAGAATCCACTGATTCCTGTAATTATTCTCTTAGATAGGTAGGTAGAGGTGGATGTCTACCCAAAGAGGTCAATCAGGACAAATGAGGCCCATGTTCTGATATCATAGTTTCCAATTTTCTCCTAAACCCCGAAACTATTCAGAGCTTCTGATAAAGCTACCCACGTTGCCAGTCTGTAGGCTTCGCTGTACTTACATTATTGGACCCTGTACGCAAGATTACGAGCTAACTTATCGCAAATCCTAGAACATTTCAAATTAAATGATTTTAAAAACGACTTCTCCTCAGCAGATTTCTAGCAAAAACTCTGAGAGAGTAAATAAAGTTGCCATGAAACAGTTTTTTCAAAAATTTGGATAAAATTAAGACACACAACATATGTGGTGTGAGAAGCTAGGTTGTAATCCTGGCTAAAGGGCTGTAATGCCCAATTATGTATGTATGTATGTAAAAGCATTAATCTATGCTTTGAATTCCTTATAAGGTATGTTTCAAAATTATAAGAACACTTATTTTTTTTAAATTTCTCTGCAAGTAATGAATTGATCTAAAAATATTTATTAAGAGAAATAAATTTTTGCATTTACTCTTTATATGTATGAAAAAAAAATAGTATGACAATTTTGTTGTTCCATTTTTGGAAGTTTTCCGTTATCTGCATGTTTCATTATTATAAAAACAAGTGAAGAAAAAATGATAATGCAATTTAGTAAAGCAATAACTTCAGTTAAAATTGGTTTTAAAATAAAGAAAAAAATTGTGCTTTTACTATGCCACGTGGATTCAGTTTATCAGAACAAGAACAAGGTAAAATTTTGGCCTTTAAAGATCAAAATTTGAAGTTTAGTGAAATTGCTCGGAAATTGGGAAGAAGTGTGACTGTCGTAAGAAATTTTTTGAGCAATCCTGAGGATTATGGACTAACAAAGAGATCCGGACGGAAAAAATCTTTTCTCAGCGAGAAATAGCCCACATTAATCGTTTAGCGAGCAATTCCACTTTAAGTCTAAAAAGTATAAAGGTCTCAACTTGTGTTTCTGTATCAAAAACAACCATATGGAGATCAATAACAGAAAATAATAACTTAAAATATTAAAAATGACTCAAGTACCGCGGTTACTACCCCGTCATGTGGCGGCAAGGTTACAGTTCGCCAAAGAAAATATGCAAACTAATTGGACTCAGGTATGACTTTACTCAATTTTTGTAAATGTGAAAATAACCACCAGTTTTATTTAAGGTTATATTTTCAGATGGAATCTTGACGGTCCGGATGGAAACAGAGGCTATTGGAGAGATATACGAAAGGAATCTCTACATTTCTCCAAGAGAAATTTTGGTGGTGGATCACTGATGGTTTGGGGAGCATTTTGTAGCGATGGATGTCTTGAAATTCAATTCGTGTCATGTAAAATGAACAGCACAGATTACGTCAAAACTCTGGAAATGAGTTTATTACCTTTCATAGCTCAAAATCCCTTAAAAAATTATATTTTTCAGCAAGATAACGCTACCATTCACAACAGCAGATTTACAAAAAATTGGTTTAGCTCAAAAAATATAACAGTTTTAGAGTGGCCAGCGTGTTCTCCAGATGTAAAACCTATAGAAAATATTTGGGGTATATTGTCCAATCGTGTTTATTCGGGAAATCGCCAATATGAAAATTTAAATTTATTAAAAAACTCAATTTGTCACGAATGGTCAAATATTGACCAAAACTTAATCAATACATTAGTAGAGAGTATGACGTCTAGAATATTTAATCTTATAAAAAATAAAGGTGGACTAATTCGCAAATAATTTCATTAAAATTGTGTTTTATTCTTAAAAATTAAAAATGTTTTTATATTTCTGAAACACCGACTTACTTGTTATTTTAAAAATTATTAAAAAAATGCAAGAGTAACATAGAAGTGTACCATATCGGTGAATAGTACACTCAGACATTTATATGTTCCCAACATAATGTATAAACAATATGAAGAAGTTTAATGAAAAATTTTGCATTATAAAGTGGTCTTATAATTTTGAAACATACCTTATGCTGTGATAACTGAGTACCAGGGCAATAGTAGATTGAACAGATTTTACGTCTTCAAAGCCCCACTGGCCTAATGGGTTTTGTCTGGTAATTGTTTAAAAAGGAACATCATCACTGCAGCAGTCAGTTCCGTTTTTCTAAAATATAAAAAGTGTATGCACTATTAATATCTGTGCTATATTTATGCACAACATTGTTGTATGCAAGAGCAACAGTCAGTTTTTATATACCAAAACTTGTTATAGCTTACCCTGGCTATAAGGAAATATAAAGGACCTAGAGTCTCCCCCCTGTAGTACTACAACAAAATTGAAATGAAATTGCGCAAAAAGACCTTTAATTTTCACAGTATGTATCCTCTCTCACACTCTCTCTATGCTCTATGCTATTGGAAGATATTGAACCCAGAAAAAACAGAAGAATAAAACAAACAAAAAATAAAAAATAAATAGGGAAGCAAAAGCAACAAGAAAACTGCTGCTTCTGAAATCATAAAATTTTCAACAGTCCTACGGGGTTTTTTTCCACTGCATTGCAACCTGTAGCTTAAGGTATTAAAACAAAAACTCTCTCCGCTCACGCAGACAGTGCTCCAAAATGGTGCTCAAAGAAAAGAGAACAATACAGACAACAGGATACACTTGAACAAATGCTAACTGACTGCTGCGCACGCATTTAAACACCACAGGTATATGAGGAAGAAAAACAACTGAAAGAGATTAAAAACAGCAAAGGAAAGAGATTTTTGTGATGTGTTTTTCAAAAGATAGAAAGAAATTTATGGATATGTATGTGTGTGTGTGTGTATGTATATAGTATACATACATAAATATTTATATTTTGGTAAAAAGGTTTTTTTTTGCGTCTTGCAAAGCGGCATTCAACAGTTCGGCTTTGCCATAAAATCATGTTGTTGTTTTTCCTTTCTTTCTTTTTGTTTGTTAAAAACACAATGGTGGCGACGTTTAAAGAGTGGGGGGACTGAACACTGAACAAACAAAGTTGTATGGGTGCTGCTTAATAACCCTCCACGCCATGTTGTGTTTAGTTGCCGTTGTTATATCTTTATGGGGTTTAATTTATAAGGGCGGTTTTTTCAATATTATTTGTTTTATTTTATTATTATATTGCCTGCCTACAAGTGGTGGGTGGTTGTTTGGTCTGCTATGCTTTTAAGTGTGGCCCACCTTCTTTATTTTCCTCCTACTACTGTTATATTCAATAAAAGTTTAAGTGTAGTGTGTACGTGATTGCTGCTAGCTGGCTGACGACTGAATGTGCTTAGGAAATGTATACAAAAAATAAAACGCATCGTCGTATACATCCTGTTCATGTTGTATTTTAACTTTAAACTCCCAATTTTACAATTCATTATTAAAGAATTTATTTTAATGTTATTCAAACGCTTTAACTCTCTTTCGCTTGCTCTCTCTCTGCCTTTCGCACTCTGTGTGGCTTTTACATCAAATTGTTTACAGTTTACGCGTAGCCACCATGTTTTTAAGGTTTTCCTTGCATAGTACACACAAACACACATAAGTAGTATATACACATTCGTAAAACAGAAATAGTCAATGTTCAAACTTCTCTATTTATTATATTACACTGTTGCTGAGGTATCTTTGAATGGCTGTATATGTGTGTATGTGTACGGTGTAGTCGTTTTGTTGTTTTTATTGCTATTGTAATATTGCTGTCGTCACACAGCGCTCTCCTAGAAAATTTTTGTATACAAATTTTATTGATTTTTTTTCTTTTATTCTGTTCTCTGGTATACATTTTTTTCTTTATTATTGTTTTTTATTATTAATTGTTGTTATATCATATACAAACACATACACACTTATAAACATGTATGCGTGCGTTCCTGTGTATGTTGTGTGAATAGGTAATAGAACGAGCACACATTTTTCTACAGTTATTAGTCATTCTTGAGGTGTTTGTTTACATATTATTTTCATTTAATTTTTGTTTCTTTTATTTTCCTTCATTCGTTATGAGTGAATGTAGGCAAAATTGTGAACATGTATGTAAATTTTTATTTACCATGGTTATTTAGTGGAAAATAAATTAATAAAAAAGTTTCCAATAAACAGTGCTGCACATAAAAAAGGCTCAGTTATTATTGTTAGAACAGAACATGATTGCATGTCTTTCTGTCAAAAAAAAAAAACAACGACACTGATTGGGACCCATAAGTAATCGCCAGTTGGAACATCAAAGGTTAAGATGTTATCCAGTTATTCTCTTTCAAAAGTTAAAACTAAAGAAAACACGCATTAAACCTTGAGTTCTATGACGTTAGGGGCTTATACGTGTCGACACGGTATTTTACTCTGCCTTAAAATGCTTAGTACAGTCGCGTAGTCTAGTAGGTAGTGTGTTGGCTTATTAGACGTAAGGCCACGGTTCAAACCCCAGGACAGAGATCTCCAGCAAAACGAAATGTGATATATTTCTTCGGCGACTTCCTCTCAGCAGATTTCTGGCAAAAACTCTTGAGTGTCAATAAAATTGCCATGTAAAGTTTGTCAAAAAATCTGTCGACTCCGAACTGTAGTTTTCGCCACTCAAGTACTAAATTAACACACACAACATAAGTGGTGTGAGAAGCTAGGTCGTACTCCTGATGCAAGGGTTATAAAGACCAATTATGTGTGTGTGTCTGTATACCGCCTTGCAGTGGCGTATGTCGTTTGTCGTAAATACGGGTAGCGAAACCTTTTAAACGACAATATTTTACTTACAGCCATAGAATCATGTGATTCCAGTACCTGTACCCTTAACACTGTGTAAATACTCTTTTTTTACTTCCAATCTAAAAAGGAACAGTCTGGGCGACGGTCCCCCATAAAACTTTTGACATTGCCAAATCACATGTTCTTGTTGAGCAATTGACGGCGCCAATCTAAGGTTTTCAAACAATGAAATTTTCAATAAATTGCACCGCCTTGTTGAAACCACATACCGTCCAGTTCATAATCTTCAAATATAGTTCAATGTGTTCTGAATTTGACTGTAACGGTTGTGTCATCATAATGCACACCAAACTGTCACTTTCTCCGCAACGAATGGTATTTTCACAATCACTTTTAGGTTCTTCGAGGCCCATTTAGAACAAGTTTGCTTGTTTGGCGGAACCAACGGGTGACAATTTTGTTAAAAAGAAAAAATCTGCATTGAAAACCTATTCCTTTAGCACGCACACAATCAGCACAGCTTTTTAATTGTCGCGTGAGTAGGCTTATTATTATAATTGTTATTATTTTTGTTATAAACACAAATAACCGTTACAGGATAGCATAAAACTTTCTTTCAACATTTTATGTACGTGTCAAAAAAATCTGATGTTTCCCTTCTAATATTATTTCTCCAATATTTTTTCATCTTTAATTAAATGAAACAGAAAATGGAAAATAAGAAGTAAAATATTTCCGCTATTTTGTTAATGTCAATGACCTTTGACTGTTGTGTCTTCCTGTCGGCCAAAAAATCCTTTTTGGGGTTAAAACAAAATGATTGAAAAAGTTTTTCATGCTTTGCAAACCCCGAGTCAAATTTTATTCTTTCCCATTTGTTTGCTTCGAGTTCCCCCTTGTTTATTTTGCTTCATTTTCTTTTGTCGTAGTTGTTGTTGTTACATACAATTTTTTTCTTTTGCATTTTCCATTGTAGTTGTTATCGCAACACACAGAGTACGTGACTTGTATGTGCGCCAAAGTGCTTGTATATTGGTTTGGTAGCAGTGTTGTCAACTTGATACTTCCGATTGGGTTCAGATTTAATTTTTGATTGCATAAAACGAAAATGCGTTTTATCTTTACAATTATTGAAATTTTATACATAAATTAATGTGAACATAATTAATAAATGGCTGTTAATGGCACGACAATTTTGTAGTCGCCGTAGTCTAGTAGGTAGTATGTTGGCTTATTAGACGTGTGGATCTCGTGTCAAACTCCAGGTCAGACATCTCCAACAAAATCAAATATGAAAAAATATTTCTTGGGCGACTTCTCAGAGTAAATAAAATTGCTATGAAAAGCTGCTCAAAAATCTGACGTTCGACGTCGACTTTAAATTGTAGGTCCCGGTACTCATGTATAAAATTAACACATACAACATAAGTGGTGTGAGAAGCTAAGTAGTCCTGACTGAAAAGTTGTAATGACGAATTATGTATGTATGTCACGCCAATTTTGCGTCAAATTGTTTATTCCTGCCTTAGTTTGAATAAATCCATCTATTTTCCTCAGGTAATATTAATAGATAGATATTCTCATTAATATTATTATCTGTTTGGGCAACATCAATAGATTGATCTCCTAATTAACAATATTATCTCCTCAGGTAGGTAGTGCCGATTAGGTTGACTTAATTCCATTGAATTATTTTTGAATTTCGTGGAATTATTCTTTCCACGAACAAAGCGTGTTTTCTGGTGCATTTTCAAGACACTCACCAAATAGGAACATGAACATAATTTAAAAAAATTTCTTTATACATACTGACGTAGTTTTTCATTCTAAAGAGCAAATTATTATATAATTGTTACAGCAAATGTATTGTTAAAAAGAGAAAAAAAATTTTTTTTAATTGAATTGATAGAAATTCTTGTATTAGAACGTGTTCATCTATTTTGAATGTAAAGACAACATTAGTTTGGTTGGCATCACTGTTGGTGTGTGTTATTATCTCTATTAAGCGAAAATCAAAAAAACAGAACGATAAAGCAACACAACAACAAAATTCTTTCTACATGCTACTAAAAACTTCTTTTCCTCTCTGGATACTCTCTCTTTCTCTCTCTGTCTTTTATTCTTTCAATGTTTAACACAGAAATTTTATGAATATATGTGTGTGTAAGAGTAATGTTATTGCATTTTCTCTGTTCAAACTTCAAACATAATTTTTCCATGTTGTAAGTATTTTTGTTTCGTTTCTTTTTTTCCTTTTTTGTTATTATTGTTGGTTTATGTTTTTCGTTTTTTTGTGTTGTTGTACTCCAGCCTGTTTTTCCCGGGTCGTTTACTGCACAATGCGCATAGTTGAATTTTATTAAATGCTGTTTTTTGTTTTTGTAACTGCTGTCGTTGTTGTTGTTGTTACTGCTTTGCTCATTCTGGTTCTGACTGGCTATTTGTCTGTCTGTTGGTTGGTTTTACTATTTGTTTGAATTTGATGGAAAAATAACACAAACACATGCATGCACACACATATACTCTTTTCCGTACACTGAAACACAAACCACACGGAAAGCAAATGAATACCAAAAATATTCCAGCAGTAGTTGAAAAATATCCTTTTCATATACAAGACACATGTCTGTATTAAAATTTTTCTACGCGGACTACAACAGGCTGTTTTTTCATTGATTTAGAAAATAAGAATAAAAGAAGTTGAAAAATATGCAAACATTTTAACTAACTAACAGACACATCCATACATATTCATATTAAAAGTAAGAGAGACGCTTATTTTTTTCTTTTTGTGCTGCTGCTGCTGCAATTAATTTATCGCATGTAGTAAAATACAACATATTTTTTTTAATTCAATTTTAATTTAATTTCTTTATTGGTTTTCTCTTTAATTAAAATTAATTGACTTCTTTTTTTTTCTTTCTTTATTCTCTTTTTAGGACTTTTCCCACACAACATTGACTTGAATTGAATGTATTTGTGTTGAGAATTTGAGCAGAGAAGAAAACAGAGTAAAAAAGAAACGAAACAGAAAAAATACAACAAGTATCAGAACAACATCATCATTTTCTTTTATTATTTTTTTTATTCATCACGAAAAACAGAAAAAAGCGAACTGCAGAGTGAGCCATGCATAACGAAAAGAGTGTGTTTAATTCTTTTATATTTACGGTACGCAGTAGCGCCTAAACATATACTATAGAAACGCATTATCAAATGGTTTAAATTATCATCGTTTTCAAACAACAACGTGTAACAATTCACAATAATGCAAGACATTCAAAACTGCAAGAAAGTATGAAAAACAACAAAACAAAATAGTATTATAAATAAGAAGATCGTGTTTAAATCAAAATAACAAAAACAAACAAAAAAAGACCAGATAACAACTACAATAATAACAACAATACAAAAAAGACCATTTTTCAAACTAAATATTTCAATTATTTGAGGAAGAAAAAAACATTTAAATTAGGTGAGTTTTATATTTTTTTATTTTAATTTAATTTATAGTCATTCATTAGAACAAAAAATACTGCATACCCTAAGGGATGCTATAAAATAAATACAAAATATGTATTTTTTTTTTATAACGAAGTATTGCATTTATTTAGCTAAACAATTAATTAATCTCTAAAGATTATTTGCTTGGGAACACTCGTATCGGCCTATTCTCACTTAAAATTTCATGTACATAAATCGCGTTATTCACGTACATAATTGGTCATTACAATCCTTCAATCAGGATTACGATCTAGCTTCTCACAATACTGATGTTGTGTGTGTTAATTTTATACATGAGCGGCCAGCTCTACAGTTTAAAGTCGATTTCGAACGAAAGATTTTTGAGAAACTTTTCAGGGCAATTTTTATTTACTCAGAGTTTTTGCCAGAAATCTGCTGAGAGGAAGCGGCCGAAGAAATATTTTTTTTATATTTCGATTTGTTGTGGATGTCTGACCTACCATTTGAACCGCGGCCTTACGTCTAATAAGCCAACACACTACCTAATAGATTACGGCGACTTCATATCAACACATAAGACATTTAAATATCTTCACTGATAGTCAAATGAAAGTCAGAGCAATAACAGGATACAGAATCCATGACCGTCCTGGAATATAAAACGACGAATAACAATTACTCCAGGTACGGGAAGATACGCGTTACCGATGCGAATGTGTTGAGAAATGGTTGTAATATCATTTTCAGATCATTATTTATGTTTATTCTACATGCAAACCTTAAGTCGGTCGGGCCAATTATCAATTGAAAAATTGACTGCAGCATGAATCACCAGGCATTCTTAAGATAATCAACTTTGTAGCAAACGATGTTCTCTAAAACTGAGTACTATTTGGAGACAAATGGGTTCTAATTATGGCTGCCAGAGGTCCATTTTTCAAAGAGATGAGCGCTGATAAATTGTTTCAAAGATAAGTTTGAGCTGTTTTAGTTTTATAAGTTGGTGCAGAATTTTGAATGAAAAAACCACAGCCGGTTTTATAACATTCAATGGTTAAACGTTATTACACCAATTTCCGAAAGGATTTCTTTGTAAACTTTAACTAGGGTTTTGACCACTTGTTCACAGAAATGCAAGAAAAACATGTCCCCAAGCTATGACTGAAGCTGGGTGATGATCCATTTCGACTCGAGGTATTAGTACAGATGCATACTTAGATAAACGTGGTAAAAAAAATTATCATTGGTAAACAAACTTATTCTGGACAAGTTATCAGCATGCTTACCAAAATACATTTGCATTTTTTATCTCTAAAGCTGTAGTTAATGGCCAGTGAGGCGTTTGAAAGCCTAGTTCCAAGTCTTTTCTTAATAATTCGGAACATGAAATGTTTGCGTAACATTCATCTACCGGGCCCTGAGTTTTTGTTTAAGGAACGGGTTTGCAGAATACTTGATTTGACTGCTTTTATGACTTGCAGCGTTTAAATTGTGCTTGTTGGCTTGACTGATGGCGGCCTTTAAAACATATCCAGTCACCTCGAACAGTTTTATTTAATCGTAGATGGAATGTGCAATTAATTTCTTTTCTCAGATCACACTTAGAAAGCGCATAACAGCGATAGAGGACTCTCGTTATCATCTAACTTAACCACTCCATGTGCAGATTGAAATAATCTGGAATTCTCGGTTCAGAACGGTGCTTTGTAGATTACGGTTCATAATGCATGTGATAATAACGTGGCATATTTAATTCTTCTACGAGACTTGCTGTGTTCAATATCGTCTTCCGGTGTGGTTTTTAATAACATTTCATTTTATAACTTGGGAGGGCCCCATTGCTTTCTAAAAACTTCTTTTGCAGTAAATTGATTGATTTATGGGTTGTTTCGTTGTCCTCAGCATGTAAAAAAAATCGCTGACAATCGGAATTATCCACTTTATTTTCAATCGTTAGAAAGTAAATAAGATATCCTATCCGTAGATTCTGTAACGAACATGCCAAATCAGTCGACCAAGGCAGCGAGAAATTAAAAATTTAGACATACAATCCTGTGGTAGCACTGCTTGCCTTTTAGTTCATAAAGGAAAATTGATTTGAAATTTATTTAATTTACTCACAATATTTAATCTACTATCCTCCAACTAATTGTATTTTCTCTTTTTTTTTCCTTTTTTAGGTTTTTTTTCTTCATAATTTTCAATCAAAAAAACAAAGGAAAATTATATGAGACAACAATATCAGCAGAAATTATTATTAAAGAATCATTTGAGAATAGAAGCAAAGTAAAAATAAAAAAAAATAGAATTTACACTGTCAGAAACGTGTCCAAAATGGCCACATCTCCCACACCATCTTTAGACTCCATACGTGGTACACATTCAATTGAATCCTATATCGAACATAGTGGCTATTTATCCGATTCACCACTCACATTAAGCGGTTCATCGCCACCGGTCAGTGATTCAGCCATTTGTGATGATTTCTCAAATGTTGTTGGACAAACAGTCGTAGGTCAACACTCAATATCCGCTTCAGTATCATCATCAGCATCAAGCACATCATCGGCGTCATCCTCCTCTTCGTCATCATCGTCCTCGTCGAGTAGTGGTTTAAGCGGTTGTGGCAGTAGTGCCTCAAGTACATCATCCAATACGGGTGGAGGCGGTGGTGGTGGCGGCGGTGTAGGAGGTGGTGGACCTGGTGTCATCGGCAGTGGCAAGGGTAGCCCCTGTAATACGCTGGCCACAAATGGTAATGTTTTGAATGTGACCACAGCCAATGGTACGGGTGCTGCACCACGCTGCACCGCCTGCAAGAGCAAACAATCGGATGCCGTAGCCAAGTGTTTTAATTGCGTAAGTTTTTTGTGTGGTAACTGTTGTACAGCTCACGAATTTATGCATTGCTTCAATGGACACAATGTTTGTTTGATCAAGGGTTTCGAAAGTGGCTCTCCACCTGTAACTCATCTCGGGAGCACTACGTCATCAGCGCAATTGAGCAATAATCCAATGGATTTTAAATTCTCCAGTTCATTAACAATGATGTTGCAACAACAACAGCAACAGCAGCAGCAACAACAACAACAACAACAGCAGCAGCAGCAGCAACATCAACAAACACCTTCGCAACAACAGCAACAATTGCAAAAGGCTAATACTGCACCCACACAACAGCCTCTATCGCAGCTCTCGAAAATTGTTTTAAGTTCTGCCGCCGCCGCAGCTGCAGCAGCAGCCGCCGCTTCATCGTTTAGCAATGAGTTGAACTCAAACGACTCCAATTTAATGGGTCAAGACGATATATTTGCAAATATGCTGCCCTCTAGCATGCGTTCAGCTCAACTAATGCCAGCACCTGCAATAAATCAACAACAAATGCAACAACAGCAACAGCAGCCCTTGTATTGTCAACGTCATAAGAACGAGATTTTAAAATTTAGCTGCCGCACCTGCTGTACTTTGGTGTGCAAAGAATGCGTAATGCTGGAACATTCATCAGGCCTACACGAAGTCGAGCATGTGCAAGAAAACGGTCTGGGTTCTTTAAATAGTTTTGCTGGTCAATCTACACCCGAGACAGTATTGCAGACAGTTTTGGCTGATTTGCGTGGCAAAGTGGGCGAGATTGCTTCGATAGTGGGTAGCCAGCAAACACCTGGTGATAACCAGATTTTAAACGGCTCCAAAATCAAAATACAATACCAGAAAGCCCATAATGAGGTCAATGAAACCTATCAGTTCTTCTGTTCCATGTTGGACGAGAGGAAACAAGAGTTACTTAAAGAGTTAGAGAGTCTCTACAATGCCAAGATGAGTACACATTCAGTTTGGATACAAAGATCCAAGGAGCTCATAGACAAGACCTTACAGAGTTCTGATGCCATTGAGAGATCACCGAAGGCACACACTGTAACAGAGGTTTTAATGTTGCGCAAAACCTTGGAATTACAATTGCAGGCAGCTATGCAAGAACTACAAATGCCCTTCGAATTGGAATTTATGTCAAATTATCAATCCATTCAAGCCGGAGTACGCAATACTTTTGGTTATATCAGAGCCTCATCCGGCGATATGATGCAACAGCAACAAGTTAAACAGCCACCCATTGCTAGACCCTCACAATCTACATCATCATCCTCTTCACATGGTGGCGGCTCTTCGAATAGCAGTGTTACTGGTGGTTCTCATTTGCCCGGTGGTTTGGGCCTCTCAGCCAATCTTTTGGAATCTTCTTATTCCAATAGCTTGATGGGTGTCAATAGATCCAACATGCTGCAAACCGCTCACAATACAGGCTCCACATTTGAAGACTTAATGGCCAAACGCTTTAATGCGGCCAATTCGAACAACAGCACACCGTTTGTGGGTGTGCCCGTAACAAATCCCTATGAAAAATGGAGCAATGGTGGCTCCGAAAATCTATTCTCGGCCGTCGTTCAAGATCCCTTCTCAACCAATCAAATGTTAACAAATGGTTTGACAGCCAACTCAACTTGTACCACCGTAGCAACAACCAATGCAGGATTAGCAGCTTCTACTTTGGCTACCCTAAATTTGACAAACAGTAGCGGTTGTTCCAGTTCTGATTCTTTAATGGATTTAACCTCCAAACTGCTATCAGCCTCTATTTATCCACCCAAATCACAGATAAAAAGACAAAAAATGATTTATCATTGCAAGTTTGGTGAGTTTGGTGTTATGGAGGGCCAATTTACCGAACCCAGCGGTGTAGCTGTCAATGCTCAAAACGATATCATAGTGGCAGACACTAATAATCATCGCATACAGATATTCGATAAGGAGGGTCGTTTTAAGTTCCAATTCGGTGAGTGCGGCAAACGTGACTCTCAACTGTTGTATCCCAATCGTGTGGCAGTGGTACGAAATTCGGGTGACATTATCGTAACCGAACGCTCGCCCACACACCAAATACAGATCTACAATCAATACGGACAATTTGTACGTAAATTTGGCGCCAATATTTTACAACATCCCCGGGGTGTTACGGTCGACAACAAGGGACGCATTATTGTGGTCGAATGCAAGGTTATGCGTGTCATAATCTTTGATCAGAATGGCAATGTCTTGCATAAGTTTGGCTGCTCCAAACATCTTGAATTCCCCAATGGTGTGGTGGTCAACGACAAACAAGAGATCTTCATTAGTGACAATCGCGCCCACTGCGTCAAGGTATTCAACTATGAGGGACAATATCTGAGACAAATTGGCGGCGAAGGCATTACCAACTATCCCATTGGTGTGGGCATTAATACGAATGGTGAAATTTTAATCGCTGACAATCATAACAACTTTAATTTGACCATTTTCACGCAAGATGGGCAATTGGTATCGGCTTTGGAGTCTAAAGTGAAACATGCTCAATGCTTTGATGTTGCTCTGATGGATGATGGCAGTGTTGTATTGGCCAGCAAGGATTATCGTCTTTATATATATCGTTATGTGCAAGTACCACCAACTGGTTTGTAAACTTGATTTCTTTTTTGATTTTATATAACAACCAAACCACATCAACTCCACTCCACTCTACTCTACTTATATGATAATAATCGTAAGTTATTTAAATTTTTAAACAAAAACAAAAACGTAAACGTAAATATTTTTTATTTTTTTATTTGTTTGTTTTTTTTATTTTTTTAATTATTTTATTTTCGTAAGTTATAAACAAACAACAACAACAAAAAGAAGGGCATTTTTAATATTGCTAATCATTATTACTATTATTATTATTATTATTATATTATTACATATTATTAGTTTTTTGATAATGTTATTTATTATTATTCTTATTATTATTATTTTTTGAAAATTTTAAAACAAAAAACTTAAAAAAGAAAATGATGAAAAACAAAAAAGAAAAAGAATTTTAAAAAGAATATGATGTTAAAAAAGAAACTTTCTAAAGAAAAACAAAAACAAGAAACAGAATAGATTTTCAAAGAAATGTTTAATGAAAATCTATTTTAAGTAAATAAAAAAAACGACTGAGCTTTGTTAATTTTTATTTTAATTTTTTTAGTTTTTTGTTAAAAAAAAATTGAATTTCTTTTAAACTCAAACAAAACAAAACAAAAAAAGAAAAATGATTGGAAAAGAATTAGAAAAAGCTTTTTCTAAGCTCTTTTTTGTTTTCTTTATACAAATACAAATGCTCTCTCTGTCTTTCTCACTCACTCACTCATGCTCCTTTTCTGTCTTTCGTAATTTAAAAGAATTTTTAGTGTAATAATCATAAGACGTAACATATAAATAATAATCTCCTTTTTTTTTAATATTACCATACATACATATATTTTGTTTGTTAATTTTATATAAGAACACTAAGCAACCACCATTACAAATTTATTTTTTCTTTTTTTTTTACGTAAAAGAAATTTTTAAGAACGCATTATTAAGATGATGAATTTGAAATCTCTTGTTTAATTTTTAATTTTTTTAAATATAAGAAATCGATTATTTTTTTTAATTTAATAAGTAATTTTGTTGAGCTCAGTTTATTTTATGTTTTGTTATAATCTTTAAGCCCAAGCTCTCTGAAATTTACTTCCCCCTACCCCCCTACTCTACCTTTTTCTATTTTGTTTGTCTCTTTTTAAACTTGTTTTTTATTGTTGAGGTTTTTTTCATGAAAAAAAAAATAAATTGTTTTTTATTTTTACTTTTATTTTATATTTATAATTATAATAATTAATAATAATAATTTTTTTTATAATAATTTTAAGCATAACAATATAAATTTTGATTTTTAATTTTGTGTGTAATTTTTGTATTTTTCTGTTATTTTTT
The DNA here is from genome assembly GCA_958299815.1 of Sarcophaga carnaria. Taxonomy (NCBI): domain Eukaryota; kingdom Metazoa; phylum Arthropoda; class Insecta; order Diptera; family Sarcophagidae; genus Sarcophaga; species Sarcophaga carnaria. Next base: position 99,263,304 of record OY283152.1, on the reverse strand, counting down.
TTTCTTTGGCTGTTTATTTCTTAAATATTTTTTTTTATATAGAATTTGTTTTATTACAATAGAAAATGCAAGAAAAAATTAAATAATTTTCCGGTATACTCGCATAAATAATTTTTATTTTTTTTTGTTTTTTTTTTTTTAATATTATTTCATAAAAAGGACTTGGAGAAAGCTTTTAATTAATTAATAATTATTAGTTTTTCTTTTTTATTTTAATTTTATTTCATTTGTTTTTATTAGTTCTTTTAGTTTAGAATTTTATTGATTTTTGTCTTGCTTTTCTTTAATGAATTTGTATATTTTTTATTTGTATTTTTTATTGTGTATGTTTTTTTTTTTGAATGTTAATTTAATTATTATATGTATACATACGAACTGAACAATTTTTTTATGTGAAGCGAAATAATATAATGATTTTGTTAATTTTTTTTATACAATTTTTACTATTAAAAAAAACGATAAAAACTATTTAAATAAATAACTGTTGATTTGTCTTAAACAAAAAAATAAAGCATTTCTTTATTAAACATTAAATAAATAAATAAATTAAATTAAAAAAAGAGTAAAACGTTTTCTAGTAATAAAAATCCTCAAATTTTTTTAAATAAAAGAAAAAAAATATAAAAAATTTTCTCTTTCTACTCCTGTTTGGCAATCAGTTTATAAGACTTAAAACCATAATAATATAAACTTAAAAGAAATCTTCAAATAATATTAAAATAATATTAAAACTAATCAATTTACAAACTAATTGTTTTATAATTTATTTTTTTACTATTGAAAAACAAAAAAAGATATGAAGTAAAAAAAACGTTATAAAACAAAAAAAAAACATTTTCCATGAATTTACTATTAAAAAAAGCATTTGTTTCTTTTTATAATAAAACAAACAAAACTGAATAAAAAAAAAACATTTTTTAATCGTTAATTAGTGAGTTATGCAATTGAAAAACAAAACAAAAAATACTTGTATGAATAAAATAAAAACAAGATTTTTATTTAATTTTTGTTTTTAATATTTTTAATTTTTTTTTATTTTTAACATATACAACCATACAATTTTAGCTTTTAATAACATATATTTGCTTAGATATTTATATAGAAATATAAGTGTTTTTCACAAATTTTAAAATCAAATCATAATTATAATAATAATAATTTTTTTTTTTTGTAGTAGTACTTCAAACAATTGCAACAAATCTTAAAAACATTTTAAAAACAAAAAAAAAAAAATTTCGAATTTTCCAGAACCTATTTTAAGCATGTTCGTTAAATTTCTTTTCTGTATGCCATGCCATTCCATGATTTTTTTTCTTTCTTAAAAGAAGAATAATTTTTTTTTCAGGTTTCTTAAAAAAACTGAAATCTTTTGCTCTTAAATTTAAATTTTTAATTAAAAAAGAAAAAAATTACCATTTGGTTTATTTGAAATAAAAAATATGAATGAAATGAAAAATTTAATATTCTCTACATCATGTGTGGGTATAATTAAATAAAAAATAATATAAAATAATTTTGTTTTATATTTGCTAACCTTAAATTTATTTTTTTTAATTAAAAAAAAGTACCACCACTGGTTTTATTTCAATTAAAAATCATTTCAATATTCTCTACGTCATGTGGGTATAGCAATTAAATAAAAAACTAAAATAAAATAAATTTGTTTTATAATTGCTAACCTTAAATTTATTTATTTTTTTTTTAATTAGAAAAAAGTATCACCACTGGTTTTATTTCAATTAAAAATCATTTCAATTTTCTTAAAAAAAAACTAAAATAATTATTGTGCTGCCCTTAAATTTAATTTTTTAATAAAAAAAAAAGAAGGTACCACCACTGGTTTTTATTTCAAATAAAAAATCATTTTAATATTCTACATGTCCTGTGGGTATAATTCATTCCATATAAGATCTCAAGCTAATAAAATCTTGTGTATTATTTTTTTAAATTCAATTCATTTCGATGGCAATACCTTCTAAATTTTTTTACAACAATTTCCTAATAAAACAACGAACATGCTTAACTGCTCATATGAATTTATTTCAAAAGTAGAAATTTTTTTTTTAAATTTCCTTTAAAAATAAATAATTGTTTAATTTTGTTTTTTTTTTTTATATTATTATTACAATTAACAATTACTACTTATATATATATATATACAATATATATATAAATAAATATATTTTTATATATTTAGCTGAAACAACAACAACAACAACCAACTAGGGAATAGTTTTAATGTAAAACATTATTATTATTATTATTATTAATTTTTTTATTATTATTATTATCATTATAAGTGAAACTCAATACAATTTGCTTTTTTCCCCTCTTTCAAAATTTGTAGTTAAAATATTTTCTTCTTTTGTCTTTTTTTTTTTTTTTAAACCAATAATATATTAAATAATAATATTTTATTTAATTATTTTTGTTTTGTGTTCGTAAATCATACAACCAACAACAAGAAAATAAATCTTATTGCTACTTATTTATGTTTTATTTTTATTTTATATCTTGTATTTTGTTAAAATGAATTTATAAAAAAGAAAGAAAAGAAAAGAATGATCCTTTTTAAGTAAAAAAAAAATATTAAAATAAATAAATAATTGTTTTCTATTGCTTGTGTATTTTGTTTTTTTGTATTATTTTTATTATTTTATTTTAATTTTATTTTTTTTATAAATCAATGTTATTATAGTTTGTAATTATGTTTGATTTTTCTTATAAAAAAAAAAAAACAAAAAGCATGGCTGGTTTTTCTATTATATATACAATTTATTTTTTATATATAAATTAATGTGTTTTTGTTAAACTTGCCATTTAAAGAAAAAGAAATACAAATTAAAGTTTACAAAAATTAAATGAAAAAAAGAAATAAAATAAAATTGTAGCGTGTTTGTTTTTTTATTTCAATTAGTTTTTATTTTTTATTTTTTTCTTTCTTTCTTTAGTTATTCTGGTAAATCTATTGTTGTAGAAGATTTGCATGATCAGTTTCATCTAGGTTTTACGAACAAAATTTTTGTTTATGTGTAGTTTAACAGCTCTCTTCTTGAGAGAGAGAAACACGTTTCAATTCTTTATGAAAAATGTTAACAAACGATTTGATAGCCAACTCAACTTGTACCACCGTAGTACGCAATACATACATACATACATAATTGGCCATTACAACCCTTCAGTCAGGATTACGGCCTAGCTTCTCACACCACTCATGTTGTGTGCGTTAATTTTATACGTGAGTGGCGGGACCTACAGTTTAACGTCGACTCCGAACGACAGAATTTTGAGAAACTTTTTCATGGCAGTTTATTTTACTCTCAGAGTTTTTGCCAGAAATCTGCTGAGAGGAAGTCGCCGAAGAAATATTTTTATTTTTCATATTTCATTTTTGATGTCTGACCTGGGATACGAACCCGGGCTTTACGAATAGTAAGCCAACACACTACCTACTACACCACGGCGACTTCATTCGTAGTACGCAATACTTTTGGTTATATTAGAGCCTCATCCGGCGATATGATACAGCAGCAACAAGTTAACCAGCCACCCATTGCTAGACCCTCACAATCTGCATCTCACCATCTTCTTCACATAGTGGCGGCTCTTCTAATATCAGTGTTACTAGCTGTTCTCACTTGCCCGGCGGTTTGGGTCTCAGCTAATCTCTTGGAATCTTATTCCAATAGCTTGATGGGTGTCAATAGATCCAACATGCTGCAAACCGCTCACAATACAGGCTCCACATTTGAAGACTTAATGGCCAAACGCTTTAATGCGGCCAATACGAACAACAGCACACCGTTTGTGGGTGTGCCCGTAACAAATCCCTATGAAAAATGGAGCAATGGTGGCTCCGAAAATCTATTCTCGGCCGCTCAAGATCCCTTCTCAACCAATCAAATGTTAACAAATGGTTTGACAGCCAACACAACTTGTACCACCGTAGCAACAGCCAATGCAGGATTAGCAGTTTCTACTTTGGCTACCCTAAATTTGACAAACAGTAGCGGTTGTTCCAGTTCTGATTCTTTAATGGATTTAACCTCCAAATTACTATCGGCCTCTATTTATCCACCCAAATCACAGATAAAAAGACAAAAAATGATTTATCATTGCAAGTTTGGTGACTTTGGTGTTCGTTTGTTCCAGTTCAGTCAAAAAGTCACTCCCATTAGCTACATATTCTCGACCGACACTATAATTTTCTAATGACTTCGTACTCGCCGTATTCTAGTAGGTAGTGTGTTGGCTTGTTAAGCATGAAGCCTCGATTCAAACCCCATGTCAGACATCTATTTCATCAGACATGTTGAAATATGAAAAAATATTTCTTTGGCGACTTCCTCTCAAAAAAATAAAATTGCCATGAAAATTTTTTCAAAAAATCTGTCGTTCGGAATCGCCTTTTGATTTTAGGTCCCCCGCCACTGATGTATAAAATTAACAGACACAACATCAGTGGAGTGAGAAGCTAGGTAGTAATCCTGACCAAAGGATTGCAATGACCAATTACGAGTATTTATGTGAATAGTTTCGTAATATTTTGAAGCAGATTTTGTTTTCAATTATATGCCAGGGCATCGTGGCAAATTCTGACAAACTCTTGGGAAGCTTTTCTTCGAATGCTTTTATTATGAGTTGCACCACTCTGTGAGTTTGTTGTCAATCGTGTTGTAATTTTTTCAAATTAATGATGCAAATTAAAGTTTTCGGCTTTAAAAACATAAATACAAAAACAACCCCGGCATTCTAAATAAGTTCGATTAAAACTTAACAAATACCGAAAGAAAATTAAGAAATCCTTGCGCATTTTTGTTGCAGTAAAGGGAGTAGTTAATAGGCTGACATATAAACTCATTTGCATATCTATGCTTGTTTTGTAAAAATTTTGTAGAGTATTCTTCGGAGATTAAATAAGCTCTGTATTTGACAACTACAAACATATTGAAGACAAAAAATTCCCCCTCCATCTCTGAAAATAGCGCCTGTCGATCAACTTCCCTTGAGGGAGCTGTTCCAAGTAAGAAATTAGTTGGTATTTTTATGATCTCCAATAATACCCAGTGGAGATGAATTCTTAGTACCTCGCTGATTGGCACTTGATCGGAAATTAGTTTCAATCAAGAATAAGTCGCATGAGAATGTTATTAGTGGTACCAAGTTTTTGTTTGTTTTACAAATCACTTTAACATCACTAAGGCATGGGATGTAAAAGCCAAGCTTTCCTCAATAGGTATCAAATGTGGCATTGAGGTGACAAATTCCTTTGGTATTAAATTTTATTAAATTACCAGGGCAGCCAGAGTATACATATCTGTCATTAGTTTGCATTGGTAGACTACCATCTACAAAAGTGACTACGTCCTTTTTGTAGCTCATGATTTATTCGATGCCTGTACTCCCCTCCAATGCAGATAAGTTCTTATAATCTACGAAAACTTCAAGAACAGTTTCATCAACTTGGGTAAGTCCTCTTGCTTCTGTACCATATAACAGCACGGATAGTATTATTATTAACTTTTTGTACTGTGTGGTCTTTACTCTTTTGGGAGAGAATCATTCTTTTAAATTGCTTGTTTACATAGCAGGAGTAATTCTTTGTTTTTTCTTCAAACTAATGTATTTATTGAGGTACCCAGATAGAGAAATTCTGTTGCCATAATAACATAATGGATTTTCGTGTTCGTTGAAAGCAACAACATAGTTTTATCCTCATAATTCTATCAATACCATTGTGATATTTTGCAAATGTTGCAGTAAAAATAAGCGTACGTAGCTAGCCTGGGTTTGCTTAAAATTGAGTCCATTGTGTTAACTGTTGTTCAAATAAAATATTGAAATATCACATGACGTAATATGTCCTGCTTTAAACCTCCCGTTTGGTGTTATTCGCAATCTCGTGTAAGTTGTTGTCATGCTGCATTATTATTACTATTAGAGACCTGTTAAATTAACTTTGGGTACCACAACTTATTTGGAGGCATGACAATGTCACCAAATTGTGAACCGAATCTAAGACAATCACACAGATTGAACTTTAACCCTCTCTTTCACAAACACTGACATTGGTTTCAGAGATAGCAATGGCCCATAAAGTATCACTTTAAGGGGTTTACGGTCTACTTAGCGATGTAGTTTATATGAGATTTCCATATTTGAGGTTAGAACATATTTGGCCTGACAGTCAACTAAACAATTATGTTAGTTGGTAGCAAATTTACTGCCCTACCAGTTCCTATTGCCCTATTTGCTCTCTTTCTCAACACATAGAATGACTGCATTTTCTAAGTACCCTAATAGCCCTCATGTTCAGTATTGAGGTTTACACAACATGTCGGGAAAGTCAAGACATTTAAATACACTGCGAATTCGCTTTATGAGTCCAATTTATTTTGCGAAAATCCGCATAAAACGAACTCTAATAGAATTTTAATGTATCTCCAAATAGAAATTGCGGAAATTTAAAAGTCAAGCAAAAATCGTGTAAAAAAGCCCATAAGATATTTTTTTTCTCAATGAAGGAAGTAAGCAAGTGTGGGGTTAAGTTTTCCAGATGTTTTTATATTTCCTGATTTAAAGATCATTATGTCCATGTGGATATTATTTGGCAGTAAAACTAATAGAGTCGTTAATGGATAATTACATTTCAATTAAGGAGTAACTATTTATATGTACATATATATCCTGTGAATAATTTCCGAATTACAGTTCTAAGATTTCACTGCAAACATTCTCCATGCCATTATAGAAAATCTGACCTTTCTTCAGATTGTCGCTGTATGAGACTTTCGTATGAATTTACTATCCACTGTTATTCCTATTATTAACCTAGCTGTGTTGGCTTATTATATGTGAGGCAGCGGTTCAAACCCCAGCTTAAACATCTCGAACGAAACGAATTACAAAAAAAATTTTCGACAACTTCCTCTCAGCAGATTTCTAGCAAAAACTCTGGGAGTAAATAAGAATTGTCATGAAATGTCTGTCGCTTGGTGTGTGAAGCTAGTTTGTAATCCAAACCAAACGGTTGTAATACCAATTTAGTAAAGTGTTGCTAACATTACAATTTTAAAATGTCATTTTAATTTCCACGAGATGAATAATAAAATGAGGTTTGAGTATACAATTCACGAGGTAATGATGGATCATTCTGTATAGTCTTACCACTGTTTGGCAGGAACATTCAACTCCTACCGAAGTTATCAACGAATAGTTTTTAATTGTTTCTAAACTATTTCTAAAATGTTTCTTATATTTTTCATTACGTGTTTTTTTTTGTTTTGAGCCAGAGGTGGGAATCTTCGAAAGACATCTCTCCTCGCGGGACTACCGTAAGATATTACTTCGCGGAGGGCTGGTTAGTTTTAAAGCTTTATCACACTAAATCAAATTTCGCCTTCGTTCCTCCAACCTTCGGAGTTGTAGCATAACTTCAGCCATTCTCTGGCCGTATTGGCTCCATAGAATTTTAGAATTCAACACCTCTTCCATAAGCCGGTTCGGTTCAAAACTCTAAATCTGGGGCAGCATGTTAGAATATGCTACGCATCTTCCTCTTCATCTAAACAGTTTGGGCATATAGGGAAAGTATCATGTCCAAATTTGTGCAGGTACTTCCTGAAGCATCCATGATCAGTTAGGAATTGGGTCACGTAGAAATTTAGCGCTCAATGTTCGTTCTCCAACCAAGCGATTATATCAGGGACAAGGTGAAATGCTCATCTTCCCTTTAAACTGTTCTCCCATCGTGACCGCCATCTGTGCATGGAGGTCATACGTTCCTCCACCTTTATAGTTGCCGTTTGTCGTGGGTACTCGAGATGGCGAAGATATATCCGTTATGTTTCATTTACGTGTATGTACTATGTGTATGTAAAGATGTATGTATGTTTTGTTGTATTAATTTTTGTTTTTTTTAAATAATATTAAAAAGACCAGCCATTTTTAGATTAAAATTTTAATTTAATTTTATGTAAAGTAAAGAAGGAATTTTTACAATAAAATTAATTTTTGTTTTTGAAAATATTGCACATATTAAAAATGTTAGGCACAATTTTTAAAATTAAGTATTAAAACAAAAGTATTTCAAATGATATTTTTAGGTTAGGTTTTTTAATTTATTTTTAAAATTATTTGTTTATTTTTTTAAACAATTAGTAAGTGTTTATATACATACACTTACTAATATTTTTGTGAAGCAAATGGGCAAATAATTTTAAACATTAAATGCTTTTAAATAAAAAATATGTATGAGTATTAAAATATATTAAATGTATATTTTAATATAAAATAAACTAATTAAGGAAATTTAACTTTATAAACTAAGTAATAAAACAAAACATTATTTTTATATACAAAATAAAAAAAGGTAAATGTAGTAGTTTTCTAAATGTTAATAAATAAATTACACTTAAAAGCTGAATAATATTATAAAAAAAATAAATATATTATGAAGTGAAGCAAAAAAATGAAACGAAATAATTAACACGAGTTACAGCCATAAAGAAATAATTAAATAATATGTGTTTTTATATATAAAAAAAAGAAGAAAAAAATTAAAAATCATATTATCTATCACATGACAACAATTAACAATTATTTTGCCTTCAAAATAATTTAAAAAAAAAAGTTTTATAAAATTAAAAAAAAAAATAAAAAACAAAAATGTTTCATTATAAAAACTTTATTTAATTCTACGAAAATTTTAAAAAAATGTTGTGAAAAGCTGTTCCCATAAAAAAAAACATTCATTCTATGCCGCTTAAATTAGATCTTTTTTTATTGAAACATTAAAAACATTAAACTAATGCAACAACAACAAGTGAAACAGAAAACAAACTTTTAAACAAAAAAAAAAAAAAAAAAGAAAAAAGCAAATAGGACTCTCAGTGACTATTGAACCGAAAATACACAAAACAAAACCAAAAAATGTTTCTTAAAAAAATAACTTTAAATATTAAAAATAAAAAAATATAAAAAATATTTATAAAACAAAAATTAAAAAAACAATACATTCCTCCGCATATCTTGTTAAACTAAACAAAAAGAAAATAAAGAAAGTAAAAAACGTTTATTAAAGACTATATTGTATTTAAAATTTAAAAATAAAACATTTAAAAACACCAATTTTTTTCTTTAAAAACAAAAACAAAAAAAATTTAATTTTAATGTTATACACGTTTTTACAAAAAAATAAAAAAGTTAAATTTAAAGATTTAAAAACAAAACCTTTAAAATAACAACATTTTAGACTGTGCTCTCTATTTGCCCTGTTTTTTAAAACTAACCCTCTCTCCCTCCACCCACTTTTCCAAGACACTCTATTAATATATGAACACTAATTAAAATGAGAAAACAATTCCAAATACAATCTTTTGATAAATACTTGCAGCTCCCTTCCTACCAAGAAATAAAGAAAAAAAGAAAAGAAGAAGATTTCATATATAAATTTTATATATAAAAATATGAAAACACCTTTTTTATATAAACAATAATAATAATAAATAATAAATGCTATAATATAACATAATAATATAATAAATATTGTGCTTTTTATGTGAATGTTAAATATTTAAAAATTATTATAAAAAACAAAAATACAATAAAAAAAGAAATTATTGGTAGCAATTTATTTATATATTTATTATTGAATATAAATAAAAATGTAATTATAAGAAAAATATACGTATATTTTTAAGCAGATATAGGTTGGAAACGGAACACTTCTCTTTTCGTAAAACAAATTTCTTCATAATCATTAAAATTTTAGTTTTTTATTCTTTCTTACCATTTCATTCTAAAGGTTTACTAGTAACCCTTAACCTGGGGTTTGTTTAATGATCAAACAAGCATAACCAAACTTTTATAATCGTTTATTTCTATTACTCGGTTCCACATTTGTCTTGACAGATCTGGTATAAATTTCAACTTCGAAAACTCATCACTAGTGTTTTCCTAGTCCACCTGGCATTGGCAATATTCACAGTTCACTTGTCGCAATTGATTTTCCGATCTTTAAAAATATTTTTGGCTTTGTTCACCTAACCTTACTTTAACCTAACCTAGCATCTATCTAACCTAACCTAACCTATCACTGTTTCTATCTTTTAGTAGACCACCTGGCATTGGCAATATTCGCAGTTAATTTTTCGCAATTGATTTTCCGATCTTTAAATATATTTTTGGCTTTCTTCACCTAACCTTACTTTAACCTAACCTAGCATCTATTTAACCCAATCTAACCTAACACGGTTTCTATCTATTAACACCAGCTCTATCTTCTAAAATCTTCTCTATTTTAATTATTTTTTTCTTTTTCTTCTTAATTACGATACCTTTTTTCTCGGGATAAAACAGAGGAAAATTCTAACTTTCGAAAATGTTCGTTCTATTCTAAACTCAACTCTTTTTCTTACTTTCCTTAACAAACTTCTCCCTTTAACTTCCAATCCTTTTTACTCTTTTACAGAATTTGGTTTTCATATTACTTTGTTCGTAGATCAAGCCGTTTGGAATTGAGGCAAATATAATCTGCATTCAATTAAGTTCAACATTAAATCATGCCATCTGTACCTATGATTATCGCTCTAGGATTTTCCAGGCGATCTTAATGGACTAGAGGCTAAAATCGCTTTTGTCCAGCAGTTATTTAATACTTATTTATTTCCACTCCCCCCCTTAGCATTTTCCGTATAAGAAAGAGCAAACGTACGCAGTAAGGTATTCAAATGATAATGAATGGAGAAAAGAAACCTATTTATTAATTATTTACAGACAAAAGACTGGGTATTAACCGAAGGATATTTCTTAATAAGATCTCCTCTAATTGCAATTTTCCAACAAAAGTTCTGATTGCCTAAGGCCTACTTTGTTTGAGAAGAGTATTTGCCTCTCTTTATCTTCTCTTTCGTTGAATACTCTTCCCAAACATCTGCTCCCATTTCACAGAAGGTTCCTGGCGTCAACAACTCTGTGGAAAGTCTCTGCCTCACAAGCTCGTCTGCTTGTTCATTGCTGAGAATTCTCGCATGATCTACCATTCGATCCAGCAGAGGGTAACATTATTCAGTCTGCTCAGCAGATTCAGCTTATTCAGGCAGTTCCTGCTATCTCCGGTTTAACTCCATAAGAGCCGAGTGCTCGAATTGCAGTATTGCTCGGAATATTTCATTCCGGAACCAAAAATTCCTGGTCTTGTTAAAAGACACGCAAAATAGTCCCTTAAAATAGTCTCGCTGCGTAGCACGTCTTAAATTGCAGTCCAGGAGACAGTAAAGGAGGCAGCTGACAGCCAATTGATTCTTTAGGTCTCGAAATTCCGTAATGAATTTCATTTGCGTCCCATCAACTTAACGATAGCCTCTAAAGCTTTGGTTTTTAGTACCATATGCCGCGAATGTAAATCTAAAAGTTTCCAGTATTACAGGTTACCATTGTCCATGTTGTACACCAGGGACACAGGTCGTTGCATCTTGTCCAACTCCAATTGAGTTGTTTTCAAATTCGTACTGTCTGCTTAGCCAATTGGTCTGAATATCATGGTATACATCCAGTGCATAATTCATGATTTGTATCAGCAAGATTTTCTTGCAAGTCTTCTGTATTCCATTATGGCATGTCTATCCTTTCCTAATATGCACTCGATGTCAATTTACAAGTCGATGTTTTTTGACCTCTATTTTATGTCATATTATTTCACCCAGAAAATGTTCTTCTTCTTGTAAATGGTACTATGTGGTCTTGTCCAGGTCTATTGTCAGGCCCACGGTTATGCACAAATGACTTGCAATCTCAAGGCCTCTTTTTATGATGTCGCAGAGAATCTTTTCATGTTTACTTTGATAATTATAATCCATTACTGTGTTTTGCACTAGGCTAGGTGAGATTAGGTTAGCGGGTAGCTTGCCGATCACAGGCAAATTTACTCGGTGACCCATATAGTCCATTGTGTCACCCTGTGTGAATTGAGGACCCTTGTCATGATCCGTTAGTGGTAGATTTGAACCACCCCGAGCTCCGGATGAAACCGGCCAGTTCCCTTATTGGCGCGTTCTTCGAAACTTCAAACGTTCTGTCACCTAAAAACCGATGACGTCTGTTCTGAAGTGCAGTTCACTCGCATAAAAGGTGTTGTACCGATTCCGTTTCTTAACTATATTTACTTTAGATAATTTGTTATTCTATATGTAAGCCTGTCTAGTTTACTAGGAGCTTAATTCTGCTGTACCGATTGACAACAAATTACCGTTAGAATTGTCTTCAACAACTGTTAATATAGCATTTTTCAACGGAATTTTTTGCTTAGGCAATGCAGTGTAATTTTTTTCTCTTTCTTTCCGTGTTTCCAACTTATTTTTATATATTTTATAAGAAAGAAAATTAATATTTATAATAAATAATAATATAAATAAATAAATAAATATAATATAACATAACAATACACAACTCAATTTAAAACTAATCCTTACCACCACATCATGTTTTCAAAATACAACTTTTTTTAATTGTTAGGCTCTGAGAAATGTTACTGTAATAAATTTAGCAAAGAAGCAAATTAAATTAATTATTTATCTAAGATACTATATAATAAATAATAATAAAAAAATTAAATATTTTTTAAAAAACATAAAACAAATAATCGATATACAATAACAATAACAAAAGCATATTAAGAAAATGAAAAAAGAAGAAATTTTTAACTGTTCTTTATATTTCCCCCGATATTTAATTATTATTATGTATACATGTTCTAATAATAGAAATGAAGGATGTTTGGTTGGTGTATGTATGTGTGAACACAAGAAAATCCCCCTAAGAAAATACACGAAAAAAGTTATGAAAAACTGTTTGTTGGAATGAATAAAAAAATTTTACAAAAAAAATAAAAATTAAAAAACATATTAAAAAAGACAAAATATTTAAAGAAAAGCTTGAAAAATATATAAAAGACAACCCAAATAAAAAGAAAAAGAAAAGAAAACAATTTTTTTTCTTTATCAATAAAAAAAAACTAAAAAGTTTAAACAAAGGCGAGGAATACGTTACAAAAAATACAAAATAAGAGGCAGAAAAAATAAAAATAAATACCCAAGTAGTTTATATTTTTGATAAATGTTGTTAAACACAAAAATAAAAGAAAAACTCGATATTAAAAACAAAACAAAGCAAAAAAGAAGAAAACCTAACCTAAAATTCAACAGTTAGTTCACTTGTAAAAGACAAAACGAAACAAACGTACTCACGTTTGGTACGATAACATTGAAGGAGAGAAAAAGCAAAAGAAAGAAAGAAACAAAGAAAATTTCATATTAAATTAAAACAATTAACTAAAAGTGATGTTTGCATGTGAATGTGTTAAAGGTAATTAATTAATTGATTAATTATTAATAATATTGCATTAACAAAATGCAACAAATATAAAGTTTTTAAATATTTTTTATTTCTTCTTTTAATTTTAATTTTTTTTATGCAATACGAAAATGTTAACAAAACAAAGCCAACATTATTAAGGAACTTTAATATTAAACTAAAGGAAATTCACAAATTATCTGAAATAAAATTATATTTTATTTGTAATTTTAATCATTTTCAACCGTTTATGCTGTAAAGCCATAGAAAAATACACTGAAAATAGTTCTGCACATTTTATTTGGAAAGTTCTAGGGTTTCCGTTCTATATGCAAACCTATTTCTTATTTTCATTAGAGATCTTCTTTTTCTAACTTATCTATTCTCTTATCTAGTCTTATGCAGATTACAGTTATAGTTGTCATTCATATTCTTCTAATGGTCGGTCTGGTTTACGCTTCGGAACTACCCAACTACTCATCGGCCAAGGATTGTCAATCCCGCGAAAGCTGTTTCAACCTTAATGACGTAGGGTGGCTTAGTGTAGAGCGGCTTGTTTTTCAGTGTTCTATGTATCACTACGACTACGGATTTTACTTTAGCGCAATAAAGCGACTTTGTTCCCGAAAATCATATAGGCCAGTATATCGCACACTGCATTATAGACAGAATTCGTTACTTAGCCGAACTATCCGTATGTAGAAGTCTGTCCTGTTGCTTGTAATATAATCGATTTAGATCTCATGTCCATTAATACTACTCCCTCTTTCATCCTTCCCATAACTTATTTTTTTAGTTCAAACACAATGCACTGCATGAATAGGGGCCTTCCCCCGAGTGTTGGCCAATAAACGGTTGTATTGTTTTCCTGCTTAAACACTTCTTTATAACAATTTAACATTTCTAGGAAATAGAATATCAAGTGTCCTGAATTCATTCTCACAAGCTAGTATAAGTCCGGCAATTAAGAAGGCCAATATAATACGTGTATTTGATTTTTCTAAAACCACGAATTTATAGTTCAAGCGAAATGTTTGAAATCGTAGTCTCTCCATACTTCGTTTATGGATTTGTTTTGTTGAAACCTTGTGTTTTTCAGCTCCAATTCGTCTATTCGGGAGAGGAGAAAGTTGTTGATCATAACTCCGCAGCAGTCGGCGATCAAAGTAGCCGTTTTTAATAAAAATCAAAGGACTGTTCCTGTGTAAGGACAGTTTCTGTGTATTATGCAGATTTTTAGTGCCCTAGAAGTTTTAATTGCGTTTGTTCGCGGAGCAAGAAAAATATTCTATTATTGTGATTTATTGTACTCCCCTTAAACTTTATAGGGCGTCCCTATAATATTTCCTCCAAACCTATTGGCCTGGCAAATTACAAATGATGCTCGGAGTTAACAATGATAAATTCATGCCTAACGCTTGATATGCACTCAAGTGTTTCTTCCTGGAATGTGTTACGATGATTCATTCTTATCATCATTCTGAATAAGAGTATCCTTAGGGTATAATGCCCCCTCAAAAGCCCGGTTATCAACATCAGGTTTTATACCTGAACAATTTGACCCATGACTCTGATCTCCTGTTATTGTAATACCCCAATCAAAGTTTGAAAAAAAACCGCTTTTATTCCACAGAAGAGTTTTGTGCGTTCTTACTACTTATTCTTTCCTTTCTACTGCAACTATCTATTTATGCTCCGCGTGAATAGGGGTCATCCCCTGAGTGTTGGTTAAATCAAAGATTTTAGCATCTACCGTTCGGACGTTGTTAAATTATTTATTTATTATATACGAGAGCTGAGTAAATTTAACGATATACTCGGTGTAGTGTCACAGATCAGAGTCTATGATGAGAATCGAACCCACGACCCTCACGCTAATAGTCTGGCACACTAGCCACTAGACTACCAGTGTTCCTGTGTAAGGACTGTTTCTGTGTATTGTGCAGATTTTTAGTGCCCTAGAAGTTTTAACTGCGTTTGTTCGCAGACCAACAAAAATATTCTATTATTGCGATTTATTGTACTCCCCTTAAACTTTATAGGGCGTCCCTATAATATCTCCTCCAAACCTATTGGCCTGGCAAATTTCAAAATGATGCTCGGAGTCAACAATGATAAATTCATGGCTAACGCTTGATATGCACTGAAGTGTTTCCTTCTGGAATGTGTTCCGATGATTCATTCTTATCATCATTCTGAATAACAGTATCCGTAGGGTATATTGCCCTCTTAAAAGCCCGGTTATCAACATCAGGTTTTATACCTGAACAATTTGACACATGACTCTGATCTCCTGTTATTGTAATCCCCCAATCAAAGTTTGAAAAAACCGGTTTTACTCCACAGAAGGGTTCTGTGCGTTCTTACTACTTATTCTTTCCCTTCTAATGCAACTATCTATCTAGGGGCATCCCCTGAGTGTTGGTTAAAACAAAGATTTTAGCAGCTACCGTTCGGATGTTGATAATTTATTCCTTTATTTTATTTATTTATTTATTATATACGAGCTGAGTAACTATAATGATATGCTCTCGGTGTAGTGTCACAGATCAGAGTCTATGATGAGAATCGAACCCACGACCCTCACGCTAATAGTCTGGCACACTAGCCACTAGACTACCAGAGCACTCGACGTTGATAATTAAAAATTATGCGGATACTTTAAAAAATAAAATTTATGAATTAAAAAACTTTTATTATTTCTTTTATTTAATTTGTAAATTTCCTTTAGTAATTAATATGTTGTTTAAATGCTTAAATTTAAAAACAAAAAAAATAACTAGCTTTTGGAGTTTTTTTTTCTATTTTTTTTTTGAAGAATTTTTTTCTAATTATTAGGAATTTATAAATAGAGTAACTGGTATATTAATTGAAGTATTACTAGCTTAACATTTATAAATTAAATTAAATTAAAAGTACGATATAATTAATTAAAATAATTAGAGAGAAAAAAAAGAAGAAATATTTTTAAATTTAAGACTAATAACAGTAGTAGCGTATGTTTTTGTAGGTATTTTATGTATTTTACATGTTATGTACACAATCATATACCAACTTATATATACATATATATATATATACATAAATACTTATATATTTATATACACATACACGTAAATACACACCAATTTTTAAAACAAAAACAAAAATAACAATTAACTTGAAAAGGTTAATGAAAAAAAAAAAACATGAGTAAAAAGTCCGTCAAAATATTTGAAAAATTCAAAAATAAAAAAATAAATAATTATTATGATAGAAACTAATAAAACAAAAAACAAAAACAATGTTGAGGAATTTTTAACAAAAACAAAACAAAACAGAAAATTAGTATTAAAAATGGCAACAATTTTTAAAAAAACAAACAAATGCTTACGTATTAAGGAAATGCAAATTAAAAACGAAAGAAAAAAAATGGAAAACGTTTTTATTTTTCAATTTAAATTAAAAAATTACATGAAATGAAAATGAATTATTAAATTATAATTAAGAATTATATTAAATACATACATAATTGTTGTTCGAGTAGTATATTTTTTTAAAATCTTGTGCAATTAATAACAAAAAATATTAAAAACAAAAAAACAAAGTAAATCTAAAATATGAAACTAAACTTCTCTTCTTTCCGTTCGTAAGAACAATTTCAAAACTTTTCTTTAATAATTTTCAATATTTCCAATACACCTATACCTCAGTTTGCATTCTGGTTACGTTCCAAAAGAAACACAACGCAAAGTGAATTATGATTTTCTATAGCCAAGCATGTAAAGATCGAAGATAGGTTCCAGGTTTACGAAAATATTACTTTTTAAACAGAAAATTGATCGAAGTAAACATTTAAAAACTGAAAATAATATAAAATTTTATTACATAAATACAAACTAAACAAAAAAACAACAAATTTAATTGAAAATAAAATAAAAAATTCACTTAATTTATAACACACTAAATGAAACTGAACTCTAAGGGCCATTATTACAACTTTACGTTAGAGTTGGGTTTAGTTAAAGGTAAACTTTAAAGTTAGCTTTAACTTCTTTTCGTTATTACAACCTACAGATAAAATAAAGTAAACTTTATTCAAAAATATGGCAATGCCAGCAGCATTGTTATCGAAATAGCTCAATTAAACCAGTTATTTTTAAACGTGGTGGCAAAGACGGGCTTCTTTTTTAACGCATTTAATCATTTTGTTTATATTTGAAGTTGCCATATTGAAAGTAATAATAATACGGCAAGTTCAGACATAAACTTAACCCTTTGCACTCGGCACAGTTTCGGAGGTTACCTACCAGCAACTCGACGCCACTTTTTAACGAAAACGTACATCCTGGAAAAGTGATATTATACAGTATAATTTTAGAACCATGTAAGGAATTGTTATGAAATTTGTTTTATATGAATTTGTGGACATTGCAGAGCACATATATACAAAAAAATATCAAAAAATTTTTCTATTCAACGCTTCAGTACGAATTGAGATCTTGTATATTTCTTATCTCGGTTATCGGATTTCTTTATTATCGAATCAAGTTTCCCACTTCATTGAGCCACACGCTTCTAGCTTTGGAGAACACGTGTTTCTTAAAAAATTGCAGTGGAATAATTTCATTGTCCGTAATCGCTAACAAACTATCATGTCCCTTCAGAGGGGACAACCGAGTGATATGCTAGACTTACGTTGTCCCCTCAGGGGGGACAGCCGAGTGCAAATGGTTAAGTTTTAAAGTTACCAGTAGGATGATCCTCCCTTTAGCTTAACGCTCACTTCTACCTTGTCGTCCCATTATAATAATGAAAAACAATTTATCTGCCTGTTAAAATCCTCCCTTTAGTTAACGACAAGTTGTAATAATGGCCATAAAATTAGTAAAACAAGGTGATAATAAACCTGTATTATTTTCAATTAGAAAGGGAATCCCCAAGTTTTGATGGCATAGAGCAATTTGAAACTGGAACCCAAAACAATGCAACTTAGAAAAACTAACGACATACAGTGAAAATCAGAAAATTGCGAAAAAACGCATAACGAAATAACGCAAAGTGAGGTATGGCTGTACTGTATAGACATTTTCATCAGGTCCTGGTTACTGTTCATTACTAAATCTAATCCATTATTCATAAATTCATTAATTCATCCATTATAAGAAATCAGTACATTAAAGAACCCAAAGAAAGACAGAAAGAATGAAAGAAATCAAGTAAAATAAAATAAATAAGAGAAAAATAAAAATAAAATGTTGTTGAAATCCTTTTTAGCATGTTGTGTAGTTTGAAACGATATAATAAATAAAAATGAAAAACAAAAATAATAATTACAAATTATATTTATTAAATGTGAATTATAATCCAAAACGAAAAACAAAAACGTTTAAAAAAGCATTTTTCGATTAGACTCTAATAACCATCACCCTAACTCACAACAGTTCATTCATTCTCACATACAACTTATATACATTTTTACATACATACATAATATACCTTTATATATATACTATATATACTATATATATATATATAAATTACATATATTTATAAATATATAAAATTCACTTGACTCTTGACTGATTTTTAATATAAATAAGAACAAAAACAAAAAGCATATTAAAGCATATTATTATATACTATTATTATTAATAAAACAAAACAAAAATTATTAAAAAATAAAAATATTTTTAATCAAAATAAAAATAATTAAAACAAACAAATTCAACCATTTAACCATTCAACTGTATAGTAAGGTGACCAGCTTTTATTTTCAAATTGTTTATTATGTTTTTCTTTTTTCTTTTGTTTTTAAATTTTTTTTATTTAAAAATCAATTTATTTAATCATTTATTTTTTGTTTATCACTTACAATACAGTTAGTAAATTGAATCATAATATTATTGTATTTGTAAACTTAAATGTTACCTATATTACTACCATACATACTTACTATACATATTTGTATTGTAAACAACAGCAAAAAAAGAAGAAAAAACATTTTAAATAACTTTTGAATAAAAAATACAAATGAACTATTTTTATATACTCTAAACAATTCAGCAAAATCATCATGACAATTAATCTTTAATTTTCTTTCATTTCTATACCAAATAAAAGAAAAATAATTTGAGAAAAAAAAAATTTTATAGTCAAACTCAGTATTTTCAATTTTACTAAATTAAACTTGGCCTGTCTATGCATTTTATGAAATTAAAAAATGCTTAAAACGTTCAATTCAAACATATTTCTCCCTGCCAAAAACTTCAAACAAAATTGTTACGTTTTTACGTTTTAAAAACGTTTACAATATGAGCTCGTAGATTGCAAATAAAATAAAAATAAATTTGTGTTTAGTTTTAATTAAATACTTTATTATTCGCACAATTCTGTGTGCTACTGTTCACAACTTGATGTATACAACAACAATTGCTTTTCTTTGTTATTCCTCTTTGTACTCTTTAGCACAAACAATAACAATTTCTAGTCAATTGTTCGACAGATCTTTGTAATGCAGATCTTTAAACCACGATTATTCTTTTCAAACACACCGCGGCTTCACACAAGACTGACTGAACTTTTACTGACTCCATTGCCTGCTTTACACTGCATGGATAGGGTAATGAGTAAATTTTATATATTTATTCATAATTATCACTCAAACCATCACAAAGCTAAGATTAATAAATACTAAGAGAACTCCAAACCCACAATTTTAATGGTGAAAAATGAATTCAAATCACTGAAAACCAAGACTGTTTGTTAAACACTAAATACGTATTACTGCTACCATACAGTCTATTGTTAGGTTAGGTCGAAGTGGTAGCTTTGATTACCAATGCTCACTTGATCACGTATAGCGGCCCGTTGTAATTCCACAGGTAATTGCAGTGCCTGTACTGACCGAATTCCACCAAACTAGGGGAGAATTTGTTCAGGGCAAGGGCTGCAATACGGTCTATTGTACTCCCCTTAAACTTTATGGGGTATCTCTATAGTGTCTCGGTAAAGCCCATTGTCCTGTTCGTTGTCAACAATGACAAACCTTACTTGGATGCATAAGTTCTGTTCTCTAGATAACTCCTATTCTGAATAAGTGTACCCCGGGTATACAGTGCCCTATCAGAAGATGGCTTACCAACCTCAGGTTATGCCTGGATAAGCTCAGATATCATTTTATTGTAATTTTGATTGCATTAAAACCACTTGGTTTGAGAAGACTTTAATGCCTTTATTTATCTTACGTTATCTCGCTTCTACTCCACAGAACGATTCCGGTCTCATCAACGTTTCAGAAGCTCCCTTCCTGGCAAGCTGATCTTCTTGCTTATTATCGAGAATTTTCACAAGACCTGAGACCCATATTTACTCTCCCCAGCCATTTCAGCTTTTTCACACAATCCCATACTATCTTCAATTTGACCACATAAGAGCCGAGTGCTCGAATGGCGTCCTGACTGTCAGATTAAATAGTAGAGTAATTTTGCACCATCAATTTCAGTAATAAAAAAGTGGCACTTGAACAAGCGCGGAAGCGGTCTTACTAACTGCACATCTACTTACAGTTAATGTCTCTTCGCCAAAAGTATTAAAAAAAAATTTTGTGGAAGACATAGTCAACTCACTTAGCTTTGTGTCTCCAATTTAAAATTTTCACTTAGCAATTAAAAAGGTTTCCACGTTTGTCCACAAATGTAATCGTGTGAAAACGTTGCAGGAAAGTTTTGCATTTTTCAATTACTATGCGAGCAAGTTTTTGCATCATTTCGTAACCGTGAATTAAACTTGGATCACACACAACTCCAAACAACAGTTTCGAGGGGCGCCGATATGGGTTTATTATGCATTAAAGTCATGGCAACCGATTTTTGAAATACACGGAAATTAATCCATATTGACCAAACAATGCAATACAATTAGCGGAAAATTTTTATAAGGTTTTCAATTCTTAAATAATCGAATGTTTCAACCAAAAAAGAGCTTTTGCGCAGCTGCATTCCTATTGCAAAAATCCATTAATTATTCTACAAATTGCTTCTTTATGCGCCCTATTCTACTGATTTTTACGGAGAGAGATTTTCTCAAACGATCAAATTATCTCACAAATAAATCTATTTTGTTTAGACTTGAGTCTATTGTTGGCTTCTATTTCTGCGTAACCATTCGTTGTCAATAGCCTACGACCTATTTTCGAAGCCTACTCTGCTGACTCTTTTACAAAATTTGATATCAAAAATTTTATTTTTCAAATTATTTTTCTTCCTTTTTTTTGCAAAATTTAATTTTCTACTAAAGAACGGAATGCCTAGAAAAACGCCAATTGATTACATTAAAATATTATGCAAATAAATTAAACTTTTATTTACTAAATCATATTGAGAATATTTAAATTTTAAAATTATTTAAGAAATAAAGTCTTTTCAACAAGTCGAAATGCTTTTTCTTTTTCAAATGTGAAGTTTAAACTTTGAGAGACAGTAGGATAATGTAAAGTATGCTTTGTTTTTGACGGCTATTGCCGTCATGTAACATAGTGAACTTTGCTTTACCGTCTATAGACGTAAATGTACGTCAATGTGTTAAGTAATGCATGAAAATGGGCGTTCATGATAAGATCTTAATGAAAACAAATTTAATTTAAAAGCACTTACAAGAAGTAAGAGAGAAAGTCGATAAAGCGGTCCTGTATGGGTGTTGCGGCCTATCAAATGAAGATGTTTAGATTGGCATTGTAGTTAGGCATGACACAGAAAACTTATCATATTTGCTTTGTAAACTTATTTTCCACTTTTTCTTTTTTTTAAGATATCGATTCTAAGGGAAGTTTCATTTAATTATTTTAATAAAATTGCTTTCAAAAACTATTTTTTATAGTCTTAGTGCCAAAATTATTGCTAAGTAATTGCTATTAAAATTTATTTGACTTTTTAGTTAAATTACTGGTCATAATACCAAAATTTTCTAGGTATTCCGTTTCGGTTTTTTCTAAATCTATTGCTTTCATACGTCTTTTTTTACACTTTAAACATCATCTATCATCTGTCCTTGTCTTACATCATTATTAAGCTTTAATTTTAGTAAATAAAAATAAAATTCAAAAAAACATTTTTAGTAAAAATTAACAAAAAAGAAAACTTTATTAAAACAAATGTAAACATCTAGACTGCTTAAAATATAAAACAAAAACAACAAAATCTTAAAAGTGTATGTGAAAAAAGAAGAATCCATTTTTTTATATATATCGTATATCGTATTATTTAATTGTTTTTATTTCGTTTTACAATTATTATTAAAAAAGGAAATCTTGTGAACATTGAGACTCGTTTAGGGAATTTTTCAAATTCGAAAAATTAAACAAAAAAAAAAACAAAAAATTGAAAAAGAACAAAAAAAAAATACAACAACTTTTTTTAAATGCAAAACTTGATACTTTTTTATACATGCAAAAAACAAGAACAAAACAAACAAGACAAAAACCAAACCGAGTGAAAGAACCTAAAACACCACTTTTTTAAAACACAAAAAAAAATAAGGAAACATTTTTAAAACTGTAAACAAAATAAAAACAAAAACATCGGTTAACGGTAAAAGCAAAATGTCTTCTTTTACGATATTAAGAATATCTACACTTTTATACAACAATTCACGCAAACACATACACCTACACATTTACATACATGCACACATACTTGCATACATATAAAATTGAGACTTTAAAATGGTATTTAAATTTTAAAATTTATTTTAATTTTTTTTTTTATTTTCAAGATTTTATTTCTTTTATTTTTGTTATTTTTTTTTTTAAATTTATATTTCCAAATAAAAGTTTAAACATATTTTTATATGAAACTTGTAGTATTTCTTAAAACAAAAACAAAAAATTATAAATAAATATTAAGGAAATTTAAATACAATACAAAAAACCATAAATAAATATATTAAATTACTGTTGTTGTTGGCTTTTATATATTACAAAAATACAAAAAGAATTAAAGAAATAATTATAAAAACAATAATAAAATATATAATTAAAACACATAATTGCATTTGCATTTAAAACTTTTAATTGAAATTGTTTTTAATCTTTTTTTCTTTAATTTGTAGTAGTTGTACTTTTATTTTTTACTTTAATTAGTTATTAAAACATGTAATTAAACTTATCAAAAAATAAAAGAAGAAGAACTATATGTATATATAAAATGCATATAAAATTTATATATTTTTAAAGCTTTTATAGCCATAAAATATGAACATGAACATGAACCGCCACCGCTTAGTAATTTTTTTTTAAGAATTTGAAAAAAAAATTTTTTTTAATAAAAAAAAATAATGACAAAACACTTTTTAAATCTCTAAATTTATATATTAAATAAATTATATGAATCATATTTTTTTATGATTATTATTAGATATTATTAATTCCAAATTCCTTTTTTTATTTTTAATTTTGATTTCTTTGGTATTTTTCCCACAATGAAAAAATGTATTTGATTTGATCTATTATCGTCTTGTTATTCTAGATTTACTAATATAATATATTAATAAAAGATGTATGACGTTGATATTTTAGATTTTTATTTCATTATTATTTTTAATTATTTTATTATTATTTTTTTTAAATCTTATCAAATATCAAATCATATTGCATTATACTTTCGAATTATTTCTAGTATTTATTTGAAATTTAATAATTATTTCTTTATTTTAGTATTTTCTATCGTAATTGTTAGCAATTTAATTGAAATTATTTAGTTTTAATCATGCAAACGTTGAATAACTTTTAAAAAAAAGTTGTTAAGAAATGTTTAAAACTCTGGAAATTTGTGGAATAAATTCCTTCCCATGAAATGCTGCAATCATAGTGTGTAACATAAAATTATAGGGACATAACAAAATTTCAACAGTCTCTTCTTAAATTGTGTCAGTACTAGTACTCAGTGTCAGTACTAGTTCTGAGCTCCAGTAATACTCAGTTCCAGTACTAGTATTCAGTGCCAGACTAGTACTCAGTGTCAGTACTATTACTCAGTTTTAGTACCAGCACTCAGTGTCAGTATTAGTACTCAGTGTCAGTACTAGCACGAAGTGACACTGTACTCAGTGTCAGTACTTGACACTTGAAATAATTTCAATCAAATTCAGATATTTTAACTGATTGAAATTATAGACTCTGTGGAAAACCTGTTTGCTTCATAAATGGCCTCAAGATAAAATTGCAATTCCAGTTTCGAAACTTCGAGTTAATCATTTTTTCATTTCTTTCGAAAAAAATCAATTTATTTTTAAGGTTAGAAATCTGACATTAGAAATTTGTATTTAATTTCTGTTTCCCTACTTAGCAATTATGAGTAGCTTTTTTATATTCGAAAATAAAATCAACTGAGTTTTGAGGTTAGAAAACTGACATTAGATATTTGTATTTAATTTCTGTTTCCCTACTATTCCCTGTGTTTGAAAATTCTTCTAAAATAATTAAATTTTTAATGAGAGCCCTACACATGTATGTATGTATGTATTTTGTTCAGATAGTCTATATAGACTATCTCGTTCGTTAAGGAACTTTTTCTTTTCCTATTACATTTCTACCAGATGCTTAACAATTATAAGTAGTTTTTTTAACACTTTTTTTATATTTTGAAATATTTTTTTATTGTAATTTAAATTTGTAATATTAAGTTGAACGAAGTATACGATATTTTTAAAATAATTTTAAATTAATCATCTCAACATTAAAAAACAAGTTATTCTCTATTACAAACAAATGTAGGAAATGATAATTATTTTGTATTTTACAAATTAACAAAGTCCTCAGCCAGATTTGACGTAATTTCGTGGATAAATAAAAAAAAAATATTATACTTCTGCTTTTCCTCCTGATCTGTAACTAACTTCTCGAATTAGAACAGAACACACTACATGAAAAAAAGTCATCCCCTGAGCATTGGCAACATTTAAAAAAAATATATATCGAATTTTCTTAAAGCTTGCATCGGTGCAATACGGACCCATCCCCTGTGTATTGGCAACATTTCAAAAATAAATTAAATCCGCTTAAAGCTTACAACGGTGCAAAAACTTCTTTTATCCCAACCTTAAGGGCATCGAGTTTATGGAAAAATGATCCACAGTCGGTCTTAGCATCTATATATAACATTTTGATATAAAAATTTCACTTTAACAATCGCAGTAAACTATTGTTCTCGTCAATGTACTCATGGTACAAATAAATGTGTTTATTCTATAAATCATCATTATTTCAGTACTGCACGTATGGTAATTACTTACTCAGATCTCACTCGGGCTCTCTGAAGACAGTTGGTAGTTGTCTTCTCGAGCCCGCCTTTTACTTCTATGCCGGAATTTTTCTTCTATTCTTGAACCGATGTTGCCATGTTCTTGTCATTTATCCACTTATTTGTCTGGATCCGGACCTCCGCTTCTACCGGAATTTTTCTGCCATCCTTGAACCGATGTTGCCATGTTCCTAATTGTCTGGATCCAGACCTCTGTTTTCGTTCCCGATTATGACTAATCAATAAGGCAAATATTATACTCTACTTAATGCCTCGAACTTTTATAACAGATCCGGATTTTTTATTGTTTTAGCACAGCAACTGTGTCATACTCTTGTTATTTAATTTAATTGAAATTAATAACTTTTAATTAATTTGAATTAAGAATCACAGAATACAAGAATCTGACATAAGGTCACTGTTTCCAGCTGTCAGTAAATCTCTGCAATATTGAGAACTTTTTGGAAATGTGTGCTTGGCATAAGAAATATGAACAAAAATCTTATTTCTCGAGTAATAAATTGTTCTTTTGTTATTTCGATAACGCTTAACCGTCTTATAAAAGATTTCATTTGATCTTATCCATATTTTCAGCAGTTATTAAGGCTACATTAATACTAAAGTATTACATTATATAACAATATGCTGGCATAGTTTCTGTTTCAATTCTGAGCCCAGAGTAGAACCATGTGTTGCCAATGCCGTGTTTCATTAAAGGGATATTTAGACGCTCATACAAGTTGTAAAATATGTCAAGTTTTGGTATAGAAAAGAACGGATAGTAGCGTGTAAACTCCATATGTAACGCAAGCGTACGACGTTGAGAGAAAATAATCACCCTTTTTTAGATCCAGAAATGGATCCATTTTACTTTGTTGTTGGTATTTTACTAGTCGTGTAAACGCAAAAAGGTCTATATTAAGACTAACTCTTCTTTTTACAATTTTGTAATACAATTCTGTAATATTTTCTGTCTAACCTTACGTACGTCAGCTTGACGGAGATATCATCCATTGATGTCAAGGATATAGCTACGATAATCTAACATTCGGATTGGTTTCCAGCATAAAGTAGTCGCGCTTTTTAATGTGTAGCCCTTGCGCTGACCAACTTCTTCCCTAGTTTGGTGGAACTCGGTCAGTGCAGAGACTGCGTTTACCTGTGGCGTCACGGCGGGCCTTTATGCGTGCTTAAGTGAGCTTTTGGTACCAAAGCTACCAATCCAATCTACCTAAGTACGTAAACTCTTAAGGTAGAATTAATCGAACTGCCAAAATTATATTATAGTTCTCTATTCATTCTAACTGATTTCATTAAACAAAAACTGTTCTGCTGACGCGTTAACGTTACATTACGTGCGGCTAATGAAAGCTTTATTGTGTGCTCCATAGGAAAATCTGATTGAAAATTTTCTATTAAGAAATTGTAGGTTTAAAACGACTTTTTAAAAGATTAATTAAAAGAAATTATGAAAATTTTTGATTTTTTTTCAACGTCATACATTTAAAAAAATAAAATAAAAAATTTTTAAAAAAATCAAATAAATTTTATTTTAAACTCTTTTTAATTATTATAAATTTATTATAAAAATAATAATAAAAATATAAATATATTTTAGCATTTTATATTAAAGAAAAAAAAAACAAAAACGAAACTAGTCATTTCTTTTAAAGTCTAAATTAAATTATAATTATTATGATTATTATTATTAGTATTTATAAACTAATTACTATTATTATAAAATAATGTTAATTTTTATTCTATTTATTTATTTAAATTATATTCTTTAAGTTTAACATTTTGTTATAGTTAAAATTATTTCAATTGCAATAATTGCGTAGTAATACAGGGTGTTAACAAAAATATAAAATAAAATAAAATGAAATGAAAATAAAGTAAAGAAAAATATGTAAACTTTAAAAAAATAATATTTATGTATGTATACTTTTTGTTTTTTGTTAATAAACAGTTAATTATTTTTATACATTTTATTGAGGAAACAAAAATACGAAGAACACTTTAAATGAAATGAAATGAAACATTTAATAAAAAAATCTATTTCAAATGTTTTTTATTTTTAATTTTTAAAAACGAAATAAAAATTTTTTATATAAGAAACTAAAACAAAACCAAACTCTAAACCCCACCTTTTCAACGAAATAAATTAATAAAAAAAAAAGAAAATTTCTAAATTTATTTTCTATTTCCCAAAACACCCTTTAAAAATAAACTAAAAAACACAAAAAAATATATTTAATAATATAAAATAATAAAAACAAAATTATTTAATAAATAAATAATTCAATTAAATAAAAACCAAAAGGAAAAAAAGTTAAAAAACCAGGCAAGCAAACCCTAATAAAAATTGTGAAGATTTTTTAACTTTAAAAAAAAAAATTAACATTTTCTAAAAGCCACTACTTTAGTCCCTTAAAGGTTTTTATTATTATTATTATGATTATTATTAAAGTAAAATAAAAAGTATTAATTAAAAAATAAATAAAAAATAATTCATATAAAATTATTATTATTATTATAAAAAAATAAAAACAAAAACAAATTAATTCAATATGTGTGAACTTAGATCAAACATGAATATTTTTAAATGTTTATGGTTAAAAAAATATATATATATTATTAAAATAAATAAAAAACAATATAAAACATAAAAGAGCAATTATTAAATTAAAAAACAAAACATATTTTGCATTTAGTCATTGTGTATAGATTTATAATTATTATGATCATTATTATTATTATTATTAACATCATTATTATTACAATTTTTATTAAAAATTATTATTTTATTTTTAATATTTATAAATAAAACAAAAACTAAACATCATTAAAACACAACATCAAAGTGAATGTTATTAATTATTAAATATTATTATTAAATAAAAAAAAATATTATTATTGGCAAATACTTAAAAAAAACCAAAATAAAAATTAAATAAAAAAATAAAAAATATTAAAAAAGATCATACATAAAAAAAATATTTTTTATACCATAACGTGAAAAAACAAAAGCAACAAAAAACAAACACACAACAATTCTTATAAATACATATATAATAAATATTAATATATGTCTTTATATTAATAAAACAAATCATTATTATTAATTAATTAATTAATTAATTAATTAATGAATGACTTATTATGTATCATTTAAACATCATTATTATTATTATGATTATTAATTAATTATTATTACAATTATTATGATCATCATTATTATTATCATTATTACTAATTGTATTTGTCATCATCATCATTAAAAACAAACCCAAAACATCATTATTAATTAATAACATATTGAATTTTGATATTAAAAAAAACCCAAAAAACAAAAACAAAAAAACAACAACAAAATAAAACTAAAAACAGTCTTTTTTAATGCTTAGGGGCCACAATTTTCCAAAAACCAAAAAAAAAAACTGAAAAACAACAACAAAAAATCAAGATCTTAAAAAAGTCTTAACAAAAAAATAAAAAAATAATAATAATAATAAAATAATTAAATACATAATTATAATAAATATTGTAAGTATTTCTATTTCCATCACAATAAAATTATTTTGTTTTTTAATAAAACTAAAAAAAAACAATTGTTTTATTTAATTACAACAAGTTTCTTCTTCAGCCTTCTTGACTATTATTATCGTTCGTATTATTATTAACCATATGATCTTTTGTACTTCCCTCAAACTCTCTACAATCTCTCCTCGAAGCCTATTGTCCTGCCAAAGTTTAGTTCAAGATTTCGAGACAAGACTTTTGGACCTGCTATCCGAGTTGTATTGAACACATCTTTCGATTGCAATGCCATCTGCTTGGAAAATATAAGCGTGTTTCCCCTTTCATGAGCACTCATGAAATTTTTAATATAAGCGAGTCAACAATATTGAAATTTAATACTCTGATTCATTCATACTCACTGCAACATTGATTTATAAGCACAGGTTGCAATGAGTATGCGTACAATGTTGAAATCAAACTCATACCATTCGAAATATGTTTGATTCAGAAGCCTACTCATTTAGATTCGATTCATAACTTTAGAAAAATATTTATAATACTGTTACGAAAATGAAAACGTCTTTTAACATTAACGTTAAACAAAAGCCACACAAACACATACAACCAACTTGCTTGCATATACCAACAACATCAGTATAAGAAAAGGAGACAGACAAGTATGAAAGAAAGCAAAAACAAACAACGTAAGAAAAATATACAAACGACAATGCAGTCGCGATAGAATTCTCGAGAAGGCGAAAACAAAAACCTTCTCAATCAAAAACGTTCATCAGACTGATTTTGTGGACCTATAAAAAGGCAAGACAAAGCAGACAACGAGTAGTAAGAATTCAGTCAGTCTTGTGTGAAGACGCGTGGCGTGCGAAGTAAGCAGTCGTAGTTTGAAGGTCGCTGTTGTGAAGATCTATCGAGGAGTTATTAGTGTTTGCGCGGACAGAAGTGTAAAGTAGAATAGTGAACAAGCAAGTTGGAACAGTGGCACATAAAAGTAGTGCGAACAATAAAGAGTTTAATTGAAACACAACACATACATATTTGTTTTTACTTTGTTTGCAATCAACGAACTCATATTCTAAACGTTTTTGAAAAGGTAAAAACGTAACAATACTTATAAATGATTCGAGTGACTCGAATCATTCATCAAAATTTACAGTCATAGTTGTTGTTGCATTTACAAGAAAAGAAAAAGACACATAAGCAAAAAGAGCAGAGCAGGCACAACCGTATAGTAAGTATTTTAGTGTTCGTATGCGATTCATACTTATTTTATGATTCGTGTATATATTGAGTCATGGAGAGTCGAAATCAACAACATCAGACGTGTTGTAAAGTATGAATACGATAAGTACACCCAAACCTGTTTTTACACGGTTTTTTTTACGCGAATTTGAAATAACACGGTTTTTTTTTTAACAAATTTACCATTTTTTTTGTTCGCTCCTTTTTATACGGATAAAATCGTTTAATAAAATAAAAACTCTGTGTATACTATTCAACTAAATCTGTGCGTTTTTATAAAGTTATTCAATTTTATAGGCATATGTAGGCTGCTGCATCAATCCTATGTATATTTTTTCAGTTTGTTTATACACTTACATACATACATAATATTTGACTTTTTTACGCGTTTTTTTTTACACGGTAACCACTGGAACGTATCTACCGTGTAAAAAAAGGTTTGGGTGTACTTCAAACTTTGAATATGAGTAGAGGTTCCATGATATTAAAAGAGTATGAATTTTTTTGAATGCTCATTGCTGATCTCTGCTCTCTGCCATAAAGTAGCACTTCTTTTAAGAGAGTCTGCAGCATCCAGATTACTTCATTATTACGAGAGTAATGGCGATGTGTTGTTTACAAAAGCAAACCAAAAAAAAAAGAAATGAAAAACAATAACGGTAAGTTATTGCTTTGTACTTTACATTTGTGTATCACCGAAAATGCATTTCCTATCTGCGGTTCATTTC
This sequence comes from Sarcophaga carnaria, assembly GCA_958299815.1. NCBI lineage: Eukaryota > Metazoa > Arthropoda > Insecta > Diptera > Sarcophagidae > Sarcophaga > Sarcophaga carnaria. The sequence continues at coordinate 99,232,169 of OY283152.1, read as the reverse complement.
TTTTCTTTTTCTTAATAATTTTTCAAGTGCTTTTCGTTTGGACAACTAATAGCCACACAGACAGTGTGCTTTTGTTTCTATTGTTGTTAGTTTTAAACAAAATATTGTGTTTAGTTAGTTGTGTATACACAATTAATATTTACAGTTTATTGTTGTACTGTGTAGTGAATTGTTTTATCTTGATTTTGATAACGGCAGTAAATGAAATGATTTATTTACCTTCTTTTCTTTGCTTTGCTTTGCTTTTGTTTTTCTTTAATTTTATTTTATAATACTTTTTACAACACGGTTAAACAAATACAAATGCAAACACAATATTATGACCAGCAATTATCATCATTTAGTAAGAATTTATTTTATTTGTTTCGCATACGACTTGACTGACTGACTGCCTGCATATCATGTATTCTGTTGTTTAAGATCTGAAAAGAGAACAAATAAAACATTTCTTAGTCTATTATTAACATCTTTATTTATTCTGAATCATAAATTACGTTTTCGGCACACTTTTCAAATAAAAATGTTTCAGTTTCAGTAAACATACTAAGTGTTCTCCTTCAATCATAAAATCTTATCAGAAGAGATACTGATTATCACGTGATGAAATCAGCATAGAGTTCTCAGAGATCGGCATTTCTTTCTTCACTATGGTTTTCAATCATAAAAAAATGATTCATGAATTCTAACAATATTTTGATTTTACACTGGTTTTCTATATATTTTTGGGTGTGGCATTTTAAAGACTTTAAAATGAAATTCTTTTCTTATCACGCAAATATATTCTCTTGAAATTTTGACTTTTACGAGGGCGGTCTCAAAATTGCACAAATATTTTCCACATTGCTCAACATATTTTTTTTATTTATTTATTAAGTACAATACAATTAAGAATTATATTTAATTATATACGAGCTGAATAACTTCGACCATATGCTCGGTGTAGCATTACAGATCAAAGTTTTTTGTTGGAATCAAACCCACTACCCTCACGCTAATAGTCTAGCATACGATCCACTAGACTATCAGGGCACCCCATTCCTCAACATAAACTTTTTTCCTTAAAGAAAATGTACCCAGCGGTTTTAATAGCTTCGATACACCTCTATTTGTGGTAAAAGTTTTCCGGGATCCTAAAATGTTACCAATCGCAGTCTATACCTTCATTCTACTACCAAGCTCTAGTCACATACATACATAATTGGTCATTACAATCCTTCAGTCAGGATTACGATCTAGCTTCCCCACACCACTTATGTTGTGTGTGTTCATTTTATACATGAGGGTTGGAAATACAGTTAAAATCGACCTTGAACGACTAATTTTTGACAAGAGTTTCATGGCAATTTTATTTATTTATAATGCCACGCCTTCTTTAGTTCTTTGATGCAATTGTATATCCTAACTGAAGAGTACATGTTTATTTATGTATGCACGTATGCAATCGATCGCTAAGCTAATGTATAAGGAGTGACAACTGAAATCGAAATGTTACCAGCGAAATTTTGTTCCAGATACCAGGCGAACAGAACTGTGTAGGAGGTGATTTTCTTACAAATGATTTCAGTTTTACGGCTATAACTCCGTTGTTTTACGGAGTTTGGAGTAAAACTGTGTACCATGGGTTCGAGCGGAACTCTGGCTTTTCTGTGATACTAAATTTACGCCCATAATGCCACGCCTTCTTTAGATTTTTGATGCAATTGTATATCCTAACTGAAGAGTAGATGTTTATTTATGTATGCATGTATGTAACCGATCGCTTAGTTATTGTATAAGGAGTGACAACTGAAATCGAAATGTTACCAGCGAAATTTTTTTCCAGATACCAGGCGAACAGAACTGTGTAGGAGGTGATTTTCTTACAAATGATTTCAGTTTTACGGCTATAACTCCGTTGTTTTAAGGAGTTTGAAGTAAAACTGTGTACCATGGATTCGAGCGGAACTTTGGCTTTTCTGTGATACTAAATTTACGCCCATAATGCCACGCCTTCTTTAGATTTTTGATGCAATTGTATATCCTAACTGAAGAGTAGATGTTTATTTATGTATGCATGTATGTAACCGATCGCTTAGCTATTGTATAAGGAGTGACAACTGAAATCGAAATTTTACCAGCGAAATTTTTTTCCAGATACCAGGCGAACAGAACTGTGTAGGAGGTGATTTTCTTACAAATGATTTCAGTTTTACGGCTATAACTCCGTTGTTTTAAGGAGTATGAAGTAAAACTGTGTACCATGGATTCGAGCGGAACTCTGGCTTTTCTGTGATACTAAATTTACGCCCCTAATGCCACGCCCTCTTTAGGTTTTTGATGCAATTGTATATCCTAACTGAAGAGTACATGTTTATTTATGTATGCATGTATGTAACCGATCGCTTAGTTATTGTATAAGGAGTGACAACTGAAATCGAAATGTTACCAGCGAAATTTTTTTCAGATACCAGGCGAACAGAACTGTGTAGGAGGTAATTTTCTTACAAATGATTTCAGTGTTACGGCTATAACTCCGTTGTTTTACGGAGTTTGAAGTAAAACTGTAAAACTAAATTTACGCCCATAACGCCACGCCTTCTATAGATTTTTGATGCAATTGTATATCCTAACTGAAGAGTACATGTTTATTTATATATGAAACCACAATTTTCTTTAAAGTGAAAGCAAATGTTTGGAAAAGTATTCCGTTTAAGAGGCCAAAACCCTTCTGTGTAATTGGGGAAAATGCTTGGAAAGGTATGTTTAACGAAAAGGAAGATAAAGAGAGGCAAAGGCTCTTCAAACTCAGTGGGTTTAAAGCAATTAAAATGACAATAACAGAAGATCTGAGTCATTCATCAGACTATCAAGAAATATTCTGAGCTTGACTACCGGTTCTTGGCATCTGTGGGGTATTAATGTAGCCCAGGAAGAAATTGTTCATTTGCGAAATTGAAAAAACTTGTGATAAATATTTATAATCAATGTAAACAATAATTTTTTTTATTAAATTTTAAATTAAATTACTAAATAACTGTCATAGTAAGTGCATTTACAATAATACGTGAAACAAAAAACAAAAGAAAAAACAACAACAACAAACAAACAAAAAATATCAACAAAAAACAGGAAAGGAAAACAAAAATTTCTGAATAATTTTTTGGAATATTATTCATGATAAGAATACTTTAAACTTCACATAAATCCATCACTCAATCTTTGTCATTTCTCTCTCATTTGTTGTTTGATTTTAATGTTCACCACATTCGCGCAATTCACGGTAACCCAAAGGCAATGGTGGACGGAAATTGTTGATTACTTTGCCATTGAACTCGTTGAAGGGACATTCCTCCTTGACATCATAGCAGTTCATGTCACGCATGGCTTCCAATTGATCGTGTGAAACTTCAATGGGTGTTTTGAACACAATCCAGATAACACACTCCGAACAGGGTGGAGTAGTCAAGGAACCCTCATAAGTCCAGTAGGTTGTAGTGCTGGGTAAAAGTTTAGCAGGATCACAACCATTAGGCAGGGTAATGCGATCACCCTTGTGTTTAACGAATTGCAAGACACTTGTGATTTTGTCGAATTCTTCATGATGCATGCCGGGCTTAAGGAATACACCCAATACGGCTAAACCATCGGGAGCGGCGGCAGCTTCCTTAAAACTGGCATATTTAGTGGTGTTCCAGTGCACTAAATGCAATTCACCCGCATAGGCAACACCATCGACAGTGTGTTCTGAACCCTTAGAATCACCACAACCCCAATGGCAATGGAATTGTTCCAATTTGTAAATATTATCACCCAAAGGACCACCGGTCAATTCGGATTCGTTGCCATCAACATCGACACGCCAGCAATAGCCGGGATTCACCAAACTTTTAGTGTGTTCTGGCACGTATTGCCATTTCAGGGGAGACACTTTCAAATCACTGCCCTTCTTGCAATTGCTTGTATTAATATCAACGGGCGATTGACGATGGCCGGTAGCTTCAGGGAATTCAATGAACCACTTGTCAGGTCCTAGAAAAAAGAAAGAAATTTTTAATTAAAAAATTATAAAAAAATTAAAAATATTTTAAACGATTTCAAATGGAGTTACAGATCGTTTAGTTGCAGTTATAGAAAGTTTTAAATTAACTGACCTAAGGACAGAGCACATTATACGTTCAGTTGAGAACTCTATACTCAAAATTAGTTCACAAAAATTCATAAATATTTGGCAGCTCTAGGCACCTTACATGGATCATTGGATTCACCATTAGATTATCACTTTGGTACGAAAAAGCTGTTTGCAAAGTGGGTCCTCGAATCGCCTTCAAAAGCTTTCAAAGTCACAACATCATAGCAGTATTTGGCCGCAATATGGACGAATTTTTGTGCCATTTTATAATCAGGGCATGAGTAAGATTCCGCCACATCCCAAACAAACAGGAGTGAAACGAATGTATTTATCAGGGGGAATTGACACTAAAAGAAACAAATTTTAAAATGTTTGTGGTATAATCTACCTTGGCAACTGTTACAGACGATTCTTTCGTGTTCTTATTGGGTCGATTTGAAAAAAGCGAATACAGTTTCAATGGCACATATTAGTTATCGACTTGAAAAAAATGACATCTCACAAACAAAAATATTTTGCAGTTTGACAGGTAGTATGTTGACGAGGGCCTGTGGTTCAAACCGTAGCTCAGACATTTTGAATAAATCAAAATGAAAAAAAAAATATTTCTAGCGGCGACTTCCTCTCAGCAAAACTCTCAAAACCGTCGAATGGAAACAAAATTGTCATGACAAACATGTCATGTCTCAGAAAAAGTCTGTAGTTCGCAATGGAAGTTTAAACTTTAAGTCCAGCCACTCGTGGATAGAATTAAACACACAAACACAACATGAGTGGTGTGAGAAGCTAGGTTGTAATTCTAACTAAAGTGTTGTAATGACCTTTTAAGTAAGTAAGAACTGGACAAATCTTATCTTTTGAAAATGGTTTAAAAAAATGTAAGAAACCTTGGAAAAGCTCTAAGGAGAGTGTTCCAGGTTTTCTATTTCATTTCAAAGGTTATGGACAAAAGTATTAAAAATCAAATTAAAAACAGCTTAAAACAATTACAATACATATGTACATACATACATAATTGCATAATTATAATTATAATGCAATAGTATATTAAGATTGAAAATTTCAAATGGGAAATCGCCATAGTCTAGTAGGTAGTGTGTTGGATTATTAGGCGTGAGACCACGGTTCAAACCCCCCAGATCAGACATTTCCAAAAAAAAAAAAAAAAATATGAAAAAATATTTCTACGACGACTTCCTATCAGCAGTTTTGTGGCAAAAACTCTGAGAGTAAGTAAAAAATTTCCATGAAAAACTTTCTCAGAAATCATTCCTTCGGGGTCGACTTTAAATTGTAGGTCCCGCCACTCATGTATAAAATTAACACACACAACATGAGTGGTATGAGAAGCTAGGTTGTAATCCAGACTAGACAGGATTGAAAGTGATGCAAAAAATGTAAGAAACCATAGAAAAAGTATATGCAGCTCTAAACTTGTATTTCATTTCAAAAGTCATAAACAAGTATTAAAAATCAAATTAAAAACAATTTAAAACAATTACAATATACATATACATTCATACAGGGTGGACCATCTATAGGTTTAAATTTGAACGATTCAGTCACAAAATTCAGTATATTATCTCCACTGAACGCAATGAATCGATTTACACTTGAGCAACGTTGGGATTTATTGGGCCAACGAGAGTAAGATGATGTCGATTTTGCCAAAAAAAAGCATCTTTTCGGAAAAAGCTCATTTTCATCTTGGTGGATATGTTAATAAGCAAAATTGCCGTAATTTGGGCTCAGAAAACCACACGTGGTCTTACAGAAGCCAATGCACGTCATTACGAGTGACTGTTTGGTACGGCTTGTGGTGTGGAGGCATCATTGGCCCATAAATCTTTGAAAATGAGGACGGCGCAATCATTACGGTCAATTGGAGACACCTATCACACCATGACAACTGATTTTTTTGTACCCAATTTTCATGGTATTGATTTGAATGATGTTTGGTTTAAACAGAAAGCTGAAACTTGCCACATATCTCATGCTAAAATGGTTTATAGCGTCAAACGTTTAATGGTTTAATGGAAACTGCGATTTTACACCGTTGGACTGTTTTCTGTGGGACGCCGTTAAAGCAAAGTGTTATGCCGACAAACCAAAGATAATTTCAGCATTTGAAGGCCAACATTCGTGATATATTAAGATTCATAGATTTCATGGTTAAAATGGCTTCAAAAGAAACTGTACACTATGGATAAATTCTAACACTCACCAAACTCAAGTTTTACCACTTAAGGAGAGTGCCCGAAGAAATTTGTCAATATTTCGATTTTTTGAAACAATTTTAAAATAAAAATAATGGTAATTTGTTAATATGTATATATTTTATGTATTTTAATGTACAGTTTCTTCTGACGCTCACTATATGGTATAACATTTTTAGTGAACTTTATATTCCTACCCAATTTCATTGTGTGATAGCCACATATTTGGCTAAGAAGAAGGGACTGTTTGGCACTCATATGGTTCAGATGTATGTATATTGTTTGAATGCCATCAAATAAGGTGTATGAAATTTATATGCTTTTTATTTAAGTTTTAAGATTTTTGAAAAAATTATTCCCTATAGCAAGTGTGTATTTAAATCAATGTACAGTGGACAGTAAAAGTCCAGATACCCCAATATATTTCAGGAATATGAATACGAAGACGTGAGGTGCCTGCCAAAGTCCCCACAGGCTTTATACTTTGAGGGTTCCTTCACTTTTGCGGTGTAAAAATATCGAGTCACCAGAAATGTTTCCTTATTTTTCTTTTGGTTTGTGAAAAACATTTAAATTTTTTTATTTTATTATAAAATAGAAATAAATTAATAAAAAAAATCAATTATTTGTTTGTATTATTGTTAAAAATCCATCAAATTGTTAAAAGCCATTTGGATATGTAGACTTTTGATGATCACTGTATGTCTGTCTTTCGATTTTCATAAAACTCACGATCATTATTTATTAGCATGACAAAAGGTTTCCCTTTTTATAAACTCTTTTCTTATACAATAAATTCTCTTTATAGTATGTTCTTTCTTTTATTGTTTCATTTTTTTCGATATCATAACTACCGATTATCGATTACCAATTGCCCATAAAAAAAAGTCATATGAATACGCGTAATAACTTTATCAATATTTCTAGACTTATTTGGTCATGGGTTTTTTATGGTTCCAACAAAAAAAAAATCAAAGAAAATGTGAAGAATAGATTAATTGATGGGAATGAGAATTAATTTTAAATCACATTTTTATAATAATTTAATTAAACAAAAACAATTACCTCATATGCATTGTATGTATGTATGTATATATGTATTTATTTATATATCATTATAAAAATAATTTATATTTTAAGTACTTTTGATTTTATGAAAAGAAGTCTCTATCATGACAGCGGTATAATACGTCAAAATGTCAAGACCCAGGGTTTAAAAATCGTTCAAAAATTTCCTTTTTTGTCTTGTTTTTTTTTTTTTTTTTTTTTTGATAACATTTGCTTAGGTTTTTTATATTTGCACAGACATAACCTTACTTGTATGTACATATGTAAAAATAAATGTTCAATGTCCATTTGTTGTTGTTTCCATATACCGGTAATTTGTTTTGTTGTTTTTTTTTTCGTCAAGTAAAATTTTTATCGCAAATCTTTTCATTACGGTGCACTATGTGGCATTTTGACTGAAAACCTGGCAAAAAATAATAGAAGTGTTTTATGAGTTAACGGCTGGAATTTTTTGATAGTGTTAGTGATAATTAGGCCCAAGGATGAACCCAACTGATTTTGGTTCAAATCGGTCTGTGATTTCGCCCAGCCCCCATACAAATTCCCCCCGGAATTGCACTTATTTACACATAATTATGGTAATTATGCAACAATCATGATAAAAATTAAGCATGGATCAGTTCAGTGTACTAAGAAATCATGGTGTAAAGTTTGGTGAAATTCGGATCACATTTGACCCTGGTCCCTATATAAAGTCCCCTTTAGAAATTCACGTTTGCGCTTATAAATGGCTTAAAAACATCGGTATCGTGATGAAATTCGGTATGAACGTGTATTTTGTAAATCTAAATCATATTACCAAATTTTGTTATGGTCGGTAAATAATTGCCGCTTGGTCCAAAATAGGGCTCCTTAAGAAAATATGTTTATAATTGGCTTAAAAATTTTATTACCTCGATGAAATTCGACATGAGCATGAGCATAATATGAATGTGAATTATTTATGATCACATTTTATTATGATCAGATCATAAGTGCCCCTAGGTACCACATACGGTCCATTAAGAAAATCTAACATACATCTCATATTGTTATAATATGTAGTCGATATACATATGTAATTAAGTTTTTAAACTTCTATGATAATTAATATTTATTCATAATATTTATTTTACATTATTTAGTACTTAACTTAAAAATACTTAAAAAGTGAAACTAACTACAATCGTTAAAATCGTTATCATTGATGATGAAAGCAATGTCAGGAAGGAGTAATTTAATAGTATCTGATGAAAATACTTTTCTATTCCTTCGCGATTTTTGTGTACTGCAGCTTATAAAAGGGTCACTGCCTAAAAGTTACCTATTCAGGACATTCCGATTGGTATCGCTTTTACTGAATTTCCTCGCATAATTCGTACGCCATATGGCTTTATTGCCTATGGCTTTATTACACTGCGTCTAATTTTTTTTTATTTAAAAAAAAGTAAAATTTTCAAAAAATCGCCAAAAATAATTGCGCAAGTTTGCGCAAACTTTTTTTTTTTTTTGTTCCTGAATGTAGAGAGTTCATATTTTCTTGTGGTATATAAAATTAAACTATTAAAAACTACTTTCACCTTTTTTTTCTGAGTAGGGTAAAAAAAATGTGAAATTTTTATTATTTTTAAATTTTGAACGAATAATGTTAACATTAATATATGAGATATATATATATACAGTGAACTCGCGATAACGTGAACTAATTTTTACCAAGGCAGTTCACATTTTCGAGTTTGTTCACGTTATCGAATACCTAAATTTAAAACAAAAAATTGCCCTATTTAATATGAAAAATGATATTTTAATAAGTAAAAATGCTAAACACTATTTCAAATAAATTTTTTTTATTAATTAGTCAAGAACTCAGTAACCTAAAGCTAAAAATTAAGTTTTCAGTTTCAAATTTGTCAATTGAAATCCACCTCTTTAACAAAACATTGATGAAACCAGTCATAAAAAATGTTACACGTCATCTATACTGACTTGGAGAATTTGTAATTCACTGGACAAGTAAAGTTTTTGAAACTTCGTGGATTTATAGATTTTCCAAATACCAGTAGATTAAGTTTGTAAGTCCCCGACGCATTTGAACCAAGTTACCATGAAAGTTAATCGTTTTTTCTCCATCCTTGCACCTGGAGCACTTTTCTCCAATGATGACACATATGTTTTATCTGGCAACTGCTTCAAATATAGCCCGCATTCATCAGCATTATAAAGCTGATCTTCACAAAGAGAGTGTTCTTCCATTTTTGCTTTTAACTTTTCCTTAAATGGGTCAACAAGTTGCGGCTGCGCAGAAAGCTTTTCTCTGGAAATTTTAAGAAGGCGAACAGCAGACTTTTTCTTAAATTTATGAAGCCATCCGTCACTGGCGTTAAAACCAAAATCATTTTCTTCAATTTGATCGTGAATTTCTAAAGCTTTTGCTTATCGGCATTTTTTTTGTTTCGCATGTAAAGGAACCACTTATTAAGACTTTTTCCATTCCTGGAAATTCAGATGCACGTAATGTTTTACGCTTTCCAGTGCCATAAAGTGTATTATTTACACGATTATTAATTTCCCGTTTTTTTCTTTTTAATGGAAGAAACAGTTGCTTTTGCAACTCCATATTTTCTTGCCAAGCCACTAACACTGTAACCCTTTTGCAATAACTCAGGGATATCCACTTTATCTTTCAAAGTTAACACTTTAGGCAACTAACAGGTCAAAGCATACATAAACGAGTAGAATGAAAAAGAAGTTCGAACATAAGTAAACAAACAAACAACTGTAGTTCGGGCATTTCAAAATTTAAAAACATTAAAAAAAATAAAAAAGCGCTCACGTTTTAGAGCTTTCTTTAAATTTGTTCACGTTTCTGAGACGGTCACACTTTCGAGTGTTCACGTTTTCGCGAGTTCACTGTATATAAAAACTGAAAGTAGCAGTTGTTCATACCTTTCAAATAAAAAAAAAACTATATAAAACCTCTATTCGTTTAGCCGCAAAAAAATATCATATAAACCTATTAAAATTTCAAAAAAAAACACCAAAAACGTATTTAATTTTCTTCACTTTCCTGACTTTGACATCGTCTCAAATCTACAAATCTCAACTTAAAGTTGTGAAAATTCACTATATAATGCAGAATTTTGTTGTCCATCGAACTGCATACTCAGTTTCTTAAATTTCTTTAAATTCAATTTTGCCTTTTTGGCCAGCTTTTCAGGGTAAATGCCACATAGTGCGGTGCTGTGCTACACTGTGCTGTGTTGTGTGTCATAATTGATGACACGAGTTGAATGCAGTAAAAATTTCCTCAGCCAGTTTAACTGATTTAGTATGATTTTGATTGTGAATCACTGACTGACTGACTGACAAACTGACAGTCATTATATCTTTTTGTTTAACTGTATGAGTGACCAAAGAGATCACGATTAAATGCCTGCATATTATATCATTCGTTTTTTGCATTTTATGATCGTTTCTCTTTATAGAATAGAAAGATACTTTTTCTTACTTGCATGAAATGCATACAGAATACCAAATAAATGGCTTTATAGTCTCAGCAAACAAATTTAATATGCATTAAGGATGTCGCATATAAACAATAAATTTAATAACTTTTTTTATAACATTCTTAACGTTTACGTAACACTGTTTTTAATGTCTTTTTTCTTTTGTTTCTTGATTGTTTTATTTGTTTAAAACAAATATTCTTTAATTGTAAGTACAAAGGAAGTTATATTTATAAAAGAAAAGGCTCTTTAGTTTCCGTTTTAAGTCATCATCATATTTTTTTTTTACAAAAATCTTTAACGCTTATTTAATAATACTGGTGAATGGACGCTCAAATTTGACTCAAAATTGAATTATGTGTTGTTATTAAAGCCTTGTGTTTATTCAAAGCCTTCGCATTATTGTAATGAACTGAGGCAGACTTCCAAAATGTATCAATACAAAGTTTGTATGCAGTTCTACTACGGTATATAAATTATGTAGATATGCAAAGTTACCAAACAATGCATAAACTATAAATCCGATGCCTGATTGCTTTTTGACTGCGTTAAAAATACACATTGACGACGTTTTGAAATATTATACATTGTAAACATTTTGTACAGCGGCTTTATGAAACACTATACTTTGTTCGAACACAAAGCAATTAACATTTTGGAAGTCAGCCGCCTGTTTTAGACAAAATTTACATCATCTAGTAACTATAAGTGAGCAAGTGCTACTAATAATAAAAAACTGTTTCCATTGTTATTGCAACTACTTAGGGTGGCATCAGCGTATAGGACTGTATCTAAGACAGCAATACTAGTAATCAGTGGTGTAATACCTATAGGTCTACAGACAAGCGAGCGGAAGAGAGTGTGGGAGACTAAAAACTTGCACGGAGAAACAGTAAATGTCGACGACGCCAGAAAGCGAACCATACAATACTGGGAAGAAAAATGGATTTCTGAAACAAGTGGTAGATGGACGGTAAAACATCTCCCAGATATTACCCGCTAGATTGAGAGGAAATTTGGTGAGGTTAATTACTATTTAACACAATTGTTATCCGGACACGGATATTTTTGTAAATATCTGTTTAAAATGGGGAAGATAACACGACCAAATTATATTTATGATGATGCGGAACATACTTTCTTTCATTGTGAGAGATGGAGTTTAGAAAGAAGGAACCTTGAGGCCAAAATTAGCGTCTGGACTGTCTAAAACTTCTGCGATGTACTTCTAAACACCGAAGAAAATTGGAATAGCATCGCCATTTGCACTGAGGCCTTGCTAAAATCTAAGAAGTTTGACTTGGATGACAGAATTAGAATGGATGTTTGATTTTGTTGCGCAGTCTGGACGCGCATATAGATATAAAGGGGCCAAATGGCCAGACGGACTCCACTGCGAAGTAATATCACAGTAGTCCCGGAGTGCGCACACACACACACACAATTGGTCATTACAACCCTTCAGTCAGGATTACGACCCAGTTTCTCACACCACTTATGTTGTGTGTGTTAATTTTATACATGAGTGGCGGGACCTACAGTTTAAAGTCGACTCCGAACGACAGATTTTTGAGAAACTTTTCATGGCAATTTTATTTACTATCAGAGTTTTTGCCAGAAATCTGCTGAGAGGAAGTCGCCGAAGAAATCCTTTTTGTATTTTATTTTGATGTCTGGCCTGGGGCTCGAGTCCTGGCTTTTCGTCTAATAAGCCAACACACTACCTACTAGACCACGGGGACTTCGTGGAGTGGGCACAGAGGATCCAAAGGAAGAGGGGGAGATTTAGTGGGCGAAGGCCCCACACACAGGGTATAGTGACGACTTCCCCTATGGTGCGGTTAGGTGCATTTACTTCTCCTCAGCGGGAAAAAGAAAAAAACTGTTATTGCAAAGGTTATTAAAGAAAACTGTGAACTGTTTGATTTTTGTTCAAAATTATGGAGACTTAGCTTTTTTAAAATCCTTTAAAGATCTAAGTATTTTACTTACTTTCTTAACTGAGCATCACAACCCTTTAGTCAGGATTACAACCTACACAGCTTCTCACTCAACCAAGAGTTGTAATTATCAATTAAGTAAAGCCTGCTTTACACGGTCAAACAAGTAATATGATCTGTCAAAATTTTGTGTAGAAGAGTACGGATGTGATCGTCTAAACGTACTATGTAATGAAACTATCACACATTGAGAGAAAATACGGATGAAAAGTTTGACAGTCGTATGGCTCTCTACATTTTTTGAAATGATTCAAAAAACAAGCAAGTGGCATTAGATCAGGGATGTATTTTTATGTAAACACATAGAAAAAAAGAGTAACAGCTGTTTTCATTTTACTTTGTTATTGTCTTATACCGATCATGTAAACGCAAAAAATATAAATCATACGACTTTTATTCTCTTTTTTGTCATACGGATGGAATTTCATTTAACTTTTTCATTAGACTTTACGTACGTAAAGTATTACCGTGTGAAGTGGGCTTAAGTAAGTAATCTTTAAAAAGTACGCATTCATTTATCACACCAAAAAAATTTTTTTTTCAATTTTCAAATCCTAAACTTTAAAAAAATCACCCTTTTTTAATAATACGGCAAAAAGTGTTTAGAAAAACGAAAAAGAACAAGACTATCAGTGAAAAATACGAAATTTTAAATAAAACAAAATACGAAACACACTTACAAAGTAAATAAATATATATAAATAAATTTGGAATAGAAACGCATAGAAGAGAGCAGTTCGTCTTGTTTTTGTGGGCCTAGACAAACACTAGCAATTATCATAAAACAGATAAAATTATGGAAATAAACTGGAAATAAGCTACGCCGTCACGTGCTGCAGATACAATATCTCTTCATGTGATCGTGCAAATAATAAAACGGTAAATACGAGTAAAAAAAAATATTAAAGAAAAGGAAAATGAAAGATAAAAGTAAACAAATATTATTAAAACAAAAACAACAACGAGTTTAAAACTTTTGTTTTGTGAACAGATAACACAAGAATACAATTAGTTTTGTATACAAACATATAATTGATATAAATTAATTAAAACCTTTTTTTGTTAATACATCATAAAAACCTACCCAAAAACAAAACAAAATAATATAAAATAAAAAAAATCGATTAAAAAATATTAAAAACAAATCAATAACAAAAATAATTATTTCGATAAATGTACGATAAGTGAAAATCAAATGGTTTAAAAGGATAACAGAAAGGTATTTGAAATGACTTCTGTTATGATAACAGATACCATTTTATATAATTTCTTTTCCAAATAAATAATAAAAAAAGTAATGGATTTAATACGTTAAATAATTGGCACATTTTCCCTTTTAACTTTCAATAAGTAGTTTGCATGTGTTCAGTATTTCTTTTTTTTTCAGTGTATTACACTATCATTCATATGTCGATCGTTATACGAGTAATTTAATGTGGGTGTTAAACTCAATAGTATATTAACACCTTAGTTTATAGTGCTGTGGTTATAAAAAATAAATTTATGTTATCTCTAGATGTATGTACAGTGGTGGCCTTATAATTAGAAACGACTTAGCAACAAGTGTGTTTGTTAATTTGTTTTACAGTTTTCACTGTGTACCTGGGATCAAAGGCTTTGTTTGGAGGACGTCTTACAAACGTTTTCCCATCAGATTGGGACAAATTAAACTTAGATTCGTCACTCCAGAGTACTCTGTTCCAGAAACATCGTTTCTTATTATAAGGCCACCACTGTATGTATTAATCAAAAGAAAATTGATTCTAGACTAAACTAGAAACATACATTAGAAACCCATTAAATGCGATGAAATTGGCTGAGTTGCACTGTGATAAAAGCTGAATGAATATGAGGTTATCCAGCTTTATTTAATATTTTTAACAATAAAACTTTGGGAGGTCATAAAAAAACACACCCACTCTAATAGAAGAATTAACCACAGAATTTTACTATCACATGAGTTTTGAAATATAATCTGTAAAGCATTATTTGTAGTCTAGTATGTAGTGTCCTGTACAAGCCAATGTTTAAAACCTGAACTCATACATCATGAAGGAATCAAAATATGGAAAAATATTGCTGGCAAAAACCTGGAGAGCAAATAAAAAATTTCACAAAAATCTGTAGCTCGAAGACGGCTTAAAACTTAAATGTACCGCCTCTCATAGATAAAATTAACACACACAACATGAGTCGTGTGGGAATCTGGGTTATAATCCTGACTAAACGGATTGTAATGCACAATAAAGTAAGTAGAGGATACTTAATTTCAATTGAAAACTAAAAGTATAAGCACTACGCGAGCACAACCATCGATAATTACGAGGCATAATTATGACGTTGACATACTAGTTATAAGGCACATGTGGCCGATCATGATATCAAAAGTCATGAACAAAAATTATTCAAAATTTAGAAATTTCCCTCATTATCCCTCAATCGCCTTGTATTCCAAATTTAACACCGAGTGACAATTTCTTGTTTCCAAAACAGAAGAAAAAGCGCGCCTGAAAAAGATTTGTCTCCAACTCTTCTCATGCGTTTTTTATTGAATTCGACAAAATAGACTTTTTGGAAGGGAGATGTTGAAAAATATCAAAAAATTATTTATCAAACAAAAATACCGCCGTCTTACATAAGAAAACGTTTTTTTTTTTATTTTAAAATTGCTTTTCTTATTAAGAGTTTCATTAATTTTAAGTTTATCTCGATACTGTACGATAACTTTCACTATTTAACTGCGTATTAGAAAATTTCACCTTCACTGTGAAGATAAAGAGTGCATAAGGAAAGAGAATCTTTTTTTTATTTGTTTACCATCAAAATTGTTTGGTTCTGTCAATAAATTGTGAAATATTTATTTCGATTCATTTTTTTCTGAACTTTAAATTTATCTCTGTACTGTACGATAACTTTTCTTGTAGTGTTCATATTAGAAAATTTCCCGTTAACGGTAATAACTGAAGTTTTTACGATTCAAAATTCAATTACACAACACACGACTACAACAGTATATAATTTGTTATGAAACGTAAAGAGATTCATTAAATTATAACATTTAGTGAGTGACATATGAGTTCCACGACAATCTAATGGGATAGAGCTAAACACGCTCAATCAAATTCCAACCCCCATCATCATGATCACCATCTTCTATCATTATAATCATAATCATTATATGATGATGGCGACCATAGCCGGCAGCATGTGCATGTGATTTAAAGAAAATATTCACACACAAATTATATACTAAACACATAGAAACACTATAAATGCATATGCATGTGTACGTGTATATGTGTGGTGGTATTATAAAATGATCAGACAATTTTGTAATGCACAATTATTAAATTGCCTATTAAACGGTTATTTTGTTCTTTTCTTTCATCTGTTGTTATTATTTGTTTCCCCTTAAAAAAAATAAACAAAAACAACAACACCGTATAAAACAAAACAATTGAGTAATTTGAAATTCAATTGTTTTTATACACACAAGTAGCAATAATAATAAAGGAAAGGAAACCGACTTAACAAATTCAAAAACAACAGCCGCTTTAATATGTTGCTAAACAATGTTTCTAAACAGTGTTTTTTTTTGTTTTTTTTTTTTTGGAAACCAAGCAAGTGCAGACTTTCTTTGTGTACGCGTTTGACTTTTAAACCATCAAGACCACGCGCTAATGTCAATTAATTCTGTTGTATGTATGTACGCTTTTGTATGCTTTTAAAAATCAATATTTTTTTTCTGGTGGATCAATAAAAATTTGTTGTTCTTTTTCTGTTTTTTTTTTCTTTGAATAATATTTGTATTATAATTGGTTGTGTTAAATTTTTTTTAATTATTTCCAATCTTAAAAAACAAAAATTTTCAGAAATTTGTTAAAAAACAGTGTTACCACTTAAAATAGCGGAAAGCTTAGTGAATAGCTCTTGTTATATTTCCGTTGGAATTATCTGTTATTTTCATAAATAACAGTAAAAATTTTGATTTTCGCGTGTTTCAGTTAGAGAGTGCAGTTTTTTCCATATTTAGGGCCATTATTAAACTTGCCGTTAAAGTTGAATTTAGTTAAAGGTAACTTTAGCTAAAGTGAACTTTAACGTCACCTTTAACTTATTTTCGTTACTACAACCTAATGTTTTTTTGTTGTATATGCTCATTTTGCTTAAATTTGAAGTTGCCATATTGAAAATAATATATAATATGGCAAGTTCAAATATAAAGTGACCTTTAAATGTTAAGGGTAGGATGATCCTCCCTTAACGATCATTTACATCTTATTGGGTACTAATAATAACGAAAAACAATTTATCTGCCCGTTAAAATCCTCCCTTTAGTTAACGTGGTTGCCACTGCGTTAAAAAAAACTTATATAATTGAGCAGTTTTATCGACATTGCTCCATCACTGCCATATTTTTGAAAAATTGTATCTGTAAGTTGTAATAACGAAAATAAGTTAAAGGTAACTTTACAGTTCCCTTTAGCTAAAGGTACCTTTAACTAAACCCAAGTTTAACGGCAATTTGTAATAATGGCCCCTATTTGTTTGCGCAACTTTGAAATTTGGCAGCTGTTAAGTGCATACATATGTATGCATACATATTTCGATTATTAAAAATGTTGCCAAAGTCGCTGTCATCTAGCATGTAAACTTGTTAAACGAGACTTTGGGGTTCAAATTACAGTCCAGATAACTCGATTATTACAAGTGTCGCCAAAGTCGCCGTTATTTAGTATGTATACTTACTAAACGAGAGCTTGGGGTTCAAATTATAGCCCAGACAACTCAAGCAGAAAGAAAAATGAAAAAAATACTTCTCTAGGCTACTTCCTCTTAGTGAAATCCCTGTAGTCTTATAGATAGTGTATTGGCTTATTAGACTTGAGGCCACGATTCAAACCCAGGTAGACGTCGCGTTCAAAATGAAATATAAAAAAAATATTTTGTCGGCAAAAACTCTGAGTTGGAATGAAAAGTGCCATGAAAAGTTTCTCAAAAAAAATTTGTCGTTCGGAAACGACTTTAGACTGTAAGTGGCGCCGCTTATGGATAAAATTAACACACACACAACATAAATGGTGTGAGAAGCTAGGTCGCAATTCTAACTGAAGGGCTGTAATGGCCAATTGCGTACGTACTTTCTCTCAGCAGACTTTTGGCAAAAGCTCAAAGTGAATGAAAATTGCCATGAAGTTTCTTAAAAAATTTGTCTTTCAGAATCGATTTCAAACTGTACGTCTAGCGACTAATGGATAAAATGAACACAGACAACATAAGTGGTATGAAAAGCTAAGTTATAATCCTGACTGAAGGGTTATAATGATCAATAAACTAAGTAAAAATAGAGCGTTTTATTGCAAAAATTATGCTAAGATCGCTTGCATACTTTGCAGAATTTTCAATCGAAAAATGGGTTTACATTATAAAAAGTATGTTAAAACACTTTCCAGCCTAGCTTCCGGAGATTTAAACGACTCGCAATCTTCATATGTACGAATAACAGATTTGTAAGAAACTTTTCATGGCAATTTTATTTACTCTCAGAATTTTTACCAGGAATCTGTTGAGAAGAAAACAACGAATATATATTTTTTCGTCTTTCGTCGTGCTGGAGATGTCTGACCTAATAAGTAAACATACTACCTTCACTAGACTTCAGCAATGCCCTGCCTAGCACTTGATATGCAATCAGTATGTTTTTTCCTGAGATGAATTAAAGCCCTCACAGGTTCCAAGAATATGTTCCGAGGATTCATTCTCATTGTCACAGCCACAATTCTGAATAAATATACCCTGGTTGAACTAATTAATACTCATTACCAACCTCAGGTTATTCCTGGTGATAATCTGATGCATGATTTAGATCTCCGAAGTGGTAGACTTGACCACTAAAGCACGCTTGGGTGCGCATAGCGGCCCCTTGTGACGCTACTGGTAAGCGTAGTCCCTGTACTGACCGAATTCCGTTAAACTCCGTTAGAAGTCGCCGTAGTCTAGTAGGTAGTGTGTTGGCTCATTAGACTTAAAGCCAGGGTTCGAGCCCCAGGCCAGGTATCAAGACAAAATACAAAAAGTATTTCTTCGGCGACTTCCTCTCAGCAGATTTCTGGCAAAAACTCTGAGAGTAAATAAAATTGCCATGAAAAAGTTTCTCAAAAATCTGTCGTTCGGAGTCGACTTTAAACTGCAGGTCCCACCACTCATGTATAAAATTAACACACACAACATAAGTGGTGTGAGAAACTAGGACGTTGTACAATGGGTCAATTCGACCTCCGGGTACTGTACTTGTCTTAATTGACAAGTACACGTCCTCTAACCTAACCTAACCTAACCTAAACTCATCAAAGAAGTTGGTCAGCGCAAGCAACACAGCACACTACCTAATAGACTACGGAGACTTTTTAGACTATTCATTATTGTTTTATCGTTTACCTCAAGTGACTAGAATTTCTGTTAAGAATTGAACCCACAACTCCCTCCGTACTTATAGTATTATTTGTGATTATATTTGACTGAATTTTTTTTTTTTTGGTTCCACATTAAAATTTTATTTATAATTTATGTGACTCTTAAGATCAAAGCTTTTTCACAACAACAAACAGTCGTATGGAATATTTTATTGCATTTTTAAATTATTGAATAAATATAAAAAAAAAAACATTAAAAAAAAAATTATAATAACAAATAAATGTGAAAAATGCCTCTGTTTTTTTTTTTATTTGATTAGAATGAAAAACATTTTCAATATTGACTTTGGTAGCAGACAAAATAAAACACAAAAGTTGTTGAAAAAGGCAAAAATTTAATAAAGAAATATATTTTATGGATGTATGGATGGATGTACGTACTTAAAGTATAACGTGCTTACAAATACTTATTTTGAATAGAGCACTTGAATATCTGAATTTGAAAGACAAAATAATATTTTCACATATTTTTTCTAAAATAATTTTAATAAAAAAATTTAATTAATAACATTTCAATTGTATTTTGAATTTGAATTTACGAGCCAAGTGTTGTGTAAAATTAATATCTTTCTAATGGAATTCCAAAACACGAATTCTAAAATGATATGCTAGTACGTACAGTTAGTGAATGCCTTGAAAATTATATCAAAAAATTTATTTTCTTATTAAAGAAAATGGGGTTTACAAGTGTGGGTAAGTATGTCGGGGACCTTTTGAATTTAGCACTTCTTAACTACTCCTGTCAACATACAACAGTCCGTTGACACCTGCCAAATTTAAATGGAGATGCATCTTTGACAAATACGCAATGTGTGCTAAATATGTCGAAAATTTTTTGAATTTAGCACTTCTTAACTCAGAAAGTATTCTGAAGAAGGACTTATAGTTGGTCCTGACGGCCCAATCTGCCACTTCTACGGCCTCATCACTGGTCAGGGTGTCGGGAAAAAAAAGCAGAGTTGTTATGGGAATGGATCGAGATGTTAAGTGTCTAGGAGTCTATGGCCTGCTATAGACAGCGATAGAGCAGGTTTGCTTCTGGGCTTCGATAAGGTTAGCCTGAGGTTGGTTATTGGTTTCATTACAGGGAATTGCAGGATTAGATCGGTGACAAGGATCTGAAACAGATTCCAGCCTGACTATCGCATGGTATGTTGCGATGCGGAGGAATTAAAAACTATCGAACATCTACTCTGCAACTGTCCAGACCCTTGGCAGGGGCTTCTTCGAAGGTTTGGGCTCTCCATAGATTCATAAATAGGTTAAGCTGGTTTGAGAAGTGTTAGGACATCAAGTTTGTAGTCGCGTCCTCTTGTGTATGTCCATCTTTTAGACGGAAGTTTATATCCTCATTTTCCTATCTCTTCTTATCATTCAATTTTCCTATCACCTTCACTTTCTTCTCTCTCTCTCTCTGTCTTCTAGGACGAATTTACCTTTGGGTCATTTTGACCTCTGGGTATCGTGCTTGTCCCATTGACAAGTGCACGTCCCAAGCCTAACCTAACCTAACTTAACTTAAGGAGTAACATACTGACTCCTGTCAGAATTTTAAAAAGTCGTGTCGTTTAGTTTGTGCAAATAACTGCCGCGTAATTTGTGCGCGTTAAATATTAACTTTTGCGGGTAAAACCATCACCCAAACCAAGGCTTAGCTTGATAAATACAATTTTAATGATCCAATGTGGTTTACTGAAGATGCTTAACTTTCTAGACACCCAAGTGAAATCTCTGTCAGTGATTAACCTCCTGTTTCAAACGATCGGCAATTTGTGTGTGAAAACTCAAAAATCAGTAAATCATGGGAAAAAAGTGATAGAGATTGTGAAGGCCGTAGGCACCTTGCATGGCTCAGTGGTTCAACTTTTTCTGCCTTGGCCTAGATTTTTTCTGGTGTATTGGCATGACCTTAAGAAAAAATCTATATCAGCTCACACATTTCGAACAAAACGAAATAGAAAAATATTTCTTTGGCGAAATCCTCACAGCAGTCTTCTGGCAAAAACACTGAGAATAAATAAAATTGTCATGCAAAAGAGTTTCTCAAAAACGCTATCGTTTGGAATCGACTTTAAACTGTAGGTCCCGCCACATATGGATAAAATATTAACACATATAACATGGGTGATAAGAGACGACAGGTTGTAATGCTGACTAAAGGATTAAGGAAGTGTAACTAGAACCCTATGTTCGGTGCATTGTAATCGACCAAAGCCACTGGCAGTAAGTGAATCCTCAACCTCTACATTTATAGTTTAGCACACTCCGTAATAACTTATTAAGGGCCATTATTACAACTTGCCGTTAACTAAAGGGAGGATTTTAACGGGCAGATAAATTGTTTTTCATTATTATAAGTGGACAATAAGGTAGAAGTGAACGTTAATCTAAAGGGAGGATCATTCTACCATTAACTTTTAAAGTTCACTTTATGTTCGAACTTGCCATATTATATATTATTTTCAATATGGCGACTTCAAATATAAACAAAATAAGCAAATACAACAAAAAAAGAAGCCCGTCGTTGCCACTGTGTTTAAAAAAAACTTATTTAATTAAGCAATGTTATCGACATTGCTACGGCACTGATATATTTTTGGTTGTAGGTTGTAATAACGAAAAGAAGTTAAAGGTGACTTTAAAGTTCACTTTAGCTAAAGTTACCTTCAACTAAACTTAACTTTAACAGCATGTTGTAATAATGGCCCTAAGCCTGTTAAATAAAGTCTTCTGTTGCGTATAGTAATAGATACCATTCTTCTACTTCTAATATAGTTTATGGCGTATTTTCTTAATATGGGCGCGTATAAGGCATATGCAAATCTAAGCTTAAAAAAATATTGAGGTTATCATATGATTTTTAACCTGTGCTAGCTAACCTGAACAGTTTTCTAAAAGTCATTCGACTTTTTAAAATACAATTTGGAATTTTTTTTTGATGCTTTAAAAGGCGATAATTTTTTTCATTTCTTTTCTTTTATTATTCGTTTATTTTGTTAGCTACTGTAACCGAAAGTTAACGACGTATTGTCTGAGACACTGTGAGACTATTTCTCACGTTTCATTTACTCTATTTTGAAAAATGTATGCCGATCGGTATTTGAATTTTTTTGTTTTTTTTTTTTTGAATTTATTTATTGTATTTACTTTTGTTTTTATTTTTAATAACAAATATGTATTGGTCACCATATAGATTCCGATGAATCTCTTTTTAGCATAACATTGTTAATAGATGGGCTATAAAGTATACGATTATTCATGTTTAAATGCGTAATTGAAAGCTTATGACGTATTCATAAACAGAATATTTTTTTCGTTTATTTTTTTTGCCAATTCTTTTCTTGGCCTATAAAATTGCACTCAAAATTATTCAAATTCAAAATGACAGAAGCCTTTAAAAAAAGTTACTAAAGTTCTACTGTGGAACACGTTCCCCCGTTGGTGTTCCATCATCCTGAATAATTTAAAATTTTATGGAAATTACAGTGATAGTTAGATTAATTTGTGTGAATAGAATTGCATTTAACAATAAAAACTTAATAATTGTTTCTGAATTTTAGTGTTTCTTTCGTATCGTAACTTATTTTTACGAGTTACATTTGTAAATTTACTTAAATTAAATGCTTCTTAATCTCTTACAATTCGAACGTATTTGTTGTTGTTGTTTTTTCCTAAATAACCGTTAACCTATAATTAACAACAAACAGTGTTAATTAAATTTAGCGTAACATTTTAAGTAGTTTTGTTTTTTAACGGAACACTTGCCTTTACAGTTCCAAATAAAACGTGATTTATTTTTAATTAATTCTGTCCATATTGGGTGGGCCAACTATCGGTTTAAATTTAAATCATCGGTTATTTCGTTTATTTCTGGCAATACTTATGACATCCTATTCTGTCACAACAATCAGTGTGTTATCTCCACTGAACGTAATGAATCGATTTACGCCTGACCAACGTTGGGATTTATTGGAAATTTGAGCCAACGAAATTATCTTTTCGAATGCAGCTCATTTTCATTTTGGTGGGTATGTTAAGGGAAGTCCCCGTAGTCTAGTAGGTAGTGTATTGGCTTATTAGACGTAAGGTCACGGTTCAAACCCCAGGTCAGACATCAAAGCGAAATATGAAAAATAAAATATTTCTTCTGCGAAAACTCCGAGAGCCAATAAAACTGCCATGAAAAGTTTTTCAAAAATCTGTCGTTCGGAGTCGACTTTAAACTGTAGGTCCCGCCACGCATGTATAAAATTAACACACAAAACATGAGTGGTGTAAGAAGCTAGGCCGTAATTCTGACTGAAGGGTTGTAATGGCCAATTATGTACGAGTATGTGTACGTTAATAAGCAAAATTGCTGTTTTTGGGGCTCAGAAAACCCACTCGTGGTCTTATAGAAGCCAATGTACCCATTACAAGTGACTTTTTGGTGCGGAGGCATCTTTGGCCCATATTTCTTTGAAAATGAGGACGGCGCAACCCTTACGGTCAGTGGAGACACATATCGCACCATGATAACCGATTTTATTGGACCCACTCTTAATGGTATGATATGAACGATGTTTGGTTTCAACAGGATGATGCCACTTTGCACACATCTCAGGCTACAATCGATTTATTAAGTCAAACATTTGGTGGCTGTTTAATTAGCCGAAATGTTAATATCAATTGGACTATTTTCTGTGGGGCGCCGTTAAAGGAAGGTGTTATGCCGACAACCTAGAGACAATTAAACATTTAAAGACCATCATATGTGTTACCATTGCCGAGCTATGACCCCAAACACTCGAAAGAGTGTACGAAAATTGGTCCGCTCGAATGAGGTACTGTGAGTCCAACCGCGGCAGCTGCGTGAATGAAATAATATTCCATTTCTAAGCCGAACAATTGTACTTCAGAACAAAAGAAAAAAATTTGGCAAAATTTCAAACCGTTTTTGTTTTATTAGCATTTTTAAATTTAAACTTTTGAACTATCCCCTCTATACAATCATACCGAAAACGTTTTCGAAATTCAGTTTAAAATTATTTATAAATAAATAACGTTTTTTTATGTATATTTTCAAAATTATTATTTTTTTTTTTTATTTACAATTTTTTAATTGAAATCATTATACCGAACAGCACAGCTGTTTTATTTATTAAGAAAAGATTACAAATTAAACGAAATACTAATAAAAAATGTTTTAAAAACTACAATATTTTTTCTATTTGCCATACTCTTCCGTATAAACTTCATTTTTCAGTGGTTTTTTTCCGGTAGTCTGTCAGAGTGTTATTATTTGTTTCGTTTAATAATAAAAGTATCACATGGTTCTGCGTAAATGTAATTAACACTTTAGCGACCGCGCACATGTACCACACTTTGCAACTTTTCACGGCGGCGCGACTGACCATACGTATTAAGGAATTTTTAGTAAAGCAATTCGATGTTGCCTTCATTGGCATACCTCTGTGGACCAACAGTAACTGCCGTATCTACACGATGTCAGCCACTGTGCTGCACCGAGCACTTACACGGCACCCGTCGCCAAATGGTTAAAAATGTTAAATTACAAGGAAGCACTTGCATTTTATTTCTTTGTACACTTGCTTTACAATTCCTAATTAAATCAGTAGTACAGTCTGGCATTCTATTTTAATTTCATTTCCCTGATATTCACTGTCGCAGAGAACAAAAAATTGTTGGAAACAAGTTCTTAACCCTTCCATGTACCTATTAGGCTCGGCTTTAGCAGAGTAGTAAAACATAATACTCCAGTATTTATTTTTCCGTACCCTACCCATTAAATAAAACAAATCGAGATGAAATCCTCCAAATCTTAAAAGTCTAGATTTAATATTTGAAATGATACTAGCTATTAACCCTTTTGCGACAGTGACTCTGTACCATACATCGTCATCATCGTTCTAGTAAACACAAGTGAACAAGTAAATGACTGCCGTGTATATACGGCATCCGCCTCTACGGACCAATAGGTAACCGCCGTGTTTACACTATGTCCGCCGCTGTGATGCAGCATGTGACTGCCATGTATACATGGCACTCGTCGCGAAAGGGTTAAAGGGGAATTTAAACGATCCCACAAGTCGTACGAAATGTCAATTTATTGTATAGAACAGAGCAGATAGTATCATATAAACTTAATATGTAATTAGGGAGTACGATATTGAGCGAAAATAAGGCTAGAAATTTGACAGTCTTACTGCTCTCTTAGAACACGTAGACATTTATTTGCTTAGCTTTTTCATTCAACCGTGTAAGCATAAACAATATCTATTGTGAGATTTTAACTCTCATTTTTAGAATATGATTAGAATTCTGTAGTATTTTCTCTCTGACTTTACGTACGTAAAACTTATCGTGTGAATCGGCCTTAATCAAATGTGTTTTTGGCTGTATGGGAACTATCGTTTCTGATAAAACAAATAATCAAACAATCCTACCGGAAGTTGCAATCCATTTCTTTTGTGATTTACGACCAATACTTAGGGGATGACCCCTATTTATGCAGTGCATTGTGTTTGGCACTAGGTAATGGGAAGCAGAAGAGAGGTAGTAATGTTTGTGGGCGCTAGATTTGAACTTATTTATATTACAAGTGACAGGAAAGACTTCTACAGTTAGGGAGAGCCATATACATACGTAGAGTGCGCCTAAAGAACAAATTCTGTCTACAATCAGTGTATAATTCACTGACCACAAACGTTGCTTTATTTCGCTAAAGCCAAATCCGTTGTAGTAACCGTGGAACGGAGGAACACAAGCCATAGTGCAAATCTATAGAGTTGGATACCCTACTATCATATCATATCATACGCTTTCGAGAAGCTGCAAAATAAACTTCTTGGCACCAGCCCATACATGAGTGTTGCAATTTATTTTCTGTCGGATATACCTACATAAATACATACGTAATAGGTCATTACAACGCTTCAGTCAGGATTACGACCTAGTTTCTAACACCACTTATGTTTTGTATGTTAATTTTATACATAAGCGGAGGGACCTACAGTTTAAAGTCGATTCCGAACGACAGATTTTTGAGAAGCTTTTCATGGCAATTTTATTTATGCTCAGAATTTTTGCCAGAAATCTGCTGAGAGGAAGATATATTTTTTCATATTTATTTTTGTCCGAGATGTCTGACCTGGAGTTGGAACCGTGGCCTCAAGTCTAATAAGCCAACACACTAACTACTAGGCTACGGCGACCGTCAGATATAAGTGGTGTAAATAGCAAGGAGATCAGATGTAGGAAGTATATCTTGCACCATCTTAAGAAACCAAGGCACTTGAGTGCACAATTCTAAGCCTCCGTTTTATAACATTCTAAGTCGAAAAAGTATGTTTGAGTTATGAGCTCTGAAAGTTTTCACGCGACATACGACTATATGGGTATTCGAAGTAGACTTTTCCCTATAACTTCGGAACGGATTGGCGCATCTTAACCAAATTTAAGACAGTATTTAAGTTAGAGAACGTAGAATTTAAAAATGCAAAAACATTAAAAACGTTCTAAGTACACTTAGAACGTTATAGAATGGAGGCGTCGAATTGAAAATTGATTTCAGTTTTCCCACTCATCATGGACTTTTGACTCGCTAATATTGAAGCCACCCATAGCTATAGATTATGTAATGTTATTGCTGTGCTTGACAGTGTTAAAACGAGATTTGGAAACTTTAAAAGGGGAAAAACCCCCGCACAAGCACACACCCCACACTGAAGTGTTGTAAGGTTAAAAGAATTTTAAAAAACTCCCCAAAAATTCCTGTAAATTGTCGTCATGCCATTTTCGGTATTTAAAAACAATAAAAAAAACACGTTAAATTCAACAAAACAATTTGACAGATCTTGATGACATTCAGAAATAAATGCAACCCGGTTGTTTATATTTAGAACGTAAATTACAAAGAAGAACCGTATATGGTTTAATTTATTTGTAAGAATTTTATATATGTAAGTCAATGTGTAAACTTCATAACTTATAATGAATCACAAAGAAAATAAATTAATTACTGTAATTAACAGTGTCATAAAAAATAATATAAATTATAAGAATTGCTTAAAAATAAATTTTCCAAGAGAAATAAAATAAAAATTATTGTTCAGATTTAATATAAATGTAAAGTAAAAGTATGTAGTAAGTATGTATGTATGTACATTGTTAAAAATAATTTAATTAATAGATTTTAAGAGAGTTTTGTTGTTGTTTTTCTTTATAAAAATAGCTTTTTTTCCGTTATACAATATCGATTGTATATCATTTTTAAAATCACTTCAACGCTACTGGTAATTACTTTCAAAGAACTATTTGAAATGCGTCTTATCGCGATTACGATAACGTTTAACGCCAATTGACAAGTTGTCGTATAAATTAATTTACTGAACATTAAGTTTTTATTAGTGAATTTAGGCATTGAGATTAAGATTAAATAAATTAATTAAATGGAATTATCGGTTTTATTCAAAGCATTGAAATCAAAGTAAATCACAGTTAACAGTTATTTCAGGAAATTATCGATATTAGTTATAATCGCTGTCTCAAAACAGGGGTGTGTAATAAATTGAACACATTGACCGGTAGTAGAAAAAAAAGAGGTACGAAAAATGACGCATATAGTCGTAGTGTTTAAAAACAAGCGTTAAGTGTTTGACGGCTATTGCCGTCATATCACATTGTGAGGACTATAGACAAAAATTTCGTTTTGAATAAAAATGGGCTGAATTGCTGCTGCTTAAATGTCTTTCTTTTGAAATATAATACTAGCTTTTAAAAAGCTATGATCAAACAAGTTAAAAAGTATGGTTTGATTAAAACGTTAACATGTTTTTAATTATTTACTGATTACATTTATATTTTTTTATATGTATTTTATTTAAAATACAATACACTAGAGACTATGCCTAGCACAAACTGTTTTAAATCTGTGATAATACATGATCACAAGTATGATTTTCTTAACACCCGCTCCAATTATGAATTATTTATTGGTTAAATTTTAATACTTTGTAATAAATAACATACAATTATAATATTAAAAACTGTTTTAATTCATAGATATGTTAATAGAGCATGTATAAATACATATTTATTTAAATTATATTTATTAAAATATTCTTTAAACAAAATGTATGTAATTTTTGATCAAACTTTATATTCTTCAAAACAATTTAAGCGTAAATTTGATCTTGGAAAAAATGTTCAAAAAAACTCTTGAAAAAGACGACTACTTTATAACCTACAATTAAATAAGGGTAAAAGGTCGCCGTGATGTAGTAGGTAGTGTGTTGGCTTACTATTCGTAAAAGCCCGGGTTCGTATCCCAGGTCAGACATCAAAAATGAAATATGAAAAAAAAATATTTCTTCGGCGACTTCCTCTCAGCAGATTTCTGGCAAAAACTCTGAGTAAATAAAAATTGCCATGAAAAGTTTCTCAAAAATCTGTCGTTCGGAGTCGACGTTAAATTGTAGGTCCCGCCACTCACGTATAAAATTAACGCACACAACATGAGTGGTGTGAGAAGCTAGGCCGTAATCCTGACTGAAGGGTTGTAATGACCAATTATGTATGTATGTATGTAAAAGCTTTACGGCTATGCTAATAAAGATATTTTAAAACTGTTTCTAACATCATGAACTTAAAAACAGGAATTGCAACCCTTTAGCCACGGATACGACCTAGCTGCTTACGCCACCCATGTTGTGTGTATCAATTTTATCCATCAGAGACGGTGACCTACAGTTAAAAGTCAACTACGAACGACAGATTTTTGAGAAATTATTCAAGGTAATTTTGTTTACTCTCCAAGTTTTTGCCAGGAATCTGTTGAGAGAGAGTCGGCGAAAAAATATTCTTTTTCATGTTTTGTTTTGTAGTCGCCGTAGTCTAGTAGGTAGTGTGTTGGCTTATTAGACGTAAAGCCGGGGTCGAGCCCCAGGCCAGACATCAAAATAAAATGCAAAAAGTATTTCTTCGGCGACTTCCTCTCAGCAGATTTCTAGCAAAAACTCTGAGAGTAAATAAAATTGCCATGAAAATGTTTCTCAAAAATTTGTCGTTCGGAGTCGACTTTAAACTGTAGGTCCCATCACTCATGTATAAAATTAACACACACAACATGAGTGGTGTGAGAAGCTTGGCCGTAATCCTGACTGAAGGGTTTTAATAGCCAATTATGTATTATGTATGTATGTTTTGCTCGAGATATCTGAGCAAAGATTTGAACCAACACCTTATTTACTGGACTGTGGAGGAAAAGCATTTCCTTCCAGCAAAAAGCATGTACGAACACGTTTAAAGTATGCTAATAATCAAATGCGTCCTAATAATAACCGGCAAAACTTACTTTAATATGACGAAATAAAAATGCGTTTATTGGGTCAGATGATTGCAAAAACATACACTCAGCCACAAAAGTATACATACGGTTAACAAATTTCAGAAATTTTTTAACCAATCCGTTTTCGTTGAAAATCTTTATAATTGTCTGACAACTTTCCTCGTTTTTAAGACGGTCTTTTGCATTGGTTCAGAAATTTGTGAAATTTGTTAATGGGATGTATACTTTTGTGGGCCTGTGCAGGGCCACAATTCAGTTCAATTTCAGAAATTTTTTAACCAATGCAAAATACCATCTTAAAATCGAGGAAACTATAAGGATTTTCAACGAAAACGGATTGGTTAAAAAATTTCTGAAATTTGTTAACCGTATATATACTTTAGTAACTATGTGTATGTACGCCATTCCCCATAAAAGAGACAATTAAGCACGAAAGCGGATCGTTGATGCTTTAAGGATGTGTCTGGAGATTGGTTCAAATGTAGGGATTTAAGAAAAATACCGCTGTTTATGTAATATGATAACCTGCGCCAAGCTCGAAATAATCACTGGATATAATATGCTACCACTTAATGCAGACGAAACGTCAGGTGGCAGTTTATATAAGACAACGATCACAATCATTTCGATGGAACTGTAAAATCGTTATCGTAATCAAAAAACTAAGGGCTCGTTATGAATACCCGTATTGAGCACTTCTAGAGAGTTCTGATGAATAATATAGCTACTTTTCGAACTAAAAATGTAAATTGTCAACACAGAGCGGCATTCTGAAATTTATCAGGACAATAGGGTACCCCTATAACCCTACAAATTTCGAGGGGTACAAAAGATCGAGAATAATATGATATAATGTAGAGCGAATCAATTATGATATTATTCTCTTTGTGTGAATATTTTGAAAATAACATCGAGTGTCTCTATTTTTCACAGAGTGAGTTTGTATTTTAAGTTTAATTTAATAAGAATTTAATCTGTTTTTTTAAATATGTATATAAACAGAAAATAAGTGACGCTACTTAGCAATGTTTCCCTTTTTACTTGCTTTCTCATGGAAACCCAATGTGCCAATTTGATGTCCTTATTATTTTTCGCATCAGTATATGTGCAAAAATGAATAGAATTTTCACCAAGTGTTGAAATTATTTTTTTATTTAATTATTACGTTCTGAGTAATGTAGTACTTATGCTCGCTGGAGAGTAACAGATCAGAGTCTAGGGTGGGAATCGAACTCAAGATCCGCACCCAGAGAATTTAATGGCAACATTTGTAAAACCCATATTTTACATTTAACAATTGTATTTATTACCACAAGGAGAGAATTAATTTCTTAAGCAGACAATATCAACATGTAATGGCAAATAAAAATTTTTTTAACTTTTAGTGTGACACTATTATTTCTTCCACCACTGTACATATGTCATACCTATTTTATTATTACTAATCGGCTGTAACTCTAAAAAAAATTTAGAATGTTATTTTCAAAAATCTTGACTTACAATTTTTTTCAACGAATATTTGTTTTTACTTTCCAGACCAGAAGATATTTCGCAATTAAACTTTAAATTAAAAAAATTACGACAGTGTAGGGTGTAAAAAAAAGTATATTGCAAATGCAGCTTTATAGCAAAACAAGTTTTCTTAAATTTGGAACATACCAACGTAAAACACAATAAAATTTTTTAATCACATAACATTTAACATTGCTGAGCTTTTTTCCATACTTTTGTTTAATTTTATGTATTTGTAATTTACAGCAACTTTCGGGAAGTGAAAATGCACTTTTGTTTAAACAAAACAAAAAAAAAATAAATAAATTTAAACCGTCAATCAAGCTGACTTTCTTTACATTTGTATACGTTTCTTTCTATACGGTAATACTTTTACACAGAGATTAACACCAACAAAGAAAACAATATCGATCACGAGACTTTATTGTAAAAATAATCGGATTAAAAAAAACAAAGCAAATAAAATGCAATCTTTCAATACAAGCACGAGTTAAAGTTTCTAATCAACACAAACAGCAGCAGCCAGCAAAAATAAAATGAACGTGTTTGTATGCAAAAACAAAAAAATATAATAAATGTAGCAACAATAACAATTAATGTAAATAAAAAATGTAAACAGAGATTTATTACCGAATGCTACTCTCAGAAAGCACGATTTTAAAAACTCAAACTTTATAAAACAACAACAAAAGTATAAAGAGTACGATGCTTAAAACGATCTTTAAAAAGAAGTAAAATTGATTCGGTAGTTAGTTAGTTAGTTATGCTCTTACCATTTTCTTTAGTATAACCCCAGTGATGAGAACTCATATTTGTTGAAGAGTTTTGTGTTTTAAGAATAAACGAACGTAAAACCGAAGGAATGGATCACAATTTAGTGGGTTTTAGTTTATTGTTTCGTTTTTTTTTTTGGAAAGGAACTTTGAAATGAATTTCTATTTTCACACGTTGTGTACTGTTAGTCTGCTAAATGAAGACTGAATGAAAGTTGTCTATATTTTGCTCGATTCTGAACTAAACGGCACAGCACAGAACAGAATAAAATGAAATGAAATGAAAAATTTTAAGTGTTTTAGGCGCGATTGAAAAGTTGCGTCGTGTTGTCGCTGCTTATAGTGTTGATGTTGCTAAATGCTATGGCTATTGCTCTTGCTTTTACTGCTGCTGCTGCTGGTGTTGATGTTGGTGTTGGTGCCACTGCTGCTTTTTTATTGTCATTATTTGTATATGTTTCATTAGTTTTTATGTTAAACAGACGGACGGACATTTGTACGACGTACTTATGACGTATATTGTAAATATATATACTGGACTTGGGCTTTGTTTTTAAATAAACAAAAACAACTATAAACAAGACTTACAAACAAAACTGCGTACAAGACGTAGGGCAGGTTGCCCTAATGAACCTTAAATGAGTTTGATTTCATATTTTTTTTTATTATTTGAGTGCATTTTTGTCGTTATATTTCTTTTTTGAATATCTTCGTGGTTTCGAAAATACAAGCAAAAACAACATGTACGTACTTTCTTTCGTATAATGTTTATAAACAATGTTGCTAAACAATTTCATTTATTTTTTTTATTTATTTATTTGTGTTAGATAATAGGTATTTAATTTTATGGACATTCTTAATAACACTTGTCTTGCATATACACACACAGTAAAAACCAAAAGTGTAGATATGATTAAACGCTATACTGCACATCGTATAAATCTTATAAAAAACAAAAAAGTTCTAGGTATCGTGGCAGAAGATTTTAAAATTTTCAACATCCGAAGAAGAAATTATTCGACTAATCGACTAATGAATACCAAAGCGTTAGAGTTTATGGTTAAGTTGATGGGAGACATTACGTAATTTTTGGAATCATGAAATCGATTGAAAGATTCCTCCTTAACTTTTTGGCTTTATAGAACGAGTCTACTCGAATAGAATATATCCATAACCTTTTAAAAGAAGGCATTTTTTATGGGTCAAGAACAGTTCTGGGAAAACAAGCAGGAGTTTTTGGTGCCCGAATAAATTATTTCGAGCTCATGAGGAAAATCGGGGGTTTTTACCAAGCGGAAGTCTAGGCCATCAAAAGATGTGCTCAATTCATCTTCCCTTCAGTCAGGATTACCATCTAGCTTCTCATACCACTTATGTTGTGTGTGTTAATTTTATACATGAGTGGCGGAGCCTACAGTTTGAAGTCGATTTCGAGCGACAGATTTTTTGAGAAATTTTTCATTGCAAGTTTTTGCCAGAAATCTGCTGAGAGGCAGTTGCCGAAGAAATATTTTTTTTCATACATATTTCGTTTTATTCGAGATGTCTAACCTGGGCTTTGAACCGAGGCCTCATGTCTAATAAGCAAAGACACCGCCTACTAGACTAAGGCGACTCCACAGCTATTCAGATAGGAATTCTCGGCAATGAGCAAGCAGATGAGCTTGTGGTGAGTAGATCAGAACCCCTTTTGTGGAATGGGGGCGTATGTTTGGAGAATTATGCACAACGAGAGGGAAAATGAAAAAAAAATTGAGCCAGACGAAACTCTCTCTTTTATTCGAAAACTACAATAACGGGAGATCTGAGCCATGCATCTGGCTGTCAAGAAATAACCTGAAGTTGATAACCGATCTTTTGACTTGGGACTGTATACTCAGAGTGCACTTATTTAAAAGGGCGGTTGTCTCGAGCTGAAGATGTAAATTCTGTGACGATGAGAATAAATCATTAATCGTATTCTAGGAACACTTAAAGCATTACTGCATCCCAGGAAAAAACACCTGGTGTACATTATTAAGTGCTAGGCAGGAAATGGTCATGGCAGCATCCTGAAATTTGTCGGGTGAGTAGGTTTGGAGAATACATTATATGGATACTCCGTTTCAGAGCAGTACAATAAATCGTGTGGAGGCAGTACTAAAACACGCAGATATGTTCTTCTGTTATTATTGAATTGATATTTAAATATGTTTTTTTATTTGCTTCCGAATATTTGCTGAATGTTTTATAAAATTTGCTTTAGGATTTATTATTTTATGAACATTCACGCGATTTTGGATGCCACTGTAGGTAATATGAAAATGACAAACGTTTTAGCAAACTGCAGATCGAAAATCGTTAGTTTTCCGTATTAAATTTTCTTTAAGAATATATTTTTATGATATATTTACCATATGCATAGAGAATTCGATTTAAATTTGGTTCAATAGAAGTGAAAGTTTTGTTAAAATTAACAAAAAATAATAATAACTTACAAACAATTTAATTGATCATTCTTACTGGATTTTACTGGCCGGGAAACAATAAAAAGTTTAAAAAAATTTAAGCTCAAGTTTACTCTGTGAATTTGTGCATATATGGGTTGTACGAACACGAATCCAGTAAAATCTAGTTGGAGGATTTGAAAATGTGAACACAACTACTTAATAAGGTACACAAAAAAAACAAATATATAATAATTAAAAATTTTAGTCTTTAGATCATTTGACATCAATAACAAAACAAACAAATCAATTCGATCAAGCCCGGCTCCCATCACATCTACAACACAATATTATGAGGAATATTTCATTCTAAAACAGATTCTGCAAATGACGAGGCTTTGCATTGACTTCAACAGTCCTGCTCAACCGAATTTTAGGCAATTAAGGCAAGAGTAAGCAGGGCTTTGAAGTCGCTGTAGTCTAGCAGCTAGTGTGTTGGCTTATTATAAGTGAGGCCACGGTTTAAAACCAAGGTCAGACATCAAAACAAAATATGAAAAAATATTTCTTCGACGACCTCCTCAGCAGATTTTTGACAAAAACTCTGAGAATAAAAAAAATTTCCATGAAAAGTTTCTGTCGTTCGGAGTCGACTTTAAACTGTAGGTCACGCCAATCATGGATGAAATTAACACACACAACATAAGTGGTGTGAGAAGCTAGATCATAATCCTGACTGAAGGGTTGTAATGACCAATTATGTATATATATATATATATGTACGCAGGGTTTCGAACTAACAGATCTTGTATTGACCATATTAGCATCCTTAGAATGATTAATGAAAATAAATCAATATTATAACCCACCTTTATCGATTTTGAGAATGCTTTCGGGGCGAAAGACCTTAAAGTTGTATGGTCTGTATTGAGAAGTAAAAGAGTATCACAATAACACAATACGATGGGCCAAGGCAACGATTTTTCATATGGGCAGTATATGCAAACCCTTTAATACACTTACCGGAGACAAAAATTAGAAAAACTAAATCCTATGCTTTAGTCGCTATACACGCCCCCCCCTCCCCCCTTCCCTCTTCATCATCATTAGTATACCCTTCAAAAAAGGAGAAAAACCTGGACAGCATCATAACACATTACGGAAGAGCTTTGTCGGATATGCAAAGTCGAATAATCAGAGCTTAGAAGTGTCTTTTATTCACTATGCAATGTCTAGAACTCAAACTCACTTCAAAGGTCAAAATACACGCTTGTAATGTATGCGTTACATCACTTTTGCTGTATGGTTTGGAAGTCGTGGCTTGTTACTGCGGAAATTAACATATATCAACACAGGCTTGCGAAATATTTTGAAAATATGTTGACCTCGAACCGTCACAAACTTTGAATTACTTTAACTTTCACACCAGACCGACATTAATTCTTAAATACGACACCGAAATCTGGTATTATTGGGCCACGCCTTGAGGCAACCTTATGACTTACACTTCCAACATTTAGCACTTTGAAAGATGGGGCGAAAAAAACTAGGGCCCTTTGAATTTATTGACAAAAAACCACAACAAGCCTTCATAAAACTTTTAGGATTACGGAGAAATGCCAATCACAAGTTATCAATGGTATCACAACAAGACCTTATATGACCTATACCCGGGGTGATATGTAACCTAGGTTAGGTTGAGGTATAGTATTACGAAACAATCTTTTGAAAGCACTTGTGAAACCCAGTGAAGATCCGTTTTGTTAAGGAGCACCGAAGATTCCCGATATACTTGATATGACTTTGTATAATTCTTTTGTTTGTTTTGTTTTTTTTTTGTTATATTTCCCTCTAGAAGTGATAATAAAATAAATTTAATTCATTTTAATTTAAATTGATCTCGAAACGAATAGAAAGAAAATGATTTGTTTGCCAAAAAATAAAATCACAACCAATCAATGGCACCACACACACCACACACACACATGTATGCAATGTGATGTGTTACGAGTGACAATTATTTTGGAAACAAATTCATATTCTTCGTTGACTTCCACTTAATATGTGAAGCTGCGGAAGAAAGAAAATCGAAGAAAGCAACAACAACAACAAAAACAAGAACACATGGTCTAATCATTTGAACATATTGACACGATTTTGTACTGTTAGCGATACAAACAACGTATTACGAGCGTATTTTGATGAAAAACATTTGAACAAATATTGATAATTGCATCGATAAAGTTAACTGCCATGAATTACTGACGAAATGAAATTGATTGTCACTCTCCTGTTTAGCTCATTTAAGATCGTAGTATGTAAATGTATTAACGTGTGCGTGTGTGTAAGTGAATAAAATAAAATGAAAATAAAGTGACAAAAAAATAAATTCAACAATTGAGTTATAAAATATCAAAATATTTGCACAAGTTATCGTTTTTACAAATTAGTGGCATTTAGTACATTGAAATTAAGTTGGAAAAAAAAAACTTGAACTCTAATTGAAATAATTAATAAAATATGACTTGAAACATCATGTTAGCTAAGATATATACGAGGGCTGCAATGTATACTTAGAGAAATTGTAACACTTAACCTTATGGAGGAAAATTTTTTTTTAAGTTTTATACGAGCGTGAATGACCTCTTGAATTTCCCACTTCTTCAGCGAAAGTGAAACACTTCTTCTGTCAACATACATCTGTCACTTGACATCTGTCAAAATATTGACAAGTTACATCAAACTAAAGTATTTGACAGCTGTTGATAAGAGGCTCGCCCGTGATTTGAAGAGAAATCTGGAAAAGTGAATTTTGTCTAAAAATTAGGCTACGAATTGCTTCCTCATCCTTTTAATTCTCCGAATTTAGCAACGAGTGTCCATATCTGATCAAGCGCAGGAATACGCTTGCCAACAGGTGCAATAGGCAATTGAGTAGAAGAGATCTCTCACGCATGACTAAACTAATACTGTACAAAACACTCATCCTCCCCTTGCTTCTTTGTGGTGCTGAGGCTATTAAGCACTGATGCAGCAGCCTTGAGAGTATTCGAGAGAAAAGTCCTACGTAAGGCCCTCGGTTAAATCAGACTTGGCCAATTATTTCCGCATCCGATCCGACAGTGAGCTGTATGAGCTCCTCAACGACATGGACGTTGTGCAACGTATTAACATCCAGCGGCTGGGCTGGCTCGACCTTATGGTTCGAATTGAGGAGGATGATCCGGCGAGACGGGAATTTGATGCGGGGATCTGCGGAAGTCGGCGATGAGGGCGCCCTTGTTTGCGTTGGAAGGAGCAGATCGAGCAAGCCTTGTCATCGATTGGTGTGACCAACAGGCGTAGGCGCGCAAGAAGTAGGCAGGCCGAAATCCGTTAATCGGGTTGTTAATAGCCAATTAAGTATGTAAGTCCATAGTCTTCCATATCCATATAAATAAAACAAAATGTGTGTGATATACAGTCGCATTCATTTGAAAGACCTATTGATGCCATTACATGTAGAATATAACATCGTTTAAATGCCGCCATAGCGACTTTGAATTTTTCACGATTGGTGCATAGATCAGGCTAAATTTTTACCAATGGCAGGGATTATATTGACTTTGATGATCACTGTGGTTTGAAGCTTATCTGCATACTTAAGAAAACTCCACAAGAAAATGTTTAACGGGTTCGAATCGCATGATCTCGGTGACCAGTTTACATAACAATGCCCTCAAATCGCTCGTGGAGAATATCGAGTGTAGCATGAGCTGTGTGTCAGGAATATTTAAGAATCTAGCATCAAATAGAATTGGAAAAACGGGCGTTATGGTCGTCGTAGGAACTGCATTTGTATACATTTATATACATAACCAAGTGTGAAAATCTTCAATCCTTTTACGTTCTGATATTTGAAATCAAAATGTATTCCCGTAAGGGATAAGAAAAATATGAATATTTATCGATTGAACGAGACCATCTACAATCTTAACATTGAGGGCCTTTTTCTGCAAGGTTTAGTAGAAACAAGATGAAAATTCCAACAACCACAAGCAATGATAGGAACCAAATTTGCATTAGACCTGTAAAGATTCCATCTAAGGAACCTCGTGGCAGTTATAAAGGGACACTGGTCACTCTCATAGACTGGGAATGCCTCTTAACGATTTCTGCAGTACCTGCAACGACGAGGACGAAAAGTAGATAACATAACATCTTCTTTGTCATTCTTCGGTGCTTTGGATCCTAAGAAGAGGAATTCTTGGGTACCCAAAACAAAACACAACTGGCCGAAGATGATTTGATAAAAATTCACACTTTATAAGACTCTCGTGATGGTTAAGAGATGCCAATGAGGAGCTTTGGAATAGAACGAATAAATAATATCGGTGTTACAAGGACCCAAGTGCTGAACCTAACCGAACCAAAGCCATAACGACATTTTATTAATTGTATTGAAGAACAACCGAATGGTTTGCTTGAAAAAATCATTCTCAGTTTCAAAGAAAATTATCATATTTATGCGTGGTATAGTATACAAATACTGTAAGTTCCTTTTATATTCGCTCGTTCCCAAACAAAATTGAAAGAGTCCTGTAGCATAATGTTTAATGGCATCATTGTACCATTTTTTCATTGAAATTTGGTTCAAGAACGAAAAAGAAACAATATTACTTACTAACTTGGTCATTAGGCCCTCTAGTCTGGATTATAACCTAGATGCTCACATCGCTTATATTGTGTGTGTTAATTTTATACATTAGTGGCGAGACCTAAGAGTTTAATGTTGATTTTTGAGAAACTTTTCATGGCAATTTTGTTTATTCTCATCTATAATTGGTAAGTAGGTAAGAAATTATGTAGAAATTCTTATTAAAATAATCGATAACATGTTTAATCATGTACAGTATTGTTAACAATGATCAATTTTCTTTGAAAGACCCTGTACACGTACTGTATTTTGAGCCGCATCTGTGGTGCTTACAAATGTTTGCCTACCTTTTATAAATTGTCAACATTTCTCTAATAACGATTGGCGATACAATATTTTTTTTGTTAAACGATTAAAGATAATTGCATGCTAAACAATTAAAAGACGTGAGTAATTGTTTTATAAAAAACAAAAAAAAAACTTTTAATTAATTTAACATTTTGACTCTCATCGATAAAGCAATTCAATTCAACTTTAATTAATTTTATAAACAAAAAATGCAAACAATATTGCGTTCTTATTGATTGCCGTCAAATGGACTTGAAGTGAAATGTTTCGCGCAAAGCTGGGTAATCATCATCATCAACATTGCGAGCATCATATACTGCACATACATACATACATACATATATTTTCACAAAATTTTATTATGTTTTCTTTTGTTTTTGTAAGGAATGAATCGTTTTATTGTGGCATTTATTTTTTATAAAATTTTTTATTTGTATAAAAAAATTCAGATTTGTTTTCATAAATAACGTGATTATAATAATAAAATATGTATGTATTTATGTATGTATATAATATATTAGGACACATTTTCCAAAGTCATAAGTATTTACATATATTGTATATAGAGGTGTATGTGCCTATAAAATTTTACATTC
Source organism: Sarcophaga carnaria (assembly GCA_958299815.1). Classification (NCBI taxonomy): domain Eukaryota; kingdom Metazoa; phylum Arthropoda; class Insecta; order Diptera; family Sarcophagidae; genus Sarcophaga; species Sarcophaga carnaria. Next base: position 99,192,180 of record OY283152.1, on the reverse strand, counting down.
AACATAGAAATGTTTTGAGAAATATTGTGCAGGAGATTGAAGATCACACCACGATATCAATTTTGAAATGTTTTTATCACGTTTTGTATAGATTCGTATGTTTTCTTGATAAGCAATTATTTTATTTTGTTTACTATTTTATAAGGGGAACATATTTAATAAAAAAAATTCCAAGAACAATAAACTAGAAAATAAAAAATATCACACAGTCAATGCGGACTATAATATACCCTACCCTATACACACCACAATATGTTAATGAATTATCAACAATTTCCTTTTTGTATGTGCATATAAAGATTTTGAATGGAGATTCATCTATGTACTAGAGGATCAACAAGGAATTAGTGAGTGATAGTTAACCATACCATGCCACGCATAAGCGTAACGATTTTTTTTTATAAAATTCTTGAAAACATTGCACTCTAATAACACGCCATCTATTCGTATGCACGCTGAATGTTATCACTTATTTAAATAAAATCCTTCTTCTACATAACCATACATACATACATAATTGGTCATTACAACCCTTCAGTCAGGATTACGACCTAGTTGTTCCCACCACTTATATTGTTTAAAGTCGACTCCGAACGACAGATTTTTGAGAAACTTTTCATGGCAATTTTATTTACCTTCAGAAAGTCGCCGAAGAAATACTTTTTGTATTTTATTTTGATGTCTGGCCTTGGGCTCGAACCATGGCTTTTTGTCTAATAAGCCAACACACTACCTACTAGAACACGGCGACTTCAACCCCTACATAACCCCTACGCAGAATATTATACCATGTACGCATTCACTCTGATGATTAAATTTGCTGATAAATTTTCCAAAAAAAAATTTGTAAATTAAATTTTCTTCAATTCAACTTGCTTAGGAGGTACAAACAACAGGACATAGCAATACTATCTAACCCACGGCTTTTTTGATAAAGCCAGAACACTTTTGAGGATTTGGGTCAAATGTATGAAAAACTATGGTCAACGAAAGCAATGATAAAGACAGAAAAAGGCGTTCTCGAACCAAGTTCCTTTGAGGCAAGTAACAGTTTTGATGGGAAATTGCAATAAAAGAGTCATCACACTATCAAGTAATTGCCTACATACATACATAAATACTTACATAATGGGTCATTATAATCCTTCAGTCAGGATTACGACCTAGCTTCTCCCACCACTTATGTTGTGTGTGTTAATTTTATAAATTTTTTGTAAAACTTTTCATACAAATTTTATTTTCATTCAGTTTTTTTTGAAGAAATCTGCTGAGAGGAAGCCGCCGCGGAAAGAGTGTTTTTTAAATATTTGATCTGGGTTTTAACTGTGGCTTCACGTCTAATAAGACAACAAAGTACCTACCGGACTCAAGTAATTAAGAAATTACATGAGGTTAATAACCGATCTTTTGACAGGTCAATGTACCATAGACTCAGAGTACACTTATTCACGACGATAGGATTGAATTATCAGATAACTTTCCTCGAACCTGTGAGGTAGTAATACATCCCCGAAGGTAACACCTGGATGTTAAGACAGGGAATTGTCAGTGTTGATCCCGAGCAGTATTCTGAACTTTATCAGAACTATAGGCTTGGAGACGACATTATAAAGATACCCTACAAAAGCAGAGGGTACGAAGTTGGAGGGACCATACGATCGCCCCAGTACTTAAGCACTTCGTCACGACAATAATAATTATTAAAACTTGAATATGGGCTCTTTCCTTTAGAATGTGACAGCCCTAGTCCATTTGAATGTGTGTCTAAATATCATTTTTAATCTGTAACATTTGCAGATCTTTATGTATGTACATACATATTAGCGAGTTATTACGACGGTTCCCCATGAGTAGTTCACGCAGAAGACCTATGCAAAATGCAATATCAAACAAACAATAATCGACAACAAAGTTTTAAGAATATACTTATGAATTTTATACTAATGGCGCCATCTTCATATTAGCCTGCGAACTTTTCAGTCCAATAAATTTAAAACAGTGATCGGCACCCATAGCCCTCCGGCGCCAAACATATTTGGTTTTCTACACACATTGGACACGAACATCAACAATGTTCATAACAGAGTAAAAATGTGTTCAGTTGCTTGTCAGCTTCTAAAAAAGAAGGTTTATATCGCTTTTTTCAGGTTTATTTTATTGTTTCAAAGGTGAAATTAACCAAACGTACCGAAATGTAAGTTCATTTCTATCATGCGCTCGGCTATTGTATGCTAACTGAACATTATTTTATCTTTGAGACGGGTATGCAGTGAGCGTCAAAAGAAACCTTTCAAGACCTCAAGTAAGATTAAAAATGAGATTTCATCGCATTTTAGTATTAATATATCGTCCAGTAATCGCCATACTCTAGTGTGTTGGCTTATTAGACGCGAAGCCTGTGTTCATACCCCAGGTCAGACATCTCTAACAAAACGAAATATGAAAAAATATTTCTTCGGCGACTTCCTCTCAGCAAAAACTCTGAGAGTAAATAAAATTGCCATGAAAAGTTTCTCAAAAATTTGTTGTTCGGAGTCGATTTTAAACTGTAGGCCCCACCGCTCATGTATAAAATTAACACACTCTACATAAATGGTGCGAGGTTGTAATCCTAACTGAAGGGTTGTAATGACCAATTATATATGTATGTATGTATATCGTGCAGGATAAAAAGATGATGTCTGAATAAGAAGAACCTACGTGGGTAATACACCCTAAGTAGTGTCAAAAAAATATTAAATACCGTGTAGCGTTTTCTTAAGAATATTGCAATGAACCGAAAGCATTGCCAAGCCAGGAGGATCACGCAAAATAAAAAATCTCGAATACTCTCAAGGCTGCTGCATGAGTGCTTAGTTTTATTATTAGCCTATTAGTTTTGTTGCAAGAGAGAGGTCCCTGCTACTCGATTGCCTATTAAGACTATAGTAGCACTTGTTGGAAGAGTGATCCGTCATTTTTGGTGGTAACGGCAGAACCAAGATAAATAAATTCCATGACAACGAAAGTATAGTTATCGGCCGTAATCTGAGATCCAATTCAACGCATGTCCCTACTTGTCGATAACATGTACTTGTTTTGCCCTCATTTACTGCCGGACCCATCTTGATAGACAGTGCAGTACGAGCAGAAAAGCCAACAAATTTAAAAAATAAAGGGAGGATGTTGAAATCCAAAAATTTCGGTTTGCATGTGCAGTGCTGCTGAAATACCAAATAAAGTATTTCCCACTAAATGTTACAATTATTTTTTACATCTGAGCTTTACTTTAGTAAATTAATTTTTTAACTTTCATGACCAAGCTAAAACTTGTGTTAATCTATATGAATATGTAAATTAAAATCCTAATGAAATTTTTTTAAAACTTAAACTTTGTTTAATCACTATATTGTAAGAATAACAATTTTATTTAAATAGATTTTTTTTATTTTATTTTTACTATGTAATATACATTTATTTATTACTTAAGTTTTATTTTTTTTAATTATACTTATTTTATTTATAATTCACTCACTCTACATAATTATATGTGAATATATATAGAATTATTACATATATTTATAGTTTCTGTTGCATTTTGCAGAAATTTTGTTTGTTTAAATCTGTAATAATTTTTAAATACATACATATTTAATCCTTTTTACAACAAAACCTCTGGACCGGACATGTTTTGGTGTAAACAATATTTTTTTTTTGTTACAAATAAATTAAAACAACAAATTATATTTTCAAGTCACAATCAAAATCACACACGCTTTTTAATATTTATTTCGTACTTTTAATTCATCATTTTCTTTTTTTATTTATTGTTTTTTTTTGTTTTTGTTTTTGTTTTGTTATTAATCTAAAACTCTAGTATACTGATCTTTTGGGGGATTAATTTTTTACAAGTTTATAAAGAGAGAGAGAAAGTTAAAATACTTTCTCTAAGAAAAATAAAAATAATTTTGTTTTGTTAAAAAGTTTAAGAATTTCGTATATAAGTGCTTGGTTAAGATAGATAATGTTTTTATTTAAACATTAAACTAAACTATACTAATATTTAGATGAAGAATTATAAGATAATTTATGAAAGTGTGTGTGTTGTGTCTATGTACTGTTAGTATAGATTTTCCAAAAAAAAAAAAAAAAAAAGTTGTTCAGCCAAGTCACATAACGTACATAAACTCAAAGCCTACAATCTTATTGTAATTAAGCAAAAAAAATTATTTATTTGAAAAATAATAACAATTTTTAATATGTAGCTTATAATGTGAACTTATCTTTCTTTGCTAACTGTCAATGCAAATAACAATCACATAATAAAACGGGTTTAGAATTAATGAAAAACAAAATCCTTTGTATAATGTAAGGTTAGGTCTCGAAATGACTTCTCGATTTATGACTTTAGATATACATTAATATGAAATCTAACATTATATCTTCGGCAATAACTTGTTTTATAAAATATTTCATTTAAAGAAAATACGAAAAGTCTTTACGATTTAATTTTTTGGTAATTAAATTCAATGACTTCCTTTCGTTTTAGTCGATTTTCCAGCATAACATTTTTGTCCATTAGAACATCTCTTCTAATTACATATGTATGTATGTAACAATTAAATTAAGGCATGTATCTTTTTTGTTAACGAATTTTTACAATACTACTACAAAACAATTTCCAAATTTCCTTAAAACAAACGATAAAATAAAGCAATAATTAATGCCAATTGAAATAATTCCTAAATAAAAACTAAACTTAAAAATTCTGTTTATATTTTTGTATATTGCATGACCGAAATTATTATATGTATATATGTATGTAAGTAAAACTTTAATACATTCCTATATTATCTGTATAGTATATAAATTAATTAATATTTCTGTTTTAGTTATGTAATAATAAATTTTAATTATATATGTTAGAAAGTATAAATAAATATACGTAGTATGTATATAATTTTCTTTTTTTTTTTAATAAATATTTTTATAATATTTTAAAACAGTTGTAATGAATTTAAATATATTTCGAAAATATCTTATAAAAGGGATTGTTATTGTTTTTTTTTTAATTAAAGATCAAATTTAATGGAATCGTTTATAGTTATTATTGTATCGATAACACTATTTTACATTTAATATATTAAAAACAGGACCAATGCGCAAAAATACACGTCTAAGGACACTTCTTAATTCGGGCTTCAAATCGAAACACATTATTTCACATAATAAAGCATAATAATAGGAGACGTGTGTAGCAAACTGTAAATGAAATTAAATCGTAAATAATCATACATTTCAAATGTTTTATAAAGAATAGGTACAACAGTTATAAAGTAAACCAAGTAATAATTCCACTGTGATACCCATATAAGGCAAAAGCTAAACACTGAACGATAACACTCAACATTACCAGCACAAAATATAAGTTCTTAAAAATAAAAAAAACACGATCTTGGAATGTATTACAGTAACCGGAAAGTATTATTAAGCTCTTGCTGGAATCTTTTTAAATTTCTGTTAAGCTTAAAAGAATTTTAAAGTTGTTCAACACGTCAAGAAATTTTCTACCCAGGAACAACTTTTCAATACTTCTAGTCAATCTTAAATAATAATAACAATGGAAATAAAAATTGTCTCCTCTACGAAATTGCTATTTCTGCAACCGCCATAATACGCAAAACACAATCTTGTCGCATGAACCCTATTGGACAATGTCCAGTGTTATCAACCTCTATGATAACATAGCATATCGTCGTTGAATATCCAAAAGTACGTAACATCACTTTTTATAATTTTACAGGATAAGGAAAAAACGTTATAAAAAAACGTTGCACATGTTGTTACGTCATTTTGAATTATTGATATAAAAACGTTATTTTTGATCGCAAAAATGTAAAAATTGGTAGAGATATGTTAGATAATATTACGAATCATAATTAATCAAAAACTCGATTTTGATTTTTTGATGGTACGTACTTTTGTATTTTCGACGACGATATGTACGTTCCAATAAACCATAAGCCCTGGGATTTCATTCTCAACTTTTAATGACGGCATTACGACACCGATTATGTAGTCAAATTGACAGTCAGATAATAATGTTGTCTCCTTTCCTAACTCATTAAAGACACAAACTTCTTTTAGTCGCTTTGGCTCCGCTGTTACCGTTATTAATGCTCTACAAGTCGCCCACATTCCACGTATTTCTTTATGAACACTGTTAAACACTGTTGCAGTAGCATTGAGAGTATTCGAGTGAAAAGTCCTACGTAAGATCGTCTTCCCATCCAACAATGAGCTGCATGGGCTCCTCAACAACATGGACGTTGTGCAGAGCATTTACATCTAGCGGCTGCGCTGGCTCGGCCATGTCGGTCGCATGGGAGAGGATATTCTGGCGAGAAGAGGATAAAATGCATGGATTGGCGTAGAGGACGACCTTGTCTGTATTGGAAAAAGAAAATCGATAAAGCCCTGTCATCGATTGGCCTGGGAAGGCGCACGAGAAGTAGAGGTGACTGGAAGGGTTCTTTACGCCAATTAAGCAAGTAAGTAAGAATATACGCCTTTCAAGGTATTCTCGGTAGTCTAACTATCTATAAGAATCTGAAGAAAGTGGACGTAATGAGGACCTATATAGTACTCTTTTGCTCGTATAAAAAAAGTTAGCTTCCTCGGCTATATCTCTGGCCCTACAGATTATCAGCCCGGATCAAGAACTGTTTTGGAGTCCTTGATACCATGGCAATCCAGCCCACCAGGTGCGATTCCCCGCCATTGTGTTTTTAGCCTATTTTTCCGGATTTATGAAGGACGAATTGAGGACGCATTTGCTTTTTAATTTAGTACTAGATATAACGAACAACTCACTTTAACAAACAGACTGGACAACGATTTAGTAAAAAGTTGGACTTTCAAAATGAACCCAAGCAAAAAGACAGTTTGTTAGACCAACTAAGAAAAACGAAATTATTAAAGAAAATCAATATGTTCACTTACCCTCGCATCAGACATTTTTAATAATCTGGTTAAAATCAGTAACAGCAACGATGTCCATGCATCACGATGAGCTTCACTTTGTAAACTTAGGAAATATGTCAGCGCTTCCTTACATACTTGAACTAATTCCTGTTCGATGCCAGGCCAATCACTCCGTCTATTCTCGTCTCCGTACATTTTAAAGAAAATTCTTAGCACACAGGCCAAGGAGGCTGTTTCTTGTTTTAATAAATTTGGTTTTATTGAACCCTTAAAACCAGCACGCCACAATATATTACGTTGTTCTTGATCGGCATTAAAACGTTTAGCAAAACGATGAGATTGCATTAGGCAATCAGCCAATGTGAGTAATTGTCGTGTGCGCAGGTAACTATACATTCCTTGCTCTTCACGCTGGCAATCTAACATGGGATGCGTTGTTATGCTGCCGGTTAAATCAGCGGCGGCCTGTGCTAATGTCTCAGCATCTTCCTTGCGTGACGTAGCCGGGAAAAATATTATGTTATCGACTGTTTGTATGAGCTCAAGTTGTACAACACATTTGATGTTAAGACTCTCAAATAAAGCGGGATTTTGAGGAACAACGGGATGTTGAGACGTGGCATGCGGTAAATGTTGCTGGTGCTGTTGGTGTTGGTGTTGATGATGATGGTGGTTTTGGTAAGTATGATCGTCATCGAAACTTCCCGAATTACTATAAACGGAATGTTGAGATTGTGAGCGATTTAATGTATCATTCATACGCGTATTAGAACCCTTTCGTAAATGTGACGTTTGAGAATTATTATGCGCTGTTGATTGTTGTTGCTGATATTGCATTTGACCTTGATGATGCTGTAGTTGTAGTTGCTGCTGTTGCTGTTGCTGAGGGTTTGGACGCCATGTTAGCAATTCTCCAGGTAAAGTAGCATTGAAAATATCCAATATACATTGACAGGTTTTATCCCATGTAGCTTCATTAAATTTAAACCCATTCGATATGACCAAGTTTTCCAAACAGTTCGTGCCTGATCTTGCAAGTTGCTCGTTATTCTGCTGCACACACCAATGCAGCTGAGCAAAAAGGTCTTCCAGCAAAAGATGACCCAATACATCAAAATACTGCGTGAAAACATCAATAATGGCGTACAAAGCGTGATTGCAAGTGGTGGTCATCCATTCTGATTTTTCTGTAACATGTTCGGGTAACTTCATATTATCGAAAATACGAAATATAACATTAAAAAGGTCTTTCCACCAATTTGGCTTAAAGCTATCACCATGGGTTTTAACAATTTCAAACAGCACAGTAAGACCTCTTGTTCTTACATCTAATTTACAACGATTTACTACACATGACAAGGAGAATAGCATGGGAAACCATCCTCTAACCCAAACACGATCTTCTTCTGCCACCGAAATATCATTTTCCATGCCAGCATGTTCCGCAAACAACTGAGGCGATTCATGTACACACAAAGCACATGTTCTTACCAGCCGTATGGCTTCCATGCTCGTATCGGGAAATCGAGCATTGCAGGCAAATTCTGATAAACATTTTACAGCATCCTGGAAGGAATCAACCATTACTGCAAATTGTTTCTGATACAGTTCACCGATGATTTTGCCTGTTGTTTGAAATGCCAACTCAACAATGGCTTCTTCATGATCTCCCGCTGCCAAATGGAATATGGAGAAAATATTTTTCCAACCGGACTTAATATTTCGCGCTTGCGAATTAACCATTTGGGCTACACAACGTACTACCATATCTCGTATGGCTGGTGATTGATTCTTTTTCATAATATGCTCGAATGGCCGTAAGAAATCTTTTTGAAAGCGAAAATTTGCAAATTCTCCTTTTTCTAAAAATTTCATGGACAATTGACGTAACGAATCCAATGCGAAGAATGAAATTTCTTCATTACTATTGCAACCAACCGTATTGAAATGTTCGCCCAATACTTGCCAAATTCGTGACCACTGCAGACGTATACGTTCCATGTTGTAATAGGAAATTTCCACAATTTTTTGCAATGAAAACATACGTGGCTGTGCATTATGCAATTCTTCAATGGAGACCTAAAATAACGTAAGAAAATTGTACTAAATCTACGGAATTTATATAATTTTTTCTTACCTGACATAAGGCCTTTACAAAGTCAACTATGGCATCACCATCTAAACGTATGGAACCAGTAAAAATACGATCTACAGCCACAACAACGCTTTGACTACTTGTCTGTCCTATGTGTTCTTTAACGCTGGGATTCAACGAATCTTTCAGGGTTGTCTGTGCACCTGTTAAAAATTTGGGCCGTACACCAGTACCAATTAATTGAGCCAATTCCAATTGACTAATGCACTTTACAATATCCAACCAACTGGAACCCAAATAATTGCCATCTGTGTGAGCTACCATAATCAAAGTCTTTATGGTGTCAATATTTTTAGCTTTCATTTCATTTATTGGCGAATTCGCCGTGAGTAATGTGAATCTGGCTAATGCCTGTACATAGGCATCTCTTTCTAAAGTCATATGGAAAATACAAGCAATGCGTATGGCACAACGTATACCATCCAAACAAAGACAAGCGATTTCCGGATCATCACAATCCTGTAGACCCACAGAAAAAGCTGCCAAAAAGGGGGTCCAAGCCATTTTAAACATGGGACGTACATGTTCCAAGTGTTTAGCCGACGTAAATGGTGATTTGACATGGGACACGGATTCCATAAGATTTTTTGCTGCTGTTGATATTGCCTCCATTTCCATATTCCATAATAATTTTCGCCGTTTTTCATTGGCAATTATTTGCTTGCCTGGTTTATTAACAACAGTGTTCTTCATTTTAATTTCATGACCTGCTATCTCATCATATATCGACGATAGATATTCCACCGGTAGGTCATCCCTACTATCACTTACACCTTGGTTAAGTTTAATGTATTGCTCTTTTGTCATTTTGTTTTTTACTTGAGGCGAATGCAAATCCGTTGTCAACATAATAATGGAAAATGCCAGAACGTAGACAGTATCAGCACTTTGAAATAAAGGATTATTTGGATTGCACTCACAGTAGCGACTGGCAAATTTTTCCATAAGACGATCGATTTTTTGAGCTTCTCCTGGCAAACGAAACTCTTCCAAAAGCATTCGTAGAGCGGATACCACCTCTAAGTTGTGAAATTCGAAAGCGTCTATATAAGCACACATTACTTCCTTAGAATGATCATCATTCTCTCCAATATAGTTGCCTATAACAGTTTTGTCTAAACGTTCATCTTCATGCAACCATTTGGCAATATCTTTGGGTGTAGGACCCAGTAATTGTTTCTCTTGTAGAAATTGCACTCCCTTCTTTGGCTTACGATTGAATAACTCAATGCCGGCTTCCATTACCTCTTTGCGCATTTTTCTTTCTTCCAATGCTTCAGGTAAATCTAGGAATTCATTATTTTTAACACTGCCATACGAATTTAAACTATGACTTGAGCCACCATGTGTGGAACGTATTCCTATTGTGTTTGTTTGCGATATGGCATCCGTATTATCAGTAGTAGGTGATTGTAAGTCCGCTGAATTGCCGGACCTGTTGTGAGCTGCAGAACCTTCGCTTCCATTGGAGGAAGGATTTGGATTGACGTACAAATGTTGACTCCATTCGACCATACATTTTAGTATAGAAACTAAACATTCTAAGCCTCGTATACGCATTGATTTCTCTTCCATTGGATTGGCACCCAACTCCAGAGCCTGTCTACCTTGAGCAATTTTCGATAAATCATTAACCAAACGTTCAAATAAGTTTGCAGCCTGAAAATCACAATCGTAATTGACATAAATGTCTACCACAGATTGAGCATCAGCACATATACGCGTTAAGGCCTGTATGACCATCCATTTATGCTCAAATGAGCTTGAAGTGGCTTCCAAAATATTCAAGAAAATTTCCTTAAAGAACACTTCTATCTGCTTCTTCAAATGTATTTTAAAATTCGACAACAATGCCACAAATATTGACAATGACAGCTCGAACACCTCTGGCACTAAGCTTACGCCATTCTTTGACAATGCTACACACAAATACTGTTTAATGGCCATGATAAACATTTCATTTGAACGAAATACTGGCCCGGCATTTTGTAAAATCGACAATAACAAACGTAACGATAAAACTTTTGATCTTAATTCGTGTGATTTAGGATCTGGATGACCTTCCGGTAATGGTTTCATCGACAATTTACACAATGCACGAAATACTAAGAAGGCATCCTTTTGTAGAACATGTGTAAACTTAGCTGTTACAACAGCATCGTTTTCACTATGCATTTCGTTACTTTCTTCTGAGTTCATATTCAAATTATTGTCAGAAGATGTATGATTGACATTGTTCTCCGAACCCGTAGTAGTAGTCGATATGTTATTTGTGCTAATATTATTATTGTTGTTATTTTTATTAGCTGCATTTAACTCTTTATCATTCACAACAATATCCGGTGAGTTTTCTTTTAGAACTTCTGCTATAGCAGCTGAAAAATAAAAATTTCAATTAAAATTTTACAAATAATAATGAAAAGATTTTCGAATTTTATTAATTTAGTTCTTTTAATATTAATATTAACTAAATTAGGAACACACTAGATAGCGAACGTGATTGGAATAAGATGTTAAACATCTACTGTAGATATTTTCTATTAGTCTAAATAATCTGTTATTCATTTGCCACACTTTATATCAGATTATCACATTAGCCTAGTCGATGCGGCGTTATTATCAACGAAGTTGCGAATGAAATGGCAAGATCAGGTTCAGCTTTGGAAGCTACAGCAGAGAAGAAGTCAGTGAGACCATCGATGTACTTTTTTGTTAAGAATTATTAAAGTAAAGTAAACCGCGCATGGGGATATGGAACGGACCGCAAGGTTGCACGAGTCTTATGACTAAAACTCAATCCCATAGGAAGGAAAGTAATCCTAAGCATGAGTAGTACTAAGGTGGCATGCTTCTTATAAACACAGGATGCAGGCTGTGTGAAGGAGCAGAGAAAAGGGTGAATCATTTCTTAAGTTTGCAGGAGTTTAGGCAAAAGGTAGATTTGAAAAACTGCAAACTTGAGGTTTTAATATGGTTCGTAAATGGAATTGACTAGTTAGGGGGATATCTTTAGAGGCAAACATTTATCTATGGTTGCCATGATGGCTAATTGTCGTTTTTGTCTTTCTTTCTTTCTTGATATTTATACCCCATTCTTCTCCTTTCTATCCTCTTTTCTTTTCTCTTTTTTCTTGTATAAAGGGACACAATAGGCCATTGGGTCTCTGAGTAAAGGCGTGTATCTGTGAATACAGTGATCCCTCACTCTTCCAACCTAAGCTAGCTAACCTAACCTTTAAGTTATTATTACTAATCACTTTAATAATATCATGCAGAGATCTTGTTGGGTACATTATGGGCAAGCATAGTAGATAACAGCTTGAAAAACATCTTTGAAAATAAATATTGTATTTGTAATACTTAAAAGCAAGTTACGATTAATTAATGATGGATTTGGATCAATTATAAATCCTGTGTGGTCTTAAAATGTTTGCCGTGTTTGTTCCCAACTAATTTCAGTGTTAACAAACATGATATTCCTTTGATGAGTGAATATTAGTTTCGTTTGCCTTTTAAAAAATAGTTGAGTTTATCAGCACCGATAAACTTTTTTAATTTTTGACAAAATTATTTAATGATGCAATTGCTATTTTCGGTTTCGAAATTTTTTCAAGAACTACAATAGATTACTGTAAATTTTGAGGTTATGATAGGTCTAAAAATATATCGTAGAGGACTGATGATAGCAATAAACCTTGCGGACAATCTGCTTCTTCTGCTACCGCAGTCCTGAACTTTAAAAATAAAAATTTGTATTCATAACACCTGCTATTTAAATAATTAAAGAGTGAAGGAACATTAAAGAGTGTTTCAAAACTGGCTCGATGATTGGTTTGGAAAGTAAACTTAATTCATAAAATTTAAAATTCTTTTGAATGCATTAATCCATCTAGGTTCATCTCTCAAACTCAGCATTTTTTCATGTCAACTATAAGTCTTCAATAAACAAAATTTTAAAATTCCAACGTTTCACGCAGCTCCACGTATAACAACAAAATCTGTTTACATTAAAAATCTTACTGAATGCACGTACATAAGTGGTACATATTTAGATAAGAAAAAGAAATATTTTCGAAAAACTAATTTTAAAAATGTATCTACTTTAGAGGTAAGTTAAAAAAAACTATCGTTATCAATAAAACATATTGTAGAAAATGGTATAATTGTTTTTCTTTATAGAAATCTATCCCCTCCTTTAATAATTTAATGTCAAAACCATAAATGATTCACCTTAGTGTGGTTAAGGTATATTGTGGTTCAAAATTATTAGCAACTATGGATATCAACGGATCAACGGATACCCTTCTAATCTAGTGGACAGTGTGCTAGACTATTAGCGTGATGGTCGTGGTTTCGAGACTCTAGCCTCGAGCTCAGAGCAGAAGGCCTAAGCTACTGAGCTCGAAATAAATAAAATATAATTTATAATTGTATTGTCGTTGATAAAGAACATAAAAATCAAATGCAAAAGAAAAATCAGAGACCAGGGGAAAAAGCACAATGAAGGTTCATTCCGATTCAAATCCATTTGAAGTGATCTTTCAGCAAAGCAATTGATCTTTGCTTTATAAAATTAATCTTTATTGTCATGCTGCGAAAGTCGTAAAACAAAGAGCTCTTGTTTGCTAAAACATTTGAAAGTTAAACAGAAGTAAGCAAGCAGATCTTATCAAAACAAATACTAGTACTTTTGCCATACACTTAGCCACTTGCCTTGTGTGTGGGAAAATGTCATAGACAGCCAAAAACAAACAAAAAAAAATACATTTCTTTTAACAAAAGGCTCATATTCATAAATCTTGTAAATTAATTTCACTTACCATTTAATATTTCTTCTACAACAGCAGCTGCTACCGACTCCGGTGTTTCCTCCTCAGAACCGCTACCACTACCGCTTTTTACACTTACACTTGCCTCGGAAGCCTGCGAGGTGTTTGCAGCCGCTGCCTCTTGCACTGCTTGAGCAGCTACTTCGTACACTTGATTTTCCATACGCGAAAATATTACATCCAACATTTGCGTCAATGTAGCACATGCTGTCGTCTGATTAACCAAATTTTTACTCGACAAGTATATGTCATAGCATGTACGTACTGCCTGTAGGACAGTACCCTCATGAATTTCAACATGTTGAGAGGTGACCACCGTAAGCAGTGCTTTAATAATTTGCAATTGAACGCATTCATCAGTTTGAGGGCCATTGAAACAGCCACATATTGTGTTCACAATACGATCAATTAACAAATGACCAGGACTTGAAGAGTCCTGTATGGCTCCAGTCAGATGACCATATGCTATTAACTTCTCTAGGCAATCCAAAGCTGTCACCACAATACGGGGTGAACGACTTTTACAGGCCAACTCAAATGGCAGAAAATATGTCTCCGCATTTATTATACTGGCTGCATCATTCTTCGGCAGTGGCAGTGCAGCACAGGGGAGCTCATTACCTTCTGCTATTTGACCAGCATTGATTAGTTCAGCTTTGATTTGTTCCAAGGCTGTGTCGCATGATTTTTTCAATTGTGAATTTTGGGAACGTTTAATGTCCTTATCCGCAAGGATTTTCTCTAAAGCGCGCACTATAAACATTTCTTTAGTTTTTGTGGAAAAACTTTGCATTATTCTGCATCAAGGTCTTTGCATGTGAAATTTAATCGAAAAATTGGGTCTTTTTCGTCGTTTGGGTTGATGTGTCAATATGACTGGCAAAACAGACACATACACACACTCCAACACACAAAAAACCACAACACTTCCTTTCCTATAATTTTCGTATTCTCGTTTCAACTAAATTCAATATTTATATTCCCTCATTGTTTTAACGCTGTTCGATTACACATTTTCGATAAAATGATGGTAATTAGATTAGAAAAATATATAATTTTTAATGGTTTTTAATTAAGTAAAAATTACAAGTAGTGAAAAAATTTTATCACGATATTGACACACTAGAGCGAGAAAAAAGAACGTCATCAGCGAGAATGTCAAAAACACTGCAAAAGAGAAACACCTGTCAAATGTAAGTAAACAGTAAGAGCGTTACTACACCGAATGTAATTTATTAGCAAATCACAAATTATCAGGACGGTTAAGTTTTTTTTAATTTAAATTGAAGACTTAATGGCTGAATAAAAAGTTTAATTATTAAAAACTCATTTTTTACAAATGGCATATGGCCATTTTACTTTTTTTTATAATTTTAAAACTGATTAAAAGACTTCAAGATATATAAATACACTACGAAAAGGCTCCTTGGGCAGAGTTCAGATTTATAAAATGTGTTTACATTTAACGGGAAGCAGTGATCAGAATAAAAATATGGCTTCGTATTACTAAGAAACCTCCAAAAGTTTATCTAAAGGAGATATGTGGGATTTAATACAAAAACAATAAAACATTAAATAATTTGCTAATTGATTAGACGGTAACTGCGGAACAAAACTAATCTGACAATGAAGTTGGTTTGAGTCCAACTCTTACATACCTTAAAGATGGAGAGGTTAAGAGGATTCGTAGGAATCTAAACATAAAGCTTTTAGAACTGATGGTATAACAGCACCGGAGCTGAAAAAGAGTTCTTCTAAGCTAGCTGCATTAGCTAACATGTTCAATTGTCATTCCTGTTTAAAACTGTAAAAACCACTTGCCAAAAGTAAACTGCACAGTCTATGCTATACAGTTTCAGTGTAGGGTCCTCTAGGAATGACTTCTGAACGTTGACAGTTGGTAACGACCATCTTGATGAAGCTACATTTATCAAATTCGTTGTCACTTATTAAATCTGTTTTGCCAAATCACCATGGACCATAGGAAACGACATTTGTACACTGAATGGGCTCTTGAACAGTTGGCTACTGACCCTAATCTTCATCGAAAAATGATCTTCAGTGATGGGGAACATTTTTAGATGAATGGGTAGGTGAACAAGCAAAATTGTAGAATTTGGGACTGTACCAATCCACATTAGGTCCAAGAACGACCAACGCATCCCGGAAAATTTACTTTTGATGTGGATATTGGACATCGGTCTTAGTCAGGCCGGGGCTATAAACGGCGAATACTATCGGTCGAAGATTTCCTACTTCTTCTGGCCCGAATTGGATAATTTAGATACCAACGACATGTGGTTTCAACATATTGGCGCTATCTGGCACACAGTTCATTCCATATTGTGTTATGGGGTTATCTGAACTAGCCACCGAAATCGTGCCATTTGACCCTGTTCGACTATGTCTTGCGGCATTTGATAAGTCGCAAATGTATGCTACTAAGTTACAAACCACAGCGGTCTTCAAAGCCAATATAATTCATGACATCAATTAAATTTAATTGAAACATAACGCAATATTTGAAGGTGAATAAAAGACTTGAAACTATACTGCGGTTTCTTAAAATATTCAAGAGCTCACTAACTTTAAGAAAACATAAAATTCTGACATATTTATATTTTATTCCAAATTACATTCTAATATTTACAGGTATTGTGAGTTTAGTTTTAAAAATTAAATTCACAACTTATTGGCGAATTCTGTTCTTATTTTATTATTCACTTTATCCATTCCCATTTAGTTAAATCACTGCCGCCAGCCTTTTCGATAGCATCATAAATATTCAAACTCTCTCCTGCTGGTATACCATAACCCAAATTCAAACCGTGTGGATTCGATGGCGTTTTGCAGTCCATTGTACACTCTTTCCGCAACACACTGTCAATCTCCACTGAAGAAAAGAATGCCACTGACATTGGCAAATCGTTTAAGCCCAAACGTGACGAACAAAAAGAACGTGTCAATAAATTTGTAATGTGCATGGCTAAGGCTGCCTGATAGGCATATTTTTCTTCCACTAAGTAACGCAACTCATCGTGAAAGCTTAGACAAAATCGAGCCTTGTCACCCAAAAGCCAACGCATAGAAACCAACATTAGGTGTAGAAAATCAACGGCACCGCTTTGTACAACCCAGTTAATGCGCGTGGGTAGGAAACGATTTTCATCCGATGTATTGTTTGTTTCTAAAGCACGACTTAAACGACATCCCAGAAAGGGTGTGACAGGCTCATCTCTGGTAGCAATTTCTTCCAAACGATTAAACATGGCACTTTCTGTGCCACCCAGCCAGCAAGGTCTTTCAAACATTTCATCAACTGCTTTGTTGTTGGTAGAAGCTAATTTTAAGGCCTCATAACCAGTATAACTGTAATTAAAAATAGATTTTATAAATTAAAAACATAACAACGGATGTACGCTTTAAACCTGTACCTTCTGTCTTCAAACTCTTCTTTAAATTCATCTTTGAGCTGATAAACCTTTTTGCCTTTGGTTATGGCAAACATTTTCATTGCTTTACTGCGGGCCTCTGTAGCTGAAAATGTAGGATTAAATTGTTTCAATAGGCCTTCAGCAAAATTTTGACCCGCTCCATATATTCGCGCATAATTTATAACCTTAGCATGATCTCGGGATATACCAACGGCTTTTGCCGTTATAGAATGCATATCAGTACCATTGGATTTAGTTCCACTTAAAGTCATCCAACCTAAGGGTGTGGCACCATGTATGCCATAAGCATAGGCATCTCCCAAAACAGAAGCAATCCATAGTTCTTGGGAATCAACATCAGCTCCTACTATACGATAATTAGGTGGAGCCTGAACCATTGCTCGTAATTCTGAGCCAATGCGTTCTAGTTGGGAATTCGAAGCCGTCATCCAGGTGGGTTCCATAGCTCTACGTGTTAAAGTGCCACATGTTACTACTTGCGGACAAATAGCACCATACTTGTAGTCTTGATTTCGTAAATTTTCTGGTAACTCTTTATCATTTAACCACACTACAAGCTGACCAATTATACGATCTCTATTATTTCGCCAATAAGACATCATACGAGCAATTTCAATAACCCTTTTAGCTGTAGAACTCTCCGTTTCAGCGCTACTTAACACATTGTCTGCAAATTTGCTGAGGAAATCTCTCGATAAAGGATTGCCAACTCTTAAGGATTTGCCATTTTTATGTGGTAGTTTAATAAAAAAGCAACAACCATCTAAAATTTGATTGCACCAAACACCAGAACCGTTATAGAGACCACCTGTGTGATCTTTCTTACTTAATTTGCTGTAGAACTCTCGTTTACCCAATTTGCTGTCTAATTCCTTTTGTAAATGGCCAAATGCATAATCACTTTCCAGTTCTGAGGCATAAGTCTGAGCAAATTCTGGTATGGGACATTGTGCGGCCAATTTTTCAATAGGTATGCGAGGCTTATTTTCGGAATCTGTTTCTGATGATGGAATTTTTGATGTGAACGGCACTAAGAATCCCCAACCGTGTTCTCGGCTATAATGCAATGGATAACCTTCCCAGCATAGCGACAATAACTTGGGGGCAATCTGCATGCCAGTACTAATCTCCGTCGGTCCTGGAGACCAATCGGTTAGATCTCCATTATTTGGAGGTTTTTGACATAACTTACGATACCAAGCTGGATAACCCGGCAGCAAAGGACGTCGGGCAGGTAGTTGGTCTTTTAAATCATATAAATGTTGAAATTCTTTATAAAGTTCTTTATCTTCTGGCGAAAGTTTCGAATCATATAGGCTTTGTGGTTGATTGGATTTTGATTTTTTTTTACTTTTTGTTGTTTTCATTTTCAGTTCTTGTGTTGACCAGTCTTCATCCCACAGCCATAAATTGTTTTTGTATTGTTCATCCTTTAAGAGACTGCAAGCTTCGTCGGCTCTTCTGGCTAAATGATATTTAGCTTCAATGCTGAGGTCTTCATAGGCTAAATCAGATTCGTTAATATAACGTAACCAATTCTTATTTACAGGCAAATAGGCCGAGCCCATTTCTATCATACCAGCCAATGTAACTGGATGGGGAAA
The DNA here is from genome assembly GCA_958299815.1 of Sarcophaga carnaria. Taxonomy (NCBI): domain Eukaryota; kingdom Metazoa; phylum Arthropoda; class Insecta; order Diptera; family Sarcophagidae; genus Sarcophaga; species Sarcophaga carnaria. Next base: position 99,173,174 of record OY283152.1, on the reverse strand, counting down.
CCTTTCTTCGAATAAAGGAAAAAGCTTTTGTAATATTCTGTGTGTAGCAGCAACATCATTCGAACAGTAATTCATTAAGTTTTGGAAATCTTCTCGAACATCACACAGAGTACCCTCAACGAAAATATTCCTTTCTTCTTTACTAATCTTTGAACCGCCACAATACAAACGATGAACTTCACTTAAACTATTTAAAGAGCTTTGACTCAACCATTCGATGTCTTCAGGAGCAGGATCTTTTTTCGATTTCATTAGAGCACGCTGATAACTGGTAACACCGCTTACGCATACATGCAAAGACATGGTATCTAGAAAACGTACCTTAGTATCTTCTATTAAATATTGTTCTCTTAAACGCGCCCGATCATAAGAGACATTATGGCCTATTACAAGTTTAGGACCTTCCAGTCCCAAAGAGATTAGTTGTTCTGTTTTGTAATAAGGCATTTTTTGTTTAACACTCATTTCACCAACATTATCTGTCAAACGGGGACTTACCCATGAGTACCAACTCGTACAGCCCACTGCAGTTGCCAAAGTGGGCATGGCGCCTTCACTCATACAAACCTCTACATCGAATATTAAGCCTTTCTCTGGAGGATATTCTATAGAACGACCCGTATCGCTACCAGGATCATAGACTGTCCAACCTGGTTGAAAAGCCCACTTTTTTGGTTTACTTGGCAACGATTTAAGCTCTACTAATGGAATCAGCAATTCTTTATAGGGCCTGATTTGCTCTTTACCAATTTCCAAGAAATGTTCTTCAATATTAACGCCTTTCAGGCGTGGCAATTTTAAGTGGACATCTTGCAAATATTCCGTGCTATTGATATCTATACCATGACGCTTAAGATCGTTTTTAATTTTAAGCGTTTCGCGCTCATTTTTTGCATTTGCAAAACGATTTGCACCATTGAACAGTTGTTGATGGAGATTTTCAGAAAGCATTTGTATTTTAACCAAATTTTCATTATATTCTGCACTAACAACATTCTTTTTTGAAATTTTTTCCTCATCAGACGCTTCATTTTTTTCTTTTAAATGGTCTGTGATTTCAAAAAATATCTCATTTGGCTCAGCCGTCTCTGAGTCGACAATCTTTAGATGATTGGGGACCGACTCACTTTTGGCTTGATCGTCATTTTGTATTATTGTTGATTCATTTAATTTTTCACATTTCTCAGCTGTTGCCTGAAGATTAATTTGCTTGGAAGTTACCTTATTATTACCAATCACAAGTTGGTCATTAGTTACTTTAACTGGATTCGTTGTCGTTCTTTTAAGTTCTTTTTTGGTTTTGATTATTTTTTCGTTATTTACTGAACCATTTGCCTTTCGAAATATTTTCACTTTACTATTTGGATAAAATTGTTTGGTCAGTTTTGAGTAGAATCTAATAGTAGAACTCATGTTTTAATATTAATGTGCAAATAATGATAGCAAAACAAAGAAACTGAAAAACACCGGTTGCGTAGAGATGGTGTACTATAATCGATTACTGCTTGTAAATGATATATTAAGAGGTAACAGATTTTTACTTTGAAAAGTATACTTGTCATGTATGTGTAATTTATAAAAACGTACAATATTATAAAATTTATAAAAAAAAAACTTTTTTAAAAAGAGTTTCAATTGTAATAAATACTTTAAGCATAACACTTTAAACTGCTCACACTAAAAATTATTGTTTAGTTTATTAATCTATCTCAAGGCCTATTTAGAGCCCTAACAGACATTGGATTTATTTACTGTTCTAGCATGGTTTTATTAATGTGTGTAAACCTGTACCGCAATTAAACTATTAAAGCAATATGGTTTAAAGCTGGTATAAACATTATATAAAAGAAAATTGAAATGTTTGGTAATAAATGTATGTTGGGTTATTTTGTTCACATCTACTCTGTACTTATCGATAACACATTTTAATTCATATGTTTTATAAACAACCTTCCCTAATAAAAACACAGAAAGTAGAACATTTCAGATTATTTACTACTTTGTTATATTAGTGTATTTTTTAAATAAATAATTGATTTTAAATGTCTGTGCAAATAAATTTTAATACATCAAATGAATATGAACTTATTGAATATCCTGGTTTGGTTAAAAACACCGACAAAATGTTAACAACATTAGGCGGCATAACAAAATTGTCCAGGGTATTTGATTGATTAATTAATGAAATTATAAAATAACTATATGTTTATATTGTAGGCACTAGGAGGTGAAACTAAACGTTTGGAATTACGTTATCATCCTGATAACCCATTTAATAAGCCATTGTGTGGCGATTGTACAAAACGTGCCGGACTTTTACTTTCAGTGAAAGTAAGAAAATCGAAACGTGATCCAAATAAGCCGCCACAATATACTGTTCGAATACTTGGATATATTAACAAAAGTTTTACTTTTGAATGTAAGTTTTATCAAATACTGTTATTAATTTTTATTTTCAATTAGTCTTTTTTAATTAATTAATTTAATTATTCTAAATATTCTTTGTGTACTTCCGTGCATTTTCGGTGATACTAGTATTTTGAGAAATGTCGATTTTTGCATAAAAGGGACACGGATTTCGTATTTATTGACTTACTTAATTGCTCATTATAACACATTAGACAGGATTATCACCTAGTTTCCCACATCATCCATGTTGTATGTGTTAATTTTATCCACGAGTAGCGGGACCTACATTTTAACGTTAACTCCGAAGTACAGATTTGAGAAACTTAGTGGTGATTTTATTTACTTTTAGAATTTTTGCTAAAAGACTGCATAGAGGAAGTCGTCGAAAGAAATATTTTTTCATATTTCGATTTGTTCGCATTGTCTGAGATGGGGTTTGAACCATAATGGGCACTCGTTTAATAAGTCAACATAATACCTACTAGACCACTATCTAGGTGGTAATGCCAGATAGGAAGCAATGGCGAGATGTGGGTAGTATACTTTGAGATTCTAGGATGTTCTGACCTTTGAGGCAATGATAATGGGTGATGAAACGCATACGCTAGGTGTAGTGGTCTTTAGGGAAAGTAAAAGCGTTATTCTTTTTGTGTAAGGACCAGTTTGTGGTACATAGCCAGCCTTTGCTTTCTGCAAGGTTTGGGATTGCCAAAAATATTCTCTATTTGCCCTGGAATTTTAAAGCAGAGGTCTAGAATATTAGTATGTATTTCGATTTGCAAGAAAATTCATTCGAATCGAAGTATGAACATAATACAACCCCAGAATAAGCCTGCAAATAAAAGTAAGCTAACCTTCCAAACGCTTTTCTCAATTTTATTGTGCAAATTCTATATTGAACTGGATTGGGTATTGGCGCCAAAGCTGACTTTTTTTAACTTATTTACGTTTTGTTTTTCAAAGCAACACTTCACAATCCATGATTTAGAAATCAATTTTAATGAGAATATTTTCTTCCGTCTAATCAATGTATGACCTATTTGTTGCGGATAACAGATCGAAAACTATCATCTTGTATACTGTGGTCCATATCTTCATTTACTCATGTAAATAATGCTCAATATACCTTTGAACTTATACTCTCCGATGTAGGTTGTATTGTAAAAATATTCTGGAATGCTGACATTTTCATGTATTTTATCTTTCCTTTATTGATGGCAAGAATCACAATCCGATTCTACCACATTTATGAATATTAGCTGCATTTAGCGGATAATACACATCACAATGGTATTAACATCCGCTTCAGGGTATAGTTTGAGGCTAAATCGGCTCATTAAGCTACTCGATTTTACATAAAGAGCGAGTTTTCTTATTTCGGTCGGCTTTGTTTAATCAAAACGTCAGTTTCTTTAGTAGTAGGGTTTAAAATGTATGTCAGGTGAGCTTAGAGCTTTGGCGGTATTGTTGAAGAAATATGGGAGGATGGTTCACAACTTCCTCAGTAATAACTGACCAACTGTTGACCAGGTTTTATAAGACAAATTGATAATAAAGATGTAAGTAATAAAATCCGTGACATAAAACAGAAAATTCAAACGGAGAAAATATTTCTTGTATATCGATTGTGGTGATAACAAAAATTTGCACGTTTTAAGTCTCTAACCCCACCTATAAATATAATGTATTTGTATATTATTATTATTACGCAATAAGAAAAGGGAAGGGAGAATTTATTAAAAAACTATAAATTTAACGTTCTATAATACCCCACAATATATGTATATATACATATGTATAGAATAGAATATTTTGTTTTATTAAATTTATGGCAATTTAAAATGAAAGCTTAAATTGAAACTCTATAAAATATTTTACCAAAATATGTTTCTTACAGCACTTTGCGATTTTCAATACTTACCCTTGTCAGCAGATCAGAAATCATCCGGTGGAGAACTTAAAAATTTATTGGACATTATAGTGCCGAAATCGGTTATAGATCTTAACTATTTCAAGTGAGTTTAAACTTTGTATTCATAGTAGTCCTTACATACTTTAATTCAAATATTCTGAAATTTTTAGAACCAAAGATGTTAATTTAATGGCATTACCTACAATTTTTGCTCGTTCTGATATTGTGCACACGTCAATGTTCAGAGGAGATTTTTCGAAAGAGGATGGTCAACATGAAACTTTGGGTGTATTAAGTAAATCTAGCCATGAAAGTCGAGATATTGTTCTCTTCAATATGGCAGACAGTTTTCCAACAAGGCCCGATCCACAAATTTTGAAAAAAATGAAAGTGAAATATGTCTCCGATGAACAATTGGAAAAAGTTAAAAAGGTTAAACTAACATAACTCTATAATAGTTTGATAATAATAAATTTTGTAACATTTAGTAATATGTATCTTGTTTAATTTACAGCTGTTTGAGGAATGCCCTATTTGGAATCGCATTGCTTTATTGTACGAGTCGGGCGTATCGCAGGATAAGCTGAAATGTATAACACCCTCATTGGCCTACTATTTTACAACAGGACCTTGGCGCACAATGTATGTTCGTTATGGCTATGATCCACGTAAGGACTTTAATTCTCGTTATTATCAAACTTTTGACTTTCGTTTACGATTCAGATCTGGTGTATCGGAATTTGTAAGTTAAGCTCTTAACTAAAATCGTTTGTATATAGTTTTAAGGCTGACAAATATTGTTTTGCAGGTCTCAAATCGTAAAACCACTATGAAGAAACTTCAAGAGAATCCATATGAAATAAATTCACTGGTTCAGGATTTAAATTATCCCTATTTTGATGAGCATAAATTGCCTAGATCAAGGCAATGTATGATGAGGGTATGTATACAAATGCTATTGATTAATTATGATAAGCAAATTTATTCAAGTAATTTATTTTAGTATTGTGATATACGTATTGCTAAAATACAAGAAATGTTAGAAAAGATACCATCTCCTATGGCAGGTGCCATATGTAACGAGCGCACAGGTTGGTTACCGCAAGGCTTTGACAATCAAGTACGGCAAATTGTTAGCAATTCAATCAAGGAACTTCTTAAAAATCACTATCGCAAAGAACAAATTCATGCAGAAGTGGATTCGTATGAGAACGAGGTCTTTTTGCTGCTCTTATCATTATCAGACTTGCTTAACTTGAAAGCTCACTTTGATTTTTATTTTATTTATTAGGAAGATGGTGAAGAGGATGGAGATGACGAAGACATGGACGATACTATGATGAATGATGAGAACCTGGAAGACATATTGGAAGAAATGCAAATAGACGGGGAAGGAAATACAACTTCATAATGTTTTTCCTTTTGTGTGTTAAGCTGGCTTTAATGCTGTTTTTATTTATATATGTAAGAATATTTCAATTTGTTTTTAAACAAATAAACTTCATACTTCATAGATAATACATTCGAAATGCATTTTTAGTTGCAACATTATGTTAAGAACTGAGTAAAATGCTTAAGGCTTGCATCTATCCAAGAAACGTGGGTATAAGCATACTTCACGAATGTGATAGCGGTTAAGTAACCAACAAAGTAAACGCTCTAAGCCCAAACCATAACCACCATGAGGCTGAGCTCCATAAATACGTTGATCAGTATACCAGTAATAAGGTTTAGGATCAATGCCTTCACGTTCATATCCCTTCAATAGTTCTTCATTATCGTAAATCCTCATAGAACCACCAACAATTTCGCCTACATTGGGCAATAAAACATCAACACTCTCTGTAAGTTCTCTGTTTTCAGGACAAGTTGACATGTAGAAAGATTTTATGTTTTTGGGGAAACGACACAGCATAATTGGTTCATTAATAGTGTCGGTCATTTTACGTTCAGGAGCTTCTGGTATATCCTATAAAACATAAAAATATTAAAAGTTTACTTAAATATCCATAAGAAGTATAATAGCTTTTCTAGCGCGATACATACTTCACCAAATTCATAGAAAGTGCCATCATCTTTGGTTACATTGTTTTCTTTCAACCATTTAATGGCATCAGCATAATCCATGCGCTTAAATGGCTTTGTTGGTGGCTTAAAATCAGGATTCAATTCATGTACCAAATGACCCCATGGAGACTTTAAAACACGATCAACAACATCACATACAAGATCTTCTAAACGATCCAATAAATCATCAAATGTTATAAATGGACATTCGGCTTCAATATGCGTATACTCCGCCAAATGGCGTCTGGTACGACTTTGTTCGGCACGGTAACTCTGAGCAATACAGAATACATCACCCAAGGCAGGCAAACAAGTTTCCAAATATAATTGTGAACTTTGTGTTAGATAGGCCTCTTCGCTGTTAATTTAAAAAAAATGAATTTCTTTTAAAACAAGAATTTAGGATAACAAAACCAATATAGAAATTTAAGCTAAAACTGTTGTTAATTACATAGCAGCACCTTTACGATTACATATATTCAGAGTATATTAACGTATATGTTTTTATAATAGTTTAGTAAATGAGTTTACCTGAAATATTGAAGTTTAAATAGAGTTGAACCGCCCTCAACTTGTGTTTGAACTAAAGTGGGTGGTGATACTTCACAATAACCACGATCAAAGTAATGACCACGGAATGCTTGCATTACCACAGAACGCATTTTCAAAATTTTTGAAGTGTTTTCGCCTCTAATCATAATATGGCGATTATCCAGCTGTACATCTGGATGAGCCTCTTCATTTAGAATGCTTTCAGCGCCACCAGCTGGAGCCAGACCAATTAATTCCCAGTAATCAACAATTAATTCATGTCCACCAGGAGCCTATAATAAAGTGCATAATTATTAATTATTATTATCAACGCAATGTAAGAGATGACTCATCGGAATAAAAATATTTCCAAAGTCAGTCAAAATTAGAAAATAAAATTTTATTTACCGATTTGCCTTCTGGAACTGGCTTAAGAGTACCAAACAATACCACAGAACTTTCGGTTGACAATGTCAAAGCGTCATAAGTCTGACACAAACGATCATTCAAAACGCACTGTAAGAAGCCGGTACCATCACGTAGTGTAATAAAAGTCAAAGCCTTGCCTTGGCGTCTTAAACGATGAACCCAACCATAGATTTTAACACGTTTTCCACGGCTATCACCACCTTCAAATATACGGATTTTCTCAGCCACTGGCCAGCTGGGATCCTCAGAGATGATAATTTTTTTGGCTTCTTCCAGATTTTGTTTACGTTTTTCCGCATCGTCTGCTTCGCGTTTCTCTTTATCAGCAGTTTTATAACTTTCTCGCACCCAAAGCTTTTGGATTTTCTTCAATTGTGACTTGGCAGCCACTTCGTACTTTTCAGATGCTTCGGGATCTTTGCTGTCCACATATATTACAGGGAATGGTTCCTTGCCAGCATGTCTCATGGCCTGCAGTATAGTTTTATAGGGTTTCAATTCTGAACCATCACCATTCTCATCGCTGCCCGTTTTTTCGGAAGTATATACAGCTCCTGAAACCATTGGAAAAATCATTACTTATACAGATTTTTTCTATGTAGCAGTTGATTGTGTGTGCCCGTATATATGTATTACAAACGGTGCCACCTCAACAACGTGCTGTCTTTAGTTTCAATTATTTTCTTACCCAGAGTTAAGTTTTCCATTTCTTCTGCCGGCATTTTTTTAAATTTATTTATAAATATTATGTGTATAGATTATTTTTTTTAATTTAATCGACTATATTATTTTTACGAGAATTGCATCAGACTATTGGAAAAATGATGCACGTTGAAGTAGCAAAAGATGAATAATTAAATATTACACAGTTACCAGACTTAAATAGTTACCGTAAGTGATGGTATTTTCAAACTGTAAGTGATGGTAAAATGAAATTGCATCAGATTATTGGAAAATTAATGCACGTTGAAGTAGTAAAAGATGAAGAAATAAAAATTATACAGTTACCAGACTTAAATAGTTACCGCAAGTGATGGCATTTGCAAACTATAGTGATGGTAAAATGAAAAATAAGCCTTTTTACACTAATCAATCACATTTATGCCCTGCAGCAGTGAATTCCATTTCATTGGATTTTTAGGAATTCAATTCTTTTCACCGACATGTGGAGAGGAATACGACCAGGGTGGTTGTGTAAAAAAGTTTTTATGTTACTTAATATAGTGACTGCTGATTTACAAAGCTTTGATACAAAAATTTTCCAGACTGTGCTGCTGAGTTCTGGTTTAAAGGGAATTGAGACAACATCCTACCCCCACTATTAATTGATTGCACATACTAAGGTCTCGAAGTAGGAGAGGCCTTTTCAAAACGCTTTATCTGAACTATCACGTTAATCACGGCCTCTCTACACTATGCGATTTGGTTGTAGAACATAGTTGAGTAAACAAGTTGGTGGTTTACTTTACTTTTAAATTGTTCTTGTAGCCTCACGTTGGTGAAAATCAATTTTTTTATCTTCAACCAACCAATGACCATCCATTAAGTCCTTCCACGTTACAATTGGTTGTACAATTAAATCAATGTATGTATGTATCAACACTGGTCACTGGTCAACACTGGTTTTTTATATTTTTAAATTCCTGGCCAACACTGATGTAGTTGAGTACCAAAATTTTTTCTTCCAACACTGGTGGTTGGAAAGTTTTAGTTCGTTCAAAAAAATAACGTTCTTTAACAAATCGCATATTCTTTTCCCGTTTCCGGTTTAATTAAGCCCTGCCTGTTTGTTTAATGAATTGATGATGGTCTAACTGTCTAGTAGGCAGTTAGTAGCTTATTTAGACACAACGCCAAACCCCAAAAACGAAAATCTTCTGGCAAGAACTCTGAAATATATGTATAAATATAATATAATCTTTCTTCCTTCCCTAAAACAAAGCCACACCATCAAAGTTGGTCGTTCCGGCGGACGGAGAGGCAAATAAAAAAGTAAGGCAGGCAAATATTTAATATTTTTGAAGTGTGGTGAATTTTGCTGTTGTGGTGAGTTTCCAGTGTGATGAATTTATAGTGTGGTGAATAAAATCCAAACTCACCGCTATTCGAAATGGTAGTGTATTACCATATACATACCAATGTACTGTGTATTGTGAATTGGACGGTATGTCTAGAATAAGTATTTTCACATCTATTAGCGGAGGCATTCACCGATATTTCTGGTTACCATTATTACCAACGGTGTGGTTTGTGTTTGGATTAAGGATAATTAATATCGATTAGTGAAACACTGAATAAGAGGAAGTACACTCAACGAACGAGTAAGGTAGTGTTGCCATTGTGCCATTATATTTAAAATTCTAAAATTAAAATTAGAACTGCACACAAATAATAAATTTAAATTATTTTGTAAATGAATTTTTGAATAATTTCTTTTTTTTTTAATTTTATCCAAAATGCTTGCAAAAAAGTTGCTTGCAGTGTTGAAAAATGCAGTACTTTAGTACTTTTTTCAGTACTTTTCCATTTCAAAACTATACTTTCAATACTTTTTATTACAGATTTTATGGTTTGCGCTTTTCAAGTATTAATGATGGATGGGATGAAATGAAAGTACAATCCGTTACGTTCCGTCGACATTTGACTAAATGGGACTTTTACGTTTCGAATCAACTGTTTTTGTTTTGTATATGAGAATCATGTATAAGTCGTTAGTTTTTCTATTCCATTCCGTACGTGTATTAAGTACAAATAAATATTTTTTTATAAAAGTAACATTTGATGCAAAAAAGTACTCTTTCAGTTATAGTTCACTACTATTTAAAAATTTAAATTTTACAACACTGGCAAAATAATCAAAGTACAACCAGTTGCAACGTATAGGGGGCGTACTACATTATGAACGTACTAAAATTTTGTATATATTCACTATACAATTCAATGCATTATAATTCACAATATGGCAACTCTATACAACGACTCCGCTAGTAATCGTAAACAGCAATAAGACGTTTATTTTTTATTGCTGCCGTTAGTTTTTTTTGCGTTCATTGGCTATATTCACACGAGCACAATTGTGCTGGCAGCAAATGATTGTTTGTAGGCAAGAGGGGTGAAGAGAATGGTTTTTCGGTGGCGTAAAGTTTCCACCAGCTACAACCCCGCATCACCAGCACAAAACTAATACATACACATTTTTAAAAATCAGGGTTGGCAATTTTTTTTTTCAACAGAGTTGATTTAGTCGTTAGTTGCATTTGAAACAATGAACATGATCACAAAGGAAGGGGGATGGTCGCATAAAATCATTTCCCTTTTGGATTTTTTTTTCTTTATTTTGAAATCATTACACGTCTTTGTTGTTTTTCCATTCACAGATTCCTCTTTCTTATTGCCTTTAGTAAAAGAATGATCTTTTTAAAATCAATATTTATTTAATGTTGTCACTTCAACGAATATTTTCTTAATTAACCAATCTTTAAAAACGAAAGCTTATTTATACTGGACAAAAATCTGATGATTTAACGGTATTAACAGGATTAACAATAAGAGAATATTTGATAATTTATAAGTAAAGATTAAAAAGAGATAATTAGTAATTAGGAAAATAGTTGATATTAAAAATAAAGAGTATTACATAATGAATGATATTTAAGAAAATATTTGATAAAAATGAAAATTAAAGAAAAATGTTAAAATAAGAATAAAGTAAGTTAGTGAATTACAATTAATATATTATAATGTTAGAGTGGCGTACATATGTATGTTTATATATAACTCTTTGCTATACATTGTGCTGTCATTTAGAAATTACAATAAAATATTTGTGAATGAACAAAAAGATTTTTGTAAATAATTAGTTTAAATAATCTGCACGTAATTTATAAGCAAAATAGTAAAACAAAAATAAATGAATTGAAAACAATTATTAGTCGAAAATTTATGAAATTCCGCATAGAATAATTTTAAAATTATTCGTTTATTTGTTGTGTACACTTGAAAAGCCAAATATCAAATGAATGCAAAAACACTAATACATACAAAGCTCTGTATACGTATACATTTGTTGCCAAACGAATATTCATCCCGTGTAAATTGAAAAGAACAAAAATTGTGCGACTAAAAAATGTGCTAATGTGAATTGGCTCATTGATAAAAGCATTAGCAAATATACCCACAATGCAGAGACAAGATATATTGAAGCTTATAATTTTATTTCATTCATAGTCTGAGTTTCGTTATGGATAGAAGTAAAAAAACAAATCGTAATAATAAACAAAAATCTAAAAGAATTTCACGTTCCGATCGTGCTGGTTTAAAGTTTTCTGTTGGTCGTATACATCGTTTTTTACGCAAAGGGAAATACGCGGAACGAATTAGTGCCGGCGCTCCTGTCTTTTTAACCGCTGTTATAGAATATTTATGCTCAGAAGTTCTTGAATTAGCCGGTAAAATGGATGGTATAAGAAAAAAAATTATGCCGACAGATATAAAATTTGCCATTGCCTTAGATAACGAACTAAGTACGTTTTTGTCCAACATTACAATTCCAAACACAAGTGTCTTACCGGAGGTTCATCCAGCCATACTTCAATTTAAAAATGTTAAACCTGGTCAAATACTTTGGTGAATACATATGCGTATACACATATCATACGCGTATACACATAGTTCATACACAAATACTGTAATTTTAAGTTAACAAATTATTTGTAAATTATAAAATGTATAAAATTGTTAATAGTTAAAATAAAGAAATTTTAAAGTTTACTTATTCGTAGTTCATTCTATCTAAGTTAATACATATAAACAAACTTCCAGCTGGTGTTACACATTGCGAAATAGAATCGATATCGCTTGCATACAATTTTTTTCGTACGTTTCATTTTCGGTAACTCCGATCCGTATTAATCAGATCAGTTTCTTATTGAGCGACTTCAAATAGGATCAGTTACACCACTTCTGAGAATATTTGATAACTTGATGGTGTTAATGTTTGAAGTCCGCATTAAAAGTTTACCAAAGCGATTAATTGTTTCATATTTTGTACATCCAGTCTTTCCAGTTTGCTTATACGGATCACAGTAGACAATTTACTTCAATTTACACTTCATGGCCAGAATAATTTTTCTTATTTCTTTACTTTTAAATTTAATTTCACATTTTCCCGTCATACGCTAAAAAGCAGCTTTCATCCACAAATATTGGCAAATATTTTTTGCTTGTTTTGAAAAGTGTTCTATAATTGTTTCTCATAAGTTTTAATTTAAATGAAGTAATACAATAACAATGTTAATATTCAGTACTGCTTCAAAATGAATGGTAGTGTACTCGTATATTCGTAGTTACGTCGCAATTTTCAGTTGTTTATATACTAACATACATACAATTATTTTAGTCAATAATAATTGTGCATGCTTGTGCAGGTTTTTGTTTTGAGTCTAACGTACACATGTATGTCTGTAAGTATACTATATACACATCCGCATACATACAAATGTTTTTATAGCTTAGATATGACAGTACTGGAGTATATTTCTTATAGCCAACGCCAAATCACTCACTCTCTCTCTCTCTCTCTCTCTCTTTTGTATTTCTACAATTGCCTACAGTTTTTTTAATAGGGCTGTCGCAGTAATCATAACCTTTTTGTTAAAATTTAATATCAAAATTCGCCAAAGAATTTAAATTTTTTTCTTTATAATCTTTATATATATATAATTTGTATATACAATAAGCATAACACATATTGAAATTATTGCGAGTATCGAAAATTAATTTATTTCTTGGAGGCGACTTTTTTTGACAGCGGCATCACTCACTATTGGCCTTAGGAGCTTTCGGTTTAGTTTCTGGAATTTGTTTTAGTTGCCTTTTTGGTAATTTAAATCTAAGCCATTTCGGTATTCTTCTCGGCAGTCTCTTTGGCCTTTTTAGCGGCAGTAGGTACCTTCTTTTTTTTCGCAAATAGATTACTTCGCCTTGGGTACTATTGAAGCAGCAGCTAATAATTTGACAGACAGACGCACTCTCACCTTTAGTTGGGTTAATTTTCCACTAGAGCAGCACTGTCCAAATACTTATTAATTGTATCTGATGGATACGTTTTATAAATACAACTGTAATTCACTTATAGTATCTCATGGATACGTTTGTTTTAATAAAGAGTAAGTGTAGTGTATGTAATTTATTTGTATCTACAGAATATACTTAAATAATGTGATGTAAAGCTTTTGCTAGCTAACATACATAACAAAGTAAATCAAATCAATAGCAGCAGTATTAGAATTTCATACACGACCGTTAGATTTTAAGATTTTGCATAGAAAAGTATCTTTTTGTGCATACGCGTTTAAATTTTCACTAACACTTATCATTTTCCATTCAATTGTAATTATTATTATTGCTTTTTTGCACTTTTTAATGTTTTATATGGAAAAATTATAAAAAATAGCAAAAAGTTGTTGGGATGCCAACAACACGCGGTGTTCCCAAGCGGTCCCCCATCTAAGTACTAACCGCGCCCGACGCTGCTTAATTTCGGTGATCGGACGAGAACCGATGTATTCAGCGTGGTATGGTCGTTGGCGAAAGAAAGTGTTTTAACCGCAACCAGATTGTTATTAATTGTATCTGATGGATACGTTTTATAAATACAACTGTAATTCACTTATAGTATCTCATGGATACGTTTGTTTTAATAAAGAGTAAGTGTAGTGTATGTAATTTATTTGTATCTACAGAATATACTTAAATAATGTGATGTAAAGCTTTTGCTAGCTAACATACATAACAAAGTAAATCAAATCAATAGCAGCAGTATTAGAATTTCATACACGACCGTTAGATTTTAAGATTTTGCATAGAAAAGTATCTTTTTGTGCATACGCGTTTAAATTTTCACTAACACTTATCATTTTCCATTCAATTGTAATTATTATTATTGCTTTTTTGCACTTTTTAATGTTTTATATGGAAAAATTATAAAAAATAGCAAAAAGTTGTTGGGATGCCAACAACACGCGGTGTTCCCAAGCGGTCCCCCATCTAAGTACTAACCGCGCCCGACGCTGCTTAATTTCGGTGATCGGACGAGAACCGATGTATTCAGCGTGGTATGGTCGTTGGCGAAAGAAAGTGTTTTAACCGCAACCAGATTGTTATTAATTGTATCTGATGGATACGTTTTATAAATACAACTGTAATTCACTTATAGTATCTCATGGATACGTTTGTTTTAATAAAGAGTAAGTGTAGTGTATGTAATTTATTTGTATCTACAGAATATACTTAAATAATGTGATGTAAAGCTTTTGCTAGCTAACATACATAACAAAGTAAATCAAATCAATAGCAGCAGTATTAGAATTTCATACACGACCGTTAGATTTTAAGATTTTGCATAGAAAAGTATCTTTTTGTGCATACGCGTTTAAATTTTCACTAACACTTATCATTTTCCATTCAATTGTAATTATTATTATTGCTTTTTTGCACTTTTTAATGTTTTATATGGAAAAATTATAAAAAATAGCAAAAAGTTGTTGGGATGCCAACAACACGCGGTGTTCCCAAGCGGTCCCCCATCTAAGTACTAACCGCGCCCGACGCTGCTTAATTTCGGTGATCGGACGAGAACCGATGTATTCAGCGTGGTATGGTCGTTGGCGAAAGAAAGTGTTTTAACCGCAACCAGATTGTTATTAATTGTATCTGATGGATACGTTTTATAAATACAACTGTAATTCACTTATAGTATCTCATGGATACGTTTGTTTTAATAAAGAGTAAGTGTAGTGTATGTAATTTATTTGTATCTACAGAATATACTTAAATAATGTGATGTAAAGCTTTTGCTAGCTAACATACATAACAAAGTAAATCAAATCAATAGCAGCAGTATTAGAATTTCATACACGACCGTTAGATTTTAAGATTTTGCATAGAAAAGTATCTTTTTGTGCATACGCGTTTAAATTTTCACTAACACTTATCATTTTCCATTCAATTGTAATTATTATTATTGCTTTTTTGCACTTTTTAATGTTTTATATGGAAAAATTATAAAAAATAGCAAAAAGTTGTTGGGATGCCAACAACACGCGGTGTTCCCAAGCGGTCCCCCATCTAAGTACTAACCGCGCCCGACGCTGCTTAATTTCGGTGATCGGACGAGAACCGATGTATTCAGCGTGGTATGGTCGTTGGCGAAAGAAAGTGTTTTAACCGCAACCAGATTGTTATTAATTGTATCTGATGGATACGTTTTATAAATACAACTGTAATTCACTTATAGTATCTCATGGATACGTTTGTTTTAATAAAGAGTAAGTGTAGTGTATGTAATTTATTTGTATCTACAGAATATACTTAAATAATGTGATGTAAAGCTTTTGCTAGCTAACATACATAACAAAGTAAATCAAATCAATAGCAGCAGTATTAGAATTTCATACACGACCGTTAGATTTTAAGATTTTGCATAGAAAAGTATCTTTTTGTGCATACGCGTTTAAATTTTCACTAACACTTATCATTTTCCATTCAATTGTAATTATTATTATTGCTTTTTTGCACTTTTTAATGTTTTATATGGAAAAATTATAAAAAATAGCAAAAAGTTGTTGGGATGCCAACAACACGCGGTGTTCCCAAGCGGTCCCCCATCTAAGTACTAACCGCGCCCGACGCTGCTTAATTTCGGTGATCGGACGAGAACCGATGTATTCAGCGTGGTATGGTCGTTGGCGAAAGAAAGTGTTTTAACCGCAACCAGATTGTTATTAATTGTATCTGATGGATACGTTTTATAAATACAACTGTAATTCACTTATAGTATCTCATGGATACGTTTGTTTTAATAAAGAGTAAGTGTAGTGTATGTAATTTATTTGTATCTACAGAATATACTTAAATAATGTGATGTAAAGCTTTTGCTAGCTAACATACATAACAAAGTAAATCAAATCAATAGCAGCAGTATTAGAATTTCATACACGACCGTTAGATTTTAAGATTTTGCATAGAAAAGTATCTTTTTGTGCATACGCGTTTAAATTTTCACTAACACTTATCATTTTCCATTCAATTGTAATTATTATTATTGCTTTTTTGCACTTTTTAATGTTTTATATGGAAAAATTATAAAAAATAGCAAAAAGTTGTTGGGATGCCAACAACACGCGGTGTTCCCAAGCGGTCCCCCATCTAAGTACTAACCGCGCCCGACGCTGCTTAATTTCGGTGATCGGACGAGAACCGATGTATTCAGCGTGGTATGGTCGTTGGCGAAAGAAAGTGTTTTAACCGCAACCAGATTGTTATTAATTGTATCTGATGGATACGTTTTATAAATACAACTGTAATTCACTTATAGTATCTCATGGATACGTTTGTTTTAATAAAGAGTAAGTGTAGTGTATGTAATTTATTTGTATCTACAGAATATACTTAAATAATGTGATGTAAAGCTTTTGCTAGCTAACATACATAACAAAGTAAATCAAATCAATAGCAGCAGTATTAGAATTTCATACACGACCGTTAGATTTTAAGATTTTGCATAGAAAAGTATCTTTTTGTGCATACGCGTTTAAATTTTCACTAACACTTATCATTTTCCATTCAATTGTAATTATTATTATTGCTTTTTTGCACTTTTTAATGTTTTATATGGAAAAATTATAAAAAATAGCAAAAAGTTGTTGGGATGCCAACAACACGCGGTGTTCCCAAGCGGTCCTCCATCTAAGTACTAACCGCGCCCGACGCTGCTTAATTTCGGTGATCGGACGAGAACCGATGTATTCAGCGTGGTATGGTCGTTGGCGAAAGAAAGTGTTTTAACCGCAACCAGATTGTTATTAATTGTATCTGATGGATACGTTTTATAAATACAACTGTAATTCACTTATAGTATCTCATGGATACGTTTGTTTTAATAAAGAGTAAGTGTAGTGTATGTAATTTATTTGTATCTACAGAATATACTTAAATAATGTGATGTAAAGCTTTTGCTAGCTAACATACATAACAAAGTAAATCAAATCAATAGCAGCAGTATTAGAATTTCATACACGACCGTTAGATTTTAAGATTTTGCATAGAAAAGTATCTTTTTGTGCATACGCGTTTAAATTTTCACTAACACTTATCATTTTCCATTCAATTGTAATTATTATTATTGCTTTTTTGCACTTTTTAATGTTTTATATGGAAAAATTATAAAAAATAGCAAAAAGTTGTTGGGATGCCAACAACACGCGGTGTTCCCAAGCGGTCCTCCATCTAAGTACTAACCGCGCCCGACGCTGCTTAATTTCGGTGATCGGACGAGAACCGATGTATTCAGCGTGGTATGGTCGTTGGCGAAAGAAAGTGTTTTAACCGCAACCAGATTGTTATTAATTGTATCTGATGGATACGTTTTATAAATACAACTGTAATTCACTTATAGTATCTCATGGATACGTTTGTTTTAATAAAGAGTAAGTGTAGTGTATGTAATTTATTTGTATCTACAGAATATTCTTAAATAATGTGATGTAAAGCTTTTGCTAGCTAACATACATAACAAAGTAAATCAAATCAATAGCAGCAGTATTAGAATTTCATACACGACCGTTAGATTTTAAGATTTTGCATAGAAAAGTATCTTTTTGTGCATACGCGTTTAAATTTTCACTAACACTTATCATTTTCCATTCAATTGTAATTATTATTATTGCTTTTTTGCACTTTTTAATGTTTTATATGGAAAAATTATAAAAAATAGCAAAAAGTTGTTGGGATGCCAACAACACGCGGTGTTCCCAAGCGGTCCCCCATCTAAGTACTAACCGCGCCCGACGCTGCTTAATTTCGGTGATCGGACGAGAACCGATGTATTCAGCGTGGTATGGTCGTTGGCGAAAGAAAGTGTTTTAACCGCAACCAGATTGTTATTAATTGTATCTGATGGATACGTTTTATAAATACAACTGTAATTCACTTATAGTATCTCATGGATACGTTTGTTTTAATAAAGAGTAAGTGTAGTGTATGTAATTTATTTGTATCTACAGAATATACTTAAATAATGTGATGTAAAGCTTTTGCTAGCTAACATACATAACAAAGTAAATCAAATCAATAGCAGCAGTATTAGAATTTCATACACGACCGTTAGATTTTAAGATTTTGCATAGAAAAGTATCTTTTTGTGCATACGCGTTTAAATTTTCACTAACACTTATCATTTTCCATTCAATTGTAATTATTATTATTGCTTTTTTGCACTTTTTAATGTTTTATATGGAAAAATTATAAAAAATAGCAAAAAGTTGTTGGGATGCCAACAACACGCGGTGTTCCCAAGCGGTCCCCCATCTAAGTACTAACCGCGCCCGACGCTGCTTAATTTCGGTGATCGGACGAGAACCGATGTATTCAGCGTGGTATGGTCGTTGGCGAAAGAAAGTGTTTTAACCGCAACCAGATTGTTATTAATTGTATCTGATGGATACGTTTTATAAATACAACTGTAATTCACTTATAGTATCTCATGGATACGTTTGTTTTAATAAAGAGTAAGTGTAGTGTATGTAATTTATTTGTATCTACAGAATATACTTAAATAATGTGATGTAAAGCTTTTGCTAGCTAACATACATAACAAAGTAAATCAAATCAATAGCAGCAGTATTAGAATTTCATACACGACCGTTAGATTTTAAGATTTTGCATAGAAAAGTATCTTTTTGTGCATACGCGTTTAAATTTTCACTAACACTTATCATTTTCCATTCAATTGTAATTATTATTATTGCTTTTTTGCACTTTTTAATGTTTTATATGGAAAAATTATAAAAAATAGCAAAAAGTTGTTGGGATGCCAACAACACGTGGTGTTCCCAAGCGGTCCCCCATCTAAGTACTAACCGCGCCCGACGCTGCTTAATTTCGGTGATCGGACGAGAACCGATGTATTCAGCGTGGTATGGTCGTTGGCGAAAGAAAGTGTTTTAACCGCAACCAGATTGTTATTAATTGTATCTGATGGATACGTTTTATAAATACAACTGTAATTCACTTATAGTATCTCATGGATACGTTTGTTTTAATAAAGAGTAAGTGTAGTGTATGTAATTTATTTGTATCTACAGAATATACTTAAATAATGTGATGTAAAGCTTTTGCTAGCTAACATACATAACAAAGTAAATCAAATCAATAGCAGCAGTATTAGAATTTCATACACGACCGTTAGATTTTAAGATTTTGCATAGAAAAGTATCTTTTTGTGCATACGCGTTTAAATTTTCACTAACACTTATCATTTTCCATTCAATTGTAATTATTATTATTGCTTTTTTGCACTTTTTAATGTTTTATATGGAAAAATTATAAAAAATAGCAAAAAGTTGTTGGGATGCCAACAACACGCGGTGTTCCCAAGCGGTCCCCCATCTAAGTACTAACCGCGCCCGACGCTGCTTAATTTCGGTGATCGGACGAGAACCGATGTATTCAGCGTGGTATGGTCGTTGGCGAAAGAAAGTGTTTTAACCGCAACCAGATTGTTATTAATTGTATCTGATGGATACGTTTTATAAATACAACTGTAATTCACTTATAGTATCTCATGGATACGTTTGTTTTAATAAAGAGTAAGTGTAGTGTATGTAATTTATTTGTATCTACAGAATATACTTAAATAATGTGATGTAAAGCTTTTGCTAGCTAACATACATAACAAAGTAAATCAAATCAATAGCAGCAGTATTAGAATTTCATACACGACCGTTAGATTTTAAGATTTTGCATAGAAAAGTATCTTTTTGTGCATACGCGTTTAAATTTTCACTAACACTTATCATTTTCCATTCAATTGTAATTATTATTATTGCTTTTTTGCACTTTTTAATGTTTTATATGGAAAAATTATAAAAAATAGCAAAAAGTTGTTGGGATGCCAACAACACGCGGTGTTCCCAAGCGGTCCCCCATCTAAGTACTAACCGCGCCCGACGCTGCTTAATTTCGGTGATCGGACGAGAACCGATGTATTCAGCGTGGTATGGTCGTTGGCGAAAGAAAGTGTTTTAACCGCAACCAGATTGTTATTAATTGTATCTGATGGATACGTTTTATAAATACAACTGTAATTCACTTATAGTATCTCATGGATACGTTTGTTTTAATAAAGAGTAAGTGTAGTGTATGTAATTTATTTGTATCTACAGAATATACTTAAATAATGTGATGTAAAGCTTTTGCTAGCTAACATACATAACAAAGTAAATCAAATCAATAGCAGCAGTATTAGAATTTCATACACGACCGTTAGATTTTAAGATTTTGCATAGAAAAGTATCTTTTTGTGCATACGCGTTTAAATTTTCACTAACACTTATCATTTTCCATTCAATTGTAATTATTATTATTGCTTTTTTGCACTTTTTAATGTTTTATATGGAAAAATTATAAAAAATAGCAAAAAGTTGTTGGGATGCCAACAACACGCGGTGTTCCCAAGCGGTCCTCCATCTAAGTACTAACCGCGCCCGACGCTGCTTAATTTCGGTGATCGGACGAGAACCGATGTATTCAGCGTGGTATGGTCGTTGGCGAAAGAAAGTGTTTTAACCGCAACCAGATTGTTATTAATTGTATCTGATGGATACGTTTTATAAATACAACTGTAATTCACTTATAGTATCTCATGGATACGTTTGTTTTAATAAAGAGTAAGTGTAGTGTATGTAATTTATTTGTATCTACAGAATATTCTTAAATAATGTGATGTAAAGCTTTTGCTAGCTAACATACATAACAAAGTAAATCAAATCAATAGCAGCAGTATTAGAATTTCATACACGACCGTTAGATTTTAAGATTTTGCATAGAAAAGTATCTTTTTGTGCATACGCGTTTAAATTTTCACTAACACTTATCATTTTCCATTCAATTGTAATTATTATTATTGCTTTTTTGCACTTTTTAATGTTTTATATGGAAAAATTATAAAAAATAGCAAAAAGTTGTTGGGATGCCAACAACACGCGGTGTTCCCAAGCGGTCCCCCATCTAAGTACTAACCGCGCCCGACGCTGCTTAATTTCGGTGATCGGACGAGAACCGATGTATTCAGCGTGGTATGGTCGTTGGCGAAAGAAAGTGTTTTAACCGCAACCAGATTGTTATTAATTGTATCTGATGGATACGTTTTATAAATACAACTGTAATTCACTTATAGTATCTCATGGATACGTTTGTTTTAATAAAGAGTAAGTGTAGTGTATGTAATTTATTTGTATCTACAGAATATACTTAAATAATGTGATGTAAAGCTTTTGCTAGCTAACATACATAACAAAGTAAATCAAATCAATAGCAGCAGTATTAGAATTTCATACACGACCGTTAGATTTTAAGATTTTGCATAGAAAAGTATCTTTTTGTGCATACGCGTTTAAATTTTCACTAACACTTATCATTTTCCATTCAATTGTAATTATTATTATTGCTTTTTTGCACTTTTTAATGTTTTATATGGAAAAATTATAAAAAATAGCAAAAAGTTGTTGGGATGCCAACAACACGCGGTGTTCCCAAGCGGTCCCCCATCTAAGTACTAACCGCGCCCGACGCTGCTTAATTTCGGTGATCGGACGAGAACCGATGTATTCAGCGTGGTATGGTCGTTGGCGAAAGAAAGTGTTTTAACCGCAACCAGATTGTTATTAATTGTATCTGATGGATACGTTTTATAAATACAACTGTAATTCACTTATAGTATCTCATGGATACGTTTGTTTTAATAAAGAGTAAGTGTAGTGTATGTAATTTATTTGTATCTACAGAATATACTTAAATAATGTGATGTAAAGCTTTTGCTAGCTAACATACATAACAAAGTAAATCAAATCAATAGCAGCAGTATTAGAATTTCATACACGACCGTTAGATTTTAAGATTTTGCATAGAAAAGTATCTTTTTGTGCATACGCGTTTAAATTTTCACTAACACTTATCATTTTCCATTCAATTGTAATTATTATTATTGCTTTTTTGCACTTTTTAATGTTTTATATGGAAAAATTATAAAAAATAGCAAAAAGTTGTTGGGATGCCAACAACACGCGGTGTTCCCAAGCGGTCCCCCATCTAAGTACTAACCGCGCCCGACGCTGCTTAATTTCGGTGATCGGACGAGAACCGATGTATTCAGCGTGGTATGGTCGTTGGCGAAAGAAAGTGTTTTAACCGCAACCAGATTGTTATTAATTGTATCTGATGGATACGTTTTATAAATACAACTGTAATTCACTTATAGTATCTCATGGATACGTTTGTTTTAATAAAGAGTAAGTGTAGTGTATGTAATTTATTTGTATCTACAGAATATACTTAAATAATGTGATGTAAAGCTTTTGCTAGCTAACATACATAACAAAGTAAATCAAATCAATAGCAGCAGTATTAGAATTTCATACACGACCGTTAGATTTTAAGATTTTGCATAGAAAAGTATCTTTTTGTGCATACGCGTTTAAATTTTCACTAACACTTATCATTTTCCATTCAATTGTAATTATTATTATTGCTTTTTTGCACTTTTTAATGTTTTATATGGAAAAATTATAAAAAATAGCAAAAAGTTGTTGGGATGCCAACAACACGCGGTGTTCCCAAGCGGTCCCCCATCTAAGTACTAACCGCGCCCGACGCTGCTTAATTTCGGTGATCGGACGAGAACCGATGTATTCAGCGTGGTATGGTCGTTGGCGAAAGAAAGTGTTTTAACCGCAACCAGATTGTTATTAATTGTATCTGATGGATACGTTTTATAAATACAACTGTAATTCACTTATAGTATCTCATGGATACGTTTGTTTTAATAAAAAGTGTAGTGTATGTAATTTATTTGTATCTACAGAATATACTTAAATAATGTGATGTAAAGCTTTTGCTAGCTAACATACATAACAAAGTAAATCAAATCAATAGCAGCAGTATTAGAATTTCATACACGACCGTTAGATTTTAAGATTTTGCATAGAAAAGTATCTTTTTGTGCATACGCGTTTAAATTTTCACTAACACTTATCATTTTCCATTCAATTGTAATTATTATTATTGCTTTTTTGCACTTTTTAATGTTTTATATGGAAAAATTATAAAAAATAGCAAAAAGTTGTTGGGATGCCAACAACACGCGGTGTTCCCAAGCGGTCCCCCATCTAAGTACTAACCGCGCCCGACGCTGCTTAATTTCGGTGATCGGACGAGAACCGATGTATTCAGCGTGGTATGGTCGTTGGCGAAAGAAAGTGTTTTAACCGCAACCAGATTGTTATTAATTGTATCTGATGGATACGTTTTATAAATACAACTGTAATTCACTTATAGTATCTCATGGATACGTTTGTTTTAATAAAGAGTAAGTGTAGTGTATGTAATTTATTTGTATCTACAGAATATACTTAAATAATGTGATGTAAAGCTTTTGCTAGCTAACATACATAACAAAGTAAATCAAATCAATAGCAGCAGTATTAGAATTTCATACACGACCGTTAGATTTTAAGATTTTGCATAGAAAAGTATCTTTTTGTGCATACGCGTTTAAATTTTCACTAACACTTATCATTTTCCATTCAATTGTAATTATTATTATTGCTTTTTTGCACTTTTTAATGTTTTATATGGAAAAATTATAAAAAATAGCAAAAAGTTGTTGGGATGCCAACAACACGCGGTGTTCCCAAGCGGTCCCCCATCTAAGTACTAACCGCGCCCGACGCTGCTTAATTTCGGTGATCGGACGAGAACCGATGTATTCAGCGTGGTATGGTCGTTGGCGAAAGAAAGTGTTTTAACCGCAACCAGATTGTTATTAATTGTATCTGATGGATACGTTTTATAAATACAACTGTAATTCACTTATAGTATCTCATGGATACGTTTGTTTTAATAAAGAGTAAGTGTAGTGTATGTAATTTATTTGTATCTACAGAATATACTTAAATAATGTGATGTAAAGCTTTTGCTAGCTAACATACATAACAAAGTAAATCAAATCAATAGCAGCAGTATTAGAATTTCATACACGACCGTTAGATTTTAAGATTTTGCATAGAAAAGTATCTTTTTGTGCATACGCGTTTAAATTTTCACTAACACTTATCATTTTCCATTCAATTGTAATTATTATTATTGCTTTTTTGCACTTTTTAATGTTTTATATGGAAAAATTATAAAAAATAGCAAAAAGTTGTTGGGATGCCAACAACACGCGGTGTTCCCAAGCGGTCCCCCATCTAAGTACTAACCGCGCCCGACGCTGCTTAATTTCGGTGATCGGACGAGAACCGATGTATTCAGCGTGGTATGGTCGTTGGCGAAAGAAAGTGTTTTAACCGCAACCAGATTGTTATTAATTGTATCTGATGGATACGTTTTATAAATACAACTGTAATTCACTTATAGTATCTCATGGATACGTTTGTTTTAATAAAGAGTAAGTGTAGTGTATGTAATTTATTTGTATCTACAGAATATACTTAAATAATGTGATGTAAAGCTTTTGCTAGCTAACATACATAACAAAGTAAATCAAATCAATAGCAGCAGTATTAGAATTTCATACACGACCGTTAGATTTTAAGATTTTGCATAGAAAAGTATCTTTTTGTGCATACGCGTTTAAATTTTCACTAACACTTATCATTTTCCATTCAATTGTAATTATTATTATTGCTTTTTTGCACTTTTTAATGTTTTATATGGAAAAATTATAAAAAATAGCAAAAAGTTGTTGGGATGCCAACAA
Organism: Sarcophaga carnaria; assembly: GCA_958299815.1. Taxonomy (NCBI): domain Eukaryota; kingdom Metazoa; phylum Arthropoda; class Insecta; order Diptera; family Sarcophagidae; genus Sarcophaga; species Sarcophaga carnaria. The sequence goes on along the minus strand of OY283152.1, from coordinate 99,148,011 downwards.
CACGCGGTGTTCCCAAGCGGTCCCCCATCTAAGTACTAACCGCGCCCGACGCTGCTTAATTTCGGTGATCGGACGAGAACCGATGTATTCAGCGTGGTATGGTCGTTGGCGAAAGAAAGTGTTTTAACCGCAACCAGATTGTTATTAATTGTATCTGATGGATACGTTTTATAAATACAACTGTAATTCACTTATAGTATCTCATGGATACGTTTGTTTTAATAAAGAGTAAGTGTAGTGTATGTAATTTATTTGTATCTACAGAATATACTTAAATAATGTGATGTAAAGCTTTTGCTAGCTAACATACATAACAAAGTAAATCAAATCAATAGCAGCAGTATTAGAATTTCATACACGACCGTTAGATTTTAAGATTTTGCATAGAAAAGTATCTTTTTGTGCATACGCGTTTAAATTTTCACTAACACTTATCATTTTCCATTCAATTGTAATTATTATTATTGCTTTTTTGCACTTTTTAATGTTTTATATGGAAAAATTATAAAAAATAGCAAAAAGTTGTTGGGATGCCAACAACACGCGGTGTTCCCAAGCGGTCCCCCATCTAAGTACTAACCGCGCCCGACGCTGCTTAATTTCGGTGATCGGACGAGAACCGATGTATTCAGCGTGGTATGGTCGTTGGCGAAAGAAAGTGTTTTAACCGCAACCAGATTGTTATTAATTGTATCTGATGGATACGTTTTATAAATACAACTGTAATTCACTTATAGTATCTCATGGATACGTTTGTTTTAATAAAGAGTAAGTGTAGTGTATGTAATTTATTTGTATCTACAGAATATACTTAAATAATGTGATGTAAAGCTTTTGCTAGCTAACATACATAACAAAGTAAATCAAATCAATAGCAGCAGTATTAGAATTTCATACACGACCGTTAGATTTTAAGATTTTGCATAGAAAAGTATCTTTTTGTGCATACGCGTTTAAATTTTCACTAACACTTATCATTTTCCATTCAATTGTAATTATTATTATTGCTTTTTTGCACTTTTTAATGTTTTATATGGAAAAATTATAAAAAATAGCAAAAAGTTGTTGGGATGCCAACAACACGCGGTGTTCCCAAGCGGTCCCCCATCTAAGTACTAACCGCGCCCGACGTTGCTTAATTTCGGTGATCGGACGAGAACCGATGTATTCAGCGTGGTATGGTCGTTGGCGAAAGAAAGTGTTTTAACCGCAACCAGATTGTTATTAATTGTATCTGATGGATACGTTTTATAAATACAACTGTAATTCACTTATAGTATCTCATGGATACGTTTGTTTTAATAAAGAGTAAGTGTAGTGTATGTAATTTATTTGTATCTACAGAATATACTTAAATAATGTGATGTAAAGCTTTTGCTAGCTAACATACATAACAAAGTAAATCAAATCAATAGCAGCAGTATTAGAATTTCATACACGACCGTTAGATTTTAAGATTTTGCATAGAAAAGTATCTTTTTGTGCATACGCGTTTAAATTTTCACTAACACTTATCATTTTCCATTCAATTGTAATTATTATTATTGCTTTTTTGCACTTTTTAATGTTTTATATGGAAAAATTATAAAAAATAGCAAAAAGTTGTTGGGATGCCAACAACACGCGGTGTTCCCAAGCGGTCCTCCATCTAAGTACTAACCGCGCCCGACGCTGCTTAATTTCGGTGATCGGACGAGAACCGATGTATTCAGCGTGGTATGGTCGTTGGCGAAAGAAAGTGTTTTAACCGCAACCAGATTGTTATTAATTGTATCTGATGGATACGTTTTATAAATACAACTGTAATTCACTTATAGCATCTCATGGATACGTTTGTTTTAATAAAGAGTAAGTGTAGTGTATGTAATTTATTTGTATCTACAGAATATACTTAAATAATGTGATGTAAAGCTTTTGCTAGCTAACATACATAACAAAGTAAATCAAATCAATAGCAGCAGTATTAGAATTTCATACACGACCGTTAGATTTTAAGATTTTGCATAGAAAAGTATCTTTTTGTGCATACGCGTTTAAATTTTCACTAACACTTATCATTTTCCATTCAATTGTAATTATTATTATTGCTTTTTTGCACTTTTTAATGTTTTATATGGAAAAATTATAAAAAATAGCAAAAAGTTGTTGGGATGCCAACAACACGCGGTGTTCCCAAGCGGTCCCCCATCTAAGTACTAACCGCGCCCGACGCTGCTTAATTTCGGTGATCGGACGAGAACCGATGTATTCAGCGTGGTATGGTCGTTGGCGAAAGAAAGTGTTTTAACCGCAACCAGATTGTTATTAATTGTATCTGATGGATACGTTTTATAAATACAACTGTAATTCACTTATAGTATCTCATGGATACGTTTGTTTTAATAAAGAGTAAGTGTAGTGTATGTAATTTATTTGTATCTACAGAATATACTTAAATAATGTGATGTAAAGCTTTTGCTAGCTAACATACATAACAAAGTAAATCAAATCAATAGCAGCAGAATTAGAATTTCATACACGACCGTTAGATTTTAAGATTTTGCATAGAAAAGTATCTTTTTGTGCATACGCGTTTAAATTTTCACTAACACTTATCATTTTCCATTCAATTGTAATTATTATTATTGCTTTTTTGCACTTTTTAATGTTTTATATGGAAAAATTATAAAAAATAGCAAAAAGTTGTTGGGATGCCAACAACACGCGGTGTTCCCAAGCGGTCCCCCATCTAAGTACTAACCGCGCCCGACGCTGCTTAATTTCGGTGATCGGACGAGAACCGATGTATTCAGCGTGGTATGGTCGTTGGCGAAAGAAAGTGTTTTAACCGCAACCAGATTGTTATTAATTGTATCTGATGGATACGTTTTATAAATACAACTGTAATTCACTTATAGCATCTCATGGATACGTTTGTTTTAATAAAGAGTAAGTGTAGTGTATGTAATTTATTTGTATCTACAGAATATACTTAAATAATGTGATGTAAAGCTTTTGCTAGCTAACATACATAACAAAGTAAATCAAATCAATAGCAGCAGTATTAGAATTTCATACACGACCGTTAGATTTTAAGATTTTGCATAGAAAAGTATCTTTTTGTGCATACGCGTTTAAATTTTCACTAACACTTATCATTTTCCATTCAATTGTAATTATTATTATTGCTTTTTTGCACTTTTTAATGTTTTATATGGAAAAATTATAAAAAATAGCAAAAAGTTGTTGGGATGCCAACAACACGCGGTGTTCCCAAGCGGTCCCCCATCTAAGTACTAACCGCGCCCGACGCTGCTTAATTTCGGTGATCGGACGAGAACCGATGTATTCAGCGTGGTATGGTCGTTGGCGAAAGAAAGTGTTTTAACCGCAACCAGATTGTTATTAATTGTATCTGATGGATACGTTTTATAAATACAACTGTAATTCACTTATAGCATCTCATGGATACGTTTGTTTTAATAAAGAGTAAGTGTAGTGTATGTAATTTATTTGTATCTACAGAATATACTTAAATAATGTGATGTAAAGCTTTTGCTAGCTAACATACATAACAAAGTAAATCAAATCAATAGCAGCAGTATTAGAATTTCATACACGACCGTTAGATTTTAAGATTTTGCATAGAAAAGTATCTTTTTGTGCATACGCGTTTAAATTTTCACTAACACTTATCATTTTCCATTCAATTGTAATTATTATTATTGCTTTTTTGCACTTTTTAATGTTTTATATGGAAAAATTATAAAAAATAGCAAAAAGTTGTTGGGATGCCAACAACACGCGGTGTTCCCAAGCGGTCCCCCATCTAAGTACTAACCGCGCCCGACGCTGCTTAATTTCGGTGATCGGACGAGAACCGATGTATTCAGCGTGGTATGGTCGTTGGCGAAAGAAAGTGTTTTAACCGCAACCAGATTGTTATTAATTGTATCTGATGGATACGTTTTATAAATACAACTGTAATTCACTTATAGTATCTCATGGATACGTTTGTTTTAATAAAGAGTAAGTGTAGTGTATGTAATTTATTTGTATCTACAGAATATACTTAAATAATGTGATGTAAAGCTTTTGCTAGCTAACATACATAACAAAGTAAATCAAATCAATAGCAGCAGTATTAGAATTTCATACACGACCGTTAGATTTTAAGATTTTGCATAGAAAAGTATCTTTTTGTGCATACGCGTTTAAATTTTCACTAACACTTATCATTTTCCATTCAATTGTAATTATTATTATTGCTTTTTTGCACTTTTTAATGTTTTATATGGAAAAATTATAAAAAATAGCAAAAAGTTGTTGGGATGCCAACAACACGCGGTGTTCCCAAGCGGTCCCCCATCTAAGTACTAACCGCGCCCGACGCTGCTTAATTTCGGTGATCGGACCAGAACCGATGTATTCAGCGTGGTATGGTCGTTGGCGAAAGAAAGTGTTTTAACCGCAACCAGATTGTTATTAATTGTATCTGATGGATACGTTTTATAAATACAACTGTAATTCACTTATAGTATCTCATGGATACGTTTGTTTTAATAAAGAGTAAGTGTAGTGTATGTAATTTATTTGTATCTACAGAATATACTTAAATAATGTGATGTAAAGCTTTTGCTAGCTAACATACATAACAAAGTAAATCAAATCAATAGCAGCAGTATTAGAATTTCATACACGACCGTTAGATTTTAAGATTTTGCATAGAAAAGTATCTTTTTGTGCATACGCGTTTAAATTTTCACTAACACTTATCATTTTCCATTCAATTGTAATTATTATTATTGCTTTTTTGCACTTTTTAATGTTTTATATGGAAAAATTATAAAAAATAGCAAAAAGTTGTTGGGATGCCAACAACACGCGGTGTTCCCAAGCGGTCCCCCATCTAAGTACTAACCGCGCCCGACGCTGCTTAATTTCGGTGATCGGACGAGAACCGATGTATTCAGCGTGGTATGGTCGTTGGCGAAAGAAAGTGTTTTAACCGCAACCAGATTGTTATTAATTGTATCTGATGGATACGTTTTATAAATACAACTGTAATTCACTTATAGTATCTCATGGATACGTTTGTTTTAATAAAGAGTAAGTGTAGTGTATGTAATTTATTTGTATCTACAGAATATACTTAAATAATGTGATGTAAAGCTTTTGCTAGCTAACATACATAACAAAGTAAATCAAATCAATAGCAGCAGTATTAGAATTTCATACACGACCGTTAGATTTTAAGATTTTGCATAGAAAAGTATCTTTTTGTGCATACGCGTTTAAATTTTCACTAACACTTATCATTTTCCATTCAATTGTAATTATTATTATTGCTTTTTTGCACTTTTTAATGTTTTATATGGAAAAATTATAAAAAATAGCAAAAAGTTGTTGGGATGCCAACAACACGCGGTGTTCCCAAGCGGTCCCCCATCTAAGTACTAACCGCGCCCGACGTTGCTTAATTTCGGTGATCGGACGAGAACCGATGTATTCAGCGTGGTATGGTCGTTGGCGAAAGAAAGTGTTTTAACCGCAACCAGATTGTTATTAATTGTATCTGATGGATACGTTTTATAAATACAACTGTAATTCACTTATAGTATCTCATGGATACGTTTGTTTTAATAAAGAGTAAGTGTAGTGTATGTAATTTATTTGTATCTACAGAATATACTTAAATAATGTGATGTAAAGCTTTTGCTAGCTAACATACATAACAAAGTAAATCAAATCAATAGCAGCAGTATTAGAATTTCATACACGACCGTTAGATTTTAAGATTTTGCATAGAAAAGTATCTTTTTGTGCATACGCGTTTAAATTTTCACTAACACTTATCATTTTCCATTCAATTGTAATTATTATTATTGCTTTTTTGCACTTTTTAATGTTTTATATGGAAAAATTATAAAAAATAGCAAAAAGTTGTTGGGATGCCAACAACACGCGGTGTTCCCAAGCGGTCCCCCATCTAAGTACTAACCGCGCCCGACGCTGCTTAATTTCGGTGATCGGACGAGAACCGATGTATTCAGCGTGGTATGGTCGTTGGCGAAAGAAAGTGTTTTAACCGCAACCAGATTGTTATTAATTGTATCTGATGGATACGTTTTATAAATACAACTGTAATTCACTTATAGTATCTCATGGATACGTTTGTTTTAATAAAGGGTAAGTGTAGTGTATGTAATTTATTTGTATCTACAGAATATACTTAAATAATGTGATGTAAAGCTTTTGCTAGCTAACATACATAACAAAGTAAATCAAATCAATAGCAGCAGTATTAGAATTTCATACACGACCGTTAGATTTTAAGATTTTGCATAGAAAAGTATCTTTTTGTGCATACGCGTTTAAATTTTCACTAACACTTATCATTTTCCATTCAATTGTAATTATTATTATTGCTTTTTTGCACTTTTTAATGTTTTATATGGAAAAATTATAAAAAATAGCAAAAAGTTGTTGGGATGCCAACAACACGCGGTGTTCCCAAGCGGTCCCCCATCTAAGTACTAACCGCGCCCGACGCTGCTTAATTTCGGTGATCGGACGAGAACCGATGTATTCAGCGTGGTATGGTCGTTGGCGAAAGAAAGTGTTTTAACCGCAACCAGATTGTTATTAATTGTATCTGATGGATACGTTTTATAAATACAACTGTAATTCACTTATAGCATCTCATGGATACGTTTGTTTTAATAAAGAGTAAGTGTAGTGTATGTAATTTATTTGTATCTACAGAATATACTTAAATAATGTGATGTAAAGCTTTTGCTAGCTAACATACATAACAAAGTAAATCAAATCAATAGCAGCAGTATTAGAATTTCATACACGACCGTTAGATTTTAAGATTTTGCATAGAAAAGTATCTTTTTGTGCATACGCGTTTAAATTTTCACTAACACTTATCATTTTCCATTCAATTGTAATTATTATTATTGCTTTTTTGCACTTTTTAATGTTTTATATGGAAAAATTATAAAAAATAGCAAAAAGTTGTTGGGATGCCAACAACACGCGGTGTTCCCAAGCGGTCCCCCATCTAAGTACTAACCGCGCCCGACGCTGCTTAATTTCGGTGATCGGACGAGAACCGATGTATTCAGCGTGGTATGGTCGTTGGCGAAAGAAAGTGTTTTAACCGCAACCAGATTGTTATTAATTGTATCTGATGGATACGTTTTATAAATACAACTGTAATTCACTTATAGTATCTCATGGATACGTTTGTTTTAATAAAGAGTAAGTGTTGTGTATGTAATTTATTTGTATCTACAGAATATACTTAAATAATGTGATGTAAAGCTTTTGCTAGCTAACATACATAACAAAGTAAATCAAATCAATAGCAGCAGTATTAGAATTTCATACACGACCGTTAGATTTTAAGATTTTGCATAGAAAAGTATCTTTTTGTGCATACGCGTTTAAATTTTCACTAACACTTATCATTTTCCATTCAATTGTAATTATTATTATTGCTTTTTTGCACTTTTTAATGTTTTATATGGAAAAATTATAAAAAATAGCAAAAAGTTGTTGGGATGCCAACAACACGCGGTGTTCCCAAGCGGTCCCCCATCTAAGTACTAACCGCGCCCGACGCTGCTTAATTTCGGTGATCGGACGAGAACCGATGTATTCAGCGTGGTATGGTCGTTGGCGAAAGAAAGTGTTTTAACCGCAACCAGATTGTTATTAATTGTATCTGATGGATACGTTTTATAAATACAACTGTAATTCACTTATAGCATCTCATGGATACGTTTGTTTTAATAAAGAGTAAGTGTAGTGTATGTAATTTATTTGTATCTACAGAATATACTTAAATAATGTGATGTAAAGCTTTTGCTAGCTAACATACATAACAAAGTAAATCAAATCAATAGCAGCAGTATTAGAATTTCATACACGACCGTTAGATTTTAAGATTTTGCATAGAAAAGTATCTTTTTGTGCATACGCGTTTAAATTTTCACTAACACTTATCATTTTCCATTCAATTGTAATTATTATTATTGCTTTTTTGCACTTTTTAATGTTTTATATGGAAAAATTATAAAAAATAGCAAAAAGTTGTTGGGATGCCAACAACACGCGGTGTTCCCAAGCGGTCCCCCATCTAAGTACTAACCGCGCCCGACGCTGCTTAATTTCGGTGATCGGACGAGAACCGATGTATTCAGCGTGGTATGGTCGTTGGCGAAAGAAAGTGTTTTAACCGCAACCAGATTGTTATTAATTGTATCTGATGGATACGTTTTATAAATACAACTGTAATTCACTTATAGTATCTCATGGATACGTTTGTTTTAATAAAGAGTAAGTGTAGTGTATGTAATTTATTTGTATCTACAGAATATACTTAAATAATGTGATGTAAAGCTTTTGCTAGCTAACATACATAACAAAGTAAATCAAATCAATAGCAGCAGTATTAGAATTTCATACACGACCGTTAGATTTTAAGATTTTGCATAGAAAAGTATCTTTTTGTGCATACGCGTTTAAATTTTCACTAACACTTATCATTTTCCATTCAATTGTAATTATTATTATTGCTTTTTTGCACTTTTTAATGTTTTATATGGAAAAATTATAAAAAATAGCAAAAAGTTGTTGGGATGCCAACAACACGCGGTGTTCCCAAGCGGTCCCCCATCTAAGTACTAACCGCGCCCGACGCTGCTTAATTTCGGTGATCGGACGAGAACCGATGTATTCAGCGTGGTATGGTCGTTGGCGAAAGAAAGTGTTGTAACCGCAACCAGATTGTTATTAATTGTATCTGATGGATACGTTTTATAAATACAACTGTAATTCACTTATAGTATCTCATGGATACGTTTGTTTTAATAAAGAGTAAGTGTAGTGTATGTAATTTATTTGTATCTACAGAATATACTTAAATAATGTGATGTAAAGCTTTTGCTAGCTAACATACATAACAAAGTAAATCAAATCAATAGCAGCAGTATTAGAATTTCATACACGACCGTTAGATTTTAAGATTTTGCATAGAAAAGTATCTTTTTGTGCATACGCGTTTAAATTTTCACTAACACTTATCATTTTCCATTCAATTGTAATTATTATTATTGCTTTTTTGCACTTTTTAATGTTTTATATGGAAAAATTATAAAAAATAGCAAAAAGTTGTTGGGATGCCAACAACACGCGGTGTTCCCAAGCGGTCCCCCATCTAAGTACTAACCGCGCCCGACGCTGCTTAATTTCGGTGATCGGACGAGAACCGATGTATTCAGCGTGGTATGGTCGTTGGCGAAAGAAAGTGTTTTAACCGCAACCAGATTGTTATTAATTGTATCTGATGGATACGTTTTATAAATACAACTGTAATTCACTTATAGTATCTCATGGATACGTTTGTTTTAATAAAGAGTAAGTGTAGTGTATGTAATTTATTTGTATCTACAGAATATACTTAAATAATGTGATGTAAAGCTTTTGCTAGCTAACATACATAACAAAGTAAATCAAATCAATAGCAGCAGTATTAGAATTTCATACACGACCGTTAGATTTTAAGATTTTGCATAGAAAAGTATCTTTTTGTGCATACGCGTTTAAATTTTCACTAACACTTATCATTTTCCATTCAATTGTAATTATTATTATTGCTTTTTTGCACTTTTTAATGTTTTATATGGAAAAATTATAAAAAATAGCAAAAAGTTGTTGGGATGCCAACAACACGCGGTGTTCCCAAGCGGTCCCCCATCTAAGTACTAACCGCGCCCGACGCTGCTTAATTTCGGTGATCGGACGAGAACCGATGTATTCAGCGTGGTATGGTCGTTGGCGAAAGAAAGTGTTTTAACCGCAACCAGATTGTTATTAATTGTATCTGATGGATACGTTTTATAAATACAACTGTAATTCACTTATAGTATCTCATGGATACGTTTGTTTTAATAAAGAGTAAGTGTAGTGTATGTAATTTATTTGTATCTACAGAATATACTTAAATAATGTGATGTAAAGCTTTTGCTAGCTAACATACATAACAAAGTAAATCAAATCAATAGCAGCAGTATTAGAATTTCATACACGACCGTTAGATTTTAAGATTTTGCATAGAAAAGTATCTTTTTGTGCATACGCGTTTAAATTTTCACTAACACTTATCATTTTCCATTCAATTGTAATTATTATTATTGCTTTTTTGCACTTTTTAATGTTTTATATGGAAAAATTATAAAAAATAGCAAAAAGTTGTTGGGATGCCAACAACACGCGGTGTTCCCAAGCGGTCCCCCATCTAAGTACTAACCGCGCCCGACGCTGCTTAATTTCGGTGATCGGACGAGAACCGATGTATTCAGCGTGGTATGGTCGTTGGCGAAAGAAAGTGTTTTAACCGCAACCAGATTGTTATTAATTGTATCTGATGGATACGTTTTATAAATACAACTGTAATTCACTTATAGTATCTCATGGATACGTTTGTTTTAATAAAGAGTAAGTGTAGTGTATGTAATTTATTTGTATCTACAGAATATACTTAAATAATGTGATGTAAAGCTTTTGCTAGCTAACATACATAACAAAGTAAATCAAATCAATAGCAGCAGTATTAGAATTTCATACACGACCGTTAGATTTTAAGATTTTGCATAGAAAAGTATCTTTTTGTGCATACGCGTTTAAATTTTCACTAACACTTATCATTTTCCATTCAATTGTAATTATTATTATTGCTTTTTTGCACTTTTTAATGTTTTATATGGAAAAATTATAAAAAATAGCAAAAAGTTGTTGGGATGCCAACAACACGCGGTGTTCCCAAGCGGTCCCCCATCTAAGTACTAACCGCGCCCGACGCTGCTTAATTTCGGTGATCGGACGAGAACCGATGTATTCAGCGTGGTATGGTCGTTGGCGAAAGAAAGTGTTTTAACCGCAACCAGATTGTTATTAATTGTATCTGATGGATACGTTTTATAAATACAACTGTAATTCACTTATAGTATCTCATGGATACGTTTGTTTTAATAAAGAGTAAGTGTAGTGTATGTAATTTATTTGTATCTACAGAATATACTTAAATAATGTGATGTAAAGCTTTTGCTAGCTAACATACATAACAAAGTAAATCAAATCAATAGCAGCAGTATTAGAATTTCATACACGACCGTTAGATTTTAAGATTTTGCATAGAAAAGTATCTTTTTGTGCATACGCGTTTAAATTTTCACTAACACTTATCATTTTCCATTCAATTGTAATTATTATTATTGCTTTTTTGCACTTTTTAATGTTTTATATGGAAAAATTATAAAAAATAGCAAAAAGTTGTTGGGATGCCAACAACACGCGGTGTTCCCAAGCGGTCACCCATCTAAGTACTAACCGCGCCCGACGCTGCTTAATTTCGGTGATCGGACGAGAACCGATGTATTCAGCGTGGTATGGTCGTTGGCGAAAGAAAGTGTTTTAACCGCAACCAGATTGTTATTAATTGTATCTGATGGATACGTTTTATAAATACAACTGTAATTCACTTATAGTATCTCATGGATACGTTTGTTTTAATAAAGAGTAAGTGTAGTGTATGTAATTTATTTGTATCTACAGAATATACTTAAATAATGTGATGTAAAGCTTTTGCTAGCTAACATACATAACAAAGTAAATCAAATCAATAGCAGCAGTATTAGAATTTCATACACGACCGTTAGATTTTAAGATTTTGCATAGAAAAGTATCTTTTTGTGCATACGCGTTTAAATTTTCACTAACACTTATCATTTTCCATTCAATTGTAATTATTATTATTGCTTTTTTGCACTTTTTAATGTTTTATATGGAAAAATTATAAAAAATAGCAAAAAGTTGTTGGGATGCCAACAACACGCGGTGTTCCCAAGCGGTCCCCCATCTAAGTACTAACCGCGCCCGACGCTGCTTAATTTCGGTGATCGGACGAGAACCGATGTATTCAGCGTGGTATGGTCGTTGGCGAAAGAAAGTGTTTTAACCGCAACCAGATTGTTATTAATTGTATCTGATGGATACGTTTTATAAATACAACTGTAATTCACTTATAGTATCTCATGGATACGTTTGTTTTAATAAAGAGTAAGTGTAGTGTATGTAATTTATTTGTATCTACAGAATATACTTAAATAATGTGATGTAAAGCTTTTGCTAGCTAACATACATAACAAAGTAAATCAAATCAATAGCAGCAGTATTAGAATTTCATACACGACCGTTAGATTTTAAGATTTTGCATAGAAAAGTATCTTTTTGTGCATACGCGTTTAAATTTTCACTAACACTTATCATTTTCCATTCAATTGTAATTATTATTATTGCTTTTTTGCACTTTTTAATGTTTTATATGGAAAAATTATAAAAAATAGCAAAAAGTTGTTGGGATGCCAACAACACGCGGTGTTCCCAAGCGGTCCCCCATCTAAGT